>OX276406.1:16766090-18016090 GCA_946251805.1 Cybosia mesomella | reverse complement strand
TTTAGATTTTATTAACAATTATGTACTTCAATCTTTAGTTTTTAACTAATAGGAAATTGAGATTTAAATAAAGATTTGGGTGTACAGATATATTCATTAGATTATGATTATGATAGATAAATAGACGTCATAATTAGTATACAGGATTAATTGCAATTAATCATTTCAATACACTTGTCAGGTCCTTTAGTTAGTAAAGTAAAAGTTTAATCCATAATGCAGCTACATATATAAATCAATAATCCTATATACTTAATATTTAGTTACTCATATACAAGAATGACGCACATAAACCAATTTAGAAAACACGTTTTTGTAGTTTGTTTATATTTAATTTCTAACGCTTATCGCTTAAACCACCTGTTCTGAGTTTAGTCAACGGCGAAAGTTTATAGCATGACGGGGATTTTTTTTAATTGATTTTGTAAATTTTATGCCTATAGTATGTACCTACACCTCAGCAATCGTATCCGCTTAATGGATCGTTAATAGCCTTTAAAAATGTAATACTAAACAGTGTGATTATGTTGCATTTTTATATAAAAGTGTACCTATACACGCCCAGCCCCCGGGGGAAAGCAGCACAATGCGCCCAGTCGTACCCAATACCTGTTCCACAGGAGTGGTCCAAGAACAGACTACTCTGGGACACACTACAGCATGGGTCGACGTCGCAGCACCGTTTAGCTCCTCGTAGAGAACAGATCTATCCTCCAAGTAGTCCACCATGTACTGTGGTGGACTACTTTCCACCATGTACTTACGTAAAATGTATTATTTGCATTGATGAATTGTGTGAAAATTAACATAGTAAAATAGTAGCGACATGACGTCTACTAGGAACTAATGAAGCATGTTGTACTGATTTATATATGTTGGACAATAGTGACACATTTACACGGTTTTGTATGTTTAACGCGTATCTAACTACATACTAAGTACATAAATCATGCTCAAGATTATGTTCATCAGCGAAATAATATTATTTTTATACATACAAACTTATAAGTAGTTAGTTATTTAAACTGCCCAATTATTATTGTCATGGCTTATCTTGACATATTGCAATGCAAAATAAATGTAATTACTAGCTCATACACTCCAAAACCATATGCTTCAACATTAGTTTTGCGGTGTCCGATTATGATTTATTTAAAAAAACAATGAAATTTTTAAGCAATTAGTATGCTAACTTTTTCCATAGATTAAGATCGGAAAAAGAGAACATATAGGACGGGACTTGAACCCGCGACCAGTCTCTTACAGGAGGAATTCTCTAACCAACTGAGCTACCAACCTAGACACATCCCAGATATTTCCGAACTAAATCTACACAAAAAAATACTTTAATAATATGTCGTCTTTTCACTACATATTCTTTTTCATACATAAATAAACACTACTCACATTTATATTATGCAAGCTTGCATTTAATCTCACTAAGATCAAATTCTTGAAAGTAACTACGAGTATGTCTCACGCTGCTTTCAGGTACCTACCTAGGCTTTTTAATATTGTTTTGTACAGTCTGTAATGTGAGAACCTAAGAGATTTGACTGAATCAACCTGTACTTGAATCTTTACTTCAAACTCATTTAATATCAAATAAACAGGCATTATACAGATACAGAGGCTTCTATGAGAACTTTTTTGCTTGTTAGCTTCTAGGTAGACAAAAAATGACCCATTTTTAGTTAAATCTAACATTAAAATGCCACTACTAAGGAGCCACAACTTCACTTAAAACTGAACCCAGAACAGAGACGCTAAGCAAAGCATAACCATATACCCGGATTAATATTGTAGTAGAAATGTTTCCAGTCATCGAGCCAGACTTCGGCGAGGCGCGCGTTGTTGTGGTTGACGACGCGGCCGGTGCCGCCGGGGAACGAGTAGGGGGTCGTCTTGCGGAACACGTGCCCCACGTGCGAGCACGGGGAGATCTCCAGCCGACCGCCGCACATCCACACCTGGCGCGGTGCCACCGTGTTTATACCCAAGCGATCGGTCAGGAAGGGGTTCACCAAATTGATTGGATATCGAACCACATGGAACGTTCTATAAATTGGTTAGTTTTCTAATGTTAAGACGAACTTTCTAATTCATTGTCGTAGTCTTTTTTTTTTTCACTTTTTCACGTCTAAACATAAACATACCTACTAGTTTAAAAAATAGCAGGATTTTTTTTGTTTTCGAAGAATAGCACTTTCAGGACAATTTCCATTGAATTTTCTCGCGAAACAGAACACGGGCATCGTAATCTATACTAATTAGATAGCTTTTGCTTGGTATATTGTATACAAGATAAAAGAATTAACTTTATATAGGTCCAGAAAAAAAACGTTTAGTCCATTGAAATGTTACATTTTTTAGGCCTAACCTTGCGTTTTTAGAGGACGCAATTTTATTCTTCTGATGTGTAGGGGGGGTCAGTGTAAAGGTAAAACCAAGTTTTGTCAAAAAGTCAAAAACCATTTATTCTGCATAGACCAAAACGGCACTTACAAAACGTCATAAAAAAATAAATAATCTAATGTTTGGCAAATGGACCACCGGTTCGAAACGCGGCCCTGTCCTGAGAAGACTCCGGCAAGAAACTCAGCGGGCTGTTTTTTTTTTTTGGTCTATTTACAAACATATTTACTTAACCTAAGTACAATATTCCATTTGAGTAGCATAGAGAGAGAGCAAACAGTTCATATCCAAGCTTGTTTGTCGTCTAAATAGTCTTGAATTTTATAGTATCCTTTTTGGCAGAGTTTACTTTTAATTTGGCTTTTAAATTTATGAAGAGGTAGATTCTTCATTTCACTAGGAAGCTTGTTGTAGAAGCGTATACAGTTACCCTGAAAGGAATTACTAATCTTGTGGAGTCGACTATTACAAACCACATGATTGTTTTTATGTCTAGTATTTACGTTATGTATATCACAAAGCCTTAAAAAATTGGAAATGTTTCTTCTAACATACAAAAGATTTTCAAAAATATATTGGGAAACTACAGTTAGAATGTTTATTTCTTTGAACTTTTCTCGGAGGGAGACTCTTGGGCCCAACTTATAAATTGCCCGCACCGTCCGCTTTTGCAGTACAAAGATTGTATTTAAATCTGCGGCATTACCCCAAAGGAGAATGCCATAGCTCATAATACTATGGAATGGGGTCGCCACCCTTGTCCCACGGCCGCCATCTTGAAAATAGGGGTTGAAATGGTTTTTACGATGTATCTCTTAAACTATAGATCTGAAAAAAAAAATTGTAACAGTTTTTGTTGCAAATTAAATTCTCTACAACTTTGGTCCAGTAACTTTTGTTTTTTTTTTAATTATTTTGTTATTATAATTCTTTTAATTATTAATTTTGCAATATTATTAATAATTAATTAGTGACTTTTTTCCCCATCACCCACGAGGAAGAGTCTGGAGGCACGTTTTTTTTTACGTGGTATCTCTAATTGGCATAATCCACGGTGATTTTCTAAATTTGAACTCCTCCGTCCTTGGTCTTTTCAATGGACCAGGTTGCGGCTCAGCATCTAATCGGCTTTCTGAATTAAATATCAGTGGGAGAACTGGAGAAGGAAAGGGTGTTAATGTCGGCGGTTCATCATCAAAGTCATTTTCATTTATTAATTCTGAGAGCCCCATTACGTTGCTGCAAGTCTCTCCAGAACAATGGAAGCACACTGCAGAACATTTCAGCCCTGCTTTTCGATATCCACACATCGCTCCACAGTTTCCTTTGCATTTGCAAAAGATCAATTTTAGAAGCTCAGGGGGTGCTGGAGGTTTAGAGCTCTGCACTGGCATCAATAATTTTCCACATTTTTTTCCAGCCCCAGTCTTCAGGATCCTTATTGTTACCAAGCCAGGACTGGACATGATGGTAGACTCGGAAAGTATGAAAGCGAGCTGTGTATTGTATTGGAGGAAGTGAAGATAAGTTAAATGTGCTTCTTGTCATTGCCTTGGTGAATTGTTTGTATCTTAGGCTGGCAAAAGAATAATCATCTTTATTACCACCGTACAAAGAGATAAAAAAACGTTTCTGAACATTTTCACTTATAACTTTTTTATTTATAGTTCTACGACAAAAATTTATTGGACCAAAGTTGTAGAGAATTGAATTTGCAACAAAAAATGTTAACAATTTTTTTTTATCTGATAAATAGTTTAAGAGATATATCGTAAAAACCATTTCAACCCCTACTTTCAAGATGGCGGCTGTGGGACAAGGGTGGCGACCCCACAAACTTGGTTTTAGCTTTACACTGACCCCCCCTACACATCGAAAAATTAAATTGCGTCCTCTAAAAAACGCAACCCCAAATGTAACTTTTCAAGGGACTAGTTCCTAAGTTCTTAGAGAGACAAGAAAATACAAACACCAATAATAATGGTTAGTTTTGTATATTAGACTGACTTCATGCAGAAACGGCTGTCACTTGTGGAGCATAATTCAATACAAAAAAAAAATAACCGCCGCAGGTGAAACCCCTAGGCGAAAATCGTTATAAATAAATTAGCTCGTTGCATAAAACATACGTATTTGCTAATTGAAATGCTACACATTATCAACGATAATACAAATGTTAATATTTGTGCAAAGGTTTCTACTCATTTAGATAAAAAAAATAACACCTGTTGTGACGTTCTGTGAAGTTCTGCGCAATCGCTAGTAACCGAAGTGCGTCAGATTTTTCTATTGTTACCTAGTTCTATGGACAGTCCAGCTGTTTACTACTCTCAAACACATTGTTTACGTGTAGGTTATCAAACAAAAAAAAACTAAAAGAAAACCAACCAATTTCAATGCGTAAGTTTCAAACCTCCTCCCTTCCTGACGATATAATATTAGCTTATTCATTGCACACTTACAGATGCTATCAATGAACCTCGTTGATCCAAATAAAACGATACGATTGTGTACTCAGCTGCTAAACGGAATTATTAAATTATGCTCAATAGCAGCCCATAAGTGTGAAATGAAGTTTAAACAGTCGCAGGCAATAATAGAAACTCGTTAAATATTTTACTATTGAATAAACCCTATTTACAGCATTACGAATTGGCTCACTTGTTTGTATAATCATAATTATATTGCTTGTGACTATTATAGTTTTTTCAATTAGAATGCAGTATGTTATATCATTATTAGTAAAAAAAAATTAGTAAATTAATGTGATGTTAACATTGACATTAAAAATATTTTTTTAATACGAAGAATAAATAAAGAGGAGAGAGTCTCCAGCGCAGAATGTGCAATTCGCAGAATGTACCGTGGACAAAATACGCGCAAGTCGCATTTGGTGCACTTCTCGGAAAGGACACTTTGCATAATGGACCCTTTTCAAAAGAACATAACATCTCAATAAAATGCACACTTTTTTTGAAAATAGGTTACACATAAAAATCGTTCAATTTTCATATCTTTTAATCATTTAAAGATAAGACCATCAGGAACTCTTTATGTTTCCTATGTATGAGTGCAATTTTTGTGCGGTGCATATTCTTCAAAGTGCATATTCTGCGCCAGTGCCTAATTATATTGAAGTGAGTGTTATCACGTTAGTTTATCGACTTTGAAAGTCGGAAGCAAGAATTCATTTTATTTTCTCTTCTTACTTTATCCTTAGTTCATATCTACAGTCAGTTCAGCATAGAGTGTACAAATGTTAAATATATAAAATCCTATAGGTACCGTAGTCATTCTGAAAAGTACCCCAATTTCCGGTATCACTTCAATTGTACTGACCATAGATAGAAATTCCATAAAAATTTACTTCGAATATTAATATAGGCACCATAATAAGTATGTAGTTACAAAGGTTGCTGTTGGAAGTAGCTATTAAATATATTGTTATAGCACTTGTAAATAATTATGATAATAAAATTATAAATTCTGTTTATATTGGAACTAATAAATAACATCATATAATTGACTAGCTGACCCGGCAAACTTTCCGCCTTAGAATCAAGTTGTGTTGGTTATCTTATCAGCTGACGTTGTTTCGTGAATGTCTCATATTTGCACAGTATCTCGAGGAGCGGTAGATGGCCTAGGGTTGCCTTATTTGGTCACCGGACACCCCGGCATTAGATACCCTATACGCCGTGCGGTTATGGTCAGTTCGAGTCCGACAGTGTGGGTAGCTATACCCACACTGTCCGGCGGTGGGGTAAGCGTGGGGATTTTTGCAAATAAAAAAAAACAAAATGGCACAGTATAGACGGAGACAAATCTAAAATATCAAAGATCATGACAATTGGTCCACCCGTTCCCGAGTTTTAAGCAATCATCACTATTACGACTTTGTTTTATACATATAGATTTTAACCATGGAGTACATTGTCATTGATTTTAAATAATCATTAGTATTTTTTTTCTTCTGACATTATCTTTAATGTAGTCTGGTAACTTGACATTTTCAGTTTTATTTGAATTAAAGGTAGGGGTGTACACGTAACTAGAGGTACTTTAGCGCGTTCACCTCCTTCTGTGAGCATGTGATGCTCGCGAAGGAGATGGCGGAGCGCGCCCGGGAGAGGTTCAGAACTCTCCCGGCCCGCCGAGCCCGCAACATGCTCGCCGCGCGTCGCAGGCGACTCAGGCGCCGGAGGTCGCTTAACGACCTCCGTCCTCCATGAGCGCAGGCCTGGGGGTGGCAGGTGAGGCCGCCTGTCACCCCAGCAGAAGCAGGCCCGGACGGTGGGGCGACTAGCGCCCCTCCCCCAAACCGGGTTTCCAAACCCGAGGGGGCCATCTCGAAACCGGAGATGGCCCAGGGTCAGTCGGGGTGCGAGGGATATGCTCTATGGGCAACCTTACACCCCGGCGTCTGCAGACCCGAGACGGCGTGCGGTTTTAATCGGTTCAAGCCCGACATAACCGCCCCCGCTGGCCGGCGGGGGGGTATCCGAGGGGATTTCCGCACGAAAAAAAAAAGGTACTTTAGCGCGTATACCATCAACTTAATTTTTTATTGTGTAATTTTTCACCACACTTTTGTTTCTATTAATACTAATCGCATCAAAGTAAAATAGGTGTGATATACAGACAGACATATCAAAATTATATCTAATGGTTGATGGTTGCGTTTTAATTAACATTAACGAAAACATTTTTTTTTATTCATGTAGATATTGTAGACAGGAATTAAGATTCTTAAGAACACATAAACACGTAACTTAAACAAACTGTGGTTTTTAACTGCAGAGCTGGTAAGGAAAAGCAAGGAATTTAATTGAAATACAACTTGCTTTACATGCCATTCTGCCATAAAACCGATTGTAGATTATTAAGAACTACAGCCGATAACAACAATTATGAAATCCTTTTTATCTACAACATGGTATAAGGTATTGTTACTACTTTATGAATCTCGACTCAAATATTTGGGGAAGCTTCTATGATTTTTTTACATACATGCAAATACATATATATGGGTCTATCAACTATTTTTGTATATTTGATAACTAATAACATAAGAGACATTTTAGATGTTTTGCCCCTGTGCTCTCTATCTTTTTAACTGGTATTATAAATAGGGCTTAACTTAAACAATATACCTATATGGATCTACCTACAAAAATGACGGATATTTACTTCTTTTTAACCAGAACTTAGGGGACACCGAATAAACACGCACCTTGTTTCTTAATCGACTAGCGGTTAGCGGATTAGCGACTGCGTCATCCTTAGTGATTCATTAATTAATTTGAGAATCTCAGAGTCATGTATTTTTTTATGAAAGTTCTAGGGGTCGTTACTTGGCGGAAAGCAGTACCAATAGCAATTTGGGGACACTGTTTGGTATTTTTTTAATAATAGCAAAATGAAACATCAAATATGTGGCAAAAATGTAAAAGTATAAGTAGAGCGTTATATATATTGTAATAACAATGATTGTATTCGCGGCATTCTGTAAGCGTTTATAAATCTAAACAGCTAAATCCGAAGTTAGATATCATATTCACCATAAGAAATTTGATTCTCACCGCGGATTCAGATATCGAGATACATAAACGTTCTTATAGAATAGCAATATCATTTAATTTGGAAACAGCCTATAAAAGCATTTCGCCAGGTCATGCGGTCAACTCGCCTAATCTAATAGTAAAATTAGTCATCTCAAAACGCCTAGATTGCCTGGGCCGTTCGTTATATTCAATGTTTAGAAGACAGGTGCATTACATTTCGTAATTAACCTAATCAAATGAAACATTGACTTGAGTGTAGGGTAGCTCAAGGTTAGAGCGAAGTCGTATGTAATGGAAAATATTTATAGTATCTTATTCCTAACACGAAAGCGATATAAGAATCAACAACTCAAATTAGAGACTTTAAGGTTGATATTTATAAATGAACTCAAACTGAACAGGATACTCAAGTTGCAAATAAAGCGTAGAAAATCTGCTTCTTGAGATAGTTACTCAGTTTGACTGACTGACAACCTGAGACTTCAGAGCAACAACGTACTGACGTCCTTCTAACGTTTTAAATTTTAATATAATTAACTGGACGAATTTACCGATTACTTGTACCTATAGTTGATGATCAATGTTATGTAGTGAAATTTCTGCTGAGTGATTGATTACTGATAACAATTGATTTTTCATAGTTTGAGGTTTTAATAATAATATGAACAAAAATACTAGTCATATCCGACACACGTTCGTATTCCAAGCAGCCGTTATAACGAAGCGTAAATATAAATATAACGAAGCGTAGCTATCCAATAGGCATATTTTTTCAACAGCATCTTTTAGTACCATTAGTTTTACACAAAACAATACACACATACAGATTATAATAGTTAAACAGGAAATAGGAGCGGAAATAGACTTTTTCAATCCATTTCCTATTCTTTTGTTGGTGATGACAATAATAATTCTATTAAGCCATGATTAACAGACCAGTTGTGGCAAATGATATACATTAGAGATAATTATATGATTCCTAATTATAAAACAATAGCTCGGATTACGCTGCACTTCGATGCATAGTTGTTTTTTTTAAATGCGGTTAAATGAAATTACTAGCATTCCTGCTAACCACTTCATATAAGCTAAATTGCTTGTGTAAGGAGTGGGTTCACGTCGGTAGTGTTAGGGCCAAGATTCGCACCCGGGACCTCTCGATCGTAGTGCCGATTCCTTAACCACTAAACTACCGATACTTTTTTATTGTTATTACTTCTTTTTAACTTTTTGCTATTTTATTATTAGGAACCTTCACGGACATTTACACAACGACGTACGAAAACTGTAATCGGTTCAAGGGTATAGGAATGCACAGAGGACAAACACATACGAAGAAACATAATTTTATGCTGTATATTAATAAGATATTCATGAATTTAATGCTGTTAAACGAGCAATTCACGTACATGTTTTACATTAGTGCCTCGGAAACAGCTATATTTAGATAAGATTTTACTTTTTAAATTTATCTATATGTTTTCCTGAAAAAATCGCTATTATGAATACATATAGGTTTAAAACGTATTTTATTATACCTACTTCTAAGGTTCGAAAACCTCATATCTGCTCATTGCATGTGACGGTCACAATTTTTTACAAAAGTAGTTTTATTAACTTATTTTTCTTCTAATCACAATATATTAAGCTCTCAACCGGCTTTTCTCGAGTTTGAACACGTTTGTCGCGGTAAACCATAAAAAATCATCTAATAAATGAATTACCAACCGAGTTATAGCGTCCGTAGCTTGGCTGTATATTTTCCAGTAATATTTCTAGATAGTTATATATTATATCGTATTTATATTTGAAGTGACCATGACCACAACTTGGGCTAGGTCAACGGGCTGTCTTCTTACTTTCATATCATTTACCACAACACACTGTCTACAAAAGGATTGCTGTGGTTAATCAAAATATCGGTAGTAAGTAGTAGTAGTAGTAACTGCAAATTTTACACATTGCTTCTGCATTGAGAAGAAGCAGAAAAAAACAGTTAGAAAATACAGCCAACAAAAAGAAAATAACGCCTAGTAACGTCTAGCAGGAAAAAACCATCATGTAATACAGGCACAAAAAATTACATAACAAAAGAAAAACATTATTCGAGAAGAACGCGATCCGTCAAGAATGAAAAACCAATTAAACATTAATTAGATGATCAAGAGTAAGAAAACACATAGATTATAAAGAAGCTATAAAGCTACATGAATGAAACAAAAATGATCATGCTAAGAATACATGAATGCAGCTGCAATGGAGTTAATGTTAAAAGCTATTCTGATTTACTTATTCAAACTTAAATGATGCCTTACATTTTTTTAATTGTTAGTGTAATGTCCCAAGCCACAACAAAACTTTATTGTCGTACCCCCACTTCTATCATTTTGCTATTAATGAGATTTTTTTTCCCGATTTTCACTGATTCTTTATTTATCTCATACCATCTCTCGTTTTAAATTATCCCAAAAATAAACTAGATGATAATAATATTGAGCAAAATCATAAAAATGTTGGCACGTAGTTCGAAAATCGAACCTGGATTCATGGCGTAATAGAACTCTCCCCACTCGTCCATCCAAACTTCGGCGACGCGGGCAGCATTATGTAGGACGATATTTTGTACTCCGCCAGGGAAGGAATACGGTGACTTGTCCCGGAACACGTGCCCAACGTGTGAACACGGCGCGATCTCCAGGTTTCCTCCACACTGCCACACCTTCACGGACCCATCAAAGATATATTACTTCCGATATTACTACTGTACCTGAACTACAGTTGTAGTGATCAAACTGTTTTTATATTAGCGTTTTCTACTGGAAAAAAGTTAAATATTTTTTTTTTTAGAGAAATCTACTGTCGTGAATAACTGATCTCAAAAATATTATGCTTATTCAACACAATATTTCAGGTATCAGGATGAGAAATTCTAATAAATATAGGACGTCCGGTCCTTGTCAAAAATTTACCCTGAAGCTCATCTCGAGGTTCTCCCCTCCCCAAATGTCCATGCCCTGGTCGTAGGAGCCAATTTTGTAGAAGTATTCCTTATCAATAGCGAATAATCCACCAGCCATAGTCGGCGTGCGTAGTGGTGATGTCCGATCCCCACCGCGACGGTCCATTTCACGTTCTGGGACGCGATACCTATAAAGATAAAAATATTTAAAATTACAGAATACAACTACTGAAAATTATAAATGGCGGCAGCGTAAAAGCTAAGACGTCGCACTTGTCATCCTGAGGTTGCATAATGGTAGAAAGTAATAGTAATTATAAAATACGTGTTTTACAGACTACCTACAACTGTCATACAATTTTACAAGAATCATCAATAATTCGAAATGTAGGCAACAGATTCGGTAGTGATCACAGTGACGGCTAATACCTCGCCATTATTCCGTCAACCAACACCCATGCCTACCGTTCATAATCATGATCAAATTCAAAATTAATTAATTTGCAGAATGCATGTGAATGTTGAAATAATATTTAAGTATTTGAATTCATAGCGTTTTGCCGTTTCATCAGCATGCAGACAAATAGGACCGTTATTTATCGATACCAAGAAAGGCTCACGCCCAATAGCGGTACAAGTTATCAACAGAACGTAATCATTCTAGCAAACATCAAAGTGCAATATCGTGTAAAAATTCATCAATAGGATAAAAGGAATTTTGATTTAAATACTGATTTAATTTTTAAATAAGACTAAGTTTTTAAATAAAGTCAATATTTATACTGCCAATAAGTTCACATCATGTATGCTTATTATTACTATAATAAGCTTATAATAGTAATAATACATGAAAGGTAAAATAAGACTAAGTTTTTAAATAAAGTCAATATTTATACTGCCAATAAGTTCACATCATGTATGCTTATTATTACTATAATAAGCATACATGACTATATATATATACATACTGTTAGATTAGAACCCTGTGCTGACCTGTACCTTTCATGTATTATTACTATTATAATAGTAATAATACATGAAAGGTACAGGTCAGCACAGGGTTCTAATCTTGTTCAGTGCAAATATTTGAATGCATGAATAATATTATACAATTGTAAACGAATCCTATTCCTAGTGGGATCTAGGGAACTATTGTACGTTTTAATAAAAAAAATTGAGAAAGAAAATGGCATTGGTCTGCGTGTTTGTACGTATACTATGGAGAAATTCACAAAAAAAAATGTAAAGGATGTTTATTTGCATTCGAGAACCCATATAATAAGCTAGTTGGGCTATGCTTAGGTAATTTTAACGACCAGAAGGGCCAGGTTTTGCGTGAATAAAAACGGCAAATTTATAATATTCCTAGACCGTTGTCACCAAGGTTTAATGCAATCAGCTGATATGGTGCGCAAAAAGGAACCAACTCAGTATTCGCGTTACATTTCCTTGTACGTTTGATTACTAGAAATAAGTAACATGTTCAAAGCCATTCAAGGTTACTTTAAGCAAGAAAATTAATACAAAAGCAGCAAATGGCTGGGTATCGCTTTAGAAAACGGGCCTTAGACTATGTGATCTACTTATTTCCACTTAACAAAAAAGTGAATCAACAAAAGCACTAGGTTAAGTTATCATTCGTCATATTCCGTAGTTTTGAGGGTAGTTTAAACCTAGTTTTTTATCGACTTGAAAAAGTAGGAAATTCTCAACACGTATGTAATTGTTAATCCGTGTTTCGTAATAAGGTTGTTTGAGAGGCTGGCAACATAAGTTAAATAAATGAGGGAAACGAGGCGAAAGCGGAACCCGGGTGCCCTATTTTTATTTTTCATGCGAAAATCCCCCCGGGTACCTGCCGCCGGCTACCGAGAGTGGTTGTGTCGGATTCGAACCGACTAAAATCGCACGCCGTCTCGGGCCTTGGTGTAAGGTGGCCCTAATGCATTTCTCTCGCACCCTGGCTGACCAAGGGCCATCACTGGTTTCGAGATGGCCGGAACCCGGGTGCCTAAGATGCAACCGTGATCATCGCTAAGATAATGATGATGCTGTTTATGTAGTAAATAAATAACGAAAAAATAAACATCAAATAAAAAATATTCACGCTCTAAAACAGTTACACGCTTATTATTATCATTGCAAGATCTACTCATGCGGCGACAGTGTAAACTTAGTAATGATCGAATTAATGAAGCAGTTTCATAGCACGACTAACGACGAAAACAATGGGACACGACCGTTACGCAATCAAAATAATCTGCAAAACAATAGCACATAGCGAATGACCGTGTCGGTAGCAGGCGTTACTAGCTAGACTACGTTTCAATTAGCTAATATTGAACCAGGTGATTGAGCTAGTCGTAATTACTTTTATGTTAAAAAGAGAGAGGAGAAAGTTATGCATAAGTATAAAAATACGCAGATATTTATTAAGTGATGCTTTTTGAAATGGGTTTATAACTTTGACTGGCGGTTCGGTAGCTTTTAATGGTTAAGGATTCGAGTGTACGATCGAGAGGTCTCGGGTTCGATTCCTGGCAATTACACTACCGACTTGAACCCACTCTTAACACAAGAAATTTAGCTTAGCCGGAAGGGTTAGGATGAATACTAGTAATTTTGGTTACTAATATTCTTTTGAAAAAGAAAATAAAAATCTTTTTATCGTGTTCCTTGTATGAATACAGTGCATGTGCTTGATAGTCCAGTAGGTTTTTAAATTTTGAATGTATAAATTGTAATGATATTGAATGACCTAACTTTATTAGTTTAAGTTATTTCGTCAAGTTTGTTTAGTTTTTTTTAGTAAAATCAGGATTTAATTAAATTCCTCCATTTTTCTTATTTTGAAGTCAACCTTAAGAGGTTATATTTAAAACACATTTGTACAATACAATTTCTGTGATTAATATACGAATGCCATATTTGATGGAATATTTATTAGTGATTATTATTCTGTGATTTTATAAGCATTTGGTTTTTAATTTACATAAAATACAGAAAAGCTGTAAAAAATACCTATATCATAAAATTTTAGGTAAATAATAAGTTCCTTATGTATTCACTATAAGGTAAGTCTCGATAGATGTACACAATTTATGAATCGTAAAACAGCTCTTTTCCATAAGTTAACTCTTAGAAAACAACAGCGATGATGAGAACAACATAAATTTGATTAATGACCCGTCACGGCATCGCAAGGAAAAATTGTCTATTTTACCCCCTAGGGATGAAACACCTTACAATATCATTAGCTTACACCATAAAAGGCAGCAACTGCCAAAATTTCAAATTTGTAACACCATTTCGGTTCGGCCTTGCGTTGATAAATGTCATGATCAGGACAAGTAATTATTATATATATATTATGTACAGAGGATACGCTCATACATAAGTTTTACTTTATTCGACATTAATTAGTATATTGAACGTATCATTTGCAACACGATAACAGAACTTATATTTCACACGGTAAATTCTTGTTGATTTGAAAAGAAAACGCTTTTCTTACATGTGCCAGTACTATAATATAGTACTTGCACATTTGAGAAAAGCGTTTATTATAATATATATAATATTCTAGCTATTCGCAAGATTTCGTAGCAAGGAATTACCAACCAGGGCTAGTTTCAATTACATATATTATCTTACCAACATCATCACAACAATCAGTATAATGCCCAACTATTAAGTAATCTGTGGTATAACGATTGCGATCACACATATGTTTATTAATTGGAACACTAAATAAAAGTGATAATTAATTTAAGAAAATTAAGAGTATTATACTGGACGCAAAAGTTGTAAACTTTATCAATTGTTTGTGAAACATAACAATCTGAATATTAAATCTGTACTTAATTGCTATAGTCAATCACGG
Source organism: Cybosia mesomella (assembly GCA_946251805.1). Taxonomy (NCBI): domain Eukaryota; kingdom Metazoa; phylum Arthropoda; class Insecta; order Lepidoptera; family Erebidae; genus Cybosia; species Cybosia mesomella. Next base: position 18,001,269 of record OX276406.1, on the reverse strand, counting down.
AATAACGATATTAGTCAAGGCTCAGTTGTTTTGCACGAGATTAAAGAAAACGCTTCCGAATATTTTTCTTTTGTTTTCCGCAACAAATTAGATGTTTTAATTTCCATAAAATGACTTCATAAACTTCGATAAAATGGAAAAAGAGAGATTATTTAAAACTAAAAAAAACCTGCATTATCTTATCATGTCTCGGTGATCGGTATCAGACCGAATCCGTCCTACCAAGCTGTAACCCTCCTCGGGTGATATAGAGGTTTTCATCCTTGCAGCCTCAAAGAGACACAGTTTCTTTCGAATATAACGGTGTGCTGAATGATGATCCATCCACCCCGCCTGGGTGTTTTTTTTTAGATAGATGCTTTCCTTCTCAAACCGAAGAGACACACTTTGTTACTGCCCATTGTCACCGCTGTCTCAAGTCACTACCGTCTCGACAGTACATTAACCGACCACGACAACGCCTCCCCCAAAAGAAAGACAAGAGGAGTTATCTCTTCCGTTGCCTAGGGTGCACCACGAGTTCGATTCAAAACTGAGAAACTTTTATTCTTAATCAGACATTATTATCATCAAAATTAAGCCCCGAAAGTCCTGTAAGAATTTTTTAGCTTATTACAGAGCGACAATTATATTCTACACCAAAATTCACAATTTCAAGTGAAACTCTGCTAGGTGTCTATGCATGTATGTTTATTAGTTCAGCTGGTGGAAACATAGGAAATGAATATCGACATAACACTCAAATCTATTCAATATTTACATAATTACACGGCAACATGTGTTTATGTTGACTCATTATCATAATGTGTTGCTAGAAATAAATGTGGTTTATCTTTTGTTATCAAATTATATAATATTCTATATCTACAATTTCTCAATACGTAATGGGGTGTTATTTATGGCTATTTGCATTTCACTATAGCTAATAATAGTTCCCTACCGATTTTAACGGTGATTTTACTTTTGAAATGCAATGTCAAAAAGACTGCCTCATCAACGCAGAGCTGGAGCTACAAACTTGAAATTTATGCAGTTGATATCTTCTATATTGTCAGCATCGACTAAAGAATTTCACCCCTAAAGAGGTGAAGTATGAAGTGAACGGTGGTATTCTATTCCGTCACCTGAGATCTGGTGGTGTACATAAGAATACCTACTATGGATACCGTGAATACTTTTTCTTAAATAGGTACTAAAAAAGGAACGTTCTAGAAAAATCAACGTCGATAAAACGTAATCGTTTTAAAACAACTGTATATATATTTGCCACCGAAGTACCATGTTGGAAATGTTTTTGAGGTGATTCAACATTAGTAGAATTTGTTTTTCCTTGTAAATATTTTTTGTATGTCATATGCTGATTATGAATAAGACATCATCAAATAATTTAAATTGAAGTGTCTGCTTGTAATATTAACAGCTTTTGAGGAAGATAAACGACACAAATACAATGCCAAGATAACCCCCAAGGTGTAGTAGGAGAGTGAGACTCTCACTCTCCTACTACACTCTCACTGTGAGAGTATGGCGCTCAGATGATGATGAGTATATAAATTGTACTTACCACCTAAAGTTAAGTTTCCAATTGAAGCCTCCCCACGTCATATCCGAGGCCTGTATGTACTCGAACGTAGTGTCAGATATGACATCAATGATAGGACACACTACCGTCGTTCTATCTTCAACTATTCGCGCCAAAAGGGGTTCCAGCCAGCCCTCTAGAAAAGAGAAACATATATTTTTATGGAAAGCATTTTTTATACACGATTCTAATCCGAAGACCACGGTAGCCTAGTGGTATGGGTAAAGGACTGCTGAGACGAGGTCTCGGGTTCGATCCCAGGTATTACCATGGCACACACCAATGACTTTTCGATGCTTTTCGAAGTTATGTGTGTATTTATCGCAGGTTTATAAGTGCCCGGTTAATGGCAATAGGCTCGCCACCTATTACATTGGGACCTAAACATAAACTGGCGAAATGTGGGTGCTAGCACCTCTGCCTACCCCTTCGGGGATATAGGCGTGAGTTTATGTTATGTTTTTGTTATGTTATGTTTAATCCGAAGACATTAGGATCGTGGATTGAAAACAGAACAGATGGAACGAAAACTAAATACAATATACCTAACAACGAATAAGAATCAAGGTTTTGAAGGTGACGGTGATGAACAGGGGGATTTTAAAGTATTTCCTCTTTTTAGTTAGTATAGAAGTAAACACAGGCCTTTTTTTGACACTTCTTTTCTGGGGGCATGCCAATTGTCGAAAGTTGTAGATCGATAGATTATAGTCTGCCAACCTCACCTGCTGGCCGGTGTACCTAATTGCTGATTAATGGAAGGGGCTCTGGTGTGGGCTTTCCTCTCGGGGTTGGGAGGCCAGACGGCAGTCGCTCCCATAAAACGTTACGTCACAGAAATTCGCCTCAGCTACGGGTGACAAGTGGGCCGATACTGAAAACGAACCTGTTCAGGGCTGCTGGGACAAGATTCAGGCAGCTATACAGCTTGGAGCGGCGAAGGCGGTGCTTGGTATGTGTGACAAAAGAACTTGGTAGTGGAACGACACAGTCCAGATGGAGACGAGGGTGAAGAAGCCCTCTTTTAAAAGTGAAAAGCGCTCAAATCTCCTGAAGATCGTGACGCGTGCAAAGCTGCAAAGCGTCCGTGGATCTGGTCTTTACCCTAAGGATTGTCGTGGAGAAATATAAGACTACGATTACGCTTCTGCACTGCTTGTATTTAAACAAAAAGAAATTGTAAATGTCAATCAATTGTTTTTCTTTGTATATAAATTTTTTTCAAATTCTTATTTTTTCTGTTTTTATAACAATTTTTCGATACTTTCGAAAAGCCTTTGGGAGCACTGCATGGCCCCACAAAAAGCCCTAAGTATACATAATCCAGTTGTTATAGTATAGGTATAACATGAAACAATTATATTTCTTATAGCTAAAATATTTTTTTGGCTAAACTTATTTAATATTAATATTAAATAAATCATCCACCCAAATACTAATAGTAAATTGTTATTTGACTTTAACGACGTATGGCGTCATACCTCGGTATTGCATAAGAGTTCTCGTAAAACTTACCGTTTTGACGTTCAGTAAAAAGAAACTGTTTTGACTTGACAGTCAACTATCTATCCTGTTGTGTATTTGGAAAGGAAAGTCAATATAATAAAGCAAAAATAAACATGTTCATTGTTTAATTATCGTTTAAATTGTTTCAACATAATATGATTGGTAGACGTGCATCGATATATTCGGTATAAAATGTAGAATGCTGAATATTCTGCGGGTTTACTGTACAGATAGCTAAATATTCATCTCAAGTTCCTGATATTGAATAGTAGAAAGTTGCCGAATATATCGCATACCAAATTACCATTAGATATGGAAGATCAAACTGAAGCAAACCCATCACTTGGTAACATTGCCATTATTCTATTTAGTAGTTTATAATAAATAGAATAGAATACGTTTATTCAGAATAGTCACTACAACGCAATTTCTTCTTTGAAAAAAAAAACTGCATTTGAATTTGAAAATAAAATAAAGGTATTACAAGAAACGTTTTACATTTTGTTCTATGTAGCTTCTACGGAAGTTTCAGTGCTTAGCTAATTTACAATTTTAGCTGGACTCGGCTAAACATAATTATGTTTAGCCGAGTCCAGCTATTCTCCCGACCGTACCTTTTTTTTTTTTTTTTTTCGTGCGGAAATCCCTTCGGATACCCCCCGCCGGCCAGCGGGGGCGGTTATGTCGGGCTTGCACCGACTAAAACCGCACGCCGTCTCGGGTCTTAAGACGCCGGGGTGTAAGGTTACTCATAGAGCATATCCCTCGCACCCCGACTGACCCTGGGCCATCTCCGGTTTCGAGATGGCCCCCTTACTTGCTCTCCACTGTGCCATCTGCTAATCAGAGGGACACGTGGAAAGCTTCCGAACAGCCCTCAACAGGGCCGTCCTCGCCTCGGTCGGAGTTGGCCGTAGGCGGCAGCGTCTCTCCCACCCTAGGAGAGAGGCGCTGCCGTCTCCGTTGCCCAGGGTGCACCGCGTGGAGGTCCCCAACCGAGCACCCCAGGTCTCCAACCAAGCACCCCTCTCCCGACCGTACCTACTATAAAAAAGAGGCCAAGTGCGAGTCGGACTCGCCCATTAAGGGTTCCGTAGCAGCAAGTAACATATTAATGGTTTTTTTTTTAATTTTTATATTTCAGTTTATTGAATGAAATATAAATTGCAGTTTACGATTTATGACGTATTAAAAAAAACTACTTACTAGATCTCGTTCAAACCAATTATCGTTGGAAGTTTACATGGTAATGTACATCATATATTTTTTTTAGTTTTATCATTCTCTTATTTTAGAAGTTACGGGGGGGGGGGCACACATTTTACCACTTTGGAGGTGTCTCTCGCGCAAACTATTCAGTTTAGAAAAAAATGATATTAGAAACCTCAATATCATTTTCGAAGACCTATCCATAGATACCACACACGTATGAGTTTGATGAAAAAAAAATTTTTGTGTGTCAGTTCTAAGTATGGGGACCCCCAAAATTTATTGATTTTTTTTCTATTTTTGTATGAAAATCTTAATGCGGTTCACAGAATACATCTACTTACCAAGTTTCAACAGTATAGATCTTATAGTTTAGGAAAAAGTGGCTGTGACATACGGACGGACAGACAGATAGACATCACGAATCTATAAGGGTTCCGTTTTTTGCCATTTGGCAACGGAACCCGAAAAATTAACCGCTTTATTTACACTTTGGCCTAATCAGATTAGGTTGTTATCGTTTATTAGATGGAGATAAATTTGTAGAGAACGCGCTAACTACATTTTAATTGTAGCTTCATGTAAACATGTCCGTCAGCTTGAGCCTAAAAGTAAATGTCTCATTTTCAGAGACTATCTCGAGCTTCTGCGGGCATTTTATTTTACTCACGGAAATCCCTTCGGACTTACCTCACCGATGATGATGGCTGTTACAATGACACTGCACCGCTACATCCGCGCAGTGCAAGCTCGCGCAAGGAGAATAGCAGGATTGCGATATTGCTGTCCGTCAAGTTCACCGCCCATACCGGAGCTCATCCCGCACGATCTCAGCGTAGAGCCTCCTGTAGGAGGCGTCGGGCGCCTTTCAAATTGGGTAGCAGCTGCGAGAGCGCAACTGCCACCTGGTCGAGCTTAGGGGCCAGACTTTGGAAATGATATCCGAAATCCTACCACACATTGAATACGAGCCCTAGATACTTTATCGGGGGTTCGATAGCGATGCGAACACCTTTTACGACTAGCTGGATCCCTCAGGTGGCCGATTGCAACTCGGGGGCCGATAGAAAAAATAGGGCCTCGGACTTGTGCAGTACCACCTCGAGACCAAGCCGCCGAATATGTTCAACGACTTGGGCAACCCCGGCCGTGGCTTTCAGCCTCGTAGCAGCAGTCTAGCCTGGTACCGTCACGAGGGTGTAGCACGTCAGAACAACACCCTCCAAAAGACCACTGCGAAGCACTCAGTTGCAACCGATGTTTCACAGGAGCGGCTCCAACACCGAGCCCTGCGGAACACCGCACGACATGCCTCGCCGACCGAGCCCTACTCTACTTGGGTAGATGACGCCTCTCTGATAGGTAAACTGCGAAAATGCGGCAGAGGTAGATAGGCAAGCGCCTCTCTTATTTCTTATGCAGCTCCAGAGTAAGGAGTTGAAGGCGATGTCGAGAGACACTGCCAGCACCACCTCGCGTTGGGTCACTGCTTCCTTCACCAGGACACGCGCATAATCGCATCCACGTAATGCGCCCCCGGCGAAAACTGAACTGGTTACGTGGGGCGCACTATAAGTTTCCGGAATGAATATGAAAAAATACTATTAAAGGTACAAAATTAATTTATTGTTTTTCAAAATAATCTCCCTTGGCGTCTATGCACTTTTTCATTCGATCAAACCAGTTTTGAAAACTTTTGTGCCACTCCTCTGTGGTGACCTCTGAAACGTGTTTTTCATACTCCTCGACAGCCTCTTCTGGTGATGAAAATCGTTGGCCACGTAATTGGTTCTTAATTTTTGGGAACAGATAAAAGTCACAAGGTGCCAGGTCGGGACTGTATGCAGGATGACTCATGAGTTCTACATTTTTCGCCTTCAAAAAGTCGTTTGTCTGTCTGGCCGTGTGAGAACTAGCATTGTCGTGGTGCAGGATGATACGGCGTTTACGGTTATTTTTACGGAGTTCGTCAATAACTTCCGGCAAACAAATGGTCGTGTACCAGTCACTATTCACAGTACGACGATTTTCTAAAGCAACAGTAGCCACGTGTCCAGTTTTATTAAAAAAAGAAGCAATCATCCGCTTAGATGCACTTTTCACGCGCGCCACTTTGGTTGGTTTCGGCTCATCTTGAAAGACCCATACGCTCGATTGCTGCTTTGTTTTGGGATCGTAGCAATAAATCCATGTTTCGTCACCTGTTACTATGTCCCACACCAAATTTGACGCACCTTCGTTGAATCTGGTAAGCATGGCACTGCACCAAGTGACGCGGTCCGTTTTTTGATCCTCGGTCAAGTTATGTGGGATCCACCGCGAGCACAGCTTTCTCACACCCAAATGTTTGTGTAGGATTGATTGTATTTGACTCATGCCTATTTCTAAGGATGCGCGAATTTCATGGTAGGTCACATGCCTGTCTGTTTCAATCATACGGCGCACAGCATCGATGTTTTTGTTGGTCACAGCGGTGGACGGCCGACCATCGCGAGATTCGTCACTGAGATTGATACGACCACGCTTGAATTCTGCAAACCAGCTATAAACAGTTGTCTTGCATGGAGCTTCATCGCCAAAAGCTGTTTCAAGCCGAGCGATGCTCTGTTGAGCCGTCAAATTACACTTAAAATCGTAGAAAATCATACTACGAAAATTTTCCCGAGTTAAATCCATGTTGATGCAGACACACAATTTTTTAAATGGCGCCACAAGGTAAAAACAAAAGACAGTCAGATGAAACAAACTGTATTCTACAGCCAAAGAGTTCTATTTTCAAATGTTGTAATAAATTTTTAAATATTGTTTATGTAAGTGGCCAGTTCCGGAAACTTTTAGTGTAACCTATGTATCCGCTAAATTTGGCCCCTCTTCTGTGAGCCTAAAACTTAAAGGCTAAAATTACCTACTTTTAGCATGACAACGACTTTATTCATACCTAAATTACCTTACATAGACATGTATTCTAGGTGTGAACACACAGTGCTACTATCGATGCGAACACTCGAATCTAATTCTAAGCCACAATAATTCTCAACACTTTTCTGAATCATTTCATGATATTGAAATCGTAACATACTCGAATTGAATTTCGAACGCTACAATGAATTACGATCGTCTAGGGCTTATGGTGCATATTATAATTGTAGTGATTCAAGAACGGGATCGCGTTATACATGCATGATATTGAATTAATAGTGTATATGGAGCATAACGCACTACGCATATTTTAAAAATAGTAAACAAAATACGTGTTATGACCGTTAGTGAGATAAAGCTTTTTCTTTGTGTGAAATCTATTTGGCAAAAAATTATGAATTGGTCGATGGCTACAAGTAATTATTTACTTTGAACATATTGGGGCAGTAATAGTTAATCACGAACACGAAGTGATTTTAACAATGACTTCTGTGAGTACTAACTATACAAGTTAAGCGTGACACAATTTATTACAAAAATTGTGTCACACTGCCAGGGGTGAGGTGGTATCACTGCCTCATTCCCATGAATTTTCATTGTTCTGTACAGCCATTCTAGTAGTATGTACATAGAAGCTATTGGATTTCAACTAATTTTCTGGTAAAATTATTTTCATTTTTTCACTATATTAGAGTTATCATAATAAGTTTTTTCTAAAATCAGCTGCAACCTATATTGCTAAATGTGTGGTTCCTACAGGCAAATATGGAAGTATTAACTAACTTTCATATTTTCCTAGCTTGTTTTCACTCATCGCTGTGAATAACGCATCCATAAATAATTGTATGCCCTAACCATAACTAACATTTCAGGTAAGACAGTTCAAATAAATCACGTCTAATAACCAGGCGTCAATTTAGATTTACGTACGCAGGGGTACGCAAACGTATGCAGGGAAGTACGAATAGTTTTCCAGGGAGGTTAGTGGACACGCACGCACGCACCAACGCGCGCACCCTAGCACGCGCACGCACACACATACACGCAGTGATTTATGGTGAGCGTAGATGAGTACTGTAGTCGGGGTCTTCCAGATATTGTTTTCTTGGTTATCTTTTTACAGAGACTACCTCCTGGGATCCGAGGGCGAACTTACGAAAAAAAACCACTAGGTAATTGATTCGATATTGACAAATACAAACAGAATCTAACTAGCTAAATATAAAGTAAATAACATGTGATAAATATACAACAGAGGTACTTGTAGCTATCTAAACATATATACCTATTTAACAATTATCGTTTTATTTTTTATCTTTACAACTTTACCATATGGAACATTTTGTTTGATATCTGAACTTGGTGACTAATAAAATACTAGGCACAAAGTTGTATGTAATACATAAATGTAAAAATGACATGACTAATTTTCTTTATAATTGCATCCTACTTATGGTTGAACACTGAATAAAATAAAAAGCGGCCAAGTGCGAGTCGGACTCGCCCATTAAGGGTTCCGTAGCAGCAAGTAACATAATAATGTTTTTTTTTTTAATTTTTATATTTGAGTTGAGTGAATGAAAGGTAAATTGCGGTTTACGATTTATGACGTATTAAAAAAAACTACTTACTAGATCTCGTTCAAACCAATTATCGTTGGAAGTTTACATGGTAATGTACATCATATATTTTTTTTAGTTTTATTATTCTCTTATTTTAGAAGTTACAGGGGGACACACATTTTACCACTTTGGGAGTGTCTACCGCACAAACTATTGAGTTTAGAAAAAAATGATATTAGAAACCTCAATATCATTTTTGAAGAGCTATCCATAGATACATCACACATATGGCTTCGATGAAAAAAAAATTTTGAGTTTCAGTTCTAAGTATAGGGACCCCCAAAATTTATTGTTTTTTTTTCTATTTCTGTGTGAAAATCTTAATGCGGTTCACAGAATACATCTAATTACCAAGTTTCAATAGCATAGTTCTTATAGTTTCGGAAAAAAGTGGCTGTGACATACGGACGGACAGACAGACAGACATGACGAATCTATAAGGGTTCCGTGATTTGCCATTTGGCAACGGAACCCTAAAAATGAACCTGTTAATATCGTAACGAAACTAAAACTCAAAATTCATTTTACATTTCATGAAATATACTGTATGTAACGAAACAAGTGTCCGATCAAAAAGGGACTTTGTTTAGTGTTACGTTTCTGTTTATTTAACGTCTTTCAAATAATTAATATGATTGTCAACGATTGTTGTTAAATCCGCGTTCGTCTAGCATAAGGACAAACCTCTGTGGTTTTCTTGCGCTATTTGTATTATGGATTGTATATTTTATTATTTGCAATAAAAAATACATAAGCATACCTATATGAAATTAAAAATACTATATTAATTAAAACAAATGTACTATTGGAATTTTAAATGGCATTTTCTGGACCATAATTACCCAATATCTCCCCAAAATCTAAGAATGTAACAAAATATTTAGTGGCGGCCCACAATACCACCCTCAGCTGGGTGCACCGCCGCGACCTCCTGTTTTTTTTGGAAAGAGTTTGTTCGCAAGTGGCTCTCCTGTATTTTATGTAACTTTCCGCATCGAACTAAATTTTATTGCAGTTCTTGTTCTTGGGGTGGTTTCTAATTTCTTTTAACTTATTTTCAAAAAAGGATTGCATAAACAGAACCTAATATTGATACCTATATACACCATCACACGGACGAAAGTAAATATTTAAAAGGCGCTCCCATACAACAAACATAATATTTTTGCACGTTTTTGCTCGATATTTATAACGGCAAAAAGTAGATGCTTGAAATATTCACAGATTTTTTTTTTTATATATTTAGGACACGTCAATTTGACTTCACTTCGCCTGATGGTAAGCTGAAGGTTTATTAGTTTATTTAAGTTTAGTATTAAGTTTATTTTATATAAGGTTTAATTTATTAGTTGTAAACTCACTTTAAAATAAATAAAATAATTAAAATAAAACAAATATTTAAGCGGGGCTCCCATACAACAAACCTGTTTTTTTGCCGTTTTCATAGATGGTTTACATTATGGTTATAGAATTGTACGGAATTCACACTTGGCTGGTTGTTTACATTCTACTCGCTACGATATAATAATAACCGTACAACTACTTAATTACTAATTTAGTAACTGAAACACCTTTCAGAGTTAAGTATCTAATACTATCTAATACAAATATTTTCAGAGTTTATTATTAGATAACTAGCGACTAAAGACATAAAGTGTTTTTTGGCACTGAATCTAATATGAATAAATTCTGAACTGGTGGGTGAAGTCATTCAGAAATCACATCTAATAAACCATAATTTTATTAGACAACTCTCGGATTCGAAACAGCGTCTTTCGCGACTATTTCATTCGAGTCCATGAGCTTTCGAACCTGTAAGGCAGTGGAAAAATAATTCGCAGCGGCGTGCGTCGCAAGGACGGCATTCGAAACTACATATTATGTATCCCATCAGTCGGCTAACCAACCCAAGCCAGACACCGACATAACTCGATCATAGGTCTTCTTTAATTCAACAAAAAAAAAATGCATTTCATCCGCTTTCTATATCCCTCGTGCACATTCGATGTTCTTTCGTTCGTACTTCGTTACCCAATACTGGGTAAGAAAGTTGAGTATGAGATTAGGACTGATTCCACAGTAGCTTTGGTATTCTAACTTGATCAAGGTCATACCAACGTCCATTTTTAAACTTCACAGAATATAAAGGTAAAATATCATCATCAACCTATTCTAGTCCACTGCTGGTAAAATATACCTTTGCATTTTTAGTAACCACCGAAGAAAGGAGGAAGAGAGGAAAACAAACAACTTTGAAATTAATAACATTCATACATCTTATTAATACACTTTTCTTTCAGTATTAATAAGCGCACTATTTACAAAACTAAAACTCTTTTCAATCTCGAACGTATAAATATTTGAATTACCTGTGCATTCGCAGTGAGCATCTAGGAAGGTGATGACGTCACCTTTGACATGCTTGGCTCCAAGCAGACGAGCTCGGATAAGACCAGACCTGTTTTCTGTCCGAAACAAATGCGTCGGCACTGGTAACGTCTTTATGTAGTCCACGAGTTTCTGGCCGAGATGTTCTGTTGAAAAAAGTATATTATTTAGTAAACAAAATACGTATACTATTTCCTATTCTTTATTTTCTCGATAACAGTTCTAATTTGACATCTAGAACGGGACTGACTTAGTTGTAGTGTTGTGACCTAGAACGGGACTGACTTAGTTGTAGTGTTGTGACCTAGAACGGGACTGACTTAGTTGTAACACTACAACTAAGTCAGTTCCGTTCTAGATGTTCTCTTTTTCCGATTTAAATCTTTAGAGGAAAAAAGTAAGCATACAAAATGCTTAAAAAATTAATTGAATTAATTAGGCGGAGTCATCAAAAAACAATGTTTAAAAATGACTGTAAAGTTATTCATTGTTTCCGTAGTTCGCAAGAATTACGGTAGATGGCTCCAGCGTCCCCTTAAGACGTATATAATATATCGGAGAATTTCGAATATCTGGGACGTGTCTAGATAGCTCAGCTGGTCAGAGCATTCCCCCTGTAAGGGACTGGTCGCGGGTTCAAGTCCCGTTCTAGATGTTCTCTTTTTCCGATCTAAATCTTAAAATGTTAGATTTATTTAAAAATGCATGTGCGGAAGTAACTGCCGAACACTGGGAAAAATTGTGAAAAGAACATAAAACATTATAGCGTCGGATTGGGAAACTCATGTGGCATTCGATAATATAGAAGTACAGGAACTTATAATAAATGTTGGGGAGAGCTCATCGAGTGACAGTGACGTTTCATCAGGTTTTGATTAAAATAAATAAATAAAGAATCAACATAATATAATTACATCTTGTAATGAAATGTAATACTAGTTAATAAATTTGTACAAAATTAAGATTAAATTAGGTTAAAAGACGTTCGTTCAAGTTTCCACAGGAGCTGTCATCGAGAAAATAAAGAAATAGAAATAGTACATATATCTACAGTTTTTTTTATTGTTTGCGTCAATGTGGCTTCACAACTACAGATGGCAAGAAGCTGAATGTAATTTTGTGCTTCTACAATAAAGTGTAGCCCCACTTTGCGGGACTCTATTGACGTAGCTCACTAAGTCATTAGATTGAGAAATAACCAAGTAATCCATCAGTCAGTTCAGTTTAACTAAGAACGTTCAGCCATCAGGTTAAAAGTTTCGCTCTATGACTTGGCTAGTTGTTGCCGGTGGTTAATGAACGGTCTAGGTGTCCAATTAGCTGACTAATGGCTGACAACTGATGGCTGCGACATATAAATTTTTGTAAATTAGTCTGTATAATACAACTGATCTAAGTACCTTTTTTTTTTCGTGCGGAAACAAAATAATAATGTGAAAGGAATATTATAACGATGCTTTCGATTTCACAGTAAAAACGAATAGATGTCAATATTATGACCACAGAGTTAAGAGAAAGACTAAGAATTCAATTATAATCATAATATTCTTCAAGATTTATTTATAGAGAAAATAAAACAATGAAAACAGTTCATACCAGAATTGTCATTGCCGGAATACTGCTACACGGAATATTGAGTTGATTACGCTTAAGTGGAAATTGGGACTCCGTACCAAGATGTACATATCATTTGATTGCGTTACTACAACTATAATTATTTTACAAAATCCAAATTTGGAATAAACAAGTTTGATCATTGATCACGCACTTTCATATTAGTCAGTTGTGACAGGGTCGGTTTGAACAGTTTTAGAATACGATTTATTTTCAAAGTCTCCGTTTTTACACATAACATAACACATAACTTCACGCCTGTAACCCCGAAGGGGTAGGCAGAGGTGTATTACACACCCCACGATTCGCCAGGTATGTTAAGGTCCCAATGTAATAGGGGGCGAGCCTATTGCCATCTACCGGGCACATTATTAAGCGAGCGATTTTTTTTTTGTTTGTATTATTGCGATCTGTTACTATGAACATTTAGCATAAGGTTAAGTATTTATAGATTGTCTTGTAGGGCAGTCAGTCCAGTGACGTGCGCCCTTTATTATTGTATTCCCTGTAAATCTCTAGGGGACTTTCTTTTTAGTCTCTTAAATGTGGAATTGCTATTCATTAAATGCGTAGTCAGTAAGTTTGGGTGAGATTCCAATCTGTTCCTGTACGATTCCATTGTGTGTTTAATCTCATCTTGGATTGTTCTGATTTCTAGATCGTGGTGTAGTTGTTGGTTTGTTATGAACCAAGGAGCATTGGTTATTATCCTCAGTATTTTAGACTGAAATCTCAGAAATATTTCTATGTTTGAGTTGGCAGCTGTGCCCCAAAGTTGTACTCCGTAGGTCCAGATTGGTTTCAAAATACATTTGTATAGAAGCCGTTTATTTTCCAATGATAACTGTAATTTTTGGTTCAGTAGCCAGTACATTTTCCTTAGTTGGATTCCAAGTGCTTTTCGTTTTGTAAATATATGTTTTTTCCAAGTCAGACGGCGATAATTTATTAATACACACATAACTACGATAAGTCAGAGGTGTGTGCCCGGGGCGACTGAGGATCGAACTCGAGACCTCGTCTCAGCAGTCCGTTGCGTATGCCACTGGGCTATCGATGCTTTTCCACTGGGCTATCGGCGTTTTTATACGTCATTCAATTTAAATCTATCGAACTTTAAGGTATATAGGCTGTGATTAGTCACTTTCAGAAACCCATACAATAAAGTCAACACCGATAGTGCTCGCTTCGGGTCCGAAGAAAACTTTATGCTTAAAACATTACATAGCATTTCAATGTCGAACTCTTTAAAACTGCAACTTTACGTAATTCTATTATTAGCATCGAATTAATGCACCGTGCAATTGTTTCTTGTTAATACTGAGCACTATATAAGCGTAGCGTTATTTCGAAGAAATTGCCATACCTTAACGTCTGATTGAAAAGAGCAATCGGTCAAGGTAAACGTGGATTTTACTCATTCATGGTCACAACCCGCACAATTTATTATTTTCAACTAGCTGTTGCCCGTGACTTCACCCGCGTGGAATTCCGATCCTGTTCTCGCTACCCATGGGACCCTATTCCACCATCACAACTTATATTAAATACACAATTCCAACCCATACAACATTTTATTGTATCTTAAAGGGTTTAGGCAGAGTTTTCGTTGAAAGCTCCCAGATGGCTTACTTTTTTCCGACACCTCCTACAAATATAATTATATTTTAGCCAATGCAAACAAAAACCTGACAAATTATATACTATAACCTTCCTCGAGAAGCACTCTATCCATTGGTGGAAACAGCATGAAAATCAGTGCAGTAGTTTTTGAGTGTATCGCGATCAGACTGAAAGACGCGGCGGAGGACTTTGTTTTATAATATTTAGTGATACTACAATATTGTGCCCGCCAGATTGTTAAAACTATCTTACGGGAGAACGAATGATTTCAACTTTTACTCCAAGTATATTTATCTAAATTTTCTGCGCGAACCGCTCGATTTATTTATTTGATATCGTGGTCAATTGCATCGTTTTATATAGAAAGATCACAATACATTCTTTTTTAACAATGGCTCAGTATTTCTTCATGTTAATAGCATGCGAGTAGCCGGCGAGTAAGTATGAAAATTATGAAAGTTTGAGAAGCGAACAATTACGAACGTTAAAGTGGCGTATACCAGGACCGTAGCTAATGGAAAGATATTGTCTCTGCTTAATCTAATCAGAAATAAGGCGTGACTGTATGCATGAATTTTATATATCATTTATTATGGTCATAACACAGCGACCTAAATTTTCATTGTAACAAAACTTGACATGCAAATCCCGCATATAATATTCCCTAAAAGACCTGTTTTATCGTTAAACGCGCTTATTATGTACGAATCTTAAATTCTTATCTCCTTATTACCTTTGAGTTTTAGTACCACATTCCAAAAAGCTCGTTAACGATTCTGCTGCCCCTAGGTAGTAGAATCATGCTTTGCCCATCACAAACAGACCGCGTCAACCGGGCAGCTTGTCTTATTGTGTACAATCAATTATACTCGTTCATGATCAAGAGACGTTGAAGTATTTTTAGGCTCATAAAATTTAAAGTGGGTCACGATGGGGTAACATTAAAATAACTGTCCCTGGTCAAAGTCAAAGTCAAGTCAAAAAGCATTTATTCTGTATAGACCATTAATACGGAACTTACAAAACGTCATAAAATAATAAATAATCTAATGTTTGGCAAATAGTCTAATGCTGGGCACACACTTACCCTTTTCACTAGCGTCATCTACAAGTATAATTTCTTTCAGCAGTGGCCGCGGTGACCGATTGATCGTACTCCATATTGTACGTATAAGAGTCGTCCAAGCTTCATTGTGAAAGACTATCACCACGCTTGTCGTAGGCAGTAGCGCTGGATACTTTTTGCTTTTACACCTGATGGAAAAGAATTAATTTAAAACAAAGTCGCATTAGTATGTATTCCATTTAGGTAATTAAAATGTAAGTAAGTATTTTTTAAGAAATTAAACATTATCATACAGAGAGAACTTTTTTTTTTAGAGTTCTGTATCTTTTTTTTTTTTGTGCGGAAATCCCGTCGGATACCCCCCCGCCGGCCAGCGGGGGCGGTTATGTCGGGCTTGAACCGACTAAAACCGCACGCCGTCTCGGGTCTACAGACGCCGCTCTATGGGTGTAAGGTTACCCATAGAGCATATCCCTCGCACTCCGACTGACCCTGGGCCATTCGCAGTGTCCCCTCTGATAACAGCAGAGGGGTACCTGGAGCGACCCCCCCCTCGCCGCGGGCCTGGCAGGCCCACCATACCCCGACCCCCTCGTGCAATGGGGTCAGCTGGCCCTGAAAAGGGCCGGTTGGTCAGACTCTTGGCCGTTGACGTTGACGCCAGCTACTCCAGAGGAGCAATCAATGATGCGTCATCGCCCACGTTGCCCAGGGTGCACCAAACTTGGAGGTGATCCAACCAGTCGCACCCCTAGAGTTCTGTACCTCAAAAGGTAAAAAGGAACCCTTATAAGATCACTCTGTTGTCCGTATGTCCGTGTGTCACCATCGATTTTCTCAGTAATAAGCAAGTTGAAATTTATGCCAGATACTGAGGTCTATTGTCCCTATTAGGTATATAAAAATCAGAGATGAATGGAAAAAAAAAGGTACGAAAACCTCGGCGGGGCGCACGAGTTCGACTCGCACTTGTTAAGTTTTCCATGGATTCACCGTCTTCATCACCGTTCATGGGTCCACCGATCGAACGTCAGATAGAGGGAAAACTTAGGGCGAAGCCACAACAGTGCGTTGCGACAACGCATCGCAAAAATCTGTCGTTGCATCGATACCTATCGCATTAGCGATGAGTTGTCGCAACGCAGTGTTGTGGCTTAAGGCTTAACAACACAGAAGCAGTCCGATTTCCAAATCAATAGCCGGGTACTGTATGGCTACTATATATGCTTAACGGTAGCATGATCATTGCTGTATGTAGTTAGTGCTCGTTTGCGGGCGATAATTGCTTTGTAATCAAACTTCCGATCTTGTATGAATCCGAGGATTTCATTGCCATCATAAATTTTTGCAGTTCTATTGAGACAATAAATTAATCACAAAGTAATAATTAATAGTTTTCACTTTATATTTGCCTAGCTGTCTGACGGGTATCCTAGAATGCCTTATTCAATTAACCTAAGCAATATAGTAATAATTTTATTTGTCTTGTTTTTCATTTATAATATGTCTTTGGAATAGTAAAATATGGGCGGGGTTTAACAAAGAACTCAGTGAGTTAATTCGTTAAAAAATAACACTTTAAACGAAAAGCGAAGTCGTGAAAGGCGAGTAGTCTTCCCCTATCCATCTCCGATTTTTTAGTCCGCTTACGCTAACGAGGCAAGCAAATACCGTGAGGAAACCTGCATACCTGAGTTCCCAGCAGTGGGATAATTTAAAAACGGCATTACCATTTTATACATTGTCAATATCGTAAGCTTAATGCTAGGTTATCGTCAGTTTGTACTATAGTTGCTTATAAGGATTCAAACTCTTGCATAACCGCTGTAACCGTTACATTACGGTTTTTATGTATAAAAAGTTGTCTACACAAGATTTACCACTGAACTTTGTGGCTAGTCAATAAAACATAATAGTATAACAATCTCGTTCGTGAATCAAGACGTGACACGCATTTCGTAATTCGATAAATATAAATGAATAAAACGGTTAAATGCAAATCCTATACCAATTTTAATTTTATTACTTTCGCGTAACTAATTTAATATGAGAAATAGTAATCGTACGTTAGAATTCACACATTAGTATCTCGCCGTGTCGGACGCCATTCATTTCTTTATTGATTATGTCATTCTTATAGTATGTACTAAAATAATTTGTTCCACTGGGATGTTCACTTGCCTGTCGATGCCATTGATGTTACGGCTTCACGTATGAACTATTAAGGATTGGGATTGTACTACTACGGAGGGGACGGTATTGACTAAGCAATCAGTGCTGTAAAGATTTTTTTTCCGAAAGCATGTAGCTGTCATGCATACCTATTACAGTTGACATAAGGAATCAGGATCAAAATAGTGATAGCTTAGAGGCCTAATCAATGTAGTTCCTTGTTGGCAATTCAAGTTTACGTAATATTTTTTAGTTTATGTGCGTATCTGTAATGTTTCAACGGAGAGTCCTCTTTAATAGGGGTGTGCGTTGTTTTATAGACAATTGTTTTAAATAATTTCGTTTTACAGAAAATGTTTCGCATAATTTCGTTTCATAGAATAATCAATATACTTACTTTAAAGATTTTTAAATCATTGATTTTTGTTTCACATAAAGTTTAATATTAGAATAATCATTCATAGAATAACAGATCAAATATTCTTTATCATTATATTGTTTATTTAATATAAAACTTATTACCAAGAATAACATATTATCAAAGTGAGAGTTTCTAAACGTTTCAATTCATACCGTTCATTAAAGTCAAATAATTTACAGGTGAAACTATACTTTTTTTAAATATAACGATAAGTTAATACAATAAACGATTCTGGGTGGTAATATTTCTGGGTGATTAAAAAAAATTAACCACGACCACCGAGTCGGGTAATCTGAGTCGGGGTGTTAACTATAATAACGTTTTATTAACAATTTATTAACAAATTGATTTTATTTTATTTTACAGAAGAATTCAAGCAAACAAATTTGCAACTAAATATGCGAAAGATAAAAAATTCTATATTGACATAAATTATTCAGAAATTAAATTACTACCAGCAATCGGAAAAAAATTTAAATTGTAAATGTTACAGTTAAAAATAAATGTGATTTGGAAAATTATAAAGGTGGTTTAATATTCTTTTAAAAATAATTCTAAAATACAGTTTGATAAGTTTGGTAAACAAAAAAATGTGATTAAAAATTCATTCAATTGTGTTTCTGTGAAATATGTTTTATTGTAGTAAATTGTTTTTGAAACAATAATATTCGAAATAAAAATATAAGGACCAAATATTATATGAAACATTTTCTGTGAAACGAAATTCTATGAAATTTCTTTCTGCGAAATAAGGGGCTCCCCTTTAATAGTGAGGGAAAATATACAAGTAAACTTGCATTCTTTCTAGAATAGTCTTTAGCTTTTATGTCAGTGAGGTAGACAATGGCAACGGAAAACTATATAGGTTTTTAGAAAACGAACTACTACCTACCTTTTTTTTTTTTTTTATCGTGCGGAAATCCCTTCGGATACCCCCCCGCGTGCCAGCGGGGGCGGTTATGTCGGGCTTGAACCGACTAAAACCGCACGCCGTCTCGGGTCTACAGACGCCGGGGTGTAAGGTTGCCCATAGAGCATATCCCTCGCACCCCGACTGACCCTGGGCCATCTCCGGTTTCGAGATGGCCCCCTCGGGTTTGGGAACCACGGTGTCCCCGTCTTGCCCCGGTTTGGGGGAGGGGCGCTAGTCGCCCCACCGTCCCGGCCTGCTTCTGCTGGGGTGACAGGGGGCCTCACCCGCCACCCCCAGGCCTGCGCTCATGGAGGACGGAGGTCGTTAAGCGACCTCCGGCGCCTGAGTTGCCTGCGACGCGCGGCGAGCAAGTTGCGGGCTCGGCGGACCGGGAGAGTTCTAAGTCTCTCCCGGGCGCGCTCCGCACCATTGCCGCAATCATGATGCCGAGCGAGAGGACTCCCACCCCGATGGCTGCCACGAGGTCACGCCTCGGCGCCTCCCACGCCGGGCAGTCCGCCAGCGTGTGCAGCCCTGAGTCCTCGCTCGCGTCGCAGTGATGACACTCAGGCGTTGGCTCCTTCCTGATCCGATGCAGGTGGTCCCCGAAGCACCCCTTCCCTGAGATCACCTGCGTCAGTCGGTAGGAGAGGCTTCCGTGTCGCCTCTCCAGCCAATCCTCCATGATGGACCTTACCGCCGCTATTGCGGCGTGCCCTGCGCTTGGTTGCCCAAGTCGTTCCTTCCACTCCACCACGATGGCCTGGCGGAGCTGGGACTGCACGGCCTCGATTTCTCGAGGCTCGGGGTTCCATCCCTGCTCCCGCGCCTCCTTTCGCCACTGGTACAGTTGCGAAAGGGCTCTCGCTTCCAGGTCCCATGGCGGAGTTCCGGCAAGGAGACTCGCCGCCTCGAAGGAGATCGTGCGGTACCCTCGGATGACCCTGATGGCCAGAACTCGCTGCGGAGCGCGCAGCAAATGCACAGTTCTGGTCCTCAGGGCCTCCGCCCATATTGGGCACCCATACAGGGCCATGGACCGCACGATCCCCGCGTAGAGTCTCCTGCAGGAGTCATCGGGCCCCCTCATGTTGGGCAACAACCGAGCCAGAGCAAGAGCTGTGCCCTTCAATTTGGGGGCCAGACTTCGGATGTGCTCTCCGAAGTCCCATCGGCCGTCGAGCACGAGCCCCAAATATTTCATTTGGGGCTTGATGCCGATGCGATTTCCTCCCACGATGAGACTGGATCCCTCGGGTGGCTTGCTCCGAGGCCCATGGAAGAACAGGGCCTCGGTTTTATGCAGGGCCACCTCGAGACCCAGCCGCCGGATCCGCCTAACGACTTGGGCAACCGCGGTCGTGGCCTTTCGGGTCGCTTCGCGGTACGTCGCCCCGCACGCCGTCACGAGCGTGTCGTCCGCGTAGCACGTGACGGCGGCACCGCCTACGAGCTCACCGCGAAGCACCCAGTCGTATCCGATGTTCCACAGGAGCGGCCCCAGGACCGATCCCTGTGGAACACCGCACGACGTTTCACGCCGACCGAGACCGGTCACGGTTGGGTAGATGACGGCTCTCTCCGTCAAATACGCCCCGACTATGCGGCGGAGGTAGAGAGGCACTTCGTGATACACGAGCGCCTCCCTAATGCAACTCCAGGGCAAGGTGTTGAACGCGTTGGCGATGTCCAGGGACACCGCCAACATCACCTCACCCCGGGCTACTGCATCCTCCGCCAGAGCCCTCACGCGCATGAATGCATCCACGGTGGAGCGCCTCTGGCGGAAGCCATATTGGCCATCCGCCAGGTCCGGCCCCACTCTTGAGAGGTGCTCGACGAGGCGCTTCGCAATTACTCTTTCAAAGAGCTTGCACACCTCGTCGAGCAACACTATGGGCCGGTAGGCGGACGGCGAGTCCGCCGGGCGCCCCTCCTTTCGGATGAGGACCAGTTTCCCCGTCTTCCACAATTTCGGAAACTGGCCCCGCTCCAAACATGCGCTGAGAAGCCCTCTCAGTCGGGGCTCGAGAGCGTCGTCGACTAGAGCTAGGACCCACGCTCGGCAACTACTACCTACCTAGGTACCAATCGGGTAGTATCAAAGTATCTTAACGTTAACCCCCATTGCTTAAAGTAATTATTCTAGAAGACACGTTTATAAAACAGATAGGCACTTAATAAATCGTCGTTGTCATAAAAACGTCATTAAAAACCATTTAATTAATGATCATCTTGTCGTTTCATTAATAAAAAGAGAATGCTGAATTTATGCCTACGTTATAAAGTATTCATGCTAAATCCAACTGTTTCAAAAATATCAGTAGGTATGAGCTATATACTTACTCTCTCTCTCTCTCTCTCTCTCTCTCTCTCTCTCTTGCTCATCTCGTAACTTTCACCACACTTTCATCATAATTATAAGATCACATAATCAAAGTCATTGTAGATCTACTATACATACCAAAGCCTAAGCCACACAACAAGTTGTTAAAAAAGTCGTAGATCGACACTGGCGCTAACGCTCAACGAAAGCACTAAAGCGACTTACAGGAGATGCACTAATCAGTAAGTGCGAACGAGAACAAGGGATGACTTCTATCTGCATAAAACACGACACACTTCCGACATAATCTGTCTCATTTTAATATAAAGTTTCCGTACAGATTAAATGGGAAAATTTTCCATTTTTTTTCCTAGAAGAAACCAAACAAATGGACCATGTAGACAGTATGGCACATTTAATACACTTTGTAACAAAAATAAATCATTTTGAAATGCAAATGTATTTTTAAATACATGATCTAAAGACAAGGATGGTTGTTTCAAATTATTTAGAAATCTGATGCTTTACTGTTAGAACTGTGTAAAAAATAGAATCATCTAGGCATCATTTAAAGTTTAAAGAATTTATTCTCAAAAAGACATACAGAGTCACTTCCATGAGAACATGATAAAAAAGATATTAATTATCATAAGGTAACGGTCACCGTAAAGAAAGGGACCCATTTGGCGGTATCAACCTCAAAGTTAAACTATTTAGTCTAATATGGGTATCAATTTAGTATGTAGTCTTTTAGTTGAGATTTGAAAGCGCCAAGTGAGCTTACATTTTTTATTTCAGACGGAAGAATACATTTGTGCTCCTTCGTAGGTAATATTCTTTTTTGCATAATTTGTTCGTATTTTTGGCAAAACAAGCAAGCTAGGCCGACGAAGACTGCGTTTACTTATCAGCGATTTCTTAATAAATGTTATGTTAGTGTGGATAGTTTTATCTATAATTTTTCTAATTAGTATACATGTGTTGTATGAATAGAGTTGTTTGATGTTCATAAGTTTTGTTTCCTCATATACTTTGTGGGTTGGTGTCATATACGGATATTGGAACGGCGATACTGTGTGAATATACCTATTAAAAGGATGTTTTAGTCTTTATATTTAGATTTGATCTATGCATTTGAACAGACTTCACGATACATAATAATCAACTTAGTTTAAGAGTTAATACCAAATAATCAGTACTGAAAGTGCGGGCTAACCACTACACGCTTATAACAATTCAGTTCTCAGCGGGAGAGAGATGAAGCTATATACGGTGTATAACTATCTCTCTACCTCAGTGCCACTGAATTGACCCACGCAATTTTTAGGGTTCCGTTGTCAAATGGCAAAAAACGGAACCCTTATAGATTCGTCATGTCTGTCTGTCTGTCCGTCCGCATGTCACAGCCAATTTTTTTTCGAAACTATAAGAACTATGCTGTTGAAATTTGGTAAGTAGATGTATTCTGTGAACCGCGTTTCGATTTTCATACAAAAACAGAAAAACACATATTTTGGGGGCTCCCCATACTTAGAACTGAAACTCAAAAAATAATTTTTTCAAAAAATTTTTTCATGAAACCCATGCGTGTGAAATGATATTGAGGTTTCTAACATATTTTTTCTAAACTGAATAGTTTGCAAGTGAGACACTTCCAAAGTGGTAAAATGTGCAATGTAACCCTGTAACTTCCAAAATAAGAGAATGATAAAACTAAAAAAAATATATGATGTACATTACCACGTAAACTTCCACCGAAAATTGGTTTGAACGAGATCTAGTACGTAGTTTTTTTTAATACGTCATTAATCGTAAACCGCAATTTACCTTTCATTCAATCAACTCAGATATAAAATTAAAAAAAAGACATTATTATGTTACTTGCTGCTACGGAACTGTTCGGAACCCTTGGCCTCTTTTTAATTATTGTTTGTATGAGGTCTTTCAAATTTTATGTTTCATTGAATCTAAAACAAAAAAGCTACCTATCCGTTTTCAATTGTTTGCGATTAAAACATTAAGTATATTTCTTTTCTCTTGTATTTTCCATGTAATATCATGTCAATTTATAACCATATCTATCTATTCGAAGCGATTTGTTATGGACGCATTGTTTTTTTTAAATTATTTTATGACCTCTATCTCACCTGGTCGTAAGTGACGATGTGGTCTACGATGGATCACTTTTGCCTAGAAGGAACCTATTCACTCAAGACTTGAAGATTCCGAGGAGATATAGCTTCGCGGAAACAGACTCAGACAGGTAATTCCACTCCTTATACATGGAGCTAACTCTGGTAACATAAAAATAGTGTCTCATTGGATTAGTATTGTTGGTGTTATGCATTAATTTGGCATCTTGCCTTCTGATTCTTTAACTGCTGCTAAAAACTAGACCTATTACTATTTTCAAAATGTTTAAATATTTACAACCTATGCACAATTTTGGGTAGAACTTTAATAGAATTTTCGAGATGCCAATACGTATTCATTGAGCCTCAATGCTTACAGATTTTGAACTTTTGAACCAGATTATAACAAAGCGAGTATAATACCTACATAAAAGTAGGTTAAGTGCTAATTGATCCGGAAACTGTTGGTCACGAATTTTTTTTTTATACTATCCAGATTCTCAGTTTTATTGATTAAAAATGTGGTTCATGAGCAGTTCAGAATAGGTAGAGTATATTTACCTAAAGTTCGAGGAAGGCAGTAACATAAAGTTGATAATACCTCCTCTAAAATCCCGATCTTATATCACCGTGTGACCTTTAACAGCTTTTTCGCAATTCATACAAAACCCAATCGTTTTTGTCTTTCTGTTAGCACTTTAAACTTGATAACTATAATTTATTACTTAATTTTTTATTCGTGGAAAAGAATATTACCTAACAGTCGTCATCGGTATTAGTTTAACACATACCAAATTATCGACCACCTTAGCTCTAAAACTTTACATAAAATAATAAACAAAATTGAAAAATGTTATGTTTGCCCTCTGAAGATTACAAAAATAATTATTTATTTCAATTTAAAGGAAGTTTGAAAATTGGTTAGTGTTAAGCAATTTCTGAGGACGACTTTACCTTTTGTTTTTTTTTTTTCGTGCGGAAATCCCTACGGATACCCCACCGGCCAGCGGGGGTGGTTATATCGGGCTTGAACCGACTCAAACCGCACGCCATCTCGGGTCTTCAGACGCCGGGGTGTAAGGTTGCCCAGAGGGCATTTCCCTCGCACCCGACTGACCCTGGGCTATCTCCGGTTTCGAGATGCCCCCCTCGGATTTGGGAACCTCGGTGTTCCCATCTTGTCCCGGTTTGGGGGGAGGGGGGGGGGGGCTGGTCGCCCCGCCGTCCCAGCCTGTTTCTGCTAGGGTGACAGGCGGCCTCACCTGCCACCCCAAGGCATTAGTACCTACTAGAATTCTCGTTAAATCCTACAGGGAAGTTAAGGATAAGGAGTGGGTTCACGTTTGGTAATATCACCCGCCTTCAAAGCATCTGTTCATTTTATAGCCGCAGCAGTGTATAGCGAATTTTATAAGTCGGTTTACATATGGGAAGACGACGGTATACACCAGACATCTTTCAACCATCGCCCCTCACTTACCAAGGTTACGAGTAAGTATTAAGAAACTCCATTTAGGTTACTCCATTAGGTTATTAATTTGACAGTCATACGACGACACGTCGTCTGAGCAGTTACATCAAAATTACACGTCACGTTGCCCGCTGCTATTCTTGGGACATTTCTTCACTCT
Organism: Cybosia mesomella; assembly: GCA_946251805.1. NCBI lineage: Eukaryota > Metazoa > Arthropoda > Insecta > Lepidoptera > Erebidae > Cybosia > Cybosia mesomella. The sequence continues at coordinate 17,976,145 of OX276406.1, read as the reverse complement.
TTGACATTAAAGATCGCCCTAGTTGGGTGTTATTAGAATAGAAAATCGATTAATTACATTATCAATCTACATTTAGTTTTGTATGACTCAAGTATATTTACATCGAGGTCACAGAGTCCTGCTAAAGCACCTTGCTTTCTCGGCAGTTGATGCGTTATATGTTGTAAAAAAAAATCACCTCTAGGGAGGTAAAATACGAAATTTCCCGTGGGAAGCCGAGACGGGCTCCTAGTAGAGAATTAAAATTGAGATGAATTAGTTTCGATTTGCGGTCAGCTTGAAGTAAGCTTTTTTTCGTGCGGAAATCCTCTCGGGATATGCTCTATGGGTAACCTTACACCCCGGCGTCTGAAGACCCGAGACGGCGTGCGGTTTTAGTCGGTGCAAGCCGCCCGCCGGATAGCGGGGTCGGGCTTGAACCGGTGTAAGGTTGCTATTAAGGCATTTCCCTCTCACTCCGACTGACCCTGGGTCACCTCCGGTTTCGAGATGGCCCCCTCGATTTTGGGAACCACGGTGTCCCCGCCTTGCCCCGGTTTTTCGCTAGCCGCCCCGCCATCCCGGCCTGCTTCTGCTAGGGTGACAGGCGGCCTCACCTGCCACCCCCAGGCCTGCGCTCATGGAGGACGGAGGTCGTTAAGCGACCTCCGGCGTCTGAGTCGCAGTTTGAAGTACTTTTATTTTTTCGTGCGGAAATCCCTTCGGATACCCCCCCCTGCCGGCCAGCGGGGGCGTTATGTCGGGCTTGGACCGACTAAAACCGCACGCCGTTTCGGGTCTGAACACTATTAAGTTCTGCTTCAGTCTCAAATAAGTCTTCCTGACGGACAGAAGCTGAGTTTCTCCATAATCATGATTATCGTTAGTCCCGGTTGCATTCAAAGTTTGTACATAGGAACCCAGGATCCACTCTCTTGCTCTTTCTCTTGTGTATTTTGCTTCTGTGGGAGGGCTTGTGGCCTAGTGGTAAGAGGGGTGGGGCTTAGTGGTAACCAAGTAAGTTAACACATTGCAAAGTTACGCAACACTGGCCAAGGCAGTCTTAGGATAGGTGACCATTCTTCTGACACATTGAGATCCTTCCGTGCTTTGGAGAGCACGTTAAGCCGTCGGTTGCCATAAAAACATCTATGGCAGTCATTATGGGTTGTTGGAGCCTTAAAAAGTCCGACAAATAGTCTAACTACAGAATTTCGATATCGCTAATGGGTTGTGGAGGTCAAGGTGGCAGTCGCTTCACGGAAAATATCGGAGTTCGGCCTCTTGGTAGTTAGACTGAAAAAGCGACCCCGACTGAGTTGGGAGAAGGCTCGTAGAATGATGATGCTTTTGTGGGAACGACTGCCAGCTGACCTCCCAACACCGAGAGGAAAGCCTGCTCCAGAGTCTCGACCGTCAATTAGCAGGTGCATCGGTTTGCCGATGAGGTTGGCTGGGGCCCCGATGATCTTGGTCCCACTTCACCATACGAGTTTATCCATAATAAACTAGCAAAACGTTTTCTAAAATAATGACCATCGATATTGCAAAACCTCGTCAATCAATCAATTTACCGGACAGGGATTTCGTCACGGGCATTTCTTGCCTTTGAACGAATACCAATGCATTGACACTAAAATGAAAGGCAAGCGTAACCAGCGCAGAGTAAGCCGTGAGTATAAGATGAAAACAAACGATTTGCAAGCTAAGCAATGCCCACGAGTGTACACATCAATATCGAGGTAAACTCATATTAAATAACATGGCAATTAAATTCATTGTACAACAACGCACCATGGTGTAACTAATATATACCTACATGTTTCAAAGTTGATTATATCACCATTTTTAAAGATATGCAAAACTTTAAACTGATATAAAATCTGCATCACTTAATCTGACCACCAGTGGACTGCAATAGGCTAATTGATTGATTGATTGATACTAAATGTATGGGAACCGCAAAAGTACAAATTGTAAATACACTTTAAAAACGACGAAATAATCGGCTGGACACACTTAACGTTTCCACCCTGTATATATATATATATATATATATATATATATATATATATATATATATATATATACCATAAAATATTTTTATACCACTCAGGTGGCAGACAAGCTCACGGCCCACCTGATGGGAAGCGGTTACCGCGGCCTATGGACGTGTGCAACACCAGGGGCGTCACACTCGCGCTGCCGACCCTGTAAAAACCTTCTAATGCCCTTTTTGAAGAACCCCATATTGTAGTCGCTTGGGAAAACCACAGCAGGGGAGATCATTCCATATCTAACTGTTCGCACCGTTTCCGGTCGCAACGTGTGTGGATGCATTCCCTGTCTGTGGCGAGCGGTGCGATGATAGAATGTGGCCGTGGGCATCATATCATACAATTCTTCAGAACACACCCCGTTATAAAGGCGGTAGAAAACGCACAGGGAGGCGAAATCTCTCCTAAGGTTAAGCGGTTCCACACTGCCTGTAAGTATGGGATAGTCGACGATCCTCAGCGCCCGTCTTTGCACCGAGTCGAACGGGTCAAGTTGGTATCTAGGTGCTCCGGCAAAAAGGTGACAGCAGTACCAGGCCTCCTTCACTCCATATACTTGCGCGCTATAATTACCTACCGCCCGGCCGAGCGGCCTCGGGCCGTTTGCGGACTAAATTTCAGTGCGGTTTTCACTAGCGAAGCGCACGCACGCTGTTTAATTTAAATCGCTCCGTTCGTACGCGTACCTACGATGCCGTCTGGTGCCTTATGTGCTGTAGATGGGTGCAAATCAAGTAAAAGAAGGAATAAACACCTAACATTTTTCCATTTACCTGTCAATGAAGAAAGGTAAGTGATAAATTATTACTGTTTTTTGTCGTTTCAAAATTATTTTTAATAGGTCTAGTCTATATTATGATACATGATTAGCTTGCCTTTCAGACACAGATTTACATATTTTTGTTACATAGAAACGTCATGCTTACCTTAAACACTATTTTAACAACGTTTAAAATTATTAATAAATTGATAAATGTTAATAATCATTCAATGTATTTATTAGTATTATTTATTCATAATATAAAATTTTAGGATTGCCTAGTTTGGGATCTATTATAAATTCGTCATGTCTGTGTCATTCTGTCCGTCTGTCTTATCTAGGTACCCATCTCCTTCCTTAGACCTGTCCAATTTTTTTATTTTTTTTTATTTTTTTAGGCGTGACACATGGGCTGAATTGATTGGCAGGCCCGATTTAGCAAGGCCAGACACCAAGCCAAGAAGTCATTATGTGTGTTGTCTTCATTTTGAAAAGTCGGTGATTATTCATAAACCACAATTACGATTTGACGCTTTGCCTACAAAACTGCTGCCATCTCGACCAACTACTTCAAGTGTCAGTACTGAACCAGAATCTAAGGAAATATCGACACAAACCAAATATTCGAATATTAATATACTATCAGCCATTACCATCAAAGGCGCAGATACAAAATTTATTAGATTCAGGATTTTTTCTACATTAAAATTTCATAACCGAGAATTTAGAAAGGGTAAGAAATTTATAAAAAAATATATAAAATAAAACACATGTAACTTTTAAAGATTTTTTATTTATTTTACCTACACACTGACCTTTATAATTATGTTTTATCTAGATGTATTGCACAGTCAGCACCAATTTATAAAAAAATATTTTATAAACGATACAATTTTAAACTAGTAGTCAGAATGTATTCAATAACATTACACAAAAAGTTATGTTAATTTAATTTTATCAAAGAGGCAGCCCTGCGATTGCTGTGGGATCGCGCGGTGCGAAGCAATCTCAACTGTACGCTTAAGCATTTAGGCACATTTTAGCATGCAGTGGTTGCTGACGCGACGGAGTTTTTCTCGGGTGGAATTTTTCTACTGAGTAAAGTATCTGTTACGTAGTAACTATTTAGTAATCTGTGGCAGTACTCCATCTGGGGCCGGACTTGCGACTTATTAAGAAGAAGTCTTTGCTCCGTAGTGAAGTACTGCTTCGCCCTGTTGAGCACTCCATGTTTCTTAGATGCCAACTTGACCTTGTCTTCCAGGTGACTACGGTACTGGACCTCGCTGGAGATGTCGACACCGAGGATCCCGATACTTTTAGAGATATTAAGTGGTGTGTCCAGGAATTGTGGCGCTACAATAAACGGGGTTTTCTAAGCGGTGAATGCACATACTAGTGTCTTAGTGGGGTTGAATTGGACCAGGTTTAGTCCACCCCAATCGGACACTCTTGTGAGAGTAGTCTCGATTTCAGACACAAGTTGTTCGCGACTTTCTTCCACTGCGGACCGAGGTATGTTAGCTCGGCCCGTGTAAAATGCGTCCCCAGTACTGTCGTCCGCATAGCAGTGAATGGAGTCATCAGACAGCGTATCATTGATATGCAGGAGGAACAGGGTCGGAGACAGCACGGAGCCTTGTGGAACACCAGCGTTTATGTCCATGTGGTCCGAGCAGCTGCCGTCAACGACAGCTTGGATGCTTCTATTGGACAAAAAGCTGGCGATCCATTGGCAAAGTCCCTCGGGCAGTTCATAAGACGGCAACTTCGAAAGAAGACCTCTGTGCCAGACCCGATCGAAGGCCTTCGCTATATCGAGGCTGACCACTAGTACCTCACCTTGACTGTCGATGGCTTGCACCCAGCGGTGTGTGAGATACACAAGAAGGTCACCGGTAGAGCGACTGTGGCGGAAGCCGTACTGTCGGTCGCTGAATAGATCGTTTCCTTCAAGGTATCTCAGGAGCTGTATGTTAATGACATGCTCCATTACCTTCGAGAGAAGGGAGGTGATAGCTTTCTTAGGCACCGGATGCACGAATGCAGTCTTCCACGAAGCTGGGACTTGTCTCGTGGAGTAAGAGAGCGCAAAAAGCTGTGTAAGAACAGGGCACAACTCTGGAGAACACTGCTTAAGCACCATCGCCGATATGCCGTCAGGCCCACTCGATTTGCGAACATCTAGGGACTTCAATTCCCGCCGGACCACCCGTTGTGTGATTTTGATTTCTGGCATCGAAACAACACACCAGGGGATAGTGGGTGGCTCGGCATTCCCATCATTCATGGTCGAGTTTGACGCAAAGAGGTCACCTAAAAGACAGGCTTTCTTCCTTGCGCCATGGGCCAGATTGCCATCAGGTTTTTGCAGCGGCGGCAGACATGACCGACAAAAATTTCCCTCGGCAGCTTTGGCAAGCGACCAGAATGCACGACTACCAGATGGGTACCGCGCCAGCCGTTCACCAATTCTGCCGATGAATTCAAATTTAGCCCTGGCCGTTGCTCTTTTACTGGAACTCGAGGCGGCATTTAATTTCCGCTTCACCTCAGTGATATTAGGATCCTTGTTAGCAAGAGCCGTGGTCCAAGCCTTATAAGCAGATTGCTTGTGAAGTCTTGCTTCTCTGCAAGGCCGATTAAACCACGGGCGCTTACTTGCTCCTGTTGCGATCCAGCGGTTGGGAATGTAGCCTTCCATGCCCGCTAAAATCGCCTCAGTAACTGCTGTTGCACAGGAGCTTGGATCTTCAGAAGTGAAGCAGAGCCGCCTCCACGGGTACGAAGCGAAGAATTCTCGCAATCCATCCCAGTCTGCCGACTTATAGTGCCAAACATGCCGCCATTCGGATGGCCGAGGTGGTTGAGCCGTGTGAGAGGAACTTGCGCCCGGGCGAGGCAATGGTCTGACTTGCCAAGTGGTGCTTCCACAGTTATGGAGTATTCATCCGGGCGCGTAGTCAGCAGAAGGTCCAGTAGAGAGCTTCTATGGGTCTCGATATCTGGTATTCTAGTGATAGAATGAACCACTTGCGAGAACCCATAGGTCAGGGCAAAGGACACCGACAGATTTGTATGGGACTTGGGCTAAGGCATGAACATTTTTCTACTGACACAGCAATCAATTTTACTATTTAGTAGCTGAAGCTGTGCAGAAAACAATCATATAATTAGTTTTGTATCAATTCACTTATAAAAAATTTAAAAAAATATATAAAACGCATTTTATGTATTTTATTAATGAGTGTCAGACGCTAACGCTCGCTAACCTGACACATTTCAGTGTTGCTAGAGTATGAAAATAAATTACCCAATGCACATTACCGTTTTTCGTAAGATTATTTATTTAAAATATTTTTTATTATGTACTTGTATCTGTCTTTACAAACTGAATTTGACGTGGAGGAACTTCGCGTCGATTTCTTAAATGTTGTAAAGATTTTTAATTATACTTTTGAACATTCATTGTGAAATACATTAGTAAATGTGAAATAAAAATTACTTTAAGTATGGATATTATTACAAACTTAACCATATACATATTCACAGACATTAAAAATAAAAGGTTTTTTTATTATTTCGCCTTTTTACCCACTTTTTTTTATGATGCAACACTTACAAGTTTTTTTATTTGCAGTTCGAATGAATTGTATGGCATAAATCAATGTAAATATTTTTAAATGTCTTTTTAAATATAGATTCATTTGATACAACCAAATTGTCACCAATATTTATCCCATAATAAAAGATAAATTGTACTCTTTTAATTTGTTTACATATCCGCTGTCCGCGCCATGGCCCAATTCTGTCGGTGTCCTTTGTGAGCAGCCCTTCCCGCAAAATCAGTGCTCGAGGACCCCAGTCACTCAATGTGATGAGCGTTGAAATCCCCCAAGAACACTAAGCCCGCGGTGGGGTACTGCTCAATAGCCTTGTCTGCCGACCGCTGCAGGTACTCAAACAGTTGAGTCGTTACCAAGTCACCGCTTTGAGACCTGTAAAGGCACGCATAGATACGGGTGTGACCCCCGTGATCTATACGTACCCACAAAATAGACAGGTCCCTGTCTTCAAGGCCATTAAGACGGCGGCAACAAATATCATCCCGGACGTACAAGCATACCCCGGCACGCCTCAAAAAATTGTGCTCGAGCTTGTACCCAGGGTACATTAGGTAGGCTGTATCGGCAGGGGATGATATTTGTGTCTCCGTTAGGAAAAACAAGGTCGGCTGAGCGGTTTCAAGGTGTTGGTGGACCGCGTTGAGGTTGGTATGCAATCCCTTGATGTTGCAAAAGTCCACTTGTAATGTGGACGAGGATGCCGCTGTCGAAATATTTTTCCTTTTACTTTTCGCCATTTTGAGAAGGGTTGGTGGGGGAGAAGGTTAAGAGAGATTCTGTGCTGACAGTGCAGGAGACAAAGCAAGACTTTATGCGACCACCGACGAGTTAGGGTTGTGTGACTGACTGGCGAGGCGGGCGGAAGGGCCCCTGGTCCCCTCCCGAATACTGTAACCGGGTCCACTCCGATCTCCTCCTCCGGCACGACCACAGTATCAGGCACTTTTCACAGGCAGCTGGTTCAGCCTCCTGGGGCGGAGATTATGTAGTCCCCAGGTTCGGGAACCGTTCAAGCCTGCGGGCGGCCAGCGGATAACCGTTTCACCGGGTCTCCCTGACCCCCACGCCAGCATTTCACGCCCATACAAGTCGGCGACGATTACTAAAACCTCTGGTCTCCCCGCTGACAGCACAAAACCCCTCCAGTGAGCTCTTGCTACCCTACTTACCGCCGGGAACACAACACAAGGGTTATTATGGCCGCGGTCTTCTGTAGGGCGGAGGTACTACCCCAGTCGGGGTGCTTGGTTGGGGACCTCCACGCGGTGCACCCTGGGCAACGGAGACCGGAACGGCCTCTCTCCTAGGGCGGGAGAGACGCTGCCGCCTACGGCCAACTCCGACCGAGGCGAGGACGGCCCTGTTGAGGGCTGTTCGGAAGCTTTCCACGTGTCCCTCTGCTTAGCAGATGGCACAGTGGAGAGCAAGTAAGGGGGCCATCTCGAAACCGGAGATGGCCCAGGGTCAGTCGGGGTGCGAGGGATATGCTCTATGGGTAACCTTACACCCCGGCGTCTTAAGACCCGAGACAGCGTGCGGTTTTAGTCGGTTCAAGCCCGACATAACCGCCCCCGCTCTCCAACGGGGGCGGTATCCGAAGGGATTTCCGCACGAAAAAAAAAAAAAAGGTACTACCCCAGTCGGACTGCTCAATTAGGACGGGAGATACCATCGTGTCCTACCTCCTTCAATATTAAGCGCTTTCTACATAACAAGAGAAGTAAAGTTAGGAACATATCAAACGTTCTAAAGTTATTTATAGCTTTTTATGTAGGTTTATTGCACCTTGATCAATGATCTTGAAGCAACTGTGTAACCATCAATATAATAAACATAATAAACAACCCGGAAGCAATATATTCTACATGTGTAATCATTTATTTAGTAGTTGATTAAATAATTTCATAATGGGTATCACTTTTACTTTGATAGCATATTGATGAATGTTTTATTATGTTTCCAGTGCAAAAAACGCAGTAGATAAGTAGTCGGTTTTATATTATGTTTGAAGAGACTATGGTGTTACTAATCACTATGAAGTAGGTGTAGCGGAATTTAGAACTGCATAGTTAATATATATACGATGTTTATAAAGAAGGTATTATTATATTATAGACTATGTATGAATTATCTGAACCAAAGCATATCCCTTGAAATGAAGAGCGATATGTAATATTATAAACATATAACATTACGTTCCCTGAAGAGGTAGGCAAAGGTGTAAAATCCAAATTTCATCAACGGTGTTTCAGTACCCCGTGAAAGAATCAAAAATATTGTGTTAGGAGCAGAAGAAGAGAGAGATATTCTCATGATATATCCGTATTATCAGGAATGCTAGTGACCCCATAGGTCAAGGCAAGGCCACACTAGCGTAGAAACGAAGGCACCAAGCGGAGATGTGTTTGTTTTTTTTTTTATCTCAATAGAAAAGAGTTGTCTAATTTATTTTAGACCACTCAATATTAAGTGAACGTTATTAATTCATTAAGTTAAGAAAGTTATTAATTCATTATCACGAATGAACCAAGCCTAACCGATTCACAATACTTAAAGTAATAAATAGTTAAAATACAACTATTTTTAACGATTCTATTGCGATTTATTTGATCTTCCGTTAAAAATAGTTTTATTTCAATGTTGACATTCGCGTAAACTTCCGACAATATCATGTAATAAAGAGTTTTTAATATTGTGTTAGCACATATGAAAAGAAGCATACAGCTGTAATCCAGATAAAATGACGAATACAGAAATTGCTTGCTCTTCATTATTCTCCGCAAAAATTTTAAGAGGACCTAAACTCCGAACAACACGAAAGAAGTCGTGTAGATATTTACATTTTTATACCTACATTTTGATACGCTTCTTGTATGCGTGAGTGTTAGACATGAGACATCTTATTCATCAATCGATTCCATCCGAAGCTAGTACTTTGGAGTCCAAAGTCCGCTCTCCTGGTTGTAATTTGGTTAAGTTTAGCTTTCTCGGGAGCTACTGTCTTAGACATGAAACACTAATAAGGTTTATTAAGTGTAGTAGGTACTATTTAAAATATAGCAGTTATGTTATCGAAGTTCTTCGAAAGCATCTTCATGATAAAAAGTAATCAATATCAACACAACCAATAGCCTAATCACTTTCAACCAAATGAAGTGGTTTTCATTGTTTTACGTTAGTGTATCAATAGATTAACAGTTTGAATTAGCAGATTAGATTGAAGAAGATATTGCAGGTTGGAATATTGATCAATAACTGCAGACTTGTTATAACTGGCGTCATTGACATGACACGTCACTGAGGTCACCAGATTGGAAAACAATTTACCTGCCAAAATCCTTGACGTTTCAATAAATTATGTAAAGGTAGTGCATTCGACTGCTACGACAGGGGGCACGGGTTCGATTCCCGCTCAGTGCAAATATTTGTATGCATGAATATGTCTATTTGCATTGGTCTGGTTGTTTCTATGTATAATATGTATGTATTTACAAAAAAAAAGTATATAAGTATGTTTATCCGCATTCTGGAACCCATAACACAAGCTAGTTAAACTATGCTTACTTTGGGACTAGAAAGCGCTGTGTAGAATGTCGTAGAATATTTATTTATTATTATTTATTATTATATTAATATACTTATTTTAAAACTTGCCTGTCTGGAAATTAACGTATGTAATATGCAATTCTTAGGGTTTAAACGACAAGTTCTTTTTTAAATAGAATCTAAGTAAGTACGGTTACAGGTTACGGTTACAGCTCCTTACAGAAATGTTGTTAAAGTCTACATTGTAACTGTTTTTGGAATCGGCAGCACTGCATCAGCTGTTGAATAATGGAACATGCGACATCGGCGCACGCGCAATGTATGTTAAACTTTTGTTTAGTTAAACTTGATGGAATAAAAACATTTGTATTATTAGTTGTATATTATATTATTGTATTTTTGGGGATTCCCACCAAGATCTAAAAGCCCAAGTCTGCAAACCGGTACACCTGCGGATTGATTCCTCACGAGGTTGGGAGGTCAAACAGTACTTGCTCCCATAAACGCCGTATAAGTCTAATCAAAAGGAGGAGCAGGAGTAAGCGGACCCCGGGCTCCGAAGTGAAAGCCTCGGATGCAACCGGGAACAAAGCTAAGATGATGATGACTAGTACGCACATGCCCCTTCCGCACCTTCTTCTACCCAGCCAAATGATCGATGGCCAGTCGTAGAGAAGTATGTGTGAGTTACCTAAAGCTGTACAGTAGAATGTTGTGACGAAGAGTCGATATAGCACGATTCCTGCTTCCTTTTCTAGGTTCTAGTCTACAATCATCTACTATCTTAGCATTAGTCTCGGTCGCATCCGAGGCGCTCACGACGGAGTCCGGATTTCACTTTCTGGCTTTTGCTCCTCCACTTCGCACGCTCTTGGGGGGCATTCATGATAGTGATAACATTGGCACGCATGTCGTCTACTCCTCCTACCGGTAGTCAAGTGTTAATATGGATTATTTGCTCTTAGAATGTTGATTATTTGTTGTATCAATGTTGTTACGTGGGCTTTTCTATTCCAAATAATAAGCTATAACTAAAACTTGTCGACACTGAAGTCAGGTTAAGTTTTCACTCTTTTCGTAGCAACGCATTAGCAAAGATAGCAATGTACGCCGTTACTAGGTAATTAGTTCTTATCATCATGAATAAAAATTGTTACTGCCGATAAACCAGACGGCGCAGCGTGTCGGGTACGTGTAAACTACTTGGATATCAATAAAAGTTAGACTGTAACAAGTAAAACTAGTAACAAACACACCGATATGGCACGATTCAATCAAGTACCTACCGTCGTAAAACGACCAATTCGAGTGGCCTACGAACGTTTTGACCCATAGCGTCCGACCAACGAAGGGAGGTAGTCAGTCGGATCCTGTATTCATACCATATCGATGCGTGTGTTACCTATACTAGTTTATCAAATATTCTGTCGCCGTAGCCGCATCAATTGTAAAAATATTGAGTGCAGTTCTAGTTGTCCCTCCGTTTGACGCCTGGTTAAAAGACAGGCGATAAGGCGAGAGGATCTGAAGATCCTAAGCAGAAATATATGCGATACCTTAAAATCTAAAACTCACTTTTCAAATCTGACGTCTGTAAGAGATCTGTTGATTGATATCCTGTCGCTGGCTAGTAAGTTGAACTGGTTTTCTTGGAATTTGTCCAACATCAGCTTCTCTTCTTCTATTGGAATGTTCACCGCCTTACCTGGAAAAATCCTACATTTTAATTAATGCAAGAAAATATACATTATAGCGTGTGGTATCATACATTAATCCATCAAATTATTTGCTAGCGTTGACCAAATGCTGTGTTTGTGGTGTAGAATATCAAATTCGTGTACATATGAACACAAACATCACGATATTACGAGTCCGCCAATAGCTTTCCACGTGTCCCTCTGATTGGCGGAAGGCGCAGCGGAGAGCGGGTGAGGGGGCCATCTCGAAACCGGAGATGGCCCAGGGTCAGTCGGGGTGCGAGGGATATGCTCTATGGGTAACCTTACACCCCGGCGTCTTAAGACCCGAGACGGCGTGCGGTTTTAGTCGGTGCAAGCCCGACATAACCGCCCCCGCTGGAGACCCCCCACTCTCCAGCGGGGGCGGTATCCGAAGGGATTTCCGCACGAAAAAAAAAAAAAAAAAAATAAAGGTATAATTATTAGGTGGGGTGTGCGTTGGGTAACCTCCTCGAGTGTCGCTCCGATTCCAATCCCGCTGCAGTCCGGGGGGAACGGAATCGGAGCGGCCGGTACACCCTGGGCGGCGGTCAATGGCTTCCCCTTCACCCCTTCATAGGGTTGGCATTGATCGTCGGCCAATACCCAACGTGGCGGGAACACATCGCTCTCCGTACTCCTCTGCTTTCAGAGGAGACAGGATGAGCGATGCTGTTAGTGGTGAGATGGCCCAGGGTCAGCCGGGGTGCGAGGGATATGCTCTATGGGTAACCTTACACCCCGGCGTCTGAAGACCCGAAGCGGCGTGCGGTTTTAGTCGGTGCAAGCCCGACATAACCGCCCCCGCTGGCCGGCGGGGGGGTATCCGAAGGGATTACCGCACGATAAAAAAAAAAAAGGTATAATTATTAGGCGTCAAATTTCTTAGTAAAAGCTGGGGGCAGAAAGTACCTCGTTGACGAGGGTTAATGGCAATTACGTTCGCCCTATTATCACATTAGGAAAACAGCAGGCTAAATGCGGGTATTTAACATACCTCTGCCAACCCCTTACGGAGTTATTGTGTTAAAAATAGTCGGTAATCAAAAATGAATGAATTTCAAAATTTCTTTATTATACTATTTCCATTTCTTTATTTTCTCGATGACAGCTCCTGTGGAAACTTGAACGAACGTCTTTTTAGGGTTCCGTTGCCAAATGGCTAAAAACGGAACCCTTATAGATTCGTCATGTCTGTCTGTCTGTCCGTCCGTATGTCACAGCCACTTTTTTCCGAAACTATAAGGACTATGCTGTTGAAACTTGGTAAGTAGATGTATTCTGTGAACCGCATTAAGATTTTCACACAGAAATAGAAAAAAACAATGAATTTTGGGGGTCCCCATACTTAGAACTGTAACACAAAAAATTTTTTTTCATCGAAGCCATATGTGTGAGATATCTATGGATAGCATATTGTCGTTTCTAATATCATTTTTTTCTAAACTGAATAGTTTGCGCGGGAGACACTCCCAAAGTGGTAAAATGTGTGTCTTCCCCCCCCCCCCTGTAACTTCTAAAATAAGCGAATGATAAAACTAAAATAAATATATGATGAACATTATCATGTAAACTTCCAACGATAATTAGTTTGAACGAGATAAGTAGTTTTTTTTAATACGTCATAAATCCTAAACCGCAATTTACCTTTCATTCAATCAACTCAAATATAAAAATTTAAAAAAAAACATTATGTTACTTGCTGCTACGGAACCCTAAATGGGCGAGTCCGACTCGCACTTGGCCGCTTTTTTACATTATGTATACATTATTTAATAAAAATATGACGCTTACGCACGTACAAGGTCATAGCAGAGTCGGAGAAACTGATAGGGATGGAGCTATCGATAAACGTAACACAATAACACGCCCGATATTTTTTTACAACTAATTAAAACTAAACTATTGCCGGATAATTTTGTACAAATTTATTAACTATAATATTTTTCAAGTAGCATGGGTACGGTGACATTTGACTAATTCCATTTCATGTATGATTCATTTCGAAACAATTTACCTAACGCGGAATACAGGAAACAACACTTAATACGAAGATAAAAAGAAAACTGTTTTATTTTGCATTTTTAACTTAAAACTATTTTTATTTCTCCGTAATTATTTAAACTTTAAATATAAACATTCCAAATACATAATTCTTGATGCGTGAATCGGAACAGGTTGCGTTAGAGATTGACATAGTAAAATCGTTATAATCGATAAATTGTCGAATAAAGTATCATAAATCGTTAGTTGTATTTTTAACTAAAATACGATTATAAAATATAATTATGTAATAATAAACTTTAAACAAAGCATTTTTGTCTTTGTGGAGCTTTATTATAATATAGCAACACTGCTTAAGCATGAGCTGGCAGCCATCTTGTTATATCAACTCAGTACGAGTGCGTCTGCCTTGTATGCGGTCTGTTTTCTTTGTTTTGAGCTTGCGTGGTGTTTTTGTTACTTGTTTTTGTTATTGACTATCGTTGTGCTTTGTTGTTTTCGTTACCGTTTTTTGTTATTGACTTTTGTTTTGTTGTTTTTTTTTTGGCAAAATGCCAAAAAGAACGAAAAAGACTGTGCTTGGTAGTCAAGCCCGTGAATTTGTAGTTCGATTGCGGGATTACTTTGAGCGGGAACGTGAGAATGGCGGAACGCTATTGCCTGTGTCCAACGTTTTGGATCGAGTGGCAGATGCGTTAGACATTGGGCGGAACACGGTTTCTCGAATCACTCGAGAAAAATATGGTGCTCACGATACAGAAGAAAATAAGTTGTCCACCCCTAATAAAAAGCGAACCAAAAAGGCATCTGTAACAGATGTAGACAGTTTTGCGGCCGATGCTATACGGAGCCACATTTATAACTATTACCAGAATAAAGAATTACCGACGCTTCTAAAGCTGGTCAAGTCTTTAAAAGATGCTGATTTGTTTACTGGAAGTCCTACATCCTTGTGGCGCGTATTGAAGGACATTGGTTTCCAATTCAAAAAAGTAAACAAAAGAAAAATTGTCATGGAGAGGGGCGATATAGCACGAAAATCCAATTTCTTACAAAACCAAGCTTAATGATTTTTGGCCTTGGAACACCACATTCACGTAAAGAAACAACAAGTTTTTTAAATGTTGGAATTTCTTTGCGCAAGTAAGTCATATATAAGGTGTTACAAAATTAGGTCTATGACTTGGTATCGACAAAATATGTAGGTATTTGAAACAAAAAAAAAATATCGAGTAAAATAAACCAAAAATATAAAAATAAAAATAGAAAAAAAAGCACCACCAGCGATTTAGGTATTTCCCACACATCGCTTGGAGAATACTGCGAGGACTGCACGCCTACCACTTTCTGCGGGTGCAAGAGCTCCTTACCACAAATTTTGATCCGCGGTTAAGATTTTGTAGGTGGTTAGTGGAAGATCCTACCAGAAAAAAATTGTGGACAGACCACTTTTACAAGAGTGGGCTTGTTTAATATTCACAATGCACACTGGTGGTGTTTTTTATTTTATTTTATTTTTTTACCCGATTTTTTTTTTTCTAATACATATTTTGTCGATACCAAGTCATCTCACCAAATTCAGAGACCTAATTTTGTGACGCCTTATATATGACGGCGAATAGCGTCAGCGTCGAAGTTGTCAACCGATGTCACACGACGTGGTTGGCGTTTTTTCTTCGGCGTACGAAGCTTATTTTCCTGCATGCCGCTTGTACCGTAAGCTTCGGTAGTAATTTTTGAAACAGTAGGTCCACTAATTTCTAATGAGGCCGCAACACGCTCTCGCACTTGCGCCCACCATTTTGATACTGTGCTTCAAAGTAATTACGAACCTTGATCGCCAGTTCTCTCGCCTGCCGTTTCAGAACAGATTCTTTAGGCATTTTGATATTTGACAGCTGGGCAGCAACACAAAATACACAACGTAACGTATGGATAATGTGAAAAACTCTGCGAACAGTGACTATATAGCACGACCGTCTTGTTGCGAGTGACAGATGAAAACAAACAACATGGCGGTGGGCCATTATGTGTTCCCACCTTGAAAAAATATATTTGAATGTTTTTGTTGTATTTGTCTTCGTACAAAAAATTCATTAATATATGCAATCGATATCATTACTTATTTGGTCACAACACTACAACTATCAAATTAGAAGTGTCATCGAGAAAATAATGAAATGGAAATAGCATAGTGCTTATCTACAGCGCATCAACTTCCTAAGTATAATCTATATATATAAAAATGAAACCCGTTTTCCGTTGTCACGACATAGCATGAAAACGGCTTGACCGATTTGGCTAATTTTTTTTTTGTAGTTTTCTAATACTCTGTACAAGGTTCTTACGGAAAAAAATATTAAGAAAATCTCTCAGAATTATTTTTTTCGTGCGCACACCGTACGGTTTTAGTCGATACACGACAAAACCACCCCCGCTGGCCGGTGGTGGGCATCCGAAGGGATTGATCCTCCCCAAGTGTCCGTTGCCGGGCACCCCGGGTAAGCCCTTGAATTCAATACATGGCGGATCATTTTGACGTAGCGAAGCACGTACCGGGCCGCTAGTAATATTATAATACTCATCACAGAACAAGAAAAAAAGTAGTTACTATCGCGACACCAGGACACTGTCTACGTTACAGTATGCACTTGTACTCAGTGTCCCAGCATCGGACTGTCCCACTTATCTGATAAGAACCAACGCAAAAATTTTATGTCTAAAATATTTTAGACTTATGTTTAGCAAACGCTATGCTGTTAATAATGCTCCTAAACTAGACCCTCCGATTTGAGCTGTGTGTCGAGTGTCAGTGGTGTTAAAGTTTAGGCAACCGCCGGAATATCCGTACAACATAATTAAAAACGTACATACAACATAAACATAATTGATGCAACGTTTTAATAATAAACATCGGGGAATAACATTTCTCTGTACAGTCCTAGTATCTTGACGTATACCTACCTACATTGATAATAATGCATGTATTATCAACAGTCATTGGCATAACCGGCCTTCCGCCCTCTCGAAAATCAACTAACCTAGACTTATTTATAGATCATGGACTGCTCCTATTAACTCTTTATGAACCAGACCATTATAATTCCTACTATGGATGAATCAAAATATAATTTAATAGAACAAATTTAAAAATAATTCAATTTTTTATTACTTTTGTAGTGCATTGTTACAGTTAGCATTAACACAGTATAAATAAAAATATTACTGTGACATAAATAACAAAGAAAATTTTAAAATTATGCAACGCTGCGGCGTGATACGTTTAATTAGTATGACACAATTCTTATTTCAGACTGAAGGCTATACTTTATCTTACCAAATTCTATCTAGGGTTATCTAGGGCTAACTGGAAGTGGATAGAAACTGCGTGGCCGGACCCACATAAGAGTTCTTAATTCTTTATGGTACACGATAAATAATACTTTGTAAAGTAGAAATATAAATTGTACATCAAATTTGTTGTACAAAGGCGAGCTTAACTCAAAAGAAAGAAGCTTGTCATCTTCGAATTATTTCATTGAGTCATACGAAGAAGTTGAATGTGTAATGATTGCCGACCGATTAATATAAGGCAGAAAAAGAAAGAATAAGCAACAGAACCCTTGAGACCACCAATGCTAAAAAGGGATAGGTGACTTCATCCGGGTACGAGTCGGCAAACTAAAGTAAGAACTTGCTAGTAGAGCACAAATCTCTTTTCTTGATCATTAAAAACACTTAAAAATTAGTGTGAAAATTGCTGCCAGCACTAAAACACTAGTCGTAACCGCAGTAAATGTACTGTACAGTCAATCGCTTCCTAATAATGAGGCTAGGTGCAGCCAAATAAGCAAAAAAGAATGCCACAAGCACTATAATCGCTACTAAATTCAACGTTTGCAATAATTTACCTCATGATGGATACATATAAGTAGTAAAACATTTGGATGTTATTTGAATTGTTATGTTGTTATTTGAAGTGTTATGATTATGTTATTTGAATTGGAATTAGAAGTATTGTTAAATAGACGATTTATGTGGTTGGACATAAATCGTCTATTTAACAATACTTCTAATTAGCACATCATCTATGTAGTATCGACTAATTTACTAACCATACTGATTACAACATAAATAATACATGGATTCACTTTGCGTGCGCAGCTTATTTGGAATCTGGGCATATAAATTAATCTAAACTGCCTAGATGAAATCAATCAAATAATCATAAATAAATCTCAATCAAGGTTTTAACAGAATACAAATTTAGTGAAAATCCTTTTAAAAATCAATTTGCGAGTTATATGATTAAAATACAAGGTCCACTCCAGTTTCTCTACTACACTCCATTTCATACCGTAGATGTCATACAAGATGACTCAGAGCAGACTGTTGTTTTCCATCCGACAGTAAACATTGGCACAATCTATGAAAGTACCCGGTTGAACCATGATACCTATAGGTGTCTATTTAATTGCTCTTTTGTAACAGCAACGAGTCAACTCACAGTAGTAGTAAATTTACCTTTCGACATTGCAGGAACCAAAATTACTCTCACTATGAGAATTTCTTCTTGTTTTTTTAAAGATATCCTTATCGTTCAAACAGATCTTAGTGAATAGAAAGCAACAGTCGAATTCGTCGGGTACGATATGACGTATCGTCGAAATACAATGAGGAGTTATAGAATAGTTTAAATTAATGTTTTAAATACAATTACGAATCCTTTTCTAAATGTCGTCTTTGTGTTACAGTTTGGGAATATTATGTTCATTTAGAAGTTAGGAGACGAAAACGGACAGACAAAACGCTGAAAGTGTGATGGTAATCGTAAGTCTCAACATATAACTTCTTTAGTGTGTTAAAAACGTAAGCAACATAGAGGTAGACGCGGTCCAATCCAATCACTTTTACCAGCAACCGAGGAAGTTTAAGATACCAATTAAGAAATGGTACAAATTGTATGTATATATACAGGGTGTATTTTTGAAACGGGGCAGTAAGGGCAAGTACCTTAACCGTTGTAGTTACAGCAAAACGTTCTTAGAAGACCTTCCCTAACTTTTTGAGGTATTTTGAACTGCATTCACAGATTTTGCAAAATCTTACAGTTAGCAAAAAAAAAATGCAAAAAGTCCAATTTTTTTTTGTGCCCATCGATTCTATTTCATGTGGGGATCAAAAGACTCTATGGGACCATTTTAGCTTTCGCCAAAAACTTTTCCCATACATTTCGTACGGAAATACGATAAATCAACTCGAAACTCATAGGTCAGGTAAAATTAATTTTGAGTCCGGGGCAGTGGTCCAACTGCTCTGTCCAACTAGTTGAACTTTGTAATAAAAAAATATTTAAACATGTATGAAATTAGTTTATGAACTAAATAGCTCGAAATGACTTCCATTTTCACGAATACATAAATTTATCCTTTTTTGCACTGAACGAATGGCAGCTAATAATGTTCTGGGATGAATATTACGTAAAATGGTCGTTAATGCACCCTTGAGCTCTTGAACACTGGTGTACGCAGTCTTATACACCTCGTTTTTTACGAAGCCCCATAAAAAAATCGAGTGGCGTTAGATCGGGGCTATGAGGTGGCCACTGTGTAGGACCATGTGTACCGAATAGGCGGCTCAAATTGGAACGTGAAAGGTGGCTGTTATGTGACGGAGCACCATCTTGTTGAAAATGAACTTTTCGCAATCCCGACAGGGGCCATTCGTCCAACTCGTTTTCAAGATGGACTAAAATGGCGTCATTATACATGGCAGAATTCAGTTTCCCGTCATAAAATTCCACCATTATGACCCAATTGGACATTATACCACACCAACAGTTGAATGAGAAACGAACCTGATTATGACTTGCCGTAACTCTTAGTGGATTTTCTTTGGACCAATAGTGGTGATTTTTTTCGATTGTACATACCGTTATTGGAAAAATTTGTTTCGTCAGACCACAGTATGTAATTCAAAAATTCATGATCTCGGCTTATTTTTCCTCTTAGCCATCTGCAAAAAGTAAGCCTTCGACCATCATCACTCGGATGTAACACTTGAACTATGCACCCATATCGATAGCACATATAGCCGTATTTTTTCCATATCGTTGTCACAAGGGAGTGGGAAACACCTACTTCAAGAGCGTCATGCCTGAACGATACCTCTGGATATGCTTCGACATAAGTCAGAACGCAATCTCCGTGTCTATGTCCACACGAGGCTGCCGCTTGCTTTTGAAAGAACTCTGCAATTCCAGGTTTTCCAAAAGATTTGTAATGACCTTTCTTGTTAGCACATGCCGCAACGGATATTTGCGGTACCACACTAATGCAGCTCCCGCGTTTCGATTATTGACGTAATAAGCCTATTAAGATTAGAAGCCTCTAATAAGTCAATTTTTTCACGATTAGAAGACATTTTAGCCAAAATTCTTAAATAATAACTCAGATGCATTTTCTCAGTTGATACTCATAATGACAAAGATATTCGAATCAAATTCGAAATTTGGGGGTAAAAATTATTTTATTTACTTTATAGTCAATCCTACCCACTTCCTGCCCATAACATAACAAAAAGTTTGACCATTGTAGAAATTTTATTCTCTTGCCGAAATGTATGGGAAACGTTTTTGGTGATTTCTGTCTTTCCTAGTACTCAAAGCTATAATGGTCCCACAGAGTCTTTTGATCCCCACTTGAAATAGAATCGATGGGCACAAAATAAAATTTTTGGACTTTTTGCATTTTTTTGCAAACTGTAAGATTTTTGCAAAGTCCTTGAATGCAGTTCAAAATATCTCAAATAGTTAGGGAAGGTCTCCTAAGAACGTTTTGCTGTAACTACAACGGTTACTTGCCCTTACTGCTACGTTTCAAAAATACACCCTGTATATACTCACGCCTTTTCACCTCCGGGGTAAGCAGAAACAACAGACCGCCATCTGCTTGTCCTTGGAAATTGTACGAGGTACGAATAATTCTCATCTCATTAATACAGTATAATTGTAACTTCATATTATTACCTGATACTTACTTATTTTATTAAAACAAGCAAAAAAATAATTGATAATGGAACTTCTTAAAAACAAGTTTTTATTAAAAAAATCTGTTGTTATAAAATGACAATAAATAATTTTAGGCAAAGGTTTGCTGATTTCAAAATCTTGTATCGCGTCATTTTTAGCTCAACACAACAAGTCTATCTCATTTAGTTCCAGATCACCTACTGTCTCCATCTTCAGACTCTGAATAGCATGTAGAAACCAAGAGTTTGTCAAGACAATTATCTTGTATAGCTAGGCGTTCCTATAGTCACCTTCCTACTCCATCATCAGAGCCTGAATCCCATTTCACATCAGAGAGTATGTCAAGAAAAGACAAATATTCCCAAACTCGATAGGTTTATCTTGTTTAGTTTAATAGTTCCTATGGCCACCTTCCTACTCCATCATCAGACACATGAACACCATGTCACATCAGATAGTTTGTCATGATAAAACAAATGTGCCCAAAATAGATGGATTTACCTTGTTTAGATTAGGAGTTCCGATGGCCATCTTTCTTCTTCATCATCAGCCCCTTAATGCCATATCACATCACAGAGTCTGTCAAGACAAAGCAAATGAGCCCAAACTCAATAGGTTTAACTTTTTTAGATTAAGAGTTCCTATGTCCACCTTTCTACTCCATCATTAGACCCTGAACGCCATATCACGTCAGATAGTTTGTCAAGACAAAACAAATGAGCCCAAACTCGATAGGTTTATCTTGTTTAGCTTAGAAGTTCCTATTGCCTATGTTCCTATTCCATCATCAGACTAGCTCCATGGTACCCTATTAATGTATTGTCATCCAAAGTAAATCTGTATGAAAATTTCATCTCAATCGGCTGCTTCAAAATTCAGTTGCACGATTGATTTGACCCGCACTAATATACATACATACTTACAGAGCAAATTAAATAAAAACTTGGAATGAAAGCATAAATATTTTGCGACGTTCTACACAACGCTATCTAGACCCAAAGTAAGGATAGCTTAACTAGCTTCTAGGTTCTAGAATGCGGATAAACATACTTAGATACATTTTCTTTGTAAATACATACATATTATACATTGAAACATCCAGACATGCAAATAGACATATTCATGCGTGAAAAGTGAAGCGCGGCCGCTAATTTGTCAGGGTAATTCATATAAAACAACGAGTAGGTACCTATTCTTGTCATATAGTGGTATCGGAGATTTTTTGTTGTGTATCGTGAGATGTGCGTAAATATGTACAGTCAATTTAGCCAGTTAGCCCTTCATTTCCTTTTATGTGGACAATGGACACACACAGCTCACGAGCCGTTCGGTTGTCTATTGTTTACCCGAAGATTATATACCATAATCATCATATTCCTGAATTGCATTTGCCCGAATGTTTTGTTTGCCCTAAAAGACATATGACATACTTTTAATTGCCCGAAACATAGATACCATAAGATATTTGCCATAAAATTTTTGGACATAATAGTTAAACGCCATAATGATTATTAGACATAATATTTAAATCTCCACCACTGCCACGATGCCATGAATGAGCTATGCAAATATGTGGTGGAGAAGAAAATCGATATCGCTCTGCTGCAAGAACCACACATCTATAACGGACGCGTGACAGGGCTGGGCTCTCTTGGAGGAGATATCTTCTATCATGCTGATGGTGAGTCAAAACCAAGGGCATGCATCTACGCCAGCAGCAGAGTGAGGTCGTTAGAACTAATAAAGGCAGATTGACAGTACAAGCGGAAGCAGGAAATAAAGTAAGAGTGCTCTTTGTCTCTGCGTACCTACCCAGCGAAAGGGACTTCGAGCCACCATCCCAGGAAATGGAGGAAATAACAAGAAAATACCAAGGTAAGAACATTCCTATTATTCTAGGTTGTGATGCCAACGCCCACCATGTGGTATGGGGCAGCACGGACTGCAATAAAAAGGGGGACTTACTCCTGGATTTCATTAGCACCACAGGAATGGAGATACTAAACATGGGCAACACGCCTACGTTTGTCACCAAATCTAGAAGAGAAGTGCTGGATATTACTATCGGTCGGATCACCGAAGAGTCACCTTCAGCCTAGAGACCAAGATAGACAAGATTATGATAAGAAATGCGAGGAAGACCAACTGGGCGACATACGAACACCAAATAAAGAAATGGAACCCGGGAGGTGAAACCTTACTAATAGATAAAATAGAAATAGAAAAAGAAGCCAATAGATTGGACGAAGCTCTTAGAGAAGCATACCACAAGGCATGCCCACTCAAGGAGATAAAACCAGGCAAAGGGCAACCCTGGTGGACTAAAGCACTAGGCAAACAAAGGAAAAGAACACGGCGAGCTCTCAAACACGCTCTGAAGAAGGACGATGATGAGAGCTGGCGCGCGTACAGAGAGCAGAGAAATATATACAAGAAAGAATGTAGAAAGGAGAACATAACAAGTTGGAAGGCGTTCTGCACAGGAGTTGAAAAACAACTTGACGCGGCACGACTTGTGAAAACATTCTCTAAAGTTAACACATGTAAACTAGGAAGTATCAAGAAAGGGAAAGAGTTACTAACGGACCCCAAGAGGATACTTGAGGTCATGCTGGAAACACACTTCCCAGAATGCGAAGAATATGAGGATGATAATACGCCGATAGACTCAAACCCCATAGAGGACCCACAGTCGAAGGCCATTATCACAGAAAAACATTTACAGTGGAGTATACGATCATTCCAGCCATACAAGGCGGCTGGACCGGACGAAATCTTCCCTAAAATGTTACAAGTAGCCAACAAGTATATAAGCAAAGATATACTGGCTCTCTACAACAGTAGTATCAGAGCTGGATATATACCAAGAAAATGGAAAGAGGTAAGAGCAGTGTTCATCCCGAAACCTGGGAAGACATCATATCAAGAGGCCAAATCCTTCAGGTGCATTAGCCTCTCCTCATACCTTCTTAAGACATTAGATAAAATCCTGGACAGATTAATAAGAGAACAAATAAACAAGAATGGATCTCCACTCCAACAAACCAACATGCATATATGGAGGGCAAATCCACCGAAACGGCCCTCCATAATCTGGTAACAAGAGTGCAGAGATCAATAGACAACACAGAATATGCACTGGGCTGCTTCTTTGATGTAGAGGGCGCTTTTGACAGACCTACCCCAGATTCGATAGAGGCCGCATTAGATCGCGAAGGAATCGACAAAGACACTAACCGACGATGAAGATCACCGACAGGCATGAGACAGTCGAAGATCTTTATCAAGGGCATTGACAAGAAAAAGACAAGCCAACTGACCAAAAACACAAAAAAGCAAAGCTTCTCGCACGTGACTAATATAGCAAATAAGAGTAGGGCAAATGAATATTACGTCATATAATATTATGGCTTTTGACTATTATGGCAAATAAAATTCGGGCAAACGGCGGTATACCGAGCCGTTCCGTCACTAACCGTCATTAAACCTTTGATACAAGACCGCCAATTCCGGATGCGTCTGATTTGCTCTATTTTCAAAACATCATCAATTTGGTCGACTCTAGTTTAGATTAATTTTATTTACTAAACATTTTTTCCTAAATTCGCTATTTATTCAGTAATTATTCGTTTCACGTGTTCTCTTACAAGTCTCGCTACTCATTTATACTTGCAAAAATGTTACTTTCATGCTGTTTCTGCCATACCCAACGACAAAGTTTGCGTTCTGCGACACCGACTGCCCGTTCAAAGTGGCATGTATGTAGGTGTAGGGCACCGTCCACTCGATTCTCCGTATGTACTCTCCTTTCAAAATATATCATCGTTTCTAGAGTTAAAAAATGAAGTAAACTTTGAAACAGAACGAAATAAAATTTCAAAACATTACAATTAGCTATGAAAAAACAATAATTTTACTTACAAAACTTGTCATATCTCGTTTTAGGCACCTACATTGTTTGAAAAACGATGTTTGAAGACCTTTATAGTTAGTATTAGCGGCCCGGGACCCGACTTCGCCCGGAAATAAATTCTTAAAAAAATACTATGACCCGATTACACCGCAACCGACCGGGTCCAATTGTAAATGTAAACAAAAATAAGGTTTTTTACGCTTTTCTTTGCTTTTTACTTCAAAAGTTAAGCACTTTCCATATAACGAACTTCCATACAACCGTTCATCCCTAATTTGCCTCCTTAGAAGGGAAATTTTAAAAAAACGCCTACACACTTATACGTATATTTTTAACCATAATCAGCTATATGAAATTTCGTGCTTCCTACTTCGAAAATGATGGGTTTTCCATTATACAACAATTCATCGCTTATTTTACCCTCTTCGTAGCAAAATTTTGAAAAACGCTGATACATGTGTATATTTATTTTGTTTCTAACCAGAAGCAGCTATATGAAATATCGTGCTTGTTAGGTACTTCGCAAATGACGGATTTTCAATACAACTGTTCATCGCCTATTTTACCCCTTTAGTAGTGAAATTTTCATAAACGCTGATACACAAGGTCATTTATTTCAAACATATGAAATTTCCTGCTTCTAACTTTGAAAATGACTGACTTCCATACAAAAGTTCATCACTTATTTTGCCACCTTAGGAGTGGCATTTCCAAAAACCCTTTCTTAGTGAATGCCTACCACATAAAAAGCATCTACTGCCGAAATTTCAAGTTTGTAGGTCTAGTGGTTTAGGCTGTGCTTTATTGAATCAGCCAGTAAGTCGGGACAAGTAATTATAAATGTAGATAGACGCATGAAAGTAGACTGCACAGACAGCGCAGTGTTGGTCCGTGGACCATAGACAGAATTATTTATTTGTGTGATTCACAGAATTGCCCTGAAACTAGGTGAGTTTTGTGTCTGGTAATAAACTTAAGTTCGTAAATTTCAAATTCAGGCCATTATGGTGTAGGAGTTATTGTTATTATTTCAGTGCTGATTTTTATTCCACTTGCCACCACCACCAAAATACCTTCACTTGCTGAACCGTCTACTCAGAAAGTAACCTTTTTTTTTTTTTTTTTTATCGTGCGGAAATCCCTTCGGATACCCCCCCGCCGGCCAGCGGGGGCGGTTATGTCGGGCTTGCACCGACTAAAACCGCACGCCGTCTCGGGTCTTCAGACGCCGGGGTGTAAGGTTACCCATAGAGCATATCCCTCGCACCCCGGCTGACCCTGGGCCATCTCACCACTAACAGCATCGCTCATCCTGTCTCCTCTGAAAGCAGAGGAGTACGGAGAGCGATGTGTTCCCGCCACGTTGGGTATTGGCCGACGATCAATGCCAACCCTATGAAGGGGTGAAGGGGAAGCCATTGACCGCCGCCCAGGGTGTACCGGCCGCTCCGATTCCGTTCCCCCCGGACTGCAGCGGGATCGGAATCGGAGCGACACTCGAGGAGGTTACCCAACACACACCCCACTCAGAAAGTAACCTAGTACTTTTTCAGAAATACGTCAGAATGTACGTTATTACTTCCGCAGAAATATGCGCGAAACACAATTTTTAGAAAATTCATTGCTAAGCGGAAGACAAAACTTCCGTAGACATATGCGGGAGAGAAAGTGTATGAACGAAAAGTGTAATTCTTAACGTGTTTTATTTTTGATAATTTTGTTTTTTTATTTTCCTTGGAGGTGTAGTACGAGTATAAATCACTATGTATCACTGGAAAGAAAGTGCGAACACCAACTCACGCGACAGACATGTTGATGTTTTTCACATGTCGGTTCCCGTGTCGGAATACCAATAAAACTATTTATATACGCGCTCTAAAAAAGGATTTTATATTCATAAATCATATACCAAATTCAATATTCATAGTTAAGGCAGGACAACGTCTGTCGGGTCAGCTAGTTATACATAGAAACACCCACCAATGGAAATAGATTCATGCATATAAATATTTGCACTGAGCGGGAATCGAACCCGCGACCTTCCGAAGTAGCTGTACCGTTACGTCGCAAAGTTCATCATCTCAAATGGGTAGATTCTGCTTTCATGCTAATTATTTTGCTACTGTACATTATACATGTCTTTATGTAGTCAATTTAGTTATCCTAAATTCTTAACTCTAATAATATGAACGAATAATGAGTTTGTTTAGTTGTTACTTAATCACGCAAGAACAACTGGATTGGATTTGGCTAAAATTTTAAACACAAGTACAGAAATGGGCCATACAATTTTTATGCCACGAATGAATGTGGGCCGCGGAAACGGCATCAGGATTGTACTGGGGCGAAGCCGCGGGTATAAACTAGTAAGAAATAAATATTCAAGATTTAAAAAAAAAGCCTTGATGGTGAAATGTAGTAGATTGTAATTTCTTTGCTAACATAAAGAATATTAGGGAAATAAATAACTCAAGATAGTGATAATTTATTCACATATGTTTGGAATAACTGTATAAAGAACTACTAATTTATACTATGTAGGTTCAACAGTCTACCTTGACCCCTCATAATGTTGGGTTTATTCAAAATAGGCTGCTTTTCGTTATAGAGGTGGAGTTATAGGTAATACATATTATAAGTAATACATTTCTGTCTTGCTTTATGCCATGATTAATTGATTTATTTAGTTCAAACGAAATAGTTTATCTGTATGTGCTATTGCAAAATATTTATTGTCTGGTCAGGCATTTCATGCTAAATCAGCAGTTGCAGACCAAAGTTTCAGACAATGGGTACAATGAAACGCATTTCTGCCGCAATCGGGCCCGAAGACACATGACACTTAATTCGGCCACCCTACCAGAAGTAACTTCATCATATCCAAATTCTATGTCTTCCGCTTGTATATTGTGCGGGCCCGAAGATTCGGAGTCATTTTCATGGTTCACAGAGTGGCAGAAAAAGAATACTTGGGTAAATATATGAAAAAGCCTGCAGATATCTGGGTTTCATCATACAATAATAATAAAAAATATTCAGTGGTAATGAAACCATATGGGATGAATATATAATAAACCTGCAGGAGAGGAAATCTGTATTTCCATAAAATTTTAATTAATGATATTTAGAACATTAACTTGGAATAGGTGCCAACATACATAATTTCTTTTTTTTGCCCATTTGAGAGTGAGACCTGTACAGGTGGTGGAAGTCTGTCAGGGGTTACTAGGTACTTCTTCCCTGGTCTACATATAGGTTATACTGGGTGTCCTACAAAAGACTTCCATCTCAGAACAATGTAGTTTAGGTCTGCTTGATGCATATGTAATACTAGCTGTTGCCCGCGACTTCACCTGCCTGAATTTCTGGACAAAAAATATTGTGTGTTACTCAGAGATAATGTAGCATTCTAATGTTGAAAGAATTTATGAATATTTAGTTCAGTAGTTTCAGAGTTTATTGATTACAAACATTTTCACTTTATAATATTAGTTCAGAGAAAAAACTGAGCCCTGATAAAGTAGTACATACCTACCCAAGGTAAAAAGAAAGTACCTTTAAAAATTATTGAGCACTTGGAATAAGCCATGATTTAATAATTGTTATAAGTAATAAATAATTAAATAGATTTCTTACCCATCTCTCCTGGTGAATTTCCTTGTGGTGTAACAACAGGAGCTGGGTCCCACCTCTTCAGTCGTGAGGCTGGATATGGTGGCAGTGATATACCATCCTCCCCGATCTCATCTTGACCCAGTTCATTCATTTCTAGGTTTGTATCATCATCACCTATCTGTTCTTTCTGTAATGCTGCTGCTATTGCTGCCTTCTTTCCTCTATATTCTTCTTTAATCTATGAGAAATATATTATTTCTGGATATTTAATGTGCTAATGTATATAGTGAAATGACCTAACTACTTGATTTACTGTTCTTTTTTAATCATGAGTAAGTTATCTGCTAGTATTCTTAGTGAGCCCTTTAACTGATCTAAAGTGCTTGTTAGGCAAGGGTTTATATGAGTGGTTTATAAAAACCACAACTTATGAACATTAGGTCTGATAAATTTAACAATGCAGGTCTGCAAATGTTCTATCCAGACAAGCCCAGCTGAGAATCACCAAGGCAAAAAGATAGCTTTTCTCTTTGGAAAATATTTGATAATCAGGGATACCACATGCATAAAATCTGTTTTCGCTGTATCATTACTATTTCATGTAAGTGAACATCAAGGATGAATGAACATGAAAGCCATAGTAATAACTGCATAACAATACAGTTATATAAGTAGTGATAGATTTTTCAAGAGCCATCTAACTATGTATGAATTATGTTCAAATTAAATAACAACTGCCTGCGTAGTATTTGATCATTTCAGCAGCTAGGTCTCACTTAACTGTATTCTGACAGTTGGAAAATTGAATTTAAAAACCATAGAATACTCTCCTTGACTGTAATGCTTGGTAAAGGACATGTGATAAAATTTTAAGGTCTAATTAAATTTACAGCACATTACTGTAAATTTAAAAGTTGTAAAATAGAGTAACTAAATTTAAAAAATTATGAAGAATACTTTCATGACTGTATATCCTTGGGAAAGGGCTTGTGATAAAATTCTACTATTTTAGCATTGTTTTGTAAACTCAAAATAATGTACCTTTTGAACTTATTTACAAAAAAAATCTTTCATAATGGCAAGAATTCACAAAAATCTTAGTAATTCAGATTTTAAATCACATATCTATTCAGATTTTAATTTTATAACTTATGTTGACTAATTCTGCTTGACAGTGTCTATTGTATTATTTTATATATATGTATGTTATTAATATCTAATCATAAATTAGTAAATACTCCATTCAGCTAAGCATATTAAGTATTTAGATGCAGGAAAAAATTATTTCTTTACCAAATAAAAATTGGTTCTTTCACTCTTCTCACTTCCACTACATGTTTAGAGCTTAGCCTAGTTTTTACCTGAATAACATTTTCAACGGGCTTCTTACTACAATCCCAGCCGTCACCGAAGCAGTCGGAGTACATAGCAAGCAGCATTACATCGACTAGAAGCCATACTAACGAGGTGATCAATATAATACGGCATGTGTGTATCCGTATTTTACTCCGGAACATTTTAATCGACCAAGTTCGTACACACTAGGGTTCACTGCCTCATGACAACACAGCCACACTAATGTCACGTTATCTTCCAGACCTGCAATACACGCGAATTTTAGCAAACAAAGCGAAACGAACACCGAACATTTAATATCACGACGTAAATTAAAAACCGTTTTTGACGACACTCCGAAATTCGAATTTTTCAAGCGGTAACAAAACTAAATAGGTAAGCACAATTTTACAGTAAGTAGGTTTCCGGATCTAAAACGTGAAAAAGCACTATAACTCACTAGGATTTTTTGAATAATTAATCAACAATGTTCATGTATTACATGTGCGATTATATATCTTAAGTACTACGCCTCGTATATTATTAATTGAAATAAATACCGTCTTGTTATGAGTAAGATTTTAACTATTTATATCGCAACGACAGTGAACGGGAGCTCGCTCGCGGTCGACATTCAACTCGTCACAATCAATTCCATCGACAATCGCCAATCGTGAATCGTGACCGCGACAAGCCAAAATGTGCACGTCAAAACTTTCTACAATAACTTGTCAAACTAGGTAGTTATTCTGCAACTTTTTAAATTGTAGCATTTTTTAAAAATACGCATTTTAATTTCAAAAACTCAATTATATATTTAGCAAAATAAACGATATAATTTAGGTGTCGAAACATGAACAGAAACAAAAATTGCAGAATATGAACTCTATTTAGACATATTTAATGTAAAAATGTGTCTTGATTCTTAGTAAGTTTTAGTTTTTAAAAGTAGATAGAGGAGGAATTTTAATATCCTAGGCAGTGTGCGTTACGCCCCATCATGGAGGATTGGCTGGAGAGGCGACACGGAAGCCTCTCCTACCGACTGACGCAGGTGATCTCAGGGAAGGGGTGCTTCGGGGACCACCTGCATCGGATCAGGAAGGAGCCAACGCCTGAGTGTCATCACTGCGACGCGAGCGAGGACTCAGGGCTGCACACGCTGGCGGACTGCCCGGCGTGGGAGGCGCCGAGGCGTGACCTCGTGGCAGCCATCGGGGTGGGAGTCCTCTCGCTCGGCAGCATGATTGCGGCAATGGTGCGGAGCGCGAGCGCGTGGGCCGCCGCCGCCTCCTTCTGCGAGCATGTAATGCTCGCGAAGGAGGTGGCGGAGCGCGCCCGGGAGAGACTTAGAACTCTCCCGGTCCGCCGAGCCCGCAACTTGCTCGCCGCGCGTCGCAGGCAACTCAGGCGCCGGAGGTCGCTTAACGACCTCCGTCCTCCATGAGCGCAGGCCTGGGGGTGGCGGGTGAGGCCACCTGTCACCCCAGCAGAAGCAGGCCGGGACGGTGGGGCGACTAGCGCCCCTCCCCCAAACCGGGGCAAGACGGGGACACCGTGGTTCCCAAACCCGAGGGGGCCATCTCGAAACCGGAGATGGCCCAGGGTCAGTCGGGGTGCGAGGGATATGCTCTATGGGCAACCTTACACCCCGGCGTCTGTAGACCCGAGACGGCGTGCGGTTTTAGTCGGTTCAAGCCCGACATAACCGCCCCCGCTGGTACGCGGGGGGGTATCCGAAGGGATTTCCGCACGAAAAAAAAAAAAAAAAAAAAAAAAAAAAGGCAGTGTGCGTTACGCCAGCAAAACTTTTTTTGTATCCTTTATAGATTTGGATACCGACAATTAGAGCACTATGTCGTTCAAAAGTGCACGCCTGTACCAATCATAAATTATTGGCTGACTAGATAGAAAATAAAAAAATAAAACAGGGTTGTTTTCCTGGAGGTGTTTAGGCTTCCTCTAATCTTTTACCTATATTATAAGCATTCATTCTGCTGTAAAAACTATTTTAGGGGTTAATATATTGTTTAAGCTAATGTTTGCTTGTGTTTACTTATATGTATATAAGGTGTCACAAAATTAGGTCTCTGAATTTGGTGAGATGACTTGGTATCTGTAAGATATTAATAGTATCCGGTGTTACAAAATATGTATTTGAATAAAAAAAAAATCGGGTAAAATAAAAAATAAAAAAAAATGTACAAAAAACACCACCAGCGACCAGCGTTACGTGACGCGAGGAGCACACGTGACGCTGGTCGCGATTTAGGTATTTCCCAAACATCCGCTTGGAGAATACTGCGAGGAGAAAGAATGTACGCCTACCACGTGCATCACGGGCTCGTCGCGTCACGTGACGCTGGTCGCTGGTGGTGTTTTTACCAAGTTTGTTGATACCAAGTCATCTCACCAAATTCAGAGACCTAATTTTGTGACACCTTATATTTGCCATATATTTTTTACTTTTTGGAGGATTTTCTCTGCTGTTTTTTTTTTTCATTTCACCCACTTCGATTAGCATCTGGCTAACAACTACTCCTTGAAACCATTCTGATGGGTCCAAACACGCTAAATGTGTAAGTCGCTGGGAAGTAGAGCATATCTTAAACCACTGATGCCGCAACTTCTGGTCAAGGTCAAAATGTTATGGAAATACCAACAATGTAAAATTTGATGGATCTACCATCAAATTTTAAATCAATCGGACCAGTGGAATTTAATAAGATCCCGTCATCAACTACCACTGAGCTTATAATCCTCATATGCCTGATCACGTCATCTTTCAAACAAAAAAGACTTGGTTAAAATAGGTTCACCCGTTTGGAAGTTATAATGCCACAGACAGATACACACACATAGAAATAAATACAACAAACCTATTATTATACCCCTCGTTTTTCGTTGGGGGTCAAAAGTAATCAAAAACCTGACTGCAAAAAATCTATTTATTAAACAATGGCCTATAAAATCGAAACAAGTCGGTTTATGATTTTCAAATGGGTATCGCCTGCAATCAAACTTGTTTCAATCTTTTTAGGACATTGCTAAATAAGTTGTCTATCCTGCATTCTTTTGTCATTCATTCCTTCATCATTTTTTTTATTATTCTAATCCTCAACTTTTTCACAGTTTTGTCCACCAGTTTTGTCTATAGAACTCAATGATATTGTCGGAAGTTTACGCGAATGTACACATTTAAACATAACTCCCTCTCCCCGGAGACTCTCTCTCCCCGTGACCATGGCTGCTGAGAAGCAACCGAAACGTCGGGTTCAATGTAAAATATAAAATAACATCAAATAAATCCCGATAGAATCCATTAAAAAATAGTTTTATTTCAATATAGAACTCAACACATTACCCTCCGTCCATCATAATATAACTATGGATTTACTTATCTTGTAATTTAAATCGATGAAATATTTCACCAAATTTGGTGTGTACGCCATAGATTATTATATATATTATATACTAGAGTGTACGCAACTGTACTACTAAAAATCTAGTGGGGTGGAAAGCACACAGTGATTGTCAAACTTCGGGCCAACCTTAGATTTTTTAGGGACAATTTGTATGGTAGGTACCCGAGACCTTGGAGGGATTTCCGCACGATAAAAAAAAAAAAAAAAAAAAAAAAAAAGGTACCCGAGACCTTGAACGTACAAACCCCAAAATCTAATCAGTTCTTCCCATTAACCCAACAAGATGATTGGCGAAAGATTTTTTAAATCGGATAAGTGGTTCTTGAGTTATTGCGTAAACAGACATCCAGACATCTAGACCAACAGACAGACCGACACAAAAATTTTTTTTGCTTGATTAGACTTAGAATCATGTGAAACGTCGAGAAAAGTGATAAAAAGTGGGTGTAAGATTTTGATTTTTTTTGCGTGATTTTAAGACTTCGGTGTCCCGAAGTAATCCATTCAATTTAGAGAAGTAGGATTAATTTATCATGCGCCGTACTTTTTGTAACCATCTGAATTTTGTCGGTTAATCGCTCGATTTTTATTGATTCTATAAAATGAAGGTTTTTTCAGCTGACATTAGGCGTACATATATTTGATCAAATGCTTTACTTATTGGTACTATTTACGTAATCCTTAACACATTGTTAAGTAGTAAATATGGAGTTCTTAAATTTTTGAAGGTTATGTTGCCCATACAGGGAATAGGCAAGCTGCTGCAGAACAAGCTGACGTAGGCTCTTCACACTTTGTGGGACCTCAGGTATACATAGGTACAAGCAACAATGCAGACCTGTCATTGGGTTCCTAGGTTCCCTAGTTTGGGAACCTGGAGCTAATATAGGTTTTCTGGAAAAAAAAATTTTTTTTATACCACTAAGGTGGCAGACAAGCACACGGCCCACCTGATGGGAAGCGGTTACCGCGGTCTATGGACGTGTGCAACACCAGTGGCGTCACACTCGCGCTGCCGACCCTGTAAAGGAAAGGGGATGGGAAAGGAGTTTTGGAGGGGATGGGAAAGGAGTTTGGTAGGGGATGGGAAAGGAGTTCGGGCTCCGGCACTCTCACTCAACAAACGGAACGCAACAGTTCAAATACTGTTACTTGGCGTCGATATTCTGTGAGAGGGTGGTGCTTCCCCGGTCGAGTCGGCCCATTCATGCAACGGCCAAAATGACTGTTGCTTGACTCTACCACCATCAAAAGCTGCCTCATAGCTTCTAAACTATGCAAAATTATGGCAAGAAAATGGGTACCAACATAAGGTTGCAAATTTGCACAAAATAAAAACCAACTTTTCGGTAACTTTTATCCAATTAGGCCTAATTTATGTTTTGACTAATTGTTACCCCAGCAAAATCTATTTTTCCTTCATTACTCTTTAACGGTTATATGCACAAATGTGAAAAGTTGTATACTTTTGCACGAGATAGTGCTCTAATTTTCGGTATTATCCAAATTCATGAAGGATACAAGAAAAAGTTTTGCTGGCGTAACGCATAATCCCAGGCAGCCTACATTGAAGAAGTGACTTTCTGTATGGATTTAGATTATTCTACTTACAATAGAAGTATTAAAAACACATACATCTCATTACCATCATCATCATAGATTATTATATATATACTAGAAAATCATCATCATCATCTCAGCGTCGTATTGTGTACGAGGGTCAAACTGAAAGTTCTTAGAAAATCAAAAACTGATTACATTAGCCAGTTATTAGTTTTATTATATCTTTTCAAAATATTGTCCATTCACGTCAATACACCGCTGCAAGCGATGGAACCACTGGGAAAAGCACTTTGCCCACTCGTCCTTAGGGGTCTTTTCAATGGCATCGCGATACGCAGCCACCGCTTCTTCAGCATTCATAAACCGCTTTCCTTTAAGTTTTTCTTTAATTTTTGGAAATAAATAAAAATCACAAGGCGCGAGGTCGGGGCTATACGGCGGGTGACCCAGTAATTCAACGTTTGATGTCGCCAAATAGTCGATCGTTCGCTTGGCGGTGTGCGACGAGGCGTTGTCGTGGTGAAGGAGGATCCTACTGCGAGGTCGTTTCTCTCGAACTTTTTCCAAGACAAGTGGCAAACAATTGGTAGTGTACCATTCTGCAGAAACTGTTTTTTGATCCTCTAACACAATTGTTACGAAATGACCTATCCTTCCAAAGAACGAGGCCACCATTTTTTTTCCCGCACTTCGATCTCTCTTCACTTTAGTTGGCAACTCCTCGAAAGGAAACACCCACTGAGCAGATTGTCTTTTGGTTTCAGGATCATAACAGTAAATCCAGCTTTCGTCACCTGTTAGTATGTCGAACACAGCATTATAGTCACCTCCGTTAAATCTTTCAATCATTTTACGGCACCAATCCACACGATGGAGTTTTTGAGCCTCAGTCAAATTATGAGGTATCCACCGGGCGCAAAGCTTCCTGACCGCTAAATGTTCGTGGAGGATTTTGTGCACTTGACTCATACCGATGCCTAAGCTTGTCCGAATCTGCTGATAGGTCACTCTTTTGTCAGTCTCTATCATACGCCGCACAACACAGATGTTATTTTCAGTCGTCGCCGTAGAAGGCCGTCCCTCACGTAAATCATCAGTGAGATTAGTGCGACCACGTTTAAACTCATTAAACCAGTTGTAAACAGTCGCACGAGATGGGGCTTCATCGTGAAAGGCCAATCGTAGTCTATCATAACTTTCTTGTTGACTTAAATGACATCGAAAGTCATAAAAAATCATTGCACGAAAATTTTCTCGTGTTAAATTCATGTTAACGTGATACAGACAATTTTCAATTTGCCGCCAAATCGTAGAACAAAAGATAAATGAATGAAATATATACTCAGTAATATTGGCAAAGAGTTCTATTTTCAAATTTTAGAATTATTTTTTTATTATATTGTTTATAAGTGGCCAGTTCTAAGAACTTTCAGTTTGACCCTCGTATGTGTGTGTCCCGATTGCATCCGAGACCTACACTTCGGAGTCCTGGGTCCGTTTAAACAGACATGCACATACTAAATTATTCTTGGATATTATGTCTGTTGTGTTGTTAAAAATAATGTTCTAAAGTGAATAGTAGCATACACATACATTACATCCGATCAATACTAGTAATCATTTTAAAATAGCTGTTCATCACTAAAGATAGCTGTGTACTGTCACATTGACATAACTGACATGAGTATGACACTCGTTTACGTTTTGTTCTGTCAAAATAATTGCCAGGCGGGCCGCCAGCCGCCAGCCTGTATTGGCCTAGTGGTTTGTTATTTTTAGTTGTTACTTACCAACGAAGTGTTATGTTCACATTTCACATTGCTATTCAGCATCCGAACAACGAATTATTGTTAATTTAGTTTTACAAATGATGTAGTTCGACTATAGTTAAAGAAAATTTCACAATATAGTAATAATCACATATACAATTTAGAAAAACTCGTTACTGAAATTAACTTTTGAGTCTTGTCAATCATCAAATACTCGGTGGTAATCAAGTAATCAAAGTCATATATCGTTTCAATTTAGTCGTGAGCCACACTTCATGAAGCTGAGTTGGAGGGTGTGCAACTGGACCTTCGATAAGTGTATGTCTTACTCAAATTTACACCAGTGTATTATTGATATTTAAAATTTGTGTTTTCATACCACCGTAATTGAATTTATAATTATGAACAGAAACAAGAACAATTCTAGGATGGCGAGAAGTGACGAGTTCACAGATGAAGCAAAGAATGCATACAATCTCATAACAACTGAAGATAAGCCACCTGACATTAAATATGAGAAAGAGAACTCGTGGGTGGCTGGAGTTCAGATGTTTATATCATTCTTACTGGCTGGTTTTGGTATGGTTGCTGCCAGTCTACTACTTGATCTTGTTCAACATTGGGATGTCTTCAAAAAAGTGTCAGAAGTATATATTCTAGTACCAGCCCTCCTAGGCTTGAAAGGTAATCTGGAAATGACATTAGCATCTCGATTATCAACTCACGCCCATCTGGGTCATCTTGATACAAGTTTGGGATCATTGGTAGTCGGAAATTTGTGTCTCATTCAATGTCAAGCTGTCCTTGTAGGTTTCCTGGCTGCCATGGCTGCAGTTGCAATGGGATGGATACCAGAGGGACAATTTGATATACATCATGCATTATTGTTGTGTGCGTCTAGTGTGTTGACAGCATCATCAGCTAGTCTTGTTCTTGGTATCATTATGATAGGAGTAGTAGTGGTATCAAAAAAGTTAAATATAAATCCAGATAATATAGCTACTCCTATAGCAGCTAGTTTAGGAGATTTGACCACATTGGCACTCTTGTCTTGGATAGCATCACTACTATTCAAATCAGTTGGCACAAGTGTTATATTACCATCTATTATTATATTTGTTGGTGCTTTCTTGGTCCCAGTGTGTGGGTATTTTGCTTGGAAAAATGACTTCACTCAGCAAGCATTGGATGAAGGATGGGTACCTGTAGTATCTGCCATGGTTATCAGCAGTGCTGGAGGATTAATATTGGATCATACTGTCTCAATGTATTCTGGAATTGCAGTGTACCAGCTGGTTATTAATGGTATAGGAGGCAATATGGTGGCTGTACATGCCTCTAGATTATCTACTCAGCTTCACACTGGCCAAAAAGAAGGTTCAGTTATGGGAAGTACAACTAAACTTCTTCTATTAATGGTCATACCTGGTCAGTTAATTTTTATTTACACCATAGGATATTTAAGAGCTGGACATACATCTACAACACCTACATTTATATTAATATATATGTCTGCAGCACTTTTGCAAGTATTCTTATTGTTAACAATTAGTCATTATATGGTTGGTTGGATGTGGCGAATGGGTATGGATCCTGATAACTCAGCAATACCATACCTCACTGCCCTTGGTGATTTATTGGGTACAGCGCTCCTGGGTGTTGCATTCAGTATTCTGTTTGCTATTGGTGACAGAGACAGTGATGTAGGTGACTAACATTCAATATTAGTATCATTTTAATAAAGTCATCTTTAGATTTAAGATTGTGTTCATTACAAATATCAAATTTTATTTTATATTTGTATGTTGTTGATTGGTGTAGCTAGGAAGAACATAGGGTGGGGTATATCCACTCTGGAAAAGTGATTTTCTCCATTTAAAATTGAAGCCTAAAGATTGATAATCTTGGCTATATATTTATATTTAGAGATTCATTGAACTGTTGGTCAGCTGCCACACTTACCTCTAGCTACACCAATGATATTATTTGAACTTTACGAAATATATTTAATGCATATCAAACATCATTGTTGTAATTTTTAAACATAATAATTGTGTCTATTAGTTTTTACTGTTATCTAAACTTTTGCTATATGTATTGCTTGGTACACTATATTTGCTGGTAAGAGTTCCTTAACTATTGCCATATCTGTTCTTTACCTCCATTGAATCTTTTTATATTACAAAATGTTATTTTGTGTGTGGCATAGCAATCTAATTAGAAATAAATGAGCAATGTTGTGAAAAAGAATCTAAAGTATTGTGTAATAAAATGCTTTAAAAGTGGGCATTGTTGATTATAGTGATATGATTTGTGTTATTATGTAGTATTTACTTACAAATAGCTAACAGCTAGCAATCTGCATACTTATCATGTTAACCAGAAGGTAAAACATTGTACTTACATGACTTGTCAGAGCACAGAAGACTTAAAAATGTACATAATTTACAATGGTGCTATAATTATAAATTAAAATTCATAAAAAAAGACATATTTTTATAAATAAGTATATGAAATAGTAATACAAATTAGGTGTAATTTTGTGAAATAAATTTGTTGGTTTTTGTTTTGGTTTCTAAATTCAAACCCAAAATATCTAAAAAGTTATATGCATATAGGTAAAAAAACGTATTCCCCACCAAGCCCTTCGAGGTCGTAGCAGACCTAATCTGCTAACAGGTACACCTGCATATTAATGGAAGAGATCGGATGGCAGTCGCTCCCGTAAAAGCCAAGATAAGCTAAATCAAAGGAGGAGAAAGAGTATGCGAACCCTGCTTCAGATGCAGTTGAGAAAAGGGTAAGTTGCTGAAGATGCCAATCGTTTTCTAGGTCTGTTAAAACTACAAATACCTTTTATTATTAGTGCTTTAGCTATAACATAACGGGTTTTCCAATAAGAGGTGTTATTTTAGTATTCAAAGAAAAATGCAATTTTTTAAGATAAATAATCGGCTGTTGTTTTTATAATAAAGAGGAACGTATGCCGTTAATAATGGAAGATAACATCAGCCAAATGGCCACCACGACCACGCTTACAGGACCATATCCTTTTAATGAAATTTTGCATAACCAAATCGCAAAGTGGCTGTCCTATGTCCTCGATAGCCTCACGAATTCCATCTTTGAGGTCTTGAATCGACGCTGGGCTGTTGGCGTAGACCTTATCTTTCACGTGGCCCCAAAGGAAGAAGTCGCAAGGTGTTAAATCACAAGATCTCGGTGGCCAATTGTGATCACCTCTTCGAGAGATAACACGGTCAGGAAACTTTTCCCGTAAAAGAGCAATGGTTTCGTTGCTTGTGTGGCACGGAGCGCCGTAAGACCCGGGCAAAACCGGGCCCGGCCGGTTTGTTTGCCGGGTTTATAGTAATGGCGTAGTTTCTACTTGTCAAATGTCAAAAATTAAAAGCTTCAAAAGTGACAGCAACCGAAATACCGGTGATTCAAAATAACACCTCTTGTTGGAAAACCCTGTATTTACATATCTTTGTTTATCCTTTGCGTGACTTTGTAAAGTGGTATTTAAGTATAACATAATAGATACAAATGACATTCAATTGGGTTTTAGGTAAGCAGGTACTGCTTGCACTATCTCTTCTCTTGATAAGTGCTTGTTAGATATCGATAAAAAACTATTGAATGAATTGCTAATTCTACACTGACTGACACCTTATATAACCGGTTTGGGTGGTAACGACTCTACGTCAGAGGTCGTGGGTTCATTCGATTCCCGCGCAGTAATGATTTTAAATTAAAAAGACGTACTTAGGGCACTGGCGCTATATAAGATCATTCAAAACTAAGTACAGTACCGATGTGTGTGCAAGAGGACATACTGTAAGTAGTACGTGTGATAGAGAACAAAGTACTAATGGCTTCGACGCGGTACATTTTCGACTTTGTGATATGATAATACATATTGTATTGAGATACCGTGTATTATCTACTTTATTTTAATATAAGATCATTGCGCGTGCCTCGAAAATGTATTTGTATGCATGAATAGATATGACATGCCTTACTTGCATTGTTCTGGGCGTTACTAAAATTTGAATATAATTTTCTCCTCGCTCTGGTTCTAGATTTAGCATTCTGTTTATAGAATGAAGTAATATACTAATAATATACTTACCTACCTACTTATTTTTTTTTAGGCTATGTCAGTACATAATAATTCAAATATCTCAATGATACCCACGTGTAAAAGCCCATTTCTTTGTGATCAATTTAGTTTGTCATACCAGTGCAGTATGATCACGAGGATATACATGTCCTCATGGTGATACTGAAATATCATAATTGAATGAATTTTTGAAGCAATTAGTACCTACCTTTTTTTGTTTTTTTTTTAAATTTTTCCTATACATATTTAGAATCTAAATACCTATGTATAGGAAAAGTTAGCATACTAAAATTGCTATTTTAACGATATAAATCTTAGATCGTTAAAAGTCAACATCCAGGACGGGACTTGAATCCACGACCATTCCCTTTCTAGGAAAAATACTCTGACCAACTAAGCTACCTGGACACATCCTGGGTATTCGAAGTTTTCCTATACCTACGTCTTGGGGCGACGCTGGAGCCATCTACCGAAATTCTTGCGAACTAATGGAAGCAATGAGTGAATGGTCGCGGATTTGACCTTTTCTCATTTTCTTATTTTACGAAATAGGTTAAATACAAGCTTTTATGTACTAATAGGAAAATAATAGTTTTGTGCAAGTGTTGTGCTGATGTCAGCTTGTATGGCTCAGCGCAGCGGAGAGGATTCTATTAACGCACTTGAAAATAAACTTTAAAGTTATTACAATAAAGTGCATAAAAACCTGAAAAAAAATGCTCGCGCGTCCTCGAAGATACGCGGGAATCCCCGCGCGGCGTCGAGTCAGCGCCCGCGTCGTACGTACGCGTACTTTCAGTGTTGTCACTGAGTTTAAAGAGAGGGTACGTCATTTTTTTAGATTTTTAATCCGAAGTACTTTTTTTTTCGTGCGGAAATCCCTTCGGATACCCCTCCGCCGGCCAGCGGGGGCGGTTATGTCGGGCTTGATCCGACTAAAACCGCATGCCGTCTCGGGTCTAAACACGCTTTTTTTAAATAAAATTTTCTTTTTTATTTACACTATTATTAATTTATATTTATTGAAATTTTTAACCCTATTCTTAATTTAAATTTATTAAAACTTATTTTCTATTTTTTTAGTTCGGTTTTCTATAAAAAGCGTGTTTTTTAGTTTTTTAAACTATTATTTATTTCCTACTTTTAGTTTCGTTTATTCATAAATAAATTAACACGCTGCTGTTGCCACCCATTTCAGAGTTTATAATGTGACATTATTAGCTACTACGTGATACAAAGTTGACGGGATAGATGGTGCTGTTATCAAATATTTACAGAGCTGTCAGTAAATATTTCGCGAATTCATTATGTACATACATATTTTTTGTAAATTGGAATAATTTTAACAAATTAGTGTATTGTCATCGGTCATGGCCGTTTAAAGTGGGCCAAAATCGCGCCTAAAGGAGTCGATAACAAACAAACATACAGGTGAAGTTAATAAAAAGCGTATAAAAAGAATAGGGCGGTAAAATAGAAACAACTACTGAAGCGGTACGCAAAGGGAGGTCACAGGAATTTTTTGTTTACGGATGAGATTTTTTTTACAATTGAGCAACATTTTAACAAACAAAATAACCGTATTTATGCTCACAACTAAGGAAGCTTCCCAATTAGTCGACTGAGTGCAACATGGGCATTATACGACTTCAGTGATGGTTTGATGGGGGATACCATTCTTGAGAAGGTAGAGAAGCCCCTTAGCAACACCATGTTCAATAACCAAGAATGGTCCTTTCAGTAAGACTCGGCGCCGGGTCATAGAGCTCGGTCGGAAACGAACGTTTCGGACTTCTTCAGAGCTGAAGACTGGCCATCGTTTAGTCCCGATTTTAATCCGCTGGATTATGATTTATGGTCAGTTTCAGAGAGTACGGCTTGCTCGAAACGCCATGATAATTTGGAGTCTTTAAAACAATCCATACGATTGGCACTGAAGAATTTTCCCATGGAAAGTGCGTGCTTCTATTGATAAATGGCCTATAAAGGACCATATTGCAGCCAATGGAGACCACTTCGAATAAGCTTTTTCTATTTATCAATTGTTGTTCAATTGTTCTACATTTATGTATTAAACTAACACACTGTAAAAGTAATAATGTTATTTGCAATTGTTTTTTTTCTTTATTACAGTAGGTATTTATGGCAAGACTATATATAGCGACCCTTTTTTTTTTTTTTTTTTTTTTTTTATCGTGCGGAAATCCCTTCGGATACCCCCCCGCCTGCCAGCGGGGGCGGTTATGTCGGGCTTGCACCGACTAAAACCGCACGCCGTCTCGGGTCTTCAGACGCCGGGGTGTAAGGTTACCCATAGAGCATATCCCTCGCACCCCGGCTGACCCTGGGCCATCTCACCACTAACAGCATCGCTCATCCTGTCTCCTCTGAAAGCAGAGGAGTACGGAGAGCGATGTGTTCCCGCCACGTTGGGTATTGGCCGACGATCAATGCCAACCCTATGAAGGGGTGAAGGGGAAGCCATTGACCGCCGCCCAGGGTGTACCGGCCGCTCCGATTCCGCTCCCCCCGGACTGCAGCGGGATCGGAATCGAAGCGACACTCGAGGAGGTTACCCAACACACACCCCTATATATAGCGACCCTGTCACTTGTATATTGACACAATATTGATGTGAAACGCAATTCGTGCCTACATTATTGGATCACGATATTACTACGCGATTACTGTGATCTTTTGCTGGTGCGACTGCCATCTGACCTTCTAACTTCGAGAGTAAAGACTGCGCTAGAGCTATACAGCAATTTACCATTAAGGTGTTTCCTGTATTCCAACGGATACCACACCAGTGCCGAAACCTCTGCTGTAGCCAAGATATTCGAGATGGCATTCACAAAACCCATAGACTTGCAACATGCTGTCCGTCGAGCTCAATCTGGGCGTGGAACAGAAAAGACTTATCGGATGCATCCATTGCTTTCCATCGGCACATAAACAATTATTCTCAAAGCCACCAGGTGCTCTCGTATCATTCAGTCGAAGGGCGAACTCCTCGTCGTTTACTAGTCCAGAACCTTGCGAGTATGGCAAAGCAGTGCATCAATAAAGTTCGACTTTGGAAAATTAATTTCAGATTGAATATGTAGAATGTACCTTTCGATAGCCAACAATATAAGTGTCTCTAGATTGTACAATGTATTTTATTCAATGATACCTACTCAAGCCTTTCGAAAATCATTCTGTCTGGGAGGACCATTCAAGAATGTATATTGACCTACAATTCTAATGGCTAGCATCTCTTTTATTGCTTGTTTTATACTAGGTACTCAGTTGGCATACAAGCACACGGTCCACCTGATGGGAAGCGGTTACCGCGGCCTGTGGACGTGTGCAACAACAGGGGCGTCACACTCGCGCTGCCGAACCTGTAAAAACTTTCTAATATCCTTGAAGAACCCCATATTGAAGTCGCTTGGGAAAACCACAGTAGGGAGATCATTCCACAGCCTGAGGGTACGTGGAATTAAGTGCCTTTCATACCTCACTGTACGCACCGTTTTCGGTCGCAATGTGTGAGAATGAATTCTGTTTGTGGCGAGTGGTGCGATGATAGAATGTGGCCATGGGCATCATATCAAACAATTCTTCTGAACACACCCCA
The DNA here is from genome assembly GCA_946251805.1 of Cybosia mesomella. NCBI lineage: Eukaryota > Metazoa > Arthropoda > Insecta > Lepidoptera > Erebidae > Cybosia > Cybosia mesomella. The sequence goes on along the minus strand of OX276406.1, from coordinate 17,932,057 downwards.
TTGTATAGGCGGTAGAAAACGAACAGAGGCAAAATCTCTCCTTAGGTTGCTTCTACACTGCCTGAGTATGGGATCTGTTAATGACCGTTGCTCGTGACAGCCTACCCCTAGTACGGTTCCGAATAGACTGCCACTACTTGGTCTGCTTCAGTGGACTGTATGTTAAGATGTTGAGTCGAAGAATGAAACACTTTGGATGGGTGGCTTGAATGACGTCAGCGAGGCATTGGATGGTCTTGGCCCAGCACTACCCTTGATGTACTACTTCCTGTTGAGCTTCCTTGTTCTTGACCGCGTACTGAGAGAGAGTGTTTCCTAACAAATGGTCCCTGCTTTTAGTCTTTGATAGTGCTGGCCTGCGATCCAAAGTTTTTGCGGAAATCCCTTCGGATACCGCCCCCGCTGGAGAGCGGGGGGTCTCCAGCGGGGGCGGTTATGTCGGGCTTGCACCGACTAAAACCGCACGCCGTCTCGGGTCTTAAGACGCCGGGGTGTAAGGTTACCCATAGAGAATATCCCTCGCACCCCGACTGACCCTGGGCCATCTCCGGTTTCGAGATGGCCCCCTTACTTGCTCTCCACTGTGCCCTCTGCTAATCAGAGGGACACGTGGAAAGCTTCCGAACAGCCCCCAACAGGGCCGTCCTCGCCTCGGTCGTTGGTCGTTGGCCGTAGGCGGCAGCGTCTCTCCCACCCTAGGAGAGAGGCGCTGCCGTCTCCGTTGCCCAGGGTGCACCGCGTGGAGGTCCCCAACCAAGCACCCCGCGATCCAAAGTACCTCACCTCCGTATTTCCATTTATTCATAAAACTCATATTATACATATTAATCATATACCATATATGTATACCTGTAGCAATAAGAGTTGCACGACAATAGGTATTTACGCCTGTACCGCTCGAGGTCGGGCCGCTGAATGACGGGCGGAATGACCCCTCAGACTTATATATGGCCCCTGCCTCCCGCGAGCTACTATATAATAAAATGGCACCAGCCGGGGGAGCGCATATTCGCTTCTTACGTCGTGGGAGGCAGTCGCGGGGCGTAATTAAGCTTACATACTAGTGTACAATGTCGTCTTTCCTATTTATACGAAGTTATGTTAGAATCTGAGTAATGCATTGTCGTAATTATATTTGCTACTTATGTTTTTCAGGGAGTGGACTTTCTTTATTAAATTTGGCTCTAACATACTTAATTACTCAGAAAACTAACTCATAACAGTAGTAAGCTATTTATCTTAGCTTAGCCTAGTGGTATGGGTAATGGACTGCTGAGACGAGATCTCGGGTTCGATCCCAGGTTTTACCATGGCACACACCAATGACTTTCTATGCTTTTCGAAGTTATGTGTGTATTTATCGCAGGCTTATAAGTGCCCGGTTAATGGCAATAGGCTCGCCACCTATTACATTGGGACCTAAACATAAACTGGCGAAATGTGGGTGCTAGCACCTTTGCCTACCTCTTCGGGGATATAGGCGTGAGTTTATGTTATGTATGTTATGTTAATATCAAAGTAATTACATAATTACGTTTTTAATTTACGTAAACCTAACATTTTCACAATTCATTCATTACATTCACGCTTACTTATTTACATGTCACTGGCACATGTGTCCATGGTCTATTTGTGTCTTGCACATTCTCCCGCCGTCGCTGACCCTTGTTCGTCTGCGAGCTCCGTTGGTAGCACGACGATCTTCTTCGTAGGCCTCCTCAGCACCTGTCCGCTGCTGGTGGTGACGTCCACGACTCGTACCTCGCCGTCGGCTCCTGGGAACACCCGGCTGACGCGTCCTCGCGGCCAGGTGTTGCGTGGCAGATTGGAGTCGCAGATGATGACGACGTCCCCGACCTTCGGGGCGACGCCGGTGCTGGTGGGCTCCCGCCGGTGTTGGTGGGGGAAGGTACTCCTTCACCCACCTCCTCCAGAAGATGTCAGCCAGGGCTTGAGCTCGCTTCCATTGTTGGCGAGCAGTCACGTCGTCTGCAGAGAAGTGCCCTGGTGGTGGCACATGGCCGTTGGGCCCGATGTGTGAGGGGTCGCGAGCTGGGATGCTTTTCCACCATGGTGACACGAAACACTTCTTTCACTGCTTTCACCATACGTTCCCATGCCCCTCCCATGAAGGGTGCGGAAGGGGGTATGTACTTCCACACGATGTGTTGACTTGTAGTTTCTTCTTTGAGCGCGTCGAGTGCGGCCTCTGCTAGCTCCTTTTCCGCTGCCTTGAAGCACGTAGCGTTGTCACTCTTTTTCTTCGCGGTATCTTCTATCTCGGCGACGCGGTGTGTACCAGTCGAGGCGGCTTGTGCGGCTCAGCGGGGTTGATGACCGGAAAGTGAGGTAGGTACCACGTCCTTCCCTTCTGCGGTGGAATAGGGGCTGGTTCTGCATAGCCTGACTTGAGTAGGTTTTCCATTCGTTCTTCATATTTTCGTTTCGAATCTTCATCCCTATCGGGTCTTCGTTCGAGCGTAAGCAGACTTTTCTCAGCTTCCTTGTAGTTTTCTTCTTTCCACGGCAGTCCGGTCTCATATCTTCCATCTGGTAACCGCCGGCTTTTTACTTACAGAATCTGCAAGGCTCGCAGTTCGGGATCTTCTCGCGGGCGTCGGGGTTCGATCCCCAGTGACTCCAATTTGAGGTCCTTCTTCACTGTGTCTTCAATGGAGTCCTTTTCGTGCTGTTGTAGCGTACCGCAGAATGACACTGTTGCAGTCATTGAACTGCTGTATCCGTGGAGCACCCATCCGAGTTGAGTGAGCGACGCCACCGGCTGGTTACGGTTTCCGGTGCGCAGCTGACGGGTTACGATGAGATGCCAGTTGTCTTGTCCTAATAACACTTTGGGTGAAGCCTTTTCGTACGTTATCTTATCACGTATGTCTTCCAGATGTTCGCAGCCGTTGAGGTGCTCTTCATGCACGGTATTGGGTGAGAAGCGGAGTCGGTCCATGGTGTGGGCGGTTAAGTCGTTCTCTTCATCGGCGTACTTCCCTTTGATGAGTAAATTGACTGTCTTGCTCTCGTGCATCATGTCGCTGTTTACACCTTGGATCCGGGTCTCCTTGGTTGGTCCATCTGCCCCGATGACGTCGGCTATGGTCTCATCTATCAGTGTGATCGTACTTCCCTCGTCTAATAAGGCGTAGGTATTGACGCTACCGCTTGGCCTTGCGCTGACTGCGGGGAACCACTGCTGTGGTTACTTCTGCCGTTGAGGTCGTGATCTCTTCTTTCTGTTCTTCACGGTCTCCCGGCGGCATATCGCGATGCAGTAGTTGGTGATGCCTCAGGCCGGTGCTTTGCATGTGACGCGTCGGTGGTTACCTCGAAGACAGCGATAACAGATTCTGTTCTTCTTGGCTGTTTCCCATCTCGCGCTGATGTCTAGGGCGATGAACTGCTTGCAGTCAGGTAGCTTATGATCCCTGCTACACTGTGGACATCTCTCTTCTGATGTCTTCTTGTTGATCTTCTTGGTGAGCGTCTGTTCAACTCTTCTGCTTCTTTGAGGACGATAACCGGCTCTTCTGTTGTCTTCTGTGTGGTTCACCTCTGGGAGCGCGTAGGAGCTGCACTTGTCTGCCTCTTCTGACAGAAACACAGATATCTTCTTCAGTTCTGGTATGTCTTCTTTCTTCTTTGCAGCGAAGTCGTACCACTTGTTTCTGAGTATAGGTGTGAGTTTCTCGATGATACTTCTGCACATCTCTGGACTGTGTAGGTAGTGCGGCTTCCTCAAGGCTTCTATGGTCCCCACGATGTTTGCTATCTTCCCAGCGAAGATACAGATGTCCTTGGCGGTATCGGTCACTATGTTAAGAGTCTTGAGCTTCTCCATCTCGACATGGATGAGTGCTTCTGGTCTACCAAATCTTCTCTCGAGGGCCCTTATGATCACCTCGGGGTCAGGTTGACTCAGCATTAGACACTCGACTGCTTCTTGTGCGAGTCCATGTAAACTTTTTCTTATTCTTGCGATATTTTCGTTCTTCGTAAAGTATATACCCGATTCTTCATACGTTGTCTTGAAGGCGAGCCATTCTGTACTGCTGCCGCTGAAGAACGGTAGTTCCCGTATATACTTGGGCGGCTCCCTGTTGCTTCTCATAGCCTGGGATAGGGCCGCGGTGAGCGTAGCTACGTCGATCACGGAGTTCTTCACTGGGGCACTTCCTTCTGATTTTTCTTGGGTTTGACACTTCTCCACTAGGTGACCCCTATCTTGGCCGCTCTGAGTGTTTTCCTCGATGTCTTGCCCCTTTTCCTTCAGGTCGGGTGCCGCAGCGTCATCCTTCTGTAGCCACGTGTTTATACGTACCGATGCCAGATCTTCCTCAGACCCGTCGTCGCTGCTCTCGTCCTGTTGTAGCCGCTGTAGACTGCTCTATTTCTGCTTCGGCTTGTAGTTGCTTGAGCTTCAGTTCTGCCAAGCGTTGTTTGACCTCCAGTTCCTTCTTCTTTCTTGAACTGGTGGAGCGGCGTGACCTCGTGTCCAAATGCCGCATGGTGCGCTGTGAGCTAGGCTCCCCATATATATCAGCGCGAGTGTGGGGCGACACCTCTTGACTCTTCAGTGGTCACAGTTGTGCTGGACGTGGTCTGCTCGGAGCTGGCTGTGGCTTCCGATGCACCACTGTCCGCGTAGATTCTGGCCTCTTCAGTGGCCGCAGGGTGTAGTACTGATCTTGGTACTGGTGTTGATGCTGATGCCGGTTCCTCTTCTTGACGACGCTGCCCTCCATCCCTGGTGAGAACCATTCTTCTTTCTTCAAGTTTATACTTACCTGGATCTTCGACGGATCGTGGACTTTATTGCTATCCCTTAACCCGACTCCAAAGGACCATAGATGTTCGTGATTTATGAAGAATTCATTGTCACAGCCTCACCAGTGATATCAAGCATTGCAAGATATGCAAGCAGTTAATCTTTCCCTGACAGATGCCATTTAATGCAAAAAGCTTTATCTGAGAAAAATAACTTATCTTAATCCTCATTATCAACTTAATTAATGCTCTAAAATATTTCCACTCAGAAGAGGAATAACATTAATCTATAAGCACCAAATTTGAGCAGCTTGACTGTTTTTTTTTTTTTTTAATAATTTATTGTCAGGAGCAGGTTTTTATGACCGGCAATTTCAGAAAATTCATGGAGTATGTGTTACCCAGGTGACATCAGGCACCAACAGCTAGTCATAATCATCATGTGGCTTATAAAAACATTGAGCGTTCTAGGTACTGTAAATAAGACAAGAGCTGGATATTTTAATTTATTAACTTATGCTAACTTCAGATGATTACTTGACTTCACGTAACCTTCTGACAGCAGACCTGCAAGAAGAGGCGGCAGTGGTTGAGAACACCCATGCACCTCCAGCAACGGTCCTCTTGCATCGCTTGCATGACCAAATGCCGACGCAAGACCGTTTCATGGCATCCTGTAATGTCAAATAAAGTTAATTAGTATGATTTATTGTAACAAAAACTATTGCTTAATATTATTTTTTAAACTTTCGCGTACCATGATATACAATAATTTCATGTGATCGGATTACGTTTTTGCAAGCTGAGCGCACATTCGAGCTATGCAGCGCGAACCTTGAGCGTAAGTTTTCGAAGGAGTATAACCGATACCGTCGTCGGTTTAAAAATAAAACGTCACCTGTGCTACCGGACCAATCGAAGGATACCATTGTGAATTTACAGTGAAACTACAGTAAATATCTTGGCCAAAGGCATGAATTTCGCTCTAACACCCATGCGAATACCATTTGAGAACGTAATCTGTAGTGTTCAAGAATCGATCAAACGTTATAAAGTACCGCCCGGCGATGACGATACCCTCAGACAGGACGTCGGTCGCGGTGTTATTACGGAGATCGAAGCTTCCAACTAGGATGTTACTAGTTGGAAGCTTCTTCTTCTATTCGAGAGTTGTACATGAAGCCAATGAAAATAAGAAACATAGGGTTTAAATTATCTGCAACATGGAATCCAGTGATAAAAAAACTTGCTACCTCGCTTTTGCGCGTAGTCGGATAGACGCCGGTTAGTTTGCTTAGAGAATAGGGACACTAAAAGTGTAGTATGTGACGGTACATGGCGAAACGTAAATTTCAAAAATATCGAGAATGTGCAGGTGGATGAAGAACTTTGTACCTCACGGACTCGACGACGGAAGACGTGCACCACTGCGCCAGTCAGCCTGTGACCACGCCCAGTGTAACCTGGTCAAAATGTCAGGCAATCCAAATCTGCTCTTAGTGTAAGTAAAAGTTATCAGGTTACAGGGGCAAGGCATTGACTGGCCGATGTGTGCCTCTGGTCAATTTGTAAGGGCCTGGACCAGGGATAGGGCTTGTGTTAGCTTCCAAAAAATAAATGTATTAGCATTTATTTTTGTAAGCTGTGAATATTCAAGTATTACTAAAAATAAACAGTTTATTACATTCAGTTACTTTATGGAAACTGTTAGAAATCTATTTCATCATGTTGTCAAAATACAAACAGACTAGGTTAAGCCTTAGAATCAAGTTATGTTGGCTACCTTAGCAGCTGATATTTGGGAATGTCTCATATTTTTCATTATCCTTATTGCTAGTATAAGCACAGTATCCTGAGAGGACCATCTCAAAACCGTAGGTGGCCCAGCGTCATCAAGGGCACAAGGGAATTGCTTTATTTGATTGGTTTGAGTCTGACATAATTAGCCCAACTCTGGCCGGCAGTGGGGTAACCATGGCGATTAAAGCAAAAAAACACAAAACAAAGATGACAAATCAAAAGGGAGACAAATCTAAAATTATAAGATCCAATTGGTCCATCCTTTCTCAAGTTTATTGCGATCATCACTAACACAACTTATGTAGATATTAAAATAGTTAAAATGTGTGGTGTGGAGTGTTTCATAGGTAAAAACTGAAGGGTTAAATCAAATGAGTAAACAGGTATATGCAATGTTGGGGTGTGTGTTGGGTAACCTCCTCGAGTGTCGCTCCGATTCCGATCCCGCTGCAGTCCGGGGGGAACGGAATCGGAGCGGCCGGTACACCCTGGGCGGCGGTCAATGGCTTCCCCTTCACCCCTTCATAGGGTTGGCATTGATCGTCGGCCAATACCCAACGTGGCGGGAACACATCGCTCTCCGTACTCCTCTGCTTTCAGAGGAGACAGGATGAGCGATGCTGTTAGTGGTGAGATGGCCCAGGGTCAGCCGGGGTGCGAGGGATATGCTCTATGGGTAACCTTACACCCCGGCGTCTGAAGACCCGAGACGGCGTGCGGTTTTAGTCGGTGCAAGCCCGACATAACCGCCCCCGCTGGCCGGCGGGGGGGTATCCGAAGGGATTTCCGCACGATAAAAAAAAAAAAAAAAAGGTATATGCAATGTTTGTAGTTAAATGTAAACATTCATAGTAATGTTGGTCAGTACACTTGGCACTAATGTATTTCAAAAGGTACATTACATTAGAAACATTTTAATAATTTATAATAATAAATATTGTAGGACAAAATACACAACGCCATCTAGACCAAAACTAATCAGAGCTTGTCATATGGGTTCTAGAATGCGGATAAACATACTTAAATATATTTTTTTTGGAAATAAATACATTACACATAGAAACACCCAGACCATCGAAAATATACATATTTGCACTGAGCGGGAATCGAACCCACAACCTCTGGCTTAGCAGTCGAACGAACTACCCCTACGCCACAGGGGTCGTCCATCTATACTCAATACTGCTAGGTTTATCCATCTATAATGCTGGCCAAGAGGGGTCTGGAGTTATAAAACTGTACTCTTAATAAATATTTACATATATCTAAGTTACAACTGTAAATATGCCTTTGATCGTCGTTATGAACCTGTTGGTATACGAACACTATTTCTTTTCTGCATCTTTGATACATACCTTACCGCAGAACGAGCAAGTGTATTTTGCGTGCTGTGTTACTTCCATCTTCTTAACCATTTTACGAAGGGAGGCACCGTAACGTGTGCCATATTTGCCAGTGATTCCGACCTTCTTCGTGCGTTTAGCCTGAAAACATCATTATTGTTTGATATGGTAAGCACTAGCATTGAGATTTAAAACGTTAGCAGAAATTTCGTATGAGAAATATCCATACAGCACAATAATACTTTTCACTAGCACCCGTTTATGGTTTTGTAACACTATTTTTGTTGTTGGATTACAGAAATATTTTTAAATATAACATTCTCACCATTTTAATAACCTGTCTAACTCGGCGATTGACAGAAAAGAGAAACGAAAACAGCGACAACCGCGGCAAGTGACAGTTCACTTTAGTATTACAAACTGAAAAATAATTGGAAGCTGGAAAGCGGTTCCAAAAAAAAAGTTAAATATAATAATCTAATACCCTTAAACGAGCAATATATATTTATATATTTTTTTGGTTTTATAGTTACCTTTTTTTATAAGTAAGTAAATTGCACGTGAAAGAAATAAGCATCTAAAGTTTAACTCTTAACTGGTATCAGGTTCCAAAATTGACCCTCACATTATTAATCAGAACTTTGCAGTCTAAGTACCTACAGTCTTGCACAGCAAGGTAATCGCATTACGTTGCGTGCGACGGGTGATGAACGCTTGCCTCAATGAGCATACAGTTGAGCAAAACAGCACCAACATTGCCATAAACCAAAAATAAACTGGATTGACTTCGACGATAGATCATCATAATTTATAGCTAAGAACGATAAAGATCACGTCAGCTTTCAAACAAAATGACTATATTAAAATAGATATAGCCGTTTAGGTGATATGTTGCCACAGATAGATACACAAACATACAAATATACACGCCAAATTTATTATTCTAGTCCTTGTTTTTCATTGGGGATTAAAAGTAATCAAAAAGCCCTACTGCATAAAGGTCTAGGTTCTTATTGAACATATAGATTTAGATAAAAAAAAGAGAACATCTTGGACGTAACTTGCACCCGCGACCAGTCGGTATATAAATTGTGGCGAACAGGCCTCACGTGACGCTCTATCTGATCATGAAACGCAGATCTAAACGCCAGCGATCAGCTTATGTTCGCCTTAGGTACATTTAGAGGGGCTAGGCCGTCAGTATGCACACTCTTTCCCTGCCATGCAGTGGAGGTGTGGACTGTATCTTTCGAACGAGGTCAGGGAAAGTAGAGTTACTCGTCCCTGTGCGTCTTTCTAAGCGAAAGGATAAACCGACCGCGAACGGTACGGTTTCGAATTGGTTTGAATAGGAACACCAGTAAATAAGACACAGAATTCGGTTGAATAATCTGGCTTTAATAATGGCCCATCCATTCAGTGCAAAGTCAGAGAGAAGTCTCGAAGACTATTGCTGGCGACTCGGCTAAGATGTCGCAATCGTTCGAATGTCGTGTTCGAATTCGAATGTGTTTACAATTTAAATCTATACGAAAAGTTAGATAACTAATTGCTTCAGAATTTCATTGAACAAGTCGGTTTATGAACTGCAGATGGGTACCGCCTGCCGGGGTGCGACTGGTTGGATCACCTCCAAGTTTGGTGCACCCTGGGCAATGTGGGCGATGACGCATCATTGATTGCTCCTCTGGAGTAGCTGGCGTCAACGGCCAAGAGTCTTACCAACCGGCCCTTTTCAGGGCCAGCTGACCCCATTGCACGAGGGGGTCAGAGTATGGTGGGCCTGCAAGGCCCGCGGGGGGGGGGTGGTCGCTCCAGGTACACTCCGGGGACACTGCGAATGGCCCAGGGTCAGTCGGAGTGCGAGGGATATGCTCTATGGGTAACCTTACACCCCGGCGTCTGTAGACCCGAGACGGCGTGCGGTTTTAGTCGGTTCAAGACCGACATAACCACCCCCGCGGGAGGGTATGCGAAGGGATTTCCGCCCAAAAAAAAAAAAATGGTACCGCCTGCTATTAGCACATTGTTGAATAAGTTGACTATCTTGCATTCGGTTTTTTTTATTATTCTAATTCTCATTTTTTTTCATAATCAGAGCTTTCATAAGTAGTTGCAGATCTGATTATTGATATTAATTTTTAACTTAATTCTTGGTCCATCAGATTCGTCTGTAGAACTCCACACAGGAACAAAGTAACACATAACCCTCCGTGCGTCGTAATATACCTATAGAGTCTACTTATCTTGTAATTTAAATCCACGAAATATTTTAATAAATTTTGTGTGTACGCAACTGTACTACTAAAAATTCATTCATTTAAGATAGGTAGGATTCATTTATCACGTCATACTTTTTGTTACCATCTGAATTTTGGTCAGTTAATCGCTCAAAAATGGTTATAATAATTGATTTTTACTGTTATTCTATAAACTGAAGGTTTATCGGCTGAAATTATACATACATATATTTGATAAAGTCCTCTAAGTATTGGTACTATTTAATTCACGTAATAATTAACTTTTTTTTTGTTTTCTTTCGAAGTGTATTCTCCTGTATGACGTATTTCGTTGTAAGTTTTCTGTTGGAGTGGTAGACAACATTTTTCTTGAAGGAATTTTATATTGCGCATTGATTTCCTTAAAAAAATCCTTAAAAAAGCCCATAACGGTTGCTCAAAGAGGGTTAATCATATATGTGTCATAATCATTGCTTGAGCAATTTTTTCATTGAAGAAAGCTTTTTTAGCAGATCTCGTTAAATGTGAAGGTTTTATATTTAATAAAATATATGCATGACCAAATATATTTCTTCTATATTACATAACAAACGTTATCACTACAGAAACCTAGCGAAGTAGTTCGCTGATGGAATTAGGGATGTGTCACAATAAAATCATAGATTTTTAACACTCCTTCTCACATCTCTAATCCAGACCCATGCTGCTTCTAAGACGAACAAGTCTTGGACCTGGTAAAGCTTTGGTTAACAGATCCGCCTCCATATCTTCTGTAGGCTGATAACTTACATACACGACTCCTTCTTTAATGCAATCCCTGATAAAATGAATACTTAAATCTATATGTTTCGATTTAGAAGGAACAATTTTATCGCTGCTTGATTGTCGTTAAGTATAAGAATCTTTTCTTGATGAACATCAAGATCGTTGAACAAAGACTTTAGGTATACAGCTTCTTTAACAGCCTCCGTAAGCGCAACATATTCTACCTCTACTAGATAACGATATACTTTTTTGCTTTTTACTTGCCCAGCTAATTGTTGTTCCAGCAAATTTAAAACAGTACCCAAAAAATGATTTTCTGTCTATTTTGCATGAGCCCCAATCAGCATCGGCCATGCCATATAACTTCTCACCAGTCTTTTTAAAATTTAAACCGACATCTTTTGTGCCTTTAAGGTACCTCAGAACACGTTTTGCAGCTTTGAAATGTGTCTCGTCAAAACAAACATTGAATTGAGAGAGGCCTTGTAGCTACAGACATAAACATTAACGTGCCTATTAAATTTTTGTAAGGTAGGGTCTACTTTACTGGTTTTATTTGGTGTCAAGGAGATGCCTGGTTCCAACGGTGTAGTATTAGCCTTGCAATCTTCCATGTTAAATTTTCTAAGAGCCTCATGTATTTTCTGAATCTGTTTAATAATGATTTCTTTGTGTTTGTATGTAACTTCCATGCCTAGTATACGTTTGGTTTTCCTAGGTCTTTCATTTCAAATTTATAATTTAGCATTTGTCTTCTGCCTTATATGTATACACACAAGGTACTGCTTTAGATGCTTGAAATCCAATATTTCTCAATTCAGTATCTAGTTTGATGTACCATTGCCGACCTGTTTGCTTAAGTCCGTACAGTGATTTTAATAACAAACAAACCTTTTCTCCTTCTATGTTTTTAATGTCTGTTAGTATTTCTTTTGCCTTTTTGTAAACTGTCAAATCATCAGACACCGCTAGGGTATGCAGTAACAATGTCCATTTGATTCAGGTGTAAGCCTTCTTCAATAGCTATACCAAATATAGTTCGTATTGAACTTAATTTTGCAACAGGTGCGAATGTTTCGTTGAAGTCAACACCAGGACGCTGTGTGAAACCTCGGGCAACGAGACGTGCCTTATTGGTCACTCTTTTTTCGGGATTTATTTTCTTTTTTAATATCCTTTTATAATCAATTATTTTCATACCTTTCTCTTTCTTAATAACTTTCCATGTGCCGTTTTTGATATGTGATCTTATCTCGGCTTTTATAGCATCATGCCAGTATTCATCATCATCATTCTCATCGGATATGTAGGATATCTCTGAGACTAGGTGACTTTTATCTGTCTAGTCCAGTATAAAATCTCTGGTCCACGCGGGTGGACGCCACTCTCTTTGCGGCCTCTCATTTTCAGGTATTTCAACAACCTCAGATGCGTTATCGTAAAACTCCATTTCTTCTACCGAACAAACTTCATCTTCTTGCTCGTTGAAATTTTGTAACGTATTTTCCTTTCTATTCTCTGTTATTTCAACTTGTATTTGTTGTAGCCTTTTATTTTTCTTATCATTGTCTTTAATTTTGTTTTCTTTTACAGGTATTCGAGAGTATCCCTTTTCGTTAATATGTTTATCATAGTTCTGACTTTCTTCTTCAAAATACATCTTATCTATGACTTTTATGTCCCTGCTTGTCACTACATCATCGTCTTCGGGTGTACATACCCGAAGACGATGATGAATGATGAATGAGCCTTCTTTGACATTCTGAATCAGTTTGCCTCGTTTGTTCTTTTTTAAAACAAAGGTCTTTCTGCCATACACGTAAAGATGCTGTCCACATGGTATTCGGCCTAGCCATTTCTTGAAAGGTGTTTCGCCCTTCAGTACTTTGGAAGGACTACAATTGATAAGGTAGTTTGCGGTTGCTACCGCTTCCGCCGTCTCTTGCAGTCTCTTTTCGTTCAGCTTCAAAGTAGTAAAGCCCATCTTTCTTTCGAGCAGTCAGTGTCATTTCACCGGTTTTTTCTACGACGTAGGCTTTCTCCTTTTCAAAAACAACCTTATGTCCTCTGTCCGTTATCTTAGCGACGGATAAAAGGTTTACTGATATATCGTCAACATACAGGATGTCATTAAAATTGTTTTTTTTTTTAATATTTAGAACACGTCAATTTGACTTCACCTCGCCTGATGGTAAGCTGAAGGTAAAGTCTTAGGAAAGAGGGTCACCATTACATACACGTATCATGTTAACAATGGTGGCACTCAGCTTGACGGCCTCATCAGAAGAGGATTGTCGTCGCAGCACCGCGTGACACCCACCGGTCCCACTAGTGCTGCGACCACAACCCCCCTGCCCGGCTATGCACTGTAGCCATGTTTATCGGTACTTATAGTAACTCTTCCTTTACCTTGAATTCTAGCAGTATATTTTTCTGATGCCAACTTTAGTGTAAGTACCATTTTCAGGGGTCATGTTAGAAAAAGTAGATTTTTCACCGCACATGCGTGACGAGCAGCCGCTATCTAGACACCAGACATTTTTATCGGTATCTGGATTATTTAGACAAACGTTATAATTGTATTTTCTTCCGTTGTCTTTTTCATTGGTGTTTTTTTTCTTGCCCCAACATGTTTCGATACTATGGCCTTTCTTTTTACAGCTCTTGCAGTACAATCTTTGCCTGTTTTTCTTAATTTGATATGCTTCTGAGCTTTCAGGCTGTTCATTTCCACTCCACAAAAACCACACACAAGAAACCACAGAGGTATGTCCTTATGCTACAGGAAAGCGGATTTAACAGCATTCGTTGCCAATCATATTAATGATTCAAAAATGTTTTTTTTTACATTATAAAAGTAGGTAACATTATTTTGCAAAGTTAATATTTAAATGGGCCAGGCGGGATGACGATCTGCGAAAGACTGCGGGCAGATGCTGGATGCGGCAAGCTGAAGACAGGCCGCAATGGCACTCATTAGGGGAGACCTATGTCCAGCAGTGGACTAGAATAGGTTGATGATGATGATGATGATGAATAATTAAATGAATAAAAAATAAACTATGTAGGTAGTACGAGATTAATTGAACCATTATTAAACATAAACATTATTACATAATTATAAGATAATAGGAACGTGAACCAGGCAAGCATCTCAATTATGTGATATTTTCTATATTGTCGTGAAAGAATTTTTTTAGAATAATTTTCATATAATTCTTGGTAACTTATTTTCGTTTATGGGTAAATAAATATCCGAAAGCATCCAAAGCGACCGAATGTTTGCTCATCGCTACATGCGGTATAAAAAGAACAGAGAAAAGGTGACAATACCGTTTTCAGCAGTTATGTATAAAACAGACGACCAGTGTAATGTTTTGTTTCAAATGAATTTTTCGAGTTAACTACGTAATCACGGAATGTTTGCTTTTTTAATGACTTGGAAGTATGCAACTAGTAACTATATCTACTTACTTCCTGCTAGATAAAATTGTGTGCAATGAAAAACCATGTTTCTTTCCCAGATAACATAATCTCGTACATAGTTGACAGTGTCCTCGTACGTCGTACAAAACATGATAAATCTCATACGAGGAACCTCGTATGGTTGGCAACATTGGGCCCAAGGCGTTACACTGCTTTTTTCCGTTTGTAGATATGGAACGCAATCATCGAGTTAAAATGATTGGCCAATCAACTGTCAAAAGCAGAAAATTGACATTTGTCGTTATCCAGTCCAGTTGTCATTGTCAGTTGTCAGGTGCGGAATGAGAGAATTTTCAACGACCTACAACTTCCAAAAAGGTCGCTCCTTTAGTTGATAATACTCTCCTTATAACTGGATGAATTAAATAAATATATCTAAATTCTAATTCAAAATGCTACGAACAATCCTGGTACGAAACCAAGTGTTAAACGAGAGTTTAAAAAAGGCACTACGGTCAAATATCACGAGATGTATCAGCACAGAGTTGACTAAAAGGAAACTGTCTAGCAAGTAAGTCCTTCAACGGCTTCTATTACAATGATTGATTAGCGGAATTAAATAATATTTTTATAATACAAATTGAGTAACAAAAAGTATTCCGATATTTTAAACTAAATATTTGCTCGGTAGACAGTTGCATAACCACAATGTCTTTGATAGGGACCTCAGTGAATTGTCTTATTTTGCCGATTATTTACCGGCTACTCCAATTTACTTCAAGAATTAAGGTTGCTCAAGGGAAGGAGTATTATATTTGTCTTGGTAATAAGTCTATCTTGTTCACAGTAAAAGAAGTTCATATTTCTGTTAAAATCAAGAACTCATTATTATAGAAGTCATATCCAATCATTACAAAAAATATTGTATTGGAATTATATATGTACATATATTTCTTCAGACCTATCCTTATTTGAAAATGTATGATATGCATATGACTTGGTCTGGCTAGCATATGAGAGCCTGCTTTTTTTGAGCTCTCAAACCAAAACTAACCACTATGTACACTATCACCATTCTTCAAATATATATTTATTTAGTACTAGTAGAGTAGATGTGTAAAGGAATAAATAATTATGAAGTAATTTGGCATTTTATATTATTATGGCAGTTAATATTAGAGCTGAATAATTTCTTTATTATAATAGTTATTGGCAAATTATTATACCATATTGTCTTTAATTTGCCATATTAACAATGTTAATCAACCCCAGGCTGCAACCGGGAGCAAAGCTGAGATGAAAATGATAGGCAGATAAAATAATGACCACCTGGGGGTTGCTTTAACCTTTCTGGTAGATATTACAAGATGATTCAAAATCCTGTGTTCAATACAGTAAAGCATATTAAGAGTGATTGCATTGCAAATACATGAATTGTGAATAGGCATATAGAATCTATTTATATTCATAGTGCCAGTGTCTATGAGCAAAACTGATTAAGATTCTCAAAAAATAAATTTAAGTAGTTTAAATAACATGTGTAAACAACAAAAACATTTTATCACAGTGACATTGATAACATACATCTTAGATCTCACTAATGTGAAAAAAGCAATGAAATTATCTAATAACAGTTGTAAACTATATCTGCTAGGTTGTTAAGTGCACACTGATTATACTGGCTGGTGTATGTGGGGACTTTGATAACATTCTAGATCTCTAAAGATTAGTTTGCTCAGAATTAAAGCTAGTAAATCTGAGTACATATTTACTTAATGAATCTGTCTGCCTGCCTGTTTGTGGTATGAATATATTCTAAAACCAGTTTGGTCTTTAAAAAAAGTACTATAAATTACAAATATTTTTGCATAAGCAATGGGGATGATAATTTGACTCATTCAGCTAAACCATTGCACAGCCAGTGTAGTTATACTCTATACGTAAAATGGTCTGAGCTCCTTCTCTATAGCATTATTCAACATCCCAGCATAGAATCATTCATACTGTTCTACTGTTATGTTCAAATTGCTCATGTTTAAATGATGTTAAATGCCTGTTATGTCTTCACAGAATTTGTTCTCCAGACAAAAGTGTATTGAGTGTGTCACAATGGATGCCTGTGCAGAAGAGATGCTATTCAAGCTTGCCTCCTCATCAAAAAGTTACATTGCCAGCTCTATCACCTACCATGGAGAGTGGTTCTATTGTAAGCTGGGCAAAGAAAGAGGGAGACAAGTTATCGGAAGGTAAACTTTCCTATCTAATAATTGGGTAATTTAGTTCTCAACTGACTGAGGTGATTTAGTGTAATTATGATTGATGCTAGTTAGTTAGTTTACCTGGGCTGTTCCGCACTTAGCCTCTTGATTGGGCCATTGTGCGTAGCATCTTACCTCTCACTCCAACCAACCCAGATCTTCCCAAAAAGCCAGCAGCCTTTTCAGGTTTCCACATGCTTCCCGGAGAGACGTTGGTGACTGGAGGAATTTCGCCCGTTGTTCGGCCACGCTCATGCACTCTGTAAGCACATGATGTGGCGTTTCTTCTGCCCCCATGCAGCCTCTGCACAGGGGGCTGTCCGTCACACCTATTGTAAATAGATGCTTGTTTAGAGGACAGTGACCGGTCAAGATGCCTATGACCTTGCGGATCTGGTCCCTTTTTAATCTAATGAAGTTTCGGCTAAACGTTTTTGATGCTACCGGAACTGCATTCTTTGTTTGCCTGCATCCTTCAATGTTTGTCCATTCTTTTTGATGGGTTTCTTCCGTGTTTTTCCGCAGCCAAGTTTTGACCTGTGCTTGAGGTATAGGTAGTATTGGTTCCGGTCCATATACTGTTGCCCCTGATCCTCTCTTGGCCAATTCATCGGCTGCGTCGTTGCCGAGGGAGTTGCTGTGTCCCTTGATCCATTGCAGCGTGACCTTGTTTGTGTTTGCAATGGATTGGAGTGTATTGTGACATTCCAATATGAGGACAGAGGTTATGGTGTTGCTTTTCAGAGCTTGGAGTACGGATGCACTGTCTGATATGATCTTTATATCTAGATCTTTGACGTCTCTGGCGGCAATCGTCTCCGCTGCTCTCGTTATGCCAATACATTCAGCTTGGAATATTGTACTTAGCTTGTCCAGGGTGGTTGTTATTTTGATGTTTAGGTCATTCGAGAAGACACCTGCTCCGGTACCATATGTGGTTTTAGAGCCGTCTGTGTATATCCTAACTTCTTTGACGCCAGAGCTGTCTCTTTTTTCTTCGGTAAGTTGAATATGATAATTCCTTTCGAAGACGTGGTGACATGGTATTCTGTCTACGGGCGCCTCAAGAAGTGGTATCTTCTTTAGGATTCTCTGTAGAATTTTTGAATGCTTTGTTCCAGTATTCTCTTTCCAGAGCCCATTACTTTTCAGTCTTAAGGCTGCTGCCTTGGCCTCCTCCTGTATGATTAGATGCAGCGGTCTCAGGTTTAGGAGGTGCTCTAGTGCGGCTGATGGAGTGGTTCTCATGCATCCAGTGGCTGCTGTACTCGCTAGGCGTTGTAGACTCTGGAGCTTTTCTTTCACAGTGATCAGTTCTGTTCTGGGCCACCATACAACTGATCCATAGGTTAGAGAAGGCCTGATAATTGCCGTATACAGCCAAAGTGTTATCTTTGTGTTAAGACCCCAGTTCTTACCAACGAGTCTTCTGCATTGCCAAAAAGTTATGCAGGCCTTTTTCATTTTAGCATTTATGTGGCTAGTCCAATTCAACTTATTGTCAAGTATGATGCCCAGATATTTAACTTGAGTTGTTAGGGCTAGTTTGGTATTAAATAGTTTTGGTAGTTGTAGTTCTGGTAACTTTCTTTTGTTGGTGAAAAGGATAAGTTCTGTTTTTGTCGGGTTTACTGATAATCGGTGTTCTTCGCACCATTCTTCCACAATCTGAAGGGCTGAGCGCATGACTTTGCATAGCACGTTCTCCGCCGTTCCGCTTATTAGTATTGCAAGATCATCCGCATACCCGATGGTGGTGTATCTTCTCTCATTTAGTCTCTTTAGAAGACTGTCTACTACTATGTTCCATAAGAGTGGTGATAGGACGCCTCCCTGGGGGCATCCTCTGACTACCTTTGCTCTTGTGATGGTGTTACTCATCACTATCTGGACTGCTCTTTTGCTTATCAGCTGAGTGATCCAGTCCCTTATGGCTGGTTCTACCTTACGCTTCCGTAAGGCTTCGTTAATGCTGCTGTGTACCGTTTTGTCGAAAGCCCCTTCTATATCTATGAAAGTAGCTAGTGTTGAGGCTTTGTTTGTGATAGCCGATTCTATCCTGTGCACTACCGTGTGTAGTGCAGACTCTGTTGATCTACCTTTCCTGTATGCGTGTTGCTGAGGATGTAGTGGGTTGTCTTTTAGTGTTCCATCCCTTAGGTATCGATCTACTAGTCTCTCCAACGTTTTAAGGAGGAATGATGTGAGACTAATGGGCCTGAATGATTTGGGATGTGTGTAGTCCTCCTTACCTGGTTTTGGTAGGAAGACTACTTTTGCCTCTCTCCATAATCTGGGTATGTATTTGAAGGCAATGCAGGCCCTGTAGATTGGGAGTAGATATTTTGCTATTCTTGTCAGTTGCCATTGTAGTAGTGCTGGGAATATTCCATCCAGCCCTGCAGACTTAAAGGGTTTGAAGGTTTTTATGGCCCACTCTATTTTGTCTGCAGTTACTACCTTGTTTGCGATTTCCCATTCTTGGGTTGTTGGTACACTATAGTGTTCTGGTGGCCAGTCAATGGAAACGATGGATGGTGTGACTTGACAGCCAGGGAAGTGTGTTTCCAGCAGTACTGCGCTGGTTTCATTTTCCGTATTAGTGTAAGTGCCGTCTTCTCTCTTAAGTGAGCCCATGAGGTTGAGTTCACCTTTGGCCAGGACTTTCCTTACTCTTGCGGCTTGGTTTGTCGAGTTTATGCTACTACAGAAACTCTGCCAGGCCTCAGTTCTACGATACCTGATGCGTTTCTTGTAGTATTTTTGTGCATTTTTGTATCTGTCCCAGTCCTCAGGGGTTCTGGTGTTTTTTGCTCGGTTGTAGAGCTTTCTCAGGCCTCCACGTAGTCGCTCGAGTTCTGGCCCCCACCAGGAGCTCTTTTCTGGACCTTTGGGTGTTACAACAGGACACGCTGGCTCGTAGCTTTCCAG
Organism: Cybosia mesomella; assembly: GCA_946251805.1. Lineage (NCBI taxonomy): Eukaryota > Metazoa > Arthropoda > Insecta > Lepidoptera > Erebidae > Cybosia > Cybosia mesomella. Next base: position 17,912,518 of record OX276406.1, on the reverse strand, counting down.
CAGAGCTGCAGTGATAGAATGTACGTTGTGTTCTATATTATCTGTACTAAGTGTTGTGTCGGGTAGTTGTGAATCACTTAGTGCCTTGTTTAGTGAATTTGTGTACCGTGCTATATCTGTTTTGCGGGGGTTACGATATGGAACAGGGTCTGCTAGTTTACATTGAATTTGAAAGCAGATTCGGCGATGGTCCGCAAAGGATGGTTCCTTTGACACATGCCAACCCTTAATGAGGTTTGCTGCCGAGTGTGTTGCCAATGTGATATCTACTATGGTCTGACACCATGAGGTTACGAAAGTAGGTTCCGTACCTATATTTATAATGTTTAGGTTGGTTTGGAATAAGTATTCGGTTAGTAACTCACCTCTCTTGTTCGCGTCCTTACTTCCCCACAGAGGATGGTGAGCATTGCAGTCAGCGCCGATGATTAAATCCCAGGTGTGAGCCTCGCAGTGTTGTACCAGGTCGGCTAGCTCCTTTGGAGGTGGTTCGCCTTCGCCCGGCATATACACTGAAGCTAGTACTAGGATGGTTGCATTATCTGAGTGGATTTTCACAGCAGTGAGATCTCTAGAACAGAATTGGTTAAGTAAAGTGGTGTTTATAGCGTTAGGTACGAAGATGCAGGTTCTCGGTTTTTCAACCGTCGTATCTCGTATTAACTTACCGCCTATGTTATTTAGACCGCAGATGTAGTTCTTATTTATCCAGGGCTCCTGGATTAGGGCTACGGTCTTTTTGCTTACCTCCAGCACTCTGCGTAGAGTGACCGTTGCTGCTTGTTTGTGCTGGAGGTTTGTTTGGATGATGTTTACTGGATCAGGGGCTGTTAAGGACGTCATCATCATCATCGCTGATGTGTCCTCCCTTTGTCAGCGGCGAGCTACTTTCCAGCTCGCTCTTACTCTTTCGAGGAGCCTCTTTTTTTTGCTCTTGAGCTGTAGCTGCCGCTGTTGCTTCCCCGGCCTGCGCTTCTTCTTGGGAGAAGAAGCGAATATACCCACTTCCCGACATGTGGGCAACTCGGCGGTCTCTCCTGGTTATCGCCTCTTTCTGGTCCTCGGGAATTCCCAGAATTAGGTGAACCACCTTCTCTTTGGAGTTCGGGTCGGTGGTTTGGTCGTCCACTGTCATGTCGTAACACTGCCAGGTATCTACTTTGTACCAAGGGTTTTGGGCCCAAAGCACTCTGCGCAGTGTTACGGCTTCGGTGATGCGGGTGTGGAGAAGAAGCCCAGCTTTCAGTCGCTTCTTCATGTCGGACTGCTTTATGACAGCCAAGGTGGTTTCGGGTATCGGGGACGTTATGCTTCTTACAGCTTTTTCAAGCCACGTAAGAGCATTGTCGTCTTCACACCACATCGCCAGCACGCCTTCCAATAGGAAGGGTCGTCCGCGGAAAGATGGAGCTTGCGCACCCGAAATCGTTGACGACAACACCGACTGCAGGATGCTGTCGTCAATGGCCTCCCTAAGCTGGTCTGCCTGGGTTTTGGTGAGGTCCCTCGGCGGAACGGTAGTGACCGCTACTCGCAGATGCGACTGACTGGCGTCCGCGTAGCTTACCGTCCGCTTGGTGCGCGGGTCAGTTTTCGCGCGTTTGGCTTCCCCTCTGGGGGACCGGGTATCATCCAGACGAGCGCGCTTCGAAGAAACTCGCTCGTTCTGGACGGGCCCTGCCCCCTTTTGTTCCTTTTCAGGAAAATTGGGAGCCGTCGCGGCGTTCCGTTGACCTCGGGCACCTCTGGGTTTCCTCCTGTGTTTCTTACTCAGTGGTGGTGGAGCGGCTGTGGCTACTGCCGTCCCCTTTGAGGTTGATGGTGTGGGTTCGCGCTGCGTTTCCGCTGCTGCGGCACCCAACCCTGTCGTCGTTTTTTTAGGTTGCAAGACCTCCCTTCTCGCGCGCCTGTTGGGTCGACTGCGTTCTGTTCGGCCGAGCCCTTTTTCGGTAGTGGCCGCCTTCGGCTGAGCATCCCTTTTGCAAGGGCGCTTGTGGCCGACGACGGTCCATTGTATGACGCTCGTGGCGTCAGATTTTGGGATAGCCTCCGAGAGGCTGGACAGGTCCAGGCTTGCGCCCGGTCCTGAACACAGGGTGCCCCCCCCAGAATACGAGGGGCAGACTGAGCTGGTAGGCTCAGTGAGGGATTCTCCGCAAGCGGTACCCTCCTGGGGTAGTTTTATGATTGATGCTATTAGTTGTAACAAATGAAAAAGTATAGAGTATACATAGGACCAAGAGACGAATGGAGGACAGACCTCATTGGTGCAGTCTGCTATGTGGACAGCTCAAGGGAGGATTTAACAAAGCTCTCTGGATCTGGGGTGCACATCGAGTGGGAAGATGGATCAGAGATACCTTTAGGCAGATTGGCAAGCATCTCTCAAGCGGAAGTATTCGCCATAGTGGAATGTGTTGAGATGGTCGAACACCTGAACAATATGGACAGGGTGACCATATACAGTGACAGCCAAAGTTGGTGCCTGAACACAAGGGCAACATGGGTAATGAGACAGCTGACAAACTAGCCAGAGACGGTGTTGATAAAAACTTGGTGGGGTCAGAACCCTGTCTCCTGGGTATTGCCCAGAATCACCAAAGGAATAATCAGCTGCAATATTACAGCAGAAACCAACCGAATATGGAGATCATTAACAGGCATGAGACTTTTGTAGATTTTCATCCGGGGCATTGATAAGAAAAAGAGGAGCCAACTGACCAAACTCTCAAAAGGGAACATGAGGCTCATCATAGAAGTAATAACAGGACATTGCAGACTAATCAGACACCTAACAGTAATCGGAGCGAAGACACTGTAATTTTCTGTAATTTTTATTAAGTTTCCACCTGCTGGCCGAATGTCGCATGTACTCACTGATTAGATAGGAGCTTCTGGGATTCGACACACTGGAGACGGAGGAGTTGAAGGATCTGAAAGTGGAACAGACAAAACAGTTTGAAGAGGTGCTGTGAAAGCTGGATTAACCTACAGTCTCCCAAGCGGTTCGGAAAATGGATAAAGTGGTCCGCAAACTTCGTGGGTTGGATCGTACATCCAGATCACGGCGTCCTCGCATGAAATAAAAAAAATTATTGGTTTGCCAAAATAGTCTTTACAAAAAAAGAACTGATGGTTCGCAAAACAGATTCCTTGTATCTCTTATACCTTTTATTTTTTTTATTTTTTTTTATCGTGCGGAAATCCCTTCGGATACCCCCCCGCCTGCCAGCGGGGGCGGTTATGTCGGGCTTGCACCGACTAAAACCGCACGCCGTCTCGGGTCTTCAGACGCCGGGGTGTAAGGTTACCCATAGAGCATATCCGTCGCACCCCGGCTGACCCTGGGCCATCTCACCACTAACAGCATCGCTCATCCTGTCTCCTCTGAAAGCAGAGGAGTACGGAGAGCGATGTGTTCCCGCCACGTTGGGTATTGGCCGACGATCAATGTCAACCCTATGAAGGGGTGAAGGGGAAGCCATTGACCGCCGCCCAGGGTGTACCGGCCGCTCCGATTCCGTTCCCCCCGGACTGCAGCGGGATCGGAATCGGAGCGACACTCGAGGAGGTTACCCAACACGCACCCCGTATCTCTTATACCTATGGCTTCAGATTTTATCATACTGGCCCACTAAAGAATGTATAGTATGGGTAAAACTTAGATATGATGATGACTTGGGTTATATTTAAGATACGACACCAGTCTTTAGTATATTGAGGTTAAAAGAAGTATATTATTGTAATTTTCAGGTGATCTTCTGTGTGAAATTGAAACTGACAAGGCCACTATGGGTTTTGAAACACCTGAAGAAGGTTATTTGGCTAAGATTTTGATTCCGGCTGGTGCAAAAGGTGTGCCGGTAGGCAAATTGCTTTGCATCATTGTAGAGAGTGCTGATGCGGTAGCTGCATTCAAGGACTTCAAAGATGATTGTAAGTTAAAATTTGGTTGTTCTTAAATACTAATGTTGTTCCATGTTAGTGCTACATGTGTTTAGGCGCGATGCGTCCTAGTTAGTATCCAATGTCATCAGAACTTAACATATAAAATGAACTGAACATATAAATTCAACTTCATTGGATATGAGGACTAATTCCACTTGCTAAAAACCTACATTATATGTTGTACAATACGTTAATATGTTGTATCATTAGTACTATATGTATTTAAATACTTTATTTAACTAGTCTGAATACTGTCAAACCTTTTTACGTTTGGGAAGAATCTATAAAAATAATTTGTGTTACAGACATTCACCTTGTTACATGTTAACTCCTTCAATACAACATATACAGGATATTGTCGACAGTATATGTGAATGTTACAATATTATAGTTTTATTTTAGCGTATATATGACGCACACACGCATGGACACATGCACATGACATGACATACTCAGTTAACGCGTGTACATTTTCACGCACATGTCCACGCCCACACACCCACACACCAATTAAACCCATATTTGCCAACCACTATCGGCCTTATGTAACATAGGGGCCTAGCGTTTTGAGTTTTCAGTCACGCGGTGTATTTGTATTCACAGCAGCAGCTGCAGCACCGGCCCCCAAGGCCGCAGCCCCGGCGCCAGCTGCACCCGCCCCTGCATCCGCCGCCGCTCCCGCTCCCGCACCTAAAGCCGCCCCCGCCGCCGCCCCGCCGCCAGCGGCGCCCGCAGCGGCAACCGGCGGTAGGGTGTACGCCAGCCCATTCGCTAGGAGACTCGCAGAACTCAAAAACATACGACTCGGAGGTCGGTCACAGCGTATCACGATAATATCATAAAAGCTTTTTTTTATGTGGCCCGTATTAAGACGGTTTTTGAAATTATTTAGTACAACATCACTCATTGGGATTTCCGATTCAGTTTATCACTCGAAGTAGAAGAATAGCAGTATAATTTTTGTTTCATGAAGTTTGATTTCTAGATGCAGTAGTCATGACTCCTTGTTAGATTGTTTCTTCACCTTCTGTGATACTCGATCGTCATTGGATGGTTGATCAGCAAATTCCAATTGTTCACCATTATAGGTCATCATACCTACCGTTGCTTTGTACAAAATCTTCATGCGTTTACGAGCTTAATAATACTAATATTAGCATTGTTAAAATTGTTTGATATCACTAATATTGGTATATCTAATCATGATCTTACCAACCATAAACGATTTTAAACGAAACTGAGCCTTCGTACATTACATGTTCTGTTTATATTCTACTTATTTTTTATCCATGTACATTATAAAATCCTAGCAACAGATAATTAAATAACTAGGGTAGTAGTGACAAGCGCACCCCTCTACACAAATGTGCTGATTTAGTCTTCTCGAGGGTGAATTATTAATTGTGTATTGTATTGTAACTTTTATTTCATTGTATTTATTTAAGAGGATGTTTCCACCTACTGATTAAGACTGATTTTGCCTCCTAACCTCCAATGAAGATGGCACAACTCTGTTAAAAACATCCCAACTCACCAGAGACGAATGTTATTAATATTTTATAATATTTACTATGTATCTCATTTTAAGTGAACTGAGTCTGTTCTTATGAGAAATAAAGTTTTTTAAACCTATAATATTACCGGCAGTGTGCCCCATACGAAGTGGAGTTCGATCATACTTTGATCTATGAGTAATTAAATTCAAAGTAATTTCAGAAATCAATTTTAAGCTAGTGTATTGTTAAATAATGAATATCAGAATGACAGCTAATTGGGCTAAAAAAATCTAAGATACAAGACAATAACAGAACTGATAACAGCTTGTGCAATTAAATAGTATTAATCCAAACTATATTCTACAATCTTTTGACCAAGAAACTAGCCAACAAAAATTTATATGTAGTTGAAAATGGTTCAAAACTGTCCCACAATGTCACACTTATCCGTGTGCTTCGTATTAACTGATAGAAACAGTAATATATATTTACAACTAGCTGTTGCCCGCGGTTCCACCCACATGAATGGTCGGTTATTGCGACCTAACACAGCCAATGCCCTTTCCCAAGCTCTAGTCTATCTCTGTACCACATTTCCTTAGAATCGGTTTAGTGACAGCGGCTGTGAAAGCGTAACAGACAGACGAACAGAGTTAGTTTCGCGTTTATAATACTAGTATGAATTTAAGTGTGCGAATTTAATCGGGAATGTCCTCTTAAATTAACTTTACTGTAGATTATCGATACAAAACGATTTATAAGCGTCTCACGTAATATCCTCCCATCCCAAGTACTCATCACAAAAAGTAGTGTGAGAACTTAATTATATCTGTACATCCTTTGGTAAAATTTGAAATTAAAAAGTAAAAAGAAACTAATTTAACCCAAAAAAAAGTAGACGTTACATAATTGTCAATTTTGTATTTAGAGCCATGACCACCAGTTTGGCAGATTCAGTTAAAAAAAACAACTAAAATCATAACCACATTGAATTATGTGTATAACAGTGAGTCTTGACCATTATGAAAATTAATATTTAATGGATTTTTAAATACTTTCAATATAACATAACATAACTTAAACGCTAGACGTGATTGCGATGTACTTTTAATATTTATTCAAACAATTCTGTTAACGGAAATTACCGCATTTATTTTGTATTATACCACCGATTTTTTTTTCTTTTCTTTTTGGCAAATGTGGATTACACTATTTCTTTTTAATTTTTAATTGGGCTTTGACACTATTCGTTTGTTGAGGATGTTTATGACGTTACAGTACAAATAATGCAGTAGTTCAATACATTCATTTTTATAAGATAATCTTCGCCAATGTAACATGAGTCATCAATCATCGTATATATTTTTAATCGACTTCCGAGTTCGTAAACATTGATGTTGACAATCAACAAAAACAGAACACTTAGATTATCAAAATCAAATTTTAGGCTATAGTTTTACAGTTAAGTACAGAATTATCCGCGATAACATGAAATAAATAGAAGGCTCAATTTCGAAAAACTCTTAAGTAATACGTTTTTATTTCGATTTAAAAAGTTTGCTTCTATTTATTTCATATGACCCCCAGGCTCAGGGTCAGGGTTGTACGGATCGGTGAAGAGTGGGGACTTGGCAGGTGCGGCCGCGGCCCCGGCCGGAGCGCCCAGCCCTGCCGCTGCGGCGCCTGCGCCTGCGCCGGCCCCCGGCGCGAGTTTCGTGGATATCCCGCTGTCAGGCATGCGCAGCACCATCGCCAAGCGGCTTACAGCATCCAAGCAGACCATCCCACACTACCAGCTAAGCGTCACGGTCAATGTTGAAAAGACTATGGCGATGAGGAAAAAGATCAACGAAAAATTGGCCAAGGAGAAGGTAGATTTGAAAGTGAGTGTCTTGTGTATCCTATTAATATTATTAAGGTGAAAGTTTGTTAAAAGCTGTTTGAATGTTTGTTACTCAATCACACTTAAGCGGCTGAATGGACCTGGCTGAAATTTGGTACAGGGTTAGCAGTGACGTTCACAGACATTTTTAATAGGGTAGATAGACGAAAAACTTGGATGTAAGCGGCCCCACGGAGACTCGGGGTCAAGCCAACGTCACCTGCAAGGTGTACCTGCTGAAATGAAACTCTGGCGCTGGCTTTCTTCTCGGGGTTGGAGCTCAAACGGTAGTCGCTCCCAGAAAAGCCGCATAATCCAAGTCGATGGAGAACACGAGTAAGTGTTCCCCGGGCTCCGAGGTGAAAGCTTCGGATTCAACGGGGAACCACACTAAGATGCTGATGACGAGACAGATGAAAACTTACCAAAACAGCTGACATGTCATCTTTTAATCAATTGCAAATGTTGCGATTACTTCGCGTTATGTTGGCCATTATCTATTTTTATCCGAGAATTTAAACGCGGTTCTATACGGTTTATCCAAAAAGTATCATATTTAGGTGATTGGTATTTAGGTGATGTTCCCCGCCTTATTAAAATTATGGACATCGACGTACCTTTTTTTTTTTTTTTTATCGTGCGGAAATCCCTTCGGATACCCCCCCGCGTACCAGCGGGGGCGGTTATGTCGGGCTTGAACCGACTAAAACCGCACGCCGTCTCGGGTCTACAGACGCCGGGGTGTAAGGTTGCCCATAGAGCAAATCCCTCGCACCCCGACTGACCTCGCACCCCGACTGAGACATCGACGTACCTTTTTTTTTTTTTATCGTGCGGAAATCCCTTCGGATACCCCCCCGCGTGCCAGCGGGGGTGGTTATGTCGGGCTTGAACCGACTAAAACCGCACGCCGTCTCGGGTCTACAGACGCCGGGGTGTAAGGTTGCCCATAGAGCATATCCCTCGCACCCCGACTGACCCTGGGCCATCTCCGGTTTCGAGATGGCCCCCTCGGGTTTGGGAACCACGGTGTCCCCGTCTTGCCCCGGTTTGGGGGAGGGGCGCTAGTCGCCCCACCGTCCCGGCCTGCTTCTGCTGGGGTGACAGGTGGCCTCACCCGCCACCCCCAGGCCTGCAAGACATCGACGTACCTAGTGGCAGTCCAAACCATTTATTATGTTGAAAACAATAAATATACAAAACATAGAAGACAGTCTAACCAAAAACGATTTTCGGTTTTGTTTGAGTTGTGTTCAAGTTAGAAAAATAAAAATCATATTAAAATGAAGGTCATTGATAGGAGAATGAAAAACGGTTAAGTTAGAAAAATAAAAATCATATTAAAATGAAGGTCATTGATAGGAGAATGAAAAACGGTTAAAATATACAAAAAATTTGTACTATACCATTTCAAAATACCTACGTTTTTCTACCTATATGAAGCGTTCAGAGAGTCAATCAGTCCCGAGCAGAACGTGTTCGAGGCAGGACGTGTATCACTTCGTGCTAAGCGCACAGTGGAGTTATACGTTTTTTTTTCAATGAAGTTACGTGGCTTAAATGCTACATCGCAGGAAATTTGTCAGTTGTACAATTCCGTTGATAAAAAGTTGGGCTTCAAATTTTATTTGCAATTATAGTGCTAAAGTATGTTTTTAAGGGTATGTTTTATTCATCGTTCGATAGTAAGTAGGTAACTCTACTCAATTTAGTCTCAAGCATAACGTGTTTGAGTGTAACGTGTCACAATACTACTAACTACACAACAACTAACGGTGAATGACGTGGCGGCAGTACAGTCGGGGGGAGGGGGGCGAGCTCGATGCCCGCTTAGTTCAAATATTTGTATGTATGAATATGTCTATTTGCATTGATGTGGGTGTTTCTATGTATAAATATACATGTATCTATTTACAAAAAAGCATTTAAGTATGTTTAGGAGTAATCTGGAGCCCATATTCCAAGCTATACTTAAAATAGGGCGTAGATTGTGCTGTGTAAAATGTCAAATAAAAAAACTACATACATACATCTATAAAATTATAAAAACCTGTATGTATTTGGAAACCCTTCTCTTTAAAAAAAACGAATGAGCGCGAATGTAGACGGATATCAAAATAATAAAAGTGAATAACGTAAACTGTATTACTAGAAGATATGCTATGTAATTAATAGTTGTTTAATTATATTTATTGTTACCACAGTATATGTATAACAAAAGCTTAAGTATACATTCTTCTTTTCCTACACTTTGGCGCTCGAAACTGGCTGCGGACGGCTAGCGCCTCGCTGCGGCGTAAAGTGGCAACTTTGCTGTGCCGAAAATACTTAAAGTCCCCGAATACCCTCGCCTTAATTTCATCAGATTACAAATATAAATAAATGCATGCCAATTCACCTGGTAAACGACATAAGTCAATGAATATTGTATTGTATATTGTATTATTAAGGATAAAACAAAATTGAATATGTTTTGAATTCGGAAGTATTACGTAGATTGCAGATTGTAGATTGTAGAATGCGACTGCAGAATTAATATACAAATGAATCAACCAATGCCGTTGATGCATACTGATGCATAATTTAAATCGATGATTGTGATTGCAGGGAGACTCTGCTGAATATTTGCTTGTGTATTTATACTGTAAGCATTTCACTAAAATGCGTGTTATTACACACGCACACCAAACTAGCCGCACTTTGAATGTGTGTAAATTCAGCCAAAAGCTCGTGGACTTTATCTACCGAATCTACGGGTATGCGATGATGTATACCTACTTTGCTGAATGTGGTTTTGAATTTGGTCGGTGTTTGTTTTTCGATGTCGACCTCAACCGACTTCCCAACTTACGTCTGTCTTATATTAGGTCCTTACATATGAAATTGGCGTTTTTTAAGGGAGGAACATAAAGTCGATTTTATAAAAATATAATATACTAGCTGTTACCCGCGACTTCGTCCGCGACCAAATTGTGAATCTAAACCATCCTCGAATCCCCTTGATCTCACACAAAAAATTTCATCAAAATCCGTCCAGCCGTCTGGAGGAGGAGTTCAGTGACAAACACACGCACGCAAGAAATATATCCCTATATATAAAGATTTATTTAATCAAAGTATGTACCATTGCTATCTATGCACTTTTGCATTCTCATAGGTAGTTCATTGATCCCTTTACTAAAACAAGTTGAATTCCTGAGACGAGCTCAGCCCAATACAAGGGATTTTTTTTTTCTTTATCTTGCAATGGTTCACCCCAGCACGAATCTATTACCGAAAACAGCAACTTGATAGCTCATCTCAAAACCGTGACAGAAAATTGGCAACAACGACGTCGACAACGTCGACGACAACTCGATAGCAATAGGGCTTTTCTAAAGAAAATCCCTAAAAAAGACATCCACCGTACTGGACCTTGCTCCAACAGATTACCATTTTGTCGTCTTCGACGTCGTCGTTGCCAATTTTCTGTCACGGTTTTGGGTATGAAGGAGATGAGCTATCGAGTTGCTGTTTTCGGTAATAGATTCGTGCTGGGGTGAACCATTGCAAGATAAAGAAAAAATCGCAAAATATAGCAAAAAAAAAAAAACGCAAAATCGAAAATCCCTTGTATCCGGCTGAGCTCGTCTCAGGAATTCAACTTGTTTTTTTTTGCGTGTGGAAACCCCCCGCGGGCTTCACCCCATCGGTGCCGACGATGGGGTGGGCGTGTCGGAATCAGACCGACTACAACCACACGGTGTCCTCCCCAAGTGTCCATTGCCGGGCACCCCGGGTAAGCCCTCGAAAGGATAACCCCAGGGTTACCGGTGGACTTTGGCCGCCTCGGCCGCCGCGGCCTCGCCTGGTGGGGTCGAGTTTTATACCGCGTCGGTTAGTTGGTAGGCGTGTGTAGGAAACACGACACGCTTCCGCCTCGGCCTGCTTCTGTAAGGACGGCGAATCGGCCAACTGCCGTCCTCAGGCCCCGATTATGAAGGTCGATAGTCCCGGGCGTAGAATGGTCTGCGGCGTCCTCGCCGCAGACTGCGGATCTCGGGGGGCAGAGTTCTCTCCCGCTCTCTCTCCGCCGTCTCTTTCGCGCGCATTATCTGCTCACAGAAAGAGGCGGCGGCGTGCCACTTGCTCCCGTCGGAGACCACGGCCCTCACCATGGTCTCCAGCGAGAGAACGTAAACTGAGTGACGCAAAGAAAAACCAAAAGAGGAAAAAACAAAAATTGAATTACGGTTTTCGAAACACAGAAGCATGAGTAAATAGCTGTATAAATTTGGAATTCCTAACCAAAGAGGAGATATTTGAGATCAAAGTGGCCAGTACGACAAAACGCCAATTTCATATGTAACGACCTAATATGTGCCCGGCAACGGACACTTGGGGGTCCTCCCCAAGTGTCCGTTGCCGGTTTTAGTCGATACACGACATAACCACCCCCGCTGGCCGGCGGGGGGGTAACCGAAGGGATTTCCGCACGTAAAAAAAAAAGAACATCGCTCCCCGGCAGCAAAAACGCCATAACACATAATAAGTAGGCACGTTTTAAGTTTTTGTTTGTACCATTGCATTGCAAATATTCCATTTGACCGGCTGTAAAATTGTCCATATTATAGTGACGTAGTTGCCGAAAAATGGAAATGAAAATGAAAACGAAATACGAAAAACAATAAAAAACCATAAAAGTCATGTTTTCGTAAGACATGTTTTTACAATGTGACACTTTTGTTTGCCGAGTAGCGATATATATCTGACATGTTCTCATTCGAATTGACCAACTATATGATTTTAACCAAATTCTCACAAATCCTTAAAAAAATTGTAAACATTATCAAGTACTCTTATGCAAATAGACACTGTTCTGTAAGTTTTCATCTTCTACTAGTTGGTCGAATTTCGATCATCACTTGACACTTGCCTATAATAATTTAAAAATATAGATCGGGTCAAGTCGGTTTGCAATACTATTAATATGTAATGATTATTTTCTAGATTTCAATGAATGACTTCATTATCAAAGCCGTGGCTGCGGCTTGCAAAAGAGTACCCGCTGCAAATGCATACTGGATGGATACTTACATTAGACAGTGAGTTTTTAACATGATGTTTTTTTTTATATATCTTACCTTTAATACCTTGTACTTTACCCTTAAATATATTTTTATAATTCCTAGAGTTATTCGTCCATTCCTAGGCATATTTAAATAATAGGTTTATGCTACATATATAAAACATGTACATGTATATGTACTACATGTATATAAAAAGCGGCGATAGCCCAGTGGTGTACGTAACGGACTGCCGAAACGAGGTCTCGAGTTCGATCCCAGGTCGCCCCGGGCACACACCTCTGACTTTCCGTAGTTATGTGTGTACATATTTAAAATGTTTATTATCGCTCGCTTAGTAATGTGCCTGGTAGATGGCAATAGATACGTCTATTACATTGGGACCTAAACATTACTGGCGAATCGTGGGCATAGATGGCCTATTACATTGGGACCTAAACATTACTGGCGAATCGTGGGCATAGATGGCCTATTACATTGGGACCTAAACATTACTGGCGAATCGTGGGCATAGATGGCCTATTACATTGGGACCTAAACATTACTGGCGAATCGTGGGTGTATAATACACCTCTACCTACCCCTTCGGGGATACAGGCGTGAAGTTATGTTATGTTATGTTTACGCTACAACCGTGTCTAAAATGGAACAGTGTGTACTTTTTGAGTTTGGCCTTAGACTATTTAACTACACAACTCGCCTCACATGAGAATTCTTCTCTACCAACGTTATGGAACATGTTTACAAAAGCTATCTATGTAATTTTTATGCCTTTATGTTAATGTGTTGTGTCATCTGCAATTATGCTGACGTGTGCCATAAATAACCATTAACAAGTTGAATTCCTGAGACGAGCTCAGCCGAATACAAGGGATTTTCGATTTTGCGATTTATTTATTTTTTGCGATTTATTTTTATTTTGCAATGGTTCACCCCAGCACGAATCTATTACCGAAAACAGCAACTCGATAGCTCATCTCCTTCATACCCAAAACTGTGACAGAAAATTGGCAACGACGACGTCGACGACAACTCCTTAGCAATAGGGCTTTTCTAAAGAAAATCCGTAAAAAACGACACTGAATCATATTTTATATTTAAGTAATTCCTTCCTACCTTAATCAAATTGTTCAAGGCACAATTCACGGTAAAATCCCACCATTTGTAAAAATTAACAAACAATAAACTAAATATACAATTTCGACTCAAGCTTCAAATCGTATCTCAGGTTCAGTAATGTAGACGTCTCCGTAGCAGTAGCAACGCCATCGGGTCTAATCACTCCGATCTTGTTCAATGCGGACTCACGCGGGATGATCGACCTATCTAGAAATATGAAGGAACTTGGGGCCAAGGCGCGCGAGGGCAAGTTACAGCCTCAAGAATACCAGGGAGGCACCGTCACTGTCTCAAACCTTGGAATGTATGGTACGTGATATAAGAATGTTAATTTTTGTTCTACACGGTGCCAAAACCAAATTACGCGATGTGGCTGTATTGTGGGTATGACAGAAAAGATTACCCGTAGAAAATGTGTCAATGGCCGAGTCGTTATTGACGTCGCACGTCAATAACAGAACAGCAACAGGATGCTATACTAAACTCTGTCCATTCGTTTATTTTCTTTTTGACAGATCCTGTGGAAACTTGTACGAGCGTCTTTTTTACAATATGTATGGATTATTTTATAAAAATATGACGCTTATGCACGTACAAGGTTATAGTGTACCGAAAACTAAGTGAAGTGCCCTGTGTATAACAAACAGACACAGACTATAAAACAGATCTTGACATAAATGATAAATCGATCAATTGTCTTCAAATCGGTTTTCTTTTCGACAGCTGCCTTAGATTGTAAGTATGCACGTGTTAGTGAAATTTAATTTTAAAACGCATAGTTAATAACGTCTACGTCAAGTTTAAATCAAGAGTTATGAAATATTATATACTTGGAAAATCACATATATTTATTTAACAAACTAGCTAGGTTATTCGGTATACAAATTAAACAAGTAATTTATTAATATTATTTATTACACTGATTCATCAGACTCTTCTTCATAAGTTACACTAGACTCGTCAGTTGAGTCCTCTGTTACACGAATAATCAATTCTTGTTCTATTATATTGTCAATTGCAACATCTCGATCCCAATCAGATATTATTATTTTTCTTGTTCTCTCCACGACACTGGCCCAGTTTTCAGGAGTCACATCACCACAGGCACTATTTAATAATTGCATCATTTTATTCGCTGTAAACGGCGGCGTTGTGTTGTTTCTTGCTGCCTTCCCTTTGATTTGTGCCCATATTAATTCGATGGCATTGTACTGACAGTGATACGGTGGGATTCTAATAACAGTATGTCCATATTCAGCTGCCATTTCATCGACGACGTATCTTTTAGGTTGACGTTTCGAATTTAAAATTCTTATTAGTTCTGCTTTCAATAATGAATTAGTCACATCCTCGCCATTATCACGAAGCCAGTTAATAATCTCGTCTTTGGTATTAGATTGCGTTGGCTTTTTATTTATTTGCCGTGAATGATAGGACGCGTTATCCATAAATATAATTGAAGGTTCTTCTAGTAATGTCAACATTTCCCTGAACCAATTTTCATATACATCTGAATTCATCTCTTCATGATAGTCGCCAGATTTTTTGAATTTGAAAGTGAGTAGAGCATCTGATACAAATCCTTTTGCACTGCCTGCGTGGCAAATTATCAGGCGTTCGCCCTTGCCTATAGGTACAGCCGAAGTAGATGCTGCAGTGTCGTCAGTCCACGATTTCGATATAGTATGATTAGCATTGAGCCAAGTCTCGTCGGTGAAAACCACATTCGACCAGTCTTCGATTTGTTTAGCTTTTCTTAGGAAGTCACATCGAGCCAGCGCTATGTCGTGGCGTTCCAATAAGATTTTTCTCTTATCAGACTTTTTGAAATAAAATCCAATTTGTCTCAGCACTTTAGCTAGCGACGATTTGGCTACGGAACAAACCACTATTCCTCAGTGAAATTACCATTCTTCTTAGAGTCGGAATTTCTTTACGTTGGTAGTACTCGTATATATGACGACGAATAGCATCGGCGTCGAAATCGTCAATGTTTGTAACTTTACAGGGCTTGCGTTTTTTCTTGGGTGTAGAGAGCGTATTATGCTGCATACCACTGCTGCCGTAGGCTTCTTTGGCAATTTTTGTAACTGTTGGAACACTGATTCCTAAGGCGGCAGCTGCACGGTTTCGAACCTGCGATATTGGTAGTAGCGGTGCACCATTACGACATTCCTTCTCAAAGTATTCTTGAAGGCGTCTCACAAACTCCCTCGATTGTCCTTTTAACACAGTTCCTTTCGGCATATTGAGAACTTAAGTATGCTCAACTGAAGAATTTACGTATCGATAAGGAGGAATATAAATACTCAACTCAACTTATGATATTGTAAAAGAATACACAATGAACCGAAAAACAGTGACTGTGATACAAGCGTCGCATGGCAAGTAACAACAATATGGCGTCGCCGGGTCAGTGACGCAATGTGTTATGATATTGCTAGTGATAACCTGTTTATAATGCGCTTATAGCTTATATTTTTTATATGTATAAATAGTATAATTTTATTGATTTATTATTTATTTATTTCTTATATAATTTTTAAAAACCTGATAAATGCTAGTTAATATTTATATTAAATTATGTCGATGTATTAAATCGATTGAAAGTTGTTCTTAAATAAAATCGATAATTATTTTGAATGGAATCGCTAACGTGCGAGGGCGTCACTAATTTCGAACTGTCTCAAACTGTCAAAAAGAAAATAAACGAATGGACAGATTATAAATAGCTGACTTTAATCTTTGGGTGACGTCATAATTTAATGGAACGCCATATTGCGTAATACAGCGTTTTGGCGAGCTATTTGAACAATATATTTTTATTTGTTGTTCTTTAAGGTAGTACAAAAAATAATTTAAGGTTTCCAATATTAGTGGACTCGATAAAGTCTACTAAAGAATCTGAGATTGTTTCCAGAACTAAGTTAATAGCCTGTTGTAGAAACTACAAATCAATGGTTTACGTGTTACAGGTATCACAATGTTCAACGCTATTGTCAATCCTCCACAGTCGTTAATAGTGGCGTGCGGTGGGCTGCAGCCTCAAGTGGTCGTCGATAAAAATGAAGCTCAGGGGTAAGCTGTACTGAATTGCAATAACCTAACAAAAAAAACTACAGAATTGATATCTATACTAATATTATAAAGAGAAAGGCCGAGTTTTGTGAGTTTTTTATTATTTACTCTGATCCCGACGTTTCGGTTGCACTTCAGCAGCCATGGTCACGTGGAGACAGCAATCGAATTGTCGGGATCAGTGTAAAGTAAACTGCCGACAATATCATTATAAATAAATGTTATATAATTACTATCCGGGAATAGGTTCTGTGGTTCCCAGGAACGGGAACAGTATTTCACGTTGATGAAACAGCTAGTTACTGTTTTTTTTTCTAAATAGAGTAATAGTAACAGAAATTACTACTAGTCCCGTTAACTCCTCCAGCTAGCTAAATGCTTGTATCAGGAGTGGGTTCACGTCGGTGTGTAATGGCGTGGATTCGAACCCGGCCCTCTCGATCGTAAGGCCGGCTCTTTAACTACTAAGCTACCGGCTACTATTTTATAGTAGCGTATCGTATATAGTATCGTACCAATATTTTGGCTTATTTTAGATTCCGTGTGGCGAATTTCGTGACATTCACCGCTTCAGCGGATCACAGGGTGATCGACGGGGCGGTGGGAGCGCAATGGATGAAGGCGCTAATGGAAAACCTCGAAGATCCCGCTAACATGATTCTCTGAAGCTATACACATCCTGTGGACACTCTTCGACTCGTGGATATCGTAGTGCTCTAAGTATCGTTTTATTAATTATTGAGTTATGAGTTATATGTTACTGTGATTTGTTTACCGCGCGATATCCAGGGCCTGTAGGAAAAGTGACATTTTATTAGTGGAATCGCTTCGAAACGAATCCGTTTCTATTCGTTAAAAATGGATCACGTGACATCTCGATGATTATAATCATAATTATATTAAATATTTTATATCAAGTTACAAAGAATACCTTAAATTAAATTAAATTTTTGTAGTCTCATTAATAATTTTGCCAATCTCATACAAAGCTAAACTTTTCCACTGGTGTTCTCGCTTACTGAATGTCACTTTGCCTAGACGCCCAGTTCTCGAATTGTTGTCAAACGACAAATTGTTATTGAGGTATCCTTCGATAAATACAAGTGTGTTTGGATATAACTAATTTATTATTGACTTTTTCTTTTTGCAACTTGTTATTTTTTTAAATATTTTTGTATGTTATATAGTCAAGCGCAGTATGTTGTAATGCCTTAATATATTTCATACTAGTTGTAGTAAATATACGAATATTATTTCCCTAATTCCTTAAATATAAAGGTCTTAAATGAGGAAAATTACATACTTGGACTATTATGTATATCGCTATTCTGATACCATGAAGGATGTATTGAAATTCATGATATTTTGAAGTTATGTTTAGTATTGAAAATAATATATCAGTAATTTTTCTTTGAAAATATTTATAGCTACAAAAGGTTTATAAAAACTATTATTATTTAAACTTTTATTGATTTATAACATACTCAATACTATGTATTAAGTACATTATAGATATCTGATTGTTTAAAAAATAAATACAAAGTTAACCTTCTATTATACACACACATTCCATATACATAATAAACACATAATAACTAAACACATTACTTGATTTTTTCACATCGTAATTTCAAAATATGTTGCAACATAAGCTATTTTGTCCTACATTAAGAGGTTAGGGATTTAGTATTAGTATACAGTCCATACTGTATTTTAAATACTTAAGAAAACCCTCATAGAATTATTCGAGACAAAACAAGGAAGAGAATCACCTAACATTTTAATAGTCGCGAAATAGCGGATTTGAATCTCACTCCTTTACCAACGACTCTGTTCTTGGCCATAGCATTTTAATTTGATACATATAGTTGAAGTTAATAGGAATGAAAGTAGTATGAGACCTTACTAGCAACGGGAAATGAATAACCGATTACAACGCGGGCTGACCTTCCTTTAAGTCGTCGATAAGAGACTTACCATAGGTTGGGTATCTATGTCCTATCGAAGTCTCTGCAGAAGGATAGTAACAAACGCTGCCCCAAAGCATACTGCGCAAATAATAATAATACTAGAAATGATTAACCAGCACCAACATTCGAAGGATGTGCACAGACACAGCCCAAACAAAATTAAGTCATTATTTATTTCTATTATTCAAAGATTTATTTAGTTAAGTAAGGATGACTGCTGTTCGAATTTGAAGGCTCCATTCATTTTTTTTATCACAGCGATATTTTGGAGAACGTATATAACAAACATGAAATATATTGGACGTTTTTAGTACTTTTTGTTTATGTACCTATTTTATATCAATATAAAAATATTGATTTCATCCAATTCGTTTGACATTTTAGTAGTGGAGCAAAGATCTATCAATGTTTATAGTTTTTATTTTGTGCCTGGAATAAAATTGTAAACATATAATTATATCGAATCACGAAGAAAAAGTGAATGCGCACGACCTTAGACGTATAACGAGCTATGATTATTTGTTAACACCATGTATAGCATTTTGATAGTGAAAATAATTATATGAATGTTAGTTAAATATATTTTACTTACAGACCATTTGTTTTATTTTAACTGTGCTATCGACTTATGATTCTTTTTTGATAGGCCCCTACTTCACATGCTGGTAAGTGAATGTGTGGTCAACGATGAAACACGCTTGCATAGACAAGCAACCTATTTACTCACATAAAGGATTTGAATTTGAATTTGACTTGAAGACGCGATGCCCGAATCTCATGCTAGGTCACATGTCTGTCTATTTCAATTAGGTATACGGCGCACATCATCAATGTTTTTATTGTTCACAGGGTAACATCGCGGGTAACCTTCGCGGGTAACCTTAACGAAACCCATCCCTGAGATTGACATGACTGCGCTTGACTTCTGCAAGCAAAGCTATAAATGGCTTCTACGCCAAAAGCAGTCGAACAAGGCTCTGCTGAGCTGTCAAATTAAATTTGAAAGCGTAAAAAAACTAGCACGAAAGTTTTGCCGAGTTAATTTCATATTAGTGAAGACAAGTATAATTTTTAAAAACTGCGCCAAAATATTGTAAAAAATGAGTAGGTATTGACAGTCATACTAAACAAATTGTATTTTATAGCATATATATTTACATTAACATATATATACATATATATTGGTCTGTTTTATATGTATCTATTGTAAGTGGCCAGTTTCGGATGCTTTTAGTGCGCCCTATGCAGCGCCGTCCTAACGTTATTAGGCTCCGCGGTGCGAGGATTCCGCTGGCCCTATGTTCCTATTTTAGATGACTAACAATCCTACAGGATTTCAAATTGATAGCCTTCTTATAATTCTAACTTATGAATGAAAAGTAACTTGAGCGCACCCGGGAGAGGTTTAGAACTCTCCCGGCCCGCCGAGCCCGCAACATGCTCGCCGCCAGTCGCAGGCGACTCAGGCGCCGGAGGTCGATTAACGACCTCCGTCCTCCATGAGCGCAGGCCTGGGGGTGGCAGGTGAGGCCACCTGTCACCCCAGCAGAAGCAGGCCGGGACGGTGGGGCCACTAGCGCCCCTCCCCAAAACCGGGCCAAGACGGGGACGCCGTCCCAAACCCGAGGGGGCCATCTCGAAACCGGAGATGGCCCAGTGTCAGTCGGGGTGCGAGGGATATGCTCTATGGCAACCTTACACCCCGGCGTCTGTAGACCCGAGACGGCGTGCGGTTTTAGTCGGTTCAAGCCCGACATAACCGCCCCCGCTGGCCGGCGGGGTGATATCCGAGGGGATTGCCACACGAAAAAAAAAGGTACGTTTCATGGTAGGCCTACAGACTCAGGTAAGGAATTCAACGTAACAGTACCTAAAATGAACGTGTTGCCAAAATTGAGCAATAATACCTATATAATATCTTTGTACCAAATGGCGAGTGTCCACCATGTGGTTGTTCGATGATGGATGGGGCTTGGCGGAATTAAATTAAGCAATGTGAAGTGCACCGTATACATTCACCCATAATAATGGATCGTTTGACGACACTAGTTGCGAGGTTTAAGGGTACTCCATTACTTCCTCCCTTTGCTTTTATTTTATTTTTAATCTTTATTTAAAGAGCTTAGCCACAATATGACTATGTCGCTCCATCATAGTCAGTATATTATAACACTAAACATATCTTAATGAGTAACAGTCCTGTGCTGTATCTGACATAGGACTTGCCAGGATACTATTGCATCTTCTAATTGCCGTTATATTACTTCTCAGTAGAACCTCTCAGTTGTTGGTTCCGCACAGATTCCATCAGAATATGTTGTACATCTTCTACCACTCCACATATTTCGCAGCTTGGCGAAGTTGATATGCCTATGAGTAAGGTGAAGTTTCTAGATGGAATGTGTTCGGAACGCAACCTCATTGCCAAAATCAACTTGTGTCTACTGAAAGAACAATTTATCTATCCAAGATATAGTCAGCAGGGTATAGCATTCTCCTTACCCACTTCACGAGCTTCCTGTACTATCATTAAACTTGTCGCACAGAACTGTTATTACCAACTATACATATTTTATGAAAGTCATAGTTCAGCGTGAATAGTTCATTAGGTATTTATAGCAGACAGCCAATTTAACTTAATGTTCCAATCATACGGTTGCACCCATCAACACTCACGCACAGGGACTGTACTCGTAATTCCCTTGCGCAATTATTGCTATTTATATGATCGGAAATAATCTCATAAACTATATGTTGATATTGAGACTGTACAGGTTCACTGTTTGTGGCCCCACTGAAATCTTCGCAGCTTGAGCCCCGTTGCCATTAAAGCCAGAAACTAACCAAGTTATGAGAAGAAGAAGCAGAGGGCACTGGGGTTCGCACTGCTTCTTCTTCTTCTTCTTCTAAAGTCTTGCACCTTGCACCCTTTGGATGCAACCGGGATTGACGGTCGGATGAAAGAAGACGTAACTCGTCAGTTATGTAAACCCGTCAGTTTTCGTAACTCGTCAATTTCCTTAATTGGTCTGTTTACAGTGTTTTTTATTATATTGGACAGCAGTAAGGTCGTTTTCTTTTTATTTGTCAACTACCGGTGCCCCGCGGCATACTTCGCCCCGTGGCACCCATTTGTCCCATACATGTCTGTAATTTATTAATTTATTATTAACAACACATTTATTATTAACACATAATTGATGATTACTGGTCCGGTCTAAATTCCACTAAATTTAGAATACAGGGGGTTTCCGGTTAGCTAGGCTTCATTTTTAGAAAACGCCAAAAAGAAACCAGATATTTAACTAAACCTTGCTTTTCCAAATGTATTATTTTTTATTTGGCATTATGTGTCATGGCCGCCAGTCCTTGCGTGCAAAAACCACACGCGATTTGACATTACATGGCACTTAAACACGTCAACTGTAAAATTATTTGATAAAACGCAAATACTCTTACATAACGACGAAAACAAATAAATTACTTTTGAAACACAAATCAGGTAAGTAGGGAATATACAGATTGCTACAACTAGATATTATTTAGGGCGTAGGGGGCAAGAACTTTGGGGTTAAGCTAACTACACCTACAAACCGGTGCACCAGCTGATTGACGGACGAGGCTTTTGCGCAGAACTCCTCTCAGAGCTAGGAGGTCAGTCGCTCTCATAAAAGTTGTACAAGCCAAATCTAACGTAGCCTAAGCGGACCTAATCGAACGCCCCGATTGCAATCAGTAACAAAGCTAAGATGGTAATGACGTACTAGACATTATTTTCGTATTTAACATTAGTAAAAGTTAGACGCTCAAAAATTTTATCTAGAAAGAAAAATATTTTAATTACGACCCTCTCAATTAAACAGAATGACTTACAATCACAAATAATAACATCTGGGGCTAATATAACAAAACTAGCTACAGCGGACCTTAAGTGCTCTTAACTAGTTTTTATTCTTGTATTACCTTCGACCCCACCAGACACCCAGTGCCTATCATTGTGTAAAATACATCAATAAAAACAGTAATTTTTAATAGGTTGACAAACCTCGTAAACATGACTAGCAGTAATGAAATGGGCCTCTCTGAGATGAATATGAATAGCAAAGTAAAGGAGAAGGAGATACTAGTGGTGCAGGATCAAGGACTTTTCACGTTCGAGACTGCAGACACTTACGAAGGATATTTCGAAGCCAAAAAGAAAGACCGCACTGCTAAAATGCATGGTGTGTAACTTATTGTAGGTAAAGACAAAATAAGTAATGATTGGATGAATTGAAAGTAACAAGTATTTACAATTTCAAACAATTTTTTTTTTACAATTTCAATTTACAATTTTAAATTCAATATTCGATAGAAATATGTGAATTTTTTGCTAGAAAAAATGTTTGTAGCAAGACATTCACATATTTTTATATACTTATCTAGAATATTTTTTCCTAGCAATATATTATCTGGAGTTAATTTACATTTTGCAAAATTACTTACTTGCATTTTAATACTACGTAGTACTTTGTGTATCTGTTCTATTACCGACCTCTGTGTGTGTGTGTGACCGGCGCTGTGTGGCGGTAGAGCGTTCGACTGCTACAACGGAGGCCGCGGGTTCGATTCCCGATCAGTTCAAATATTTATATGCTTGAATATGTCTGTTTGCAATGGTCTGAATGTTTCTATGTAGATATAATATGTATGTATTTACAAAAAAAAAAACTATCAAAGTAGAACCCTTATAACAAGCTGTGCTTAGTTCGGATATAAATAGCGTCGTGTAGTTTGTCCCAATCGGGTCAGAAACACACTATTGTTGAATAAGTTTTACTTCGCGAATTATTAGAAATATACTGTGAAACTATTACAAATTAACCTGTTTGGTCTGATCAATATATCGATTTCAGTGTTAAACTGCAGTGCCATTTAACTACACCCAACCTTTTATATTAGGTACCTTTACATGACTCTTTATACTAACTAGTAATGTTAACACGTTTTACGAGTCGGCGTTCTAACGGCTTTGATAACAACATTACGGTTTTAGGTGCTGGTGAGTACACAACAGCCGAGGGCGACGTCTATTCGGGAGTCTGGGACAACGACAAACTTGGCGCTAATGAAGATGTACAGATATCCTACATCGACGGTTCCAGATACGAGGGTCTGTTCAAAGACTGGTGCTATAATACCCGGGGCAAATACTTCTACCCTGATGGTAGTTTATTGGAATGCGAGTTTCTCGAAAACTGTCCAGTAGGTAAAATGCGGCTGACAGATCCCAATGGACATACTTGGTTGGGGAAAGCGGAGCATGGTTTTGGTTGGCTCAGTCCCGTCAATCATTTTTTCGATATGTTGGAGAAGTCTCGAGATCCTAGTAGGATAAGGAGGTCTAAGAAATCAGAACTAGATAATAAAGTGGAGATGAGTTCACCCCCAACCAAGTCTAAGAAGGGTTAATGAATAATTAGCATTCGATGAAAGTCGCATTGCTTAGGCGTGAATTATACTGAAAGTCAAGACGCATAAGGCATAAGGCGGTTTTGATTTGCATTTGCGTCGATACGTAAGATTTTATTTTGATTTTGCATTACGCCTTATGTCTCTTGCCTTACCCGGAGCACCAACGGGTTTACCATGCATGAACTCATGGTGTTCATGCTATAAGTGAGTGTATGCAAACTATGAGTTCATGCTATTTTTGAACCTATGTTATGTATTCACGTCGTATAGGTTTAGCTATAATTTTTGGCTCCTTATAAGGTCCCCGTTGCTGTCTACCCGGCACGTTTCTGGGCTATGTGTGACTGCTGAGAATTTCTGAACAGTTACTTAAATCTGATAACACTGTATCCACCTACCATAGTGCCAACTTAAGTCAGGACTAATGTAATGAGGCAGTACAGTATTTTATATAACAAGTAGGTCTTCACCTCATAGATAGGATACGGCAGAGTTTGAAAGTGGGGTTTGGCATCTTAGTTATGGCGGTGATTCTTCCCATCATACATTATCTGATTACATAAATCGTTTAGTGATGTATATATATATACTCGTATATTATGTTGTCATCGACCTACCTGCCTCAGTGGGTTTACCCACGCCCAAATATTAACGTAGCTCGCAATTTTTAACTAGATTTCACCATGTAATGGATACGGTATTTTTTTACTTAATTTTTTTAAAAGATTATAATGCACGATGAATCAGCTATGTTCCTAGGTGTGTTGATGAGTTAAAACCCTCACTGACTTGTCAGCCGTTAATATTCAAAATTTTAAAAAGAGAAATGCTTTTTAACCATATTTAATGTATGTGTTTTTTCGATTTATAAATAAATATTTAACTATATTCACTTTGTGTTTATATTTGTATGCAATGAAATCGCAGTTTATTGACCCGTAAGCGATTCCGAAATGGCTGAACCGACACATACGTAAATAAATACTTGAAGTGTATAACTGCAAGAAGCAGGCAGGCCAAAATAAGTGAAAGAGTTACGATTGTTACGAAGTAGGTTTACTTAGTGTGAACTTGTTAATGTATAGGCGCGTCACAATCATTTAAGTAAACAATCGAACTGACAGCATGTAAACAAAAAATGTTAGGATTGAGAAACTGGCCCTACTGGTATCTGCTGAGTTATCGCTTAACTTGTTAGCTCCACTCTATTCTGCAATACGAAGTTAAGTAAGAACATACTTAACTTAAACGTAAGTAAGAGTGTTATTATTTTTAATTAATTATACTCATACATTTCGCTGTCAGAATTAATTTTTTGTGTAATATGTGCGTTTTCTTGTTCTTGCAGAAATCCCCTCGGGTACCCCCCCCGCCGGCCAGCGGGGGTGGTTATGTCGGGCTTGAACAAACTAAAAGCGCACGCCTTCTCGGGTCTACAGACGCCGGGGTGTAAGGTTGCCCATAAATCATTTCCCTCGCACCCCGACTGACCCTGGGCCATCCTGGGCCCCGCCGTCCCGGCCTGCTTCTGCTAGGGTGAACTGGGGCGTCTGAGTCGCCTGCGAAATATGTGCGTACCTTTTTTTTCTTTTCGTGCGGAAATCCCTTCGGATAGCCCCCCGCCGTCCAGCGGGGGCGGTTATGTCGGGCTTGAACCGACTAAAACTGCACGCCGTCTCGGGTCTACAGACGCCAGGGTAACTAATAGAACTACAAAAATAAATTAGCGAGGCGAGTTTTAGGGTGGTGCGAGCGCATGGACTGCCGCTGCCCCCTTCTTAGAGCAAGTGATGCTCGAGAAGAAAACGGCGGAGGAGGTCCGATCCGAAGAGTCCGTAAGGCACAGAGACGACTAAGATGTCAGAGGTAGCTCAACCACTTTAGTCCTCCATGAGCGGAATACCGGCCGGGGCGGCGCGGCGGCTCGTTGCGCGCCCCCTTTTTCCGGGAGCAAGACGGGGACAGCGTGGTTCCCAAACCCGAGGGCGATTCCTGGGGGGCCGCATTACACCCCGATCTGAAGACCCGAGACGACGTGCGGTTTTAGTGAGTTCTAGTCCGACAAAACCATTGGGTGATTTCCAGACGAAAAAAAGGGTATTTATGGTATGTAATTTTTGAATTTGTAATTTTCATTATCTGGTCACATTTAGAAACTCGTCAATTATGGGAAAATGTTTAAATCATCAGTTTCTTAACTCGATAAGTCCCCAATTTGGTGCTTTCCTCAACTGTTGTTTCCTCATTTATGCAATCCGAAAGTGTTTGTTTCTATAGGACACGTACGGAAAATTCAGGCCATCTCACGTCTCATCTCATCAGGTCCAAAACAACCAACAGTTGAGGCTCTGGTGCAGGCTCTTCTATCGAGGTTAGGAGACCAACAGAAGTCCCTCTCGCAAAAGTCAAGATAAGCTACATGAATAGGATAAGCGCATGAGAGCGGATCCCGGGCTCCAAAGTGCAAGGTTCGGATGCATCTAGGAATAACGCTGGAATGATAATGATGTATTTTGGCCTTTAGGAACTCCTTGCCCCCCTGCCGCCTAGAGCGAGCACCCCTCTCCCTCTACCCCAGGGCCAGTGCTAAATATCTTATGAGCTATTTCTCTATCCCATGAAAAAAATGATTTTTTGTAGGTAGAGTAGAGTCATTATCTCTATTATATTTAGTAATTCATAGCTAAACCACTAAACATGTTAATGATCTTTCTACGTTAGTTAGCTTTTAAATTTCTACTTCCAAGTAGGTCCATCATAGATCATAGACAATAGCAGCATGATCAGCGGAGTGTACACAATGTACCAGGCGTGCCGGCTAACTTGAAGCATTACTTTGATAATGATGCTCATAAAAATCAAACGGTATTGTGATCTACAAACAAAGCGACAAGTGCGAGCTGTGCCTATGTGATGCAATCTTTATGGTTCATTTAAGTTGGACTGTTTATCCATACTCCATTTGGCGTGATGACATTTATTTGCATATACATAGGCAGACAGATGGCCGCCTACAAGCAATTCGTAATTTTGTATCACATAAAGTCTGTGAACGAACTCTTGCATTTGTTGTTTTGGCCTCGAATGTACACCCACGATGGAATAACCACTTATAGAAGATCTCTAAATTTAAAATCGAATTAACTTATAACATCTATTTCCTGTACAGATACGAGGGTCGAGGTAGGTCAAGTTTGAATGGTGGTACGGCGCACTTTAGAGTAGGCTTAGGAGTGGTTCTTCGTGACTAGTAGTCATGTATCTTGCGAATTTAATGGTTGATGTCCATAATTAGTAATAAGGAAGGACAATGAAATGGCTACGAGGTGAAGGACACAGATTTATGACCTGTTTTATAGGTTGTACAGTAATTAAATCGTGACGGAAGCCTTTGGAAAATCTTAAGAAAAAATTGTGAGTTTTTTTCCGAGTGCACTCTGCGTGTGGCGGCGTGTTGTAAATAGTACCTTTTGTCTACAACTTTTCTGGGCCACTACGTTCAGGCACGTTCATTGTAATAGTATCTGGTGTCAACAGATAAATAGTTACGTGATGTTACGAACTAGGCATGAAAAAGATATGAGGCTCAAGTTTATGGTTGCCAACCAAATAAAGCTCGTCTCCGTATCATTTTTAAATTGACTTGACTATGGATAGTAATAATAAAAATATTCTATGATATTATTCTGGGATATACTAACTAGATAGTGTTATTTAGAACCCAACTAAGTATCGTTTGTACAATGGTCAATTAAATAAAAACGCCATGCTAACAAGTGGTCGATACCAGTACCGTACTGTATTATTTTCTAGTAGTCCTAAGTATTTTATAGTATAGAGTTTGTCACAGCGAGTGAAGTGCCGCAATGGTGAGATCACGAGCCACTCCTTTTGCGATTGCTACAAAGGCAAAGTATGAATACTTGCTACTTTTTAGTAATCGACGACCTGTGTGGCTAGCTGGTAGAGCTTTCGACACGGCGTGCGGTTTTAGTCGGTTCAAGCCCTACATAACCGCCCCCGCTGGCTGGCGGGGGGGTATCCTTAGGGATTTCCGCACGAAAAATAAATAAAAGGTACGTTACTTTTACGCGGGTTCGATTCCCGTTTAGTGTAAATATTTATACTGTTATAAATCTGAAAGTTTACATGGATGGATGTTTGTTACTCAATCATGCCAGAGCGGTGAACGGATCTGGAGAATAATTTTCACAGATATAAACTGTAGTTTTATACTTGGAATAGTTTCCTGTGGGCTACGGGAACGGGACTAGGATTCTACGCGGGCTTTTGGGGCCACGATGAGCAGCTTGTTTTATAAATGTGTATTTACAAAAAAAGCAAGTACCAATTTCTATGCTTAGTGTGGGTCTAGACCCTACTAAGTCTGTCTAGATTGTCTAGACAGATCTGTGTTGGATGTCCTTAAATATTATTATCATACTCTTTATTCCTTAAATATTATTATTATTATTATTTTCGACTACATATATACAATAACGCCTCTTTCCTATTTGGGGTAGGCATAGACAACATATTTCCACTTGCTACTTTCTACTTTCATAATTGCTCTCATATATGCTGGCTTTTGGAGCTGAGTGAGACGAAGTCGAGCGAAAGCTCCTCATACCAGACTTCAGGATTTTCTTTGTCACAGGTCTCCTCCTAACCTACTAATCCGATCAGAACCAAATTTGGCATGATTAAAGAGGTCAATCAGAGGAAGGTTTATGGATATATTTTGAAAAAATTAATGCTACCACAGAGGAATGATCACCGTTAAAAAAATCCAGATGGAATTACATAATAACCGCTCGAGACACTGTGACCAAACTTTACACGCTCAGAAAGCATGTCCAGAGTTGTGACTTTCAAAAAGAATTTTCAAAATCGGACTTGGAATGATCACAGTTCAAAATTTTCAAAATCTGATTTTCAAATCACGATGTCTCACTCAGCTCAACATTGCAAGCACCGTCGGACTTGGAATGATCACAGTTCAAAATTTTCAAAATCTGATTTTCAAATCACGATGTCTCACTCAGCTCAACA
Source organism: Cybosia mesomella (assembly GCA_946251805.1). NCBI lineage: Eukaryota > Metazoa > Arthropoda > Insecta > Lepidoptera > Erebidae > Cybosia > Cybosia mesomella. Next base: position 17,883,453 of record OX276406.1, on the reverse strand, counting down.
TTGCAAGCACCGATTCGCCTTGCAGACCTAGTTAATACTTTTCGTTAATGTAATACCGTTGTCAGAAAAATTCAGGGAAAGTACCTACAGCTTTTCTTTTTAACAACGCGCATATTTTAATATGCCTTTGATTTTACCGACGGGATTAGTATCGGCACCGTTAACTTAATGTCTGTCAATTAACTGATAAGGTTTCTGAGTGCCTTTTATATTGAGTGATTGACTTCATTCGGAGTTCACCACTGGACGTCAACGTGAGTTTTGTCTAACCAGCTGTAAGGGAATAATGGGGATACTGATACCCTTCTGGCATGATTAATTATCAAACAAACAAAAGAGTACTAAGTAGTAACTGAAATTACTATTATTCTTGTTAACCTCTCCAGCTAAGTTAAATTTCTTATGGTAGGAGTGAGTTCACGTCAGTAGTGTAATGGCCAGGATTAAAACCCGGGACCTCTCGATCGTAAAGTCGACTCCTTAATTCATAAGCTTCCGACGCTTTTAATATTAGTAAGATAAGGTTTAACATCAACTTGAATTTTTCATTTGAAAAAGAAATGGAAGGAGACTATATATGCTGTGCGGATCAAGCTGTTTACTGGTGGTAGAAATTTGATGACACAAATTTGTCACAAAATTCGGCCGGGTAGGTACCACCGTGCACGATTGCGAAAAACTCTCCATAGTAATCAAATTTCGGTTTGATTGCGTTCAGGGGTCAGCAAGTGCATAGCCGGGCAGGGGGATTGTGGTCGCAGCACTGGTGGGACCGGTGGGTGTCACGCGGTGCTGCGACGACAATCCTCTTGATGAGGCCGTCAAGCTGAGTGCCACCATTGTTAACATGATACGTGTATGTAATGGTGACCCTCTTAAAAAAAAAAAACAAGTTCTAGCTGTATGAGTTAGAATTTGTCTATACATTCTATAAAGATGGCCAGAATTATTTACTGATTTAACCTTTCTTCAGAAAGGCCGTGCCAGAACCTCATCCGACAATCTGCAGGTGTATCGACTTTCAGATGAGTTTGAGTTGGCGCAGAAGATCTCAGTGGGCTTTATAAACCCTCCTATAGGTACTTAACTAACGCTGGGCCGCCGCCACTCTCGCCACGCCTCCTTCTGCGAGCATGTGATGCTCGCGAAGGAGATGGCGGAGCGCGCCCGGGAAAGGTTCAGAACTCTCCCGGCCCGCCGAGCCCGCAACATGCTCGCCGCGCGTCGCAGGCGACTCAGGCGCCGGAGGTCGCTTAACAACCTCCGTCCTCCATGAGCGCAGGCCTGGGGGTGGCAGGTGAGGCCGCCTGTCACCCCAGCAGAAGCAGGCCGGGAAGGTGGGGCCACTAGCGCCCCTCCCCCAAACCGGGGCAAGACGGGGACACCGTGGTTCCCAAACCCGAGGGGGCCATCTCGAAATCGGAGATGGCCCAGGGTCAGTCGGGGTGCGAGGGATATGCTCTATGGGCAACCTTACACCCTATTTTTTAATATTTTTTTCGTGCGGAAATCCCTTGGGATACCCCCCCGCGTGACAGCGGGGGCGGTTATGTCGGGCTTGAACCGACTAAAACCGCACGCCGCCTCGGGTCTACAGACGCATCGGGGTGTAAGGTTGCCCATAGAGCATATCCCTCGCACCCCGACTGACCCTGGGCCATCTCCGGTTTCGAGATGGCCCCCCAGTCCGTCAGCGTGTGCAGCCCTGAGTCCTCGCTCGCGTCGCAGTGATGACACTCAGGCGTTGGCTCCTTCCTGATCCGATGCAGGTGGTCCCCGAAGCACCCCTTCCCGGAGATTTAATATCTTGAAACTTATTTACTTTGCTTTGAGTCAGTCGCTAATAACGTACTGTATAGGTAGTTGGGGTTGTGCTCTGAAGTCCTTCATCATACAGGGAGAAAGGGCCCAGCGCTCGGTACTGAAAGTAATGTATAAAAGACCCTTTAGATATCCCACTACACAACTCTACAGAGAAAGTCAGGTTCTTAATGTGCGCCAATTGTTTATACTACGAACTTTTCTCAAAGCGCATCAAACGGTCATACATTCTGAAACATATGTACACCTACTTAAACGACGAGTTTATAGAGTACCGATACCCAAAGTTAATACATCCTTTGCAAGCCGGTTCAGTCCACATATAGACTACTACATTTATAATAAAGTAGCCAAATGTTGTGATATTAAAAGAAGCTCATTGAGAGAGGCGAAAGCCGAGGTCATTAAATGGTTAACTTCAATGACATATGAAGCCACCGAAATTCTACTACTGCACTGACTTATATATATATATATATATATATATGAATAGTTTATATTGCACATAATGTATTTACTTACCTTATATTATTATACTTATCTAAATATATTATACCTACACAAATATTTATTAAATTGATAAAATACCTAATAACACTATAATTTTGTGAATATACTGCAAATATATAATATACATATACATAGTTACAAACCCATATATTTCAATAACATAATACATACACATAAAAAAAAAAATTGTTACCTTTCCGTTTGTATCCGTTTTTGGATCCATATAGTAGTTTTGCATGAACTTTGTCCTCGTGATTTTGTCACTTTATTGTCCAAAAAGTTTGTAAGTGAGAATACGTCATAATGATAACCGAGCTATGAAACTGGGAACGGTAATCGACACGGTACCCACAGGACAGGCTTGCCTAGTGTGGGGCCAATGGATTATATACAACATTGTATAATTTCTTTTTGGCAATAAAATATTTTATTTATTTATTTTTTATTTATTTACCTGCGTCAGTCGGTACGAGAGGCTTCCGTGTCGCCTCTCCAGTCAATCCTCCATGATGGGCCTTACCGCCGCTATTGCGGCGTGCCCTGCGCTTGGTCGCCCAAGTCGTTCCTTCCACTCCACCACGATGGCCTGGCGGAGCTGGGACTGCACGGCCTCAATTTCTCGAGGCTCGGGGTTCCATCCCTGCTCCCGCGCCTCCTTTCGCCACTGGTACAGTTGCGAAAGGGCTCTCGCTTCCAGGTCCCATGGCGGAGTTCCGGCAAGGAGACTCGCCGCCTCGAAGGAGATCGTGCGGTACCCGCGGATGACCCTGATGGCCATAACTCGCTGCGGAGCGCGCAGCATCCGCACAGTTCTGGTCCTCAGGGCCTCCGCCCATATTGGGCACCCATACAGGGCCATGGACCGCACGATCCGGCGTCTGCAGACCCGAGACGGCGTGCGGTTTTAGTCGGTTCAAGCCCGACACAACCGCCCTCGCTGGCCGGCGGGGGGGTTCCGAAGGTATTTCCTCAAGGAAAAAAATAAAAGGTGCTTAACTAACGCTACGTAACTTCATTTAATTTTTATACCAACATTTTCGAAGGGCTTTTTGTAGTATAGGTACTAGCTGACCGGAGATGGCCCAGGGTCAGTCGGGGTGCGAGGGATATGCTCTATGGGCAACCTTACACCCGGCGTCTGTAGACCCGAGACGGCGTGCGTTCGTGCGGATATCCGAAGGGATTTCCGCAGGAAAAAAAAAAAAAAAGGTACTAGCTGACCCGGCAAACTTCGTTCTGCCTTAGAATAAAGTTATGTCGGTTACCTTATCAGCTGAATTTATTTCGTGAATGTCTTCTTACACCCCGGCATTAAAAATCCGAGTCGGCGTGAGATTTTGGTTGCGGTGGCGGGAATGGCGGTGTGGGGGAAAGGGACCGTGGCTATTTCCGCAAGGAAAAAAAAACCACAAAAAGGCACAGTATGGACGGAGACAAATCTTAAAAATCAAAGATCATGAAAATCGGTCCACCCGTTCTCGAGTTTATCCCGGTAATTGTTAACATTATATACCCATATTCCAACAGCTTTATAATAATTGGTTCCACTTAAAAGGATACAATAGATTAGGCGACTACGGCGAATCGCGAATCAAAAAACATGATAATACTTTTACCCATTCAGGGACTTCAACATGACACCTCATGTTCAATTATTTAGATAACTCTGCTGACTGTCTAACTAAAATCAAGGAAGATAGCAACATTTATGCCCTCAACCCAAAATGGTAAAAGCCTCTCTATTCCAATTGACTGGTATCTGTAGAGGCCTACCATGAGAATTCGAAATTTCGGGCAATCATTATCATGAAACGCATTTCTCCGCAATCTGACCCCGACTCTGGCATTTTGTTTGACTTAATCGTTACCGAAAAAAATCCGAAGAAACTTCGTGGAACCTAAATGATACATATTTCGTTCGTGTCTCGTGCGGGCTAGAAGTTTCGGATGTACCATTCATAGTAGCTCGCAATTCATTAATACGGCAAGGGAGCATCATACGTAAGTGGAGATCGTCAAGAGCTATATACGGAGTTACGACCATTAGCAATCGCTAATACCACCCGATAAACGATTAGTGCCGGGTAAGTGCCCATCTCACTATTGCCAGGGTCTGAAAAGCTTAGTTTGTTCCCAATTACGGTTTGTTTTACAAAACTTCATATAAGATATAATACAGGTGTGTTTTTAGGGTTCCGTTGCCTAATGGCAAAAAACGGAACCCTTATAGATTCGTCACGTCTGTCTGTCTGTCCGTCCGTATGTCACAGCCACTTTTTTCTGAAACTATAAGAACTATGCTGTTGAAACTTGGTAAGTAGATGTATTCTGTGAACCGCATTAAGATTTTCACACAAAAATAGAAAAAAAACAATAAATTTTGGGGGCTGCCCATACTTAGAAACTCAACATTTTTTTTTTCATGGTCTTCAAAAATTATATTGAGGTTTCTAATATCATTTTTCTCTTAACTGAAGAGTTTGCGCGAGAGACATTTCCAAAGTGGTAAAATGTGCCCCCCCCCCCCTGTAACTTCTAAAATAAGAGAATGATAAAAGTAAAAAAAATATATGATGTACATTACCATGTAAACTTCCACCGAAATTTGGTTTGAACGAGATCTAGTAAGTAGTTTTTTTAAAACGTCATAAATCGCAATAAATCGTCATAAATCATAAACCGCAATTTCCCTTTCATTCAACCAACTCAAATATATTTTTTTAATTATAAAAGCATTATTATGTTATTTGCTGCTACGGAACCCTTCATGGGCGAGTCCGACTCGCACTTGGCCGCTTTTTTGTTGTTCTTAGCTGCCTTATAAGTGCTTATTGTGGCCCATGTACCCCAATTACATTAGAGATGTTGGTTGCGCAAGTGCATCCCAGATTTTGTTTTAATGAAGAGGTAGAACAAAAAATACTAGTATTCTCGTTAGCACGTATACAGCTAAGCTAGTGCTAGGAGTAGGAGTTCAAGTAATGCGCGCACGGAAAAGAGCTATTGTACTCTCACTTATAGAGGAACAAAGCGACAGTTCTCGAATAGAAGGGATGAAAAAAAAACATTTTTGTGGCTGTTCACGACCTCTTTGGCGTGGCTGTATTGCATTCGACTGCTACGTCAGGGAGCGTGTTCGTTTCTCGCTAAGTGTAAATATTTGTATGCATGAATTGTACTTGCTCTGGTCTTGGCGTTTCTTTGTATAATAAATATTAATGCATGAAAAAATATATGAGCAGGTACATACGATTATCCGTTTTTTGGAATAGAGCCATGTTTAGTATGGGTCTAGTCTAGATTGTGCTGTGTGAAATGTCCTAGAATATTTATTTTATTTATTTATTGTAATATATTGACATCTACATATAGTGCTTCAGTGTTAGAAGTAAATAATTTACATTGACGTCAGATGCCGTATTTCGGTGACAGAATATCTGTAAATGAGCCGTTGCCCGCTGTCTGCTGCCTCCAAGTTGCGGCGATCGAGGCCTAGAGTACCGTCAGATGTGGACCGGTAGAGACGTGAGGCGAGTCGCGAGCCGGCGCGCCGCGACCGCGCCGTTATCGCTATCACGTTATCAACCCTTATCAGTTACTCATCGCGAAACCAATCGCACACCGCATTTCGATTCACACGTGTGCGAACTGATTCCAGATGTGGTTTAAATCCCTATGATCATGTACGGGATTTCAGTGCACAATATTCTGTGTTTACTTTTGCTGTTTTATCTTGGAAATTGTCAAGGTGAGTTTTTCATATGCTTCAGTTGAAACAATACGTGCTGATAGTAAAATAATAATAATTATTGATAGGTAGGTGTAGTTTGTAAGATTGTGTCATTGTATAAAGTTAACAATTGCTATGAGAAGTGTGCCGTTACTTCGATTTAAACTATATTTCACACACAAATTAACTTACTACACCGTAACGAGTATGTTGTTTTGTATTTTAATTAATTATATGTTAACCATATGTAATGATTTGTAAGTTTATATGTTTGTTACTTAAATATGTACAGACGGCTGAATGGATTTAATTGACATTGAGCACACAGATAGACCATGAGCGGGATAAGGCATATAGGACCAGGCGGTGAAGTTCGTGAGGACAACGACTAGTATTTACTAGTTTAATAATAAATTAATCTATCCGAATGTTATGAACGAAAGTAATGTGCCTGCATCTTCCTTTTCACGACATAACCTCTGCACTGAGCCTACAGCCACTTGGTTTTAGAATCCCTTAGGATTTTAGTGATCGTAAAGGTTGTTGCCTATTGTAGGTACTAATTTAGTGAAATGTAAAATGACGACTGTAGCTTGCGACCTGGCGAGGGCCATATGCATCAGCACTAGTAAGGCATGTCTTAGGCTGGATTTCACTAGTGAAAATCCTTTCAACTAAGTGACATAGTCCAAAATGTTTTAACGCAGATTAGTTCGCTTTGATCTCGGTTCCTATCATTCGGTTCGATTCCCGTTTCAGAAAAAAGTTCCTGGTCGACGACTATCGAAACGCCCCCTATTATCTACGCGGAACAAAAAATATATATACCAACCTACTGACTGTAGTTTGACAAGGTTGCACGTAAAAGCTAGTGCTAATATTATTTGATAACAAACTTGTCATCAAACACAATATACCTATGTTTGTGACTATCACATGCCCTCGCTAGAGAGAGATATCGTATAAAAAGACATCCGAATTATGTTTCATCAGTAGATAAGACAAAAAAAACACATTGTGGAAAGTTGGGAAAAGTGTTTAAAAAAGTAAGTATTATCTTTACTGAATTTGTAAAAATTCTTTTGTTATTTTTCTGAAGCCAATGAAACAATTCTTAACTATATTATACTGCTAATATTGAATTAGCATTTTACAGAGTTAATTACATTTGTCGAATTGTTAATTATGGATGATTAATTCGAACCTTACATGCTAACGGAGCATCATTTTTTAATTTGTGTTTACTTACACAATGGACGAGGCATCCTGAAGCACTTTTACTTTTTTTAACAAGGTTCTGATGAAAACTGTAAAAATTTTAAGATCGTAGTCATAATAAGGTTACAAAGGAAAATAAAAAATGCGCACCTGCAGAAATATATTTTAAGTAAAATTTACAAACGTAGGTACGAGTATAATCGGGGTGTGTGTTGGGTAACCTCCTCGAGTGTCGCTCCGATTCCGATCCCGCTGCAGTCCGGGGGGAACGGAATCGGAGCGGCCGGTACACCCTGGGCGGCGGTCAATGGCTTCCCCTTCACCCCTTCATAGGGTTGGCATTGATCGTCGGCCAATACCCAACGTGGCGGGAACACATCGCTCTCCGTACTCCTCTGCTTTCAGAGGAGACAGGATGAGCGATGCTGTTAGTGGTGAGATGGCCCAGGGTCAGCCGGGGTGCGAGGGATATGCTCTATGGGTAACCTTACACCCCGGCGTCTGAAGACCCGAGACGGCGTGCGATTTTAGTCGGTGCAAGCCCGACATAACCGCCCCCGCTGGCCGGCGGGGGGGTATCCGAAGGGATTTCCGCACGATAAAAAAAAAAAAAAAAAAAAGGTACGAGTATAATCCAAATCTTACGAATGTGGGAATGGTTAGAATATAACAATCTGTTTTAAAAAAAAATTGTGAGAGAGATATTGTGCTGTGCGTATTTGTACGAATATGGAAAACAGTACAAATTTGGCAATCATACGATTCCTAAAACCAAAGAAAAATTCTCTTTAATCTTAATAATAGTAATTAATGATAAAATGGTTTTCAGAACAACATTTGAATTCAACTTAGACGGAAGTCTAAAAGTATTCATGTTATATGCAACGATTGAGTTGCGCAGTGAGATTAAAACCAAATAAAACTTATTCGTTATCTCAACACGGACATAAAGTAACTTCAAAAGGGAAGATTTATTTCATGTTCGTATTAACTAAAATAGCCTAAACAGACGCGGGGCGCCGGAACACACCTGTTACGGGCATTCGTTCTCTGAAATAGAAAATATTCCGAATAGGATTGACAGTTTTATTTAGAAGCGAGGATTGGGTTTTCCTACTTTAGTATTATGTTACCAGTGATGTTAGATACCAGCCCGTAGATGTTGGTATAGAGACTATTTTGGTCCTGCGATTTTCAGCAAAAAAATAACATAACCCGAGGGGGCCATCTCGAAACCGGAGATGGCCCAGGATCAGTCGGGGTGCGAGGGATATGCTCTATGGGCAACCTTACACCCCGGCGTCTGTAGATTGGAGCAAATTGAACGATCTTTAATTATCATTATCACATCAAGTCCCGGTTGGATCCAAAACTTGTAGTTTGGAGCCCGGGGTCCGCTCTCCTACTCTTCTTGATTACGCTTATCTTGGCTTTTGCGGGAGCGACTGCCGTCTGACCTCTCAATCCCGAAGACATAGCCTGCGCCAGAGGCTCGTCCATTAAGCAGCAGGTGTACCTTGCTGACCCGTTGCATTTTAGCACACGAAAATATTATAACGTTACTGAAGAGCAGACCCATCTACCGGTTCAAACAATGCCTATAAACGCGTAAGTGCAAGTTATAAGTGATATTGTTTACCCCTTGTATATCTCCGAAAGAATACGAAAAACGGATTTTCATGACACGTAATACGGGGCTTGTCTAATGCCATCATTCGAGATACTTCTCAGACTCCCTGCTGCTGTTCAGAATATTCTAATAGAAAATCACAATAACACTTCTTAGACCCGTTTATCAAACCTGGGACCTCATGCAGAGTAGTAAAACAAACATTGTATCAAAAAGCAAAGATGTCTTGATCTCGTGTTTCTTAAACAGACTAAACAAGACCATAATCAATAATAAATATAATAAATATTCTACACAGCGCTTTCTAGACCCAAAGTAAGCATAGTTTAACTAGCTTTTGTTATAGGTTTCAGAATACGGATAAACATACTTTTTTCCTCATTTTTTTGTAAATACATAGATATAACACCCAGACCAATGCAAATAAACATATTCATGCATACAAATATTTGCACTGAGCGGGAATCGAACCCGCGCCCCCTGGCGTAGCAGTCGAATGCACTACCGCTACGCCACAGAAACCGTCAATCAATCTAAGAGTCGGTAGCTTTGTGGTTAATTAGTCGGTGTTACGATCGAAAAGTCTCGGTTTCGAATCCTAACCACTGACGTGGACCCCCGTATCAGACAGTAGTCGCTCCCGCAATTGTCAAAGTACAAGCTTTGGATACAACTAAGACTAACGCTGCGATGATGATGATGATGAAAAGCTGATGATTTTCGCAGGAAAAAAAAGGCACTTACTTATGCCACTGCATGTTAAACGCTTTAAAAGCGAAAAATGTGAACAGGCCTTGAGGAATTATATTGTATACTAAAGATAAATATGCAACGTATTTAGCTCCACTTGAGGTCGAACGGACACGTACAATCTACTGATTTAGGTGTTCTCAGAGCGTTGTGATCCAACTGTGCTTGTCCGACATTCCTTTTGATCTACACCTTTCAAATAACGTCTTACTTGTTGCCGTACTTATGGTTTATATTAATTTTCACTTTGTATCAAATAATATTAATACATTCTACGATAATGTTGGGTCTAAATAGCGCATAGCTGCCCGAAGTAAGCGTAGCTTAACTTGTGTGATATGCAGTCTAGAATGCGGATAAACTTCTTTTTCATAACATACATTGCGCATAGAAACATACAGACCAATTGAAATAAATATATTCATGCATACAAAAATTTGCACTGAGCGGGAATCGAACCCGCGATCGACGTAGCAGTCGAACTGCAACACCACAGACATAAAAAGTCTGTATCCCTAGTTTATTATAGGTATCCCTAGTTTTACCTTGTGTACGTTATATTATAATGTAATAACTAATAATATCCCGGTAGTGGTTAGATGAATATATTTCCTGTGTAAATAAATAACAATATGATAATAACATAATAAATTAGTTTGTCCTGTAATATTGTAACTACTAATGACATCACCTATGTACAGTCACCATCGGTATTAGTTTAACACATTCCAAGTTACATAGCGTAGCTCAAAAAATATTTTTTTTCTTACTTTACATAAAATAATAAACAAAAATTGAAAAATATTCGGTTTGTCCTCTAAAGATTAGGAAAATAAATATAGGTACTTAACTAGCTGACCCGGTAGACTTCGTACTGCCTCAATCGATGACAACTTCCATATTTATTCACCTTTTAAACCTTCTCTGGACCTCCACAAATAATTCAAGACCAAAATTAGCCAAATCGGTCCAGCCGTTCTCGAGTTTTAGCGAGACTAACGAACAGCAATTAATTTTTATATATAAAAGATTAATACTTAATAATATAAATTTATTTATTGATTTGTTTCGATGTAAAGATCGTTTGTAACAGTGTTAGTATTCAGTCACATTATCTATTCTCTAACTGTGCCCAGCGGCTTCGCCCGTGGCATACTTCACCCCCGTGCCGACTTACGGACTGAATAATTTAGACAGTTACAATACTTCGACATGTAACTTCGAAAACACATAGATCGACAAGTCAGTGCTTCGACAGAAAATATAGACAACACACACCTTCGAATTACCACTACTTCGACAGACGATTATTCGACAGACAATACTTAGACAAGACACATCTTCGAATGACCACTAGTTTGACAGTTTTTTTTTACACTAGCTACTAGCTTGCTATCGAAATCCAACTTTCCGGACTAGTGGTTCTGGCGCTTCGCCGGCCGCTGCCGCGGCACGCTCGCATCGCTCGCTCGGCTCGCGCTCTATTGGGGTCACAGTTCTAGCTTAACCTTACCCAGAAGCTATATTGAATATACTGAACCAACTGGTTCTAAAACAAGCTAAGAATGTTAAAAAAATCTGTCAAACCAGTGGTCATTCGAAGATGTGTCTTGTCTAAGTATTGTCTGTCGAATAATCGTCTGTCGAAGTAGTGGTAATTCGGAGGTGTGTGTTGTCTAATAATTGTCTGTCGAAGCAATGACTTGTCGATCTATGTGTTATCGAAGTTCGCTACATGTCGAAGTATTGTACTGTCTAAATTCAGTCCGTAAGTGCCCCGTGCCATGGGGGTGAAGTCTTACCATGAAGTTTTTTTTTTTGGTGTACCATTTATCCCATACATGTCCGTAATTTATTAGTTATTCAATAATGTATGGAAATTAGGCCGATTTGTTGAAATTTATGATTTCTGCTCTGCTCTCCTGGGCTATCCAAAACAAAAATACTTTTTCAATTCGAACCAGTAGTTCTTGAGATCACCAGTAGTTATTAACGATTAGATTAGGTGGGGTAGTTACACGGCAGTCGCTGACGTAATAGACAAGAAAGTCAAATAATTGCTGGAAAAGAGGAGAAAGCCTCTGATTGCATTGGGAACATCACTAACCCTTAATTCTCAAATACCTTCTTACTATTACGCTAAGGCTCTTAGGAACGAGATCAAGTTGAACGAACCTGCGCTAACAAATTTAATCAATGAATTTCATTGGGACTACATTTAACCAAAGTTAGCAAAGTTCACTAGTGTAATACAGTCTTCAATGTTTCACGTATTTTTGTCACTTTTTTTCATGTATTTTTCAAGTACCTAATTCGTCACGATTTCGACCAAACCAAGAACAAAATAACTATTAATTGCCACTTTTATGCATGTAATAGCCATAACCCATTTGTCCCGGCTGGTATCAGTGTGTTAACACCATAGCACGCGCGATCTGTTGAGCCATATTCGTAGATAATCAGTTCGGCGGTAATCTCGTTGACGCCCACATAAATTGTGTCAACGCGACAACACTATTCTGGTGGTCTATTTTAATGTCGGCGCGTTCGGCCTACTTGATCGCATGTGGAAACGCTTCCTTTTTTGTTTTTTGAATTTAGAATTCATTAACTGTTTAAATTTATGGAATGGTATAGAATGTTTATCTATGCGTTGAGTGGGTTTCGCTTAGTATAAAGATTTGTAAAGACCACATTTTTTATAGTTTTGCAGATGTTTACTCAACTAATCGCTGTTTATTCATGACTTAAGTGGAGTTGCGAACAGTATTGGAACGAAGTTCCTTATCGCGCGTTACGAAAGGGGGCTAGACGGCAAAAATTAAAATTGTAACGACTCTTTTTGCTTTTGTAACTTCTGCGCACCGATCCGCGCATTGTTGTCACGGTACTATGGAAACGTATGGTGTCATTGTCAATATTTTCTCTTATGTAAAAATAAACTACGATTTGATTTAATATTTTTAATGTGTTCCCTGAGGCGTAAAAGTGGTGACCCCGACGTGATGGATATCATTTGTGAATTCGGTAATGAATAGGAGTTGACGAGTAGGTACGACGAGGAGGGGTGCTTGGTTGGGGACCTCCACGCGGTGCACCCTGGGCAACGGAGACAGCAGCGCCTCTCTCCTAGGGCGGGAGAGACGCTGCCGCCTACGGCCAACTCCGACCGAGGCGAGGACGGCCCTGTTGAGGGCTGTTCGGAAGCTTTCCACGTGTCCCTCTGCTTAGCAGATGGCACAGTGGAGAGCAAGTAAGGGGGCCATCTCGAAACCGGAGATGGCCCAGGGTCAGTCGGGGTGCGAGGGATATGCTCTATGGGTAACCTTACACCCCGGCGTCTTAAGACCCGAGACGGCGTGCGGTTTTAGTCGGTTCAAGCCCGACATAACCGCCCCCGCTGGAGACCCCCCGCTCTCCAGCGGGGGCGGTATCCGAAGGGATTTCCGCACGAAAAAAAAAAAAAAAAGTTACGACGAGGAGTTTCAGTTTCTGAAGAACTTTTCAAAAGCGCGTAAGTCAGCGGCTTATGATCAGTAAAAATTATCAGTTAAATTAAGTCCCGCGCATCTATGACGTGTACGAAAGAATAGACAGACAGAGTGCATATATATATATACATATATATATATATATATGTGTGTGTGTATGTAAGGAACTTCGTTCCATCCGGGTGTCCGTTGACACCTCTCAAGTTTTTTTTTCGTAAAGAATAACGTTGATATATGTTCTGATTATGATGCATAATTATGTGCTTAAAAAGGCTGGTCTTTTGAGTTTTCTCTTTTCCTCGAATTCCTTTTTTTCATCATTTCGCCATCTTAGCGATGTTACAAAGTACAAGCTTCGGACGCAACCGAGACTAACGATGTCACATGCCTTTGATGGTGATACCTATAATAAACTTAAATAAGCTCAATGGACTAAGTACTTAGTTTATTAAAGGGTATGAACTTCGTAACACAGATTACTTAATAGTTGGTACAGATGAATCACTTGCCTGGAAAATCAACCGACTTGTACGAGTTAGACGCTCGACCGTACGGTTATTATTATGTTGCAGCCGCTTGGCCTTGGAGTTACGTACTAGTAAACGTTGTGAATATAAGGCTGCTTTTCTCAAAAAATTATATGTGTACCCACCTATATTTTTTTGAGAAAAGCAGCCCTATTTATTATAGAATTGCGTGTCTATTCAGATAGGTAATAAAACATGACAAATTAAGATAACGTTACCTCTCGTGAAGGCGCGTACTAGTATACTCGTCATCTTATATTAAAATGAAGTATATACGGCACTGGTGCCTGGAAATAGTCACTCAATCTAAGCTAGCTTGCCTACCTAAACGCACGAGCCCGTGCAATCGGGTTATACCTAGTTACATACCTACAATTCATTATTCATTCATTCATTTCAACATTTTTTAAAGTTTTGTATGCAGTACCAAACCACAGAATAAATAATAGTACAAACTAAACGATAAAAATACGTAGGCAAAGTTTGTAGGTAGGTAACATCGTAACATTGTTTAACGAACGTGAATTACGAAATTATATAATTTTCTTCATCAATAGGCAGGTGGTAAAAAAAGGTTTATATTTGACTTGTTTGATTCGCATCCATACACTTCACACGAAGCTGTTGACAACCCGACTGAATAAAGTATAGGAGCCGTCCTGGAGGTTCCACGGCGAGTAGGTGCTAATAGCGCGTAAGTACATAGAGTGGATGCCTGGTCCGTGTCGTAGTCCATAGGTAGGTGACATCCCATAAGAAGTCGCAGTACGTTATAGATTGCCTATTAGAATAATATTATGTAATCAGTGCTTGTGTCAACAACATTTCAGAGTATTTATTTCTCATTATTAATTTTATAGACGAAACTTTAAGTTGCACCAGTAAATGAAAAATCGAGAAGAATGGTATGGACATAATTATGAAAAGAGCCGAAAATAATGTGGTTAAAAAGGTTCAAAGTATAAATAAATAGATAAATAAATATTCTAGGACATATTACACAGCGCCATCTAGACCCAAACTAAACAGAGCTTGTCATATGGGTTCTAGAATTCGGAAAAACATACTTAGATACTTTTTTTTGTAAATAAATACATATTATACATAGAAACACCCAGACCAATGCAAATATATGATTTTGCAATGAGTGGGAATCGAACCCGCGACTTCTGACTTAGCAGTCGAATGCTCTACCGCTACACCACAGAGGTCGTCAAAGTATGAGTATAGTTCATATGTTGTAGGCACAGTAAGCTCAAGAAAAGATAGAAGGAATGAAAGAGAATATGGCAAGGAAGGGAGCAACTGCGGAGATGACATTTGACAGGAATGTATGAAGGAGAATTTTAAATGCAAAAACATATGTTGCGACGACCAATTTATCAAGGAAAATATATTGGACAAGGGCAGCGAGACGATGATGATGAGGAATTAGGGAAAACTTTTTTAAAATAATGCGAAATATTATTTTTATTGTTTATTTTGTAGTTCTACAACTGCAAAACAAGTTGGCTTGCATCCCGCATGAACAATGCGGTGCGTGTCTATCTGCTGCATCACACTGCCGTTGGTGCGCAGACCCCCGCTTCACTTCTGGTGCGCCTCGCTGCAATGACGACGAGAGGTGAGTGAAATTCCCTGAGAATTGCGGCTAGAACACCAGATTATACCTGCAGATTACGTGATAAATAATAGAATTGAGATGCAGACGCGTCGCAACTCGCAAGGCGTAGCAGGTACTCCTTAAACCTACGTCAAGGCCGCAGGTGCCAGTCAATGTCGTAGCTGTAAGTGCTCCCTCTATCTAGCACGCGAGCGTGCAAAGCTTGCACTTGGGAGCCCAGGGTCCGGTCTCCTATTCCTCCTTACTATTATTTGGTTTTTACGGGAGTCTATAACCGCCTGACCGTCCCGAAAGGAAAGCGTGCGCACCAGCTTTGTGTATCGGTAGTAGATGAGGTTAGCTTAAGGTCGGAAGCCGAATTTTGGCGGCGCTCCATACACACATAAATAAGCAGTTTTTATGCGTATGTAAAAAATTGCCGCGCTCACGATTACCATTCTCCGAAATGTTAGATTTGATATTTTCACACTGCTGTCTTCTTTGCTTCACTTCACACAGAATATTCGGTGACAGTCGATGCTCTGCAGCGAGTTAGATATTCTACTGAGTCAATAATTTACAGTTTTCCGGTCTGATAAACAAATTAGTTCGCAATATTTATGTGTATCGTTCGTATATTCTATTAAGTTATACCTATATCTACTATTTAGTAGCTGCCTGTTGGGAAATTGGGAAAATTTCATATTTTAGACCCTTTGGGATGAAACTTTCAAATCTGCTTCTTTAGTGGATGCTTACAACATAATAGGCACTAACTTAGAGTTCACAATTTTAGAGTTTGTAGCCCCAGCAGTTTAGGCGCTGCGTTGATGAATTAAAGTACCTATGTACCTAGATTCGGAACTACCATGATCTATACCGTGCAAGTTTCTCTCTACGGTGGAACACTTTCAATAAATGTACACATTTCTACAGAACAACAAAAATGTGTATGAAATGACCTTGTTATTTATTTAATTAAGATAATATTTTGTATATTCGGGGAATATTTTGCCCATGGTGGATCTTAAAATAACCATGATAAACCGAAAGTTCAAGTTGCACCACAGAGTAATTAATAAGTATACTTACCTCGATGAATTGCATTGACATTGGCGGTGTGGGGTAGTGGGCCACCTGCTCTGTTCAACTAGTTGGACTACGCGTCTGTACCTGGGGCCATTTAATACAAGTTTTTAAACTGAATTGCTATGATGCGTACTATGACATGCTCAAACTGAAACGCGTTCGCGTTTGGTTCGTTTGTTGACATTTGGAACGTGAAACTGAACGACTTAATACGACGTCATGGTATGAATTCGAAACTATTCAGTTTAGGTCTGTAATTGAATTGCTATTAAGCGGTCATGGTTAGCCCCCTGGCGTCGTGATTCAACTGTTTTAGAAGTTGAACTGCCACTTCTTTTCATAATTGTATGGTATGGAGCGGATAACGCATCTATCTTCGAAGTTGTTGATATATTCGTCAACTAGACAAGTTGTCCAATTATCCCAACTCGAATGTGCAACATTTGAAAATTACACAAGACTGACATCTTGCTTCAGACAAAAGTATTTTATCATAGTGTGACGTATGCGTAACTACTACGACGGTACTAAGACAGGTCACTGACTTATAAAAAGCGATGAAAAAATTATAATTATATTTTAATTCTAATTGTAGGTAATAACCCACGATCAGAGTTCATAGTAATGTTAAATGATTATTGCCTTCGTGAAAGTATGTCAAGTGACAATAGGTAATTGAGTCGTTGGTTTCCCAACATACCTTGCATAAAATAACATCTACGTAGTGAGTACTAGTTAATCCTATTTTCACTGAATATGCTAACCTTACACACAACGAAATATTTGTAGCATTTAGCATAGTCAATATTGAAACTTTAAAAAACCGGTCAAGTGCGTGTGCGAGTCTATTTCGTGCGCCGCGGGTTCCGTACATTTTTTTTTTCGTGCGGATTTCCCTTCGGATATTCCCCCGCCGGCCAGCGGGGGCGGTTATGTCGGGCTTGAACCGACTAAAACCGCACGCCGTCTCGGGTCTTCCGACGCCAGGGTGTAAGGTTGCCCATAGAGCATATCCCTCGCACCCCGACTGACCCTGGGCCATCTCCGGTTTTGAGATGGCCCCTCGGGTTTGGAAACCACGGTGTCCCCGTCTTGCCCCGGTTTGGGGGAGGGGCGCTAGTCGCCTCACCATCCCGGCCTGCTTCTGCTGGGGTGACAGGCGGCCTCACCTGCCACCCCCAGGCCTGCGCTCATGGAGGACGGAGGTCATTAAGCGACCTCCGGCGCCTGCGTCGCCTGCGACGCGCGGCGAGCATGTTGCGGGCTCGGCGGGCCGGGAGAGTTCTGAACCTCTCCCGGGCGCACTCCGCCATCTCCTCACCGCATTACATGCTCGCAGAAGGAGGAGGCTGCCGAGCGAGAGGACTCCTACCCCGATGGCTGCCACAAGGTCACGCCTCGGCGCCTCCCACGCCGGGGCAGTCCGCCAGCGTGTGCAGCCCTGAGTCCTCGCTCGCGTCGTAGTGATGACACTCAGGCGTTGGCACCTTCCTGATCCGATGCAGGTGGTCCCCGAAGCACCCCTTCCCTGAGACCACCTGCGTCAGTCGGTACGAGAGGCTTCCGTGTCGCCTCTCTACCCAATCCTCTATGATGGGCCTTACCGCCGCTATTGCAGCGTGCCCTGCGCTTGGTCGCCCAAGTCGTTCCTTCCACTCCACCACGATGACCTGGCGGAGCTGGGACTGCACGGCCTCGATTTCTCGAGGCTCGGGGTTCCGTCCCTGCTCCCGCGCCTCCTTCCGCCACTGGTACAGTTGCGAAAGGGCTCTCGCCTCCAGGTCCCATGGCGGAATTTCGGCAAGGAGACTCGCCGCCTCGAAGGAGATCGTGCGGTACCCGCGGATGACCCTGATGGCCATCATCCGCTGCGGAGCGCGCAGCATCCGCACACTTCCGGCCTTCAGGGCCTCCACCCATATTGGGCACCCATACAGGGCCATAGAGCACACGATCTCCGCGTAGAGTCTCCTGCAGGAGTCATCGGGACCCCTCATGTTGGGCAGCAGCCGCGCCAGAGTGAGAGCCGTGCCCTTCAGTTTGGGGGCCAGAATTTGGATGTGCTCTCCGAAGTCACATCGGCCGTCGAGCACGAGCCCCAAATATTACATTTGGAGCTTAATGCCGATGCGATTACCTCCCACGATGAGACTGGATCCCTCAGGTGGCTTGCTCCGAGGCCCATGAAAGAACAGGGCCTCGGTTTTATGCAGAGCCACCTCGAGACCCAGCCGCCGGATCCGCTCCACAACTTGGGAAACCGCGGTCGTGGCCTTCAGGGTCGCTGTGCGGTACGTCGCCCAGCACGCCGTCACGAGCGTGTCGTCCGCGTAGCACGTCTGCGAGCTTACCGCGACGCACCCAGTCGTATCCGATGTTCCACAGGAGCGGCCCCAGGACCGATCCCTGCGGAACACCGGACGACATCTCACGCCGGCCGAGACCGGTCACGGCTGGGTAGAAGACGGCTCTCTCCGTCAAATACGCCCCGACTATGCGGCGGAGGTAGAGAGGCACTTCGTGATACACGAGCGCCTCCCTAATGCAACTCCAGGGCAAGGTGTTGAACGCGTTGGCGATGTCCAGGGACACCGCCAACATCACCTCACCCCGGGCTACTGCATCCTCTGCCAGAGCCCTCACGCGCATGATGGCATCCACGGTGGACCGCCTCTGGCGGAAGCAATAGTAGCCATCCGCCAGGTCCGGCCCCACTCTTGAGAGGTGCTCGACGAGACGCTTCGCAATTACTCTTTCAAAGAGCTAGCACACCTCGTCGAGCAACACTATGGGCCGGTAGGCGGACGGCGAGTCCGCTGGTCGCCCCTCCTTTCGGATGAGGACCAGTTTCCGAAATTGTAGAAGACGGGTTCCACAATTTCGGAAACTGACCCCGCTCCAAACATGCGCTGAGAAGCCCTCTCAGTCGGGGCTCGAGAGCGTCGTCGACGAGATCTAGGACCCACGCTGGGCCTGGAATGCCGTCGGGTCCCGGGGCGGTGCGTTTGGCTCTCAGCCTTCTCACCGCCAGCTCTAGTTCTACCCAAGTGACCTTGGGCACGTTGTCGTCATCCACGTCGGGTACCATTGGCGACCGAGGCGGAGTCATCTGCGGTGGAACATGTTCCACCGCCCGCGCTGGGTGCCCTGTTGGGAGCTAACGACTCCTCCGAGCAGCTCCGGCTGGAACCACTGGGTCAACGACGGGGCCTTGGGGCGCAGTTTTCCCCTTACCATTAGGTAGGGCCGCCCCCAAGGGTCCCGCTCCAGCGTCTCCAGCAGTTCGCAGCGGGCCGCCTTTTTGGCCCGCCTTATCTCTGCTCGGAGGGCACCTCTGGCCTCCCTGTATCCCTCACACAACTCCGCCTCTCGGGCCTCCGCATCTGCAGGGCGGCGACGCCTCCTACGGAATCGGGCCCACCGGCGGTATGTGATCACGCAGGCCGTCTGAGCCTCGCGATCTCCGATGACCACCAGTAGATCTGACCGAGGGGATTATAGGGCGGAGCCCTAGGCATCGCCGCGTCGCAGACACGGGGCGGTTTCCGTACCTACCGCCATAATAAAATTGATACCTACCGCAATAAATATTTTCTTTTATTTTCTTTCATTCTTCATTCATTCATAATTGTGCTAATGTCAGATTTTATTTATTTACCTTTATATATATATACTTCAGGACCTTCACTTTAATACACCTAATAGGGACTCTAGATCTCAGTATCTGCATAAATTTCGGCTTACTAGGTCCACCCATTCCTGAGAAAATCGGTGGTGACACACGGACAAACAGACGAACAGAGTGATCTTCTATGGGTTCCTTTTTTACTTTTGAGCAACCCTAAAAATTACATTATTTATGTCATTAGATTCCAAAACAACACTATGATCAAGGAAATATGAAATTGCAGGTCGGTAGCATGCGTAAGTGGCGGGCTTGCATATAAAAGGTTTAAGCCGTTTAATGTCAGTAAAAGAAGCTCGTGAAGTATGTAAGGACAGAAGTAGATGGCGGACTTTTGTCTCTGCCTACCCCAAAGGGAGGAAGGCATAAAGATATGTATGTATATAACATGAATCAATATTTTCTTGCTACACAATATGAGATTGTAGATACAAAGTGTGAGTTGATACCTTGTGTACATAGTCATTAATATAATTTCAATCCCTAAAAACTATATTTATGTAAGTTTATCCTTTCGAGGGCTTACCCGGGGTGCCCGGTAATGGACACTTGGGCAGGACACCGTGCGGTTTTAGTCGATGCACGACATAACCACCCGCGCTGGCCGGCGGGGGGGGTATCCGAAGGGATTTCCGCACGTAAAAAAAAAAGCCCACCACAAGCGTGGTAATTAACATGTAATATTTTTACATCACTACTTGTAAAGCGCTGCAATATCTTTAATGTATAAATGAACCTTTATATTAAAATGCACGTGCATACTGTGTACTAACATAAATTTGATTATGTCAATAGATATTATCTCAAGTATGCAAATCGGCATTCTCATAAACCAGATTTACAGTCACAGAAAGCGGTCATTAATTACGAAAAAGCCGAATTTAAGATTTTACTGCTAAGTTCTAATTGCAGAAATATTTCAAATTTAATAGACGGTCAGAACTATGTATAATGGACGGTTTCGTCATTTAGTTTAATTAGAAGATATTCAAAAAGAACTTTTGAGAACAACGAAGGATTAGAATCGAGTTATCTTTGCTTGAATCGTGGTGATTAAGCTACGCCCACGATGCTCAGTAATTGGATGATGATCTGTTTGAATGTACGCTTTGATGCCCTAGTATTACGCCTATTGACATAGCACAAATAGATTGACATCACAACATACAATGAAAATGGGAGACAGAAATAAATATTCCTTATTTTTACTTGTTACTTTTTATTATTCAATGTATTTGAATAATAAAAAGGCTTTCAATATTTACAACTTACATCATTTTTAAAGAAAACATTTTACAGAACGGTTTTGTGTAAGGTGGAGCTGTAAAATCCTCTATTCGTTGGTGAGTTGTAAAAGTCAAGGACTTGCCATTATATAGTGAGTTATCGGGCTATTTTAATGAATGATGAAATAATCATACGATAAATAGGCCTAATGTTTCTAAAAAAGAAATAGCAAATGTTAGCAGATATGAACCTTATTTTAGAACGCTATTTTACTTAGGTTGGATTTCACCGATGAATTTAAACGCGTTTAATCCAGTACAAACTATGTTATTTTACGAACCCAGTTTAGTTAAACGGATTTTCCCTGCTGAAATTCAAACAAAGACCGAATTTCACTTTACTTTGAATTGATTTCAGTTCCTATCGTAGATGAAGTTCGAGTTTAGCCGGAAATAAAATAGTGACGCTTGTACTAAGTTTAATTAATTACGTTTGCTATCACGTCGTTGGAACATTCTTGCGTTCATTTGTTCCCACGTTCGCTGACCGATATTTCTGATGCTTAATCAACAGATCGTTGTAAGATAGATTATTGATTCTTCAGCTTACACGTCCAGTTGAACGATAGTCAATGGACTTACGTTCTTAGTAGAAAGTAGGTGACGATTGACTTGAGAACGGAACTACTTACGTGTTGGTACTACACAATTAATTTGTGCGTGTCTATTCGAATTAGTAGGTGGTATAATACATATTCGAATGAAGTTGAAATAGGTTTGTTTTTGACACTGATGCCCCGTCATACAAGCAAATCTAAATGAACCTGGGACATTTCAGGATGTACCTACTCTCAAAATCTCAATCGCTTGTTTGCTCCAAGTTGAAATATTTAATACGTTATATTTACCAAAATTTTCTAATTTTGCAAATGATGTTTCCCTGACTAGGATTTGTCCTTCTCTACGTTACCCACCCTATAAACTATTTCTAAACATTTAGAACTTTTGATACATTGTTTCTAGCCCGTAAAGCTGACGCTCACCTGAAGTTCAGCATAATAATCTTAATATTTTCATAATTCCAGTCTCGTGAATACTGGATGCAGTCAAAGCTTTATACAGCGCCCTGAGAAAGACATATGGCAAGTAGTGGAAAACAGTTCCCTTCAAGACATGATGCCCGACAATCACGACAATGTAGTCCAGATACAACCGCAAAGGATAAGGCTTTCTCTCAAACCTCGTAAGTTTTGGATACATATTTTTAGACGTATTTTCATCATGGTTAAGTGGCGTACGTCACTGAGTAATAGAGGATTATTATTATTATTATTTCCAACGGGGACGCCGTAGACCTGGCGGGTGATCAACCCTTCTATAGTGGGTCATTTCATCCATTTCCCCTGTTCCTTCCTTTTGGGAAGGATGTGGTTACCCAGCAATCACGGCGTTCCGTCGAACCTACCTGTGTCCTTACAAAATCTTACGATCTGGTCCACCTTCAGATCCTCCAAGTCTTCTGTGTCCAATGTATCCAACCCCATTGTCTCCCATCTTATCAGTGAGTACATGGGGCATTCGGCGAGAAGGTGGAAACTTCTCCCTTCTGCATTCTTTCTTAAATATGTTTCTTTCTCTCTTGTATATGAGCCAGCTTTCCTCATCGCCCTTTTTTTGGGCCTTTCTGAGAGCTCGTCTGGTCATTTTTCTTTTCTTCTCTAGTGCCCTTGTCCACCAGGGCTGTCCTTTACCTGATTTGATCTCTTTGAGTGGGCATGCCTTATGGTATGCTTCTCTTAGAGCTTCATCTAGTCTGTTGGCCTCTTTTTCTATCTCTCTGCTGTCTTTTATCGAGGTTTGGTTGCCTGGGCTCCACTTTTTTATGTGAAGTTCATATGTAGTCCAGTCAGTTTTCCTCGCATTCCTAACTAAGGTTTTCTCAATTTTGGTTCCCAGACTAAAAGTTATTCGTCTGTGGTCCGATTTCGAGTCGCTTTCGTCTACTTTCCAGTCTTTGTATGTACCGGCTTATCCTGTCTGTGGCGATTGTGATATCCAGTACTTCTCTTCTGGTTTTGGTAACGAACGTTGGCGTGTTGCCTTCGTTTATTATGTCGAAACCTGTTGCGCTTATAAAATCTAATAGTAAGTCACCTTTAGTATTGCAGTCTGTGCTGCCCCATACCACATGGTGGGCATTGGCATCACAACCTAGAATAATCGGAATGTTCTTACCTTGGTATTTACTTATTATGTCTTCCATTTCTTGTGATGGTGGTTTGAAGTCTGCCTCACTGGGTAGATATGCGGAGACTAAAAGCAACCTCTCTTTGTTGCCTGTGTTCGTATGTATTGTCGTTGTGGCACTAGCAAGGTCACTGTAACAATCTGCCTTTATTATAGCTAGAGATCTTACCCTACTGCTGGCATATATGCATGCCCTAGGAGTTGACTCACCCATTTCGTGGTAGATGATTTCTCCTCCCAGGGAGCTGAGCCCTGACACACGTCCTTTTGCGACGTATGGCTCTTGCAGTAGAGCAATGTCTATTTTCTCATCCACCACGTGTCTGCAACACTCGATCATAGCATCGCGGCAGTGGTGTAGATTTACTTGAACTATTCTTATTTTTTGTGTGTGTGTTTGTGGTGTGTTCTTGTGTCTGTACATGTATGGTGTTATTGTGTTTGTGTGTCTGTGAGCGTTAGTGCTCCCTCCCTTTACTTCGTCACGTCGGTGGACTCTTGCCCAGCCAAGACGGTTGCAGTAATGCAACGCTTGGTGGGGGAGTCCGATCGCTCCGTGTCGTAGGGAGGGGATGTGTCGTGTTTTGCTCTGGGCGTGTCTGTTGGTGGGGAGTTTGGTTTGCGGTCGTCACCCCCTTTGGGGCTTTCGTCCGCGCTCCATTTTCCCCTCCTTCAGGCCCAGAGCTGTGTGTGTCTGGCGCCTGTTGGGTGCTGTTTGGGATCGAGCGCTGTAGGTACGGTCTGCCTTCGTCAGTGGCTCCCCTCTGCGGGGTTGCGGACTGAGCGTTACTGCCGCGTTCTACAGGTTCTTCTCCCTGTGCCTTTGTGTGAGGGTTGGTGGGATGGACTGGGCATGGGCATGTGCACTTGTCAGGAACTTGGGTTTGTCCTTTTCCCAGGACCCGGGCATACACCTGTGTGGCTTGGTAGTTAAGCCACACGTGGGCTTTTGCTGTTTCTTCAGGGACTCCCACCACAAGTCGTACTCCCAGTGGCAGTATCTCCTTGCGGATGAGAGTCCACTCCGACAGCTTCAGTTCCTCCCTGTAGTTGTTCTGGATCCTGATGAGTTCCAGCGGGTCAATGCGTCGACCTCCAGTGCTGCCAGGGAGCCAGATGGATAGCCTATGGATATCAAGCTTTCTAGGCTTTAATGGGACGCCGTTCCACTCACCGAAGTCGCAGCCAAGCAGCCAAGTCATCGCCTCCTCGGTGTTCGGGCTCACGAGGAAGTATCCCTCGGCTACCAGTCCCGATGCCGCGAATGAGAGGCTCTTGCCGCTTACCCCGTCTAGAGCAGCTTCCTCAATCTTATCAACTAGTCTAATTCTAATTTCAGCGGCCGTAGCATCGTCCATCGCCGCGCCATCTCCCCGGTGGATGATAATCGAGAGATCACTTTGGCCCGCGTTGGGTCGTCGTGGTCCCTCGTTACGTGGGGTGGGTTGTGGCTTCGGACGCTTCGGTGGACGCTGCTGCGTTCGCTCCTCAGGGTCTGTGCCCTGCCTTTTCATCTTAGTGGCTCTTGACCTGGTTACCTCTCCTCTCGGTGTGGCCGTCTCCCTGCTGGTTGACGCACAGGATTTGGTTTGGCTGGTCCTCTCTTGCTGCCGGCGCGTTCTATCCCTCCTCTTTTTGGATTTGGTGATCCACGCGCCGTCAGCCTGCTTGGAACTTGTTTCCCCGATACTCATGCTAGTGAGGCCGTCTCCGAGAGATTCCGAAATGGATCTTTCGTGTCGGCTGGGGATCTTGGCTTTGCTTTCTTGGGATTGGGTGTGCGCTAATGTGCCCCCCCCAGAATACGAGGGGCAGCCTGCATCACTAGGTGATGCAGGGAGGGATTCTCCGGCATTGCCGGTACCCTCCTGGGGTAGTTTAATCTTGTCATTTGCGCTCATTTTTGACGTTTTCGGGATTGCCGGTTTTGGGTTTGGGTTGGGGATGGGATGGGTGGGGAGGGATGCCGCGCCCCTGTGCTGCGGACGCCCTACGAGCTCTCTCGCGTCACGTCCGATGCACAGGCGCGGGCTGGGATGAGGATGAGGATGGGATATGGGAGGGGTGGGAGGTGGCCCGGTTAGAGGTTTTTGTTACGTCTGTTTCTTAGGGAATCAGATCAATAACAGGCGGCAACCTCGAGAAGGATAACTCTCTAACCTTGCCCTGAGGATCCTCACGACTTGCGCTCTCCCCCAAGGCCTACGCCAGACTCTGCACCGGACTAGGTGCCGAGAATAGGGTGTCTCCGACCAGACGCACTTATCGCAGGTCGGATCCACCCCGCCCTAATAGAGGATAGTTCGTTAGTTAACATTTTCTCGGTACTCTATCATCACTCTATCTATTACCCGAACACTCTCACATTTATATGTAAGAGCTTATAAGGTAGAGTTTACCATTCGAAATAGAGGAGGTAAGGTAAGGAAGAGGTAAGGTTTTATCCGAATTTAGAGCAGCCTGGCGGGAATGGTCCTCCAGCCTACAGAGAACAGTATTTTGCTGGTCGTGGTTAGTATGGCCGCCACGCCAGAGTGCAAGGATAATGATGAATCCATAACGCGAGTAACACATGTAGTAGTTTAAACAAAAGGTATACTAGTAAAAGTACGTTATTTGAGGACTTGCAGTTTCGACAATGTTGTGTGGGACGTGCGTGGGTGGTAATTCGATTATTTTTATTTTATTTTATTTTATATGATAGGTACAGAAACAGTCAACAGGTTACAAGCATTTCAGTGGCGTCTTCGGTGCTGGTTTACTAAATATTAAATATTAATATTGACTTAAACCTAAGTATTAACTAGTAGTAGGTAACTATACATAATGCTAAATTTAATGACAAAAAAAGATGTTATTCAGTCTGCAAGCCTTCAGCGCGTATTATTTTTTTAAATTCATAAAAGCTATTGTGAAAGGTATCCACGAGAGCACACAGAATTATAATACTTGCACATTCTAGGAAGCGGACCATTGTGACCGTTAGCTATGATGTTCTCATAAATTGCTGTCTTGTAATTATTCTCTATATCATGCATGCAAAATGTATAAATTAGTTCCTATTGAGTACGTTTACTACTGAGTACGTTTGAGGATTGTGAACGAGGAAATACTTAACTGTAAAATATTGTAGACGTACATAATAGGTAAGCTTGTAAAATTTTCTGGTTTTGCAGTAATTAGTCTTGGATGTAACTTGGATGTGCTTGTCTGACATCTGAGTGGTATAAAAAAACGATAGTTCCTGTATTAAGAAAATTTAGTCATCTGTAATAGTAGATAAAATAAGTTATATAAATGGTAGATTATTGTGTAGAATGTAGTAGTTTTTTTGTGACAAGTTGTTGTTCATTTTCGCTAAAACTAATTCAGTTTCTTCGGAATCAACACACTTCAGTGGATTCTATTCAATTTTCCGGGATCCATAACTAATTATTAAATTTTAAATTCCCGGTTAGGCGAGGTGTATTGACATCTAAATTTAACCTTTTATGTTTTTATATTTAGGTATATTACTAGTATTTTGCGCGGTGCGATGGGTAACCTTACACCCCGGCGTCTGAAGACCCGAGACGGCGTGCGGTTTTAGTCGGTGCAAGCCCGACATAACCGCCCCCGCTGGCCGGCGGGGGGGTATCCGAAGGGATTCCGCACGATAAAAAAAAAAAAAAAAAAAAAAGGTATATTACTAGTATTTTGCGCGGTGCGCGAGCTACAAGCAGCTCGCGAGTGTTATGTGTAGCGCTCTATTTTGTTTATTTATTTCAAATAATAAAATCGATCCGCCATCTTGGATTTTTCATCTTTTTTTTCAAAAATTCAAAATCAGAAGCCTCGATTTACTCAAAAATGACACCCATGTTGCCATGTCATCAAAGATGGCGGAGAAATGACCACAATGTTGGCCGCCATCTTTAATTTTTTGACATTTCGGATTTTTCCCATAGTCACCTCAGCTCTGTCTACATTTTTCCCATACATCATCCATATCCCCGATTACTCCTTCTCGGAGAACAATTCCTCCTCCTCCTCACCCATCTTCCAAACCCTCGATCATCATCTATCTCCATATTTCTGACTGAGAGTTCTTCCATAAAAACATTCTGAAAAGGAACCATATCAAAGTCTTGCCTAGTTCCCAACTTGCAGTCTCTTCAATATTCTCCATATATTTTGTATGGAAAAATAAATTCCGCCATCTTGAATTTTGTTTCTGTTCATTGAGTAGACCTTCAGGTCCTGGTCATCTTTTGCTAAGAAACCACTCTTCTATCTTTTATACTCTCCGAGATATACACCGACGAAATTTGTATGGCGGCCATCTTTTTTTCTCCATTTTGAATTTTTTTTCAGTCACTGCCAATTGGATGAGGTTCCAAGTATTTTTTCTTTGAGCAGCCCTCACCTATGTTTAATACCCTGGCAGTGCTCCTCACCCATCTTCCAAACCCTCGATCATCATCTATCTACATATTTCTGACTAAGAGTTCTTCCACAAAAACATTTTAAAAAGAAACCATAAATCAAAGTCTTGCATAGTTCAAAACTTGTAGTCTAATATTCGCCATACATTTTCTATAGAAAAATAAATTCCGCCATCTTGAATTTTTTTTCTATTCATCGAGTAGACCTTTGGATCCTGATCATCTTTTGCGAAGAAACTACTCTTCCATCTTTTATGCTCTCCGAGATGGACACCGACGAAATTTGTATGGCGGCCATTTTTTTTCGTCATTTAGATTTTTTTGCAGGTCACTGGCAATTGAATGACGTTTCGAGTGACATTTGCTCAAGCACCCCCAACCTACCTTCAATACCTTAAGCGTGCTCTTCACCCGTCTCCGAAATCCTCAATCATCAGCTCTCTCCATATTTTTCCTCCGAATTAATTTTTATCCTCTATACGAAACCATCAGTGAAAAAAAATTATTCATACAAAATTGTTCAGGAGAGGTGATCAATGAGTGAGTGAGTGAGTGAGTCAGTCAGTGAATCAGCACGAGCAGCTATATATACAGGGCGTCCCACGGCAATGCCACATGGAGGGAAAGTACCCTAATTATTGAAGATGGGACATTTTACTGAAAGAAGCCTTTATTTTAATTTTTAAAACCATTTGAACTGCATTCATACATTTTTAATAATTGACTCGTTGACCCGGGAATCGAATCCCGTCCGGAAAAAAAAAATCGGTCTGTAGTTTTATGATACCGATCGGAAGGCATCATCGTAAGGGTTATTTTTTGCTAAATAAACTAGTATCAGAAATAAAGGGAAGATCATGAATTTTAAAAATTTTAATACAAAATTAATCAATTTATCAAATGCTCGAAATGAGCCCCATCCTGTTGAATACAATGTCGCACTCTTTGGATTATTTCTCTCCCTGTCGATTTTTTAATCTTGTTGTGGTGGATATTTTGAATAATACATCTAATTTCTCTTTGTAGCTCGTTGACACTTTCATGCTGGTTCTTGTAAACTAATTTTTTTACATAACCCCATAAAAAAAAATCTAACGGGGATAGATCTAGGGATCTCGGCGGCCATCTTATTTGTCCATTTGTCCCGATCCAGGGACGAAAGTTTTCATTGAGATAATCCTTTGTTCTGTGACTGTTATGAGCCGGAGCCCCATCTTGCTGAAAAGTAAGGTTTTGTCGTTCTGCGACCGGAAGATTATCTCATTTCTTAATATCTCAAGTATTTCTAAATATCTTTCCGTATTCAAATGCCCTTCATAAAAATGTACTAAGAGCACCCGGTTATTTACAATTCCACACCAACAGTTGAACGAAAAACGTACTTGATTATTAGTCTCGCGGATACGTAAGGGATTCTCCTTGGACCAAATGCGATGATTGTGTCGGTTGTACATACCATTATTGCTGAAGTTTGTCTCGTCTGACCAGATAATATTATTTAGAAAATACTGATCCTCTAGGACAAGCCTCTCTATTTCATGGCAGAAAATAAGTCGTCTTTCAGCATCACCCGGCATTAATTTTTATACTAACCGCCCTTCAACATAACTTTTGAATTTATATTTTTTCAGAACACGGTGTATTTTACTTTTCGAAATTCCGATTACTTCTTCACCTTTCCTCACTGGGCTTTTAGGATTTGCCTCAAAGTATATCAAAATGTTGAGTTCATCGTCGGTGGATATCATTTGGTGCCGCGGTTGTGGTATGTGATGATCGAAACGTCCCAAATTTAGCAGATTATCCACAAACTGTTTCATAACAAATCGAGATGGTGTATTTCTATCCGGATATCTTTCGCGGTGCCATTGTAAGGCTAATGTTATGTTTTTAGCGTTTAAAAAGTAAGCTTCCATTAAATCAAAATTATTTTGATACGCCATGGTTATGTAAAAAAATCACATATCATGAATCATGAATCATATATAATGAAAATCACAGAAACAAAAGAATAAAAGTTTGAAAATAGAACACGTTTTTGAATTATTTATTTATAATCAGCCAGGCGCTTTGTGATGGACAAAATAATTTACGCGTCTTTCGGCCTAGGATACGGCTCGATTTGTTGCATACAATCAGGTACATTTTTTTTTGTTTTTTTTTTCGTGGTATCTCTTTATCATTTTATCATGCACTTAAATTATAATAGGTAAATGATGCGTACTTCTCAAATGGAGATGTAAATTTATTAGTAATAGGTACTTATGATGATAATGTCAGTTGTATGTCCTTACGGCAATGTCAGTTTTTCATTTTTCTGAACAACATTTCACATCAAATGTTAAAATTCATGGTCTTCCCTTTATTTCTGAAACTAATTTATTTAGCAAAAAATAATCCTTACGATGATGCCTTCCGATCGGTATCATTAAACTACAGACCGATTTTTTTTTCTCGTGAACAGGATTCGATTCCCGGTTCAACGAGGCAATTATTAAAAATGTATGAATGCAGTTCAAATAATTTTTAAAATTAAAATAAAGTCTTCTTTCAGTAAAATGTCCCATCTACAATAATTAAGGGACTTTCCCTCCATGTGGCATTGCCGTGGGACGCCCTGTATATTAATATAGTACTGGCTATTAAATAGGACTGGATTGCTTTGGGCTATTGCTTGTTGCCTGTTGCCTATTATACGAATTGATTAATATTGTAGACCCAAAGTAAGGAGAGCTTAACTTCCACTAAGATAAGCTTGAATTATGGTTCTAGAATGCGAATAAATATACATTAATACATTTTTTTGTAAATGCTTTTTGTACACATATTCATGAATACAAATATTTGCACTGAGCGGGAATCGAACCCGCGATCTCCGACTTAGCAGCCTAACGCTTTACCACTACACCACAGTGGTTGTCAATGTAAGAAATTCTTCAAATTCCCGAGGTTACGGCTAGGTTGCAAGATATCAATCCTTTCTATAGTGTTAACTATTATTTCAGGTGAGACAAAGAAGATTCAGTTTTCCTTCCGACCTGCCAAAAATTACCCCTTAGACTTATATTACTTGATGGATCTCACTTGGTCGATGAAGGATGACAAAGAAACTCTGGTGTCTTTGAGAGATGACCTGCCAATTTTATTGAAGAACCTAACCGATAATTTCAGGTAAAATCCGTTTTTGGTGTATACTATCAAAATAAGTTATTTGAACCACACATAATAAATAATGTGTAGTCTGTGTCTTTCTGTGGCATCATAGCTCTCAAACGAATGGCCAGATTTTAGTATGATTTTACAAAATTGACATGAGTTCATTTGACGACAGCTAAATACCATCTCGACGAAATGCTGAGATGTTTCATAATTATAGCTATAATATATATTTTAGCTATAATTATGACGATCTGTTCAGCCCCATATAACATTTTAACAAGCGGAAATTTTATGCTTATGGCACAACAACTAAATGAAGTTACATTCGTTTCATATGTACAGTCAACGACAAAAGTGGCTTTACACATTTCAAATTCTTGACCACCTTCGCACTTAAAACTTTAATAAAATAATATACAAAACATGAAATATATTAACTTTGTCCTCTGGAGATAATAAAACTTATACATCAATCGTCGGTATATGAATTCCAATGTAAAAAAAAGTAATAAAAAATTTCTTTTCTTTCTAAAATATTTTAGTGTTAATCAAATTTTGTCGTTGACTGCACTTTATGATAATATAATTGGCTAGTTAATGCCCGCGGCTCCACCCGCGCGGACGTTGGTTTTCGTTTTTTGGTCATATCTTCGTTTCTACTTAACCAATTGCAATCAAACATGCGGTAAATTTTAAGTCTTACGAATACCTTTCTAATAGAAAATCGCATCAAAATCCGTTCTGTTTTTGCGTCCAACGTGAAAAAACAGACAAATAGACAACAATTCCAAAAATATCGTGGGTGTTTAATACACCTCTGCCTACCCCTTCGGGGATACAGGCGTGAAGTTATGTTATGTTCAGAATTGTTCATTTAACGTAACCCAAGTTTTATTTAAATATCTCCAATGTAAAGACACAACTAATTTAAAATGTTGTAATGGTAATAGATTTCTATTGACATTTAAAGCTCTATGTGGATAAGTACTGACAGATACTTAAATCTAAAACACAATGTTGATTTTAGACTCGGTTTTGGAAGCTTTGCAGAAAAACCTTTAATGCCATTTATAAGTACGGACGCAAGAAGGCGTGCAAACCCCTGCTCAGTCGACGATGAAGCTTGTGAAGCGACATACAGCTATAGGCACCATTTGTCCTTAACGAATCAGGTAAATTGACCATTTTATTAGTGTGGTACATATGTGTCCATTTTGAATACCTACATATAGATTAAGCGTATGTAAATTGTGAAGGTATGCTAACGTGCATGACATAGACGTATCTTTTTTTTTTTTCCGTGCGGAAATCCCCTCTGATACCCCCCCACCCGTCAGCGGGGGCGGTTATGTCTGGCATGAACCGACTAAATGTGGCTCGCTGTCTCGGGTCTTCAGACGCCTGGGTGTAAGGTTGCCCATAAAGCATATCCCTCGCACCCCGAAACATAGACGTACCTTTTTTTTTTTGGGCACAAATCCCTTCGGATACCCCCCCGCCGGCCAGCGGGGGTGGTTGTGTCGGGCTTGAACCGACTAAAACTGCACGCCGTTTCGGGTCTTAACACGCCGGGGTATAAGGTTGCCCATAGAGCATATCCCTCGCACCCCTTGTCTATGTACCTATAATAATATTCTTGACAATTGAAGTCTTTAGTGTGGGTTATACTATACAAGCCATTATTATCATAATCATCATTTTAGATATTTTTCATTTTGCGTCTTTGTTAAAAAGTAATGATCAAATTCTATTTCTCTTTTTTTTATGAGGTATTGGTAGATCTGTTTGTCACGCGACTACAGTTAGATATTTGAAATTATAAATTAAATAAGTAATTTATATATAGATGGCTATTATATTCTTGTCCAGGACCATTGACCTACATTATTTTTGTATTTTAAAAATTACAGATAAACGAATTCATCGAGCATGTAAACAGTAGTTCAGTGACAGCCAACTTGGACAACGCTGAAGCGCAGTTAGACGCTCTCGTGCAGGTCATCACTTGCGGCGACAAGATCGGGTGGTCAGCTCGAAGCCGAAAGATTGTCATTTTGCTCTCTGATGGTCTGATGCACACTGCAGGCGATGGGAAGCTTGGTAAGTGATAGAAACTACGTAATACGACTTACTAAGACTAGAGTTTACACTACCCACTTCTAACATAAGTAATTTAGTTGAGCTGGAGGGGTTAAATTCACCAATAGTAGTAGACAACGTAGTAATTTCGGTAAATAGTATCCTTACAAAAAATTGTAAACTTCCTTATCAGTTGTCTTCCCTGAATGTAGGGTACTAACCAACTCCAACGTATTAAAAATCGCTGTAGCGCTTAATATTTAACTAGCCACAGTTAGGTGGCCCCGTTCAGTTTATGGCAACGTTTTTTTACCCAATACCTGCTTCCACATATAAGAGCGACAAATTAATTTTCTATCACTACTATCTTTCGATACAATCGTGTTTTATGGATTACTAAAAGCTGAAGAGGTTTTAGTCTATCTCACTTAGTTTTTTTACTAACTTTTTCCTTAGGTCTAATGTTGTAACAACTCCATTCTCGATCTGTCAATCAAGCTAATATCTACATGTCAAGCCCAGCAGTTAAGCTTACTTATAGTAAAATAAATAACTCTGTAATATCAAATGATGATGACCATTATCACAGTGATAAAACAAATAACTAAGTATAAGTGCAATTAATAAAGGTTCAGTTATTAGATCGGTGGACAAACAAACAAAACAACATACTTGACAAATAAAGCGGACTTCCTGCAGATCAGTAATATGACAATTGAATATTAATTACAAGTTATTCATTTAATATTCTAGGTGGCGCCACAAAGAAAAACGACGAAACATGCCACCTGGATGATAACGGGTATTATTCGGACGCATCAACTTATGATTATCCGTCTGTGGCACAAATGTTTAGACTCTTAGATAAGTACAAGGTAAAAGTTATTTCATATTCTCTACATCTGAATTATACCGCACGTGTTATGTAAACGTAAATATCCCACGTAAGAGTAAACTGGGGTTAAACTGGGGTTTGAAAAACAGGTTTACAAAAAGGCCAAAATCAGAAACGTAAACCCTGAATTAATTATAATTTTACAATTTAATTACAAAACCCGTCAACCTGAATTATACGGGGACCCTTCTTATAAGAACTTGGACTTTACCATGCAAAAAAAATGTAATTAGATCTTTATAGATAGAGCATTTATTATCAGTGTACAGCCACGTAACTCAGGAATGAAAAAAAAAGGAAATTTTATCAGCGATTTGCAATGCTGATTGCATTGATTGATATCGAATGTATCTTGCTCACTTAATTTGTATCTGATTACTAAGATTAGGTCATTACATTATTTATCATTGAGCAACAAAAATATCCAGTATGTACGAGACTCTTCTTCTGTCATAAGAGTAAACTATCGTTGTTGATGTTTGCTGACCGAAATGTCCATTTCTAGGTCAATGTAATTTTTGCGGTCACGGAAAGCGTAAAGGATCATTACGATAGTTTGAACCAACTTCTTGAAGACTACACCTATGTTGCTAAGTTGGAGAGTGACAGTTCGAACATACTGAAACTAGTCAAAATGGGTTACGAAGATATTGTCAGTGTGGTGAACTTCCATGATAACTATAGCTCAGGTCCGTTGAAGATTCGATACTTTACCGATTGCGGTGTGAAGGGAGCTCCGTTGGTAGAAGAAACGAAATGTCACGGAGTAGAGTATGGAATGGTTCTGAGATATGAAGTTCATATCATGCTGGAATCATGTGTTGAATTTAAATCGGTAAGTGATGTCGTTATAGTTACACTAACTGTTAGTTGATTACGGTATTATCCGTATTTATGTTTTTTTTTTTTACGTGCGTCCGTATTTAGTTGTAAGATATTTTTTAGAGTGTGATATATAATTTAGAATCCTAATTGCTAAGAATTTAGGAATGTTCTATATTTGAATAATACATACTGATTCACGAAGGGTCTCAAGTACTCAGTTAGATCATTTTTTAGTTTGTATTCAATGACTTCTATGTAAAGATACTACTAGACTGACTGTACGAAATAAAAAAATTGGTACCGCGAAAGACCACGAATCGACCACCAAATGTGCACATTTTTGTAGCTGAATATTCAGATGAAATTATAAAAAGACGCGCCATGCCTATACAGATAGATGTCCAAACTCATTAGCTTATTTATCTAGTTGGCGTCTCGTACTAAATTCGAAATTTAAAATTCATTTCCGCCTCACCCGAACCGTCAAACATTTTTTGTTTTAAACGGCTTGTCTAGTATACATAGAAGTCATTGCAATAAAGCCTAAAATAAAATAAATAATTAAAAGAAACTTAAACCCAAAATGCATCGTGGAATTCCTCCGCATCGCATGCCTCCTGTGGTAACGTGCCCAGAAGACTGGCAGCATTGCCATGTTGTATGGCAATACTTATTCTCTGTGCTAAAAAAAGAAGCCAGCCTTCTGGTCACGAGAAGCGTCGATCATGCGTTTCGACTCCAAACGGCACAAATTCATAATCTTCAATTAAGTTTGAGTATTTGCGCCATTTGAGAGTCTCCGCAGAAGCAGCAGCAGCACCGGCACAGCCAGCCGTGCTGGCTATATGGGTAGGAGCAATGGTGTCGACGCATGTTGCGTCCCAAACCAGAGTCGTACCCATTTTCCATGGCATTAATGACATACCGTCCGGTCTCTTGCCATCGTCGCGTGCCAAACCTTTTGGTTCAAGTACGGCTGGCACACCGGCAGTGACAAGAGCACGTCGGATTATGTCATTGAGGCTGGCGTGCCGTGGTATTCGCCCAGCGCTCCTGCAGCACGATAAGCCATGGTGTCCGAACCTGTCGACGGCTTCTCCACAGCGACATCGATGCGGAGAAACACACGGGGCACCTAAACGAAGGCATGTTGCAATGCGACCAAGGCATGTTGCAATGCGTTTTATTTAGTTTAGTTAGATATAAAATTTGTAAACACATTTGTACATTGACTTATTGTAATTAAAAATAAAATTTATAAAGCCTCATTTTATTTTTCATCCACAGTCTAAAGAAGTAATTCGCATATCAGAGACTCAACTAGGCCAAGATGCCTTAACGTTGGAAGTGGACATTCAATGTGGATGCCAATGTAATGTCAATCCGTCAAAAGACATGTCGCTAATGTGCCCTGTTAACTCGCATATGGTGTGTGGCGTATGCCAGTGTAATAAAGGATGGTGAGATTATATTCATTATAAATTATAACAACATACAACAATCTTTTCACTCAAAGAACTTTGGCGAACCGTCAATAGAAACACAACTCTATGCAACAGTGCCGTTTACCTAGTTTTAATTTTCTCTTACTACTTTTAACCAACTAAAATTTACCATGATTTTATTTCTGATTCCTCCTTCTCTGAGCCTTTTTCCAATTCTGTTGGGGTCGGCTTCCAGTCTAAGTACAAAACGGACGAATTTCAATCCGGCAGAAGTGTACTTATTGTCAAAAGTTTACCTTGCTGCTACTGAAAATGACATAACAGAAATCTTCAATAACACTTTCCTAGACCTGAGGATTGCACCTAGGAGTGCATGCATACGAGTTGATCTCGCTACTACTACGCCTCCTAGAATACCAAGGGTTCGAAGAATTAGCAGTGTTCGGAATTGTTTTAGTTGTTAGTTAAAAGTTGATAATGAGTTCGCAACACGAATTTCTGAAGAATTTGTTGAAACAGCTGGTTTAACGCGCTGGTATGAAGTAGGTATTTGAGTCTGGAACATATTATTTGATATTTTCTTCAACATCAACTTTCCATTTCAGTTTGTAATTATTAAACTTATTACCGTACGTTTAGTCCCGGTACGTTTGGTCCATCGGCTTAGTCATACAGGTTGTATGGTCGTTCGGCTTAAGCTGTTCTTATTTATTCGTAGGTATTAAGTACTTAAGCCTTAGTACTTGTACTTAAGTAGATAATTAACTAGATGTTGATTATAACATGTAGGTATTTAATTAGGAATCTTGGTATTTGATTACGAAATCAGAAAAATGTTCGATTATGAAAATAAGTCGAGTTTATTATTGACAATCAGATTTTTTTTTTTCTATTACGTGGTACCAAATAATAGATATACATAGTTGGCGTTATGTGAGTTGAAAATACCTCTGCACATCCCTTCAAGATTGGTTATATACAGGCGTGAAATACATTTTCTTTTCTTAATTATGTGTACCTAGTAGGTAAAACAAAATGTTTTTTTTTATATTTTAGGTCAGGTCCGTCGTGCGATTGTTCTATAGGTGATGAGAACGCATCCGCTAAACTCATGGCCCAATGCCGTGAGCCCAATACTACACGCACCATGCCTTGTTCGGGAACTGGTGATTGTCTGTGCGGTAAATGTGAATGTGATAGAGGATTCAACGGGAAGTACTGTCAATGCAAGTCTTGCGATATTAGCATGTAAGTAGTTTTGGTGTTCATACCGTGTGTATATCCGTGCTTATAACCGAAACACGGCAATTCGATTTAGAAGATTTAGGTTCAAACAAATAAATAGGGATAAAAAATATAACCTGTAAGATAATTAGAATAATAATAATAATCTTGGTGGAGCCTATACACTCACACATAAAGGAGTATAAACAGCTATTAATGCCTGTCTTGTAGTGTATTAAACCGTTGGCTTTTTAAAAAAAAGATCAAAGCAGTGGGCCTTCTGTACTATTATCGATTGTTAACCGTGATGTTCTGTCATGGTTAACAACCGTGGGGAGTACCTTTTTTTTTTTTTTTTCGTGCGGACATACCCTCGGATACCCCCCGCCGGCCAGCGGGGGCGGTTATGTCGGGCTTGAACCGACTAAAACCGCACGCCGTCTCGGGTCTGCAGACGCCGGGGTGTAAGGTTGCCCATAGAGCATATCCCTCGCACCCCGAGACCGTGGGGAGTACCTAGCCCGTAGTTGGATCGATTTCGACATGGCCACTTTGTAACTTCGACTAAGTGGTACCTGTCAATTTTACACGTCACAAATTAAGTTATGTGATTGGTGAAAAGAAACCTCTGTGTACTTTGGTGTTTTATCTTTTTAAAATTAATTTGCCAATTTGTTCATTTTGTCTCCCGTTTGCTGAGGATTTATCATATTTCTAATTCCTTCAATTTATTTCTCATTGATTCCGTTGCGGACTTCAAGACAGTTTTTACTTTCTCTGGAAATACAGCTACTGCACGAGTTCCAGTAGTGGAAATACGGGTAGGACAGGAAAACATAAAAAAAATTACTTATCAATTTCAAATGTTCAATAAATACAATTCAGACATTTCTTAAAGGGAAGTGCTCCCTTCAAACATTACTGCTAATCAGTGCTATTACAAACAGTGCTGTAATAGTAAATAAATCTATTTATATCCAGAAAATTGTGTTGTTTTTAACCAGAAGGCGGAAATTGGTAAATATCAGTGTTCATGTTATTTATTGACTGTGGGCACTCGACGATATTTCTGGATAGTGCGGAATGTGTTTACTTGTCTCATTTGAAAATAGGTGCGGTTTCTTACTTCCTACTTACTACTTCGTAGTAAAATAGCTGGTTTTAGACGTACG
Source organism: Cybosia mesomella (assembly GCA_946251805.1). Lineage (NCBI taxonomy): Eukaryota > Metazoa > Arthropoda > Insecta > Lepidoptera > Erebidae > Cybosia > Cybosia mesomella. The sequence continues at coordinate 17,844,703 of OX276406.1, read as the reverse complement.
CTCTGAGGTGTGATACTGTACAGTTTAGACAATATGCAAAAGCAAAGAGATATTGCTAAAAACAGTTTATTTTATGACTAAACATAAATACTAGGTATACGTATAGGCCGCTCCAAAAATCGTGCTAAGTTGGCGTGGAGGGGAAAGTTTGCGCATGTGCAGTGCCGAGCATAAATATAGCGACCATATTAATATCCCAATTTTAAAGTGCCGATTTAAATTGTAATTGATACACATGCTGACTTAAGGAACGCTGACTAAAGGACTATAAAGTCCTTTTGGACCCGAAAGGGGGTTTTATCTCTCTCGGACTCGGAATAATTTATGGTACCATTTTGAGATGTCCAAATTGCTATACAGGTATTTATAATAAAAAAGTTGTCTTTTCTATAATCTTTTTCAGTCATTCGAGTAGAAATATTAATAGCGCAATTTTTAATGAATGAAGGTGCGTCCTTGTTCATAACTGCGCGGGAATAGGTATAAGATGCGCCGTCTGGCGTGGCGAAACAGGTGATTATAAGAGGACATTGAACACTTTAGGTACTCCACTATGTTAGGGGTGTGTGTTGGGTAACCTCCTCGAGTGTCGCTCCGATTCCGATCCCGCTGCAGTCCGGGGGGAACGGAATCGGAGCGGCCGGTACACCCTGGGCGGCGGTCAATGGCTTCCCCTTCACCCCTTCATAGGGTTGGCATTGATCGTCGGCCAATACCCAACGTGGCGGGAACACATCGCTCTCCGTACTCCTCTGCTTTCAGAGGAGACAGGATGAGCGATGCTGTTAGTGGTGAGATGGCCCAGGGTCAGCCGGGGTGCGAGGGATATGCTCTATGGGTAACCTTACACCCCGGCGTCTGAAGACCCGAAACGGCGTGCGGTTTTAGTCGGTGCAAGCCCGACATAACCGCCCCCGCTGGCCGGCGGGGGGGTATCCGAAGGGATTTCCGCACGATAAAAAAAAAAAAAAATAAGGTACTCCACTATGGTGCGGAGCGCGAGCGCGTGGGCCACCGCCACCTCCTCCTGCGAGCATGTAATGCTCGCGAAGGAGATGGCGGAGCGCGCCCGGGAGAGATTTAGAACTAGATTTTGAATATCGACGCCAAGTAACAGTATTTGAACTGTTGCGTTCCCTTTGGTGAGTGAGAGTGCCGGAGCCCAAACCCAAAACAGGTGTTGCACAAGTCCATAGGCCGCGGTAACCGCTTCCCATCAGGTTCCCACCACCTTAGTGGGTATAAAAAAAAAAACCCGGCCCGCCGAGCCTGCAACATGCTCGCCGCGCGTCGCAGGCGACTCAGGCGCCGAATGTCGCTTAACGACCTCCGTCCCCCATGAGCGCAGGCCTGGGGGTGGCAGGTGAGGCCGCCTGTCACCAGAGCAGAAGCAGGCCGGGACGGTGGGGAGACTCGAGCCCCTCCCCCAAACCGGGGCAAGACGGGGATACCGTGGTTCCCAAACCCGAGGGAGCCATCTCGAAACCGGAAATGGCCCAGGGTCAGTCGGGGTGCGGGAGTACCTTTTTAGTTTAGGTACACTTCTCTCAACAAATTAACTGCTCGAAATCGAGCGGGTCCTCCACGTTCGATACACAACGGGCACTTTTTATGGTTTTATGCTATTGTCTTTTAGCGTATTTAATGTGTGTCTGTCTCTATCACTTTTCACGAGTATTTTCATGGCGCTACCGCGGTGTATCCATCGTGCACCACATTCATTATTTAGATATTCACGCACTGCGTATCCATAATAAGCCGGATGGACGACCTCGTAGGCACCTACTAATAGAAGCATATCCTCTAATAATCTGCTATTACTGTACCTACATAGCATTACTAGATACGAACTACAAGTGAGATGACCTCAACAGACGGGCCCTAATAATTGATCGTTAATGATACCGGCAAAAACCGCACAGATACTCATATAGAGCGCGACCCGCCCAACTTAAGAGGGCGCCGGGCGAGAAGGATAGCGCGTACGCCGCTGGCAGCGGTTCGAGTTGTGACATGTCGTTACTGGCTCTGAGAATGGGCTCTGATTGGTTTCTGATTGGTTGGTCCGCATTGTTAAATGAATGCGGAAATGTTGAATGAAAATAATCGTAGTAAAACGTAGTAAGCGTATTACGTGACATTGAAAGGGGCACGAGTTCTCATTTGATTTGTGCAAACGACATCAATTTTTGCCTTTTTATAAAAAAAATATTTTTGTTTTTCAAATAAATACTTTCCGGCGGTTCTGTTATCGAAACTGTGCACAAAATATTTCGTTCCAAAACGACTATAAAATCTACATGTATAATAATTGTTTATAACGTGTAATTGCGTTAATCTCCGTTACCATTATTGTAGGTATATCAAGAAACGTGAAAGTTAAGTTAGAATAAGTATATTTAATTGTAAATAAAGTATATTTAAGTAATATAACTTAAAATAACAAACAAATACACACAATAAAAAACAAGGAATTTATAAAATTTACGCGAAACAATAATAGTTTATTACTAATTCGTGAGTGGTGCTAACTTATTTGGCGCGCAAGTGTAATGGATACTAACGTGATGCATTCTGACATTGCAAGGATTGATCAACCAATGACGCGAGCCCATGCGCCCGGCATTGGTTTATTGTAATCTGTGATTGGTTGTTTGGTGCGCCTCCGCCGTCTCGCTCCGCGCTTACCGAAGGGACCCAAAATACTCGGACTGCGCATCTAGAGTACAATTTCACGATTTTTGGCGCGGCCTATGCCAATACCTACCCAACGCTAAAAGCTTTGTAAGGTCTAGAAACTGACTGCTTTCAACTACAAAAAGCGAAACACTAACGTTACTATAGAACATGTGGTGGTAGAAATTTGATAACACAAATTTGTCACAAAATTCGGCCGGGTGGGTACCACCGTGTACGATTGCGAAAAACCCTCCATAGTAATCTAATTTCGGTTTGATTGCGTTCAGGGGTCAGCAAGTGCATAGCCGGGCAGGGGGATTGTGGTCGCAGCACTAGTGGGACCGGTGGGTATCACGCGGTGCTGCGACGACAATCCTCTTCTGATGAGGCCGTCAAGCTAAAAAAAAAAAAAATTAAAAAAAAATGTCGCAGAAGCGTTACTGTGTTATTACACAAAGAAAAGGAGATACTATCTCCGTTCTTCAGAGTACGTCACGAGGAGGCTTTTTAGCCGACGAGCGTCTACTTGCCCATATAACTTAATGTTTACTCAACTTTAAGTAATTAAATAAACTAAAACTAAACATAAAAGTACTAACGAGTATCTTTAGACATTATTATATGCCGAGATGTGTTTAAATACATTACAGGTAATAAACTAGTGAATAACACTTTACTCATCCATCATTTTGGCGTTGTTCCCATACGAGGCCTTCACCTCGGAGCCCGAGCTCTGCTTACTCTTTCTGCTATTTTGATTTTTGGCTTAAACGGCCTTTATGGGCACGACTACCGTCTGACCTCCCAACCCCGAGAGGAAAGCTAACGCCAGAGCCTCGTGCCTTAAGGTTAGCTTGGCGCCTAAGGTCTTGATGGGGTAATATTATAACAATACATGAACTAAATATCACTTTACTGAACTAAACTTTATAACTTAACCCTTACCAATACCTAACCTTAACAATAGCGTGATACAACGAGTATTAAATTTCATAACATCGAGTTTTGTAAATTAGGTATCTACCTATCGCGGTGACTGCAGCTCATCATGGTATTCATGAAAGACTCTACAACGGCCCTTTGGCAAGTTTTATCCCTTAAGATATGGTTTAAGTAGCTATCGGTCATTCACCTCCTTAACCTGCATCTTTTAATCGCGTGTCGAGCGTGTACCAATTGTTTAAGAACTCGTTTATAGATTAATTTTATTAAAAGATTGGATCTATAGAGCACGTGCGAACAAATACTCGTAACTACTACAAGTAACCATTGTGCGATGCTTTCACTTTTTGGTCTATACCGTTGCTTGAAGTTGATAAAATCAGTCATCAGAAGATAAGTATACCGAAGGGCATTAGTTAAGTGGTTGTATCTCGTAATGAAACACGGATGACAGGTTCAAATCTAATGGTTGCATAAAATATATCAACATTGTAGTAATATATTGTTACAGGCACAACGCACTTGCGGCTAAGCGCAACTCGGCCAGCCGTTTCCGACTCGCGGCTGACTGTATGCGGCTAGACGCAAGTGCGTTGTGGGCCTTATAAGCATACCATTTTTAATGCAATCGATTGATGCGTTAGGCATGGATATATTTTACTAGTTGATCTTCGGGGTTTCACCCGTCGTTCTTGGGTCTTTTCGGGTGGGCTCTTGGGTCTCTAACCTTTTTTCTTTTACACGTCCCCAAGAACTGTGCTAACAAATGCAAAAAATAATTTTAACACAGAATGCTATTGGATACTTGTAGTTGTTACGAATATTTGTTTGCCCAGAGATTGGCACGTCAAATACGCAATCAATAAAAACAAAAAAAAACAGCTTTATGATTAGGTCGGTGGGGTGACTAGCGCCCCTCCCCCAAACCGGGGCAAGACGGGGACACCGTGGTTCCCAAACCCGAGGGGGGCATCTCGAAACCGGAGATGGCCCAGGGTCAGTCGGGGTGCGAGGGATATGCTCTAAGGGCAACCTTACACACCGGCGTCTGTAGACCCGAGACGGCGTGCGGTTTAAAAAAAAAAGGTATGGGTACATTGCAGTACTTATACATTTAACGGTTTTTTTTGCTTCAGCGTCTAGTTCACAGAGTCTTCATACGTTATAAAAATATGATAAAGTTATTAACTATATATTATATTATATACTTATATATGCGGACATCTATTTGAAACTATAGGAAGTCTGTCAATGATATTTTAAACATAATTCCAGTGAGAATGGCATCGAGTGCGGTGGAGTAAATCGAGGAGATTGTGTGTGTGGCACGTGCGCTTGCGCAGCGGGCTGGAGTGGCGCGGCGTGCGACTGCACAGATAGAAACGACACTTGCATGCCCCCCAATGGAGGGGAGGTGTGCTCCGGACATGGAGACTGTGTGTGCGGTAAGTAAAACTTCGCCTTTTTCTTCCGAGGACTTGGAATTCCCGGCAATAGTCAGATCTACTTAAATGGAAACAACTGTCTTCTTCAATTTTCCTATCTTGATCACAAAGTGTCTATTAACGGGCTTGAAGCCTATATACTAGCTGTTGACCGCAGCACCGCCCGCGTGGAATTCAGGTCCCGTCCACGCAACCCATGAGAACCTATTGCAGAAATAAAAAGATAAGACATTAGGCTGTGTTATTATAGACTCTAATCTGTCCCTGTATTTCAGTCAAATCTGTTAAGGCATTGAGTGTGATTGAGTAACAAACACCCAAACATCTTCACTAACTTTCAACGTATCACAGGCACGACTCTACGTGTCATCTCTATTACCAACTGATAAAATAAACAAAAAAATCAAGCAATCTGATTATAAGTATCCACTAAACACTCTTTGGTATATTTGTGTAGCCCATTCCACATGAGCAGTACGATGCACTCTTGTTTCCCTTAATTATCGTACCCAGTGGTAAAAAATAATGTTGACTGATACAACGACAAAATACCACCGTCACTAATATACAGGTGTTAACAAATTGTATGATTGGACCTGTTAAAAAGTTGATTATTTACTTAAAATGTTACTATGCTACTGTGGAGCCTCTGGAGGCTCTAGGGATTTACATCAAGGAAAACAAACTGAAGTCATTGAAAGCTATATATCGAATGTCCAAAAAACTCTACTTCTTCTGTAATTTTTACGTTCTGTAAAATATTTTTAATATTATTTTTATTCTGGCTATATTTAGACTAGAGGCCTGATACGAAGATATAATGATACAATGGTTTCCATTGATAAAGCACAAAATCGAATCAAACAGAATAAAGACTCGAATGTCATTACCCATTTTGGAAACCGAGGAGCGACTGCTGTCTGGTCTCCCAATCCTAAGAGGAAAACCTAAACCAGTGTCACGTCCGTTAATCAGCAGGTGGTGTTAAGAATACACGAGTAGTTTATTGCTCATTATATGAAGAATCTTTTATAATCCAACTAACATTATAAACGTGAAAATTTGTGACTATGTATGAATGTATGTTGCTCTTTCACGTAAAAACGGCAGAACGGATCTAGCAGAAATTTGGCATAAGGATGTATTATAGTCCGGAATAACACATAGGCTACTTTTTATCCCGGGAATATGTTCCCTTGGGTTACGGGAACGGGATCAGAATTCTACGCGGGCTGAGCGGCGGACAACAGCTATATTATTATATATATTTATACGTATAATATGGCGACGCGTATCTTGTACGACAAAATTGCCAAAGTTAGGGGACATGCAAATAAATGTTGATAATTAGTTGAAATTGCATTTTTCAAGATGCCTATAATTTTATTACAGGTCGGTGCGAATGCTCTTCAGCGGAAGATAGCGGCGTAAAATATTCTGGATTGTTTTGCGAAACGTGTGCTACTTGTGAGAACCCCCTGTGTGTGCATGCCGAGCCTTGCGTTACTTGTCATCTGAACAATAACTGCACGGATATGTGCACTATCGGCAACGTCAACTATACTGTCAGCGAGAATTTTATAAATACAGGTAAAAAAGGCTTTATCTTCACTTTAATAAAACAATGTCTTTTTTATATAACCTACTTAAAAAGAACGAAACCTTACAAAAAAATTCTTAAATAATGTACATAATACTACATAGAGATTGCAAAACCACTAAGTGATCATCAGTTAACAGCCCGTTGAAGCAACTGTCAACGACCTGTGATTTATCAACTACTTAGCACTACGTTAAGTAAACTTTAAATATTACCATGGATCGGCTTTTCCAACGTCAAAGTGAATTAATCAGTGAGATTGAGAGGATTGATATTAATTTTGACAAGGATGGACCCTCCAGGAAGACTCCAGATTACATAGAAAAGCGATTGAGTGCTCTGGAAAATTTATGGGGTGAGTTTGAGCATAACCATTCTTCACTAGAAGGTTATGACGACAAGTCTAGTGAATATTTCACTAAGGATATATACGTGAAATGGAAGGAAGTTTATAAAACTTTAAGAAGCAGGATTGCATCTTACGCAATGGACCCCGTAGCGACGACGTCCAAGGGATCAGCAGACTCGGATCAAACAAACAAACCGTTAAGCTTCAGTGTTCCTGAAATCAACAAAGATCAAGGGACCATACCCTGTGGCCCAATCGAGGACTTATTATCACAGCAGAGAACATACTTTAGAGCTTTTTCCCGCATTCAAAATGGCATCGATGTCGAGAGCATGGAAGAAAAGTGGGAAATCGAAGATCAACTCAAGGAGTTACAGCATCGCTGGCGCACGATTGATGAGCTGCATCTTCGCATTGACAACTTCCTACAAGGCAGTGATGAAGACTATGAGAGACAATTCATAGGCTACGAAAAGCTGTACAATAACACTAAAAGGTTGCTAAATAAAAGGCTGTGCTCGACGGCACATCTACGCGAATCGACGCCTAGAGTAGAAATTCCTGTATTCACAGGTAAATACGCACAGTGGCCCACTTTCTTCGACCTCTTTGCTGACACGATCCACAAAAATAACTTTTTAAGCAAGGCGCAAAAGATGCAACATTTGAAAAGCAAGGTGAAAGGTGAAGCTGAGCGTCTCATTCAGCACCTAAATATATCATCTGAGAACTATGACACAGCATGGGACTTGTTAACTCATCGCTATAACAATCCTCATGCACTATTCACCTACCAAATTGAGACGTTTTTGAGCCAACCGAATCTTCATAAACAATCATCGCACGAGCTCAAACGACTTTACGACACTACAATGGAGTGTATACATGCGATTCATAATCTAGGCGTGGACACCACCACCTGGGACCCACTTTTAGTTCACCTTATATCAAAAAAGTTAGACACTGACACCTACAGCGACTACAAGGAATCCTACAGGCCATCCTAGAGACAATTGACGACTCATTCATCAGAACTGTCAATGAGATGGGAATCACATGGCATTTCAACGCTCCAGCATGGCCCAGCGCAGGCGGACTATGGGAAGCTGCTGTTAAAGGTCTTAAATATCATTTGAAGCGAGTACTGGGAGAGCAACGACTTACGTATGAGGAGTTCATCACTTTGTTGTATCAGATCGAGGCTTGCATGAACTCCAGGCCGTTATTTCCATTGACCGAGAGCCCTGACGATGATTGCCTTACCCCTGGTCACTTTCTAGTGGGAGATACGCTTTTATCGAGGCCTCAGACTGATCCCGATTCGATCAACTTACCTAAACGATGGCAACTGGTGCAGGCCATAAACAAGCAATTCTGGAAGAAGTGGTCTAGCGAATACTTACAACAGCTACAATCGAGGTCAAAATGGAGGACAGCTAGCAAAAACTTGGAGGTCATCGACATAGTTATTATCAAAGAGGACAACATGCCACCAGGCAAGTGGGCCATGGGACGCGTGCTAGAACTTCATCCTGGGCAAGATGGCTACGTTCGGGTCGTCACCCTAAAAACACATAGCAACATTATCAAGCGACCTGTTAACAAGCTTATCATATTACCTACAAAAGAAACTAGCAGCATTCCAGTCAATAAAGAAGACAATCAGATCACACCCCCTGAACAACAACCACCGGTTGCTACGCGCACCCGCAGGCGAAGAGGGAATGCACTTTCGCATTTTGTGTCCATCGCACTTATCATGTTTATGACACTGTTTACACCGAGCATGGGACAAATCACGGAATCCTACAATATCACGCCCTTTCAAGACCATCAGAGCCTATATTTTGACAAAATATCAGATCTTCAGCATATAAGAGATGAATGGAAATTAGTCATCTTTTACAACTTAACTACATACTGGCATGGATTAACAGACATACAGCAATACGTCACACACTTAAAATCATTATGTCACACGTCAGGCGCTCAGTTCGAAAGTGTTGCATTACAATTACAACATGCAGTTGACGAAATCGAACATTATAATAGTTTGCTAAAATATCCAAACAAAAGAGCGAAAAGAGGATTGGTAAATGGTGTTGGCTACTTAGCAAACTCGCTTTTTGGAGTTTTAGATGAGCGATTTGCAGAGCAATACAAGGAGGACATAAATCGAGTCATGCAAAATGAAAACCATCTACATAACCTAATTAAAAATCAAACACTTGTAATTGAAGCTAAGTATAATATACTTCGTCGCAATGAAGACACTATGAAGCAACAGTTTTCTGTCATTCAGCAACATCTCCACAACATAACTGTTGAGGTGGGCCAAGTTAAGCACGATTACAACAGCGCTATTTATCTCACTTCTTCGGCTTTAGCGGCGAGTATAATATTATCAAACTTGAGATTCATACAGCAAACATTGATAACCACCGTGACGGATATTAATCACGGTCGTATTGACACTCACTTCTTCTCACCGGAACAGCTGGAGGAACAGACTAACATCATCTTAAGTCAACTTCACAGTGATCTTACTCTGCCCACTGACAAACATGATATACGCCAACTATACCAATTATTAAGAGTGTACTCAAGGATAATTGAAGACTACCTTATCATTGAAATCAGGATTCCACTTGTAAGCAGTGATATTTACGAATTGGACCGTGTACTATCGATACCCCAGCGCAGAGAAGACAACATGACGTATCGACTAGTACCAACATTACCCTTCATTGCATTTAATTTGAAGAGAGATATGGCATTTCTACTATCACATGAAGGCTCTCCAAGGCTGTATTCATACTCAGATGGATAAAATCTTATGTTCACTTGATCAACCCATCTATGACGTAAAGTTAAAGAATCCGTTTGTGATATCGAATTAGTAAATATAAACTCAATGAACACGTCACCGTGCACGTCACAGATATCACCTTGCACCGCCGGCCAGTGGATCAAATTACATCGCCGCAACGACTGGCTGTACTCCTGTTGTAAGGAATGTAAAGTTCGCATTTTCTGCCCAGCTGGAATGGAGATAAGGAGCCTAACGGGAAATGGATATATTAGCCTAGGTCAAGGTTGTTCCCTAAAGGGAGAAACATTAACCATTCATTCACACAACCACTTCCTTAGCAGCATACATCAGCAAGTAGCAGCCATCGAGGTACCTAAACCATCAGTTTTGAACTCGTTAATCAATAGTAGCGTCCCATCTGACGTACTGCTACCCGCATCAGATAATTCGGATGTTATGTTGGACCAACTGAAGACACAGATAGAAAAGTTAAAGAGCGAATCAGTTCACGAGCTTAACAGCCACGACCTACATCACTACAGCCTCCAGTACATCCTGCTTGTCGGACTGCTAATATTAAGTGGTATTATTATCCACTTCTGGAGGCGAAGGAAGTCGCGTGTTATGAAGCAACAAGAAGAAGCTACACGAACGCCACAGAGCGGTGCGTTGCACACAGACGACATCAGACGCGCAGACAGCGATACGAGTGTTGACCACGGCACGTCGCCTACAGTGACCCGAAAATTTGCGGTACCTACAGTGTAATGAAATATAGGTTTTTTGTGTATTCTCCTTTTTGAGGGGGCAAGATGTACGGACAAACGTACATTATTTAACTATTTCTTATATACGTAATTTTATTCATTATAGTTAGTCGCTGACGGCATGATTTTGTATTATAACTATGTCAACACAAATCAGTGTAATAAACATACTCAAGCAGAGCGGTCGTTTCCTTATCATTACCTCAAACACCGTAATTTATCACTACGCCTTACACTCATCATCATCATCATCTAGCAACTACTACTGTAGCCCCAACCCGCTACAATATCTATGCATACCTTCGGATTAGTAAATTTTCAGTTAAGGTTTTCTGTATCAGTTAATGCATTAGGATTACGTTTTTTGCGTTTGGAACCCCCGCGAGCTTTACCTCATTGATGCCAGCGATGAGGTGGGTATGTCACAATCGAATTGAATAAAACCACACGGTGTCCTTCCCAAGCGCCCATTGCCAGGCACCCCGGGGGCCCTCGAAAGGATAACCCCAGGGTTCCCGACGGACTTCGGCTGCCGTCGCGGCTACGCCTTTGGGGTCGGGTTAGACCCCGCGTCGGTGAGTTGTCAGGCGTGTGTAGGACACACACGACACGCCTCCGTCTTGGCCTGTAAGGGTGGCTAGCCGGCCAACTACCATCCTCAGGCTCCGATCATGGAGGTTGGTAGTCCCGGGCGTAGACAAGTCTGCGGCGAGGACGCGAAACTCGGGGGGCAAGGTCCTCTCCCGCTCCCTCCCTGCTGACTCTTTCGCGCGCATTACCTGCTCGCAGAAGGAGGCGGCGGCGTGCCACTTGCTTCCGTCGGAGACCACGGCTCTCACTATGGTCTCCAGCGAGTGAGCATGGTTATCTCCCGGTGGATGCGCCACAGATACTTACCGAAGCACCCGTGTCCGGTAATCATCTGTGACATCCGGTAGGAGAGGTCACCGCAGTGTCTTTCCAACCATTCCTCCATGACCGGCCTCACCGCCGCAATGGTAGCTTCTCCCCACTTCGGTCCCGCCCATACGGGGACCCCGTACAGGGCCATGCTTTGCACGATCCCCAGGTACAGTCTCCTATTACGATATTGCATTTATAACATGATACGGTTCTTTTTACCAAATCCAAAGATACTTATACTTATAGCCCCGAACACAAGGGCTACCATGACATGTACAATGTACATCCAGTTTCCATAGGGTTTTCGGACTATTATCACAGAATAAATAATAGTACAACTATTATTAAACAGTACCGTATCAATTTTTTTTTCGTGCGGAAATCCCCTCGGATAGGGCGCGGTTATGTCGGGCTTGAACCGACTAAAACCGCACGCCGTCTCGCGTCTACAGACGCCGGGGTGTAAGCATATCCCTCGCACCCCGACTGACCCTGGGCCATCTCCGGTTTCGAGATGGCCACTTCGGGTTTGAGAACCACGGTGTCCCTGTCTTGCCCCCGTTTGGGGGAGGGGCGCTAGTCGCCCCACCGTCCCGGTCTGCTTCTGCTGGGATAACAGGCGGCCTCACCTGCCACCCCCAGGCCTGCGCTCATGGAAGACGGAGGTCGTGAAGCGACCTCCGGCGCCTGAGTCACCTGCGACGCGCGGCGAGCATGTTGCGGGCTCGGCGCGCCGGGAGAGTTCTAAATCTCTCCCGGGCGCGCTCCGTCATCTCTTTCGCGAGCATTACATGCTCGCAGAAGGAAGTGGCGGCGGCCCACGCGCTCGCGCTCCGCACCATTGCCGCAATCATGCTGCCGAGCGAGAGGACTCCCACTTCGATGGCTGCCACGAGGTCACGCCTCGGCGCCTCTCACGCCGGGCAATCCGCCAGCATGTGCAGCCCCGAGTCGTCGCTTGCCAATCCTCCATGATGGGCCTTACCGCCGCTATTGCGGCGTGCCCTGCACTTGGTCGCCCAAGTCGTTCCTTCCACTCTACCACGATGGCCTGGCGCAGCTGGGACTGCACGGCCTTGATTTCTCGAGGCTCGGGATTCCATCCCTGCTCCCGCGCCTCCTTTCACTATTTTAATATACCATCATTGCTGTACCTTTCGTTTTGGTTGGTAAAAGTAGTAATTCAAATATTGGATCAACGCGCATTATTAAGAATTAGTTTTTCAATGTCAACTCATTCATAATTATTATAATCATTCATATTCAGCCACGGTATGGTGTTCGAAAGTGACTCATTATAGCGAGTGCTGGGTAATTACGGTGCGGTTTGTATTTGAAAGTGATGATTGCCGTTCCCGCAAACTGTACTTTGCGGTCCGTTGGCGTTATAACAGTAAAGAATTTATAATGAGTGTAGTACTCTTAATTAGAGTATTTTAAGTTTCCCATCGTTTAGATGATAGATACTGATTTTTTAAGTATTCTCCGTTCAAATTAAGAGCCGTTTGACCAGAGGAAAACCTTCATCCTACGCAGAACTACTGAACACTTGCACGTTGTTGAGTTATTACTGGTAACTAGGTTGCTAGAACACTAACTATACATCGGTAAGACTAAACATCAGGTTGCTAGAACACTAACTATACATCGGTAAGACTAAACATCAGGTTGCTAGAACACTAACTATACATCGGTAAGACTAAACATCAGGTTGCTAGAACACTAACTATACATCGGTAAGACTAAACATCAGGTTGCTAGAACACTAACTATACATCGGTAAGACTAAACATCACTAAACTTAACTAAACTTTAGATTTACCCGTTATATTTAAAATATTTACCCGTAAGTGAGTAGGTTACGGTGAGCGCAATTTTAGACTACATTTGTCCATAAAAGTGTATTCATCGTGGTTATATTGATATATTTTCCAAAACTAAAAATTACTAGCATTACTAAAAAGTATACTATTAGCATTACTTAAAAGTAAAGAATGTAATAATTAGTGTGTTTTTCTTTACAGAAACAAATAAGGACGAAATTTCCTGTATATTACGACTACAGAATGATGATAGTGATGGTTTAGAATGTCAATACAAGTACACATACTCAACTGCATCTCATTCCTTAACTGCTGTCGAAATCGTCATCAGAACCAAAGAATGTTACCAACCAACGAGTGCTAAAATCATGACCAGTGGCCTCGTCATCATGGGCTGTGTCATCGCAGCTGGCCTGGTTGGCATTATAGCGGTGAAAATTGGACAAATTGTGTCTGATAGAAGAGCGTATGCAAAGTTTGTGAAGGAAGCTCAAGAAAGTAGAAAACACATGCAAGAATTGAATCCTTTGTACATTTCACCTATATCGGAGTTCAGGTTACCTGATTCGTTTCCTAGGGATAAGAGTGATTAGTAAAAATAGGAATAATTAAAAACCTACCATCGATGATTTCACGTATAATTTGCGATGTTTTCAGAACAGTTTCGGTTAATTTGCGCTTATATTTGTGCACTCGCTAAATTCTCAACAAGTGAGACGAATTCGCGCCGCCCCAAGCGAGACGCCCCATTCACCCATTATATGTGCATGTTTTCACAACCTTTTATGTCTATTAGGTTAATATTTGAGCAGTTGGCTAGATTGTCCACAAGTGATGTGAGTCGTGGACCTAGTTTGAAGGTTGTATCAAACCAATACGTGAATAGAACAATTATCGCCCCCTAGTGCATATTCTTTACAGTGGCAGATGCAAATGCTAAAATCATTCCCAGTTTGTTATTTTAGTCTTGAATTTCTGAACCTAATATGAGTATAACAGAATTTTTAATGTTGAGGAGTGAAATGGAATGTTATTTTTTTAACTAGACTATACACGAGTACAATTTTTTGTTTCTTCTTACGTTAGGTGGTCTAGTCTCATGTTTAATGTGTTGATGTTCATTTTGCGTTAATTACTTAACCGCTTTGTACCAATACTTCACCCAGATTGGGGTACAAATCGATTAAGTACCTATAATGGGCTATTTAATTATATTTGTGTTTGTTAAGATTTTTTACATTGATAGTCTAAGTAATCTAAGCATATTTATTTATTTGTATACCTATGTACTGAGTACACTTTGCAAGTTGTTACTTGACTAGACAGTACAGTAGAGTCATGTCATGAGTCATTAGTAAGTTTGACATACTCTAGATGACTATATGTACACCTGCATGTTGGTTTGTAAAAAAAATATTCATAAATCTAAAGCAAAATATTAATAAATATTCTATGACATTCACACAGCGCCATCTAGACCCAAAGTAAGCATAGCTTAACTAGATTGTATTATGGGTTCTAGTAGGCGGATAAACATACTTTTCACTAAAGATATATTTTAATTCATACAATGTAGTATATTATTTATACTTGTTAAGCAGTGTGTCTGAGGGTAAGTGAAGTAGCCAGAGTTCTTAGACATAGGGGTATAGTCAGTACCTTTCTTTTTTCGTGCGGGAATCCCTTCGGATGCCCCCCCACCGGCCAGCGGGGGCGGTTATGTCAGGCTTGAACCGACTAAAACCGCACGCCGTCTCGGAAACTCAACATCCAGCGGGCAATGTACTTAACCATTCGTAGTTAGTAATGTACGTCTTTAGACACGATATTGTGATTTGTATAAAAATATTCAATAATTTCAATGCTACTGCGCTTCGTTATAACAAGGTAGACCTAGAGTGTAATTAAGAGTACCTATATACAGATTAAATTGTACCAAACCTACCATTATTATAGATCGAATTCGTCATGTCTGATCGATGTGCATCGGTCGTGCAATAATGAGTTTTCTTCTAAGCTACATATATGTACAGTCAGCGAAAACAGTAGCATACACACTTAAGTTTACAGACCTCTTTTTTGATTTTTACAAAATAATACAACTTAGTCTGCAGGAAATGTTGGACAACAAATATTGTAATATATTATAATAACAATTCTTGTAAGTGGCAGTGTAATTGTCTTTTTACAAATAAATATCTTTAAACCTAATACAGTTTCGATCTTGACTGCTACGCTACGCTGGAGGTCTATTTGCATTGGTCTGGGTGTTTTCGTTGTGTGGTTCATCCCAGAATATTTACTTATTTGAAGCTGATGTAAAAAGTTTAGTATTCAGAAACTGTCGTCGCTGATTATACATCTAAAACAAGAGGTATGATATTTTTTAATCACTTTTAATTACAAAGGTGTACATATAAGTATTGATCGAATGAACTTCAGTTACAGACTCGCATATCGTGTAGGTACCTTTTTTTCGTGCGGCAATCCGGGATACCCCCCCTGCCGGCCAATGGGGTGATTATGTAGGATTCGAACTGACTAAAACCGCACGCCGTCTCGGGTCTTCAGACACCGGGGTGTAAGGTTTCCCTCGTACTCCGGCTGACCCGGGATCATCTCCGGTTTCGAGGTGGCCCTCTCGGGTTTGGGAACCACGGTGACCCCGTCTTACCCCCGGAAAGACAGGGGCCGCGAAGGGCCGTCATCCCGGTCGGCTTATGCAAGGGTGTCAGGCGGCTCCACCTGTCACCCCCAGGCCTGCGCTCATGGAGTACGGAGGTCGTTTAGCGACCTCAGACGCCTGAGTCACCTCCGCGCCTCACGGGTTCTACGGTTTCGGACCCGCTCCGCCGCATCCTTCTCGAGCATTACTTGCTCGCAGAAGGAGGTGGCGGCAGCCCAAGCGCTCGCGTTCCGCACCATCGCTGTGAGCAAGACGCCGAGTAAGAGGACTCCCACTCCGAGGGCCGCCACGAGAGCCCGCCTTAGGGCCTACCACGCCGGGCACACCTTCGGTGTGTGCAGCCCTGAGTCCTCGCTTCCATCATAGTGATGGCATTAAGACGTTGGCTCCTTTCTGATCTGACACAAGTGGTCCCCGAAGGACCCCTTCCCAGAGATCGCCTGCGTGAGCCGGTACGAGAGGCCCCGTGTCGCCTCTCTACCCAGTCCTCCATGATGGGTCTTACCGCCGCTATTACGGCGTGCGCTGCGCTTGGTTGCCCAAGTCGTGCCAAATTGGTTGCGTTTTTTGCAATAAATTTAGATTTGTGTTCACGATGGTAGATATGGTAAAATATGAGAACCTGGTTTAGTTGATCAAGAACGTAAATACTTTTACTTAACTAAAAACCAAATTTCATTCTCGTGTTCTTATGTAATATAGATTTTGTAGGTACCTTACTTTGTGAGCTCTTAATAATAATTTAGTCGTTTCGTGTCTAGAAACTGCTAAGTACACGTACGTCATTTGTAAATAACTAAACCAAAAATTAAATATTTGTTAACATTTTACACTGTTTTATTTTTTTTGGGATTCAATTAAACTTATGGAAATAACGAATTAATAAAGAAAAGACTACGAGAGTGGGAACGACTAGCTAAGTAGTAGATAAGCGGTCATAATATTGGCAATAGTCGAGCAGTTATTCGATACGCAGAGGCACTATGTGACACAAAGTGTGCAACGGTGCGCCTCGTATCACTACACTTTATATACAGGGCGTCCCACGGCGATGCCACATGGAGGGAAAGTATCCATACTATTATAATTATAAAATTGTAAATTAGTTGTATGTTAAATGAACGATTCTGAACACAAAAAAATTTTTTTGGAATTCTTGTCTGTTTATCTCAGTCTGTTTGTTTACGATGGATGCAAAAACTACTGAATGGATTTTGAAACGGTTTTTGCATTAGAAAGGTCTTGGTCAGACTTAAATCTGTAACTATGTTTGATTGCAATTGGTTGAGAAGAACCGGAGATATTACCGAAAAAACGATAACCAACCTCCTCGCGGGTGGGCGGAGCCTCGAGTGTCAGAAAAAGTTTAAGATACTTTCCATCCATTTTAATTTTTACTAGCAGTCTAAATTGTTTTTGGAAACAAAGTGAAGTCATTACATTATTACGATATGATTTCGACTACATTGTAACTGAGATTGGCGCTTGAATGAAGAAGGAGAACTTATAGCCTTACTCGAGGTCACAGCAAATCATTAAGCGTTGAATCACCGTTGGTGTTACGGGTCAAGAACGGAACGAATACCTAACCTTACTTTAATCCATTCACACGCAACTAAGGCTAATTGATTTAGGTAATAAACTAGTTGATTATACATAAACGCAATTCATTGTACTGGAACGACTTTTATTTGGATATCGTACAAGAGCCAGTGCGGAATTTAAATTGTGCAAAGATACTATGTAAGTTCCATATATATTTCTATCTAATATATAAAATTCTCGTGTCGCGGTGTTTGTAGTTAAACTCCTCCGAAACGGCTTGACCGATTCTCATGAAATTTTATGTGCATATTGGGTGGGTAGGTCTGAGAATCGGACAACATCTATTTTTCATCCCCCTAAATGTTAAACCCTTTATTATTTTTGTTTTTAATTTTTAGATAAAAAAGTTTTTATTTTATTTTTTTATGATACAGCATTAGAAAATTCATACAACCCTGAATTTTCAACCCTCTACGATCAACCCCTATTTTTCCAGCGTGATTTTTTAATTTTTTTGTTTTTAATAATTTCCTACAATTGTGATTTTTTTCTCAATTCAATTTGATCTTCCGCCTTCGCCGGTCGATAACCGATCAACTATCAATCGATCAGTTATCCCGCTAGATGTCTACCGTTGTCACCTCTCATCCAGCAAACATCACGGAGTAGGGATGAGAACGAAGCCGGCCTCTTGTCTTACTCACTATACAGTTTTCGGCATACTTTCATTGTCTACAACGCTTTCGATTATAAGTAAATCCCCGCACACTTATAGTAGATAGTTATTTTTATTGAACTAAAAAAATGTTCAAATATACATGGCAAAACAACGTTTGCCGGGTCAGCTAGTACATTTATATAATTATTTGTCCTTTCTGACTGACTGGTTCATTAACGCAGAGCCTAAACAGCTGGGGTTACAAACTTGAAATTTTGGCAGTTGATGCCTTTTATGTTTTAAGCCAAAGTAATTTTTTTTTGCAAATTATTCCAATGTAATTACGGGATGAACGGCTGTATGTAAGTCCATATTTTTAGGGTTCCGTTGCCAAATGGCAAAAAACGGCTTATAGATTCGTCATGTCTGTCTGTCTGCCGTCCATATATCACAGCCACTTTTTCGAAACTCTAAGAACTATGCTGTTGAAACTTGGTAACTAGATGTATTCTATGAACCGCATTAAGATTTTCACACAAAAATAGAAAAAAAAACAATAAATTTTCGGGTTCCCCCACTTAGAACTGAAACTCAAAAATATTTTTTTCATCAAACCCATATGTGTCATGACATATCTATGGATATGTCTTCAAAAATTATATTGAGGTTTCTAATATAATTTTTTCTAAACTGAATAGTTTGCGCGAGAGACACTTCCAAAGTGGTAAAATGTATGTCTGAAATAAGAGAATGATAAAACTAAAAACAATATATGTAAACCATATAAACTTTCACCGAAAATTGATTTGAACGAGATCTAGTAAGCAGTTTTTTTTACGTCATAAATCGTAAATCGTAATTTACCTTTCATTCAATCAAATCAAATATAAAAATTAAAAAAGATCATTATTATGTTACTTGCTGCTACGGAACCCCTCATGGGCGAGTCCGACTCGCACTTGGCCGCTTTTTTTAAGTAAGAGAGACGAATTTTCATATCAGGTAAATACCTTCTTCTTGCAAGGAGACCTCCTCCCACCTCTTCTTAAAAGAATAGATAAGGGATGAAAAATGTATATGAAAACTTTCTTTACTTTTGAAGTAAGTATAGGTTCCTCCAAGATCTTGGGATCTCAAGCCAACCTCACATGCAAATGCTGCTGTTACACACCTTGACAGCGACGTTGAGACGATGATGATGGTGAACAGCCGATATCTGAGTTAGAAATAGTTAGAATCAATAAGTAAAATAACATATCTTAATCAAATTTATTACATCCCAATCCATTACATTTACAAATATAGAATTTTATTCACTAAGAGGTAAACGCGTAAAATAGAACGCTCTTTATTTATTTTACAGTAATATTTTATGTCCTGCCTTCACACTGTTAAGTCACGCTTAGAATTAAATATCACTGAAACAATTTCAAATGAATTGCATAGAGTGGTGTAATTTAATTGTCAATGTTATTAAAATCACTTTCATCTAAAATTACTTGACCTACAGTACCCAGCTTTTGATTTGACAAGTTGGGAAGAAGAGTGAGAGTCCGGCCAAGGTCTGCTTGCTTCGGTTTTGATGAGTGTTCTCTCTAGCGAGAGTAGAGTATAGAGTAAATAAAACCGAAATTACAGTTATACTAAACTACTACTACTCTATAAAGATACCAACCAGTTAGTGCGATAGAGAGAACTCTCTACAAAACCGAAGCAAGCCGATCTTAGTCGGACTCACACTCTTCTTCTCGAAGTGCCTAATAGCCGGGTAAGTACTACACTTTGTTTAGAATCACTTCAGTAATATTTTTACAGCGGTGTAAAGACTACATTAGTTATCACACCTTTTAAAGTTTACACGCTAACGCTAACGTTACGGTCATCAGAACAGTATACAGTTTTCGTTACATTTCATGTAAGCGTCCGAAATACCTTATTTTAAATCACATCCTGATTGTCTTATCATTAGATTTAAGCTTAGCTTGACTAAGTACCACAGGAATATAAGTATCTACGTAAGGCCGGTTGCTGCCTTATGCGTGTGCACGCATGCCAGCGCTCGCACTTCGTACTGTTTCATGTAAATCGTATGTATTTTTGTACGAAACTATATGTACGTGACAAAGCATAAAGCAGCGGGTGGCCTACAAATACTTATTATACTTTTTACAAAATTTTATATTTTTAAGCTAGGGCCTAAAGCATTGTAATTTTAAAAAGCTTAAAAGTGTCAGCGTGTGTGTTTATGTAACTACCCTGAATCAAAAGTTGACGTTATAGTGGTATCTTAGGGTACTAGTCACAATTTATAGGGCCTATGGTACTCAATTGTATGTGCATTAAGTATATAGTGTTCTGAAAAAATCTTTCTATGTCTATGTCTATGATATACATACGCCAAGTTTCAATATTAGTCCCGTCTGAAAATATAAAATGTAAATTAAGTACGTGAATTTGTTATGTTGTTCTCTATGATTATGTACAGTAAGCGTCAAAATTAGATGACGTATACAGATTGCAAAATAAAAAATCCGTATGAAAATTATTGTTAATATTTTAGTTACGATTTAAAAGTATTATATAATAAAACAGAGGGAATAGTTAAACAGCGTTTTCAGAAAGAAATATTAATTATTTTAATAAAACATAATTTTTTCAATTTCAAAGTTATTACCTTCTTTTGACGCTGACTATACTTATGGGTCTTAAAGTTTACACACACAATTTAAAAAATGCCCACATATTTCTACTTTTAACCATCTTAAGGCCTCGTTTATTCATGAATTTATTATAGAAGACAATGTAACTGAAAAATGCCTACAATTATACGCATTGTTAAATCTCAATGCCAAGTTTAATGGTTTAGTATTGTACTTTATCACGTAATTTAATATTAACTAGTCAACCTGGTGTTGGACAATAATGGCCACGAGAGGTTTAGTCAAAGCCACGTAAAAGTAAATACATGAAGTCAATAATTTCTTCAAAATGTAGGGTGTTAAAACAATAAGAATAATAGACAAAATTTTATTAACCTGTTACAGCTCACAAGTTTTAATCAATAAGGTTGTGTGCAACGTATGAGTAAATATTTTACACTACCTGGCATTTTTTTTTCAAGTCAGGAAGAGGAGTGAGTAATGGGCTAAGATCGACTTGCTTCGGTTTACATCTTTTTGAGTCGTTGAAACCGAACTATTTGCTTTAGATTTTTTTTTAACACAAACAGTTTTTGCTGCTCTATGAAGGTATCAAACTCTACAAAACTGAAGCAAGCCTATGTTAGCTGGACCCTTCTTCCAGTTTGATAGAGAGTCTAAAAAGCATCTGGAATGAAAGATTTGTAGATTTTGGTGCCAAGAGGCATTGAGATTATTCCTGATTTCTTTCGTTGAAACCGAACTTATTGTTTTAGAATTTTTAGAGAAACCGCTTTGGCTTCTGAAACTTCACACTATACTAACATAAGAGCAAGGGGCTACCTCGAAAAGTACACCGTAACTTCGAAGCAGCATGAAAGAAGTATAGTCAGCGTAAAAAGTAGATGATCACTTTAATTTTTTTGAAATATTTTTTAAAATAAAGTAGCTTGTTTTGTCTCTATTCAAATAACTTAAAATCTTGACAATATTCTAGTAATTTTCCTTCAGATTTTTCTTTTGAATCTGCGCAATCATAATCTACTTGTGACGCTGACTGTACCTTGAAGTTAAGTGCTTCGGATTTCTTTCAGTAGGATTTAGATCAAACGAATACCCAATTTACGAGATAAATGTGTATCATGGTACCTTTGTTTTTTTTCGTGCGGAAATCCCCTCGGATACCCCCCCCCCCCCCCGCCGGCCAGCGGGAGCGGTGTATCATGGTACCTATTGCCCAAAACTTCGGCCCGCAACTTCAAATATATGTTTCATGGTAGGCCTCCTATTTTCCCTTAACAGTCAACTAAACCTCTCGTCTCACAAATAGTGTCTATCTACAGCAAAGTGTGACGCAGTATTAAACGTGTCGGTCATGTCTTGCGGGGGGTACCAGCGTCATAGGTGCTGCTTCCCTCTTGACGTCAAGCGGAGGCAGCTTGGGAGTGGAAGCCGTCATCGGAGTATTGTGCGCGGGTAGCACTGGCACTGCGTCGCGTACTATGCCTCGGATCAAGTCTGATATGCACTGCCATGGAACTAACCTGTAATAAAGCAAGGGTAAATTTAAAACCTGGGTGCCTTAATTATGCTTAGGTGAAGAAGATGATGATGAGTATATTAACTACAAAAGAGGACAGGGCCTGAGGATTATAAAACAACTTATACATCGATTAAATGAAATTTTTAAGTAATTAGTATGCTAACTTTACCTATACATTTAGATCGAGAAAATAGAACATCTAGGACGGGAGTTGAACTCGCGACCAGTCCCTTACCAGCTGAGCTACCTGGACACGTCCTAAATATACGAAATTGATTCATCGATTTATTGGTAGGTATAGGATTTCCAATATTAAACAGATTTGTAAATATTATAGTGCTAAGCAAATTTTGTCGCTGACTGTACTTTTATTTTTACGTCATTACTCGTAGTAAAACGCTATTGTGATGATTTAGAAGAACAGAAATAGTGACATGTTACATGTTTACATGGTAAAGTTAATGGATTAATTAATGAACATTGATGATTCTCTCAGTATAGTATAATAAATATGTATCTAGAAGTTGTCGGGGTGCGAGGGATATGCTCTAAGGGCAACCTTACACCCGGGCGTCTGAGGACCCGAGACGGCGTGCGGTTTTGGCGGTTCAAGCCCGACATAACCAGGGGGGGGGGGTCACTCCGCCGATCTGCGAGAAATTATAAGTACATGCCGGCGGCAACCCCGGGGCTGCTTATTCAGTGGTTGCTCCGCCGTGGGCCGCGAGACTCACGCGCGTGTCTCCCGCATACCAACGCGGCAACGTCGCAAGCGCATATTGTATACGATGTATAAAATAAGAGCAACGAAATATTGCATTGCTGCGGGTTGCAGAAACAATGACCAAAATTCGGATTGCACGTTTTTAATAGATGAAATTTCTAATGATTTAATAGATGAAATTTCAAGATCAGTTGCAGGTTTAGACGAGACTAATCTATTTACTAGATACAAAGCATTCAACAACCAATCTAGTTTTTATGGCAGCTTAAAAATGCCACCAAAAGATTTTATAGAGTATTTATCGCTCACTTAATAATGTGCCTGGTAGATGGCTCGCCCCCTATTACATTGGGACCTTAAAACATAACTGGCGAATCGTGGGTGTGTAATACACCTCTGCCTTACCGTTCGGGGTTACAGGCGTGAAGTTATGTTATGTTATGTTGTGTTATGTACACAATTTTAAACCACTTTCATAGAAAATTTTGAAAATTGTGTTCAAAGTAATCCAGGCAGCAAACTTATAGAACTTTTTAGAAATATACCTCCACAATCGCCATGTGCATGTTTCCCAGTGGAATATTTATTAAAATTGTTTTGTAGGTTTCGCATATATGCAACAATTAAATTTAACAACCGGCAATTTAAAGATGGTAAAAAAAAGTATATATAAGTAAGGCATTAGTAGTTAAGTAAGCAATAAATACAGGTCACGCCCACATTACCCTTAGTATTTACTTACGTAAACCAATAAAAAGTAATCAGTAAGTAAATATATTGTTTTTTCTTTTTTAATGAATTTGGTAGCTAGCTTGCTAGCAGTCGGGGTGCGAGGGATATGCTCTATGGGTAACCTTACACCCCGGCGTCTGTAGACCCGAGACGGCGTGCGGTTTTAGTCGGTTCAAGCCCGACATAACCGCCCCCGCTGGCCGGTGGGGGGGGTATCCGAAGGGATTTCCGCACATATAAAAATAAAAAAAAGGTACCTTTCTCTATTTGTGCACTACTGTGAAAACGTGACGGGTGTGGTTATGTCCTACAACGAGAGTTGCCAAGCAATAAGCATAGTTGTGCTAGACGGGTACCTTATTCTGACATAGTCGATGCTTGCGCCACAGAATAGATAATAGTGCAAAGCTACCATATCCGCTTACGATCAGGCGGACCGTACGCGCGTTTGCCACCGACGAAGTTTAAAAAAATGACAACCCTATCTTCGACATTACTCCGCACCTTGCAGAGTAATTTCGACCTTCGCGCCGGGCATTAGAACTCAATGACGGCGCAGCTGGCGTGCGGTCCGTTGCTAATAATAATTAATAGGCACGTAAAAAGGCGGCATTCGTGAACATCAAAACAGAGGGTCTTCTGTACTTGTACTATTATCTTGTACTATTATTTATTCTGTGACATAACCGCCCCCGCTGGCCGGCGGGGGGGTATCCGAGGGATTTCCGCACGAAAAAAAAAATAAAAATAAAATAAAAGCTATCTTGAAGTTTTTAGAGTTAAAAAAATCATGCTTACGATCGTCAAACTTCGTTCTACGTTCGTGGGAACAATCTAGTAATTAAAACTCGCGGTTTTTTTTTTCAATGTTTCAATGTTCAATTACCTTTAATTACCTACATTTAGTATTCCGTCAAGACAAAAACCGCTTACAGGCTTTACAAAATATACCTACATTTGAGTGTTTGAGGTATGTACCAAAGCTTTCGAAGCTAAATCCGTGGACCTACTCATCAATTGAGGAGGCTCTGACGCCGATTATCCTCTCGAGTTTGGGAGGACAGGTCGAGGTTATGATGAGTCATCATCATCTTAGCGTTGTAGAGGAAAGCTTGCGCAGAGGCTAGTCCGCCAATCAGCAGGTGTACCGGCTGGCAGGTAAGGTTGGATTGAGCCCAGGATTTTGGTGGCATCCCAAACACACCCATGATGATGACTATATACCCATAATCTAATAGCGAGACGAATGATATCTTAGAGGGCTGACATCGTTCAACATGCTTCGTTTGAATTGTTCGTGCAAGCAGCAGCGTGCGTGCGAGCAGTTTTAAGTGATAATTCAATATCAATCTTATTCCACTCAGACAAGGCTTAGAATAGTATGCAAAACGCGCTACTGTCTTATTGGTAAACATTTTATTATTTACTGTTGCATACTATTATATTTTCAACTTCGAATTAATTGAATAAGCTTGATATTTAATTACCATTTAAAAAGTGCTCGAGCATATCTTCGCCTGATCTGAACTGACCGGATGTATTACTTTACAGGTTGGTTATAACACTGTATACGCACCATTTCAAAGGTAACACCACGCGGAAGTAGCCGGGAATGAGAGCGTAGGGTTCGTTGGTGCGGATCGCGAGCACCACGCGGTCGGCCACGTCGTTTGAGTTTAACTGGGGCACGAATCTGAAAAAGGCCAAGCAGAAAGTTAGGTTACTTATATTTTTGACTAGGTATTGCCTGCCGCTCCACCAGCGTGAAATTGTGATCCCGGTCCCGCCATCCATGTGAGCCTATTCCCGGGATAAAAAGCCTATGTGTTATTCGGGTCGGTAATCTATACCTGTACCCAATTTCAGCCAGATTCATTCAGCTGAATGAATCTGGCTGAAATTATAATTATGGCAATATTCAAACTATATTTCACCATACATCCATGCATCCATGCAGCCATGTATCCATGCATCCATGCACCCATGCATCCATGCATCCATGCACCATTTGCATCCATGCACCCATGCATCCATGCACCCATGCACCCATGCATCCATATATCCAGGCATCCATATTTTTATCCATTTGGGGCTCAGAGATGTTTGTAAGCCCTCTACACCCTTGTATGCATGAACATATATCACAATAGATGTACAAGCACCGACTTCAACAGAAAAGCCTTATGTGTTGCTTATCTTTAGAATTAAATCGGTAATTCAGTTATTTTACACTTTATAGTGCCTTTTTGAATTTTGAAGTCGATTGAATTTATTCTTATTAAAATAGTTTATATTATTAGTATACCTATAGATACTATAGCAAGTTTCTAATTGAGATAAAAGGAGAAATCTGATAAATCGGATAATACACTAAAAATCGTTTATTTTACCTGATTACCCTATGTAAATCTCAGTTTCTAGATGACGGCCAAGTCTTTAAGAAATGCACTTTGTTATGTCAGTACTAAGTATTATCTATTCTGTGATTTTATCAAAGAACGTTAAACTTAACCTTAGCTTAAATGATGCAGGAATTAACTGATTTGGCCAAACTTACTAATAGTTGTAATAAGTTGTAAATGTGTTTATGTTTTTAGTGTTTTAGAAGAGCTAGGATAAAATCTGTGTTTACTCTTTAATTATTATTCTGTAACTACTGTTGACGACTGTATAACTTTCGATATTACTTACCTAGAATTAACTTCTTCGAACATTCCAGTCGAACGTATGAAGTATGGACATATGAGGGAGGTGCGTACTCCTTTGATGCCCTGGGTCTCCAGCTCGATCCGCAACGCCTCATCGAAACCACAAGCAGCGGATTTCGATGAACAGTAATCAATCAACTTGGCGACTCCAACATGGCCAGCCATTGACGCAATGGTGACGATGTGGCCGTCGTTTTGTTCGATCATGGCCGGTAGGAAAGCTTTCACCGTCTGGAGTAAATAATTCGAGATTTAAATGTAGTAGTACGATACTGAAGAAATGTGATGGCAATAGTTAATTGCAAGTACTCACAGGCTAAACTAACCGCTTACCACCAGTTAGCCTACCATGACGTGCTATAAGGAATGAAGTTATATATCCAATATAGCTCCATCTCTCTTTCTCGCCCAGAAAACGAACGCATAGCACGTCATAGAAGGCCCATGATAGGTGTGTTGTGGGCTTGGTTGCTACCTTATTTGAACAAATTAATGTAAGTACTTCAATATTTACGTAAGTAATGTGTAAAGACATTTGATCATTAGCAATGAACATAAATTACCGTTTATGTGCTACGAAAATTCATTAGTTTTGTGAGTTGTAGATGTCAGCGCGTGATAATACTAATGGGATTGCAAGCATTCAGAGGCTTACCATCAGGTGTGTTGTGTGCTACCTCATTTATAAAACATGTTCTTCTTACTTCATACTTCAGTTTTAACATAGGTAATATGCAAAGACATTAAAGGTCATTACTGTGATGAACATATACGTTCTACCAAACCCTCAAAGTTTTGTATCTCATGTACCTACCTAAGTGAATGTAATGCTTTTTGTATAATGACGTTCTTAAACATTCATCTAAAGGTCTCTGTAGATTGTTGACCTTTTGAAAAAGGTTTAAACAAAAGTATATACATTAGACATTGACAAAATTATTTTTATGTTGACTTCTTCTAATAGCATACCATTATAATACACGATGATTGATATTCAGAAGGTTGTAAGTGACATTAAACGCTGAAAGAAAACATTCATTATAAGATACTTATATATGAGATACCTTAGTAACAGAGACATTCCTTTCGACCTTAGATTTAAATATATAATAAACTAGCGGACGTGGCGTACGTTTTCTGTAAGATATTTAATAGGTATAAATCAAAATGCTCAAGAAGTTACAAGTTATAAACATATAATTTAATCAGATAAAAAATGCTATTGACCGCCGAGATCTGGTACCTCGAAGTCTTTTTATACTAAACCAATATGGTGTTATTATCTTCTTTGTAGTTTTGGTGTACTTTTTAAGAGGTGTTTCTGATCTAATCTAATGTTTATTTTAAATGTGACCTTGGCAATGCCTTAATGATCAATTATTTGACCGAACGTGATAATTATGTTGTCTCCAATCAGTCTTCAGTAACCTAGCTGTAGTATGATCATAGAATGGCATTATATTTTCGTTTGGTCTCCGCCCCAGGCCCCAATTGGTGAATGTTCATAACTTACCCAAAAATGTGCTAAAATATTAACGTCGAAGGTCCTCTGGATAAGATGATCAGGCGTGTTCAACAGATACTGTCCTGAGACCACACCTGCATTGTTTATCAACAGATTGACCTGAAATAAAAATACATATTTTAAAGATAGTTTTCTCGATTGTCATTATTTAATAATCTAACGCGTAACCATTGAACCAAGTTCAATGAACTTAGGGTTGATTTCACGAGTTAAAATCATTTAATTAATTGAGTTCTCACGGTTGATTGTTTAATAGTGATAATGATCATAGTTTTCAGTAATTACAAATAAAATGTGATTTAAAGAAAAAACTTTAATTAAAATTCTTGAAAACGCAGAACATTAATAGGGAGTTCAATGACAACAAATTTTCCCGTCATTTGCAGTCATTTTTTTAAATTTGAATCTATAGGTACTGTATATTATATTAAAATCGGAACGAGGTGAATGCGAATATTTTTTCTAAAAAATAATTGCCGTGTTCTAGGAACGATACCGATGCCAAAAATGTGATTTTTACAAGTTTTGTCTGTCTGTTTGTCTGTTTGTCTGTTTGTCTGTTTGTCTGTTTTTCTGTTTGTCTGTTTGTCTGTTTGTCTGTTTGTCTGTTTGTCTGTTTGTCTGTTTGTCTGTTTGTCTGTTTGTCTGTTTGTCTGTTTGTCTGTTTGTCTGTTTGTCTGTTTGTCTGTTTGTCTGTTTGTCTGTTTGTCTGTTTGTCTGTTTGTCTGTTTGTCTGTTTGTCTGTTTGTCTGTTTGTCTGTTTGTCTGTTTGTCTGTTTGTCTGTTTGTCTGTTTGTCTGTTTGTCTGTTTGTCTGTTTGTCTGTTTGTCTGTTTGTCTGTTTGTCTGTTTGTCTGTTTGTCTGTTTGTCTGTTTGTCTGTTTGTCTGTTTGTCTGTTTGTCTGTTTGTCTGTTTGTCTGTTTGTCTGTTTGTCTGTTTGTCTGTTTGTCTGTTTGTCTGTCGGACATGGTTAACGTTCGAACTATAAATCATCACGCTATGGCTAAAAGGTGATGAGCAGTAAAATATGAAATCTCGAAACTACAAAACCTCTATTTCTTCATAATAAATGATTGATAATATAATGATGAAATAGGTAACTTTATACATACTGAGTCGACGTTTATCTATTCCGAATTTTACGCGGACGAAGTCGCGGGCAATTTGCGATTTAAACTTTTTCATACATACATATTCACCATTTTTTTTTTAATAGTAGGTATGTACTAGTAACCCCGCGAGGACCCAGGGCTGCACACGCTGGTAGACAGCCCGGCGTGGGAGGTGCCGAGGCGTGACCTCGTGTCAGCCATCGGGGTGGGAGTCCTCTCGCTCGGCAGCATGATTGCGGCAATGGTGCGGGGCGCGAGCGCGTGGGCCGCCGCCGCCTCCTTCTGCGAGCATGTAATGCTCGAGAAGGAGATGGCGGGGCGCGCCCGGGAGTGATTCAGAACTCTCCCGGCCCGCCGAGCCCGCAAAATGCTCGCCGCACGTCGCAGGCGACTCAGACGCCGGAGTTCGCTTAACGACCTCCGTCCTCCATAAGCGCAGGCCTGGTAAAAGGTACTAGTAACCTTTATTACCAGTATTCCCACTAACCCCTCCAGCAAAGCTAAATTGCTTGTGTTAGGAGTGGGTTCACGTCGTTATTGTAATGGCCAGGATTCGAACCCGGGACCTCTCAATTGTAAAAGATGTATGGTACCGAGTCTATTGTCGGCTACTGCTTACCATTGCTAATAAGAATGTCTTACGCCCAGTCTCAATAATCTACCTACAGTTAAAGGTAGAAGCTATCCCAGATAAACATGTCAACATTAATCTGTCTGTAACTGCGGTTTCAATATTATCAAAGTCATTTTCTGCTTATCTTTGTTTATTGAAACAGAAAAAATCCCCGATAGATACTAATGGTAGCTATTTTAACTGCTGGTAAAGGATAGATGGATTATTGAAACCGGCCGTTAGTACCTACTTTGCCTGATCCTGGTGTAAAACATTATTTCACGATCGCAAGGAACCCTCGAGAAGGAAACAATGCATGAGCGCAATCTTCTGATATGGTATCAACGAGCAAGTAGATAAAGTCTTACGTACTTCATTACTTGTTTAGATATGTTGAAACTCTTTCATACTAAGTATGTCCTAACTATCCTTGTGTCATGTCAAGATAGATCACATCAGCATTACAATCTTTCCTATATTTCATAACGATGCAAGTACCGCTTACAGCTACGAGAACATTATAATAGTGGGAATTTTAATTATTGTAATGCTCACACACCACGTCATTAGCTTTTGGAATACAGGGGACTTTTTAATATAGAAACAATCTGAAAAAACATCGTTCATTTGTAGCTGTTTTCTAATCATAATATGTAAGAATGAAATTGAAATTTTGAACTAATTAATACTTATGCTAATCCTAGTATTATAATGTTTTAATGTTGGTTACTCAATCACGCTTAAACGGCAGAACGGATCTGGCTGAAATTTGATACAGGGATAGATTATTGCCTGGAATAACACATAGGCTACTTTTGGAATATTTTCCCATGGGTTTCGGGACCGCGGTCAGAATTTCACTAGTTTCCTATAGGTAAATTTAAATCGGATAGGTTTCAAACTGCAACAGTCAAATTTTCAATTGGATTTTGAATCTTTGTGTAAGTTTTGAAATCGCACGTTTAATACACGTAATAATTTTACAAAATCGGGCCCCTGGATAGCTTAAATGTCCGTCTACATATATCTTAGGGCGACGTGGGAGCCGTCTTGAGAACAAGACCAAAACAACAACAAGAGAATCTATCCCAGTACGAAGAACTTTACCTACTACTGTATCTGGTACGACTTACACTGACTAGCACTGGAGGCCTTACTTCACTTCTTTGTCCTCTGAAGGCTTCAACGTTTAAAGGACACCTTTAGTGTTGCAAGCTTTCATAGGCCACCTAAGATCCTTAAACGTCAGGTAGGCGGTTTGCTTATTTGCTACCTTATTTATTAAATGAAAAAAAAAACAAAGCAGAAATCTGCATCAATAAAAAAAAACCGGTCAAGTGCGGCTCGGGCTCGCGCACTCAGGGTTCGTTCCAAAACTGGATTGACGGACGAACTTAATGTTGTGTTTAAATATACTGCATAATTGACCGTATATTTGGTGGCGTTTGAAGTTTGATTTTTCAAGGGCTTGCAGACTTGCTTATTTGATATTATTATCAACCTCCATTTCCGAGGGAATTTCCGAACGAAAAAAAAGAACTAAAAAGTAAACGGAAGGATGATCCATGTGTCACAAGCTGGTAATATTCAAAAACTGTTTTTATTTTTTAATAACTATTTGACGGAACATTTTTAGTAGATCACGAGAATCAAAGGAATTCCATGAATATTAATTTTTTTCTCTGTACTAGTGTGACACATATACGTGATACATACAAAAGAGCCGGTACAGTAGACGTCATGGATTTTGAATGTCAATATCCTTAATTTCCACTATACTGACTGAATAGTACTGACGTAGATACTTCTATGTATGTATTATACGTACCTATGTCTTTACAAAAAAAAGTATATAAGTATGTTTATCCGCGTTCTGGAACTCATAACACAAGTTAGTTAAAGTATGCTTACTTTGGGTCTAGAAAGCGCTGAGTAGAATGTCGTAGAATATTTATTTGTTCTACCTATTTATTGAACTGTTATTTTATTTTATTCTAAACTTTGAACTTTAAGCCTCTCTAAGCACACAAACTTGAAACACAACATTGGTTTTGTGCAAGTTGAGAAAATTTGGTACCAGCTTGGAGAAATTCCTTATTCTTTATTGTATACAGTAAATATGTAATACA
Organism: Cybosia mesomella; assembly: GCA_946251805.1. NCBI lineage: Eukaryota > Metazoa > Arthropoda > Insecta > Lepidoptera > Erebidae > Cybosia > Cybosia mesomella. The sequence goes on along the minus strand of OX276406.1, from coordinate 17,812,769 downwards.
TTAAAAAATACAAATTTAAACTAGATGTACAATCGCCCTTAGAAGTTTCTGAACATAATCAAATTTTTACTAATGATCTTTATATGGAAATAAATGCTAGTTATATCCTACTTCCTACAAATATTTCAAATGTGAAAGTTTGTGAAGATGTTTGTATGTTTGTTATTAAATCACGCTGTAACGTCTGAACGAATCTGGCTGATACTTGTAATAGGAATAGATTGTATCTGAAACAATATATTAACAGAGGTACAGCTACTTTAATGCTAAATGTATGTAGGTTATAAATATTCGAAGTCCGCTTCAAGTTTCGGTGTTTAAACAAGAATCTATTTAAAGTCTTAATAATTAACTAATTGGCCTTCTGATGCTTGTAAATTAAAGAAATGTAACATTATAAATAGGAAATTTAGTTTTTAATTGCACGATGAAAAGAATGAATAAATTAGAGAAAATTGCATCAGATATGTGAGCGTAATAGGAACTTGTAGAAAAGTGTTTTTGTATATTTAATGTTTGTTGAAACACTGAAGGGTTTAACAATGAATCTTTGGAAAATTTTGTGATTAATTTATAAAAATGAGGTAGCATTTCCAGTGATGAATACTTCCTGCTTTTTTTCATGCCTAGAATTTTTTTCGTAGATATATGTTAGTATTATTATCTATTCTGTGGTAGAGCTCGTATTGACGACTTATATCATAAGAAAAACCTTTACAAAAACATGTGAAAAAAGAAAATAGAGGAATATTCCTCTCTTCAAATTTTAAACTACATACATGAAATCAACTTTACTGAAATTTGAGGAAGTTTTTGGTTAATCATCACTGTCTGTTGCAGTTCTTTGAGGGTTGTAGCTTGTTATAAAAAATGCGATGATGTGGATGAGTATTGAGTGAAAAAAATATTTTTATTTATTTTTAAGGGTCCCTGACAGGCAAATGACCTATCAGTATTTAAGTACATCCTGAATAAATATGAGAGCTAAATATTAGCAATCAATAAGGAATATTTACTTGGGATGGGTTGGAAACCCTTTTAAACTTATTTGTGGACAGTATAAAAGCGTCAACATGAAATGACTCATTACAATTTTATGTTTTGTTATGGAATCTTCTTTTCGTCTTAGCGTTCATCCCGGTTGCATCCGAAGCTTACACGTCCGAGCCCAGGGTCCGCTTCCCGGTTTTTAACAATTTTTGTGTGATATATTCGCTATTACGGGAGCGACTAGCCGTCAAGCCAGGTGTGCCAGAATCGAAGGATACCTACTGAAGAAGAGTTTCAATTCAGACCCAACTGTCCCAAAAAATTAGTTTCGCCAGAAGAAACACTTCTTAATAATAGGTTGGGGTATCTTATAGTGTCGTTCATTAAACTATGTCGTCATTAAAATGTCTACATACCCGGCCTACTTCTTCTTCCACCTTCTTGGCGACTCTGTAAATATCTTCCCGATTGCATAGATCCACGACGTATCCATGGCATTTGCCACCGATCCCCTTCACTAGTTTTACAGTGTCTTCCAGTCCTAGAACAACAAATAAATATTTTTGAGCATAAGAATAAGACTTCTACATGTAATAAACGGTGAAACATGCCGTCGTTCCGAGTTTGCATCATCATCGTAGCATTGTTCCCAGTCCCATCTAAAGCATGCAGTTTGGAGCCCAGGGTCTGTTCCCCTACGATTTCTCTTGAGAGAGGAAAATCTGCGCCATAGCCTCATCCGTCAATCAGGTGCACCGGCCTGCAGATGAGGTTGGCTTGGGCCCCGAAGATCTTGCTGGGGCTCCATATATTCAGTGGAGCCCTATAAAGCGACTCACCGAACATACCGTAATGTGCAATCTTAATTTATGATTTTAGGTTTTAATCAGTATGTTATTTTAACAGTAACCTCGCGTGTCCGTAGTAATATTTTTTTGGAATTCGGTCGAGTGTAACTTGAAAGTAACGGTTCGACAAAATATTTATTCATCTACATCTTAAAGTAACACTTATGAGGGGCAAGATAAATTCTTTTAAAATTAGATATACAACTAAATTCAGAAGATAATCGACTAAGAGGTTATTTCATTGTAGACGTGGTCCTGAGATTCCCAAAATTTATCGCAAGGGTTGTAATCGCAGAGCAAGTATATCTAATAATATCACAGACCAACACAATAAATAAAATAAAAAACGATTATACTACCCGTTAGGTTTTACTTCCTAGAGTTTAAAATTTAGATTTTTATTCTGAATGAATTTTTATTTGAAATTCTTAATCCATTTCCTCTATACTAACTGATAAACACTCGAGGAAGTGGAAATAAATATACAAAGTCACTAAGTGACCAGATAACAATAATCTGACCTTAAAATCACTCCTGGAACACATATCAATATTTTTTTTGGAAAAATAATCAGTGTACAGTAACGACGATTTTATTATATGTATAGATATGTTAATAACCTACCCACTTGAGAGCTACCAATATACCAATAAGATAAATGTATTTGCAATAACGATAAAAACATGATGACTCAGTTAAAGCTCAATATTTTATTACCACTATTTCTATTACGGATGGTAAAATACTAATTGTAATAGGTACGGACTATTCATAAAATATAGTATTAATATTGAAGTCAATTAAACATCGCCAGGTATTCGATTTTAATATAAAGACGTGTCTATTCATATCTTTTGTTGCATTATCCGAAGAATGAAATTCATGAAAGGAATATATTTACGTCGCATCCGTAGGTCAACATCACCTTATAAGTATTATAATAATCAAATCGATGATCTAGACGACAAACGTGCTACTTGCAAAACCTTGCACGTTTGTCTTTTAGACCACTGAAATATAAACTGTAAATATAGATACCCGTAAGTATACCTAATACCAGTCACGTGCATTGTTCACAAGCGCTAAAAAAATTCCATTATGGGAACCGGTCCAGATGAAACGATAATTTAAATAGTGACGAGGTGAGTTAAACTATTCGTATTGTTCCATCCGCAAAAGTAATGGAACTTGAATTTATTAATGTGTTCAAGAAAATAGATAAAGGTAAATCTACGTCAGACCCTCAACCGCCATTCAGCAGGTGAATCGGCTTACAGGTGAGGTTGGCCTATGCCCAGAAGATTCTACGAGTACCTATACCGAATAGTTATTCATTGATAACGAATTACCAAACACTACAATTTTATAAACTTCTTGTGATTACATTAGTCATTCCTTTTAATATTATTATATTAGACTAAAATATTTATATTGGAAGGCAAAGGAATGACACGTCACTCTCCCACACACGCCCTAATAGTTATGCCTTATCACAGTTATAACTTTACGCCGATTGATAGCGCTACCTACCCTTATATGTGTACGCATACGCGGATTGGGATAGCTATATAATTATCGGTAACAGAGAATTGATAACTTAGAGGACACAATACGTCAAACGTCCAGTTCCATACCTCTAAATTAATTGAACAAAATGTTGAGATATTTAGTTGGTAGTTAACAAAAGCCTCTATTGAGTTACACGTCGGTACGCTTGCTGATTGACGGACGATTCGGGGGTCAGACGGCAGTGGCTTCCGTAAAAGCCAAGATAAATCAATCCATAAGGAAAGTAAGAGTAGGAGAGCAGACCCTGCATGGTCTCTAAAGTGCAAACTTTGAATGCAACCGAAATTGGCGCTCGGATGATGATGATGACTGGCGTTTATAGTTAACAGCAAGTCACTGTCGAGTTAAAGTCAGCACCATCTGTTGGTTGAAGGACGAACAAGTTCGTATAGATACATTTGAGTACTTTACTCGCACTTTATTGGCGATACACACGTGGTTATCTCCTCGATGTAGATACATAACGTTATCGCGTCACGGTGGGCGAATCAACGCCGGGACCTCGTTGCGGTCCTGGGCGTAGACGTTCTCTCGCTGGAGACCAAGGTGAGAGGCGTGGTCTCCGACGGGAGTAAGTGGCATGCCGCCGCATCTTTCTGCGAGCAGGTAATGCGCGCAAAAGAGGGGGCGAGAGGGAGCGGGAGAGAACCCTGCCCCCCGAGTTCCGCAGTCTGCGGCGAGGACGCCTCAGACTCGTCTACGCCCGGGACTACCGAACTCCATAATCGGGGCCTGAGGACGGGAGTCCTTACAGAAGCAGGCCGTGGCGGAGGCGTGTCGTGTGTGTCCTACACACGCCTGCCAACTCACCGACGCGGGATAAAACCCGACGCCACCAGGCGAGGCCGCGGTAGCGGTCAAAGTCCGCAGGTAACCCTGGGATTATCCTTTCGAGGGCTTACCCGAGGTGCCCGGCAATGAATTCTTGGGGAGGACACCGTGTCGTTTTAGTCGGTCCGATTCCGATTCCGCCCACCCTATCGTTGGCACCGATGGGGTAAAGCCCGTGGGGGTTTCCAAACGTTAAAAAAAAATCGCGTCACGGTGGTTTAATTATGACTCCTTGTAAAATTATTATGGAAATACAGACTGAATTTGCTCTATGAGCATTATTGGTTCGTATGCAAGTTGTATATTAATTGAAGAAATGAATTTAGCTTTATTATTGTTATTATTGAAAATCGACATAAATTATAAAAATACGCAAACAGCTTGTGCAACAGGCCTGTGACCGAGTGCTCTTGGCCGAAAACTCATCGAACCTGTGCTTGATTCAATTGGACGCACACGAGGCTAGTTGCACAATTACCGGAATGCTGTTCACCTTGTCAGTTTGAAATAATTTGGACTGCAATTTAGTGATTAGGCAAGTAACCTTTCCTTATTTTTGACACCATTTATACGGCAAATCAGCTATTAAGTACTTGATAATAAGCGACCACCGTAGTCTATGAATGCCTGTAAAAATCAGATCCTCTTTGCCAAACTTGTAAAACCTATTCACCTCACCAGCACGAACAAGGCGCTTCTGCGTATATGGCAGCAGCAAAATCGCCTTGCGAGTGTACTTAAAAGTGATTCGAATATCGAACACCATCATTTAGTAATTATTCGGCGCAGAAAATATAAGGCCATGGTTCGTTTAGGAACTAATTTTTAATTTTTTAGTGTTTGCTCTATGAGAACTATTTTGAACGTTATTGTCTTAGTTGTTTCTCCACATGCCTAAATTTTTTTATTTTGATAGTGGTGAGAAGTATGTGTCCTTGTCATTCATTTTTCTTAATATTTAATGCCTTTAAATCATTCACTGTGCTCAGTAGCCTATGTTAGAATTACTGCTACACTCGTGATTCAATTGGACGCTAGTTCGCTAGTTCATGATTTAAAGTTACTAGGTTCCTATTCATACTTTTAATATCGGGACCTATCGCGATTGATATAGAACTTACTTTAGCCGAAGCGACGTTTCGGATGCGTTGCAACACCCGTGGTCACGGCTTGACTGGCGTCATACTGACCACTTAACTGACGTTATAAAAAGTATGAATTTACACCGCGATAGCTTAAAAATAGGTTCCTATTGTTGAAGAAATAACTATCATGCTCTTTTACTCCATAATAGTCTTTAGGGAAAACCATCGAGTGGCACTGAGTTCTATAGTAATATTAACTATTCCAATTTTTCAATCTGCAAGAGGATGGAGGGATATAGGGTTAAATGAACTATGTTTTGCTTGATTCGGTGATATTTAACTCCAATTGCAGATAGCGGTAGCCAAACTATAACAGCAGCATCTTACTAGATAAATTTTGTAAACAAAGCCAATGTCATACTGGCGATTAAAAAAGAGTGACCGTGAGTTGTTATTGCTAGATTTTTTTCTCACAGACTTTACCTACTGCCTTGCGAATCAAGCACGAATAAAGATAATTTGATTTTATTTGATTTCGGGAATTAGTTAGTAGGTTATTATTTTTAAACATGTACAAGTATACAAGTAATGATGAATTTGAACATTAAGGCCATAGAATTACAAATATGGCCGATTGATAACATACATAATGGCAGTCATTACTGAACATTGCCTGTGATCGGTCCAAATGCCATAGACAGATATTATAGAAGATGGAGATTGATAGGTACAGCTTGATAAATTACCCCTGAATTAATGTGTACCTACACTTAGAGAATTGCATTACTGGATATTGCGCTGAGCTAATGGCTAAGGCGTTGAACGCACCGCGACCGCGACCGTTAGTAACTATTTATTAATCTGTGCCGCGACTGTTCTAGGTAGCTTAAACCAATCAACTCAAAATACAATTAAAATATTCTATTGAGATAATCTATACAAATAAATAAAATTAAAGTGTCTTATTGCAATGTTAAAATTACAGCTATTTGATAAATGCAAATGTAGTGTGAACGATACTTATACCAAAAAATCAATTTTCAAATTTTTGTCGGTCTGTTGGTTCCGGATAGTCTCCAAAGTGTTTTGGCCGATTTTGACGGAATTTTGAAAAATATGTCTGTTTAATACTATTTTATGACTAAACTCTTAACAGGGCAACTTTGAACCAATAAAAGCTCATATAGGCTTCCACGATCGTTGCACGCAATATTTATCGAGTCAGAAGCTTTCAAGCAAATGCCAACAACGAATAAAATTTTCAATTCAATCGAATTTACCTCAGGCGAACCTAAAAGCATTATTTTTATTTATAGAACAAATATGTAAAGTTGAAAATCCACAATTTAGTCAAGATCAATAATGACGAGAAACATCATCGAGTTGAAGCATTGAAATTTTATGGAAAAAAATATTGCCAAATCGCATCCCTTGATCCCTATTCATCCCATTTTACTAGTTTCCATTTAACGATGCCATCGATTGAGAACTATCTTAAGAAGTATGAATAAAAACGTCAAGCCAGCTACAACTAGTGTAATAAAAAGTGGTTTTTATAATAAAAAATTTCTTTCAATTTTCAAAATTTCAAATTCTGCAAAAAACAGTAATAACCAATTAATTTTCAAAAAAAACTCAATTTGCAGATGAAACAAATTATAGTCATTAATAAAAATTTAAAAAAAAAACAATAATGACATTAATTATTGTTACAAACAAATTATAATAAAACTGGTTTATTTTTCGATGCTGTTTTATTATTTATTCGAAAACAGCACTTCGACATAGCAGTTAGATACGCAAAAAACCGGCTGCTATGCAGAGGTACTTTTTATACCACATTTAGTTTATTAGTGACAGAGAGTCTATTTACAAGTGAATAATGTCACTGGCACCTTTAATGAGAGCCTTAACGCTGTTTATTACAAATTTACCTATGCAGTTACTATTATAAAGATAAACTAAACGAAAGAAATCCATGAGGATTTCCGCACGAAAAAAAGGTTCCGCTCGACTGGGAGAGCTACCCATCACTTACCTATGGACTCCTGCATATTCTTTATTGTTCATGCATTTATATTATGTTTGGTATGTAAATTTTTGACATACCTAATATTTTACTTTTTCTACTCTTATACGCGGCATAGCCGTTTGTTGGTGGTTGAACTCCTCCGTAACCACTCGCGCGATCTTGACCAAATTTACCACGGTGATAGTGTGGGCACTGAGGAGTGTTTTGAAGGGAGACGGTTCATGTTCGATGTACCATTGAGGAATAATACAATTATCAAAAAACAGTTTCACGAGCGTGCGGACTTAGCTAAGCGAGTGACCGTAGTAAGATGTCTTATTTTAAAGTAAGAGTCCTGCTCGCACAGCTGAATTTATTTCAATCGCACCCTGCACTGAATTCCTAGTTACTTTTACAAATTACCTTATGTTTTTTAATTATATTTTTTAATTATTTTCACACAAATAATACAAACATAAAGACATTATGTAGTTGCCAAGATGACGGAAATATCGTTCGTGTAGGTTACGAGCTTTAACAATGGCTATGCAAATACTTGTCGAGGCTGTGAAGGTGTAGTAATGACCGAACAGTGTGACAGCGCTTTCATAATGCTCTCCACATATTTGATTGTGCTCCTAACAAGTGTGTTCTAAAAGTTACTAAAGTTCTTACAATTTTCTGTTACGTTTGATAATTTCTTGGGAATTTATTTAAATTTCTGAACGATTCTTTGTTGAGACATACAATGTTGAGTTCGTTCAAGAGTGTTAGTTATACACTCTTGAGCACGTGCTATCGTTGATAGCTCTTAAGAGGTAAACGACAATTATTTCTTTGTGTCTTAGGCAATAAGTATATATTTACCTAAAGACACTGTCACTTTTCTCCGAAGCTCATCATTGCTCCTGCTATACACGATGAACTACCCCACACAGGTTTTCACGTACCTCGGGTTCTTTTTTCTTTACTAGCGGAGGCGGTCTCTGTAGTCGCCTCTCTAGCCAGTCCACGCAATCAGTCCTCCATGATGAGTCTTAACCCATCATGGAGGACTGGTAGCGCGTTTCGCCCTCCCACCCTCATCTTTTTCCGGGGGAAAGACGGGGACACCGTGGTTTCCAAGGGGGCCATCTCGAAACTGGAGATGGTTCTGGGTCATTCAGTGTGCGAGGGAAATGTCTTATACGCCACCTTACACCCCGGCATCTCAACACCCGAAATGTTTTATTTTTAATAATGTGGCTTTCTATTGGTGCCGGTTCAGTAGATCTAGAGATTAGCCTCTACAAACTCACAAACACACAACATCACAAACTCAAAACTTGATCTCTTTATGATAATAGTATGTACCTAATAGTTTAATTAACTAGAAAACTATACTATCTGTTGATTATAGTGTTTCAATTTCCGTATTACATTTATTGAATAATTAAAGTTTATAGTCATAGCTACTATTTTGCTCTACTTTCCACAGACAAGCAAACTTAATAAATATAATTATTTCCTCTAATTAATAAAAAATGGGACTAGCTTCAACAGAATGTGAAATGAAAGTGTAGTGATACATCTAACAAAAAGCAACTATTGAATTTTTACCTGCCTGTCTGTCTTTCGGCCTGCTTGAATTAGGTAACCTCTGGAACGGCTGGGCCGATTAAGACGGGACTTTCAGTGGCAGATAGGTTTTATTATAAGGCATAACATAGGTAAATATTATTAGAAAAAAATTGGTTTCCACGCAAATAAATTAAAGCCTTAAAAATCTTAATCCCAGCAGATGAAGTCGCGGGGACAGCTAGTTGTCAAATAATTTATTATTAGTGGTAGGGTAGATGAATTAAAACAATAAGAATAGATTTTGTACTAATCTTCTTTACACTAAGCTTAATAATTTAATTTAACTATAGGAAAATACTCATTTAGTGTTAGTGCTAGACGTAGATTTTGCTATCAAAATCGAAGAGGCCTTCGAAGAGGCCTTTTCGAAGGCCTCTTCGAAAAATATGCATGGTAAGTGGGCATTCAATAGGGATATACCTATCAAGTAGTATTAGTACCTTTCTTGCGAATGAAAAACTATTTATGTATAATGTACTCTACTACATTATTCTCATGGCGGTGACGCTTCACGACGAGCGCTATAGCCGCATAATAACCGGTTATTTTCGCTTATTCTGTCCAAATCCGGTGCAAGTTCGAATAAAAATTGTATTATGATATATCTCCTTAAATAATGGCATTTCCATTTTCTTTTCATGGTTACAGTATGTTATAAAGTTCTAAGAAAATGTTAAATGTTTACTGCCTTTCCCTCTATAGCATTTAACGTTAATAGGTACCACATTTAGGCGAAAGCTACACTAGTGAGCGATTCGTGATGCGACAGAGTGAGCGAACTGTGATTAATGTGGTACGTTTATAAAAAATTAAAAATAGTAAAAATCCATTGATACCGAAAGTTACATTACTTAAGGTTTTTACAAAAAAAATGGGACTTACTCTTGCAATAATCGTGTAATTAGGAAATGTTTTAATATACCTATTCGTTTCAATTTTGACAATGTAGCCGTTGCTATAATTATACTAATTATTCTTGTAGCATTATTCCTGTAGCATAAATATTCCAAAAATTCTTCAGAGCCCAAGCCAACCTCAGTACCGGACCGTACTAGCTACTTCACTACATAGTATAAAACAAAGTCGCTTTCGCTGTCCCTATATCCCTATGTATGCTTAAATCTATAAAACTACGCAACGGATTTTGATGCGGTTTTTTTAATAGATAGATTGATTGAAGAGGAAGTTTTATAATAACATCCATTGCACCCGTGCGAAGCCGGGGCGGGTCGCTAGTAATATTATAAATGTGGAAGTTTGTTACTCAATCATGCTCAACTGATCTGGTTGAAATTGAATATATGGTTAGATTATAGTCTGAAATAAAACATAGGCTATCGCTATAGGCATTTTTTATACCTTTTTTTTTTTTTTTTTTTTTTTTTTTTTTCGTGCGGAAATCCCTTCGGATACCCCCCCGCGTGCCAGCGGGGGCGGTTATGTCGGGCTTGAACCGACTAAAACCGCACGCCGTCTCGGGTCTACAGACGCCGAGGTGTAAGGTTGCCCATAGAGCATATCCCTCGCACCCCGACTGACCCTGGGCCATCTCCGGTTTCGAGATGGCCCCCTCGGGTTTGGGAACCACGGTGTCCCCGTCTTGCCCCGGTTTGGGGGAGGGGCGCTAGTCGCCCCACCGTCCCGGCCTGCTTCTGCTGGGGTGACAGGTGGCCTCACCCGCCACCCCCAGGCCTGCGCTCATGGAGGACGGAGGTCGTTAAGCGACCTCCGGCGCCTGAGTTGCCTGCGACGCGCGGCGAGCATTATACCTGGGATAGATCTTTGTGGGTCGTGGGAACATATTCAATATTTCACGCGGGTAGAGCCGCGGGCAACAGCTAGTCACAAATAATTGTGAAAATTAGCTATTTGTTACCATCACCTACTTATCGTAAATCGCATCGCACACTAGTGTCGACACAACCTTAGTGTCGGAAGATGCGTAAACAAGGTATGTTTTCACATACATGTGAATGGGCGTTACTTTCTACTAATAACGCATTTACGTGTGTATGAGAATTCTTACCTAAGATTTCAATCTTTCTAATCTATATATATATATATAAAACAACTAGCTGCTGCCCGCGGCTCCACCCGCGCGGACGTCGGTTATCGTTTTTTGGTCATATCTCCGGTTCTACTTAACCAATTGCAATCAAACATACGGCAGATTTTAACTCTAACCAAGAAAAAACAGCATCAAAATTCGGTCAGTAGTTTTTGCATCCATCGCGAACTAAAAGACAAGAATTCTAAAATAAATATGTGTTCATTTAACAAAATCCATTTTTTATTTGTAAGTATCTCCAATGTACAGACACAACTAATTTACAATTTTATAATAGTATAGAGGTCGTCTCGGTGATGACCGCGATGAACTCGAGAATCGGTGGACAAAGTTTCATGATCTTAAATTTTTTAGATTTGTCTCCGCCTACACGTGCCTTTTCGTGTTTTTAGGGTACCGTAGCCAAATGGCAAAAAAACGGAACCCTTACAGATTCGTCATGTCTGTCTGTCTGTATGTCAGAGCCATTTTTTTCCGAAACTATAAGAACTATGCTGTTGAAACTTGGTAAGTAGATGTATTCTGCGAACCGCATTAAGTTTTTCATACAAAAATAGAAAAAAAAAACAATTAATTTTGAGGGATACTTAGAACTGAAATTCAAAATTTTTTTTTTCTTCAAACCCGTACCTTTTTTTTTTTTTTTTATATCGTGCGGAAATCCCTTCGGATACCCCCCCGCCTGCTAGCGGGGGCGGTTAAGTCGGGCTTGCACCGACTAAAACCGCACGCCGTCTCGGGTCTTCAGACCCCGGGGTGTAAGGTTACCCATAGAGCATATCCCTCGCACCCCGGCTGACCCTGGGCCATCTCACCACTAACAGCATCGCTCATCCTGTCTCCTCTGAAAGCAGAGGAGTACGGAGAGCGATGTGTTCCCGCCACGTTGGGTATTGGCCGACGATCAATGCCAACCCTATGAAGGGGTGAAGGGGAAGACATTGACCGCCGCCCAGGGTCCGATTCCGTTCCCCCCGGACTGCAGCGGGATCGGAATCGGAGCGACACTCGAGGAGGTTACCCAACACACACCCCTCTTCAAACCCGTACCTGTGGTTCCCTATCTATGGATGGGTGTTTAAAAATTATATTGAGGTTGCTTATATAATTTTTTCTAAACTGAATAGTTTGCGCGAGTGACACTTCCAAAGTGGTAAAATATGTCCCCCCCCCCCCCCTCACCTATAACTTCTAAAATAAGAGAATGATAATACAAAAAAAAATATATGATGTACATTATCATGTAAACTTCCGCCGAAATTGGTTTGAACGAGATAACAGTTTTTTAATACGTCATAAGTCGTAAACCCCAATTTGCCTTTCATTCATACAACTCAATTATAAAAATTTCAAAAAAAAACATTATTATGTTTTTGCTGCTACGGAATCCTTCATGGGCGAGTCCCACTCGCACTTGGCCGCTTTTTTTGCTATAATCCTCACGATTACCTCGATGTCGCGCCGCGCCGGTCAGACTGGGCAACTCGAACCGAACGGACCAAAACAGCACGCCGTCTCGGGTCTCTAATGCTGGGGTGTAAGGTGGCCAAATGAGATAATTCCCTCGCACCTCAGATGACTCTAGGCCATCTACGGCTTTGAGATGGCCCCCTCGGGATACTAAGCCTATACTTGCAATTAGAATAATTAAAAATATGAGACATTCTGGAAATAAATTCAGCTGATAATGTAGCCAAGATAACTTGGCTCCAAGGCGGAACGAAGTTTGCCAGGTCAGCTAGTAATTTTAAAATTGACAGTTCTTTTTTGATAACATGTAGGTCATGTAGGTCACGTAGGCTCATGTTAGTAAGCGTGTTCTCGCCATAGAGTGCTGGGTAGCGTTCGTATACAAATGATGGTGTGAAAATAGTAGTTATAGGTATCTAGGTGATTGGCGGAGCGCGCCCGGGAGAGGTTCAGAACTCTCCCGGCCCGCCGAGCCCGCAACATGCTCGCCGCGCGTCGCAGGCGACTCAGGCGCCGGAGGTCGCTCAACGACCTCCGTCCTCCATGAGAAGCAGGCCTGGGGGTGGCAGGTGAGGCCGCCTGTCACCCCAGCAGAAGCAGGCCGGGACGGTGGGGCGACTAGCGCCCCTCCGCCAAACCGGGGCAAGACGGGGACACCGTGGTTCCCAAACCCGAGGGGGCCATCTCGAAACCGGAGATGGCCCAGGGTCAGTCGGGGTGCGAGGGATATGCTCTATGGGCAACCTTACACCCCGGCGTCTGCAGACCCGAGACGGCGTGCGGTTTTAGTCGGTTCAAGCTCGACATAACCGCCCCCGCTGGCCGGCGAGGGAAATCCGAAGGGACTTCCGCACGAAAAAAAAAAAGAAAAAAAAGGTATCTAGGTGATGTGGTAGCAAACAAATCACCTAGATACCTAGAGTATACCTCTATACCTATCCCCGACGAGAGTGCGACGCCTTTGTATCGGAAACCATGTGGTATAATATTTTTTTAATGGTTTCTTATTAATTATTAGGGACGTAATATATAACAAACATTCCACCCGCATCGCTCAATCTTACATCATCTCTAATTTTTTAATCAATCTTTGTAAACTTCAAAAATTAAATATCTTCAAGTAATCACCGAGAACCTGTATTCGTCAGTGAAGGCATAAGTGCGGAAGCTATTACCTTTTGTCATTAGCTCAACTTTCAAAAGAAGCCTTCAAAAATAGACAGCTCATTAAGTTTACACTTTGTCAAAGAAGTAGAGCTACTTGTTATGTGCGTGCAGTAGTTTTGTATTCCAATTTTGTATCTAGAAGTACTAATATTATAAGGATAGAGGAATTTTGTGAAAATGTTTATGTATCTGGGGTAATATTAAGAACCACTGCACTTATGGGAAAAATAAATCCATCTAATAAATAAGTAAAAATATTCTTGCTTTAATTCTGCAACATGGTCAATGTTTCAAAAGTATTGGTACATTTGTAATTATTCGATTCGATTCGATTCATAGCAGTGAACGTCCCTGACATGAAGCTTTATTGGCAAGCAGGTTTTTTGGTAAGGACTGTTAATTAACCTAAGATAAAATAAGTGGTAATATCTTTGTTCTTTAATAATCTTGATCCACTTATTATCTCTGATCTCGTATTCATACACACATAACTTCACGCCTGCATCCCCGAAGAGGTAGGCAGAGGTGTATTACATACCCACGATTCGCCAGTTATGTTAAGGTCCCTGTTTGTGTGGTATGTTAATAAATTAGAGACTGTTGTAATAAGTAGTAAAACTATAATGAAAAAATACAAATTGACAAATTACAAAAGTTTGTGCACTGAGCACCGCTGCAGGTTGGCGAGTGTCCGGCGCGGGCGACAGTCGTCCCTCCCTCCCCCTTCGTTCCCGCACAGCGTAGGGTTGTGCGCATTTTGGCGTGAACATCTTCCCCCCCCCTCGAATACTTTAGGACTTCGAGGATACGTTGTCACAGCTGCTGGCCGAAGACAGGGGACATATTTTTGTCATGGCACGTCGAATGATGCCGCGCGCCGTCCTTATCTGTCAGCTACTCGTGCTACACTATCCACCCCGGGATATAATGCATGGATACGTCCGATACGCCATTTTAATGGAGGAAGATTTGCTTCCTTAACAACCACCATGTCTCCCTCCTGCGGTACCTTCGGCTTGATTTGCCATTTCGTGCGTTGTTGGACTTCACATAAATATTCATTACGCCACCGATTCCAGAAATGTTGTCGCATTTGTTCCAAGCGATGATATCGGTCCAGGTGATTGATCTTGATGTCCAGCAGTGTAGGTGATGGCAATGAAGTTAGTGTTCTGCCTATAAAAGTGGCCTGGAGTTAAAGGTTGTAGGTCATTTGAATCAGGCGAAAGAGGTGTCAAAGGCCGGGATTTAAGGATGGCTTCAATTTCACTGAAAAGGGTAGACAGCTCTTCAAAAGTTAAATGTTGATCACGTAAGATTCTAGTCATGTGAAACCAAAGCCCACCAAAGTGGGGGGAGTACGCGGGAGAAAACTTGAAATTAATGCCTTCGTGAGGGGCAGATGAAGATATATCGGCATGATTCGATTTTAGAAATTTATTTAATTCGTTATTGGCACCTACAAAAGGGCATAAATAACATTTGAACCGCACGTTTTGCGATCAGTGATTAAAAACGGACCAGCAAAGTCAACACCCGAAAACTGAAAAGGCTGACTTGGAGTGACTCTCGGTGCAGGTAAGCGACCCATTATGGGATTATCAGCTTCAGCTTTTAAAATATTACATGTTCTGCATTTATTTATAGTACTTCTTGCTAGAATTCTGCCTCGTAAAGGCCAGAACCTCTGTCTCAGATAGCTAAGTAAAAGTTGTGGACCACAATGTAAAAGTAATTTATGTTTTTGAGTAAAAAGTAACTTTGTAAAATTATGATTTGATTCCAATAATGCAGGATGTTTCTTTGTATATGTTTCAGGAGCATCTTGCATACCCGCAATATGCCTGACTCATCAATGAAAGGACTAAGAGATAAAATTCGCGATTTATGAGGTAAGTTTTTGTCATTTAATAGAACATTAATTTCGAATTCAAAATATTTCCTTTGATGTATCTTGACTAGCTTATCTGTTGCGATTTCTAGTTCTCTGGTAGTTAAAGGTCCAGTTAATTTATTAGTTGGATAACGTGAAATTTGCACAAATCGCAACAGGTAGGCCATCATTTTTTGTAGTGTAGTATATTTAGAATATCGATTGAAATCTATTATTTCGTTTGTCTCATGTGATGTAGATTTACATTTAGTTTTAAATGTAGTTGTATTTGTAGTGTTTTTAGATGTAGTTGTATTTGTAGTGTTTTTAGATTTAATGCATGTCTCTTTAGAATAAGCTTTTCTTTCAGGTACTTCAGCTGCAGGCTTGATGTCACTTGGCCAGTACGATAGATCTAATTGTAAAAAAGGAGATCCACGAAACCATAAATCAGCTTTATTAATTTGCTGTGGACTTGACGCTAAGTCTGCAGGGTTATATAATCCTGGTACGTGTCTCCATGATTGAGGAGAAGTAAGATCTTGAATCTCACTGACTCGATTCGCGACAAAGATTCAGACCTTTGTCGCGAATCGAGTCAGATCCCTTAGCTGGCACCGAAGCCAAGCAAGGACTACAGAAGAGTCTGTTAGTAATGAAATTTAAATTTGCTCTAAAATTATTCCATGCCTTTTTTAAGTCAGCATCAACTGGATCGTCCCAATCAAGTTTTGACAACCACAGTTGTTGCAAAATGATTTTAGGTGTGATGGTACACAAACTAAGTAATCCTAAAGGATCAAACAATTTAGCAGAACTAGACAATATAGTTCTTTTTGTAACTTGTTTAGAGGATTTTATTGTGACAGAGAATTCAAGAACGTCCTTCGCAGTATCCCACTTTAATCCTAATGCACTTGACTGAGAACACAAATCTAGACTTTTAGGAATTGACCTTTGATTATCATCTTCAAAGATTGAAGGTTCATTAGTTCGGAATTTACGTAAGCTGAACGCAGAGTATTGATAACATAATTTATAGTTTGTTGTAACTCGCGTTTAGTAGATGCCCCAGTCAAAATATCATCGATATAAAAATCTTCTTTGAGTACTTGTGCCACTTCGGGATCAGGACATTCCTTAGCTAGTTGCAGTAAGCACCTAGTACTGAGATATGGTGCAGAGGCCATACGTTACGGTATTCAATTGAAGAACCTTCTTGATAGGTGCTGTATCGTCATGACGCCACAATATTAATTGTAAGTGACGCTGAGTAGGTTCGAATAAAATTTGACGATACATTTTTTCAACGTCGCCTGATACTACATATTGATGTTGTCTAAATCGTAAAAGAATATAGGATAGATCGTCTTGAACGACGGGACCCACATGCTGTATATCATTGAATGATTTGCCGGAGGCGGTCTTCGCCGAAGCGTCGAAAACTACCCTAAGTTTCGTTGTTTCACTATGTTCTTTTATCACAACGTGATGTGGGAGATAACAACCGAATAATGGCTTTGGAATTACAGTTAAGTGTCCTAACGATTCATATTCATGTATAAAATCATGATATTGTGACTTTAAAGTTTGATCTTTATTAAATTTACGTTTGAGTTGAAGAAATCGTTTTTTAGCAATTTCATATGAGTCACCTCAAATCACACCTCACGGAGAGGAATTTGAACGCAAAATCTACCGTTATTTTCTCGACGTGTAGTTTCGCTAAATACTTTATCACCATAGTCGTCATTAACATTTTTTTTATTAGTAGGAGATGGGATTTTTTTTAAAACGTGTCCAGGTTACAAAATGGAATAAAATAATAAAAAAAATTGGTAATGCAAAACAAAATTTATAGAATGATTCGCTATTCTTCAAAGAGCATTAAAATAGCTACAGTTATCCTATAAATATACAAGTTTGGAAAATATAATACTTTCTTCGGACACGAGAGTGGTTTAGACATCCACTTTGTAACTATTTAAAGTAAACTTAATAAATAAAATAGTACATTCTTAATGGAAGATTTTCGTTTATTTGGTTATAAATATAATATTCTTTTAAATAATATTATAGCATAAGTAAGATAAGCCATGTATTTTTTGTATTTTGTAAAAATGTGACCATTTTGTAACTATTTGGTAATTTAGCTCGGTTAACTTCCGATTTATATCGTGTAACAACCATCTAAATACGTTGATTATTTTTTTATAATTTACTCTTTCTTTTTAATTCAACGCAAAGTTAAATAAAACAAGGTACTTACTTTCCAAATCAGTAAAATTTAAAGGAATGGTAACAGTAAAACATAAGACAATTACAAAATGGAAAGCTTCAGTTACAAAATCGAAAAGGTAAAGCTTAGTTTACCCTGATAAAAAAATACTGCAAATCTGTACTGAAATAGGATGGACGTAGATGGTAGGACCATGAACGACGGTAATTTATAAAATAAATGTAACTGCTATTTTAGTAATCAACGCCTTTTATTTCCATTCAGCCTTTCAATTCAGTTCAGTCTCAAAAAAATAATCTATGTAAAGACTGCCTTAAGGCAAATCAAACGAGCCCAAGCCATCTTCCAGCTCCAAATTTGTAGTCAGTGGTATATTTTTTGGCGACAAAGTCCATCACATTACGGTTACAAATTGTAATTCCATGCACGGCCGTAATTGTGAGACCTAATATAATGTACGAAAGATAGTTTATATTATTAAATTAGTGTTGTTTTATGTTTAATTCTGATAATATTATCATATTTCGATACCATTCATTCTTCTTTACCCTTACCACTGAAGGAAATTCACGAAAAAACTTAACTCGAAACTAAGCCGGTCAATGTGGGACATAGTAAAATCAAGGGTATTCAAAATTATATTCAGTATTATTTTATATTTATCAATAAATTATACACATAATTTGATGTATTTCGGTTACAATAAATATTAAATATTTTGACCATCGACACTTCATAACAAATTGTCTTTCATTTCTCCATAAAATTAAAGGTAAACTTCTGGGACATGCTCACTTAGAGTATGGTCGTGTAAAAAAAAAATGCCCAGATAAGTCCTCCGATTCCCAAAACTTAGCTAATTGTTGTTTAATATCTTGCCCGAATAGACATTGGATTCGCTTATTGTCACTGTTGAAATTCCCCCCCGTGGGCCCTGCCACTATCCAACCTAACACCGTTTCTTGTAGAATTGGTTTGTTGGATCCCAACCTTATGCGAGTAGAACCGATCAACTCCCAGAAAATATCTGCTCCAAGGAGGAGATCGATCTCGGAAGGTTTGTGAAACTTGGGATCAGCAAATTGAATATTATTTGGAATGTTTAAGGTTTGGTAGGATATTCTTACTTGAGGTAACTTCTCAGTAATTAGGAGTACAATGTAGCATCTCACAGGAGCATTAAATGAACTACTCATAGAATTAATTTGGATATCACAATGCTCGGTGACATTAATTGTATTATTGCTTAGACCAGACACACAATGATAAATTATTAGTTTCTCCTAGACAGCCAACTCTCTGTTGAGCTGCTTTACTAATAAACGAGGACTGGCTACCGCTGACCAGTAACGCTCGCAAAATTAATGTTTTGTCATTGTTTGTCACCTTGACCAACGCCGTAGATAGCATAGTTTGGTGCGAGGAGACAGCAGACATGGTGACAGAAGATTTAGACTCTGTCCCTGTGTTTACATTTTGTGAGTCATCATCATGGAAGGCATTAGATGCATTCGTGCTAAGTAGGGCAGTAGAAGTAGTATCCCTTCCCTCTTGTCCCTTTGGATACCCCCCCGCGTGCCAGCGGGGGCGGTTATGTCGGGCTTGAACCGACTAAAACCGCACGCCGTCTCGGGTCTACAGACGCCGGGGTGTAAGGTTGCCCATAGAGCATATCCCTCGCATCCCGACTGACCCTGGGCCATCTCCGGTTTCGAGATGGCCCCCTCGGGTTTGGGAACCACGGTGTCCCCGTCTTGCCCCGGTATGGGGGAGGGGCACTAGTCACCCCACCGTCCCGGCCTGCTTCTGTTGGAGTGACATCCTCCTACCCGCAATATGCCTGACTCATCAATGAAAGGACTAAGAGATAAAATTCGCGATTTATGAGGTAAGTTTTTGTCATTTAATAGAACATTAATTTCGAATTCAAAATATTTCCTTTGATGTATCTTGACTAGCTTATCTGTTGCGATTTCTAGTTCTCTGGTAGTTAAAGGTCCAGTTAATTTATTAGTTGGATAACGTGAAATTTGCACAAATCGCAACAGGTAGGCCATCATTTTTTGTAGTGTAGTATATTTAGAATATCGATTGAAATCTATTATTTCGTTTGTCTCATGTGATGTAGATTTACATTTAGTTTTAAATGTAGTTGTATTTGTAGTGTTTTTAGATGTAGTTGTATTTGTAGTGTTTTTAGATTTAATGCATGTCTCTTTAGAATAAGCTTTTCTTTCAGGTACTTCAGCTGCAGGCTTGATGTCACTTGGCCAGTACGATAGATCTAATTGTAAAAAAGGAGATCCACGAAACCATAAATCAGCTTTATTAATTTGCTGTGGACTTGACGCTAAGTCTGCAGGGTTATATAATCCTGGTACGTGTCTCCATGATTGAGGAGAAGTAAGATCTTGAATCTCACTGACTCGATTCGCGACAAAGATTCAGACCTTTGTCGCGAATCGAGTCAGATCCCTTAGCTGGCACCGAAGCCAAGCAAGGACTACAGAAGAGTCTGTTAGTAATGAAATTTAAATTTGCTCTAAAATTATTCCATGCCTTTTTTAAGTCAGCATCAACTGGATCGTCCCAATCAAGTTTTGACAACCACAGTTGTTGCAAAATGATTTTAGGTGTGATGGTACACAAACTAAGTAATCCTAAAGGATCAAACAATTTAGCAGAACTAGACAATATAGTTCTTTTTGTAACTTGTTTAGAGGATTTTATTGTGACAGAGAATTCAAGAACGTCCTTCGCAGTATCCCACTTTAATCCTAATGCACTTGACTGAGAACACAAATCTAGACTTTTAGGAATTGACCTTTGATTATCATCTTCAAAGATTGAAGGTTCATTAGTTCGGAATTTACGTAAGCTGAACGCAGAGTATTGATAACATAATTTATAGTTTGTTGTAACTCGCGTTTAGTAGATGCCCCAGTCAAAATATCATCGATATAAAAATCTTCTTTGAGTACTTGTGCCACTTCGGGATCAGGACATTCCTTAGCTAGTTGCAGTAAGCACCTAGTACTGAGATATGGTGCAGAGGCCATACGTTACGGTATTCAATTGAAGAACCTTCTTGATAGGTGCTGTATCGTCATGACGCCACAATATTAATTGTAAGTGACGCTGAGTAGGTTCGAATAAAATTTGACGATACATTTTTTCAACGTCGCCTGATACTACATATTGATGTTGTCTAAATCGTAAAAGAATATAGGATAGATCGTCTTGAACGACGGGACCCACATGCTGTATATCATTGAATGATTTGCCGGAGGCGGTCTTCGCCGAAGCGTCGAAAACTACCCTAAGTTTCGTTGTTTCACTATGTTCTTTTATCACAACGTGATGTGGGAGATAACAACCGAATAATGGCTTTGGAATTACAGTTAAGTGTCCTAACGATTCATATTCATGTATAAAATCATGATATTGTGACTTTAAAGTTTGATCTTTATTAAATTTACGTTTGAGTTGAAGAAATCGTTTTTTAGCAATTTCATATGAGTCACCTCAAATCACACCTCACGGAGAGGAATTTGAACGCAAAATCTACCGTTATTTTCTCGACGTGTAGTTTCGCTAAATACTTTATCACCATAGTCGTCATTAACATTTTTTTTATTAGTAGGAGATGGGATTTTTTTTAAAACGTGTCCAGGTTACAAAATGGAATAAAATAATAAAAAAAATTGGTAATGCAAAACAAAATTTATAGAATGATTCGCTATTCTTCAAAGAGCATTAAAATAGCTACAGTTATCCTATAAATATACAAGTTTGGAAAATATAATACTTTCTTCGGACACGAGAGTGGTTTAGACATCCACTTTGTAACTATTTAAAGTAAACTTAATAAATAAAATAGTACATTCTTAATGGAAGATTTTCGTTTATTTGGTTATAAATATAATATTCTTTTAAATAATATTATAGCATAAGTAAGATAAGCCATGTATTTTTTGTATTTTGTAAAAATGTGACCATTTTGTAACTATTTGGTAATTTAGCTCGGTTAACTTCCGATTTATATCGTGTAACAACCATCTAAATACGTTGATTATTTTTTTATAATTTACTCTTTCTTTTTAATTCAACGCAAAGTTAAATAAAACAAGGTACTTACTTTCCAAATCAGTAAAATTTAAAGGAATGGTAACAGTAAAACATAAGACAATTACAAAATGGAAAGCTTCAGTTACAAAATCGAAAAGGTAAAGCTTAGTTTACCCTGATAAAAAAATACTGCAAATCTGTACTGAAATAGGATGGACGTAGATGGTAGGACCATGAACGACGGTAATTTATAAAATAAATGTAACTGCTATTTTAGTAATCAACGCCTTTTATTTCCATTCAGCCTTTCAATTCAGTTCAGTCTCAA
Organism: Cybosia mesomella; assembly: GCA_946251805.1. Taxonomy (NCBI): domain Eukaryota; kingdom Metazoa; phylum Arthropoda; class Insecta; order Lepidoptera; family Erebidae; genus Cybosia; species Cybosia mesomella. Next base: position 17,790,602 of record OX276406.1, on the reverse strand, counting down.
AAAAATAATCTATGTAAAGACTGCCTTAAGGCAAATCAAACGAGCCCAAGCCATCTTCCAGCTCCAAATTTGTAGTCAGTGGTATATTTTTTGGCGACAAAGTCCATCACATTACGGTTACAAATTGTAATTCCATGCACGGCCGTAATTGTGAGACCTAATATAATGTACGAAAGATAGTTTATATTATTAAATTAGTGTTGTTTTATGTTTAATTCTGATAATATTATCATATTTCGATACCATTCATTCTTCTTTACCCTTACCACTGAAGGAAATTCACGAAAAAACTTAACTCGAAACTAAGCCGGTCAATGTGGGACATAGTAAAATCAAGGGTATTCAAAATTATATTCAGTATTATTTTATATTTATCAATAAATTATACACATAATTTGATGTATTTCGGATACAATAAATATTAAATATTTTGACCATCGACACTTCATAACAAATTGTCTTTCATTTCTCCATAAAATTAAAGGTAAACTTCTGGGACATGCTCACTTAGAGTATGGTCGTGTAAAAAAAAAATGCCCAGATAAGTCCTCCGATTCCCAAAACTTAGCTAATTGTTGTTTAATATCTTGCCCGAATAGACATTGGATTCGCTTATTGTCACTGTTGAAATTCCCCCCCGTGGGCCCTGCCACTATCCAACCTAACACCGTTTCTTGTAGAATTGGTTTGTTGGATCCCAACCTTATGCGAGTAGAACCGATCAACTCCCAGAAAATATCTGCTCCAAGGAGGAGATCGATCTCGGAAGGTTTGTGAAACTTGGGATCAGCAAATTGAATATTATTTGGAATGTTTAAGGTTTGGTAGGATATTCTTACTTGAGGTAACTTCTCAGTAATTAGGAGTACAATGTAGCATCTCACAGGAGCATTAAATGAACTACTCATAGAATTAATTTGGATATCACAATGCTCGGTGACATTAATTGTATTATTGCTTAGACCAGACACACAATGATAAATTATTAGTTTCTCCTAGACAGCCAACTCTCTGTTGAGCTGCTTTACTAATAAACGAGGACTGGCTACCGCTGACCAGTAACGCTCGCAAAATTAATGTTTTGTCATTGTTTGTCACCTTGACCAACGCCGTAGATAGCATAGTTTGGTGCGAGGAGACAGCAGACATGGTGACAGAAGATTTAGACTCTGTCCCTGTGTTTACATTTTGTGAGTCATCATCATGGAAGGCATTAGATGCATTCGTGCTAAGTAGGGCAGTAGAAGTAGTATCCCTTCCCTCTTGTCCCTTTGGATACCCCCCCGCGTGCCAGCGGGGGCGGTTATGTCGGGCTTGAACCGACTAAAACCGCACGCCGTCTCGGGTCTACAGACGCCGGGGTGTAAGGTTGCCCATAGAGCATATCCCTCGCATCCCGACTGACCCTGGGCCATCTCCGGTTTCGAGATGGCCCCCTCGGGTTTGGGAACCACGGTGTCCCCGTCTTGCCCCGGTATGGGGGAGGGGCACTAGTCACCCCACCGTCCCGGCCTGCTTCTGTTGGAGTGACATGCGGCCTCACCTGCCACCCCTAGGCCTGTGCTCATGGAGGACGGAGGTCGCGCGGCGAGCATGTTGCGGGCTCGGCGGGCCGGAAGAGTTCTAATATTAACCTGGGCGCGCTCCGCAACCATTGCCGCAATCATGCTGCCGAGCGAGAGGACTCCCACCCCGATGGCTGCCACGAGGTCACGCCTCGGCACCTCCCACGCCGGGCAGTCCGTCAGTTTGTGCAGCCCCGAGTCCTCGCTCTTGTCGCCGATGCAGGTGGTCCCCGAAGCTCCCCTTACCGAAGATCCCCTGCGTCAGTCGGTACGAGAGGCTTCCGTGTCGCCTCTCTAGCCAATCCTCCATGATGGGCCTTACCGGAGCTAACCTATACATACCCGCAGTTTGTCTTTGCTCCATAGCGGTATAAACATTATGTCCTTTTTCAGTTCATAGTCTATCTGTGTGTTAAATTTCAGCCAAATGAGCTGTTTTTGCAGTAATAAGATTGAATAAGTTGAATAAGATTATAAATGTTCACATTTATACCTATAGTAGGAGTAAGAAAAGTATTCACTGAATAGATTTGACCTTACTGATGCTGATCCTGTTGAATTAAATAATGATCACACTTTGTTGGATATTTAGCCTTCCTCCGAAGTCTTTCACGTTTTTGGTCATCAAGTTAACAACGAGTCACGTGTAAAAAGTGAGGTAAGAAAGGCACTTTATATCGCGCACCCTCAGGCTGTGGAATGATCTCCCTGCAAGAAGGGTATTAGAAGGTTTTTATAGGGCCGACAGCGCGAGTGTGACGCCCCTGTGGTATTGCACACGTCCATAGGCCGTGGTAATCGCTTCCCATCAGGTTGGCCGTGTGCTTGTCAGCCACCTTAGTGGCATAAAAAAAATCTACGTGGTAATATAAAATAAATAAATATTCTACGGCATTCTACACAGTGCTTTCTAGACCCAAAGTAAGCATAGTTTAACTAGCTTGTGTTATGGATTCCAGAATGCGGATAAACAAACATATATTTTTTTTGTAAATGCATACAAATTATACATAGAAACCCAGACCAATGGAAATAGACATATTCATATATATGTAGGTACATTAGACAGCACGGTTATGGGCATTTGTTGAAGTATCCCTTCGCTCACAATTCAATCTCCATATATTATGCAACACACCTCTAATCAAACAAAGGAAGTAATTTTTTGGTCTCGGAGCCCTATAGTGTACAATGATGATCAATGTGGAGTGGAAGGACCGACTTGGGCGACCAAGCGCAGGGCACGCCGCAATAGCGGCGGTAAGGCCCATCATGGAGGATTGGCTAGCTAGAGAGGCGACACGGAAGCCTCTCGTACCGACTGACGCAGGTGATCTCCGGGAAGGGGTGCTTCGGGGACCACCTGCATTGGATCAGGAAGGAGCCAACGCCTGAGAGTCATCACTGCGACGCGAGCGAGGACTCAGGACTGCACACGCTGGCGGACTGCCCGGCGTGGGAGGCGCCGAGGCCTGACCTCGTGGCAGCCATCGGGGTGGGAGTCCTCTCGCTCGGCAGCATGATTGCGGCAATGGTGCGGAGCGCGACCGCGTGGGCCGCCGCCACCTCCTTCTGCGAGCATGTAATGCTCGAGAAGAAGATGGCGGAGCGCGCCCGGGAGAGATTTAGAACTCTCCCGGCCCGCCGAGCCCGCAACTTGCTCGCCGCGCGTCGTAGGCGACTCAGGCGCCGGAGGTCGCTTTACGACCTCCGTTCTCTATGAGCGCACGCCTGGGGGTGGCAGGTGAGGCTGCCGGTCACCCCAGCAGAAGCAGGCCGGGACGGTGGAGCGACTAGCGCCCCTCCCCCAAACCGGGGCAAGACGGGGACACCGTGTGTATATGTACCAAGGCTCGGATCCACTGTCCTGTTATTTTTTATAATATAATAATATAATTGATGCAATGATACAAATGATGAAAAAATTGCTTGTAAGAAATTGCTTAAATAGCGATAAGGCCGTCCTGTGTACATTATTCGTGCTATAGATAACATTAAATGTATATGACATATAGGTACATTTCAATATTGCTAACCTGAAGTTTTATCATTGGATATTAAAATAAAATAACAATAAGCTTAAAAATCTAATTTCATTTATTATTATAATTTAAATGCGATGTTTTATATTTGGCAGGTTTTATGAACGCGATTAGATATTTTATCATTGGTTGATGATTTGATCAGAATACTGGAGTCAGGAATATATCAATCGTAATCATTATTAGAAAATTGAGTCAGCCTTGATCAAGACCAATAATATATTATAATCTAAAACGTGTGAACAAAAGTTCGATGGTAAGAGAAACGATTACGTTTTCTCTCCAAATAATTATATTTGGAGAGAAATGTTAGTCGGAACACTTAGAACACGACTGCCAGGCGCGAGGAGAAAATGTGAAAATATATGTGAACAAATAATTGGAAACTAAAGGAAAATGTTGTTTTGCGAATATATATATATATATATCGTGCGGAAATCCCTTCGGATACCCCCCGCTGGCCAGCGGGGGCTGTTATGTCAGGCTTGAACCGACTAAAACCGCACGCCGTCTCGGGTCTACAGACGCCGGGGTGTAAGGTTGCCCATCGAGCATATCCCTCGCACCCCGACTGACCCTGGGCCATCTCTGGTTTCGAGATGGCCCCCTCGGGTTTGGGAACCACGGTGTCCCCGTCTTGCCCTGTTTTGGGGGTTAGTAAGTAGGTACCTATATATCCCAGGACGTATGAGCCTAATATATTTATGCAGCCTGCTAATATTAGAAATGTGAAAGTTCAAAAGATGTTTGTATGTTGAATGTTTGTTAGTCAATCACGCTTTAACGTCTGCGACTAATCTTCACTCCTGGAATAGATTCCCATGGGAAATGGAAACGGAAACAGAATTCCACACGGGTGAAGCTGCGGGTAATGGCTACTGGATATTAGGTCTTATCCATTTATGGGTTTATGAGGCCCCATCAAAGTCTTTTGGGGCCAAGTCAACCTCATCTACAAGCCGTAACACCTGCTGAATTAGAACAAGGCTCTGGAGCAGGTTTGTATCTCTGGGTTGGGGGGCCAGACGACAGTTGCTCCGTAAAAGCCAACCAAACTAAGTTATGTATATAAGTAGAAGTAGTAGGAAAGCAGATTCCTAAGTGGAAGCTGTGGATGCAACCAGGATTGAGCCTCGGATGAAGAATAACATTGTATGACAAGGGAGCAAAATAGTATTTTTACGGCGAGGGCGCTACTTTGAACCACGAGCGAAGCGAAGGATTCTAGAATTAGATTTAAAGTTCGTCGCCCCAGGGAAAAATAATTTTCTCCCGAGTCATATACTCTACTTTTCATCCCCTTTCTATGAGAAAATATGTACTGATTACAGGAACAGAGACGTAATTTGCACGCTTCTGGTTTTTTTTTAGTTACCGCTGGTCCCCGCGCCGTGCAGCCAACACGTGCCAGCCAGTAATTTCATACAATTTGCGTTCGTTTGCTATGAATGATATATATTCTAAATTCAAATCTTATTTCCGGCCATAATATCGTGCTCTGTTATAGAAAATAATGGACTCGTGATATCGTATCCTAAAGTTGGGTCCACATTTGTAGCATTTCTGTGTATCGTATCTCCGTTGCGTGGCCTCAACGCGTATCATGATCGCTAGTTTGGACACAAAATGATACCCGTAAACAATACACGCCGTATCTGATACAGCCCGATCCGCACTAAACGCGTATCTTGATACACCTCTTATTCGATACGCGTATCACGATCGGTGGTTTGGACGTATTTTGATACTGTATCACGATACTGTATATGTGATACACCGCGAACCATCCTATGTGTAAGTTTTTCAGCGGTGATCAAAGGGGATTCACGTCGTATCGAACAAGTTTGGACGTGAATGCATTTAATACGCGATCATTTCTCGTGTTCTACCCGCCATTTCGTGGTTTGTTGTGATAGATACGAAGATCGGAAGAAAAATGAAGCGTCCATATTTGTAAAGTTAAGGCCGATACACTAACATGATACAGCATTTACTAAGTATGAACGCGTTTTTTACGACATACGCCTTAAAATGATACGATATGGACAAAATGAGCGTCTATATTTATGATACAAATACCCGATACGATACGACTGATCGTGATACGTCAAGGTGCTATATACAAATGTGGGCTCAGTTTAACGTTTCTTGCTCGGCGCTCTAATTTGTGTGCTTGCGTATTCGTTTTTGAAAAAATATTATCGTGTGCATCTGCATGACCAACAAAGATTAATTTATTTTATTTAGTTGCTGGAACATAAACATCATAACATAACTTCACGCCTGTATCCCTGAAGGGGTAGGCAGAGGTGTATTACACACCCACGATTCGCCAGTTATGTTAAGGTCGCAATGTAATAGGAGGCGAGCCTATTGCCATCTACCGGGCACATTATTAAGCGAGCGATAATTAACATTTATTAATGCACACATAAATACGAAAAGTCAGATGTGTGTGCCCGGGGAGACTGGGAACCGAACTCGAGACCTCATCTCAGCAGTCCGTTACGTACGCCTCTGGGCTATCGCCCGCTGCTGCTTTAAATGGTGGTTAATTATAATTAAAAATCAATTATCAAACAAATAAAAAAAAAATACGTATCGACGCAATCGCTGGGCAAAATCGGGTTGATACGTAAGAATTCTACGATTTTACTTTGATTATGTCTTACGCCTTTCCTATGCAATTCATGCCTTAGTGAGTGAATCTACCATATTATAATTAAAATTATAATTAACCGTATAAAATCTCAAAATATCAGTTATTTAACCAGGGAACCTAGTTAATATATTTCATGTTTCATTTTTATTTTATGAAATGTTTAAAAATTGATCAATAAATTAAATGTTTTTAAGCTACTTTTGACATATACTAAATTAAGTACTATTAATGAATAGTATGTAGCTGTGCGCCGCATCTAGACCCAAACTAAGCAGAGCTTGTCATATGGGTTCTAGAATGCGGATAAACATACTTAGATACTTTTTTTTATAAAGAAATAAATATTATACATAGAAACACCCAGACCAATGCAAATATACATATTTGCAATGAGCGGGAATCGAACCCACGACTATGCTACTAGTCAAGAATGCGGATTATACGTAGATACTTTTTTATGCAAATACATACATAGACCAAGACAGAGGCATGTCGTCAGTCCGCTGGTAACCCTGGGGTTATCCTTTCGAGGGCTTACCCGGGGTGCCCGGCGATGGACACTTGGGGAGGACACCGTGTGGTTTTATTCAGTCCGATTCCGACACGCCCATCCCATCATTGGCACCGATGGGGTGAAGCCCGTGGGGGCTTCCATTAGTAAAAAAAGACATACATAGAAACACCCAGATCAATGCAAATAAACATATTCACTGAGCGGGAATGTAACTCGCGACCTTTGACTGCAGTCGAACGCTCTACACCGCTACACCACAGAGATCGTAGGTAATCATTGGAGTTAAGAAGTATGACTTAGTGTATCAGTACCTACCTAGTTTACAAAGTATCTAGGTATTCAGTAAACTGTAGTAGCACAGTATACTAAGAACAACAGTATTCTATCTTCATAGAAACGGTCCGAACGCGGGTTATGAATAAGCGCCTCGAATTACACTCAGCACACAACCAGTTGCGAATGCGCTGTAGTGAAGAACGGACGGTGTGACGGTTTTGCAAACAGTAAGAGCGGGGGCACACGATGCGTTGCGGCGGCGGTGCGGTGCCAGAGCGGTGTCACTGCGTCGTTTTACATAGAAATATCTGTGGCATGTCACACGATGTGCTGCGGTGCTGCACCGGATTTGCAACCACCCAGACGAGACAGGGAGGGGTGAATGCGTTGCGACGTCGGAGTGGCACCGCTCAGGTGTTTTTGCGTCACAAGGAAGCCCGCTCGTTCGTTTTTTTCGTAGCTTTTGTTTATTGTGATTGAGGTTTTAAAAAATTAGTACCAACATAGAAGATATTGATATGGACTACCTTATAACATTAGTCCAAGAAAGGGAAGAGCTTCTACGTCGATTTCGGCGGTGGTGTAACAGTAGGGCCTAACAGACGTCTTTTACGATCCATTTTGATTAATAGACTATCCAACGCTGCTGGGGCGCCAGCGGCGCCGCTGCGACATAACAACGTTACGGCGCCGCCGCACCGCTCGTGTGCCCCAGCTCTAAGCGTGCGATTTACCAATATTTGATTGAAATAAGTCCATGTACTTATATAATAATTATGGCATAGTGCAACTATAAGTAATATTATGCTGTTAATGGTTGCTTGAATTCTTCAATATTTTTTTAATTATAATAGGGCTTTGGCGCAAGGCCTTCAGCCTAATCCTAAACATGGAAACCTTAGTCTTGCCCTAGTAAAGTAGTGGGAGCTTTACTAAAGGCTTCTTTGGAGTTTTAGAAACAACATGGAATATCACAATTCACGGTAAATATGCCACTTTCCTACACTTGTGCGTGTTGTGCAAGACGTTATGTCTAAAAACCCACCATTTTACACATAAAAACTCGAAATTACACAAATTTTAGAAAATGAAACACTGCCTCGATGCGTCTTTTTCCGTGTTGGCGTCAAAACTCTGAATTCTTCAATCCCGTCCGAAAACAAAACTGATACCTACTACCACAGTATAGTAAGATACCACAGATAAAGACATGTAGATTACTTGGAAACTCCGAAAGATAAGGCAACAAAATATACGAATTACGAATTCAAAGACGATTCTATACATACGCACTTTATAAACGCATATACATAAAATTAAAAATAAAACTTATTATAGTACCGCCAACTGTATCATAAAACTCATTATAGTATCGCTATCTTTTTTTATTCATCAAACTAGTCTAAAGTAGGCTGAATATGAAAAAAAAGGCGCGAAACTGCGCATCAGTTCAAACTGTGAAAAAAATTGCGCCCTTGTAACCTACCTACTTTGTTTAATTTCAATTTTTCCTATGAGTGAAGATAAAGTAGTGTATGAAACTGCATATAACTTAGGTATTAAAACACTCGAGTCAACCTATTATCGCATTCGGCTTCGCCTCATGCGATAAACAGACTCTCGTGTTTTAATACCCCTTCTTATATGACAGTTGCATAAACTACTATTATTTACCTACTAGGACGTATTGTGGTTCATTTTTGATAGGTAGGTGTTTCGCATTTACCATCGAGCCTGCTGCCTAACTGCCTGAATGAATAAATGAATTAGTAGATCGGGCAAAAAAAGTGCTAACGAGAAGGTACCCGCGTTAAAAAAAACTAGTAGGTAGCTTCCTAGGCTAGGCTATCTACTTATAATGTACTTAGCTTACGTATATCAGTTACATATCATTGAATTAGACAAAATAGCATTATGAAATGATTATGAGAGTAGGAAACTTTTGGGAGTTACCTACCTAGTGAGATCATACAAAGGCGAAGTCGCGGGCACAGCTAGTCAAAAATATAATATTTATAATCACCAAATAACAAAAAAACTTAAGCAGGTAGATAAGATCAAAATACTGTAGGCAGACAACCCTATCGCATGTTTATGTACAGCGCTGCTTAAGGTACTTACTTCAAGGACAGTGCCGAGACACAATTCTGTTGTTGTTACTATACTGTGGTAGTAGGTATCAGTTTTGTTTTCTGACTGGATTTAGGTTCATGGTCATTTTCCTGCATTGCATTAAAATATAGTGGTAATGTAACGGTCTGTATCCTCGCTTGGAATAACAATTTTTTCATGTTTATGTTTATTTCCTTAGTTTGCGTGAACCGCAAACTTTTAAGGACTAGCTGCTGCTCGTGGCTCCACATGCGTGAGTAATCTTTATTGCGGAAAATCACTATTTTCCGAAATAAAAATTATATGGCATAGAGTTTGCTTATAACCTGAATATGATTTAGGTTATAAGTAATCCCTACAGCAAAGAGGCATGGCAAGGTAATGAACAAGTTACTATTGCGTTGATAAAATATGTGTGAATTATATTTATTGTATTGTAATATTTATTGTACTCATAATTTGAACATTTAACTATACAAAAGAGAGCTTGACATTACAGACTTACGTCCTATACAAGTTAATTGTAAGCCGGTCTTAAACTCAGAGGTTAGAGGAGGCATCGTACTATAGACTGTCTAAGTTATCTCAATTTCTAAATCTAAAATTTATAGAGACAGATTTTCTTGTGGGTTTAGCCACCCACAAGAAAATCTGTCTCTATAAATTCAATCGAATCAATTTTTATTAGCTTTTGTAGGCAATACAGTTCTTTAACCCCATTCCATGACACACCGGAAGCCGAGCGGTTATGTGGCAAGTGGTAACTAAGCACCCTGAAAATCTTGCCGAGTTCACTGCGTCTAAAGTAATTGGGCAGTTGACGAAATCTTATATGAATTTACGCGATTTAGGGAGGGGAACTTGGGTAGTGAAGGTGAGTGTTGATGTACATCAACAAAAGGGGCCCCTTCAAACCTACACTTGGGTCGCAAGTCCCAGGCACTGTCCCGAGTTCCCAACTCAGCAACGCGATGGACCCGGCACCCGCACGGAGAATCCATGGATTGCTAAGAATATCGGCCTCATTTTAAATGACAGCCCGGAGAGACGGGCTGACGCTGGAAAGACAGATGACTGCTGGAAAGACAGCTGACAGACGGACAGACGTCCGACTGCTGGAAAGACAGCCGAGGGTGACGGCCTAGCAAGCCAAACCCTAGAATTTAATCGCGCTAAAAGTCCGAATACTAAAAATACCCCCAGGACAGTCCGAGAGGGGGGGCGGAAGATCTGTCCACCGGAAGGAAAAAACGACGACTCTGGCGATAATACGGATTTGAAATGCCCCACGTGCGGTAAACAATACAATACAATGTACAATGCGAGCTTGGTACATCAAACGTTTGAATACACATGGTGTTGAAGCACGACAGCCGTTGGTAAGAACTTCATCAGTCACTACGGATAGAGTTGACCCTCATACATCCCATGGTGAACCATCGTGTCAAAGTAACCAGGAGTCCATAAATATCCGGACACGTCTTAGCATTCCGAGCCTTCAAAACTCAACCTGGAAAGTGCACGACGAAAATTTGGCCATTCTGCTAGAACATCCAGGCAAGAAACAAGATCTAAATAGCCAAGTAAACACTTTCCAAGATACAATTTATACGTATTTTAGTGAGCATTATCCACCTCCAAATTACCATGCTCCTAAAATTAAAGAAAACTCTTTTAAAACTAAATTGCGGAGAAAGAAAAGGGAGCTAAAGAAAAAACTTCGAGATGCCAAAGCCTTGGGCGATTATCATCTTAGTCACCAACTGTCTAGGGCATTAAGATCAATTCTTAAACTAATACAAGGTATATCGCAACAAATAGCAAACAATTGCGATAGTTACGATAGGGCAAGGCACGAAGTAACTTTTGATAAAAACCCTTTTCAGTACTCAAAAACCATCTTTAAAAGCCAAAATGGTAAACTTCTTCTGACCAAAGAACAAACTTACGAACATTACAAATACACTTACGAAATACTCAAATGCAGAACACCATACAATCAACCGGAAACCCGAAGACCCCACGACCCTCTAGTACAATTCCAAGGGAATGCACCTACCATAGAGGAAATAGAGATACAAATAAAAAAGAAATCATCTAAATCGGCTCCGGGCCCTGATGGGGTTCCATATATAGTGTATAAAAAATGTCCAACAGTTCGTAAACATCTCACAAATATATTCAGTAAAATCTGGTCAGAAAAGAATATACCAGTCGCATTTGGCGAAGCGGTTTTCGTTCTCATTCCAAAAAAACATGAAGTGACCCATCCTAAAGACCGATAGCACTAACTAACACAATTTCAAAAATATTTTTCTCAATTCTATAAACAAAAATGTGTCATTTTATGATTAACAATAGGTATTTCGGACCTAACCACCAGAAAGGGTTTTTACCCGGCATTTCTGGTTGTCTGGAACACAATAGTCTGTTAGCAGAAAGCTTAAAAGATGCCAGAAAATACGAAAGACAGATAACGGTATGTTGGATAGACCTAGAAAATGCATTTGGCTCAATTCCACATTACCTTATGGTATACGCGTTGCAATGGTATAACTTTCCGCCCGTGGTCATAGAGATAATCGAGTCGTATTACTCGCAGCTAAAATTTGCTATAAGCTTCCAAGAAGTACACACAGGACCATTACGGTATAATGTGGGACTGTTTCAGGGATGCTGTTTGTCACCAATAGCATTTAACATAGTAATTAATATCTTAATTACCAAGTTAATACGTCACGAAAAGAAATGGGGTTATCGGTTTAAAGTAAATAACATATACTCAGAGTCCATCTTAGCTTTTGCTGACGATCTCGCAATACTGACGCTCAATCCAAAACAATGTCAGGAACTATTAAAGGAAGTCGATGAGTTCTGTTCGTGGACAAATGGACTGAGGACGAAGCCTAGTAAGTGTCACTGTCTGTGTCTGGGTAGACGGGACACCAAATTTACCTCTTACGACCTGGGACTCTTCATTGGGGGTCAACCAGTTTCCATAGTCGCTGAATCGGTGCCATTTAAATTTCTTGGGAGAAAGATAGACTATAAAGGACGCACACCATCCTTAGATGAAGTTGTCGATACGTTTATAAATGACCTAAATAAGATAGATCAGCTACCACTAAACAATATCAAAAAAGCTTGGATATATGACAACTACTTAACATCACGTCTGACTTGGCCTTTTCTGGTGTATGAATTCGGTAAAACCTTACTGGCGAAAATAGATGCAACTGTCATAAAATCGCTAAAATCGTGGCTTGGACTAGCGCACTCTGCTGATTCCTCTGCTCTATTTAGGGTTCAAAATAGTTTTGGGATGAAACTTAAGAAACCATCGGAGCTCTATAAACATCTTAGAGTTACCAAAGCCCACATCTTAGGTAAATCCCAAGATGTCACAATCAGGGCACTCCCGAAAGATAATAACGCGTCCGAGCTTGAATCTAGACTCCTATTCCATAAACGATTTATGATAGGGGCCCAGTCGAACAGAGTGGGGTTGGGAGTACGAGAGCCAGAAAGGGACCAGGATTTACTTAAGTCCTTTCTAAAACAAGACGAAAATGATAAATATCGAGTGCACGCGATGAATTTGGAAATCCAAAATGAATGGTTGACAATGGGAGAGTTCTGCATACCGATGGCCTTAAAGTGGCGCACCTTGATCTATGACTGGTCGCCGGCCCTGTTAAAATTTTATCTTAACGCCTTTCAGATGACCCTCCCAGACCAGAGTAATCTGGTAAGGTGGGGGAAGGCCACAGAAAAACAATGTTATACTTGTGGTGAGGCAATAGGGACGGCTAGACACATTTTAGTAGGATGTAGGGTGCTTCTCGATAGAGGCCATTACTCACGCCGCCACGATAAGGTGCTTATCATCATACGTGAAGCAATGAGTCTGGCAGTAGCTAGAGCCCAAAAAGGATTGACTACTAACAGACGTCATATCAACTTTGTGTCTGAAGGTTCATCCATAACATCCAGGAACAAACCTTATTCAATCTTAGATACTGCCCCAGATTGGACTCTCCTAATCGACACGTATGAAAAGCACTATAAAATTCCGGAGGAGGTTGGGGTTTCGTCATCTAGACCTGACATATTCCTATATTCTAAGAGGTTAAAACATGTGGTTCTTGTGGAACTTACTGTACCGTGGGAAACAAATATACCGAAGGACCACACAATAAAGAAAAATAAATACTATGATCTCACAAACGAATTAATCAAAAACGGTTACGTGGTTAATTTGTATGCAGTGGAAGTGGGAGCGAGAGGTATACCAGCAAAATCTCTCTATAACCTACTTAAAGATCTAGGCCTATCGAGAGCTACAATAAGCTCATTACTAGGACGAATGTCTAAAGCGGCACTAGTAGATTCGTATCAAATTTGGTTAGGCAGGGAGGGGAACTTGGGTAGTGAAGGTGAGTGTTGATGTACATCAACAAAAGGGGCCCCTTCAAACCTACACTTGGGTCGCAATTCCCAGGCACTGTCCCGAGTTCCCAACTCAGCAACGCGATGGACCAGGCACCCGCACGGAGAATCCATGGATTGCTAAGAATATCGGCCTTGTGAAACATTTTGTTAGATATAACTGCATATTATTCTATAACTTGCCTTTAAAACTAGTCTGGCCATAAATACTGTTACATCAAAATTAACCATTTCACATATTTTTTCGTGTTCATTATCGAATTACAATACGGAATGGGGTGTTAAAGAAAATAGGATTGCAGTGATCGCCTTGCTCAAAGTGGGTATGGAGCCGTCGGTCATATTCCAGACACTTCAAAACGACGGCCTCTGTGGCGTAGCGGTAGTGCATTCGACTGCTACGTCAGGGGGCGCGGGTTCGGTTCCCGCTCAGTGCAAATATTTGTATGCATGAATATGTCTATTTGCATTGGTCTGGGTGTTTCTATGTATAATATGTATGTATTTACAAAAAAAAAGTATATAAGTATGTTTATCCGCATTCTGGAACCCATAACACAAGCTAGTTAAACTATGCTTACTTTGGGTCTAGAAAGCGCTGTGCAGAATGTCGTAGAATATTTATAAAAAAAAAACTTGGTATCAGCAGTATGTTCGTATATCGTACTATCAATAGATACAACAACACTTGGTCAGTCGAAGACCTGAAAAGATCGGGGCGACCGCTTGCTGTTAGAACTACAAAGGCTATTACCTAATGCTGTTATAGCCAGAATTCGTCGAAACCCCATAAGGAAGCAAAAAATCTTATCGCGAGAAATGAAGATTCCCGCTAGGACTCTGTCACGTATTATAAAACAAACCTGAAGCTCGGTGCTTATCGTCGATATACAGGACATGCCCTAAATCGATCTTTACAATTAAAGAGAGTGGATCGATCAAAGCGCCTTCTGTCGCGATACGCAGGTGAAAGGAACAGAATTATCCTCTTTACCGATGAAAAAATTTTCACGATTGAAGAACACTAGAATAAGCAAAATGATGAAGTGTACGCTCACAGTTCTAAGGAAGCTGCTCAAGTGGTCGGAAAGGTACAACGTGGTCATCATCCTGTGTCTGTGATGATTTGGTGGGGCTACATTTTTGTGAAAAAGAAGTGAAAACTTCAGCCAAAGTGTATCAAGATACTGTCTTGGATCATGTTGTGAAACCTCTCAGCAATACACTGTTTAAAAATATACCGTGGACTTTCCAGCAGGACTCTGCTCCTGGTCACAAAGCACGAACTACCCAAGCCTGGCTAGAAACCAACGTTCCGGAAGCTGAAGACTGGCCCTCATCTAGCCCAGACCTCAACCCTTTAGACTACAAATTATGGTCAGTTTTAGAGGACATGGCCTGCTCTAAACAACACGGCGACATTGAGTCTCTTAAAAAATCTTTGGAGCAAGCAGTAGCAAAGCTTCCCTTGGAAACAGTGCGTAAATCCATAAATTCTTGGCCAAACAGATTAAAGGCCTGTATATATAAAAGCCAACGGTGGCCATTTCGAATAAAATATATTTTTATTTTTTGCTAAGACTTTAATAAATATGTAGGTATAAATTTTAATAATATTACATTACTTCATTTAAAAAAAAATTGCATTTTAATTTAGACTAGGTATAGATGTAACTTTACTAAATATCTAATGCTTTTAGAAGTACCTAAACTGAACATTCCAAGTTACTGATCCAATTATTGACTGATGTCAATGCATCGTTCAGCAACTGGTCATTGTAAAGATTGAATATTGTGAAGATTTTTTGCTCAATTATTGTAAAATAACATCAAACTACAGACCAATAAAATTAATGATGATTGTTTATCTTATATGGGTATTATGGATTAGTTTGTGCACTTCTTACCCACCTGAATTTTGCAACACCGAAGCATAATGATGATGATCGAACGAGCTCTTGCTAGGATGGGTACAGTCTCTCACAAAATTGCTACATACACACTAACAATTTTATAAACGACCTTTACATTAAAATAAACTATAAGTAATTGATGTATAAGTATATTTGTAATCTCCAGAGGACAAGTTTAACAGATTTCATGTTTTGTAAATTATTTTATTAAAGGTTATAGAGCTGAGTGAATATATAACTTGGAATGTGTTAAACTACTTTTGAGGGCGACTGTACAAAGCTTTCAATATTTAGATGACGTATCTTTATAGGTATATTTACAAACAATATTGCAACGTCCCTGTATATCAGTACGTTATTGCCTCGAAAATCACTCATCTAAATTACTTAATAAATTTTGAACATAGATTATTATCTAGACAGGTTTTAGAGAGATGTCGGGGCCGCAAAGCAGATTACAGCTTAAAAATGCTTAAAGTCAAACCTGTTGGCATTCTCTTGATCGAGATGCAACTTTAAATTAAGTCACGGTTTGAAGTCGTGCACAAAATGCATTCACAACCATAACAGGGATTGCCGCCCTCCCTTGCTTTGTCCCTTTTCCCCGTGTGTATTAGTAGGTTTTGTAAGTATTATTTAATAGAATTGTACTCATTTGGGCCATACCTATATCCTACGAATTCCTTAATTATGTACAATTCTATTAAACAGTACTTACAGCTGATGAACTACTCAGAGTTAAAACTACATATTACAACATTTTTATGATTCAAAAAGATTTATATTTTTTATAATAAATTTATTTATTTTCTCTCTCATTAAGCTTACACTGTAGTTATATTCTAACTAATACAAGCTGGAGCTCGTAGTACCTAGGTATGACACCTGTGTGACAGATCTCCAGGCCCCCCCATATACTATTGAACAAAATAAAAGTTAGTAATTTATGCAGTAGGAGAGTCACAAATAAACGAATTAAAGAGAATGAATAAAAGTATAAAGAAAAATGGTATATCAACTAAACATACAACTAACACATATGTTAGTATATTCGTGAAGGTGTATGTGTGTGTGTGTGTGTGAGAGAAAGAGAGAGAGAGTGTGAGGGTATGTGTGCTTGTGTAAGGGTGTACGCCTGAGTGCGATTTATTGTAGATATCAGTGTTTGGCTAATGCGTGTGGTGTACAGTATGAAAGTGCAAGGGATTAGGTGTAAATCGACTAGTAATTAAAATTATTTAATAGTTTCAACAATTAATTCAGTTTCATCATAATTTAAATCGAGTAACTAGAGGGTTACTATTCTTTTACATTCATTTTACTTTGCGCATCGCATATGTTGAAAATTTTGTTAATATTATTATAAGCAAAGCTACTCAGGAAATACAAACATCGCTGTGCAGAACTTGATTTGACAGTGAGGTTGACACACTGTATGTTTACGTCGTATGGAGCTGAATTTATCAGGATTGTATAGGATTTGAGCATGGGTAGTCAATATGAGGTTTAAGAAAAACAGTTTTCGAACAGAAATAACGTTACAGGTGATGTATAGGTTGGCGGTAGGATGGCGGTAGGGGAGCCTCCATAGAACCTTTAAGGGGGCTCTCTGGGCACGTTCACTTTTTAGGAAATGCGTTTTTAAAGCTCCACCCCAGACTACAATGTAGTACTGTATGAGAGACTGGCAAAGTGCCAAATAAACGAGTCTAAGTACTGTTTTATCCGCAACCTGTCGAAGGTTGCTAAATACAAATATTAATTTGCGTAACCTAGCGGTGAGTGTGTATAATTGATTGTAAAATTGTATACAATCAATTATACGCGGCATTAAAAAGTAGTTTTAGCAGTTTTCAACACGGTTTTTTTTTAAATAAATATTCTACGACATTCTGCACAGCGCTTTCTAGACCCAAAGTAAGCATAGTTTAACTAGCTTGTGTTATGGGTTCCAGAATGCGGATAAACATACTTATATACTTAATTTTTATAAATACATACCGCGCCCCCCTGACGTAGCAGTCGAATGCACTACCGCTACGCCACAGAGGCCGTCAACACATACAGTACATGTTTCGATAGAAGTGACCACACCATGCTGATTTCAAAGCTGAAGCATATGGGCATAAGGGGCGACTTTCTTAGGTGATTTTCATCATATATACTTAACCGTTCCCAAGCCGTTCTAGTTGAAAATTACATTTCCAGTTGGGTTATAGTGCCTAGTGGTGTGCCCCAGGGTTCTCTGCTCGGGCCCTTATTGTTTTTAATCTGAGTAAACGACATCGATAAGTGCTTTCTTAACTCTCATCTGTTATGTTTTGCAGATGACATGAACATTTTCATGTCTATACCAACTCCTGCTGATGTTGTTGCACTCCAAAATGGTCTAGCGCAGTTGGATGAGAACTGCATACGAAATAAGTTAGATTTAAACCCATCTAAGTGTTCAGTAGTAACATACAGTAGGAAGGCAAACAGTATAGCTTTGGACTATTATTTAAAGGGGTGTAAAATCCAACGCTGCAATAATGTACGTGACCTAGGCGTGATTCACGATTCTAAATTATTATTTAACGACCACATAGACCATCATTCTTATTAACAAGGCATATCGGGCCCTATAATTCGTACCTCGAATAGTTTTAGAGAGGCTAAAACTATGAAAATACTTTACGGTACATTTGGACGTAGTATTCGTGAATATGCTAGTCAAGTGTGGAACCCTAGAAATGACATATAAATCAACCGTATAGAAAATATACAAAAAAAGTTTATTAAGTATCTATGTTATCGGTTGAGAATAAAATATACATCAGATGATTATTTAGAACTTTGCGCTAGGTTCCACATACTTCCTATGACCGCACGCCGCTGATAGCTGATGTTACCTTCATTCTAAATGTATTAAACGGGTCTATTGATTGCCCAGCTTAACTTTCCAAAATTATCTTTAATGATCCTCAGAGACTTTTTAGACACTATACACCTATCCACCTCCCTATAGTAGCAACCAACTACAGACAGAATTCGTTTATATTGCGAGCGAGTAAGAGTATAAACGATCGCTTTAGGCAATTCAAATTTGATATATTTGATGCTAGTATCAAACCTGTGAGACGGGTGCTCAGTCTGGATTTTTTCTTGAAGCATGACTTGTTTTAGTTAAGTAACGTACATGTATATTCATCTTTCTTCTCATAGATGATTGGAGTAACCTATTTTTCACTTATTACATATTATTTTGTTCAACTCTGTTCTCAGACATCTGATATTGTTCTGAATCTATTCGTGGAGACCTATAATTGGCTCTCTGTCACTTATTTTTATATGTACCTATTTTGTTGTAACTTGGCTGTTGGTTTCCCAAATATAAATAAATAAATAAATTTGCGGTTGGAAAGAAAGGGTATCATCAATCTGAACACTCAGATATTTGACACATTTAGAATCATTAAGCTGGGGGCAACTACATGTAGTGTTCCGAGGAAACCTACAAGAGTGAGCTATCAGATTTTCATCAGAGTTAGGTTTACTACGATTTTATAGTGAAAAGTTGAGATATGTTGTTCTGTCTACGGTTAGGGTAAGCAGATTTAGAGTCAACCAGTCATTTACAAAGTTGAACCCCGCTTGGGCACACTCAAATGTTGATCCCCAAGTTGAATCCCGGAATATTAGGGCGTAAGTAAAAATAGTTCCATTTGAAAGCTGAAGCTCACAAAGGTCATTGATATAAATGAAAAACAAGGTCGGCCTGATGATACTGCCCTGGGGCACCCTGTAAGATATAGCAAGCTCATCGCTAGTCCATCCACCAATCTTAACACATTATCGTCTGCCAGAAAGGTAACTTTTGAACAGGGAGAGTTGAACACCCCTGATTCCAATCCGTTCAAGTTTATCAATTAGCCTAGGAACAGATATAGTTTCTAACGCTTGAGCTATTTCTAAAAATATGCTTATAACCTTCTGCTTTTTGTCAATTTGTTCGACAACGTGGTTTTACTAGTTCTAGCGTTCTAGGTATCTAATAAGTCTATTGTTTATTAATCTTTCAAGGAGTTTTGAGAGAGTTGGTAAAATCGAAATAGGTCGGGAGTTGCCGAGATAATCTTTATCACCTGCCTTATAGACAGGGTGCACCATTGCGAGCTTGAAGGCGTCTGGAAAGATTCCGGAGGTAACACATTGGTTGCACAAAAATGTAATCAGCGGGATTAATATATATTTGAATCTCTTAAGATAGGTACCTGAGATACCATCGGAACCGACCGCGCAGTTGCTCTTAAGGTTATTTATTAAAAGTTCGAGTACCGATTCGTCGGTTTCCAGTAACACAACCGTTTTATGGTATACAGCTACTTGACCAGATACCGAGTTCTTATAAGCAGATGCGGGATTTCTCAGCCATTGAACGGCCAATATTAGCAAAATAGGAGTTCACACTGTTAACAGAGCTTTGACGTTCAGAGATCGACAGAAGAGCATCAGCGTGAGTTATTTGCTTTTTTGTGTAGCTTATATCTTTGATCACATCCCAGAGCTTTTTATTATTGTTTTTATTATTATGTATTTGAGCCTTGTCAAAGTTTAATTTAGCATTTTTCACTAGCATTGCACAATAATTCCTATATCTTTTAAATGTAGTACTAAGTATCTGATTATCCAGTGTCTTTTTTAGTTTCAAGTGCAGGTTGTCTCTGTTTCGTAAACATTTAAGAAGACTTGTAGTCATCCAGGGCTTTCTAAGCCTCTTACGGATAGAGACAACTTTCAAGGAGGTATTAGCAACTAGAATATTATTTAATAAAGTGATCAAGTATTTCGTCGTTTCATGAACATCAGAAAGTTGATATAAATTGCTGAAATCAGTCTAGGAAAGATCCAGTTCGACATTTTCATAGTTAGTTATCCTAATAGTTTTCTGCGAATTGTTATTCAGTTGAATGGTGATATGTAAAAACAACATGATTGTATCATGGTCCGTCAATGAGGTATTTGCGACATAACAAAAGGCAGAGTTTTTAGTATTAAATGACCAAGACAGAACTTGTTCTATCGTGTAGGAGTCGTGAATGCTGGTAGCATTCCATGATAGGCCACCATAGTGAGATAGTCCATTGAGTCAGAGTTGTTATTATCAGACATATTAATGTTGATATCTCCCGTCAAAATTATATTCATATAAGCAGCATGGGATTTTAAGACTTCATTCAAGGTGTTGATAAACGGTGTAACATTACGATAGGCAGGTGGATGAGAAATAGCGACTACAACAGTTTCTTCATTGACTATTAACACCAGACAATTGGCGTCTAGTAGTATAGGTTCGTTAACAGAAGCTCGGAGACTGCTACGGTAATATATCACTACGCCCTCGTTCCGTATATAGTTCCGGGTGGAGGCCGCGAATGAATAGTCGGGCATAACCAATATAGGAGGCTGACTAAAAAGCCAACACTCAGTAAAAACTACGAGATCCCAAGTTGTTCTACTTCGTACGAGGAGAGCGGTTAATTCTCCGAAATTTTTGTTTATACTTCTTATTTTCTGACAAATGAGAGTAAAGGCGGATGAGTGTTTTAGGGCTATTTGGTGACAATCCCATAGCTTGCAAATTGTCGAGTCTGCAACAGAGACTTGGTCTAAGTCAGATTAAATTATATTTGAATTATCGAATTTTATAAAGAAAAACAAACTTTATAATACCAAACTAATAATGGGTTATGACATGGGCAGGTATGCCCAATAAAAGTGGATTGACGTAAGGGAGAGAGTGGGGAGACATTATTTTTACGATGAAAAACTGAAAATCGCGAGGGTATTAATATCCTATGTGATTTATTGTAATTTGTGAACTATTACCTCTAGCCGAATTATAAATAATTAGGAATATAAGTGGTTGTGTTTTTAGGAGAAAACGTGTATTTTGTGAGAATAGTGTTAGTGAGTGTAACATGAGATATAAATTACTTATCTATTGAATATATCATTTGAATACAAATTAAACTAAGGTTATTATAGGCATAGCAATGCACACAAGGAACTAGTCATTTTTTGTTTTGGCTAATGTTGTTAAGTACCTCTTCTGAAGTGACGTGAATTTGCTTATGACCCTCCGTCTGACGGATAAATATCTTTCCGAACGAAGTAAAGCAGTATTTATAATTGCAGACGGTAGCAAAGCTACGTGCGAGATAATAGAGGCGATAAGCTTTCAAAGTTAGTCTTTCAGCCACATAAACAGGTTGTTCAGGTCCCTTTGCCTTCAGATGTACCGTGTGCTATGCTTAATAGCTTTTTTATTTTTTCTATTGAAAACGCGAGCACCATTTATAATATTGATTTTAGTAGAAGTATTGTTGAAGTCAACGATAAGCAAAGACGAGTCGTCCGTTTCCTTTAAGCGAAATACGTCTTTGATATTCTCACGTAAAATCGGTGTATTCAGTACTCGTCCGGTTTCCATCACAATCTCACATAGTTACTCCATACTTTCATTTTGTTTTCACGGGATATTTTTTATTTCTATTTTAGTCACGTTCAGCTGACGTCCAAGGTGTCCACTGTGTCTTCAAGCCGTTGAATGCGGCTACGGTCTGCCTTACGCTCCCTCTCCAAATCCTCTATTTTTATGTTTCTATCATCATATTGTTTTGAGATAAAAGTAATATTTTCTTTTATTTCATTATTTAGATTATCATTTCATTATTAGACTAACCGATGCCCGCAGCTCCGCCCGCGTGAATTTCAGCTCCCGTTCCCGTTATCCATGGAAACCTGTTTGCGGTATAAAAAGCTTAGTAGTAGCCTGTGTTATTCCAGACTATATTCTATCCCTGTGGCAAATTTAGCCGGATCCCTTTAGCCGTTAGAGCGTGATTGAGTAACAAACATACAAGCATTGTTTCAGATTGCATCAGAGGCTTTCACCTCGAAGTCCGGGGTCCACTTACTCCTTCTTCTCCTTTAGGTTTGGCTTATAAGGCTTTATGCAAGCGGCTGCCGCCTGGACCCCCAATCCCTCAAACAGATAAAATTCATAGTTAAAAACTTTTCGCTCCACTATCTTAAGTGTTTTGCTAAAACCATTCATAGTTTTCAAACATACATAATATACTTATAGAAAATACAAGGTATGCTTACAAGATACTCGTAATTATGATTGACCATTAAGTTAGGAGATTTATTGTCACTGAATAATAATTGTAGTTACATACAATAACTGTAAAATGTATTATCTAATGGTAAATTTTAAATGTTATGTTAGGAGCATCGTCGTTCTTAAACAATATTTATTTAGTTTTAATTTCTACATGACATAGACTATGAAAACTTATAGCCTATCTATGGTGGCGGGGCGGTTCGATAGCTAAGGGGAATACACATCGAGGTCAACGAAGTTTTGAAGAAATTAGTGCCTAATATGCTAAATAGAAATAGGAAAATTCCTTTATATAAATTTTAATCAGAAGAAGTCAGCGTCCTCGACACTCGAAAATCCTAAGACGTATTTATAGGAGAATTTAGAATGTTCAGGACGTATCCAGTAAGCTCAGTTGGCCAGAATATTCCCATTTAAAAGGCTCTGGTCGCGGGTTCAAGTCCCGTCCTGGGTATTAACTTTTTCCGATTTAAATTCATAGTATTTTTTAGTGATCATCAGGCAGTTGTCCGTTCATTATCACTAATTTATAAAGTATAACTCAAGGTCGTTTACCTAATTCTGAGGTTAGAATTAATAAAACTCACGTCATAGGTACATTTGTTTCTATTCTCCAATTAGTGATATAAAAAATCCACGATTTTATTGATCACAAATTTATAAGTAATAATCATCTTCGTAAAGTACTAATACAATTTCTTCGAAACATTTACATAGATTACAATTCAAAAATGTTTTTTTTCTACGAATATCAATAATGAAATCCTCGGATTTACAGATATTTGGATTCAAAGAATAACTTCGGATTCGAGGTAAGTATTAAATGACCACAACAAATTTGGTAAATAAATGGTTTTTTTTTTATGTTCGGAAATCCCTTCGGATAAATCGAATAAAATGATCAAATAAGTATTTCCTTTTGCAATCAACTAGGTATTTTCTGTAGTAGTAAATCTTCATAAAATTAATCGTAACTTAAAAAGCATTAGTCTTGCTAGTGCAAGGGCACACCGTAGTAGCGGCGATAAGACCCATTATGGAGGACTGGCTAGAGGCGACTCGGCTCACGGCTGACGCAGGTGATCTCTGGGAAGGGGAGCTTCGGGGACCACCTGTGCCATCACTGTGATGCAAGCGAGGACTCAGAGCTGCACATACTGATGGTGTGCCGGGGCGTGGGAGGCACCGAGGCAGGCCCTCGTAGCGCCGCATAAAATCCCGCGTGTGAGAAAATAACCGCAGTATAAAATCTTCCATAGTTCTCACGTTGATAGAAGTTAAGCATAACTTATACCTACGCTAATTCATGCTAAATTATACACAATAATTTCTAACAAAGCTTAGTTATTCAAAATAGAACAAACAGAAAAAAGTTACTGTGCAGCATTATATAACTATAAACATAATGTTTCTATTGTGAGCGAACCTTTGCGGCTTAGTAGTAGAGCGTTCAACTGCTACGTTGGAGGTCGAGGGTTCGATACCCACTCACTGTAAATATGTGTATACACGAATATGCATATTTACATTGGTCTGGGTGTTTCTATGCGTAATATGTATGTGTTTACAAAAGAAAATGTATCTAAGTATGTTTATTCGCATTCTACGACCCATTACAAGCTAATTTAGCTATGCTCACTTCGCCTCTAGATAGCGATGTGAAGAATGTTATATCTATATGTACATTCTAATACTCTTCGTCCGCGCGAATTAAGTCTTTTAGGGTTTTCGTTTTTTTTGCGCGGAACCCTAATTATTTTTCCTAAAATTAAAGACGCCTATGTTACTCCTTGTTATATTACCTATCTGCCAGTGAAAGTCCCGTCAAAATCGGTCCAGCCATTTCAGAGATTTGCCGGAACAAACAGACAGACAGACAGACAAAATTTTTATAAAATGTTATTTTGGTGTATGTACTACGGTACATACACCAAAATATACATATATATTCTGTATATGAATTTATATGTATATTTTGGTGTATGTACGGCCTCTGTGGCGTAGCGGTAGTGCATTCGACTGCTACGTCAGGGGGCGCGGGTTCGATTCCCGCTCAGTGCAAATATTTGTATGCATGAATATGTCTATTTGCATTGGTCTGGGTGTTTCTATGTATAATATGTATGTATTTACAAACAAAAAAGTTTATTTAAGTATGTTTATCCGCAGTCTGGAACCCATAACACAAGCTAGTTAAACTATGCTTACTTTGGGTCTAGAATGCGCTGTGTAAAATGTCGTGGAATATTTATTTATTATTTATTATTTATTTATATATTCCGCGTAAAAGAACCAAAACCATAAAAATCGAAATCCACAGCTAGTTTTGTAAATAAAAACTTACGTGAATCCGATTTAAGTAAAATGTTCCCAAAAAGCGCAGTAACCATCAATCATGAATAAAATAAATAACTACTCATAAATAAAATACTGCTTATCTAGGTAATTATTTTAATAAAATATTATACGTAGGTAATTGTACAATCGTAATTAAACGAATGATTTAACTGTAACTCTAAAGTAATAAATATAAAATTATACAGGTTGACATGGTAATATTTTATATTTTGCACTATTAATAAATCATATAGGTAGGTATACCTACTCATTTCGGACAATGGGTGTATGGGGCCCCACCTGGACCCTCGGGATTGGGACCCAAGCCAACCTCACCAGCAAGATATAAAATATACATGTTAATTGTAAGTTTTACAGTGTCAATGATAACGGATTTGATTTCACAAATATACTTTAAAATACATAGTTTTTGCTATTAGCAATATTAGCTCGATAATTGCTAGACAAATATGGACATAAATCTAGTCTTAAGTATTATGCACATATGTACATGTCGGCTGTAGGCAAATAGTAACAAAAAGCTATTTACCTCACTTTTAGCTTTATTCTCCTTATAACGCCACGCCATGTTCCTTTTAGCAATACTATCATTTTATATTGGACCTTCGTACGTGCGTAGAGTGTTACCGAGTGGCCAAACGGCTTGAGTGCTTGACCAGTCTAAATAATTTGCTGTGGGTAATATTCAGTTTGGCTTGAAGTACTTCAATGTTAAATTAACGTTATTATAATAATAATCTTTTACATTCTAGCGCTGTCCCATTTGCTTCCGATGCTTCTTTGAGGCCCGGAGTCCGCTTTCGGAGTCCTTGTAAACATTTTTATTTGGCGTATTTTGCACGTTTGAAACAGTAGATGTAAAGTTGGAAAAGTATGGTTTTACCATTCACGAAAGACTGCCCATTTCTATCGACGACTTTAAGTAATAAATAATAGACCAAATATTTATAACTGAATGTAATAATTTCTTTAAAAAATCTTTACGTGAAGCATTTCTCCTAGTTCCATTTACGGAAGATGTACCTAAATATATATTCAATATAATATAAATATAATATAAGTATATTAAATACAAAATAATTTCAATATAATGGATTGGATACGACCATAAATGGTCCTCTATATCCATATATCAAAGGGCCTTGTGCGGCCAAAAAAAGAAATGGCAATAGGAACTAAAACTATCTTGATCTCTGTTCCAAGAGATTTCAATAAACATATTGACATTTGTGTTTTATAAACGCAAATGATACCTGGCAATTAAGTTAATACCTGTTACGTATCTGTA
This sequence comes from Cybosia mesomella, assembly GCA_946251805.1. Classification (NCBI taxonomy): domain Eukaryota; kingdom Metazoa; phylum Arthropoda; class Insecta; order Lepidoptera; family Erebidae; genus Cybosia; species Cybosia mesomella. The sequence continues at coordinate 17,764,255 of OX276406.1, read as the reverse complement.
ACATGATCATTGTTCTTGTATCGTGCAATAATACTTACTTGTAAAAGTTAATTTGTAAAATTTCACAACTGGATAATTAATTATAGTATTGACTCTTTAAAAATGCTTGTAATATCACGGAAGAAAGCAGAAGTAATGGGCTTCTCGACCTTGCCATATTGTTCCTTTAAAAGCTTTTGTGTTTAAGATGTAGTCGGATGACAGTTGTTTCCTGTTGACTTTAACACAATTAAAAGACGAATGACGCTAGAGGAAGCTCGTGTGTAAGGACATAAGCAAATGGCTGGCTGCTCTGCCTTCCACGGAGAGAGAAAAGCGTTACTGTATGTATGTTTACAAAAATATAACGCTATCGAAACCTAAATCTCAAAATCTTTTATAATGTATAACTTTTGATTATGCAGTGTGTCCCCCTGCATACCTTCATGTCAATTTTCACATCGTTGAGTATTGTATTATTTTTGGCAGTGCTGAACTACAGTTAATTTGATTAACGATCATGGTTGTTTTTATCAAGATTAATTTAATCTGATTAAAAATAATCGAAAAAATTAACGCCAACTGGCCTACACTGATTTGTGGAAAGTTATTGGACATGATGTGTACCTTGTGTTCATGAGTTGTATGTTTCTAATAGTGTAATATAAGTACAGTAAATATTTAGGAGATATTAATGGAATCCACGGGTCCATAGAACAGGTCGATGTATAGATGATGCGTAAGTGGGGTACTACGCACCGTATCATGGAACATGCGTTTAATTTATTGCAATGGATGCCATGGAAAAAATATATTCAACGAAATCTAATTCGATTATAAACTGACCCCATTATACTACTGGCTAGAAAGAAGAAGGCACCGTGAAATTTATCGTTGTTATATTTCAATTGAATCTCAATTCTTTATAAACGGACTACTCCCCAAAATATTGTGCTTGAGGCAGACTGAACAGAACAGGTACCGACCCAAACTAAACATAATTCGGTTATTATGGATATAGTTGTCCCTTTTCCATAGCAAGCGTTTAGTTCAGTCAGATACTTATTTTATTGGAAAATGAACTGAAATACAGAAGACGGGGTGTTCGGTGCCCCATCAAGACCTTGCCAAGGTGCAGGCTTTCCACTCGGGGTTGGGAGGTCAGACGGCAGTCGCTCCCGCGCGGACGCGCACGCGGACTTCGGGCTCCGAGGTAAAAGCCTCGGATTCAACCAGGAACCAAGCTAAAATGATGATGATGATATCAATAGAAGAAGAAGAATTTACTCGTAACATAATTGGCCAATACTAACCGAGTATTGTACTAAATTGCGATAATACATACGGGAAGTGCGAGAGTGAGCAAATAGTTGAGAAACATCTTATCGTCGTGTCTTCGTTGCGCAGGAGCATTACCTGATCATTGTGTATATCGTGTGGGGATGTTAAAACAGCTATGGGTGTGAATGTGTGGGTTAAACCGTTGTCACAACGATGCCGATTCAGTCAAAACTCACTTTTGAATATAGTTTCTGAAAAACTAACAGCTTACAACAATACCAATCGTATCCTACTTCCTATTACTTAGTATAATAAATGTGAAAGTTTGTGGGAGATGGAAGGATGTTTGTTATCTGCATATTATTCGGCAAAAAAGTAGATAATAGCGTGGTATAGTACACAGGCTACTAGCTAGTAAATAGGAAAGTAACTCTGCCGGTCTCTGCGCGTCTGGTCCCTTTTTACACCTAACCCACTTTACCGATTTTTGTTTAATTTAGCATAGAGATAGTTTACTGAAGAAGAACAAATGATTGTTACTTTATGTTTCTAAAAATCTCAATTTATCCGCGATTCTTTAAAAAAAGATAAAAGGTTTTTTGCTGTTGATTATTTTTGTTTGGTAGATCATGTGGGAACATCTTCTTCAATTATAAAGCTCCAGGAAAAAATATGTAACAAACTTTACAACAAACTACAGATTATTTCTGTATCGCAGTTATACGTAATATTTTTCTAAAGTATCTTGATGTCATCAACTGTAGAACAAAAACTGTTCATAATGATAATGGTAATTTAACTATTGAGTTTAGGTACATACTTAGATTGGCTAGATCAACGCCTTGATGTGACATTCAAGGTCACTTGTCAGCTTTGTAATGATAGAATTAATGAACGGACCTACTGCTCTCAAATTGTATGGAACCTCTCAAATCGTATGGAACCTCTCAAATTTAGTCAGCTCTTACAGTCATTCACAGTCACGAAGTATGTTAGAAACGGAGCATCATCATAAGGCGCAAGAGCCTCGTTCGTCAATCAGCAGTACAGGCTTGCAGGTGAGATTGGTTTGGCCCTGAGGGTCTTGGGGGGGCCCTTACACCCCTATATACATCAAAACAACTTCACTTTCAATTAATAGATTATTTTATTATCTTAATTAAAAAAAAACACCTACCTAAATCATAATTCCATAAAGATTTAGATACTAAATAAATACTCTAGAAGATTCTATACAACGCTATCTTAACCCAGAGTAAGCATAGCTTAACTAGCATCTGTTATGGGTTCTAGAATGCTGATAAACATACTTACAGACATATCCTCACGCCTTTAGCCCTATAGGGTAGGCAGAGACAATAGCTCGCAATCTGCTACTGTCTCCACACATCTCACGAGTCACCAGGTCCAATTTTTTTTGATTTAGATAAGAAATAATTTTCATAATGATAATATTTTTAAAGAAACTGAGATTACTTGAAACCTTTTTTGTCAACGCGCTATAGTGTATATTTGACTTGAGCAACTTGTGATGACCTCCATACAGTCGAGTGTCATTAAATCAAAACAGTGTTTCTTGGTTACAAATAAATGTAGGGTCGCCATCGGTAGGTATTAGCTTCACACATTCTAAGCTACCAATCACCTTAGCTCTAAAGCTTTACATATAATATTGTCAAAAATTTAAAAATGTGTCTGAATATTACAAAAATAATTATACATTAATTTATTTAAAGATCGATTTCAGATTTGTTCTTCTGTAGGCGAGTGTACAGTCGCAATCAGAAGTTAACCAAAATAATTTAAGTGGACCACATAATAGGTGAACCAAATAATTGATGTATAAATATCATTTCTAATTTTCAAAGGACTAGTTTAATATTTTTCAATAAGGTGGTCTGTAACTTGGAATATATTAAGGTAATACCAATGGCCCCTGTACTTTTTTTTTTTTTTTTTTTTTTTCGTGCGGAAATCCCAGTATTCGCATCGTTCGTCTCGAAATAAGAGTATAAAGGTGCTATTTCGAGACCGTATGTAGACTGCAACCACTGGTGGTATCGTATAGAAATACATAGAAACCAAAAGTGTCACTGCGGTCGACCGCAGTATTTCTATACAGATCACCTTAGCTCTGAAACTTTACATGACGCAATGAACAAATATTGGAAAAATATTAAACTTCATCACTATCAAATTTAACGATAAGCCATCGGAATGGCACCTTGAGGGCCACTCGAACACTCCGATAATCAACTGAAAGTTTGCACACCGCCCATGAAAACCTGCCTTGTTGATGGTAATAGGTTTATCCCCTACTATGTGAAACCGATAAACGTAGATGGCGAATCGTAGGTGGTAATATGATACAACTCTGCCTGCTCCCTTAAGGGAGCAAAGCAGGCGCGAATAAATGTATACCTACTTAAGTGCATAATGGATTCAAGATTGCTCGGTAACTAACGAGCGGTATTGTCATTGCTGTGATGAAGAGACGCTGTGTCATTGTAACATTGGGTTTATACATAAGAAATACATAAAAAGTAACAAAGTAATTAACTATTTCTATTTCGTTGTATTTTTGTTTGAGATAAAAGTATACGACATGGAATACGACTAATCTGTTTATTAAAATAATGCCAAAGTCAGAAACACTTGAAACCGGTGGATGGGAACCATTAATTTTCCTTCGGTTTATGATTTGCAAATGGGTCCCGCCTGCAATCAAACTTGTTTCGGTATTTTTAGGGCAGGAGTGTTAATATTTTTTTAAATAAACGTGTGCCTATAAACAGCTTATGAATAAGACTGTATACATATTTATTAGCATATTTTACTCAACGGATTTCATGGAGTAAAATTTGAATTCTCAGTTTAGTTCAACGGATTTTCACTGGTGAAATGCAGAATAAGAGATACAACCAAATTGAAAACTCCTCCTTTTTTTAAGTCGGTTGGTAAAGTTATAAAGCACTTCATCTGTGGTATAGGTAAGCAGTTTATAAGACAGAAAAAAAGAACCTACTTATTGGCCACTTCCATTATACTCTTCAAATTTCGCGTACCTTCGAGGATTCCACGCAAGCCAGTCACACCACTGTGTCCACCATTGAGAAGAACTGTTCTTGGTGCTAATTCTCCTTATGCTAGGTTGTGCAGGGTGATAAATAGTTGCAGCCATCTTGTTGATATCCACTTCCACTCATATCGCTTGCAAAAGTCAGTTTACGGCTCCTTGCCAGAACTGGCCTAATTTATTTCTGATACCACAATATGTACAAAAAAGAATCCTGTCATAACTATTTTTGTTCTGAAAACCTTTGTTACTGACTTTGCAATGTAGGTAAGTTCTCTTTCAATGTCACTTTTTTGCATGTTGTGTCTACCTTTAAGTAACTGTTACATTAAGACTTTAAAATTAGAATTATAAACGGGATATTTACCATGTTTAGTATCTTTTTCGAGAATCCGATATTTCGGCACTGTTACAAGTACCATGATCACGGATAAAATCATATATACATTAAGACTTGTTCTCTATTTATATTGTCATGTATACTGGTGTGAATGTAAACAGTTGTTGGTGGACCTAAATAAATAAATAAAAAATAAATATACTCCTACATACGGTAAATTTAGTACGACGTTATCACAGCATAATGGCATCATGAATTAAATCGATTTTTCCTCGACTCAAAAATTATCTTATAAAAATTTATTAAAAGTGCTATTCAGTTTCAAGTAAGTCTTAACTTTATCTTCATGAAGCGGCACTTAGCGTAATTGCAATATTGAACTTGCGGTTTCAAAGCCACCCGTTTAACGAGATTAACGGTAATTTACGTCACGTTAATAGTTAAAAGTAGGATTTCAAACTAAACTGGGTTGTCACGATTCACTTAATGAAATTAATTGATTAATGACAACCCAGTTCAGTTTGTAAAGATCGCAGTTCCTGTCATTAAAAAGGTAGCCTAAACTCTTGTGGATATCTGGAGTCTAAGGTCCAATACCAATAAAATTGATATGAGACTATCTCGAAACTAAATCAAACCGAATGCAAAAATAAAATTTAAAATCACTGCGTAAACGTCGGATATAGAACTAAATATATTACTAACGTCTGATGCGAGCCCGCTTAGCTCTTGCAGGTGTGATGTTAAGTTATGAAATTGCATAATAAGTAATGCCTAAATATGCGCCAGCAGCAATCGCAGTTAATTTGCTGGCATTTATTTACGATTTCCATTGTCTGTCTCCGAAACTTGTCTGATTGTTAAGAAATTTAATTGGGACCATTTCGGAATAAATGTGTGTTTAACAAAACTTTGCAAATCCGTCTACATATGACAGAGTTATTAAAAAAAACATCCGAACACATTCAAACCTCCTCCTTTTTCGTAGCCAATTAAAAATAGTTTTATTTTAAGGTGTAACATTCGCGTAAACTTCCTACAATTTACAATCCTTACTTCATCACGCGTGAAACTGGGTATAATTTTTTCGAAGAAAATGATTATTGACAGAACAATTTTGTTTTATTTTATTTAAATAGCTTGTTGTTGAGACTGTTGCTGCAGGCATGTTGCATTTTCTTTTGCATCATATTAACGCATACCGTTACGCTTCAATGCCACTAGCGACACCACTAACTAGTGTCGTGGGACCTGACATTATCTTTCGTACGAATGTACCTTTCATTGTGTGAAGGGTGACTTTCCCGCCGCGCCGTCGCGCTTGTTTGTGCGTGATAATGGAGTTCATTGAAACTAGCCGGTTCGTTGACCAATGGTGTTTTTTCTTTTATATATATTCCCGCCCGTAAGTATATATATCCGAAAGTATAGGCAATAATGGATTGCACGCGAGTAGTATTTCACCATCTGCATTTGGTCGAGCCTATTGTCGTCTGTCGTTCATGATCCTGTGCTGCTCCTCAAAGTTTCCTAACGGAAATGCTCAATAACATTTTACCCGACCCGGAAATCGAACCGAAGAGCTCCGACCCCTAACTCTGCACCGCGTCCCTTTATCACAGAAAATGGATATTTCCGTAATTATGCTTCTCCGAACTATAATATCTCTTTGCCAAATTTCACTTAGACGATTTCACTTTGAACTGTCGAAATATCTACAAAGCTGTTGAATTTGATTTTTGTCATTAGCGACAAGTAGGCTCGAAATAGATACCTATATACTTCAGCTGTTGCTCGCGGTTTAAATTACTTGTGTAAGTAGGTTCACGTCGGTGATATAACCCGTCAGCCGCCGTTTGATAATGTTGTTATAAATATAAATACACCGTAGATATTAAACCATTTTGCGACATCACAAGATTTCTTAGCAAACAAAGTACTTACATTTCTGCATAAGACCGTATTTTACATTACGCAACAGAGATATGACACGCATCTGTCAGTAAATTAGTCATGATTATTATCGGTCCTTATGTATGTTATACAGTGGAGATTTATAAATATTTCTGACATTGTGTGACACTTTAAGCTGGGATCGAGAACAATTAACCTGCAGAGAATGCTTTGTTTATTTCTATTAGTTCTTTTATTGAGCAGATCAAGTAATCGAAATGTTTAAGAAATTTTACCATTAAGTGATGAGTCGCCGTTTCTTATCGAGAAGTAACTATTAGGTCTGCCAGGCCCCGGTAGGAGGGGAAGACCTAATAAGTGTTGGCTTTTCGTCGCGCGTCGTAAGGGTTATTATGCGTGTCAATGTTCTTACTGCCAGGAATGTCGAAGACTGATTTTGAATAGAGTAGTTGAGTAGTTTGGACAAATGGAAATTACGCTAAAATATCTACTTTCAGTAGTATTAAAAAGGCACTCGTGACACAGGGTTCACCTAGTACGAGTGCCAAAGCACTCCCTTAATAATATAAATTCTAAGGCAACTATTATTATTATTGTACCACTTTATAGGGAGAATTTTGTACCAATTTTATAGAAATAAATGAATTTATTATTAAATTATTATTATTATTATTAGTATTAGGCATAGTATACACACATAGTTACACGTTATAAAAGTAGAGATGTCACTTACCTTGTTTGTTGATATCCCATAAGACAACTGTACAGCCCAGTCGAGCTAATCTCAGAGCGATCAGGCTTCCTAGGCCGCCGCCGCCACCAGTCACCAAAGCAATAGCACCCTTCAAGTCTTTCTTTCTCTGTCCTACAATAGTCCTATATATAGCCTGTATCACATATCCTATACCGACGATGACAAACATTATAACGTCTATAATCGCTTGCACGACGGTGTACTTGTCTCGCATACATTCTGGGATCTCCCGCGTCAGGGGCCCTGGCCTCATGCCGTTGATATATTCTTGAGTTTCCACCGACATTGCTATATATTTTACTTGAAGTTTACAGTACTAAGCATCACTTTTCACTTTTTGTATTCACTGCACTCGTCCTGTACCTGTAACAAAAACATTTTTCAAGTTAAATAACATTGCATAATTTTCTAGATAGTTTGCACTTGGAAAAAAATACTATGTATTTTTGACGGATTCTATAGCGGTTTATTTAGTGTACTTCTACTACGCGAAAATAAACGGAAATAAATTTAAAATGTTCTACTCGACTTTACCTATTTTAAAATATACTATGATTTATTATTATAGTATATTTAAAAAACATCTTTTTGGCTGTTTGCGTACTGCAATTAATTAAACAATCAGCAGTGCATATGGCAGTGGTTCTTCTTTCCGTATGCGCCTCTAAATCTTCATGTGTGATCATAAAATTAATTATTATCATAGCTAAACATCGCAAGGATCCTGAGCTGTCTTCATAATGTTTTTAAACGTTTGTGAAGTTGGATGATGCTGCATAGGCTCACGAAGTCCGACTAAGACGAAGTCCGTATCCAATAGTGGGACAGTTTATAAGCAAAGCTAATAAGAATTAAATCAGTATTCTTATTTCGTATGATACAATTTACATAATCAAATAATAATGGTTTAAAATGATTTAACTCACAATGTTGCAAGAATTGTGACCACAGGTTTATTATGGGCCTTGAAAAATGTTTATAATTTTTACAACTCGTCCAAATATTTGGCTTCTTAAATCTTTAGTGGCTATTGGTATGATGACATAGCCGCTGATGAGACGAGTAATTAAGTATTATAATCATAGTAGTCTATACAAGATAATTCTTGAGATAATATGAATAAAGGCTCATATTATAAAGAATTGCTCAGCATGTTTCGCAGTTACGTGGTTACAATTCAGAATACTTAATGCTGCTCATTGAATTGTATAAAAAAACCACTTTAAGCAATTTGACTTTGGAATTTGAAACTTTGGCATCTGCTATACATCAAAATTTAGAACTTTTTCACATTTATTGAATAACTTCAAGATACAAACAACAGAAAGCAGATAACGACTACCTACACATTCGGTCCAAAACAGGCTACCGTCCTGCTGACAAGTAATCTTATTACTATTAACGTAGGGTACAGTCAGCGTCAAAAGTTGATGATCTTACCCAGGTGTACCCTTTTATATATATATATATATATATGTGCAACCAGCGTAATGGGCACCTTTGCACCAGGTACGGTGCGGGACGGGTTAATTTAATTATTTATTTATTTTTAGCGTGATTATTATATAAATAAAAATAATTCGGAATATTAACAAAATTATTTATATATAATATATAATAATATAATTATTATATTATATAATAATTTATTTATTCTTAAGACTAGCCGACGTTGGGGCCACTAATGTCTAGGTCACTAACTAATTATGAAGATACATATAAATATATATATTTATATAAATATATATATATATATATATATATATATATATATATATATATATATATATATATAATTAGTGGCCCTAACGTCGTCGGCTAGCCTTAAGAATTAAACGGGTTGTTAGGCCCTTTAACTTTAGTATATCTAGTAATATTATTATCCAAGCGGTGTCTCGTCAGGAGACCTTGGATCGTTCTGATAACATTTGACATAATTTCTCCTACATACAATAAATAATTGCCAAACAGAATAAAGCCCCAGTTAGGGGTCCTCTTTAACCCTGTTAGGGATACACGCGTTGTGTATAATGAACTGTTATCAAGGCAAAGCCCTCCCCGCCCCTCTCCTAAAGGAAGTTATGACTGGTTGCATCCATGTGGAACGATATTTATAAAGAATGAATCGTACGTTATCGAAACACGACCCGTTCAACTTGAACCAGCAACAAGTTCAATCAATAACATTGCATTGGAGCGATTATGCAGTTTTGTGATTTTTTTATAGTTATATTACCGAGTTATATATTATTAGTACACTGCTAGTGTGATCATTTATAACTCGGTAGTAGTGCCCATGAGGGCGGCGTCGTGGGCAATACCCGCGGCCCGCCTGGAATTCTGATGCTATTCTCGCAACCCATAGGTACCTTTCTAGGGATAAAAGTAGCTTATGTGTTATTTGGGACTATAATACAGCGCATCAATTGCGAGGATCGATTCACAGATCGAGTAATATGTCATTAGGTTTTTCTGTTTTCTTAGTAGAAATACGGAGTCTGAAAAAATACACTGCAATAGACTAGCAATATGCATGGGTTTTTATAATAATATTTGAATTTAAATCCATCCGACTGAGAGAATACCCAAAAATAACCGCAATAAACTGCACCTGGATAGTATTAAGTTTCTTGCGGGCAGACACACGCGAACTACAGGCTAGCCGACATTATTTATTCTACACTTGTCCGATGGTCACTTTTTAATTATATTTTATTCGGACGCCCTGAAATATGAAAGCTATTTTTTACTATGCTAACTGTACAAAATAGCTTTTGATGGTGTCCGGATTGTCTGTAAAAAATCAATTCAGACAAATGGCCCCAAAGATAAGTGTCCCTAAAGTCTGCTACCATGCACCCCCGTGTTACGTGTTGTGTATGAATAGGTATTAGTAACCGCCTATTGTATGTGTGGCTAATGGACCGTGTGTTTGTCTCTTCACCCGAGCACCAATCCCGGTTGCATCTAAAGCGTACGCTTAGAAGCTCAGGGTCCGCTCTCCTAATCATCCTTTTAGCTATTCAACAAATACTTTGGTTTTCCAGAAACAATTGCTGTCTGACCGGCCAGGCCCCAAAGGAAAACTCTTTGTGGATAAGGCTCTGGTGCCTTATCCATAAATCAATAGGAGTACCAGTTTAGAAGTGAGGTTAGCTCAGGTCCCGAAGATCTTGGAAGAGTTTTTACACCCTAATGCGTGTTGTGGTTAAGAAAGCTCGCGCAATGCGTAAAGATTAAAGAATAGTAATCTGACGAAAGTCACCCCAGCAGAAGCAGGCCGGGACGGTGGGGCGACTAGCGCCCCTCCCCCAAACCGGGGCAAGACGGGGACACCGTGGTTCCCAAACCCGAGGGGGCCATCTCGAAACCGGAGATGGCCCAGGGTCAGTCGGGGTGCGAGCGATATGCTTTATGGGCAACCTTACACCCCGGCGTCTGTAGACCCGAGACGACGTGCGGTTTTAGTCGGTTCAAGCCTGACATTACCGCCCCTGCTGGCCGGCGGGGGGGTATCCGAAGGGATTTCCGCACGAAAAAAGAAAAAGGTACTGGTAATTAGTCAATAAATCTAAAAATATGTATTATTCATCCAAATTTCTTGTATCACCTTCAAAATAGGCCCCTGTTGAAATTATTCTCATACGCCAACGTACAAATTCAATCATCAAACCATATTTGAATCGCCTTCAATCAATTCGATGTTATCGAATGAAAACGGGTGCCTCAAAGTAGTAATATGAGTTTCGAAAAAAGTCGTCTGGAGCCATATCCGATATTCGATAACATTGGTACAACTTTTGACCATAAATTCGTTCACAATGATAGCCGTGCGAGATGGTGGGTTATCGCGGTGCAAAATTTATGCTTTTTTTTTCATAAGCACGAGCATCGCATTCGCATCACGGCAATTGAATCTACTTCAGTTGAAGATAATGATGTATGACAAGAGTGAGCCAAATGTCTTCTTTTTTAAATGTGCTGGACCACACATATGGTGCGCTTATGGTGAAACTCCTGCCGTGTTTCACCTTAAGCCTCATGTATCATTTTCAGCGCTGACACCGAAAAATCCATTTACAAGTCAAAATTTAAGAAGGGTACAATGTTCGAAATTTTAGTCTATGTGAAAATTGACAACTTGAGTTGAACTTACTACATGGCGCACATTAAACAAAGTAAATGACCAACTGACGCTCAAACACCGCGTGGATATAGGGCATAGTTGTACTCACTTAGCGACAAAAAGATCTTCTACAATCCCTTCAAGCGGAGTTTCTGAATGATCAATTCTCGGTAGGTTCTTGACAGTATGTAAGAACAGCGAGGTGTTGCCTAGGCCTATCCCACAGTGAGGAAGCGTGAATCAAGTACCTACGTGTTTGAATGTTTCATATCATGAATTAAGAAACAAATAGACCTAAATTCTGTATTCTTGATTCCAAATTAATTTATTAGTAGTTTCAAGTAGTTTGCTTAATAACCCCTAAAAAATAAGACAAATAACTACAGGTAGATGAAATTATCCTAACAATCCTACTAATTATGAGTAGGTAATCATAATTAGCAGAACTTGTTTGGATAATTGTTTGTATAATAGTTCTTATACTCGGCATAGCCGTTTGTTGGTGGCTGAACTCCTCCGTAACCACTCGCGCGATCTTGACCATATTTACCACGGTAATAGTGTGGACACTGAGGAGTGTTTTCAAGCGAGATGGTTCATGTCCGATGTACCATTGAGGAATAATCACCGAAAAACAGTATCACCAGCGCGCGGCCTTAGCTAAGCGCGCGACCGTAGTAAGATGTCTTATTTTCAAGTAAGAGTCCTGCTCGCTCAACTCAATTTATTTCAATCGCACCTGAATTCCTAGTATCTTAAGTTACATTACAATTACAAAATTTTAAACATTAATTTTTTAATTACACGTACACAATGCTTTGTAACATAAACAAAAGAAATCTAATAGTATCGTATTATATAATATAATAGAAATCGTATAATATACAAGATACTTATCTTGTTAACTTATCTTGTTTATACACGCTTAAACAAATGTATATTTGTGTAAAATGAACTTTGTGCAAAAGTTGGCAAATAACATGAAAAAAACACAAAAGAACACCCGATGGCGGAAACCCAATTTATGAGTCAAACATTTCAAACAAATGGGTATTTTTTGTGCCGTGCAATCTCATAAAATGATGCGTGTGTGCGATTACTTGGTGAACACAAAGATTAACCTAAAACATCATGTAAATTATATTATTTTTGCATGATATAGAAAAAATATTTAACCAGCTGCGAACTAACAATCTAACAAACGGAATAGACGGATCTCAATCCGCAGTTTATAAGTATTTCAGTATCATGGCTTCGTGTTAATCTTCGATACTTCTACTACTTTTATAAATGCGTACATTTGGATGGATGAATGAACCCGCCAGAACGGATGAATGTATATAGATAAAATTTTACATGGAGACAGATTTATTGTCTGGAATAGCGCATGCTTCAGCTTTATTCCGGGGAATATGTTCCTGTCTGTCACGGAAACGTCATCAGTACACCACGTGCACTTAAACGAGGACAACAGCTAGTTTAGAGTATAATCTTACTTCCTATGATCCTACTAATATCATAAACGCGAAAGTTTGTGAGTATGGATGTGAGAATGTTTGGATTTCATTTTTTATTTATTTATTGATTGACTAAAAAGAGTGGTCTGCACATTATCAATTCTTGGGGACTCCTTATAGGTAAACCAATAATGCCTGTGTCCTGAGCCTCCACTCTTTCTATGTGACACACAAATGTTATATTTATTATTTGTTACTCTTTCACGAAAAAACGGCTTAAGGGATATGGCTGAAATTTTGTACATTATAGTCTGGAATACACATAGGCTATTTTTTATCCCTGGAATAGGTTTCCATGAGAAGAGAAAGAGTAAGCAGAATTTCACGTGGGCGAAGCTGCAGGTAAAAGCTAGTATATTATAAAGTAGATTGAAACTTACCGAGTCAGTCAATATACCGGGCAAGTATACAGGCGTTCGGTGATGATCAACGAATTACACTTGTTTGCATTCGTTCGCAATATTTGGGTTGAAATATATCCAGCATTATAAAAGTCACAAATTGACACACACGTTTACAAACTTCTGCACTTATAATGTTAGCAAGATATAAAATTATTAAACTTATTGTACCAATTATCATACCGCACAGCATTTATTGAAATAGACGTGATTCATTCCAAATCGATTTTCGATGTCACCAGCCGGTTGGCGACATGACAGTCCAAGGTGTTATCTTGTTGCCAAGGTTCATTTGTGGAGTGTAAGTCCTAAAAGTTAAGTCAAACAATTGTGAATAAACGCAATTGTGTGGGATGCCTCACCAAGATATTCAGAGGCCAAGCCATCCTCACCTGCTAGCCGATACACCTGCTGATTAACGGACGAGGCTCTAGCGCAGGCTTTCCTCTTGAGGTTGAGGTTGGGGGGTCAGACGGCAGTCGGTTATATAAAAGCCAAATACGCGAAATGGAGAGGAGGAGAACGAGTTAAGAAGACCCTAGGAACCGGTAACAACGCTAAGATAATGATGACGTAATTGTGGTAAAAATAATCTTAATTTTTGTTATTTAAAAGATAATAGAACATAAACTCATAATTATGATAATCTTTATATATAAAAATTAATTGCTGTTCGTTAGTCTCGCTAAAACTCGAGAACGGCTGGAATGATTTGGCTAATTTTGGTCTTGAATTATTTGTGGAGGTCCAGAGAAGGTTTAAAAGGTGAATAAATATGGAAGTTGTTATCGATTGAGGCAGTTTGAAGTCTGCCGGGTCAGCTAGTAAAAAAATAATTTATTTAACATTAACATTATTCAATTTCACCACATGACTACTATGGGACTCGATGGTGGTCTCCCTCACACCTCACACGTCTTGCGCCCGGAGTGTATGTCGCAAGCGCAGCCCGCGGCCGCCGCCGGTGAATGCAACCAACATTGCACAAACTACTCGGGCACATACTCCCAAGTACTACCGCAGATATTCTGAAGGTCAACTAACATTATCCTTTAACTCGATGAACACTGTTATAGGTGAGGTTCCAACCAGCAATCTTCTCCCTTAAAGCTAATGATAAGACAGGAAAATACGTTTCTGAAAAAATATTTTTCATCATCAGCCGCGGTAGCCTAGTGGTATGGGTAATGGACTGCTGAGACGAGGTCTCGGGTTCGATCCCAGGTTTTACCATGGCACACACCAATGACTTTTCGATGCTTTTCGAAGTTATGTGTGTATTTATCGCAGGTTTATAAGTGCCCGGTTAATGGCAATAGGCTCGCCACCTATTACATTGGGACCTAAACATAAACTGGCGAAATGTGGGTGCTAGCACCTCTGCCTACCCCTTCCGGGATATACGCGTGAGTTTATGTTATATTATGTTATGTCATTCATTCTTCCTTGATTTCTTTTCTTGATTCCATCGATTTCTTCCGTGTTTGCATTTAGCTGATTTCTTTACTTTGGAAAAAAACACTTTAGAGCTTGGATCTCACTTAAAAATCAGCCAGGGTAACGAATGTCGTCTCCAAAAATGTTGAATACCTCAAGAGAAAATAACTAGCTAGATCGAAAGATGTAATTAACTTAAGTATCTAGATGTCTAAGAATTTTACAAGGTGGGCAGCGCGAGTGTGACGTCCCTGGTGATCGCACACGTCCATAGGCCACGGTAACCGCTTCCCATCAGGTGGGTCGTGTGCTTGTGTGATATAAAAAACTTAGATTTGTTGATGTGATTACAAGTATTCTCATATATATTATTTATTATATTATATATGTCCTACTCTTATATGAGACTTTGAACACTCATAATGGCTTCATAATTTGCATTATACTTTATGAATAAATATAATAAAATCAATAACAGCACTGATGACAGATATAAGATGACATAAACAAGGATGGCGGTGGTAGTTTTTAGGGTTCGGACGGACGGACGGACGGACGGAACCCTTATAGATTCGACATGTCTGTCTGTCGGTCCGTCCGTATGTCACATCCACTTTTTTCCGAATCTATAAGAACTATGCTGTTGAAACTTGGGAAGTAGATATATTCTGTGAACCGCATTAAGATTTTCACACAAAAATAGAAAAGAAACAATTAATTTTGGGGCTTCTTCATACTTATAACTAAAATTAAAAAAATCGACGGGTTGCACTCCGGGCGTGCCGGCAGAAGTGAAAAAAAAAAAAAATAACGTGTATTTTTTATATTTTGGAATGGTTAGGAAATAATTTTGCACGAATTGCTTCAATTATCAGTATAAAAGTACTATCATTTATGTGGTAACATACAATATTCATTTATTGCGCTGTCGTACACAAACATGACTATTACATTAAAAATTTAACACTTCAGAACTAAAGTTTATCTCTCAGAAAAATCAACTTCCATCCATAATTTCAACGACTTTTTCACCATCATTATTAATCAGAACCATCATCGCCAATATATTTATAAAGTACTCACTCATTTTCTTTTGCTATTTCTTAGTCACTTTTTTCATTAATAGATACACTTTGTTTAGTTTTCATTTTATATTTATAGAATAAATATTACAAAAAGTTATATGATGGCAAAAAGTGTTTCTTGGGCCTCGGTCGGAATCGATCTCAGCCTTGACGAAGTCAACGACCACTCATAAGACGAACGCACCACCAAGGTTGTTAAGTGCAGTGTAAAATTAGCGCTTCTATATTTGTTGTCTTACGATCAGGTCACGTGTTTACTGACGCGAGTTTAACCTTTTTTACCCATTACAAAAAAAGTGCACAACGCCGCTAAGTGCTTTTGAAGCTTTCACTTCAAAAATATTTTTTTTCATCAAAACCATACGTGTATTGATAAGTCTTCAAAAATGATATTGATGTTTCTAATATCATTTTTTTTCTAAACTGAATAGTAATGTGGAAGTTACATTACAAAATAAGAGAATGATAAAACTAAAAAAATTATATGATATACTTGGCTTGAACGAGAAGTAGTTTTCTAGAAAGTAGTTTTTTTTTTTGATACGTCATAAATCGTAAACCACAATTTACCTTTCATTCAATCAACTCAAAACATTATTATGTTACTTATTGCTACGCAACCCTTCATGGGCGAGTCCGACTCACACTTGGTCGCTTTTTTAATCTGAGACTGTTTAATCGGAGTCTGAGACCTTGTAAAGCAAATTAAAATAAAAATGAAAATGAATTTTAATGAAGAAACACAAAAAACAGCAAATTAAAATATGAGATTGTAACAATGTCTTTTTTACATAAATAATAATGTGTCCTACGAGTGTCCCAAAACGGTTACCTAAATTCAAATTAGTATGTAGGTAGTTACTTATTATGCATACAGACAGCCAATTAAGGGTGGATTTTACTGATATATAATTCTGGATACTTTTATTGTATCTATTGATGATTTAAAAAAAGCCATTCACAACATCCTGTGTTTCATGATAAAGTGTTTTTTGTAGATATAAATTCATAATATATGCATAAAATTTTAAACTGATAACAGTGATAACATTTTTGTGGTCCAGTGGTCTCGTTGTCTTAAATCTTAGAAAATCTACTTAGCGATATCATAACAAGTAAGCAATTTATATTTTATATATATTTTTCTGAAGTTTTACTCTTTTTTGTAGTCCATTGTTTTTCTGTGATAAAAAAAATTAAGTTGATATTTCTTCTTTTAATAAAATTATAATTAAGGTCATGGGAAATAACGTCATAGAACTTAATCACACTTGTGGGTAACATGTTATAGCAAAATACGAATGTACCACGTTCACTATCTAAATACTCGTAGGTACGTAATTGAAGCCTTGGAGCTGTGATTTAGATTCACAATGCACAGTAACTAACTTATGTTTTACTTCCAAAAGCTTGAATTAGCCTTATACTGATGAACTCATGGGGTCAGGATTCAGGATGATGTGTTACCCTACGGAAAGTAGGGTTCCTACTATCCGACTAATATTATAAATGTGAAAGCTTGTGAAAATTTTTGGATGTTTGTTACTCAATCACACGCAAGCGACTAATCAGATCCGGCGGAAATTTTGTACAAGGATGGATTATAGTCCGGAATAACAAATATTGGCTACTTTTTATCCGTGGAATAGATTTCGATGGGTTGCGGAAATGGGATAAGAACTCCACGTTGGTTTAACCGCGAACAACAGCTATCCCATGTAAGCTATATTGTTGATATCTCACTGGAAAACGACTATTGTAGCAGTATAATGCATTTCTTTGGATTCTTCAAAGTTGATACCCTAGGCCTTGTCCTTGTCTCATTTTCTTTTCTCTCTCATTCTCCTTACCATTTCCCTCTCCGTAGCAGTTAGCAATGCGAAAGCGATATGGAATAGGCCGCCACCTGCGCCTGTGAATACCAGTAAAGTGACTACTATCTGAACTCCACAACCCACTGGCGATAACAAAGTTCTGTAATTAAATCAGGTTGTATAGATATCGATTTTTAGAAGAACATTTGCAGTTACCAACCTAAATCTGTTATTTAATCCTTATTAATTGTTTATAGAGTAATGTTCGCAGCGCCAGTTGTATACTTTTCGAGACCATTCACTTTGTCCACTCAGTTTCTGCCCCTCTCATTCTTCAGTAAGTAAATCTCGCTTGACACCTTATAGGTTATGGTTTTGGTAGGAAGCAGAAAGTGCCAGTGTATTATTATATCAAAACTAGCGAATACCTACCCTCTGATATAATGTCACCATTAGGCCGTTACCTGGTGGGTCTGATGACGAATTCGACACTGAATGTTCAGTGTGTTGATAGTTTATGAATTTCAGTTGTATCGATATTATATGATGGACGAATGATCGACATAAATATATCAGTGTGCAACTCGGTTATGTCATATTATATACTTACTTATAGTCGTGATTTAAAAACATAAACTAATTCATCTTCCATTCATAGGTCGCTGTCGCACATAACCGCCTAGTAACTTTAACTATGACGCACGCACTATGGTTTATTGGCCCACATGTTCGTGATCTGCATACGGAACACCAGCTCTTTGGGCGATGCATTTATTCAATGTCATATATTATAACGTACATACCATTGAATTTTTCAAGGACTAATTTTACGCTATTGACACAGAGACCGTGGAATACGAGTGTGTTAGGTTGATTACATTCAAAATCGCGGACTTTTATTTGGTCAACTGCGATATATCTTAAGCACTCGCAACTTATGTAATACCATTTTCAACGAAACTGGGTACGAAGTAAGCAAACCAAAAAATATGCAAAAATATCTGTATAAAATTATTTTATTGATAGACTACATACAGTAGAGAAAATAATCCGTCCTATTTAAGTCAAAGCACTCTGCTGCAGCAAATACCAAATAGCATGTTCAACAATTCCATGGTTACCAAACATGATAAACATAGTCTGTAACAAAACAGTATCCGATCAATAGGGGCACATAGGTATCCTAAATACATAACCATTATATGAAATTAAACATGATATATTCATGAAAATAAATATATTATTGCAATTTTGAATGCCATTACCTAGATACCCAATATCTCCTAATCTAAGAATGTGTCAACACCACCACATCGCAGATATCCAGTAATATTTAGCAGTGGCCACCACCTCCCGCTGGCTGTGCCGTCGTGCCCTCTTGTATTTCTTTACTTTGTTTATTTTTTGCACTATCCATCTAACTTTGTGATAAATGATGACTGATATTGCTTTTTTATTGCTCAGCAACCATTAAGCTTTTTTTTAGTGTTACTCAGTTTATTTTCCCCAAATAAACTGAATAACAACATAACATAACGGCTCAAATTTTTGGCAATGCTTATGGTCCAATATCGACACATGAGTTAACACTAGGAACAAAATTTTAAACCTAACTATTTAACCGAAAAACGGCGCTTCTAGTTCAAACCGAAACTACAGATGATGCAATTGTTTTTAATAAAAAAATAGAGCAAGCACAAGTAATATTAGAATAATAACATCTAATATTGTAATAGAAAGTGAGTTATGAAACAAACCTGCGGCCATGGTGCAAAGAATGACGCGGTAATTGATGGTAGCAACCTAACCGCCGTGACTGGAAAATGTCCAATGACCAAGCACTTAAGTCATCACCGAAATTATTTTATACCGTAGCAAATATTTTAATACATTTTTCAATTTTGACTAGTATGTAAATTAAGTGTTTTATAATACAAGATAGCTTTTTATTTAGGTAAGTAGCAAATAGGAGGGTCCCACCAAGGTCTTCGGGGCCCAAGACAACTAACGCTCAGGGGTGGGAGGTCAGATGCTGGCGCTCCCATAAAAACTTTAACCTTCGGCGCTAGAAAAACCTTACGGACTATGTAACACATATTTTGTCTAAATTTTTTCTTCTTCATAGATTTGTGATAGACGTAATAGGTTTACTAATCAAAAAATGTTTGTATAAACTTATAGTGTATTAAATCTAGAAGCAATCAAACCTCGGAACCTCTAAAACAAACGTCATTAAACTAAGATACAAATCGGAGCAATACAGTGAAGTAAAAATATTTTTATTACACCGATGTTTCGAGTAGATTCGTCAAGAAAAAAAAAGCAGCCAAGTGCGAGTCGGACTCGCCCATTAAGGGTTCCGTAGCAGCAAGTAACATAATAATGTTTTTTTTTTCAAATTTTTATATTTGAGTTGATTGAATGAAAGGTAAATTGCAGTTTACGATGTAGGACGTATTAAAAAAAACTACTGACTAGATCTCGTTCAAACTAATTATCGTTGGAAGTTTACATGGTAATGTACATCATATATTTTTTTTAGTTTTATCTATCTCTTATTTTAGAAGTTACAGGGGGGGGGGGCCACACATTTTACCACTTTGGAAGTGTCTCTCGCGCAAACTATTCAGTTTAGAAAAAAATGATATTAGAAACCTCAGTAATATTTTTGAAGACCTATCCATAGATACCCCACATGTATGGGTTTGATGAAAAAAAAAATGTTGTTTTCAGTTCTAGGTATGGGGAAATTTATTGTTTTTTTTTCTATTTTTGTATGAAAATCTTAATGCGGTTCACAGAATACATCTACTTACCAAGTTTCAACAGCATAGATCTTATAATTTAGGAAAAAAGTGGATGTGACATGCGGACGGACAGACAGACAGACATGACGAATCTATAAGGGTTCCGTTTTTGCCATTTGGCAACGGAACCCTAAAAAACAACCGGTTGCACTGGGGAGTGCCGGCAGAAGTGAAAACTTGAATATTAACGTTGTGCATTTTTGATATTTTGGAATGGATATGGCATAATTTTGCACTAATTGCTTTTATCAGTATGAAAGTACTATCATTTATGTGGTAACATACAATATTCATTTATTGCGCTATCATACACAAACATGACAATTTATATTACATTAAAAATTTAACACTTCAGAACTATTACAATTATTTTACATTAAAAAGTTTATCTCTCAGAAAAAATCTACTTCCGTCCATAATTTTAACGACTTTTTCACCATCATTATAACCAGAACCAGCATCGCCAATATATTTATAAAGTACTCACTCATTTTCTTTCGCTATTTCTTCGTCACTCTTTTCATTAATAGATGCACTTGGTTTAATTTCCATTTTATATCAATAGATTTATGGCACAAAATAGAATAAATATTACTAAAAGTTATATGATGACAAAAAGTGTTTCTTGGGCCTCGGTGGATATCAGTCTTGACGAAGTCAACGACCACTCATTAGACGAACGCGCCACCAAGGTTCTTAAGTACAGTGTGAAATTAGCGCTTCAATATTTGTTGTCTTACGATCAGGTCACGTGTTTACTGACGCGAGTTTAACCTTTTTTACCCATTACAAAAAAAGTGCACAACGCCGCTAAAGAAGTTTTCACTTCAAAAAATTTAACCACGACCATTTTTACAGGGTCCTACCAACACCTTTGGGGCCCAAGCCAATCTCACCTCATTGATATTCAGTGCACCTGCGAAACAATGGACAAGGCCCTGGCGCAGGCTTTCCTCTCGGGGTTGGCAGGTCAGACGGCATTCGCTCCCATGAAAGCTGATATACCAATAAAAACAATAAGCAGAGCTCGGGCTACAAAATACAAACTTTTGAAGTAACTGGCAAATCGCTATTAGTATAATGGTAATGATGACTCCAGCTTGAACTGTTTCGATTCATCAACGCTTTCAGACTGAATTAATCTGTATCTTTTTAACTTCAATTACATAATATTTAATCCGTTAATAAGATTCAATAAAAATACAAAAATAAAGTTACATTATATAACTATGATGTGTGGGCACACTAGCAGTGAAAAGATAGCAAAATCTAACGACTTTAGCATGAAATTTGTGGCTATTTAGTTGCCAATTTTCAATTGTTCAATTTTGCTTTCACTGCTAGTGTTGATGTGCGATAGTTTATAAATAGAGCTGATACCTATATAAAAGTAATTATATATTTGATATTGCCGGAAGTTTACGTTTCGGTTGCTTTTCATTTTCAGCAGCCTCCCTGTGACCATGGCTGCTGAAAAGCTACCGAATCGTCGGGTCCAATACAAATTATAAAATAACATCAAATAAATCGCGATAGAATCCGTTAACAAAAAAAATCTTTCAATAATTATATATTTATTAATTATATCTGCCAAAATATTCCAAAATATTGTTAATGGATTGAGCTGGGTACGTGTTACAATGCCGAAAGTTCTTAATACCTACATCTGAAAAACCCACGCTTAAAACGTCGAAAACCCAAATACCGAACGTATGAAATACCTATACCCGATATACCGAAGCTCAATATGTCTAATTTCAAATAAGCGAAAGTTCTAAATCCCGAAAGTTCCAAATCCCGATAGTTCCAAATCCCGATAGTTCCAAATCACGAAAGATTGAAATCCCGAAAGTTAAATCGAAAATCTAACGTTTAATAATAATTGTATAAACACCCCGACTCAGAGTGCCCCGACTCGGATAGATTAGGTTAGAAGGCTAAGGCGGGAGCGTAGCGGAGCGGAGCTCCCGCGTTAGCCTTCGTGGTTATTTTTTTTAAACCACCCAAAAATAGGAGCACCGCGAATTTTGAGTGGTATGTCATTTTTGTGATTTTATATTTAAGTAAGTAAGTAAATTCATTTATTGCACGAAACATGGTCAGGTATAAAGATGTTAACATATCATTAGTGTACAGCATGTCTCACAGAAATTTCCGCATGCAACATTGTCTATCATATCAACTATATTAGGGGTTTTGACAGTTATTATGACCAAGAAATTTAATAAATATGTAAAATTAAGGCAAACATGTCAAACGTTAAAATGAGTCAAAATCAAAATGAAAAATTTACATATTGAGACCAAGATATTAAATAAACGTGAAAATTAAAGTAAACATGTCAAAGTTAAAATAAGTCAAAATCGAAATGTCAAAATTACAAAATATGTCATAAATGTAAGGAACAGTCAACAAGATTAGATTATCATAGCAAGCAATAGTACAATTTTAATAAACTAAATATTTCAAAGTCAAATAAATTATCAATTACATCTGAAACAATGCTTCCCAATCAATGCGCACCGAAACGGCAAGAACTGCTCTTCAGGAAATCTGAAGTGTCGTAAAAGCTTTGCTTAGTTAACCACTCCCGTAATGTGCGTAGAAATTTTGAGCGCGGTAGTTCCGCCATTCCCTTGGGTAAGGAGTTGAAAATAAGTGGTGCCATGTAAACAATGTATGTTCTGTCAAACGATGTTATATTTAATGTATATTATGCTTATAAAAATTAGTTATTTTAAAATTATATCAATCGTTCATTATATTAAATATTAGAGATTATGTTGTTATATCATCTATTACTTATTTATCTACTAATTTATCTTTTATTGGGTTTTAAAGTGGTCGGTATTTTAATATTCGGCATTTTAGTATTAGGCGTTCCGATTATAGGTCTTATAAGATTCTGTATTTCGAATTTTCGGTATTTTAAAATTTCGGTATTTGGAAATTTCGATCATATAAACATTCGGGATTTTAATATTCGACCTTCCGTTCGTAGGGCTTATGAAATTCGAAATTTTCAAATTCGGCATTGTAATACGTACCCATTGAGCTGGACTAACTATCTCTCATCTCATTCTTTTGGTTTCTTCAAATCATTGTTTTTAGTATTATATGTTATTGAGACGCACATTGAATAATAAATTGGTATGTATTAAAAAATTTGCTAAATATACCTACAATATTCCTATTTATAATGTTTTATTATGAGATACAGTCGCACTCAGAACTTGCTGAACACAAATAAATTAACAAACGAGTCTTACAATGACCTAAATAATAGTATTTTTGACTTATTATAGGTGACATCTTGGAATGTGTTAAGGTACGTTAAGGTTCTCAAAGCAGATTCTCAGAGATCAGAGGTATCAAGATACGTCATCCCAGTGTTAATCCTAGCGTTTATCTTGAATTTTACCCTCCAACCTCGAGAAGAAAGAAAACCCAAGAAGAATTACAAAAACTCTTCGCGCAAATGTAAGTGATTAGATGACTAAGTTTTATCGCAATCGTTTAAAAGGTTACCTAACTACGTTACGGTAGCAGCGCCTAAAGTACAAACAAACAAACATTACTGTTTATATACTAAATTACGTCAACAAAATAATTTAAGAAGGAACTAAATATACCTTTGCTTTTTTTTTCGTGCGGAAATCCCCTCCGATACCTCCCGCCGCCGGCCAGCGGATATTTAATTTTCACTAACCTCTTGAAATTGTTTATAGGACATTGAACCCTTTGACAGCATTGTAGGTATGCCAAACATTATATTTCCAGTTTGACTACTCAGTTCTCCGATAACTTCGGAACGGTTTATTTTTTGCCACTACTTTCTCTCTCATACTTTCACCAGCGAACCAACCCGAGATTTTGATTATCATCTGACATCAGAATGCTAGTTTTGATTACTCATTCGTCGATATATGAACATTGCAAGTAGGTAGGTACACATAGTTTAAATAATAATAACATAAATAATATAATTTAATAATGATGCTTGAATTTTTCTGACCTCTGTTTAAAAAGGTGGCAAATAAATCAAACAACGACAGGGGAAATCTTGATATAATTGTCTTGTCACATATACGTAATTTATTTAATAAATCTTGATAATTGTCTAATAACCACTGCTGAGTTCCATTATAATTGTTCCTGATAAATATGTCGACTTGACATTATGTACCTACCTACAGAACGAGGGGCCCAAGGTTGACCGCAAAATGTTTTGTGATTTGTGCTGTGCACCTGCAACCTTCAGCTATATATGAAAAGCCATATTGCCATTGGCACACGTGGTCCACTCTACTGCTTGAAATTTTGGCAGTTGATGCCTTTTATGTTGTTAACATCCAATAACAAAGTATTTTCAGGAATTTCACCCCTAAGGATGTAAAATAAGGATTGTAGGGTC
The DNA here is from genome assembly GCA_946251805.1 of Cybosia mesomella. NCBI lineage: Eukaryota > Metazoa > Arthropoda > Insecta > Lepidoptera > Erebidae > Cybosia > Cybosia mesomella. The sequence continues at coordinate 17,739,310 of OX276406.1, read as the reverse complement.
GTAAGGAAGTCTGCTTCTGGTTAAAAATAAATATATACGTATATTAGCTTTTTTCAATAATTTCACATATATCTGATTCTGGTTAGAAATAAATGAACACGTGTATCGGTGTTTTAAAAAACACACTCCTAAGTGGATGAACTATGGGTTGAAATAATGACTTCTATGTATACTGGCTGCTGGCTGTTCAGAACAAAAAAAATGGTATAGATTTTTGTATTCTACAATATAAACAACTTTGGCGCCACTTTTTGTTACTGTCATAGCCACAGAGTAATTTAATTTTTTTTTTTTTACGTAATATGAAATCATCAGCTCTCATATGTAAAGTAGTGTATAAGAGCGCCAAAATAATGAATATATAGTGAGGCGTACTCTCGTTCCCGCCTCACCCCCAAAGTGTGACACACTTTTTGTTCTGAACACCTTGTCTAATACGCATTGAAGTCATTGCTTGTCACTACAAATCATCAGAAGCACATAATATTATTCAGAAGTCAGAATGCGGTCGGCACATTTTGTTAGCGGATATTCTCCTGGTGCCTCCTCTATACTTATTTGTCAATGATTCTGTGATAGAAGCAACACAAGAGGTGTAAAATTAAAAAATATAATTAAATTAATGAATAAATGAATCGGCAAGCGTCGGTAGCTTAGTGGTTAAGGAGTCGACCTTACAATCGAGAGGTCCCGGGTTCGAATCCTGGCCATTACACTACCGACGTGAACCCACTCCTAACACAAGCAATTTAGCTTAGCTGGAGGGGTTAGGGGGAATATTAGTAATATCGGTTACTAATATTCTTTTTTAAAAAAAAAAAAAAAAAAAAATCGAGTGTTGGTATTTTTTCTATATTAAAAATGCTTATTACGAATATTATAATTACGAACAATGAACTTACAACTTAAGGCAAATTAGGCAAATAGCTAGGTAGGGCACGCCGCAATAGCGGCGGTAAGGCCCATCATGGAGGATTGGCTGGAGAGGCGACACGGAAGCCTCTCCTACCGACTGACGCAGGTGATCTCAGGGAAGGGGTGCTTCGGGGACCACCTGCATCGGATCAGGAAGGAGCCAACGCCTGAGTGTCATCACTGCGACGCGAGCGAGGACTCAGGGCTGCACACGCTGGCGGACTGCCCGGCGTGGGAGGCGCCGAGGCGTGACCTCGTGGCAGCCATCGGGGTGGGAGTCCTCTCGCTCGGCAGCATGATTGCGGCAATGGTGCGGAGCGCGAGCGCGTGGGCCGCCGCCGCCTCCTTCTGCGAGCATGTAATGCTCGCGAAGGAGGTGGCGGAGCGCGCCCGGGAGAGACTTAGAACTCTCCCGGTCCGCCGAGCCCGCAACTTGCTCGCCGCGCGTCGCAGGCAACTCAGGCGCCGGAGGTCGCTTAACGACCTCCGTCCTCCATGAGCGCAGGCCTGGGGGTGGCGGGTGAGGCCACCTGTCACCCCAGCAGAAGCAGGCCGGGACGGTGGGGCGACTAGCGCCCCTCCCCCAAACCGGGGCAAGACGGGGACACCGTGGTTCCCAAACCCGAGGGGGCCATCTCGAAACCGGAGATGGCCCAGGGTCAGTCGGGGTGCGAGGGATATGCTCTATGGGCAACCTTACACCCCGGCGTCTGTAGACCCGAGACGGCGTGCGGTTTTAGTCGGTTCAAGCCCGACATAACCGCTCCCGCTGGCACGCGGGGGGGTATCCGAAGGGATTTCCGCACGAAAAAAAAAAAAAAAAAAAAAAAAAAAAGGCAAATAGCTAGGTATTGCAAAATTGAAGTTGAAAATGTTTTTATTTTTCACTTTTGAAAATAGAACCACTTTAAAAAAAAGAAATATATCAATTTTATTGTAGCTCGGCGTGATATAAGGATCCTAACGCTAACTTATTTGTTCAGGTATTCAAAAGTTGGGGTGTGTGTTGGGTAACCTCCTCGCGTGTCGTTCCGATTCCGATCCCGCTGCAGTCCGGGGGGAACGGAATCGGAGCGGCCGGTACACCCTGGGCGGCGGTCAATGGCTTCCCCTTCATGGGGTTGGCATTGATCGTCGGCGAATACCCAACGTGGCGGGAACACATCGCTCTCCGTACTCCTCTGCTTTCAGAGGAGACAGGACGAGCGATGGTGTTAGTGGCTGAGGCCACCATAGGATCCGGTGGGATCCAGGGGCGGGTTGGCCCACTGCTAACGCAGGGGCTGACGGGCACTTGTGCCGCCGCCGGTGAGAGAGGACTAGCCATCCTCTCGCGTTCCGTAATCGGCAGGTGATCAGCAACGACCTGACTGGTGGCTCCAGAAGGGTACGCTGTGAACTTGCCGACCGGAGGGCTTGCCTTTATTGGCCGGCCCACGACAAGGAAAAGTCTATAACACCCGACAGCAAAGTCGTAAAAACCTATGGATACCAGCCGACCTCCATAGTATATAGGCTTATCCAGGTGCAGGGGGCTCCGCCTGGATGGACCACCTTTCCCCCATACTCGTGGGATATGCTATGGACAACATAAATATCATTAAGAAAAATACCGATCGATCAAATCTAAACGACAAAGGCAAGAAAATGGACGACGAAAATGAAGTAGTCTGCGCGGAGACCGCGCAGCAATCAAGCGTGGAGGTAGCGCCAAACACCTCGGCGGTGTCGGAGAAATTCGACACCGCCAACGAGAGAAGCAGGGCGAGCAGCCCGGCGGGTCTGGGCGTGAAGCGGACCCGTAAGCGCAGGAGGCGCGCAAAGGCCTGGCTGGGGGAGGACGTATCGGATGAGGACTGTACCCTCACCGGGACGACCTCTTCCAGCAGTGACGAGGCGTCAAAGCCTGCGTCAAAGGTGGCAGTAGGCCGCCGAGGGGCGCGAGGTGGAACGAGGGCTGGGCAATCCACCCGAGTCTCCTCGGCCCCTGAGAGGGCCGCGGGCAAGTCACCGCCGAGGCCTTCCACCTCGGCGGTGTCGGAACCAGGTGGGAAGACGCGGTCTCTGATGGAGAAACTCCAGAAAGTGACCGCGTCTTTCCGGGGGTCTCCGAACCCCGATCAGGAGGCGATGCTGCACATTGTGCTCGGCATCGCCTCCGAAAATGAGGCCCTCGCGGCGCAGCTGGCCGAGTCCCGTCGGGAGACGGCTCGACTAGCTGCAGCCGTCGAGGAGCTGAGGAGCGGGATGGTGCGCCCGACTCAACCGGCGCAACCGGTGCAGCGAGCGCAACCGGCCGAGCCGGCGCGCACGACTCGCTCGTCCGCGAGGCAGTCGGCGCAGCAGGCGCTGTCCTCGCAGCAGCCGCTGTCGGCGCAGCTGGAGCGGCCGGTGCAACCGGTGCAGCAGCCGGCACAGCCGGCTCGCCCACCGGCACCGAAGAGAGTACCACCGGCGGAGCCTTGGTTCGCGTACGTGGAGGCGCTAGAGGAGCGTATGATGAGTCGGATGGAGGCCCTAATGGACTCCATCCGCCGTCCGCCTCTGGCGCCACCGGTGGCCGGCTACGCGACTGCAGCCCGGAAGGGTAATACCCGCCCGGCTGCAGTGGAGGCTCTGCCGGAGCCGGCTCGTCGCCCCGCTCCCGCTCAGGGCCCCGCTCCCACTCAAGGGAAGGGAAAGGGGAAGGGCAAGGGCAAGGGGAAGACGTCCCCAGCCCAGGCCCCAGCCCCAGCCCCAGTCGCGGCTCCGGCAACCCCCACTAGAACCCCCTTGGAAGGGGGTTGGGAGGTGGCTGGAGCCAACAAAAAGAGGCGGAAGGCCGCAAAAAAGGCCGCCAAGAAGGCCAGGAGGGCCGCGGCCGCCGCGAAAGCAGCGCCGGGGAAGCTCCGTGCCCCCCGCACTACGGCCGTCGTCGTCACCCTGACGGCGGAGGCAGCGGGGAGAGGCATGGGGTATGCCGAGGTGTTGGCCAAGGTGAAGGCCAACGTCGACCTCAAGGCCCTCGAGATCCCGGGCGTCCGGTGCAAGAGCACACGGACGGGAGCCCGGCTTCTTGAGGTCCCCGGCGCCGCCAGTGGCCCCAAAGCCGACGCCCTAGCGGCTCGGCTTAGGGAGTCATTGGATGCAGCCGACGTCCGGGTGTCCAGGCCCATTAAATGCGCAGAAGTGCGCATCACGGGCCTGGACGACTCCGTCACGGCTGAGGAGCTTAGGCTCGCCGTGGCGGAGGCCGGGGACTGCTCCCCGGACACAGTGAAGGCCGGAGTTATACGCTTCGGCCGCGGTGGACAGGGGGCAGCAGTTGTCGGCTGCCCTATCGCGGCGGCCCAAAAGGTCGCAGACGGGCGGAGCCTCCTGGTGGGAGGCTTCCTGAGGGCGCAGGCACGGCTCCTGCAGGCCCGACCGGCCAGGTGCTTCAGGTGCCTGTCGGTGGGCCATGTGGGGGTGCACTGCACGGCGGAGGTAACGGCGGGTGACCGCTGCTTCCGCTGTGGCCAGCCCGGTCATAAGGCCGGCTCGTGTAGCGCCCCGTTGCACTGTTTTAGATGTGCAGCGGGGGGCAAGCCGGCTGACCATAGGGTTGGCAGCAAGGCCTGCGCCGGAGGGGAGCCGAAGCCGGGAGGCCGGCCTTCCGCCTCCAGTTCACAGCGGGATGCGGAGATGGGGGTTCCATAATGGATCCTCAACTCCGCATCCTGCAGGTGAACGCTGGCCACGGTGCCCATGCTCAGGATCTTCTGCGCCAGAGCATGGCACAGTGGGCCATAAATGTCGCCGCTGTCGCCGACCCATACACCCACCGGTTCCTCGGGCCTACCTGGGAAACCGCGCTGGATGGGTCGGCGGCACTGGTGCACAACCCTGCCGCCGGCAGCCCCCCTCTTGCCGTCGTTGCAAGGGGACCCGGCTGCGTGGCGGCAGCGGTTGGCGACATAGCGGTCGTGGCCGCTTATATCACGCCGAACCGAGACCAAGCTGCATATGAGCAGTGGCTCCGTCAGCTGGCCGTCGTCGTAAATGCCTGCCAGCCCCGTCCGGTCCTTGTGCTCGGGGACTTCAACGCCTGGTCGTATGCCTGGGGTTCCCGACACGAAAGGGGCGCGACGGGGCATAGAGGCAGGGCACTGGTGGACTGGGCCGCACGACTCGGCCTAGTCCTCCTAAATCGGGGAGCCGTGGACACGTTCGTGACCTCGAGGGGTAGCTCCATCGTGGACCTATCGTTCGCGAGCCCCTCGTTGGCGCGACGTGTTCAGGGCTGGCGCGTCGTTTTGGGGGAGGACACAAGTTCGGAACACCGATACATTCGGTTTGACGTGTCCCCCCCTGCGAGCGACGCGCCGGCTGCACCGGCTCCACCCGAGCCACGTTGGGCGCTTAAGCGACTTGATCGGGAGCTCCTCCTGGAAGCCGCCATCGTACAGGCCTGGGCCCCTGCGCCGGACAGGCCTGTCAGCATAGACGATGAGGCGGAGTGGTTCCGGGAGGCCATGACCCGTGTCTGTGACGCGGCGATGCCTAGGGCTCCGCCCTATAATCCGAGGGGTCAGGTCTACTGGTGGTCGTCGGAGATCGCGCAGCTCAGACGGGGCTGTGTGATCACGCACCGCCGGTGGGCCCGATTCCGTAGGAGGCGTCGCCGCCCCGCAGATGCGGAGGCCCGAGAGGCGGAGTTGTACGAGGGATACAGGGAGGCCAGACGAGCCCTCCGAGCGGAGATAAGGCGTTCCAAACGGGACGCCTTCCGCGAGCTGCTGGCGACACTGGAGCGGGACCCTTGGGGGCGGCCCTACCGGATGGTGAGGGGCAAGCTGCGCCCCAAGGCCCCGCCGTTAACCCGGTGTCTCCAGCCGGATCTGCTCGGAGGAATTGTTGGCTCCCTGTTCCCAGCGCGGGCGGTGGAACATGTTCCACCGCGGATGACTCCGCCTCGGTTGCGCATGGCGCCCGACGTGGAAGACGACGACGTGCCCGAGGTCACTTGGGTAGAACTAGAGCTGGCGGTGAGAAGGCTAAGAGCCAAACACACCGCCCCGGGACCCGACGGCATTCCAGGCCGAGCGTGGGTCCTAGCTCTAGTCGACGACGCTCTCGAGCCCCGACTGAGAGGGCTTCTCAGCGCATGTTTGGAGCGGGGCCAGTTTCCGAAATTGTGGAAGACGGGGAAACTGGTCCTCATCCGAAAGGAGGGGCCGCCCGGCGGACTCGCCGTCCGCCTACCGGCCCATAGTGTTGCTCGACGAGGTGTGCAAGCTCTTTGAAAGAGTAATTGCGAAGCGCCTCGTCGAGCACCTCTCAAGAGTGGGGCCGGACCTGGCGGATGGCCAATATGGCTTCCGCCAGAGGCGCTCCACCGTGGATGCCATCATGCGCGTGAAGGCTCTGGCGGAGGATGCAGTAGCCCGGGGTGAGGTGATGTTGGCGGTGTCCCTGGACATCGCCAACGCGTTCAACACCTTGCCCTGGAGTTGCATTAGGGAGGCGCTCGTGTATCACGAAGTGCCTCTCTACCTCCGCCGCATAGTCGGGGCGTATTTGACGGAGAGAGCCGTCATCTACCCAACAGTGACCGGTCTCGGTCGGCGTGAAATGTCGTGCGGTGTTCCACAGGGATCGGTCCTGGGGCCGCTCCTGTGGAACATCGGATACGACTGGGTGCTTCGCGGTGAGCTCGTAGGCGGTGCCGCCGTCACGTGCTACGCGGACGACACGCTCGTGACGGCGTGCGGGGCGACGTACCGCGAAGCGACCCGAAAGGCCACGACCGCGGTTGCCCAAGTCGTTAGGCGGATCCGGCGGCTGGGTCTCGAGGTGGCCCTGCATAAAACCGAGGCCCTGTTCTTCCATGGGCCTCGGAGCAAGCCACCCGAGGGATCCAGTCTCATCGTGGGAGGAAATCGCATCGGCATCAAGCCCCAAATGAAATATTTGGGGCTCGTGCTCGACGGCCGATGGGACTTCGGAGAGCACATCCGAAGTCTGGCCCCCAAATTGAAGGGCACAGCTCTTGCTCTGGCTCGGCTGTTGCCCAACATGAGGGGGCCCGATGACTCCTGCAGGAGACTCTACGCGGGGATCGTGCGGTCCATGGCCCTGTATGGGTGCCCAATATGGGCGGAGGCCCTGAGGACCAGAACTGTGCAGATGCTGCGCGCTCCGCAGCGAGTTCTGGCCATCAGGGTCATCCGAGGGTACCGCACGATCTCCTTCGAGGCGGCGAGTCTCCTTGCCGGAACTCCGCCATGGGACCTGGAAGCGAGAGCCCTTTCGCAACTGTACCAGTGGCGAAAGGAGGCGCGGGAGCAGGGATGGAACCCCGAGCCTCGAGAAATCGAGGCCGTGCAGTCCCAGCTCCGCCAGGCCATCGTGGTGGAGTGGAAGGAACGACTTGGGCAACCAAGCGCAGGGCACGCCGCAATAGCGGCGGTAAGGCCCATCATGGAGGATTGGCTGGAGAGGCGACACGGAAGCCTCTCCTACCGACTGACGCAGGTGATCTCAGGGAAGGGGTGCTTCGGGGACCACCTGCATCGGATCAGGAAGGAGCCAACGCCTGAGTGTCATCACTGCGACGCGAGCGAGGACTCAGGGCTGCACACGCTGGCGGACTGCCCGGCGTGGGAGACGCCGAGGCGTGACCTCGTGGCAGCCATCGGGGTGGGAGTCCTCTCGCTCGGCAGCATGATTGCGGCAATGGTGCGGAGCGCGAGCGCGTGGGCCGCCGCCGCCTCCTTCTGCGAGCATGTAATGCTCGCGAAGGAGGGGGCGGAGCGCGCCCGGGAGAGACTTAGAACTCTCCCGGTCCGCCGAGCCCGCAACTTGCTCGCCGCGCGTCGCAGGCAACTCAGGCGCCGGAGGTCGCTTAACGACCTCCGTCCTCCATGAGCGCAGGCCTGGGGGTGGCGGGGGAGGCCACCTGTCACCCCAGCAGAAGCAGGCCGGGACGGTGGGGCGACTAGCGCCCCTCCCCCAAACCGGGGCAAGACGGGGACACCGTGGTTCCCAAACCCGAGGGGGCCATCTCGAAACCGGAGATGGCCCAGGGTCAGTCGGGGTGCGAGGGATATGCTCTATGGGCAACCTTACACCCCGGCGTCTGTAGACCCGAGACGGCGTGCGGTTTTAGTCGGTTCAAGCCCGACATAACCGCCCCCGCTGGCACGCGGGGGGGTATCCGAAGGGATTTCCGCACGAAAAAAAAAAAAAAAAAAAAAAGGTATTCAAAAGTTGCCGCGCGTCGCAGGCGACTCAGGCGCCGGAGATCGCTTAACGACCTCCGTCCTCCATGAGCGCAGGCCTGGGGGTGGCAGGCGAGGCTGCCTGTCACCCCAGCAGAAGCAGTCCGGAACGGTGGGGCGACTAGCGCCCAGCTCCCAAACCGGGGCAAGACGGGGACACTGTGGTTCCCAAACCCGAGTGGGCCATCTCTAAACCGGAGATGGGCCAGGGTCAGTCGGGGTGCGAGGGATATGCTCTATGGGCAACCTTAGGTACACCCCGGTGTTTTAAGACACGAGACGGCGTGCGGTTTTAGTCGGTTCAAGCCCGGCATAACCGCCCCCGCTGGCCAGCGGGGGGTATCCGAAGGGATTTCGGCACGAAAAAAAAAAGGTATTCAAAAGTTATACAGGGGTGGAACATAGAAACTTCGAGTGGATTTCACTAATGAGAAGAACTGCGATGAATGTGAACAAAACTGATCTACTAATTGAATAAACGTGAGAACTCAAGTTTTGTTAAACGGACTTTTACAGGGGTACCTAATACTGCCTTTCATAAATACATCTCTTCTTCTTAGCGTTGTTCCCGGTTGCATCCGAGGCTTTTACCTCGAAGCCCGGAGTTCACTTACTCCTACTTTGATTTGGTTTATACCACTTTCATTGTAGCGACTGCCGTCTGACCTAAGTGACCTACTAAGTACCAACCCCGAGAGGAAACCCTGAACCTTACATAAATACATTAACCCTGAATTAAAGACATTCCTATTTTGGGCATTCGTGCAAAAATATGCTCTTTAAAAAGATCATTGACCAATTAAACCATGAGACAAAAAATGGAAGCAAATTGCCACACAATTAAAAGTTTTGAAGTGCCAGTCTTCTGGGCACGTTACCACAGGAGGCATGCGATGCGGAGGAATTCCACGATGAATTTTAGTTTTAAGTTTATTTTAATTATTCATTTTATTTTAGTTTTATTTAGTTTAGTTAGATATAAAATTTGTAACCACATTTGTACATTTACTTATTGTAATTAAAAATAAAATTTAACAATTAAAAGTTTTTTATGTATTTTAATAATGACTGTATATCAGAGAGTTGCTGACCGCTGATTGTGGAAGGAAGCCTTTGTGAAAGGCCAAGTCCATCGAAGTTCCTGTGAGAATACCTAGGGAGAGCGACTATCAATATAGTATACAGGCTACGACACAGGATACTTTAGTGTGGGGTTCAGAGAATCAGAATATTCTAAATCTAAAGTGGATATTTTGTGTTCATTATTTCTTTAAACTAGCACAACCGGCATCGAGTACACATACCAAGGAACAGGTGGCTAGGGCTCCATACAAAAGCACTTCTTCACTAATTGTGTCGTTACGAGTAGTAGGTATAGCCTTTACAAGACCTTGACCCGACCGTCTAACGTGACCCTTATTACAGGTTACCCATGGGAAGAAATAATTTCCCGTGGACTACGCAGGTGGACCATGGGTAATAAAGGATTGCATTGCATGGTATTTTTATTGTTGCGGGTTCGAACCTAGCCTAGTACACTATCGAGATGAACCTGCTCCTAACACCATCAATTTTGCTTAGTTGGTAGCAAAGCAAAATATACTAGGGATTTCCGCACGTTAACAAAAAAAAAAGGTAGGTACCTACTTATTGGATATCTGACAACTTACTTTCTTAAAAAAAATTACAGTCTAGTAATGTTAAAGTGTCATAACATTACTCAAGCGCACTCGCCTAATAACTATTTCGATACTAAGTAAGTCGCTATCGCAATTCTAAGCAAGATGTTCATAGATCGATGGCGCACGGTATCTATGAACCGGGCGGCCTTCTCCCGACCATTTCCCAATCACGAGCGCACCGGCCGTACCGCAACGTTGACATACCCGAACGGAAGGACATACTGACGCACACCGTGCAATGATCAAACGAACAATATATTTTATATATATGTAATTGTTAAGTTGGTACGCTACAAAAAAAAAATAGTTCAGCATCGATTAAACTTAAACTTTACAACCCACTTCGAAGATAATTTTTATGTATTTTTCGCATCGGTAGATAGTGCTGCAACCGTTGGTGTAACATATTTCACTTTTCACTATCACCTACTCTATAAATACTACATTCTGGCAATAAAGAATTTGAATTTAAGTGAAACGTGATAACTCAGTTTAGTTTGACTCATTTTCACTGCTAACCTATACGGTAATAATTCTGAAAATCAAAACTATAAGAAATATAACCTTTCTGGGTATTCCTGTTCCTTGGAAACGATTGTGATATTTTGCGTAAAATTTTTCTGGTTACGAAAGCTTGCCTTTTTGGTAGATTCTGTATTAATATTGTCAGAAGTTCCCGCGTATGTCACGTCACACATTGAAATAATACTATTTTTAACGAATTCTATCCCGATTTATTTAGTGTATTATTTACACTGAACCCGACGTTTCGGTGGCTTTTCAGCAGCCATGGTCACGGGGAGACAAACACCAAATAAATCGAATAATAGAATCCGTTAAAAATAGTTTTATTTCAATTCTCTATTGCTTTGCGATCGGCGACGAATTCATTTTCTTTTTTTTGCTTAACTTCCTTTCAGTCTTTTGAAACTGTTTTAACAGCATTCAATAATACGAGGTTTTATGTTCTAAATAATATAAAAATATAAATGTCTTTTTGATCAACTAACCTTTATATTTCAGATTGTGTGGAATTCTGCTCTCGTTCCTGTTATGTTATGTTATTCCAGACTATAAAAATTGCATATATATTATAGTATAATTAATAATAAATAAATTACAAAAACATTATAAATTAAAAATAAATTACATATTATAATATATTACAGTACCAAATTTCAGCCAGAACCGTTCAGCCGTTAGAGCGTGATTGAGTAACTAATATTCAATCATTCAAACATCTTCACAAACTTTAACATTTATCATATTAGTGGGATAAATTTAAAGTATTAAAATGCGATGCCAAAAATTTCGAAATATTATTTTATATATAGTTTATTAAAATGATAACATAAGATGCAAAACATAATCAGCACTAATGGACTAACAAAAACGCAAATCCCACACGTAGATGTAAACCTGCTAGTATGTGTCGAATGGTACATTTATCTTTTTATAAATAACGCGAATTTATGTTGTATTACTATCCATTTCTGTCTACACTACAAAAATGCAAAACGTCAGTAATACATAATAGAAATGTAGGTAATTAGTTCAAGAGCATGATTATCCGTCGTCTATAGCGCTGACTAAGGGTCGTTCTCCTTCAGAAATTCATTTGCTGTTTTATTGTTATGCGATATGTGTTATATAAAACTAATTCTGAGCTTCTCTTTTACTCGCAATTATTGCCGGGATACATAAAATGTTCAAAAAACGGTCGCCATACAAAATCATCTACCTATGTATTTACTAACAATTTTTTTTAAGTGTTCGATCAAATCAAATCAGTCCAAAAAAAGCGGCCAGGTGCGAGTCGGACTCGCCCATTAAGGGTTCCGTAGCAGCAAGTAACATAATAATGTTTTTTTTAATTTTTATATTTGAGTTGATTGAATGAAAGGTAAATTGCAGTTTACGATTTATGACGTATTAAAAAAAACTACTTACTAGATCTCGTTCAAACCAATTATCGGTGGAAGTTTACATGATAATGTACATCATATATTTTTTTAGTTTTATCATTCTCTTATTTCAGAAGTTACAGGGGGGGGGGACACATTTTACCACTTTGGAAGTGTCTCTCGCGCTAACTATTCAGTTTAGGAAAAAATTATATTAGAAACCTCAATATCATTTTTGAAGACCTATCCATAGATACCACACACGTATGGGTTTGATGAAAAAAAAATTTTTGAGTTTCAGTTCTTAGTATGGGGAACCCCCAAAATTTATTGTTTTTTTTCTATTTTTGTGTGAAAATCTTAATGCGGTTCACAGAATACATCTACTCACCAAGTTTGAACAGCATAGTTCTTATAGTTTCGGAAGAAAGTGGCTGTGACATACGGACAGACAGACATGACGAAACTATAAGGGTTCCGTTTTTTGCCATTTGGCAACGGAACCCTAAAAATGATGGAGATTATGTATTTATTATGATGATTTTATAGAAAGCAATTATAAATATACAGTTACACTCACACCCAAAATAAACCAATACAGGTTTTATGGGTGTACCATGATTGATATAAAAAAAAGAAAAATAAACGGTATTGAATTTTATCAGTTCCTTAATATCATTTTATCAGTTCATTATCTCAGCGCGGCCTTGAGTCCCAGTCGCATCCAGGATTCGCTTTACGGCTTTTCCTTCTCCATACCGCATGGTCTTTTGTATCCCTAGCAGTAAGACCGTTCGCACGCATGTCATCTATTACGTCACGCCAGCAATTGTTTCTTAGGTCACCCCTCTTACTGTGGCCCGGCGAAAAACACTCCTTTTACTCGTGTACCAACATGCATATTTACAAGCTTTTATTCAACTTTCGCTGTATGTATGTATATATGTATGTTAGTAACTCGTAAACTAAACAAGATAAACTTATCGAGTTTGGGCTCATTTGTTTTGTCATGATAACTCTCTGATGTGACATGGTATTCAGGGTCTGATGATAGAGTAGGAAGGTGGCCATAGCAACTCCTAATCTAAACAAGATAAACTTATCGAGTTTGGGCTTATTTGTTTTGTCTTCACAAAGGTTTAGGGTTACATGCTATTCAGGGTCTGATGATGGAGAAGGAAGGTGGCCATAGCAACTCCTAAACTAAACAAGATAAACTTATCGAGTTTGGGCTTATTTGTTTTGTCTTCACAAAGGTTTAGGGTTACATGCTATTCAGGGTCTGATGATGGAGAAGGAAGGTGGCCATAGCAACTCCTAAACTAAACAAGATAAACTTATCGAGTTTGGGCTTATTTGTTTTGTCTTCACAAAGGTTTAGGGTTACATGCTATTCAGGGTCTGATGATGGAGAAGGAAGGTGGCCATAATAACAACTAAGCTAAACAAGATAAACCTATCGAGTTTGGGCTCATTTATTTGTCTTTAGAAACTTTCTGGTGTTAGAAGGTATTCAGGGTCTGATGATGGAGTAGGAAGGTGGCCATAGGAGCTCCTAAGCTAAACAAGACAAACCTATCGAGCGGCTCATTTGTTTTGTCTTGGTTAACACTGCTGCTACATGATGTCCAAGGTCTGAAGATAGAGACGGTAGGTGATCTTGAACTAACAAGATAGACTCGTTGTGTTGAGCTTCTTTGGCTGGTCTTGGCTAGCACAGCAGGTTGTGCTGATTTCAAAAACTTGTGATGCAATTAGAACACACATAAAAAACTAGCGCGATACAAGCCGTTGAAATCAGCACCACCTACAAAACCAATAATATTCTTTGTACTGTGGCACAACACTTGTATGAAATTATTGCTTTCATTTTAGTAAAACCTTGTTTTTAAAAAGCTTTAGTAATTTCATTATATTATTGGATATAAATAAGGTGCTAATGAAAATGCTATGCTATTTATTTTACACAACAGGTTAAAGTATAAAATATAATAGGTACAAGGTTCTTCTTGTAATATTTAAAGCGGTATTTACTAATGCTACATATGCGCTATTACTATACCATCAATAATGATTTATTACTTTTATTATTGTCATGCCGAATACCTACGTAACCTGTGCGGCAATAAGGATTGGCTCTGTGAAGTACCTATGTTAATTTAAATGAGAACATCACAACTGCCGCGGTGAACGTCACCGCAATACGTTAAAGAACTTTCAACTTCAACCACATTATTACAGTTTAATATATCGCTATTAAGTAGTCTTTATACAGAAGGTTAACGCCAGGGGTCCGAAAGAAGCGAAAGTTTTATAAATGGATTTACCTATCCAGCACATAGCACACAAATAGCTGAGCAAATCACATAATTATGATATTTATTTATGTTCTTATCAATCAATATCTCGCAATGTTTTAAGAAAATAGCATAAATACTATATGGCCATAGCTGCTTTTTAAGATACTTACGGCAATAATATGAAATATGTTAAATACAAAATTATGATTCCTCGACTATCGCCCCTCCCCCAAACCAGGGCAAGATGGGGACACCGTGGTTCCTAAACCCGAGAGGACCATCTCGAAATCGTAGATGGCCCAGGGTCAGTCGGGGTGCGAGGGATATGCTCTATGGGCAAACTTACACCCCGGCGTCTTAAGACCCAAGACGGCGTGCGGTTTTAGTCGGTTCACGCCCGACATCCGAAGGGATTTCCGCACGAAAACAAAAGTTACTCATATTAGTCACAGACAATTGTTATAGGTTGCTGTCAAACGAGAAGTCAAGTCAAACTTTTGGCAAGTTAGTAATTAAAAAAAATAGTATTTGTACGCAAGATTCAGCTATAGTATGCTTTTAAATAAACGGTACAGTACCGTTTAGTTCAGTTACTGTTCTTCTATGATATTTCGAGGCTAAGGCAAAGATACTATCATAACTTTCGCATTATCACATTGCATGACAATATAATTACTAAGACACACATCTTCTCAGGTTTCATTCTACTGTAACAGAATTGAGACAAAAGTCTTAAAATCCAACAATTTGTTTATGGTGAACCATTGCCTTACGGTGGATTTCAAAGTTGAATATATAATATTATATACGGGATACGGGTACAGAGAGCTATACTTAAAGTGACGACTTCCAAGCCCATATTTAACTATATAAAGAGCATCAGATTCTTACTGTGACAGCACTTTGTCCTCGATACCATCATTAGAAAATATGTCACAATAAATTACAATCCCCATAATGAGAAAAAGCGACGCTCTTATAAGATATGCCCGTCGCAGAAATTTAGAACCACACAAGCTGAAAGGCATTTTAATGTTCTGGGTGGTCATCTTTACCACTTCTCAGATACTAATGTTCAAGGGTGGTCGCGATAACTTCATACACAGATATGTTCACACACACACACACACGGACACATACCCTCATATACACATACACAAACACACAAACAAACACACACCCTCACATACCACACACTTATCCTCACCTGTTATCATACCTACGCTCAAGCTATCTTTATAGACCTTACCTATAATTATGATAATGTCAATGTAAATCTATGACGAGGTACTTATGCACATGTACATATAAAGACTCATGAACTCTGAACAATGGTGTCCTAATATACCAATCTATCATTGATAAAATTATGATAAGCTGCTGGAGCCCTGGTACCTTAAAAAGAAGTTTAATCTTTTCTTGGGTACCACACTTTGTCAAACAAAACAGTATAACTTTTGAAATAAATAAATTTATTATTATTCCTATTAAACTACTACACGGCTAACTTTTAAAAGTTATATTCATTAGAGTATAACTTTTGAAATATATAAATTTATTATTATTCCCATTAAACTACTACACGGCTCACCCGTAGTGTGGGAAAGGCGGCAAGATAGCCCCAGTGAGGTGGGCAACAGTCGGTCATGGTGTTAGGGCGATTGGCAGAGGAACCGCCGGATTATTCGAGCATTACGAAGCAAGACCGCTTTCTGCATCTTGCACGCTATCGACTTCCGACTCTCAAGTTGGATAGAGAGGCTCTTTGGTTTCAAACCATTGGCTGAGTTCACAACTGGGACTATTTCTAGAATATTTCCAAGCACCGACTTGGGTCAATTAGTATAAGGAAACCTACAAAATCAAAAACCGGGTTCTCAAATTGTACGCAATTAAATTAAAAGAGTAACACGAGATAACTTCGTTTTGTATGGTGAAAATAACTCTCAGAGAATAACTCAGAGAATAAAGCGAGTTTCAAGCCTGACAAATCTGAAAAGCCAGACTCAATCCACCAATTATACATTAAAAAATCTGTATAATATTCAATCTCAGCCTCGTAGACAATGGCTAAGTGCTTTAAAAAATGCATTTATTTTTGCAATTTATTAATTAGTAGTGAAACTTATTTATTTATTTACTTATTTCAATGAATATGGTAAGTACATCGAGATCTTATATTATGTTATGTGTTCATACATATTCTGCCGTAGGCGTTGAAATATTAAAGTTTTACAATAGTCACAATAAATGTCAATATAGCTAAAGTCACACATGGAGTCAATTTTATTATTTAATTAGTCATATCATTGTAATAAATTATTATTAAACATCAATCATTATATCTTTAATATTAAAATTGCTGTCCAAAAATTCCCTCACCGAATAAAAAAACTTATTTATTAGGAAACTAAATATAATGCATTTAAATGTATTCAATGGTAACGCTCTCATACCAACTGGTAGTTTATTGTAGATTTTAATGGCCATACAGTATGCATTTGGGGAATATAAATGTAATCTTTGCCGGGGTACTAAAATCTTATAAGGATCTCTACTATTTGTCTTTTATAACATTTCGTCATGCAGCGGAAACATTTGTGGATATTTTTTTACAAACAGGCAAATCTCATAAATATAAAGGCAAGGAACTGGTAGAATTTTCAGTTCCTTGAAAAGTGGTTTACAGTGTTCTAGGTATTCAGCTCCATACAGTGCTCGAACACATTTTTTTTGTGCTATCAGTACTCTCTGC
Source organism: Cybosia mesomella (assembly GCA_946251805.1). Lineage (NCBI taxonomy): Eukaryota > Metazoa > Arthropoda > Insecta > Lepidoptera > Erebidae > Cybosia > Cybosia mesomella. The sequence goes on along the minus strand of OX276406.1, from coordinate 17,722,513 downwards.
ACTTCTACCGAGTTACCCCACACAACGATTCCGTATCGTAGTACTGATGAAATGTATTCGTGATACGCAGACAGAGCCGTCTCTCTGGAAGCTATTTGTCTCAGTTGCCTTAAAGCGAATACAAACCTGTATAATTTTGCACATACGTTTCCAACATGCTCTTTCCAACTTAGATTCTTGTCTATAGTTATCCGAAGGAATAGAGTTGAGTTGACGGGTTTAATCAGTGAATTGTTAATTTGAATATTTGGTAAAGCCGCTTTAGAATTATACGTTTTAAAATTAATTATTTTCGTTTTATCAATATTAATATGTAAATTGTTGTTTTGTAGCCATTTCATCGCCCTATTTAATTCATTATTAGTTTCATCTTTTATTTCAGATTTATTTTTACATTTAATCATGAGTGTCGTGTCATCTGCAAAGAGTATACAGTCATGCATAAGATTCTTACTGAGGTCATTTATATAAAGTAGGAACAACTAGGGCCCCAACACACTCCCTTGAGGAACTCTGCAACTATTAATTATTAAAGCGGATGTAAAAGTTACCTCGGAGTTTTTTACTATTTTTGTAATCACAGTACACTGTTGACGATTCGAAAGATAGCTTTTTATCCAATTATAACATTACCCCTTATTCCATATCTTTCCAGCTTATTTAGTAGGCGGTTGTGTGGAAAGACGTCAAATGCTTTGCTCATATCCAAAAAGGTAGATACCACTGCCATGTTTTGGTCCAGAGCTTCAGTAACTTGTTTTACAAGTGAGAAGCAGGCTAATGTTGTTAATTAATTATTACCGAATTAATTTATACCGAATAGTCCTACCACAAATGATGCACGATTTAACTGATTTGGCTATTGCTGATTGTGAAAATAAGTTCTTGGAAATAAAATCGAAGTGATTTTAATTATTGTCTAAGTTTTACTTCTGTATCATCTTGAAACGAACGTCGTATTAAAATTATAATCTAAATGATTGGTTTATAAGTTTGCTTAATTGTTTGAAATCGAAATATAATTTCAAATCAAAATTTCACAATCTGTAAGAAACCAAATCTCGCTGAATTAGATGAATATCGACTGTGGCTCGTGGATAAGACTATTAGGCAAATAAGTTTACGATAATCTGCATATCTATACATAATTATCACTCGCTTAATAACGTGCCCGGTAGATGGCAATAGGCTCGCCCCCTATTACATTGGGACCTCAACATAACTGGCGAATCGTGGGTGTGTAATACACCTCTGCCTACCCCTTCGGGGATACAGGCGTGAAGTTATGTTATGTTACATATATTAAATTAAAAGGAGTTGAAAACTGTATACTCAACATTTTTCAATAAAATATTTTTTTTTCATTCTAGGAACGATACCGATGCCAAAAATGAGGTTTTAGAATTTTTGTCTGTCAAACAATGTCAATAGATGTCCGAGCATCACTTAAAAACCGTTGAACAGATTCAGTTGAAATTTTGCCTGTACATTCTTGTAGGGCATGGTGATAAAGTGCGCTGAACCTACATAATCACGCTATTATAAGTGTGATGGGAGCAGCAGAGCGAAATCGATCAAATCTGTTATTGATCATTACTTTATTATTACAAAGTAGATAATCACAAAATTTTGCAGTTCGGTAGAACTCGGACATGATGAACGTACGAACTATAAATCATCACGCTATAGCTAAAAGGTGATAAGCAGTAAAGTATGAAATTCGAAACAACAGAGTTAGGTACATATGTGTATAATGTAGTACATTGGAGGCTCATTGGCCCTTGATAATTAATTTTATCACGTTATCATTTAGAGAATCGGGTAGAATTAATTTCTATGTTAGATACATATAAACTTCTATTTCTTCATAATAAATGTTCCAAAATATAACGATAATATAACCTAATAAGTAAATGTTGAGTTCGAAACTGCAGAAGTAAACATACCTTGATCTATTCCGAATATAACGCGGACGTAGTTGCGGGCAGCAGCTTAGTTATAAATGTAAACTGACCCAAATATACCGCTTGAATCAAATATACCAATTTGAAACCTATTTATAACCTATTTTAGCTTATTCATTACTATGATAACTAATCTGATTTGTAACCTATTTCAAATTATTCATTTTTATTTTACTTCATTAGTCTTTCCTTTTCCTCTAGTTTATTTCCTACAGTCAACTTCTGCATATTATGTTAGCACTTGAAACTCTTCAAAGTGATGCGGCAAAATTCTATAACGCCTAGAGTATCTTTCGTAAAGGTTTCAGTACCTACGTATATTTACAAGTCCATATCGCCACTTAATTTTGAAGTTTACAGTCGAATCTAGAAAGACTACGTGATAATTTTAGAGACACAGTAAATAACTAACATACATAAATATGTTTATTATATAAATTTGACTGGCTGATTCAATAACGCAGAATTTAAACCGCTGAGGGCACAAATATGAAATTTTGGAATTTGATGCCTTTTATTAGTATTAGATTCAACGGGATATTTATCATGTGTTGTTTTGAGTATCCGTGGTAAATATCCCGTTGATTCCAATACTAATGGTAGTGACCATGATAGTTTAAATACATATATAATGCCTTTTAGGTTGTAAGCGTCCACTAACGAAGGATTTTTAAAATGGAACCCCTGCCGCTAGTTACCTAAGTAACTAAAGGGTTAGAAAGTTACTTGGAGGGTTAAACAGATATATCCCGTTTTTAGAGTTTACATACGGGTTCACGTTGACAGTGTACAAGGATTCGAACCAGTGTACTTTGATTGCATGTCTGACGCTTAAGCCGTTTCGCTACATTAGAAATGTGTATCTGTAACTGCCCACTCACATCACTATACCGGAAATGTATGCAGACAACATGCAATAGAGATAATTAGACCAGTGTATGTAGGTATATCTAATAAGTAAGATGTTAAAAAATCCGACTTGCTTAATATTAGAAAGTATGCATTTTTAAATAATGTCGGTAGGCAACTCTAGTAGTCCAATATACCGTGCCCTTGAATGTGTTACTTAATATGTGAATGTTTCTCAATGGAACTGCTTGCTATTCTTTTCATATTATTATATCGATTTGGCAATAAACGTTTGAGAAATTAAAATATTTGAATGTTCTAGTAATACGCGGGATCGCGCAACACAGATTATAAATAACTGTTGTTGATTAACTTACAACGTTGCATTTTTTATGTCCTGGCTATAAAGAAATAAGTAAATAAGAAGTTTTAGATTTTAAATTGAATGTTATACTACTAAAAAAAATATTGGCCTCTACTATCGATATTCATCCATCGTAAACTGTTGCAAGTACGACTAGTCAGTTTATACCTACCTCTACGTGAAAATTGGCCAATTAAAATTTAATACATCAATTTTGATATCTGTTTTGATTAAATTATAAATAGCCAATTGCAATTATATATATATTGATTGGTTATAAATATATTGTTATTAATAAATTTTAAAAACCTAACTAATATGAAAAATATGGAATATTAATTTATTTCTAATTTTTATTTAGAATGAAAAATGATAAGTATGTAGGTAAATATATCGGCATATGTATACGTATATTTTGTAGAATTTTGTAACAATGTTAAAGTATACTGGTAATATCGGTTTGTTCATATGCCAAAATAAAAAATAAACACGGATATTAAATGAATATAGTTAATCATTGTTTGTATAGAAATTGATATCAGCCAAGCGTATCAAATTGAACCATTAACGTAACCTTTATTTGACAACATGAAACGAGATCTTGAGATTAATTTGACGAAATCTCTGGTTGTCTAACTCGAGAGCACATAGAGGCGATCGCCTTGAAATACTTTCGAACCACGTGAACTATGCGAAAACGTTTACCTAACAAAATCAACATTTAATTAACACTATAATATCGATAACCAAACTTACCAAATTGACTGCTGGTGCAGGAAGGGTTTGATGACACACACTGAATGATTTTGTTCACTTTGTTTTTTTTTTTAAATTTTGTGAACTGATGGATTAACAGGTGGTTTGTAGCTAGTTAATGATTAACTGTTATGCGCGGCGGAGTTCCTAGTGAGTTGCACGTCGGCCGGTGTCGGCGCGCGACGCTGCAGATCGACTGGCGGCAAGCGACATGCGGCCGTCTGCGCGCGCACTATACGACCCTCAAGCCCTCACTAGACGACCTTCACGTAAAGAATACACAGGGTGATTTCCTATCAACAACAAACACTATGAAACTTCGGCAAATAGCATTTGACAGAGCGCTAAAGTAATCATGAATTTATTTAAATAACTTGTACACACACTGTGTCTACCACTAATATTAAATATGTACACATGCTAGTTTTGACATACTTTACTTAATACTAAAAAATATTTATTGACGCGTAATTTTATAAATTTAAATATAATGAAAGTATAAGAAGTCATAGATTGGTTTTTCTGTATTCAAGATTACTTATTAAAATCACTTTATCATTTTTTGAAGCTTAATTTTTTTTTGTACTACACAATATTTTTGAAAGTAAAATTGAAAAAAATGTTTTAATATGTTGGAGATAAATATTATAAGCCAAAAAAAAATACAACCTGAAAGCAGCTTATTTACGGTGTGTACAAGAAATATCTAGGTATTACAAAAAAAATGTGTATTCTAAAGAACGGGTTTACAGCATCAGCTTCGAAAGTGACAGTTGTTGAGGTTATACTTAAATCACTGCACCAAGCCAGCCATGGAAAAAGGCTTACACTTACTAGGAATACCCCCGCAGCCCCCAAACAGCTGCCTAACGCTGTCCTCTTCATACTATGTCCAATGCTCGTAGTTAATTCAGTGACGGTGAATCCTTCTACAACTTCGTCTTTTTTTTTTTCGTGCGAAAATCCCTTCGGATACCCCCCGCGTGCCAGCGGGGGCGGTTATGACGGGCTTGAACCGACTAAAATCGCACGCCGTCTCGGGTCTACAGACGCCGGGGTGTAAGGTGACCCTGGGCTACAACTTCGTCCTTTCCCTACTATGCCCGCTATTAATCAGAGCGACACGCGACACACTTCTACCCCTGCGATACATTAGCCGGAAGAAACGGCAACGCCTCCCGCGGAACTTCCGTTGCCTAGGATGAGCTTTTCAAGCCCTCAGATATTATATAAAACGAATAATTTTGTCTTTTTGGGAATATAGATGCAGACATAGTCCAGTTGCTACCTAAATAATATGAGTAAAAATATAATTTCGGTATTTACCATATAATTACAAGTTAAATTTAAATTAAATTTTGAAAACAATTCATTTGACCACAATTTTTTTTTCATTGTTATGCTTCAGATGAACTAACTAAACATGTCTGTGTATTAGCCCGTTAACATCTTATAAGTCAATGGTAAAAGTAGCGTCTTCTTTTGGGTGAAAAACAAAACCGGTATTAGAACTGATTAGTTTAATACTTAATAACAAGACTACAGGTTCTAAGCTTCTGCAAGATTGTCAAAATATATGTGTAAGCCTGTAATTTACAAAGAAGTTTCGAAAATTCGCGAAGCACTTTATGATTAATTAATTGGATGCCAAAGTTTGGCCATTTTAAAATTAAATCATCTTTGCATTGATGTAAGATACAATCTGTTTAAGATTTACAGATAAACATAAAATCTATTAAGTTCAGAGGTATGCATTTTATCTTATAAAAATAATATTTTGAAACCTCAATGAATTATTCAAAATTAAAATACTTACAAATTAAATAAAAAACTAATTTAAAGGATTATGTCGTGATTTATTATCTGTTATTTTTAAATTGACACTGTACCACGATAGCGTAGCGATACCAAAAAGCGGCGATCCCCACCCAGTGGTGTAGGTAACGGACTGGTGGACGTAACCAGTGGTGTCTCTCGGAGTTGAAGGGTCAGACCGGAGTCGCTCTTGCATAAGTAAAAACAAAGTCTCTTACAAAAGTAAAAGAATGCAGATCTGAATTAAATCGAGGCATAAAAGGCGATGGCTAAAGTGTTAAAAATGGTACGTCTTCTTCATCTAAACGCCAAACCCCATTGCATTTAAAATAAATTATGGAAAGCAGGAATAGGAGAGCTGACCATGGGTTATAAGGAGCAGGCCTTTAGGATGCAATGGGGTTTGGCGCTTAAATGAAGAAGACGTACCATTTTTAACACTTTAGATATCGCCTTTTTATACCTCGATTTAATTCAGATCTGCATTCTTTTACTTTTGTAGAAATATTGTTAACAGTGACTTGCGTTGCATTACTTACATTGCAATGTCTTTAAGTTAAGAACCAAGAAACTTCACGGACTTGTGCACAAAAATTTACCAAAGTTTCATTGTAACCGTATAATTTGAATGGTCATGCATATGAGACAGAGCAAGAAATATTAATTTAAGTAACAATAATAGATTTTGTATATCAACAGAAAATCTATCATAAAAAGCAAATATTTCACGTTTTATTCCGGTCACCCTAGAGCGTGTAATACGAATATTACTACAACTTGTAAATTGTCGGGATTCGCGGTTCACTTCACTCTAAGATCTTCTTTTTATGTTATGTGAAAACGTAATACTTAATACCAAATCGAAATTTTCGTTCATTATAAACGTTGTCGTGGCATTTACGAACACAAATACAAGGAAATCATCCAAATCGTCCAGCCATTCCCAAGATTTGCTCTTAGCAACATTTCTATAGACAATCCAAAGAAAGTAAATATTCACAAAGTGTTTCTTAAGTTTGAAGTGAAGTAATGACCGTCTCTTGCTAACATTCAACTCATTTTGAAAATTTAAATAAATAATAAATAAATAAATATTCTACCACATTCTACACAGCGCTTTCTAGTCCCAGAGTAAGCATAGTTTAACTAGCTTGTGTTATGGGTTCCAGAATGCAGATAAACATACTTATATACTTTTTTTTTGTAAATACATACATATTATACATAGAAACACACAGACCAATGCAAATAGATGCAAATATATTCATACATACAAATATTTGCACTGAGCGGGAATCGAACCCGCGCCCCCTGTCGTAGCAGTCGGATGCACTACCGTTACGCCACAGAGGCCGTCGTTATTTTTTCTTATTATAGGAGGGGGGGAGTCAAAAACTAGCAAAAATAGTCTTACATAATAAATGAATGGCCCCTTATAGATACGCCTTTCTTTCGGGTAACTAGAACACGTCGTATTTTTTTTCAGTCCATTTACACCACAGAACAGAGACACCATACGAGCTTTCCCTTAATTAATCCTTTCTTAGAAATAAGCTGACTGGTGCTTCTGACTTTAAAAAGAACATAATTTCCTGGAATCATTTTACTATGATTTAATACTATCGGCAGCCCTACAACACTATATCAGATCTGCGAGTACAAAGAAGACAAAATCTTTCTTTGACTCAACCTACCTTCTTTTTTCTCGTGCGGAAATCCCTTCGGATACGCCAGCCAGCGGGGGCGGTTATGTCGGGCTTGAACCGACTAAAACCGCACGCCGTCTCAGGTCTACAGACGCCGGGGTGTAAGGTTGCCCATAGAGCATATCCCTCAGCGTCGGCGAGTCAACGCCGGGATCTCGTTGCGGTCCTGGGCGTGGACGTTCTCTCGCTGGAGACCATGGTGAGAGCCGTGGTCTCCGATGAGAATAAGTGGCACGCCAGCACCTCTTTCTGCGAGCAGGTAATGCATGCAAAATGGCTGTGGAGAAGGAGCGGGAAAGAACCCTGCCCCCAGAGTTCCGCAGTCTGCGGCGAGGACGCCGAGGGTATTCAATGAATACCCTATAATCGTTTTTTACATTGGAATATGAATACTATTCATATTCCAATATAAAAAACGATTGTAAATATTCAAGTGTTAATTCACTTTTATCGTTGACTGTACCACCCAACGGTGAACTTCTTTTACTCTATAGACTTCCATATTTGCGTACAGTGCCCCTGTAGTGCCCCAGTATATAATTGAAAATAAGTATTATCACCACACTACCATGCAAGTGTTGAAAAAGGTACTAATAAATCGGAAAAAATAAACTAGATACAGAACCCGGATTTTGGTTTGTGACGTCACGCGTCGTCGGGAGAAAGTGTGAGAGTTGTAAAGTGAACTCTCTATAGCTATCATTTTAGAGTAGTTAAAACCAAAGCTAAAAATTTTATATTTTATGAACATCAACAGTTTCAAGTACTCTATAAAGGTATCGAACTATCAGCACAGATTATTTAATCAGCCCAATGTACGATAGATAACCCTCTATTATAGATAGTCTCAGTATTACCATGGATGCCCAAGACCATGCGATGTGGAGAAGAAAAGCTGGAAGGCAGCCCCCGGATTCCGTGGTGATTAATACGAAGATGATGATTATACGCCCTAAACTCCAATAAAACATAAATAATTTAGTCTGTTGGTTAGATATGTTAAAATTAAATAAATAATCTAGAAAAATTTACATGTGAAATTTTGCAAAATATTTCTATTAGTACAATTAAAAATAACAACTTATATAAACTTTACAGTTTCAAAAACTAGTTTTTCCACGTTCATTTATTTAAACTTTTTTGACAGAATACTTTCTTCCCCAAGAGGTCATCGTCCTCAGTGAACTGGCACAATGATGCGATCACCACAGTGACCTCGCTTCAACTTTTTTATGTTCTGATTCAAGCTTTATACATTTGCGGTGCTGGTCACCAATTCACGATACCACATAAAAAATCGACCGGTGGCACTCCGCGAGTGCCAGCAGAAGTGAAAACTTGAATAATAACGTTGTGCATTTTTGATATTTTGGAATGGTTAGGGAATAATTTTGCACGAATTGCTTTAAGTATAAAAGTACTATCATTTATGCGGTAACATACAATACAAATTCATTTATTGCGCTATCGTACACAAACATGACAATTTATATTACATAAAAAAATTACACTTATGAACTGTTACAATTATTTTACATTAAAAAGTTTATCTCTCAGAAAAATCAACTTCCATCCATAATTTCAACGACATTTTCACCATCATTATTACCAGAACCATCATCGCCAATATATTTATAAAGTACCCACTCATTTTATTTGGCTATTTCTTCGTTACTTTTTTCATTAACTTTGTTTAATTTCCATTTTATATCAATAGATTTATGGCACAAAATAGAATAAATATTACGAAAAGTTATATGATGACAAAAAATGTTTCTTGGGCCTCGGTTGGAATCGATCTCAGTCATGATGAAGTCAACGACCACTCAGTAAACGAACGCGCCACCGAGGTTAAGTACAGTGTGAAATTAGCGCTTCTATATTTGTTGTCTTACGATCAGGTCACGTGTTTACTGACGCGAGTTTAAACTTTTTTACGAAAATAGTGCACAACGCCGCTAAAGAAGTTTTCACTTCAAAAATATTACTTGTCCGATAAAGGAAACAAAGAATCTTTTATGATATTTTAATTGATTAATTCACTATAAATACCTTTAGGCGAAATGTCGGAAAATAAAGTGACATTTTGTATTTAATTCATTCGCATTAGTGACTACTACGGTATAATGGTAGGCACGGTGTGGAGTTCCAAAGAAGGCCCGGTACTCAACATCTTCCCACATTAAGTAGGTATTTGAAACTCTTTTATAGTCAACGACTGATAAGATATTTTTTCATCCAAACAATAACCAGATACGGTAATAGGGTAGTAGACTGTTACAGGACATCGATGCACCTCTGTAGCCTTACAGCACTCTTACTGTCCAAAAACTAACAATTTTATATTATTTTGATTTATTGCTTGAAATAAGACACGATATATTGCTAAAATTTATGACGGCCTCGATTAATGCTTTTTCAAGAATTTTGAGGTTACAAAAATAATTAAACGGATTACAATATCTTCTAGGTCATTTCTATAATATGTTATTTGTAGTTACCGCTGATTTAGGTAGTTCGGATAATTTACTGTATATCGACATCAAAACATAAATGCGGAGCGGTAATGTTAACACGAGTGTAACTACGAGCCACAGCTAGTTTATTATAAAACTGTGTAACTGGACAAAGCACTGAAATGATACTGTGTTTAGGTAAGTACTATTTGGTTACTGATGTGTTCATAATTTACAATAGGTACTTAGGGAATGGGGTGTGTGTTGGTGGGGTGTGTGTTGGGTAACCTCCTCGAGTGTCGCTCCGATTCCGATCCCGCTGCAGTCCGGGGGGAACGGAATCGGAGCGGCCGGTACACCCTGGGCGGCGGTCAATGGCTTCCCCTTCACCCTTTCATAGGGTTGGCATTGATCGTCGGCCAATACCCAACGTGGCGGGAACACATCGCTCTCCGTACTCCTCTGCTTTCAGAGGAGACAGGATGAGCGATGCTGTTAGTGGTGAGATGGCCCAGGGTCAGCCGGGGTGCGAGGGATATGCTCTATGGGTAACCTTACACCCCGGCGTCTGAAGACCCGAGACGGCGTGCGGTTTTAGTCGGTGCAAGCCCGACATAACCGCCCCCGCTGGCAGGCGGGGGGGTATCCGAAGGGATTTCCGCACGATAAAAAAAAAAAAAAGAAAAAAAAAGGGGGGAACGGAATCGGAGCGGCCGGTACACCCTGGGCGGCGGTCAATGGCTTCCCCTTCACCCCTTCATAGGGTTGGCATTGATCGTCGGCGGCCAATACCCAACGTGGCGGGAACACATCGCTCTCCGTACTCCTCTGCTTTCAGAGGAGACAGGATGAGCGATGCTGTTAGTGGTGAGATGGCCCAGGGTCCGCCGGGGTGCGAGGGATATGCTCTATGGGTAACCTTACACCCCGGCGTCTGAAGACCCGAGACGGCGTGCGGTTTTAGTCGGTGCAAGCCCGACATAACCGCCCCCGCTGGCCGGCGGGGGGGTATCCGAAGGGATTTCCGCACGATAAAAAAAAAAAAAGGTACTTAGGGAATAAATAAACCTATACTTTACTCTGTCCAAACATTTATTTTACTTTTGACAGCTCAAGTTTTCATCAAATAGTTATGTCCTAAGTAGTAACCTATTCGATTTCAAACAACAATCGATTTAATTTCTGTAGAAGTTGCAATCGATTTTACATGTTTATATTTTATTTTTGCTCGATATATTATATTTTTATTAGCTTTTTTTGTATGCCAGGTAGTTAATTAAATAAAATAATAATTAAAGACGATTATTGTAATTAAACTATTTTTTTTTTTTTTATTCAATCATAAAGACGATTAATTACAATAAAATAATTTTGAAGTACCTACCTATTTTAATTGTTTTTACATAATATAGTGACAACTTTTAATCCCTACGCAACTCAACCTCAACATTTTGATATTTTCGTTAGAAGTAGATACGATAATTCATAACTACAAACGCAAAGCTATAATAATCGGATTAAATGCAAAAAAGTGTAACCGGTTACTTGCGATTCAATCAATCGCAGTGAATATCCCAATACTAGATGCGGTAAAATGTAACTGTTTTTGTTGAGCGAGTGAATTGTCGTATATTTAAATTTAACCAAGACATTTAAAGCATTTTAGTGCCACGAATGGGTTATAAATAGTGTAGATACATATGATTAGGTAGTTTATATATATTTTAGACCGCGTATTTCCAAGTTTGCTTTTACGAATAATGCAACAGTTACGTTCTGGAGCCGCTGTCAAAAGTTTTAAGTGAATGGTTGAACGGAGTATAACATGATGCAAAGTAACTTAAATTTAAGAAGCAAGCCTTGCGCAGAAAATGGAAAATTACGGGTGACGTAACGAATGTTTCAGTTTCAGTTAGTAATAAATAAATAAATAAAATAAAGTAATAAATATTTTACGACATTCTACACAGCGCTTTCTAGCCCCAAAGTAAGCATAGTTTAACTAGCTTGTGTTATGGGTTCCAGAATGCGGATAAACATACTTATATACTTTTTACCTCTTTTCCACATTTTTTTCTTTCTATCTTACTTTTTTTTGTAATTACATAGGTACATATTATACATAGAAACACCTAGACCAATGCAAATAGACATATTTATGCACACAAATATTTGCACTGAGCGGGAATCAAACCCGCGCCCCCTGCCGCAGCCTGCAGCAGTCGAATGTACTACCGCTGCGCCACAGAGGCCGTCAGTTAATAATTAATATGGAAGACGCAACAGCGGCGGCATAAATGAAACAGTAGTAAACAACAACAAGTAGGTATGTATGTTACTAATATTTTACTACTGCATATCAAATTTACAATAAACAATTGATAAACACTGCATCGAGGAAGTAACAGAACTTTACTCTTAGCACAAAAAGAGTATTTGCGTAGATCGATGGCAACAAAAAACTTGTAACGCATCTACAGGTTTTTATCCGACGTGTAAAATCAGTTTTTGTTTGTATTGCGTGTTCGTATTTTATGCGTTGCCATGCCGTTCATCTGATTGCTATGAAACGTTATCAACTTATTGGTTACACTGCTAATGAAATTAATATACCTACGGCACACAGTCTAACGTCCCGACATTTATATTAAAAAAAAACCGTTCCCGCAGGGGGAACGCACAGGTAGATTTCGTGAAGCAATTAATATTATTTTATATAGACAACTACGGACTTTAAACAGGTTAATTTTTTTTTCTCGAAAACGGTAACTTTTAGCGAAAAACTTTTCAGACATTTATGTTTCCGACATCAAGAATGTTCACCGGTTAGAAGTTATGATTTTTTTCCCGAAAACTTTTGGTTTCCCCCCCCCCCCTCCACTTTTAGTTAAAGTTTTAATCTTATAGGTTTATAATTAAAAGTTGTTGGTATTCATGTATGCTATGGGATAAAATTAGAACAGTTCGAATATCTTTCATGGAACGTGAAATTTTGAGGAAAAACTTATTTCACAAAAAGTGAGGCCCTACCGTCCTCTTAGGCCGGATTCCACCCGTTCACGAACTTAAACTAAGTTTACACCCAAGCAATTTTTGACCGCAGTTTGAAAGCGATCGGGGCAAAAATGCGACCGCCGCAAATTTTGGGAAGTGGAACCTTAAATACATACATATATATATATATATATATATATATATATATATATATATATATATATAAACCTCCTATGAAGAAATAACTATACCTCCTATGAAGAATTTTTTTTTAAATTCGACAGTAGTCAAGAAACCAATAGGTAGATCGACTTCATCGAAAGCTACCTAAAACGACATAAAGTGTGGTAGATTTTATGTATAGGCACGTTAACATAGATAAATACCCTCTATAAACAGTATTAAATAATGGACATTACGCTCCTAGTTAATGCGTTATCAATCAGCGAAGTTTGTCATGCGGAAATCTCGTCATTCGCTATGTTAATAAGTTGATATAACAAACAGTACCTTATTACGAAGTTCAAATTATAAACTGTGTTGTTATAATTTTTGGATATAACCTATACGTACTGATGATAATTGATAATATACAATACTATATAATTACGGTTTAGAAGTTTGTTAAAGACAAAGTTAACTTAGATACTAAAATGAAACAAAATTTTCAACTTTGATGACAGTTTTCAAAATTGGGGTAATTTTGAAAACTGTTTCTGTGTATGTTATTATTTTGAATTCAGTAGTGTGACTATAAAATAATCACGATTAAATAGCAATGAAGATTTAATTAGGATTATACTCATTACTTCTGATCCCTTAATATTTACTCTTAGAAAAAATCAACAGACACAACAGAATATTTACGAAAAAAAATTGGTGTAGGTCAATATTTGAGACTCCAACTTTTATTTGGAATAATAATGCTAGTATTAGTAAGTGTTCTGTAATGTAACGTAACATAACTTCACGCCTGTATCCCCCAAGGGGTAGGCAGAGGTGTATTACACGCCCCACGTTTCGCCAGTTATGTTAAGGTCCCAATGTAATAGGGGGCGAGCCTATTGCCATCTACCGGGTACATTATTAAGCGAGCGATAATTAACATTTTATTAATGCACTCATAACTACGAAAAGTCGGAGGTGTGTGCCTTTTTTTTTTTTTTTATCGTGCGGAAATCCCTTCGGATACCCCCCCCCCCCCCGCGTGCCAGCGGGGGCGGTTATGTCGGGCTTGGACCGACTAAAACCGCACGCCGTCTCGGGTCTACAGACGCCGGGGTGTAAGGTTGCCCATAGAGCATATCCCTCGCACCCCGACTGTCCCTGGGCAATCTCCGGTTTCGAGATGGCCCCCTCGGGTTTGGGAACCACGGTGTCCCCGTCTTGCCCCGGTTTGGAGAAGGGGCGCTAGTCGCCCCACCGTCCCGGCCTGCTTCTGCTGGGGTGACAGGCGGCCTCACCTGTCACCCCCAGGCCTGCGCTCATTTAGGACGGAGGTCGTTAAGCGACCTCCGGCGCCTGAGTCGCCTGCGACGCGCGGCGAGCAAGTTCCGGGCTCGGCGGGCCGGGAGAGTTCTAAATCTCTCCCGGGCGCGCTCCGCCATCTCCTTCGCGAGCATTACATAAGTGGTATAAAAAAACGCCGAATGAATCATTATCATTCTCCAATCCCGGATGCATCCAATTTGGAGCTCGGGATCCGTTCTTCTGTTTCTTTCCATAATTTGGTTCATATTGGCTTTTACGGGAGTGACTGCCGCCTGACCTCACGAAAACCTGCGCCTACAAGTCATCCATCAATTAGCAGATGTACTGGCTTGCAGGCTTGCTTGAGTCCCGAAGATCTTGATGGGGTCCCATAGGTAGATGGAATCCATGGGTGTATAGGGCTCCATAGATTTATGAACCCTACAAGTTTATGGGCCCCATAGGTGCATGGATGTATGGGGCCCATGGGTCCCCATAGGTGTAGGGGGCCCATTGGTGTAGGGGGCCCCATGAATATATGAAGCAATATCAAGATCTTGCAGCTTGGACTTCCACTTCTCTTTTTTATAATTTGATTTATATAGACTTTTACGGGAGCCATTTTCTGGTAGCTATATTACAATACTACTTGGTCTGCAATGCTTCTGCTGTTGCAAAAATTGAGCGAAGCTCCCCGACTGATAATCATCAATTTAGTAGCTTATGCCCATTACCATCCACACGTCTCAATGACTTACTTTGGGTAAGGCTGTAGTGGATATTGGTAACAGCGAATTCGGCCTTGGACTTAGTTACTGCAGGACTTTTTCTAACGGTGATAATTCCTCAATGGCTAGTCAGATTTTCATTTTTCTTTTTTTGTCTTGTGTATATGAACAAATTACTTAATTTAATACCAATCGCGTGAATGAGGCTTTTTTGTTCATTGATAAATCAGATTCTAATTTTTTTTCGTTTGATTATACCACCGTGGTACTTTTGATTTTTGATTTTCCTAGCCTATAACCTCCACACTCATATGTTTTATATATATGCCAAATTTGATCTAAATCGGTTGTGTGGTTTAAGAGGAGTTAGCGAACAATCGAAATACTTGAGTCGTCTTAGAGAGAGCTTCCGTCTTTCAGAGCTTCGCTCAATAATTACTAGGACGGTTACCAGCTTCGCAATCAACCCAAACTTAAGCGTAGCGAGATTTGCCCATCCAACAATAGGTCAACGTGACCGGTCGACTTTTTCCATTGATTTGGTTTTTCGGTGATTATTCCTCGATGGTAAGACCGAACTGGACATTCGACCCCTTACGACACTCAGTAATGTCTACTTGATCACCGTGGAAAATTTGGTCGGGATCGGTCAAACGGTCTCGGAGGAGTATCATTTAAACTATATTCCTTCAATCTAAAGTGCTACTAAAAGAGCTTAAATAACAGTTTCATCATTATTGATACTACGACACCGCCAGTTGTTACGATTTGTTGTTTTCGTATATGTTAGCGCGAAATACTTTACACGGACCGCCACGCCAGCGCCTCGTGCGGCGTAAAGTAGCAATCTGGCGGTCCGTGAAATTAATGAAGTATTTAAAGTATTAAAGTAAAGTATTTAAATACCGCCTTAACGAGTCAAAGGGAGCAGCGTTGTAGGGAAAACAGTTCTTCTCTGTAAGGATGACGTCACCGAAATCGGTGGTCAGGGCTTACCTACTTCATTAATTTAAACTTTCAATAAGGAAGGTTTTTACACATGTTGCCTCACGAATTTTGTTATTAAGGACTTAGATAATACTTATATGTATATAATTCCAAACGATCAATCAATAGCCTACTGCAGTCCACTGCTGGACGTATACTGGATGCGGAAGACGATAGATCGGGTGTACATTGAGAGAGGCCTATATAGGCGCCTATGTTTGAAAGCCTCATCGGATGCATTTTAAAGGACCCGGGATTCTAGTAAGAATGAAACAAGTGTGTTGGTAAATAATTGCAAGTCTTTATGGTGCGGCACGAAAAGAGGTGTCGAACCACTCGATCCTGGATGGAATTGATTGCACCGTAAGAGGGTGACACCGCCCTGCTCGTGTTGTTCTTGATTGAAAAGGAGTGTGTGGAAATAATCTCCAACCTACTTCACTGATACCGTCTACAGCTTATAAATTATACTTTAGTTAATGACTATTTTGAGGCATAGAGTATAACGTGTCTGACACCATATCAAAAGTGTACAATATAGTTAATTTTCTGTATAGCGCCATCTACAGCTTCTTACCGGAACTAACTATGAGTTTACAAGCACCAATGACTTGCGGTCGTCATCGTCGAGTATTACTGTAGGAAAGTAATTTAAATCGTCTGCGTTACACTAGAGGGCACTTTGTGACATAGTTCCACAACTCTACATTATGGCAAAACAAATCCAAAATTACTCCTGTTGCAGAACCTGCAGACTACTTAAACACTGCCAATGCATACTGACCATGCTGGTGATGTTTTGAAAAAAGATAAGTTGGAATGTACTATATTTATTCTGTGTTAAAAATACCTACGCGATACCAGTATAAAATAATGAATGAAGATAGTGCATGAAGTATGTAGGGGACCACTTACTGTCTACTTAAATATACCTACTTAAACCGTAAAACTCACATAGTAAATTGATAATAGGTACGTAGGCTACGTACCTACTTTTTGTAGTATTTATTCGCGTAGACAGAGAAATCAATGTTGTTAACCACCCTGATTTTAATTTACTTATAATACTGACGATTGTGTTGGTTGGACATGGAACTCCGCTCATGGAACAATTTTGTACCGTCCCCAGAAAGAATGATGCACTTTGCCTTTGTCTTGGGCCCCGAAGATCTGGGTGGGGCCCCAAGAATATCCGTTCCTGTAATAACCAATAGCCATATATAAATGAATAGAGGAGGAAAGAGGACCTCAGGCTCGGAGATGAAAGCCTCGGATGCAACCGGGACCACCGCTAAGACGATAATGATGAGCTTAAGGCGTCCAATAAACAACCTAACGGTTGACATTGTGGGTAATAGCAGAACACCGAAAGTGATATAATTAGCATTTTCCATTGAATATCCTACTAATATTACTACTTTTCATCCCCGGTATAGGTTCGCATGGGTTGCGGAAACAAGATCAGAATTCTACCCAGGCAAAGCCGCTGGCAACAGCTAGTACAAAAAAAAAACAGTATGAATATTCAATGGTGATACATACAACATCTTACAGTAAAGCAACATTTCTATTTGTCCGTCTCATAATGACGAAATCTCCAATTGTTTATTTACATAATTCGGTGCTTAGTGTCGCAAAATAACTGTGTCGAATTGTCGCGCGTGTGTGTACATATTTTATTTTGTATAATAATAGCATAATAGCCTCGACGTTATACCATGAATTATATAATAAATAATTCCCAGATTAAAAGAAAATGTTAATAAATATATAATGGTATATATTTACCTCGACGTTTCGGACGCGATTAAGTCCCGTATAAACAATAATTATGTGTGAAAATCGTGTAAGTTTAAATCAATATAAAAGAAAATGTGCCCAAGTGGGATGGTGATAGTGTAGTCTTACGTCTGTCTCTGTTCTTTATGCGAGTGCTAATCCCTTTTGCATACAAATATTGCACTTTGGAGCCCAAAGTCCATTCTCTCACTCCAATAACTTGGCTTTTAAAGAAACGACTGTCCTCCTACCTTCCAAGCCGAGAGAAAAGCCTGCGCCAGAGCCTCGCCCTTCTATCAGCAAGTGTAGGTAGCTTGTAGGTGAAGTTGACTTAGGCTCTAAGATTTTGATGATCTCCACGCTTGATCCGCGTTATAGGTGGCGACTTGACGAGGCTATAGTAGTCTATCGGGCACGATTCCAAACTCATGCTGCTTCTGAAAATGTCCTAACCGAAATACCCAGTGATGCTCTGTCACGGAATAATCCATGAAATAAATATTCGACGAAATTCTACACAGCGCATTCTAGACCCAAAGTAAGCATTGTTTAACTAGCTTATGTTATGGATTCCAGAATGCGGATAAACATACTTATATTCTTTTTTTTTGTAAATACATACATATTATAATAGAAACACCCAGACCAATGCAAATAGACATATTCATGCATATAAATATTTGCAGTGAGCGGGAATCGAACCCGCGCCCCAGTCGTAGTAGCAGTTGAATGCACAACCGCTACGCCACTGAGACCGTAGTAAAGACATAAGTAATTGGATAAGTAAGAAATGTCAATAACGTTCAAATTATGGGTCATATTCAATTCTTAAAAAATCAGGATTTACATTTACAGCGATGCAGTCTCTGCTTGCCTTATTTTGAAACAGGTGAGTGTGTAGTCACGCGTTTATGTCTTTTCATTTACTTTTTCATTTGTCTTTTCAATCTTCTTTGACATATTCAGTTGACCGTCAAGGCTGGCACCTATCAAGGCTAATAAGTATAAACAAGCATAATAGGTAATCTATGCGACAAGTCGGAATTTAATACCGATGCACTCTGTAACCTCACCACAATAGGTAGGTAGGTAGGTACTATTCTTTGTTAATACAATCGATTATAGAATCAAATTTCAATATACTATTAAATGCTGGCTACGGGGGCAAGACGAAACGCGTGCGGCCTTAGCTAATGAGCATTTTACCAGATCTGAATACAAATAGCGCAATCATTGTTTCTTCTACACTTAAACGCATTTGGTATTAGTATTGCACCCGTAGTGAGAGTCGTATGGCTATAAACCCCTAGTCAATTTTAAATTCTGAATAAGTTGTTTATATATTTACTGGCAAGAGTGAAACTCGATGTAACATATTTCGGGCGTATTTGTGGTTTATTTTGGGTATGACGGAGGTGAGTAGATATTTTATTGTTTCAACTACATACTGTACATACAGTGATAACTGCGTTACAGTATTTTCTGTTCGATTGTGAGTACCTACATTGGAATAAAATTTTAATAAAAAAAATAGAACCTACTTCAAAACCAAGAAGAGACTAAAAAGTGAAAAATGATTGTATTAGGCTCAGAGGGCAAATTCTCGTGATAAAAATATGTTTAAAATTCAATCTCAGTCTAGTCTCGATCTCATGTCGATCTCCCAAATGTCAAGAAAGGTAATCTCGAAACAAAATTTTCAAGATCGAACATTGACTGTAATGAATAATATCTGACTATCGAAATGTGATTAAAATCCGAAAAAGTGAAAATTCTTTGCAAATCAGTCTAAATCGGTATTCTACTAAACGTTTTCATTGATATTGTAATGCGAACGAAACGAAATTTGTATTCTCTCCGCTGTATAAACGTAAAAATTGTCATTTTTGTACATTGAGCTATTAATTACATAATTAATTAGGTCAATGTTTTTGTGAGATTGAGAGTTTATAAGGGTTCAGCCGTCTTAGTTACAAGGAATATTATTATATTTAGTATATAATTAGAAATAATATATCAGTATCATACAACAACATAACTAAAACTACTATTTATCATTAAAAAAATTTTTTTTTTTCTGACATATGTTATTAATTGAGATTGTGTGTTGTGTTGTATTATTATTCATTATGTATTATATTTTTAATTTATTTTTAATGTAATGATAGTGTATGATCCAAATGTTGATCGAAATAAATTGATAGAAATTGAAATTGAAAACAAAAAAACGATTTAACAATGAAACAAATGGCTTTTTATCTAAAAATAAATTACTTCACAATATACCTATAATACAACGTCTAATCGTCTTTTCGTTCTACTAGTTTTATTAGTTTTTACAACAGGGTTTAGTTAGATTAGTAGAAGTGTCATAAGCAAATGATAACTCTCGATTATGAAAATAAGTTAGTTATAAATCTCATAATCGATATTCAATTTTAGTACTCGTACCGTAACCAATTCAATTATAACAATCACTCATAATCACCCACTCGTAATTTGATAGTTTGTTTTTTTTTTTCTTAATTCTCTGTGGTTATTGTCTGCTCTGTGTCATATATGGTATTACTCATTCATAATTTTTTCTAAACTGAATATTTTGCGCGTGAGTCACTTCCAAAGTGGCAAAATGTCCCCCCCCCCCTGTAACTTCTAAAATAGGAGAATGATAAAACTAAAAAAATATAATCTACATTACCATGTAAACTTCCACCGAAAATTGGTTTCAACGAGATCTAGTTCGTAGTTTTTTTTTAAACCAGAATAAATCGTAAACCCCATTTTCCCTTCATTCAATCAACTCCAATATAAAAAGTTTACTTGCTGCTATGGAACCCTCATGGGCGAGTCCGACACGCACTAGGCGGGTTTTTTTCAAAATTGAGTTACATACATATTTAGAATCAGGAAAACAGGCGAATCTATATTTTTTGTGAAATTTTATCTCTACAATCTACGGAAATATACTAAGCCCAAAAGGCACATCTGACAATCACAAACAAATATTTGCACTGAGCGGGAATCGAACCCGAACCCCCTGTCGTAACAGTCGAATGCATTACCTACCGCTACGCCACAGAGGCCGTCAAAAAATATGCAGTGAATAAGAACTTTTGTGTGAGAGATAAAAGTCGTTGTAGTAATACGGAATAAACCCTTGAAAGGAAATACTTAAGTCATGTTTAATTTATAAAAGAGAAAAAATTAAACAGTTACACACAACATCGTATCGTTTCGATCTTAACCTAGAAATACATACAAGAATGCACTTATTTCGACGTCATCTGAGTAGCGACAGTGGCACACATTAGTAGAGTGGCTAGAAAAGCGGTGGATTTACCGTTATCGGAGAAAGTTGAGTGGAACAGAACGCAGCGCAGGCGTTAGTGTACGTTCGGCTCCCGCGCACGCGTCTTAACATACTTTTAACACGACTTTTTGTGTTGATTTAATTGTCATTCTAGTGTAAAAGTGAATTCCGGATTGATAAGGTATAGTACCTATAGGTATAAATATTATATTTAGTTTCCATTAAAAAAAAAATATTACGATGATTCTCGGTGGCGAATGGCGAATTTGGAAAAGGTGCCCGGTTAGTGGTGATAGGCTAACTCCCATTACTTGGGACAATATAGGTGACCGTAGCTGTATAATAAGTAATAATACACCTAGGCTGTATAGTGCACAGGTATGAGTAGATAAATATTTAAAAAAACCAAAATACTATTTATTTTTATAACATAACATAACTTCACGCCTGTATCCCCGAAGGGGTGGGCAGAATTGTATTATATAATACTTTTGATAAGGCGAAAATCTATTAATAAGAATTCCAGGTAACGTTAGGACTCCTTCGCAATAATACGCCAATTCTGTGCTTAAATCAAAAACACATCTTTTAAAGTTTCTCTAAACCGGAATAGAATGAATTGATAGAACATCGACATAAATTTTTATAAGATTCATTAGGTTGACACATATAAAGATTGCTTTTTATAGTTTTTCAAGATGACAAATATGGAATCCGCTAACTATAAGGTAGTGGATCGTTCGCGGCATGCATCTATTGCATTTTTTTGCTATTGCTGCGTTTGTAGTAATATTATGTAATCTGTGGTTTGTAGTAAAAAAAATCAGAAGTGGTTTATCTTTTGTCATTGATATATATAATATATATATATATAGGTATATATATTTAATGTGGATGGTACCGTCGGAAGGGGAAGACCTAGGCGCACATACCTGGACTAAATCGGGGAAGTGTTAGAAAAGGGGCAGGTCAGGAGTACCCTAAACCGACGAGCATGCATGAAGAATGTTATGAGAGTGAATGAGGCGAGAGAAGTGTGTCAGGATCGTGGCAAATGGAGATCCGTGATCTCTGCCTACCCCTGTGGGAAACAGGCGTGATTTTATGTATGTATGTATGTATATATATTATTTCATGCAAAAGAAAATGAGACATTAAAATGTTTTATTTTAAATTATATAGGTATATGATATTTTTTGTATGGAATCTGAATATATCGTCGGCTATGTGAGGGAAAAGTTAATGTCTTCAATAGTGATAAATTTAATTGCTTCCACCCGAGCTAAGAGACCCTCTCTTAGCTCGGGTGGAAGCAATTAAATTTATCACTATTGAAGACATTAACTTTTTTCTTAATTTGTTGTAACTTGCCTATTACATGTACGCAAATGCTTTATAATCAGCTAATGTCCAGCATATGTGTTGCAATGCCTTTTTACTATTTTATATGCTAGGAACCTTCGCGGGCATATGCACATTAAGCGCAACAGCTCACCAAAAATTAATCGCATTCAGATGAATGGTTAATGCACAACCAAGTACATAAAGGAACATTGAGTTTTCCTTGATATCCTGCCACTATTATATTCTTATAATTTTCGACAAAATAATCTTCTCGCGATGGATTCACAAGTGAAAATCAGTTTCACTAAACTGAGTTGATGTTGATTGAATCGAATTCAGAGATTCAGTTACATACAAACCTACAAAAATACATACGAAGCTAATAGAAGCGTGTTTAAAAAGGTACTAGTATTTATTCGTCTCCACTTCTAGTGTAGCAGGAGTATCAACTTCATGAAGATAAACAAATAAAAGAGAGGAAAAAAAGGGGCAAGGGCAGGCACGAGATCAAATTGTGGGCCAAGTGAAACAATCCACTTAACCACTTCGCAACTCATGCAATCAAGAAGCTTGCTTACATTTAGATTAGGTACCTACTATAATCGTGGTATGCTGGGTCTCTCATTATAATATATAAAGTTTATTCATACTTCACAAAAAATTGTGAAAACATGACTATTCACGAGACAACATTGTTATACTTATAGTTTAATCAAACCTGATTTGCTTAGATGAAATAAGAGATAGTCTGCAGCGAATGCGGCTACTGTACTTGAGTTCTTGAGTTCGATTGCCGGCTCAAATTTTGGAACTGGAAGCCGCATATTGATAAGATCATGACTTAAATTTCTCGTTTTGTGTTTTACTAAGAATTAGAGAGTTTATTAACTTACATACAGCAGTTATGACTTACCATGCACATGTATCCTCAGTTGTCCAATAAGGCATTATCATATAGAGCAATTCAGTGTAAGCGGATAGGGCATTCATAGACCAAAGCAATACATCCGTGCATATGTGGGGTTGATGGCCTAACTACTTGTAAGCCACTCTTTAGGCAACATAATATTCTAACATTATAAACGAGGGCCCCAAGGTATTTTATTATACAAATACAAACCTGCAGACCGCAAAATGTTTTGTGATTTGTACACTTGAGACCTTCGGCTATATGTAAAGCCATGTTGCCATCGGCACACGTGATTTACTCTCCTGCAGCACCTCTTCAACTTACCAACTAGTGATCGGGCATAAATTACTGGCGTAACCTTGAAGACTTAGGTTATCGAGGGTTGTAATTTGAGGGATTATCAAATACAACCGAATTTAGCTGCGCAGTTTCATGGCAAAAAGATTTCTACATAATTACTTATCCTGACCGATAGACAGACCTATTCACCAACGTAGAGCCTAAACTGCTAGGGTCACAAACTTGAAATTTTAGCAGTTGATGCCTTTTATGTTGTTAACATCCACTACGGACGGGTTTTAAGAAATTTCACCCCTAAGGGTGTAAAATAAAGATTAAAGGTTTTTATGAAAGACCATCATTTTCAAAATGAGAAGAACGAAATTTCATGCGTCTGCTTCTGGTCAAAAATAAATGCTTTAATACTAAATAAATATTATTTCACCTCTAAGGGGGTACAATAATGTTTGAAAGTTTGTATGGAAAGTACGTAATTTTCAAATTAATAAGCACCAAAGTTCATATACCTAAAACTGAATATAAATAAACGCACACGTGTTATAATCGGTGTTAAAACCCTAAGTGGTTGAACTATAGGTCGAAAGTTTATAAGGGTACCTCTTTTCTTTTGAAGGTTAGAAGCATGAAATTAAATTGTAAAGCGTATGAAATTTGGTGTGTGTGTGCTCGAGTAGGTTCCTAGATGGTTTAGATTTATAATTGGTACTTATGTAGATGGCGTGGCGGAATTGGATTTATATAACAGACTTTTTCCTCTCAGTCCGGTCATAAATCAATAATCTAATATACACATATCAGAAGTCAGAATTCGGCCTGCATATTTTTTTTTTAATTTGTGTCTTCAATGTACAGACCCAACTAATTTACAACTTTATAATAGTAATAGATTTTAATTGAATACATACTACAACATTTACAACTTTATAGTAGTAATAGATTTTAATTGAATACATACTAAAATTCGAAAGAAAAGCCTGCGCCAAAGTCTCTACGTTAATTAGCAGGTGTACCGGCATCCAGGTGAGGTTGAGTTGGGCTACAAAGATCTTGGTGAGACACCCATTATGCGTAAATAGTAACACCAACAATTAAACAGTGTTGGGTAGAGACAATCCCCTTCTGAATCTCCCCGTGATTATGGTTAATGAAAAGTAACCGAAACTTAAATAATAAAATAACACGAAACGTAATCATCAGTCATTTTTAGAAACAAAATTATATAAACTAAAATATTTACATAATAAAAAAGAGTATGTACAAGGTAAAAAGTTTAGGTGTCAAAGAATTCCTCCCCATCGTTGTCGACTGGTAACGTACCCAAAAGGCTGAAGGCATTGTCACGTTGGATGGCAATGCCAATTCTTTGCGCAAAATACAAACAAATTGCGATAGAGTCTGTTAAAACTTACAACAATATTAACTCCATAATTTATGTATGACTACCATTATGCATTTTTAATTATTTCGTAAAAGCAATTTACGTTCTGTAATGCAAGTAATTAAAATAGTAAAATGATCTACACAAAAATTTAGCTTGTTTTTACGTGTGGTGACCTCCACGGTGACACATCGCCAAGTGAATGACGAAATATGTTTACATCGCAGTCGAACCACCTAAAATAAGCTCTAATATCAGATTTATGAATGACTTATCCTGGGAAAAGCCTGGACGACTGGTGTTTTTAGGGCCCCACCAAGGTAGGTAAGTACATAACCGTTGAAGTTGCCCGCCCCGTTTTGTATATAAGAGAGCATGTATTGTATATAAAGAGCCTTCATAGATGCCAAGTAAGTATAGGAGTCCTATGTGCCTTACTTGATCGAAGGCTTATTGAATATCAAGAAATAGGACTGAGTAGTATTGCTTTTGCTCTAAAGTTTGCCTGAGTACTCAGACAAACTACCACCCGATGTGCCTGTTCTATGGTGCAGTCTAACAGTCTGAATCCAAACTGGTGATCTGGAATTACATTGCATTCTTCTCTACAATTTCTAGTTCAAATCTTGAATAACATCATCCTCAAAAAACATATACTAGATATAGGAACTACTTTAACTCATTACTCCGAAAAATGAACAGCTTATGGCAAAAGCCTTATCGATGAAGCAGGGAATGACGCTTAAGGCTATTATGGAAGGCAATAAAAACAATAACCGACACAAAAAAATCTAAAATCCATTCCGATGTGCTTTTAAATATAAATAAAGACCCACAAAAATCTGTTATGTCTGTACCTCCTTCACAAATATAGGAAATATAACAGATTAAATACTCTCTTCTTGGCCACGCCCTTCTAGCTCACCGACAAATCTAGCAAACATTTACAGCCCTCTAAATTCGATAGTCCTGCTAGAAGTATCGGCATCCGAAGTCGAAACCATACACCAGCTCCGCCCTAACTGTGCTGTAGGGTGAGATGGCAGTACTACACAAACAATCAGACAGTCACGACAGGTATTAATCCCACCTGTCACTCAAGGTTTAAAATTAAATTGGGATATAAGGTGTTCCTTATATCCCAATTTTTTCCCATAACATCTTCAAAGATTATCTACACTCTAGAAACCAAAGTGTGAAGATAGGAAACTTCATGAATGAGGAAGGAACAATAATATACGGCGTCCCGCAGGGGAGCATTATAAGCTCTATACTCTTCCAAATCTACATTAACAACCTCTAAACCATGTCAATACCACACACAATCCTGGTATCAGGTCCTAACTGGCAACTAGTAAAGGAGCGAGCTAAAAACTCACTAGAGAAAATTATGGACTGGTTAAACACAAACCTACTAACCTTAAACATAACAAAAACCACCTACATGCCTTTTGCAGTATCAAAAACAAGTACTCCACCACAAGATTTCTGTATTAAAATTCACAATTGTACAACATGGAAGAACCACCCAAATAAGGGGCTAAGCTTTTCCCAAGTTCGCAACAGTTGCACCTGCTGCGAGCTCACACAGTGCTAAACCGTGAAATATTTAGGCGTCCAGATAGATCGCGCCCTGAGATGGGACAACCACATAGAACCGATGGTAAGCAGAATTAAACG
Organism: Cybosia mesomella; assembly: GCA_946251805.1. Classification (NCBI taxonomy): domain Eukaryota; kingdom Metazoa; phylum Arthropoda; class Insecta; order Lepidoptera; family Erebidae; genus Cybosia; species Cybosia mesomella. Next base: position 17,695,723 of record OX276406.1, on the reverse strand, counting down.
CCTATACACATATTTAAATCGCTAAGAGACACCGCACTTCTAGAAATACTAAGAACAGTCTACATGTCACCAAGCTAATCCATCATTCAGTACTGCATCATAGTATGGGACGGAGCCGTCAAAACACACATCATAGGGCTAAACAGAGCACAAAGAGCCATATTGAAAGTGCTGACTAGGAAACCAGATCGATACCCTACTATGCAATTACACAAAGATCTTAAAGTCCTAACAGTTCATCAGCTCTTTGTGTTCAAAAATTTGATGAAATAACAAAATATACCCCTCCCTGACCCAAAACAACGGAGCATAAAACCAGTGTGCCATAGCGTCCCCTATAAAACCTCCTTCGCAGTTCTAAATTATATAATACAGTAAACAAGACATTAGGAATCTCAGTGCTCAGCCAACAGAGAGAGTTACTCCTAAACACAGCAGCAACTCTGCCCCCCATCCCCTACTTAATAATTTCCTTGACCATCCACCATATACAAACACAAACAAATATAAAACGCGCACTCACACAAACACACCCTAACACACACGTCCTCCAACATACATACACACACACAACCTCAAACGCATTCATACACATAAGCACGTCTAAATAAATCAAATATATAAGCTGACAACACCACACAAAGCTTACCTTAAAGATACCGCTTACAAGCGACTTCTAATTTATGTAAATCACACTTCAGGACGCTGTCTCCCAAGATACAGGCAATAGCCTAGTTTAAGAAACAGCAATCATCATCCAGAGACAATTATATATACATACATAGTATTTAAGCACCTTCTTTTGTATGCTACTTGTTATATTCTTATGTGGTAGTAAACTATTATTAATAAAATAAAACTACAATCATTGGAAGAATTTCTACGGCTTACGAAACCTAGCAATGCGTCAATAGCTAATTCTTATTATTAAAGATTGCCTCTCGCTTTAGACATATCTAATAACCTGGTACGCGGTAATACCTGTATCTGTTTCAATTTTCATTAAATCTGTCTTTATTCACTGAAAGCGGTCTTGGGAATAACTAATATAATAATTATTATCAATAATTGAACCAAATAACTTTCCGTTACCCTACGTCATAAACTGTAATTGTAAGACGGCCTCTGTGGCGTAGCGGTAGTGCATTCGACTGCTACGACAGGGGGGCGCGAGTTCGAATCCCCCTCAGTGCAAATATTTGCATGCATGAATATGTCTACTTGCATTGGTCTGGGTGTTTCTATGTATAATATGTATATATTTAAAAAAAAAAAAGTATCTGCGTATCTTTATCCGCATTCTGGAACCCATAACACGAAGTAGTTAAACTATGCTTCTTTGGGTCTAGAAAGCGCTGTGCAGAATGTCGTAGAATATTTATTTATTTATTATTTATGTAAATAAAGCAACCACTGTAAGTAAATAACGGTCACTTATCAAAAAACATCTATAATCCTATTTAAAATCGAAATAATCATGTAATTTACCTCAACAAGTGATAGTACGTTTCTACTATGTAGGTATTTAAATGTGTGCTTCCTATTGTATCTTCGAAGATTAGATTTTCATCGTATAGTGTATCCGATTATAGTGGACGCCACACAAATTAATGTATGACAATGTATGTACATGCGTTGGTGTTGAACAAGACATATTTAGTTATAATATGATTTTTGTATTCCTACAACAATTGTTTCAAAATATGTACTGTACTGAATGTACCAAGCTCATATTTTTCAACATACTTTATTTATAAAGACACAAAATATTTGTATTAAACTTATCCCTTAATTCTGTGTTATATGCACAGGTAGGTGCATATATATTACAGTTTAGCTAACCATTACGTTATTCTCACTGATGCATGTCCCTAATGAGGTTACTCTATCCCCAGTGGTTGTCGCAGCGAAACTAAACATAGTTTTGTACTTGGCTGCTTGCTAATCGCAGCACTTTGTATCCACTCGCCATAGCTGCGAATTAACTTTGTGAAACAAGAAACAAAATTACACGATGTGTAAACGATCCGTTACCTATAGTTACGTAGATACGTAGAATGCAGATGGAAAAAGATGTAGGTAAATACGGATATACCAATTTGTTCTTCGCCTTACCTGATGGTAAGCTAAAAATAAAGTCTGAGGATTGAGGGTCACCATTACAGATACCAATATTGCTAACAAAGTAGCCATCAGCTTGACGGCCTCATCAGTTGCTTTTTCACGCTTCTTTCTACCTACAATCCTAGGTCCTAAACCTAGGATTGTAGGTAGAAAGAAACATGTGTCCTGGTAAATAATTCCAAGTCTTTATGTGGATGATGGAATTGGATTTGTTGGTAGATGGAATTGTTTAACCCGTATGAGGGTGACACCTTCGACCGCGCACATATTGTTCAGTATAGCAAAGGATTGTGTGGTGGAACTAAGCTTTTTCAAAGCTTATCGCAACACTCGCTATGGTAGAGGCGTTTCAATCAGTTTACATAATACTGACAGCAAATATGAATTTTATAAACGGACCAGATTAGAAACACGTGGGCAACAACTTATTAATCCAAGCGCCAATCCCAGTTGCATCCAAAACTTGCACTTTGGAGCCCGTGATGCGCTCTCCTACTCTTGCTTCCAATAATTGTCCTGCCATTATGTAAGGGGTTAAATACCAATAATAAGGAATTGAACGTCTTCTTCATCATCATCCGAGCTTCAATCGCGTTTGCATCCAACGTTTACACTTTGGAGCCTGTGGTTCGCTCTCCTCCTTGCCAAGATTTAGTTTATTTTAACTTTTACAAATAAACATTATTTGTATTTTTATTTTATAGGAGCGACTCTCTGATCCCCAAATACGAAACATGAACTTACTAACTATAATCTTCGTCATTGTCATCAACAAAGTTCAAAAGAAATATTAGGTAAAAAAAAAGGTACTTACCTATTCAAACCGGGGCAAGACGGGGACACCGTGGTTCCCAAACCCGAGGGGGCCATCTCGAACCCGGAGATGGCCCAGGGTCATACCCCGGCGTATGAAGACCCGAGACGGCATGTGGTTTTAGTCGGTTCAAGCCCGACAAAACCGCCCCCGCTGGCCGGCGGGGAGTATCCGAGGGGATTTCCGCACGGAAAAAAAAACTTACCTATTTATTAATTGTTGACTAGGAACCAAAAATAGTTACTAAGTAGGTAATCAATCGTTGTCACTATCACTACATATTATAAAACAAAATCCTCCGTTACGGCTGTATGTCTGTCTGACTGTTCACAATAAACTCAAAAGCTACTGCACTGATTTTCATGCTGTTTTCACCAATGGATAGAGAGGTTCTCGAGGAAGGTTCAAATATGAAATTTGTCAAGTTCTTGTATACATGGACTAAAATATACTGATATTTGTTGGAGGTTGTCGGAAAAAAATTAGCCATCTGGGAGCTTTCAACGAAAACGCTACCTAAACCTTTTGAGATATAACAAAATGATGTAAGTTGGAATTGTGTATCTTATATATTTTTTGTTGGTGGAATAGGGTAGCGGGAACGGGATCAGATTTTCACGCGAGCGAGGCGCGTTCACCAACTACCTAGTATCCTATAAACCGAGAACAAAAATAACTCAAACTACTTTTAGTCACAGACTTGGCCAGTGCTGCAATCACATATTGTTGTAACACATTCTAAAATGCTAAACGTGGCGTAATTACGTGTAACCTACCTATGTTTGTTTTTATGTACTAGGTTTGCAACATGTTAATGATATCCCCGGGGTTGCAAGCACTCAAAATTAATTACGATACGGTGATTTTGCTTACTACTTGCGACCGTTTGTTTTCTTATAAAGGACATAATGTTAACAACAGAACTTTTTTACACATTCAAAGCCCAGCAGTTATAAGTTAAACAATAATAATAAGTTCGTGTGCCCACAACCCAGTTTCCGAAACGTAGGTATACAAAGCCATTAGATATGATAATAGTGAAGCCAACTTTGTTGGAGAGGTTAACAACAACATTAACACGTTAGTAATGGTATTTATTAATAGTTATATATAGTTTAACGGTAATTGTTTACTGTTAAGCTTAACAGCTTACTAAATTGGATTTATTACATTTCAAACTCCTCCAATTTACTTCTTCAATTTCGTTGCGGGTTCCAAGACCGTTTAACTTTTCCTGGGACTTCCCGAGTATCATAACTCAGTGTGTTTGAAATCTGGTATACAGGAGGTACAGTAGTGGGCGTGTGAGAGGGATTAGTCTCGAATAACCAAAAAAAATATCAATTATTAGGTAATCTGTTTTCAGGCGTTGCACACAAGGTGCCAAGTTGCACACGATATGGCAGGAAACATAACAAATAGAATATAGAAAAGTATATATGCAAGTAATTTAGATTTAACAGTTTGTGCCAACTAAATTGCATATAAATATCCCGTTTGTAGCATTTCAAATTCTAACCACGTTTATAAATGCCATTTACATATTGCACTCATCAGAGCTTCTTTATTACAGTTTGTAAGTTGTAACATAGCATCACGAACATTCATGTTTATATTACTACACGGACGACAAAAGAGAAACAGTGCCCTTATTAAATTATTTCAGTTCCCTATTTGATGTCGCAGTAAATTAATGTTTCACTTACATTATTATTTACGTGGCACAGAATTCTATTAAAATGTACCTAACTGTATGGCCCATCCTTCAAACTTGGAACTTTGTATCATAAATGCCTTTCTCCTCATCTACCTCCTACCTTACCGTATGGTGTGGAGTAGTAGATATGGTTCCTTTCATATATCTGATGTGATGATAAAAAAAAAATTAAACTATGATCTATACATAAATAAAATACGAACGAGGTGAAAACTGCACATTAAATATTCATCATACTGAATGGCTAAAGGTTATGAGCATAAAAATATGAAATCTCCAAACTATGGAGTTACCGTCATGTTAATTATAGTTGATTAGAGACTGAACCTTTGATAATAAATATCATCACGCTATTATATTAGGGAACCGGGTAGAATTTATTTCGATGTTACATGTAAACATCTATTTCTTTATGATTAATGATTGAAAATATAACGATGATATGTAACCTAATACATGTTAACGCAGACGAAGTCGCGGGCAACAGCTAGTGTAGTCATAAAATGTATGGATAACGAAATGGGACACCGCAGATAAAATTTATAGGTAGGTTGTAGGTTAGGTAGTGTACCTATTAGCTATGTAGATATTTCAGTTTGAGATATACGAGGATTTCTGATAACATAAGAATCAACACCTATAACATCGTGCATCCTGCTGAAGTTTTTTTTTTTAAAGTATATCAGTAACCGAAAATACTAATAACGCTTTCAGCTAAGCTCAATTGCTTGTTTAATGACCATGATTCGATACCGGGACCTCTCAATCGAAAGGCAGACTCCTAAACCCCTAAGCTAAAGCGACGTTGTTGTGTGATATCAATGTTTACCTTTATATTCAAACAAATTATACTTAATTTCGTAATAATAATTTCGTATTCAATACCAATCATTATATTGTTACAGGTACTGAATATGTTAGAGGGTACCAAGATCAATTCTCCATCACAAATGGCGAGCGTTTTCGACATTGCGAAGGACACAGTCTTATTCCTCGTGCTATCGTGTTACTACATCCTCGAATCGCTATTCTGGACCTTAGTGCCAAATGCAATAAGGCCTACGAAAAATCTTAAAGGAGACATAGTTTTGGTGACTGGAGGTGGAGGTGGAGTGGGGCGCCATCTAGCGGTGAAACTAGCTAGACTCGGTGCCAAGGTTGTCATTTGGGATATCAATATAGAAGGTTAGTACCTACCTACATGATGCTTGTAAGGTTTACTAGTTCAGTAGTTGGCCTTAGACTTAATAAGTTACAATCTAATGATTAGGTGCCTAGATTGAAAACGTCGATAACTTAGATCTACTCAGTTCTTAGGCCAAAAAGTTGTGTCTGTAGATTTCTATTTACATATACAAAAGTTTTCACTTCTCTAACTCGTGCGCACTCATCACGATCCCGGTTGCATCCGAGGCTTTCACTTCGAAACCCGAGGTCTGCTTTTACATTTTATTTATAGCTCTTCGTGGCTATTACGGGAGCGACTACTGCCGCCTGATCCCCAGAGGAAATCCTGCGCCGGGGCCTCTTTCGTTGATTGACAGGTATACCAGCTAGCAGGTGATGATGGTTTATGCTCTAAAGGTATTAATGGGACCCACAATCACCCCCCAATACTTTATCTATAAAAAGTTTTAAAGTAAGCCTTACAAAAAGTTCATAATCAAGTTCTAAATCTTCATCAAGTTATTGTAACCGCGATCGTTAGTAGAATGAAGGCTCTCCACATCGACAATCGATAAAATTTTAAATCTTTTAATAATATTTGACTTCGAATAAATATTTAGTAGGTCAAATTATGGAATTATTTGACAAACACCAACATTTCAAACTTTTATTTAAATGTCAGATAGTTTTTTAAATATTTCCACTGTAAATCTTAACTAAACACATTTGTTTACAAAGCCTTAGTGTGAAGTTAGTAAATCTACTTACTCTAAGAATAAAAAGCGAGCGACCTCGTAACTCAAAGAACCTATTTATTGTATGAACCTACTCTCAATACAACCGTTTAACTTTGCAATAGAGTCAAGTTACAAGAAGCTAAATACTTCTTAATGTTCAGTCGCTTTCAAAATTAGCTCACCACATTCTAAGAGACCGATCACATTAGCTACAGAGCCTTTCATGAAATAATAAACAAAACATGAAGTACATTAAATTTGTCCTCTGAAGGTTATAAAAGTACCTATACATCCATTTATTTCAATGCAAAGATCGTTTGTAAATATGTTAGCATACACAGCAACTTTTGAGGGCGACTGTACCGAACTTAAAAAAATACATACATTTAATTCAAGGTTTTATTTATCATCACGTGTATGTTACAATGACATACAATTACAATGAAATACAATGACACATACGTACCTTTTTTTTTTGCGGATTTCCCCCGCCAGCTAGCGGGGGCGGTTATGTCGGGCTTGAACCGACTAAAACCGCACGGCGTCTCGGGTCTACAGACGCCGGGGTGTAAGGTTACCTATAGAGCATATCCCTCGCACTCCGACTGACCCTGGGCCATTCGCAGTGTCCCCTCTGATAACAGCAGAGGGGTACCTTCTGCTCGGTACAGTAAGCTCACTTAACATATCTCCAACGGTAATTGATTGGCTTCGTAGTTACCTGTGTGGACGCCGACAGCGTATATGTATTGAGAACACTCTCTCGTCTTGGTGTAATACATCTGCTGGTGTACCCCAGGGTGGCGTTTTATCTCCATTACTTTTCGCAATCTTCATAAACTCAATCTCAAAACAACTTTTCTCTCACTACCACCTTTATGCAGATGATCTTCAAATATACTCACAAGCGCCCTTGGAGCGGTTATCGGAAGCATTTCACAACATAAATAAAGATTTGGTTCATGTCAGTGAGTGGAGTAGCTCGCACGGACTGAAGATAAATCCATCAAAGACCCAAGTGATTGTTATCGGCAGCTCTTGGAAAGTGTCCAGGGTCGAGTGGTCAAAATTGCCTCAAATTATATTTGATGGCAATCCAATTCCCATTAGTGCAAAGGTGAAGAACTTTGGAATTCTCTTCGTTTCTGAATTTTCCTGGGGGCCACAAATTCAAGAAGTGAGCCGTAGAATGTTTGCTTCAGGTGGTTCACTACGACGTTTGCGTAATTTTCTACCTACTGCCACCAAGATTGCTCTTGCAAGCTCTATATTACTTCCAGTCCTTGATTATGCTGACGCCAGCTATCCAGATCTCACCGAGAATCAACTTGATAAACTTGAGCGACTTCAGAATTTTTGCATAAGATTCATATTTGGTTTACGCAAGTATGATCATGTTTCACATTTTCGTCAAAAACTCAAGTGGTTACCAATTCGCCTTCGCCGGAATGCTCATATCCTTTCATTGTTGTACAATGTCTTATTTAACCCATCAGCACCGTCCTATCTGAAGGAACGATTTGAGTTCCTTCATGACACGCACAATAAATTCTTAAGATCATCAGAAAATCTGAAATTAAAAATGCCTTTACACTCCACTACGTTTTTTGATAAATCCTTCACCGTTCGAGCAACACGACTGTGGAATGCTTTGCCGGTGGACATAAGACGCGCACATTCACTGTAACCACTTTTAAGACCATGGTTAAAAATTACTACCTGAATATTTAATTACTGGGACTGTAGGTATATGTCCTTTATGTATTGTATCAATTGTATGTATTTATTATATTTTTATGTATTTATATATAATGTGTTTGTACGTAGAATTCTATGATATGTAGTATATTATTTATATCTATGAACAATTTATGACGTAGTACGCCATCAACTGCCATTCCACTCCTACTGATAAATCCATCCAAAGGTTGTCTGGTAGAGATCGCTTTTAGCGATAAGACCGCCCATTGTACCTACAATATATTTAGATTTAAGATATTGTATATAATCATATGTGGTGCACAATAAAGAATATTCTATCTATCTACCTTGAGCGGCCCCCACCCCGCGGGCCTTGCAGGCCCGCCATGCCTCGACCGCCTCGTGCAATGGGGTCAGCTGGCCCTGAAAAGGGCCGGTTGGTCAGACTCTTGGCCGTTGACGTTGACGCCAGCTACTCCAGAGGAGCAATCAATGATGCGTCATCGCCCACGTTGCCCAGGGTGCACCAAACTTGGAGGTGATCCAACCAGTCGCACCCCGACACATACGTACCTACATTAAATCGTATAGATAGGTAGCTATACCTTATTTTTTTTTTATTTTTTTTTTTTTTTTTTTTCGTGCGGAAATCCCTTCGGATACCCCCCCGCTTGCCAGCGGGGGCGGTTATGTCGGGCTTGAACCGACTAAAACCGCACGCCGTCTCGGGTCTACAGACGCCGGGGTGTAAGGTTGCCCATAGAGCATATCCCTCGCACCCCGACTGACCCTGGGCCATCTCCGGTTTCGAGATGGCCCCCTCGGGTTTGGGAACCACGGTGTCCCCGTCTTGCCCCGGTTTGGGGGAGGGGCGCTAGTCGCCCCACCGTCCCGGCCTGCTTCTGCTGGGGTGACAGGTGGCCTCACCCGCCACCCCCAGGCCTGCGCTCATGGAGGACGGAGGTCGTTAAGCGACCTCCGGCGCCTGAGTTGCCTGCGACGCGCGGCGAGCAAGTTGCGGGCTCGGCGGACCGGGAGAGTTCTAAGTCTCTCCCGGGCGCGCTCCGCCACCTCCTTCGCGAGCATTACATGCTCGCAGAAGGAGGCGGCGGCGGCCCACGCGCTCGCGCTCCGCACCATTGCCGCAATCATGCTGCCGAGCGAGAGGACTCCCACCCCGATGGCTGCCACGAGGTCACGCCTCGGCGCCTCCCACGCCGGGCAGTCCGCCAGCGTGTGCAGCCCTGAGTCCTCGCTCGCGTCGCAGTGATGACACTCAGGCGTTGGCTCCTTCCTGATCCGACGCAGGTGGTCCCCGAAGCACCCCTTCCCTGAGATCACCTGCGTCAGTCGGTAGGAGAGGCTTCCGTGTCGCCTCTCCAGCCAATCCTCCATGATGGGCCTTACCGAGGTAGCTATACCTAATTATAATTGTTTTTTAACTTTATGAATACTGCAGGTACTCTTAAACTGGATTTCAACAGTGCAAACAAAAGTGCAACTTCAAGTCGTCTCCATGCGTGTAATTTAGGTCTTTGTTATTAAAATTATAATATTATTATTCTAGTTTGATGATTTTATTTTTGGATCTCCCATAAGTTTAACGTTTTTTTGCAGCTCTAGTGCACTGAATTCATATAAAATGTATTCATATCACATTATCACTTGACCATGAAAATTTATTCAAAACAATCCTGCATAGGTACGGATGGTATACCGCCCCCGCTGGCCGGCGGGGGGTATCCGAAGGGATTTCCGCACGAAAGAAAAAAAAAAAGAAAAAAAGGTACGGATGGTATGGTGGGAGTCCTCTCCTACGGCAGCATGATTGCGGCAATGGTGCAGAGCGCGAGCGCGTGAGCCACCGCCACCTCCTTCTGCGAGCATGTAATGCTCGCGAAGGAGGTGGCGGAGCGCGCCCAGGAGAGATTTAGAACTCTCCCGGCCCGCTGAGCCCGCAACATGCTCACCGCGCATCGCAGGCGGCTCAGGCGTCGGAGGTCGTTTAACAACCTCCGTCTTCCATGAGCGCAGGCCTGGGGGTGGCAGGTGAGGTCACCTGTCACCCCAGCAGAAGCAGGCCGGGACGGTGGGTCGACTAGCACCCCTCCCCCAAACCGGGGCAAGACGGGGACACCGTGGTTCCCAATCCCGAGGGGGCCATCTCGAAACCGGAGATGGCCCAGGGTCAGTCGGGGTGCGAGGTGTATGCTTTATAGGCAACCTTACACGTCTGGGCGTCTGAAGACCCGAGACGGCGTGCGGTTCTAGTCGGTTCCGCCCGACATAACCGCCCCGCTGGCCGGCGGGGGGGTATCCGATAAGATTTCCGCACGAAAAAAAAAGGTACGGAAGGATGGTTGATTACATAACTATTTGACTAAACATTTAATATTTAGATTTATTAGAATATTGAATTATGCGCCCATCTCCTACAAAATAAGTTGGAAAATAAAGTCCTAGGCCACATACATTGGGCGAAAAGCTAACTCACACGCAGACGTATTTCTACTTATACTTATATCTTCAAAGCCCAAATAAGTTACCACAGCCTTATAGCACACTCGGCTTGTTTATTCGAATATACTAACGTTACCTGTCGATGTTAAGGCATTTTATTCGTGCAATAAAATGTATTAGGTATTGAAATAAATATAGCTGTTAGATGCTGTTAGTGGTGAGATGGCCCAGGGTCAGCCGGGGTGCGAGGGATGTGCTCTATGGGTAACCTTACACCCCGGCGTCTGAAGACCCGAGACGGCGTGCGGTTTTGGTCGGTGCAAGCCCGACATAACCGCCCCCGCTGGCCGGCGGGGGGGTGTCCGAAGGGATTTCCGCACGATAAAAAAAAAAAAAAAAAAAAAAAAAAAAAAGGTATTGAAATAAAACTATTTTTAACGGATTCTATCGCGATTTATTTGATGTTATTTTATATTTTACATTGATCCCGGCGTTTCGGTTGCTTTTCAGCAGCCATGGTCACGATAGAATCCGTTAAAAAATAGTTTTATTTCAATGTGTGACATTTACGTGAGCTTCCGACAATATCATGTATTAGGTAGTTAAAAATAATTTAAAGAAAAACAAAAAACCCGACTGCGTAAAAACTAATTTTAAAAAATACGTGAAAAAATTAACTTAAATAAAAACTAAAAAGAAACAAACACGCCCAGTAGTTTAGAATTCTGTTAAGTAATACTAAATAACTACACAATTGAAATCGTTTTATAATCGATACACACATAAAACAAATCATAAATCCTAATGCACAACAGAACGACTCACAGTCGGGGCCCCCCTTGGGAAGATTTGATTGGTAAAATTTGAATGGATAGATTGAAGAATTATCAAAATCGGCCTACGCATTTGGTCTCCAGAACGCCACATAGAAACAAACATATATACATACATACATAGACTGATAAACACATGACCCTCCTTTGCGTCGCGCAGTCGGGTAATAAGCGGTAGCATAATTAGCAAAACAAAATTAAAGTCATTTAAATATTGAATGTCCTAGAATATTGAATTATGCATCTATCTACTAAAAATTAATTGGTACAGAAAGTCCGAGGCCACATAAATCGGACTAAAATCTAAATCACACGCGGACGTATTTTGACTTAATCTTCAAAGCGCATATAAGTTAAGTAAGAATAATAAATTATTTATTCAAATTTACTAACTATACGTTTCGAAGTTAAGGCAGTTTACACACGACACCGAGGCGCGAGGTGGTGAAGCGGATCTTATGTCGCATTGGTCTCTTAGAAATCCGTTGATGCTAAACACACGTACCGACCGCGCGGTCGGGCGGTGTCCGTTTGTTCGGCATCTTATTTGGGGCGTGATTCTGTGGACGAACGCGGATCATCCCGCACTGACGACGCACCGTGGAAAAAGTGTCATCTGTGAAAGCGCAGTCATGTCCGTAACGTAACAGACACACCGCCCGCCGGCCAGCGGCGTGCGGTTTTAGTCGGTTCAAGTCCGTCATAACCGCCCCCGCTGGCCGGCGGGGGAGTATCCGAAGAGATTTCCGCACAAAAAAAAACAAAAAGGTATTAATAAATGCTTGAACTTACAATGACTCAACTTACTCACCGAAGTATAGAAAAGTAGTACTAGTATGTACTTATTATTAATGAATATCTTAATAAAATGTTCTACTTTTATCTTAGCTTTGCAAAAGACATGTGCTGCAGTAAAGGACGAAGGTTACGAAATCGCAAGCTACGTCGTAGACTTAGCTGATCGTAGCGCAGTCTACGCTGCTGCTGAAAAAGTGAAAAGAGAGGTACGTAAGGACCACAAATAGTTCACCCGTTGGCCTTTCAACCGTCCTCGACATGTATTCTTAAACAGTATTTTGAGTGAGCCTTTAAGTGTCTAGTTTAAAGGTTTAACCTAATATAAACTAAATTTTGTATAAGTACTACTACTATGTAAACCACTAGTATAGTCAACGACAGAAATCGCTTAGCAAATTCTAATCTATTGATCACCTAGCTCTTAAACCTTTTATAAAACAATGAATAAAACATGAATAATATTAACTATGTCCTCAGGGGATCATAAAAATTTAAGTGATAACCAACTTTTGCGTTGACTGTACGTAGCCAGTGAAAATAATTGCGGACAAGTATCAAAACTTCACTGGGTTTTCACGTTTTTATAAATGACATACAGGCATATACATACGGGCAGATACATTTCGTATTACGTCTATAATGTGGACTAAAAGAATAAGTTAGGTATTTTTATTTCACTTGTATGATACGCAATGTCTTATTAGGTACCATTTGCATAGGGTTGTGTGTTGGGTAACCTCCTCGAGTGTCGCTCCGATTCCGATCCCGCTGCAGTCCGGGGGGAACGGAATCGGAGCGGCCGGTACACCCTGGGCGGCGGTCAATGGCTTCCCCTTCACCCCTTCATAGGGTTGGCATTGATCGTCGGCCAATACCCAACGTGGCGGGAACACATCGCTCTCCGTACTCCTCTGCTTTCAGAGGAGACAGGATGAGCGATGCTGTTAGTGGTGAGATGGCCCAGGGTCAGCCGGGGTGCGAGGGATATGCTCTATGGGTAACCTTACACCCCGGCGCCTGAAGACCCGAGACGGCGTGCGGTTTTAGTCGGTGCAAGCCCGACATAACCGCCCCCGCTGGCCGGCGGGGGGGTATCCGAAGGGATTTCCGCACGATAAAAAAAAAAGGTACCATTTGCATAGACAAACGCAAGCCTGTCATGGCATCTTTAACTACCAATGCAATCTGTTTACAGGTTGGAAAAGTAGACATGTTGATAAACAACGCTGGCACAGTTTTCGGCGAAACTCTACTGGAATTATCGGACTACGCGATAGAAACTACTTACAAAGTGAACATCCTCTCACACTATTGGGTAAGCACCGTTTATACTTTGCTCACTATGGCTAACTACTTACATGAATGTAACTAATGTCAGAAAGGTCAACAATCGTCAATGATGTGCTTTGTAAATGTTGACGTGCAATGTTTAAAATAAAGCTTACAAATTCCCATGTTTGTATGTGAAGTTTGATAAGGTTTAAAGATTTAGTAGGTACCTACCTTATTGATATTATGCAATGTCACCATGAACGGTAAGTGATAAAAATTGTTTAAATGCTAAGTGGCACAACTGTTACCAAACTTCATACGTGCTTAGCCATTACATTCGACCCCGCTTGTGATTTGGTACGTCGAAATCATTATCATCATCCTCATGGCGATGTGGAGCCTTAGGTCCGCTTATTGTTTTTGATTGGTATGTCAGCCTATCAATGACATTCAAACTACCTACTCTCGCTCTGCACAGTTTTTATTTAGCAGAGTACATATTCTGCAAAAGTTGTGCAATTAATTATTTCTTAATGCTGTCTTTTTCAGACCGTGAAAGCTTTTCTGCCGGAAATGATCAACACCGGCAAGGGACACATCGTAACTGTGGGCTCGGTTGCTGGTTTGCTCGGCACGTACCGGTGCACTGACTACAGCGCCACAAAATTTGCCACTGTAGGCTTTCATGAGAGCCTGTTCACTGAACTCAGGGTAGGGTATCTTAGCTAATATCAGTCTAGTCTGAAATCAATTGCAAAGCAATTTAATCATTCAAAACAACTCAGTTTAGTTAAGCAAATTGTCATGGATGAAATCTTGCCTTATTCCCCATTCGAGTCAGGATATTCGCTTTAGGTAAAGCCTAGTTTTGCCATCTATTAAAGTTACTTATAGGTAAATAGTAAAAGTAGTAATAGTAATATATCTCTTTATTGTACACCAAGAAAATACAATCCATCAAGGTATATACAATTTGGCGGCCCTATCGCACTATGGCAATCTCTTACAGGTAACTATTGGATGGAGAAAAAAGTCGGAATTCGTATTTGGCTAGTGTAGGTAACCGATTGAAGCAGGAATTGTCTGTGAAGGTTGTACAATGCTCTGGCATTTTAATCTTAATTTCTCTGCCAATCTCAAAAACTTGCATTGAGTATCGCTTACAAAATTTAACCTTTTTTTAAGGTAAGAAAGAGTAGCAGGGTTGAAAAGTGTACCCCACAATAGGAAGAGTATGTGAGTAGGTAGATACCAATTAGTTTACCCACTTTTGTGTAAAAGCTAGCCTTGCAGTCCGTTTTTCCGGTCACTTACCAGATTCGTTAGTTTACTTTCATTTCATTTATTTTGTTATTTACTAAAAATATTGTCTCTTTAAAGGTATCTAAAGGGTTCTATGGGAGAATGGCACCCCACCAAAATCTTCTGGGCCCAAGTCAATTTCACCTTGAAGGCCTCTCTGGCGTAGTGCATTCGAGCATACTGCTACGAGACGCGGGGCGCGGGGCGTGGGTTCGATTCCCGCTCAGTGCATATATTAGCATTGGTCTGGGTGTTTCTATGTATAATATGTATGTATTTACAAAAAAAAAAAAATTATATAAGTATGTTTATCCGCATTCTGGAACCCATAACACAAGCTAGTTAAACTATGCTTACTTTGGGTCTAGAAAGCGCTGTGTAGAATGTCGTAGAATATTTATTTATTTATTACCTGTAAATTAGTAGGTATACCTGCTGATAGACTGGCGACGCTCTGGCACAGGCTTCTCTCTTAGGGTTGGGAAATCAGACGGCCGTGGCTCCCGTAACGGGATCGTTTTGTGTTCTTCTTTGGGTAAACATAAAGACATATCTATCTGCCTGGTAAATTTTACTAAAGAAAAGTTAACAGTTTGTTCAACAACTATAATAATTGCTCACTTACCAGAGAGAGTATGTATATGTATATAATTATATATATATATATATATATATTCTTATGGTAAAATGACTGATGGCAAATCAGAAGATTTATACCGGCCACCGCTATCAAAATGTTACTTAAAAATAATTACCATTTCCCAGGCGCATGGCCACAATACCATCCACGCTACGCTGGTGTGCCCGTACTACATCAACACAGGAATGTTTGACGGTGTCACTCCTCGTCTGCTGCCGATGTTGGAGCCGGACTACGTAGCCGAGACTATGATAGACTCCATCAGGAAGAATGAAGTCAATTGCGTAATGCCCGGATCTGTTAGATACCTTCTACCTTTGAAGTGGTAAGTTTTGACTAGTTTTAGTAGATACCTAGACCAAATGTTAGATTCGTTATCACTTAAATTTTTTATTTTTGCGTGTGACTCCATAATGTGTAATCCAGTTCTGGCAACCTATGTGAACCCATCCCAGGGATAAAAAGCTTGTCTTTCCCAGAACTTGATCTAGCCCTGTACCAATTTTCAGCGAGATACGTTCAGCCGTTTAAGCGTGATTTAGCAACAAACATACAAACATCCCAACAGTCTCACATTTATAATATCAGTGGAATGTATCAGTAAAAAACACAGTGCCGTCATCATCTTTGTAGCGTGCATAGCTTTCACTTTTACCTTACTGTTAGAATGCGTATTATTGTTAAGTTCGATAAGGATAGGTGTCTTGTTGTTGTACTTATTTAACGTTAGATGGTGTTGTTGTAGAAATACCAAGTTCAAATAAAGAACGGAATGATTTTTGTACAAGAGTATGAATTTCAGTTCACCATATTTTCAAGGTTTTTGTTAGGTTATATACCTACTGCAGCACTTATTGTAGATAGGTTTTTGTACAAGACTCACTTCTGACGAACAGGTTACATGAATTGTTCGTCAATGTTTGCATATAAAGCCGCTAAACTTGACGACGAATTTTTCTAGGTGGCACCACTGCACAAACAACAGAATGGGGAATTTCCCTTTAGTCAACCGAGGAATACCCCATAAGTTCTTTCAAATGAGTTGCCATGATTACAGTTATGTAGCAACGCACTCTATTTACACTCCGAAAGCGGGCGAATTTTTCGCTATTGCAATATGAGTTTTTAGTCAGGGTCCGAAGGCCCCTGAGGATGGGGCCCCCTTTTCTTATATTTTTTTTTTATATTTAGGACACGTTAATTTGAATTCACCTCGCCTGATGGTAAAGTCTCAGGAAAGAGGGTCAGCATTACATACACGTACCAAGTTAACAATGGTGGCACTCAGCTTGACGGCCTCATCAAAAGAGGACTGTCGTCGCAGCACCGTGTGACACCCACCGGTCCCACTAGTGCTGCGACCACAATCCCCCTGCCCGGCTATGCACTTGCTGACCCCTGAATGCAATCAAACCAAAATTGGATTAGTATGGGGGGTTTTTCGCAATCGTGCACGGTGGTACCCGGCCGAATTTTGTGACAAATGTGTCATCAAATTTCTACCACCAGTAGAAGCACCTGAGCTTGGGGGCCCCTGTGCACGGCACCACCTAGGCCCCTGATAGCTACGCCAGTGCTTTTAGAATACATATCATACCTTTTTTTTTTCGTGCGGAAATCCCTTCGGATACCCCCGCCGGCCAGCGGGGGCGGTTATGTCGGGCTTGAACCGACTAAAACCGCACGCCGTCTCGGGTCTTCAGACGCCGGGGTGTAAGGTTACCCATAGAGCAAATCCCTCGCACCCCGACTGACCCTGGGCCATCTCCGGTTTCGAGATGGCCCCCTCGGGTTTGGAAACCACGGTGTCCCCGTCTTGCCCCGGTTTGGGGGTGGGGCGCTAGTCGCCCCACCGTAATACATATCATACCTCCGTAAAAACACCCAGATCAATGCATTGCAAATAGACAAGTAGTTCAATTAAATTTTTAAGTACTTTGTATGCTTACTTTTTTCTAAAGATTTAGATCGGAAAAAGAGAACATCTAGGACGGGACTTGAATCCGCGACCAGTCCCTTACAGGGGGAATGCTCTGACCAACTGAGCCACCTAGACACGTCCCAGATATTCGTAATTCTCCGATACATTAATACGTCTTAAGGCGATAGACAAGTAGGTTATACATGCAAACAAATATTTGCACTGAACGAGAATCGAAACAGCGATCTTCGGCTAAGCAGTCGAACGTTTTAGATCGATCGAATCGCTTTCGTTCGGACCCTTCCTGCTCCCTAACCTTGGAAAAGTAAAAAATATTGATGACACCTCATTTTTATTACAGCCTGCTCCCCGCGAAAATGTGCTGGGACCTGATGCACCGAGTGATGAAAGGGCCACAGTCGATGATGGAGTTCAAAGGAAGACCTAAAGTCGTAGCTCAATGAAATGTAGTGAAATTTGGCATAGAATTACTGTAAATAATGGTGTGAACTAGATTCGTTTAGGGAAGGGAAAGGATTGTTGATATCTGGTTAATGAATCTACTCAATAACTCGCTATGAACAGTAGGTCATCTGTAGGTATTTTATTAAATTTCTAAAATACTTTTACAAACAGTTTTATACCATTTTCTTGATTATAATTTTTAATTTACCGGTTTAAATAGAATCAAATGGGATCTACATAGTGCGAGCTGATCTTTCTTTGGTAGATATAGACTGACATTAAAATATTAAGGTAATCAGAAGCATTTTATTATAAGGTTGAATAATAAATAAAAACAAATATTTACATCTTTAATTTTAAATCTTTCATTTAAGTTCCGGGAATAATGAATATCACAAATCAATAATAACTTAAGATTAATATCACACACATCAGAATAAGTCGTAGAAGTAATCTAGACCCTGGCCGAGCTCCCATATAGCAACTCCAGTACCAAATTCACGGGCTAAATCTAGACGTTTCTGTATAGAATATAAGGTAGGATAGAATATCTTCTTTGTACCCTGTGATGTTCTGTAAATAAAAAAACAATAATTCAAAACAATCACTCACATGTGAAAACACACTTGGGCTTCACTTCATGACAGCCTATGGTAATGTAATAACGGGTGGGTATGTTGGACTAGAATTGACTAAACCCGTATGTCATTTCTTCACGTCTGTATGTATTGCCAGTTGCTGGGAAACAAGGTGTGCCCTAGGTAGGACATCCCTGGACTTGCATCCCCATGTGTTGTTGGAGATCCAATACCCACTTATCTATAGAGGCGCGTGGAAGCCCAACGCGTCTCCCTCCACCAAGGGCCTACTGCCTGACACCCACATACTAGCTTAGACTAGGCTAGACTAGGCTGCCTAGCCCCAACAGACCCCCTAACCTGCGCTCATGGAGGCCGGAAATCATTTTGTGGTCACTTTTTTATATTGCAAAAACATTTTCCTAATGAAATAGCCAATATTTTAATAAGAATTCGATAACTATGTATACTTTATTGTCCACAAGCCATGTATACATTTTGACAGCTGGTATCTAGCTCACAAGGCCAGATAGTGAGCGTATTACTTGCGCTCTTAGAGAATATAACATAACATAACATAACTTCACGCCTGTATCCCCGAAGGGGTAGGCAGAGGTGTATTACACACCGACGATTCGCCAGTTATGTTTTAGGTAATAATTTTAATACTTAATTTAAAACTTTGATCTTGTGAACTGTTGACCTACTAAGCTGCTGTCATTCTGAAGTGTTGAGATTTTGAATCGTTAGTCTTATGGTGTTGATGTTTTAATTGTCGATATTTATGACTGTTGATATACAGTATCAAACCCTAGAAATGAGGCGTGACTAGTATCATATAATATTTACCTGATTTCTATATAATTCTCAGCTGTATTATTGTTATATGATAGAGCTTGATTATTTTTAGCATTCTTTAGTAATTCGATGTACTCTGTGCCCACAATGGGGCCGCCGCCATTAGCCGTATAAGAGTTGCCATAAAAGTTCAATCCAAGTAAGACCTTGGATCTCTTTGATGCCATCTCATCATTTTCGAGCAATTTTTCTACACACAATTTCATCCAATACAATGGGGCATTAGGACCTGGAACAGAGGAAGTATATTATAAAATCATGACCCATTAATGTTGAATTTCATTGATGAATTTATTGTTTAATTTTTGCTACACAACTTTAATTAATTTAATGAATTTAAAATTCATCGAGTAAATCATGAAAATTCAGTGTTGTTAAATAGGCTTGCAATGGTGAAATCTAAGAGGTGAAAAGGCATAATAGGATTTAAAATAAGAACCTGAAAGGGAATTATGGAGGTATATACCAACAATGTTGTTTCTGCTGATGAGTAGTTTGAAGGTTTTTAGGGTTCAATGCTGCTCAATGCTCAATTTGCATCAGTTATGTTAATAAACAGTGTTTATCCTCAACAAAATTTGCATGCATACTATAAGATACTAGAAATGATTATAATTATACTCCAATAAGTAAAAAGTAACTAAAATGAATATCTATTAAAAACACTACCTTGCAACTACTCTTGTGTCGAATAAGACCAGCCCTGAGAGGACAACCTGCATCAGAGCCTCTTCTGCTGTGTAGCAGGTGAGATTGACTTGGCCCCCAAAATTATCAGTAGGGCTCTGTGCACCCCTACGCTTCTCCTTCTGTTGTGGCTTATCTAGACTCTTACGGGAGCAACTGCCATTTGACATTTCAACCCAGAGAGGTAAGCCTGTGCCAGAACCCTTTTTGTTAATCAGCAGGTGTACCGGCTTACAGGTAAGATTAGTTTGGGGATTTTGGTGTACAATCCTTAGTAGTAGTTTATAAAGAAACATTTACCTTCTCTTGTAACATTATATGATAGTGTAACTAAGTTCAGTTAACTAAACTGACCTGGTTTCTGTGGATTGGAGAAATCATAAGTCATGACAGAAACAGCTTCTACATAAGGATAAATATCATTAAATGCTTGGATGAAAAATTCATCAGTGGGGTATCCCCGGAATGGTGGGTAGACTAGAATTAGACTTAGATCATCTTCACTCATCTCTGAACCTGGAAAACAAAAGCAATTTTCAAATAAGAACTTTAACTAATAAACCATTGCTATAATATGAATGAGCAAGTAAACAAAGGTCTTATTACACCCACTCTTTTTAAGTCTTTATGGCATGGTTCCAGACTCCTTGTCACTCCCAATTTTAAGGGCAAATAAACCAGACAGACTCATAATATCTTAGTTTGTAATCCTAGATGGTCACTTTGTGTTTTAACAAGTAATTGTTACTATTGTAATAATTGTAGTAATTGTTACTAAATGTCAAGCTAGGAGCCTGTAATGGTGACCCCCTTTCCTGAGACTTTACCTTTAGCTTATCATCAGGCGTAGTTATATTTACATGACCATTTAAAAAAAAACTTACCAAACTGCTGTATAAACTTAACAGACTTGTCAACATATTTGCCAATTTGTGAGAGCAGTTCCAGCACCACCCCATCAAATTTCCATTGTTTGCAAACTTTCTTTATCTCCTCAATAAGAGCTTTCTGCTCTGTGTGTGATGAAGGCTCCATGAAGAAAGACTTGAGATCTGATGGTTGCCAATTCTCAAAAATGATTCTCGGTAAAACTAGAAACAAAAATTTATACCTATCATCATCATATATATTTTCAGCTGAATATGGTTAATGATAAGTTATGTGGAGTATCAGTAGAGCATTTGACTGCTACTTCAGGGGTCATGGAGTTGATTCCCGCTCATTGCAAAAAAAGAAATACAACAATATATCCATTTGCATGGACTAAGTGTTGGTCAACTATTAAAACCCATATACATTGGGTATACTACTCAACATGAATGCTAAAATTTTATCATCAAGAAACTATTTGCTCTTGCCATATGAATACAAAAAACAGCATAGATATGTACATACTCTTAAGGTTGGTAGTGGATCCCTTCTGTCTGATGTTCTTCATCCAGGCATGGTCAACATCATGCAAACCCGAAATAATATAAATATTCGGCGACTGACGCTTGATTTGAAGCCAAACAGGTGAGATATAGTTAAACTTAGGTGCCCAAGATTTAGCCACATCATAGCCCTTGTTGTTCCACTACAAATATTATAAAAAAATATTATAGTAAATTCAAAAACCTTCGAATTATATTCCATGAATTTCCAATGAATACTCACGGGCGTAACGTAACCCAAAACAGAGTTCTTGAAGTTACGTGCTAAAACGTCTTGGTGATAGGTTGCGTGATATTTTATAACATCCTTCACTAAAGGTGTTTCGTTTACTAATTTACGATCTAACACATTATTTTTCCTTGGACCTTCCTGCGGCTTTACACCTTTCTGTCCTTTTTTATCAGACGGCGGTGATAATGTAGCTAAACACACATTTAGAAGAAAAATAACTTGCAGTATTGATTTGAAACATTTCATTGTTACGCTATGATGCACAAATGATGTGTATTTAGAATAAAGCCTTATTAAAACTTGAAGAAAAACCGTGTTTACACTACTTACGACAACGCAGTCAAAAGAATAAACAATTTACCGGCACCCACTGACGAGTAGGATAAAACTATTTGCCGGGGTTGGATTGGACCGACCGTATTGGACAGATCACAGAATCAATCAGAAATCAGAAAGTGGCAAGCAAAAAAAAAGTAAAACGTCATTACTGTCAACTTCGTCAACAGACTGTTCTTCATGAAAATCTTATATTGAAAATGAGTAGATTGGTAAATTTGCTTGAAAGCGCTGTTTGGTGCTGTTCTTCATTTTTTCAACTTCGAGTTTCAACTTAAATTTAAAAATGTTCATTAGGTATTTTCAGTTGACGGGAAGATATTAATTTTTGTAGATTTTTTGTGACTAAATCAATTGTTTATCAACTGTTCTTTATGTTCAATCTAAAATAATTTTTTGATATTTTTTTTTTTTTTATTAAAAATATAATTTTACTCCTAAGTTGATGGGAGGAATTAAATTTTTTATCGGTTTTTTGGCTAAACCAATTGATAGTCGAACTGTTTTTCCTTGTTCGATCAAAAGAAATTTTATAACCATAGAAATCAATAAACAATTGAATTCCCCCGCCCAACTTAAGAGTGAAATTGTATTTTTAATGTAATTTTTTTTTAAATCGAATAAAGATTAGGTACTTCAATGAAACCCGCACTGCAAAATTTCACCGCGCGATTATTCTCGCAGGATTCTGCGACATATGGAAATAGTATGGAGCTACACGCACTTGCATAAAAAGATATTAGGTATATTGGTGTACAAGGCAACTCAGGCGCCGGAGGTCGCTTAACGACCTCCGTCCTCCATGAGCGCAGGCCTGGGGGTGGCGGGTGAGGCCACCTGTCACCCCAGCAGAAGCAGGCCGGGACGGTGGGGCGACTAGCGCCCCTCCCCCAAACCGGGGCAAGACGGGGACATCGTGGTTCCCAAACCCGAGGGGGCCATCTCGAAACCGGAGATGGCCCAGGGTCAGTCGGGGTGCGAGGGATATGCTCTATAGGCAACCTTACACCCCGGCGTCTGTAGACCCGAGACGGCGTGCGGTTTTAGTCGGTTCAAGCCCGACATAACCGCCCCCGCTGGCACGCGGGAGGGTATCCGAAGGGATTTCCGCACGATAAAAAAAAAAAAAAAAAGGTATATTGGTGTACAAGCTTAGGTGAAAGGTGAGCTTAGGCCAACCTAACCTGTAAGCCGGTACCCTTGCTAAATGACGGACGAAGCTCTGCCGCAGGCGTTCCTCTCGTGGTAGGGTGATCGGTACCCGGTTTTTTTCTTTAAATGTCATTTTAAATCAAATTAGGAAAAGATGAAGCAGGAAAACGTTTCCCCGGCTCTAAAGTGCAAGCTACCAAATCGCTACAGGAGGAAGCGATGTCAAGCATTTGTTGGTACAAAAATAATTGTTTATAAAAAAAATCTCATGAACATACTGATATTCTGATATCGATTTTTATCGAAATAAAAAAGTAGATTTTAACCCATAAAATAAAAGAACGACCTCTGTAGCGTGGCGGTAGAGCGTTCGACTGCGATGTATTTTTCCGCATTCTAGAACCACTATTACAAGCTACTTACTTTGGGTTTGAAGGGCGCAGTTTATATGTCCTAGAATATTTATTTAATTATTTTATATAATTTTATTCATGTGTTGGCTGAAAATCGTTAGGTACTTAGGGGAGGGGTGCGACTGGTTGGATCACCTCCAAGTTTGTTGCAACGTGGGCGATGACGCATCATTGATTGCTCCTCTGGAGTAGCTGGCGTCAACGTCAACGGCCAAGAGTCTGACCAAACGGCCCTTTTCAGGGCCAGCGGGCCATTGCACAAGGGAGTCGGGGTATGGCGGGCCTTCAAGGCCCGCGGGGGTGGTCGCTCCAGGTACCCCTCTGCTGTTATCAGAGGGGACACTGCGAATGGCCCAGGGTCAGTCAGGGTGCGAGGGATATGCTCTATGGGTAACCTTACACCACGGCGCCTGTAGACCCGAGACGGCGTGCGGTTTTAGTCGGTCCAAGTCCGACATAACCATCCCCGCTGGCCGGCGGGGGGGTATCCGAAGGGATTTCCGCACATAAAAAAAAGGTACTTAGGGGAACCGGGGGGAATGGGAGCCTGTGGGTAATGGGATCCAGTCTTATTTAGGCGTAATTATACACTGTAGGTAGAAAGCGTCTTGCGGCTGCAAAGGGTAAAGGGGTCGCATTACTCCTTTTTTTTTTTTTTTTTTTTTTTTATCGTGCGGAAATCCCTTCGGATACCCCCCCGCCGGTCAGCGGGGGCGGTTATGTCGGGCTTGCACCGACCAGTGAACTTTATATACAAGGGTTTTAAGCAGATTTGTTGTATTTTTTATCGATCTTCGAGGACGAAATGTAAGTACATGTGCCATTGTCTTTTAAATTTTATCCTGTATAGCGTATTAGCGGATTACATTATTGAAAGTGATTATTCTACGTAAATATTTTATAGTGTTTCTACAATATTGTTGGGAAGGAACTGGCTCTCATTACCCCACTGGTAGCTCCCATTACTCTAAATCAAATACCTAATTGATAAAAAAATATATTCCAGATGCCACGAAATCATAATAGAACTACAGAAAGAGCTCACTGGAGTCTGGACATCCTTGACGAAGCAATCAAGAGGGTTCGGTATTCCATACAGTACATTACAGAAAAGATATCATAGATGACATACTCAACAATCAAATCCTCATCTGGGTAGAAAACCAGACTTTTCAAAGAATCAAGAAAGAGCTTTGGCCAATCACCTAATGAAAACGGGTAATCTTTTTAGGGTTCCGTTGCCAAATGGCAAAAAAACGGAACCCTTATAGATTCGTCATATCTGTCCGTCCGTATATCACAGCCACCGAAACTATAAGAACTATGCTGTTGAAAAATGGTAAGTAGATGTATTCTGTGAACCGCATTAAGATTGTCACACAGAAATAGAAAAAAAACAATAAATTTTGGGGGTCCCCATACTTAGAACTGAAACTTAAAATTTTTTTTTTCATCGAAGCCATATGTGTCAGGTATCTATGGATAGGGGTGTGTGTTGGGTAACCTCCTCGAGTGTCGCTCCGATTCCGATCCCGCTGCAGTCCGGGGGGAACGGAATCGGAGCGGCCGGTACACCCTGGGCGGCGGTCAATGGCTTCCCCTTCACCCCTTCATAGGGTTGGCATTGATCGTCGGCCAATACCCAACGTGGCGAGAACACATCGCTCTCCGTACTCCTCTGCTTTCAGAGGAGACAGGATGAGCGATGCTGTTAGTGGTGAGATGGCCCAGGGTCAGCCGGGGTGCGAGGGATATGCTCTATGGGTAACCTTACACCCCGGCGTCTGAAGACCCGAGACGGCGTGCGGTTTTAGTCGGTGCAAGCCCGACATAACCGCCCCCGCTGGCCGGCGGGGGGGTATCCGAAGGGATTTCCGCACGATAAATAACAAAAAAAAAAAAAAAAGTATCTATGGATAGACGGGCGGAGCCTCCTGGTAGGAGGCTTCCTGAGCGCGCAGGCAAGGCTCCTGCAGGCCCGACCGGCCAGGTGCTTCAGGTGCCTGTCGGTGGGCCATGTGGGGGTGCACTGCACGGCGGAAGTGACGGCGGGTGACCGTTGCTTCCGCTGTGGCCAGCCCGGTCACAAAGCCGGCACGTGTGGCGCCCCGCTGCACTGTTTTAGGTGTTCAGCGGGAGGCAAGCCGGCTGACCACAGGGTTGGCAGCAAGGCCTGCGCCGGAGGGGAGCCGAAGCCGGGAGGCCGGCCTTCCGCCTCCAGTTCACAGCGGGATGCGGAGATGGGGTTCCATAATGGATCCTCAACTCCGCATCCTGCAGGTGAACGTTGGCCACGGTGCCCGTGCTCAGGACCTTCTGCTGCAGAGCATGGCACAGTGGGCCATAAATGTCGCCGCTGTCGCCGACCCATACACCTACCGGTTCCTAGGGCCTACCTGGGAAACCGCGCTGGATGGGACGGCGGTACTGGTACACAATCCCGCCGCCGGCAGCCCCCCCCCTTGCCGTCGTTGCAAGGGGACCTGGCTGCGTGGCGGCGGTGGTTGGGGAAATAGCGGTCGTGGCTGCTTACTTCACGCCGATCCGAGACATAGCTGCTGACTCGTATGAGCAATGGCTCCGTCAGCTGGCAGTCGTCGTCAATGCCTGCCACCCCCACCCGGTCCTTGTGCTCGGGGACTTCAACGCCTGGTCGTTGGCGTGGGGTTCCCGTCACGATAGGGGCCCGGCGGGGGATAGAGGCAGAGCACTGGAGGATTGGGCCGAAGGACTCGGCCTAGACCTCCTAAATCGGGGAGCCGTGGACACGTTCGTGACCTCGAGGGCCAGATCAATCGTGGACATATCGTTCGCGAGCCCCTCGTTGACGCGACGTGTTCAGGGCTGGCGTGTCGTTTTGGGGGAGGAGACAAGCTCGGATCACCGATATATTCGGTTTGACGTCTCCGCCCCCGCGAGCGATGCGCCGGCCACATCGGCTCCACCCGAGCCACGTTGGGCACTTAAGCGACTAGATCGGGAGCTCCTCCTGGAAGCCGCCATCGTACAGGCCTGGAGTGGTTCCGGGAGGCCATGACCCGTGTCTGCGACGCGGCGATGCCTAGGGCTCCCCCCTGTAATCCGAGGGGTCAGGTCTACTGGTGGTCATCGGAGATCGCGAGGCTCAGACGGGCCTGCGTGATCACGCACCGCCGGTGGGCCCGATTCCGTAGGAGGTGTCGCCGCCCCGCAGATGCGGAGGCCCGAGAGGCGGAGTTGTACCAGGGATACAGGGAGGCCAGAGGTGCCCTCCGAGCAGAGATAAGGCGGGCCAAAAAGGAGGCCCGGTGCGAACTGCTGGAGACGCTGGAGCGGGACCCTTGGGGGCGACCCTACCTAATGGTAAGGGGAAAACTGCGCCCCAAGGCCCCGCCGCTGACCCAGTGTCTCCAGCCGGAGCTGCTCGGAGGAGTTGTTAGCTCCCTGTTCCCAGCGCGGTGGAACATGTTCCACCGCAGATGACTCCACCTCGGTTGCCAATGGTGCCCGACGTGGATGACGACGACGTGCCCGAGGTCACTTGGGTAGAACTAGAGCTGGCGGTGAGAAGGCTGAGAGCCAAACGCACCGCCCGACGGCATTCCAGGCCGAGCGTGGGTCCTAGCTCTAGTCGACGACGCTCTCGAGCCCCGACTGAGAGGGCTTCTCAGCGCATGTTTGGAGCGGGGCCAGTTTCCGAAATTGTGGAAGACGGGGAAACTGGTCCTCATCCGAAAGGAGGGGCCCGGCGGACTCACCGTCCGCCTACCTGCCCATAGTGTTGCTCGACGAAGTGTGCAAGCTCTTTGAAAGAGTAATTGCGAAGCGCCTCGTCAAGCACCTCTCAAGAGTGGCGCCGGACCTGGCGGATGGCCAATATGGCTTCCGCCAGAGGCGCTCCACCGTGGATGCCATCATGCTCGTGAGGGCTCTGGCGGAGGATGCAGTAGCCCGGGGTGAGGTGATGTTGGCGGTGTCCCTGGACATCGCCAACGCGTTCAACACCTTGCCCTGGAGTTGCATTAGGGAGGCGCTCGTGTATCACGAAGTGCCTCTCTACCTCCGCCGCATAGTCGGGGCGTATTTGACGGAGAGAACCGTCTTCTACCCAACCGTGACCGGTCTCGGCCGGCGTGAGATGTCGTGCGGTGTTCCGCAGGGATCGGTCCTGGGGCCGCTCCTGTGGAACATCGGATACGACTGGGTAGGGCACGCCGCAATAGCGGCGGTAAGGCCCATCATGGAGGATTGGCTGGAGAGGCGACACGGAAGCCTCTCCTACCGACTGACGCAGGTGATCTCAGGGAAGGGGTGCTTCGGGGACCACCTGCATCGGATCAGGAAGGAGCCAACGCCTGAGTGTCATCACTGCGACGCGAGCGAGGACTCAGGGCTGCACACGCTGGCGGACTGCCCGGCGTGGGAGGCGCCGAGGCGTGACCTCGTGGCAGCCATCGGGGTGGGAGTCCTCTCGCTCGGCAGCATGATTGCGGCAATGGTGCGGAGCGCGAGCGCGTGGGCCGCCGCCGCCTCCTTCTGCGAGCATGTAATGCTCGCGAAGGAGGTGGCGGAGCGCGCCCGGGAGAGACTTAGAACTCTCCCGGTCCGCCGAGCCCGCAACTTGCTCGCCGCGCGTCGCAGGCAACTCAGGCGCCGGAGGTCGCTTAACGACCTCCGTCCTCCATGAGCGCAGGCCTGGGGGTGGCGGGTGAGGCCACCTGTCACCCCAGCAGAAGCAGGCCGGGACGGTGGGGCGACTAGCGCCCCTCCCCCAAACCGGGGCAAGACGGGGACACCGTGGTTCCCAAACCCGAGGGGGCCATCTCGAAACCGGAGATGGCCCAGGGTCAGTCGGGGTGCGAGGGATATGCTCTATGGGCAACCTTACACCCCGGCGTCTGTAGACCCGAGACGGCGTGCGGTTTTAGTCGGTTCAAGCCCGACATAACCGCCCCCGCTGGCACGCGGGGGGGTATCCGAAGGGATTTCCGCACGAAAAAAAAAAAAAAAAAAAAAAAAAAAAAAAGGATACGACTGGGTGCTTCGCGGTGAGCTCGCAGACGGTGCCGCCGTCACGTGTTACGCGGACGACACGCTCGTGACGGCGTGCGGAGCGACATACCGCGAAGCGACCCTGAAGGCCACGACCGCGGTTGCCCAAGTCGTGGAGCGGATCCGGCGGCTGGGTCTCGAGGTGGCTATGCATAAAACCGAGGCCCTGATCTTTCATGGGCCTCGGAGCAAGCCACCTGAGGGATCCAGTCTCATCGTGGGAGGTAATCGCATCGGCATCAAGCCCCAAATGAAATATTTGGGGCTCGTGCTCGACGGCCGATGGGACTTCGGAGAGCACATCCGAAGTCTGGCCCCCAAACTAAAGGGCACAGCTCTCGCTCTGGCGCGGCTGCTGCACAACATGAAGGGGCCCGATGACTCATGCAGGATACTCTACGCGGGGATCGTGCGGTCCATGGCCTTGTATGGGTGCCCAATATGGGCGGAGGTCCTGAAGGCCGGAAGTGTGCGGATGCTGCGCGCTCCGCAGCGAGTGATGGCCATCAGGGTCATCCGCGGGTACCGCACGATCTCCTTCGAGGCCGCGAGTCTCCTTGCCATAACTCCGCCATGGGACCTGGAGGCGAGAGCCCTTTCGCAACTGTACCAGTGGCGAAAGGAGGCGCGGGAGCAGGGACTGAACCCCGAGCATCGAGAAATCGAGGCCATGCAGTCCCAGCTCCGCCAGGCCATCGTGGTGGAGTGGAAGGAACGACTTGGGCGACCAAGCGCAGGGCACGCCGCAATAGCGGCGGTAGGGCCCATCATGGAGGATTGGCTAGAGAGGCGACACGGAAGCCTCTCGTACCGACTGACGCAGGTGATCTCCGGGAAGGGGTGCTTCGGGGACCACCTGCATCGGATCAGGAAGGAGCCAACGCCTGAGTGTCATCACTGTGACGCGAGCGAGGACTCAGGGCTGCACACGCTGGCGGACTGCCCGACGTGGGAGGTGCCGAGGCGTGACCTCGTGGCAGCCATCGGGGTGGGAGTCCTCTCGCTCGGCAGCATGATTGCGGCAATGGTGCGGAGTGCGAGCGCGTGGGCCGCCGCCACCTCCTTCTGCGAGCATGTGATGCTCGCGAAGGAGATGGCGGAGCGCGCCCGGGAGAGGTTCAGAACCCTCCCGGCCCGCCGAGCCCGCAACATGCTCGCCTCGCGTCGCAGGCGACTCAGGCGCCGGAGGTCGCTTAACGACCTCCGTCCTCCATGAGCGCAGGCCTGGGGGTGGCAGGTGAGGCCGCCTGTCACCCCAGCAGAAGCAGGCCGGGACGGTGGGGCGACTAGCGCCCCTCCCCCAAACCGGGGCAAGACGGGGACACCGTGGTTCCCAAACCCGAGGGGGCCATCTCGAAACCGGAGATGGCCCAGGGTCAATCGGGGTGCGAGGGATATGCTCTATGGGCAACCTTACACCCCGGCGTCTGCAGATCCGAGACGGCGTGCGGTTTTAGTCGGTTCAAGCCCGACATAACCGACCCCGCTGGCCGGCGGGGGGGTATCCGAGGGGATTTCCGCACGAAAAAAAAAAAAAAAAAGGTAGCTCTTTAAAAATGATATAATTTTTTTCTTAACTGAATAGTTTTACGGGAGACACTCCCAAAGTGGTAAAATGTGTGTCCCCCCCCCCCTGTAACTCCTAAAATAAGAGAATGATAAAACTAAAAAAAATATATGATGTACATTATCATGTAAACTTCCAACGATAATTGGTTTGAACTAGATCTAGTAAGTAGTTTTTTTTTAATACGTCATAAATCGTAAATCGCAATTTACCTTTCATTCAATCAACTCAAATATAGAAATTAAAAAAAACATTAATAAGTTACTTGCTGCTACGGAACCCTTCATGGGCGAGTCCGACTCGCACTTGGCTAAAATATTGGCACTCCCAAATGTTTATAATTTTACCAGTTGCTATATTAATTATTTTTCATGATAAATGGTATTTTTTGTTGTTTTAGTGATGTA
Source organism: Cybosia mesomella (assembly GCA_946251805.1). Lineage (NCBI taxonomy): Eukaryota > Metazoa > Arthropoda > Insecta > Lepidoptera > Erebidae > Cybosia > Cybosia mesomella. The sequence continues at coordinate 17,665,078 of OX276406.1, read as the reverse complement.
TTTGTGGTGTGCCTAGTATTGCCCCAATGGTTATCACTGCCGAATCAACTGGTTCCTATTACATCAAAACTTTTTTTTTTTTTGTGCGGATATCCCTTCGGATACCCCCCCGCCAGCCAGCGGGGGCGGTTATGTCGGGCTTGAACCGACTAAAACCGCACGCCGTCTCGGGTCTACAGACGCCGGGGTGTAAGGTTACCCATAGAGCATATCCCTCGCACTCCGACTGACCCTGGGCCATTCGCAGTGTCCCCTCTGATAACAACAGAGGCGTACCTGGAGCGGCCCCCACCCCCGCGGGTCTTGCAGGCCCGCCATGCCCCGACCCCCTCGTGCCTCGGGTCAGCTGGCCCTGAAAAGGGCCGATTGGTCAGACTCTTGGCCGTTGACGTTGACGCCAGCTACTCCAGAGGAGCAATCAATGATGCGTCATCGCCCACGTTGCCCAGGGTGCACCAAACTTGGAGGTGATCCAACCAGTCGCACCCCTATTACATCAACCCTCGGGCAATGAAAGCCAAAACTACTTTAAAAAAAGTTACGATTATGTAAAAAGTTATTATTAGATAAGTTTCTAGTTGACGAGAACTTAAGGCTGGTTTCCATTCCCCCCACTCCCCTACCTAATTAATAATAAATTCTATAGAATATTACAATTGGCAGAGCCGTACACGTGCTAACAACTAAGAATTAAAATAAGCTTTAGCCAAATACACATCATGGAGATTCTAAAAACAAGACAAATGGTAATTAGGTATATTGCTTGTGTAAAATAAGTAGAAACATAAGAAGCAGTTTTATTTGCCTTTCCTTTCGTGTTACAGCCCGCTATAACTGCTATGAGGCTACAACGTTGTAAAAGAAAGTAAAGCGGCCGTCGATGTATGAGTAGTTTATTGATAAGTCAAACAGTACTGCTGCAGAAACCGGAGCCGCAACATGGCTCGCTACTTCTTGCGATTACAAAACGCTCTTGTTGTTACTTTATTAGTCTTAGGTAAACAGTGACCAGTTATTCAACTAGTTTTCTAATCCTTCTGTGTTTTATAATCCAAATATTGTGCGACTATGGTTTTTACGATACGTATTTTTAAGTAAATTATGGAATATTCATAAAATTTCACAGGAGTGCAAGGAACGCATCGCGGGAAAAGGAGCATATCGACTGTAAAGTGTCACGAAAATGGAAGATTTTACAGGTAAGTTTATTGGCGGTGATATGAATAGGTGATACGTAGGTACTTAAATAAACTTGAATAAAATAAGTTTTATGGTGGCGTTCAATTATTACGGAAGCGGGAGGGATTTAAGGCTTTGGAAGATAATGGATACGATTTTACTAATATAACATTATATAGGCTAAACAATGTTTTTGACATGACAACTTCTGTGGCGTAGCGGTAGTGCGTTCGACTGCTAAGCCAGAGGTCGCGGGTTCGACTCCCGCTCGGTGCAAATATGTATATTTGCAATAGTCAGGGTGTTTCTATATATAATATGTATTTATTTACAAAAAAAAGGATTTAAGTATGTTTATTCGCATTCTAGAACCCATATGACAAGCTCTGCTTAGTTGGGGTCTAGATGGCGTTGTGTACCTTCTTTATCCTACAATATTTATTTTTTATTATTATTATTTATTTAATTAGATATATGATTAAAATATAAGAAGGTAGTAGATATCTCGGTATTTATTGAAGTAATACCGTGTATTGTTTCAAAAATAAGTTTAGTATTCGAGAATTAACGTAATAACTCTATATTACGTACCGTAGCTGCGGCTGCGTACCTTTTTTTTCGTGCTGAAATCCCTTCTGATCCCCCCCCCCCCGCCGGCGACTAAAACCGCACGCCGTCTCGTGTCTTCAGACGCCGGGGTGCAAGGTTGCCCATAGAGCATATAAATGTATCATACATAATGGAGTATGCTCCATTATGATACATACGCAGCCGTTGTATGCAACGAACTTATCATTCGTTAAGTAAGTATACTTAGGTACCTAAACGTCTTTTTCAGTTTAGGTACCTGATACTCGGTTCAAGCCCGACATTACGATGGGAGGTATCCGAAGGGATTTCCGCATGAAAAAAAAAAAGGTAGGTACCTGATACTGGTACTGATCTTGGAATCTCGAACATTCCAACTTTAAAAATAACCCTAACCTAAAACCGTAAGCCTTAACCGTTACCTAACCCTTACTGGCAATAACTAGGAACGAGCATTTTTAGGACTTCGGGAAAGAAAGGCGAAGGCAGGTGCAGCAGCGGGACGAGGGCCGGTGTTGCACTGGCCTTAGCCATTCTTCAGGGTAGAGCAAGATTATCTTTCTTTATCTTTTTTTCTCTCCCCGCGTCTCTCACAAAACGCGAGCTAATTTTATTTTTTTGCACTAGAATTTGTTATACGCATTTGGCATTTTGGCGCCCCCTGCCACGTGGCACTTAGCACAGCCGCAGGCTGCTCTTGCTCTAGCCAAGGACGCGCGCTGGTCGCCAGAAATATTCACCAGAAAGGTTTATTGCGGCAAATAAAACACTTCTCAATCATGCTACCTTAATCATTCTCAGTCTCAGTTTCTCACAGCAGATAAGATATTCTCGCTCTTACCTTAATCGAAAAACTGCCCAAGGAGGACTTCCTATCAATCGGAACTCCGATCATAACACGTAGTAACTATTTATTAATCTGTGTCATAACACTCGGAAATAGGAATAAGCCGCCAGAACCGTATTTTCCCAAAGTGAAATCATACTTAGGTAATTATAGGAAAGAGTTAGGTAGGGAAACTAACACCAGGTAGATACTAGGTACAAGTTTCTAATTCGCCACAACAGCGTTGTTTACCTCCTTCACAAGTGCTAAAATTATGTATCTATAGCAGGATATAATTACAAAACCATTACACCACAAATTTTATCTTTCTTGATACTAAAAAATCTCAATATTAAATTTTTATAGATATATCTCCATCTATAAAAATTTAAGGAATATTTACTTGGATATAACTGACGACGGCAAAATCTAGTAAGTACTTAATTAAGCATGGTTACGTAGAATTTTAACACGAAAAAGTTGTTTAAAACTTTCCTCAAGGCGTTGTTATGTCAGTGGTATTGTTTTGTTATGTCACTATATAAATATTTCTTATAAATATCTATGTTAACTGATATAATATATAGGTTAAGGCCTATCAAAATCTCATGGCAAATTGGGACATAAAAAAATGTGTCTGAATTAAACTGAATTAATAGATTGGACTAAACTAATGCTTTTTATTTTTTTTAAGAGACAATAGTGTTGTTGTCAATTACAGTATAAATAGAATAGGATTTAGACGGGTAACAATACTATTAACTATATAACTTCTGCTTGAAATATTAATGCTTTATTAAGGAAAATAATTTCTTCGCGAGCGACGCGGCGACGTGCCAAAATTTTATGTCATCTATGAACGAACCTACTTTAAAGATGATAATAAATTAAATGCACTAATAGTATGACGGCCTTAACTCTTTAAAGCGATTTCATGCACCACCAGCCTTAAATGTATGATAATCTAGCTGTTGCTAGCGGCACCGCCTGCTGCGTGAAAAACAGGTTCCAATCCCGCATAATATTACATTTGTATATAAGACTAGCTGACCCGGCAGACTTCGTATTGCCTCAATCGATGACAAACCTTTTAAACCTTCTCTGGACCTCCACAAATAATTCAAGACCAAAATTAGCCAAATCGGTCCAGCCGTTCTCGAGTTTTAGCGAGACTAACGAACAGCAATTCATTTTTATATTTATGAGAAGAAGAAGATTTGCAAAAAGATAACTTGTAACTGACGATATAGTTTTGATATTTTTACGTAATGATGTATTCGTAATTTAATATATTATGTCTTATATGTATAGTATATACTATATACCAAATATTATAGCTGATATGTTATACTTCTATCCATGTTCGGCGTTACGTCAAATCTTATATCAATCGAATGATATTTATTGTAGTATATACATAATTATGTGTTACATCAGTTACATCACTTAATGCTGAACAGCGTCATTAAATTCATATATTATACAGAATTGTAGCTAAATTATAATCTGAAGATATTTTTACTCATATATTAACACATATATAAACTAATATTATAACATAATTACCAATGTTTTGGAGGTGCATGACTGCCTTTTTGAAACATAAGTTTGCGCTAAATTGAATGCCATTCCTTGGCCGGTAAAAGTTTTATAGAGTGTTCAAAGTTTGCAAATTTATACCAAGAGACCTAGGATTTTACTCTTTTATAATACTTAGGTAAAAAATGTAGTAGTTAGTCAAGTTTGGAAGCCAAAGTGTTTTGGGGAAATCCCTTCGGATACCTCCCGCCGGTTATGTCGGGCTTGAACCGACTAAAACCGCACGCCGTCTCGGGGCTTAAGACGCCGGGGTGTAAGGTTGTCCATAGAGCATATCCCTCGCACGCCGACAAAGTGTTTGTACCTAATTGATTGTTATTCAGTAAATGTAGTAAAAACAGCCATTTCTGTAGCTGTTTGACCGTCAAGTAACGCTCAATCTGAATCAATTTCTTTGTTAAATATATCCAATGATAACCCAAACGGGGTAACGATAGCTCGTTTCGGTAAACTGAAACTTCCTTTCGCAACTTATGGTGACGGACGTCTTATGGCGGCTGTACCCCCTCGAAGAGACGCCCTGAGTAGCTAAGAAGTACACACTTGTTCATTTAGTTCCTCGATGACTGTATTCGTGTCAAGACGGACTTCCCTATATAGAATGAGCTACAGTTTTTGGAGTACGTCTATTCGGATTTGAGATTTTTTCTTTTTATGGTAAACATGAAAAGAACTGTAATAGCCCACAGCACGAAGACAAACAGCAGCAGCGATTTCAACATCCATTGCGGCGCGCATATTCAGTACAACTGACAGAACGAGTGTGTACATATATGCTCTCATCGAGGGCCTCATTGGCCAAAACTCTCGTCGAGAGCCTGTCAACGAGCGTGTACAGCCGCCATTAAAATGATGGTTGCCACTACGAATAACTATAACCGTTTACTATTGGTGCAGCCACGGCATCAAAAAAGGATGCAACGGAAGTAGAAACTATATGCTATTCCAGACTACAATCTATTATTATAATAATTTCATCTAGATCCGTTCAGCCGTTTTTGAAAGTAACAGACATCCATCGATCTATTGATGTATAGATAAATCTCTTAACAAGCAAATTTTTCTCTGCCCACATTTCTCTGGTATACTTACGGAAGCAGGAGACGCTACAATAGGGCTATTTAGGTCGCAATGACTTCAAGGTTACCAACGAGACCATGTTTAATCACAATCTTTCTCTTATCTACTGCAATTTCTTTCTAAAAAGTTTCGTTATACTTCCGTTACCAAACAGCGTAACCAAGAATCTCAGTAAGGATATATGGAACAGCCCGAATAAGCGGATGTGACCAAAATATGCGGAACTTCCGTGGTTGTTGAAGCAGAAGCAAAGGTGCGTTGCATCGTAAGTAAACCAACATACCGTGAATGATAGTGACTATTCACAGAGTACATTGAAACATACCTCCAAACAATCTATAAATATAAGAAAAAAACTAATTACATTGCTATAAATTAAATCCAATAAACCTATTTTTATTCATATAACACTGACCTATTTTCTACTTAATTTGTTCTACCAATACACTAAAAAGGTAAATGTATCGTTTGGAAGCGATTGCGTTGTGTAGTTTATATTGGCATTTATTTCCGTGGAAAGAATCACGCAAGAAAAAAAAAACAAAGGCTGCGTGTACACAATAGAATTATTTTCCGTTACAAACATTATCTATACGTACGGCCGATGACCCCACGCGACTTTCGCCGCAACCTTGACTGAGGCTACGGTTGTCTTAACATTACTATTTCCTACTACGCCTTGAGAAATTCACTTTCGCTGCGTATTCTAAATACGCAACGACAGATTATTATAATATACTAATAACATAACATAACATAACTTCACGCCTGTATCCCGAAGGGGTAGGCAGAGATTGTTGCTATATAATAATACCCACTAAATACTTATCTGTGACATAAAAGAATAGATAAGTATATAGATATTAGACCTGTCTAAAATATTTATGATACTCATCATTGAATTTTTGTATACCAATTACAATATTTTAAGTTTAAAAATGTATGACATTGAATATATTGGTTGTCAATTATTAATTTGCGTTTAATATTTACTACGTATACAATATTCAAATACGAGTTACGTAGTTGTTACAACGCAGCATACCTACTTATAGAAGAATTATGAATTAAATTTGCGTCTTTGGTTGAATTGCTTTCATAAAGGAAACTAATGAACCACGAGTCATAGTCCACGAAAGAGGTGCCTAAGTTAAATACTTACTCCAACTTTACTTAACCACTTGATGGAATGGAAGTTGTTGTTAATGAAAGATGCGGTCGTTGAAGAATCTTAATAACAATCCTGTAATTTTAAATGTAGTTTGACTGTATGAATACTCTACTTCGAGCGGTAGCGTTGCATTTTGGGTAGGTAGTGGTTTTTCGCCGATTGTTTGCCATCTTCTTCAATAGATCTCGAATGGCTTATAACTGAACCAAGTGTAAGCTGGCGCGCCCGCGGTGGGTGTGAAAATGGGAAGCTGGGCAAGTGGCAAAATTTTTTTTAAGTTATAGTACGCCGGCTGAAACTTTTCCATATATAGTTGTTATCGTGCAAGTTCAATGCAAGCAGCTGATTTGTTTTTAGCTGACGATTTGTTTTCACCTCATTATGATGTCAACTATTTATGAAAAAAGGTTCAGCCAGCGACCAGTTGTAGGGTTTCCATATACGCCCCGATGTTAACCGAACGACATCTCGAAAGTACGATGTAAGTTTCAGTGCAGCAAGATTCAGCGGTTTTTTGGCCGTAACTGAAACTTTAGCCGAAACCGAAACCCAAGCTTCGGTCGGTCACTAGTAATATAATAATATTTACTTATTCCTTACGATACTTTAATGTTTACAGGAATCCAGACCGCTCTGAAAATACCATGTGGACGACCGATGAGTGTGCCAAATATTATCTTTGCGTGGATGGAGACGTCTTCGAATTCCATTGCTCATCGAGGTTGCTGTTCGACGTTAACAGACAGCTATGTGACATGCAACAGAATGTACACAACTGCGATCTTACAACAGGTACGAATTAAAGGAATTCGTCATAATCTTTTCTCCGTGCGACCCTTGGAAGCATGCCGGGACGGTGGGGCGACTAGCGCCCCTCCCCCAAACCGGGGCAAGACGGGGACACCGTGTTTCCCAAACCCGAGGGTGCCATCTCGAAACCGGAGATGGTCCAGGGTCAGTCGAGGTGCGAGGGACACGCTCTATGGGCAACCTTACACCCTTCGTCTTAAGACCCGAGACGGCGTGCGGTTTTAGTCGGTTCAAGCCCGACATAACCGCCCCCGCTGGCCGGTGGGGGGTATCCGAAGGGATTTCCGCACCAAAAAAAAAGGTACATGGTTAGGTATACCTTTTTTTTTTCGTACGGAAATCCCTTCGGATACCCCCCCGCCGGCCAGCTGGCTGTAGTATACTTCTCGCCATTATTTTTTTAAGGGATCCTTCCAAAAAGAAAGAAATTTCATTTCACACCGATTTTACTAATATTTTTAGACCCATTTCTGTGAAACTTTCAAATTTGATGAGCTGGATATTTTTTTATACCTACTTACCACACGAATGAATGTTTAATGTATTCATGACCCGTATATAAGTACCAACCTACTAATTTAAGGCACTTAATTTTCCAATTAAGTGCGAATATTTCCAACTTAAATTTGTTTTCCACTTTATGACACACCATTTAGATTTTTGAGTATTTATTCCAAACGTCTTTTGTTTTTGTTATGTAAATAATTAGTAATCTTTATGGTGGCTTTATGAGAGCGACGGTCGTCTGACCTCACATTCTAGGGAGGAATGCATTTGCCAAAACTTCGTTCGTCAATCAGCAGGCGAAATTGCCTTCAGACCCGTAGATTTTGATGGAGCCCCAAACACCCTAGTAGCTATTATGACGTGACGACGGTGACGGGTCTAATATACTTCATTTTAACTTATTGTAGAAACACGTGTTCCAAAACCACTGCTAGACGCAGCTGCCTGTGCCAATGACACACACATTGGGTGCGCAGACGATACCTGTATCCCTTCAGAATACTTCTGCGATGGCGCCATTGACTGCGATGATGCATCGGATGAGGTATTTACTTCTGATTATATATTACCAACTTCTGGGTTAGGTTAGGTTAGCACTGTGACCCCAACAGAGCGCGAGCCGAGCGAGCGTAGCGAGAGTGCGGATACAGGTATTGTTACTGTTTTATAGTTTCTTTCAAATTTCAAATAGTTATCGTTATCGAAACGTTACCGAAATCCAACTTTCCGGCCTAGTGGTTCCGGCGCTTCGCCGGCCTCTGCCGCGGCACGCTCGCTGCGCTCGCGCGGCTCGCGCTCTGTTGGGATCGCAGCTCTAACCTAACCTAACCCAGATGCGCCGGAACCACTAGTCCGGAAAGTTGAATTTCGATAACGTGACTATATTCGAGCGTATGAGTCAGTAAAAATGTTTTTCGAAACAGCGTCTTTCGCGACTATTTCATTCGAGTCCATGAGCTTTCGAACCTGTGAGGCAGTGGAAAAATAATTCGCAGCAGCATGCTTCGCAAGGACGGCATTCGAAACTACATACGACTACGGTTTCGAATATATACTTATATTTTAGCGACTGTTATTGTTATAGAATAGGTAATTATACCCGTTTATACTTCGTGGTTCTTTTGTTTCCATTACCATGTCATCATGTAATGTTTTGCTTTTAATAATAAATACAAAAAACAGGTTCATTGCGCTTGCGGAAAGTAACAATTCTGAGCATTAGGTGAACAAATGAATTGCTTGTAATTTCACAACTCCTCGCTTCATTATGACTAGCAAATCTTTAATGCTGTCAGTCGAAGACACGATTTCTATTCTTATATACTTTCACTGTAATTGTAATCATTCATGTTGTGTCCAGTGATCTATAGGTTTCTCATATTGCATTTCTCCTCCAGGGCTGGTGTGATGTCAACTATGATCCGAATGGATCGGCAGCGTGCGATGTAAATATGTGCAAATTACCGGACTGCTTTTGCTCGAAAAATGGCAAAGATATTCCTGGAAATCTTTCTCCCAGCCAGGTAAGTTGGTATCATAGAAATTAAGGACCGCTTTGAAAAGAGACCTATATTGAAGAGAGATCCCAAAGTATTGAAGTAATGTTTTCAAGATTATAAAGTGTTCATAACAACCAATCCAGATAAGCCTTTGGTTCTTCCACCTGAATATTAACACCCAAATTGTTGTATGCACAGGTGCGCCTACACGGCCTAAGACAACCTAAATTGAAATTATTTCGATACGGAATAATCTTATTAATATAACGAGAAAATTATTTAAATAATGCGTGTTGATAGGTAAGTTGTGAAATAACTATCAGCATCGTCATCATCCGAGCACCAATCCCGGTTGCATTCTTGCTCTGCGGATCCCGGAGTTTCGCTTTTACGAGATCTTAGTAGATCTCGTAAAAGTGAAGATAAACTCTCGCGTAATCTGTGCTCGCGGTTGGAAGGTCAGACGGTAATCCGTCTGACCTCCCAACCCGGAGAGGAAAGCTTGTCTCAGAACCTAGTCCATAAATCAGCAGGTGTACTGACTTTCAGGTGAGTTTGGCTTGAGCACCTAAAATACGAGGGTTGTTTGATAACTACCCGTTTATGAAAAAAACAATCAGTCGTTTTTGTAAATATGCATTTATTTTTCTACGTAGTCTCCTTTTAACTCTATACATTTATTCCACCTATACTCAAGCTTCAATAAACCATCTAAAAAGTATGATTTCGGAAAGTCATTAAAATAGGCCTCTGTGGCGGCAATGACTTCGTCATTTGATCTAAATCGCTTACCACTGAGCCATTTTTTCAGGTTGGGAAACAAAAAGAAATCGCATGGGGCCAAATCTGGAGAATACGGGGGGTGAGGCAATAGTTCGTATCGTAATTGTGTAATTTTGGCTATCACGACTCTGGACGAATGAGCTGGGGCGTTATCGTGATGAAACAGTACTTTTTTCTTCTTTAAATGGGGTCGTTTTTCCTTCAACACAGCTTCAAATTCATCCAATAAATTGGCATAGTACGGCCCTGTTATCGTTCTTCCCTTTTCTAAGTAGTCAATATGTATAATACCCTGCGAATCCCACCTTTCCAGCCGATGGGACGATTTTTGCTTTCTATGGAGCAGGTTCACCCGGTAAAATCTACTGCTTTGACTGCTCTTTCATTTCCGGGGTATAGTGGTGAACCCACGTTTCGTCTACGGTCACAAAACGACGCAGAAACTCCTTCGGGTTACGTTTGAACACTGCTAAACACTGCTCCGAAGTAGTCAGTCTGTTCTGTTTTTGCTCCTCCGTGAGTAAACGCGGCACCCACCTCGCCGATACTTTCTTCATACCCAATTTTTCTTCTAATATGTTTTGTACTCGCTCAATTGAAACGTTTACAGCATCAACGATTTCTCGAAGTTTAATTCGGCGGTCGGCTAGAACGATATTTTTATTTTTTTTAACCATGTCGTCTGTAGTCACCTCAATTGGGCGGCCTGGGCGATCCTCGTCATAGACGGTTGTTCTCCCTCGCTTGAACTCGTTGTACCAGTATCTAACGGTTGTCATAGAAGGAGCATATTCATGGTAAACCGCTTGCATTCTTACTTTTATCTCATCAAATGTTTTCCCTTCCAAAAACAAAAAACCTAATTACAGACCGATACTGTTCTTTCTCCCTTAAATTATTAAAATAATCTAAGCTTTCTCCATTTTAACAATTTTACATTCACGCTTCCACTGAATCGCTGTCAAATGAGAAAAAAAAAAGAAAAGACTGCGGTTTTTTTTTAATTTTCCCGCCTCTGAAGAATGGCTTAAAAAGGTGGTATACATATATTTTCGGCCAGTGATATTAGTACATTTAGAAAACGGCTACATATCAAACAGCCTAGGTATTTCCCCATATACCAAATCAGTAAGAAAAATAACTACTGACATTATATATTATACATAAAGAACATGATAAGGCGCATTTTTTTTTCAAACCTACAAATATGCACCAAATGAAATATTTACCCAGTAAACTAGAAATAAATAAACATACATTATGTTACGAAAACGAATCCGAACGAATCGAAAGACGATCTCAAATAAGGAGGCAAATAAGGGATGAACGGTTGTATGAAAGTGCATAACTTTTGAAGTAAAAAGCATGAAGTAATATTTGTTTTTTTTTACAATTGGACCCGGAAGGTGGCGGAGTAATCTTTTTTTTTTTACGTGCGGAAATCCCGTCGGATACCCCCCCGCCGGCCAGCGGGGGTGGTTATGTCGTGTATCAACTAAAACCGCACGGTGTCCTCCCCAAGTGTCCGTTCTGGGCACCCCGGGTAAGCCCTCGAAAGGATAACCCCAGGGTTGCCGGCGGACTTTGGGCGCCACCGCGGCTTTGCCTGGTGGGGTCGGGTTTTATCCCGCTTCGGTGAGTTGGCAGGCGTGTGTAGGGCACACACGACGCGCCTCCGCCACGGCCTGCTACTGTAAGGACGGCGAGTCGGCCAACTGCCGTCCTCAGGCCCAGGATCATGGAGGTCGGTAGTCCCGGGCGTAGATGAGTCTGCGGCGTCCTCGCCGCAGACTGCGAAACTCGAGGGGCAGTGTTCTCTCCCACTCCCTCTCCGCCGTCTCTTTCGCGCGCATTACCTGCTCCTAAAAAGAGGCGACGGCGTGCCACTTGCTCCCGTCAGAGACCACGGCCCTCACCATGGTCTCCAACGAGAGAATGTCCACGCGTAATGATTTATGATCCGGATGTTGATCATGTCCATGTTGTTGTTTGTAACAAATAATAATAATGTTATAATCTATAATAGTTTACATCGATTTTGCTTTTCTGCTCCTATCGCCGTGATGATACATATCGAAGGTTATGACTAGCTAGAAGAATTTTTGTGCAATATTTCAGCTGAATCCTTTTAGTGGTTTTCAAGTGATGCTCGGACATCGATAATAACCTGCAGACAAACAGACAAACGGACAAGCAAACAAAAATTCTAAAAATAACATTTTTGGCATACGTATATCGCTCTTAGAACACATGTCAACTAATTTTATTTGAAAAAAATATACAATGTACAGTTTTCACCTCGTTAGTATTTCATTATATGTATAGATATAGCTTGCTGTGCCCGCGACATCGCCTACGTGCATTTAGATTGTTAAGGTTGTATTATTTTTGCGCGGAACCCATATTCTTTTTCTAAAATCAAAGTGCCTATGTTACGGCTTATAATATTACCTATCTACCAGTGAAAGTCCCGTCAAAATCGGTCCAACCGTTCCAGAGATGTATGAATGTGTTTATTATGAATTTAATTTGAAACCATAACAGGTTTAAAATTAAATTCATAACATAATTTAATATAATACAAACAGACACTTCAATTTTATTTATTTGTATATCAATCAATCAATTAGCATATTGCAGTCCACTGCTGGACATAGGCCTCTCCCATTGTACGCCATAGCACCCGATCTTCCGCCTTGCGCATCCAGTCTACCCCAGCTAACTTTTTCAGGTCGTCCTCCGTCCATATTGTATTTGTAAAGATTACTTTGAAAATAGAAATGCTCATAGCTTTAGAATACCGGTACGTAATGTTTTGATTCGCCACTTTTGACGATTTCGTTAACTGGTCAACTGACGGATTTACGAAACTTCGTTAACTTCTCGACAGTTTCCTTTATTAGTGAACATGATCCGTGATAACAATCAGAACGAAACGATTGTTCTGCAAAATAATTAAATTTACCTTTAAACGAGCAATTCTTGTATATATATAAATATATAATATAAATCTTGGAAACGGCTGCAACGGTTTTCATGAAATTTAGTATACAGGGGGTGATAAATCGATCTAGCCAGGTTTAATTTTCACCACTACTACGTCACCCAGGTTGTTTTTTTTTAAATATCTCGACTGTACAGACACAACTAATTTACAATTATAAAATAGTAGGTATAGATAGATAGACTTGAAAGTGCTTCCGCTTATTTCGATTTCTACTGATATGGAAAACAATGGTAAGCTGTTTTGAGTCCCACAGTTTAAGAGATGAAAGGCAGTTGATTAACCATCACTTCGAATACACACAATCACCAGTTAAATTGCTATCCGCAATTATTTTATACTAGCTGATGCCGCGGCTCCGCTCAGCGCGGAGGTCAGTTATCGTTTTTTGGCTCCGGTTCTACTTAACCAATTGCAATCAAACATACGGCAGATTTTAAGTCTGACCAAGACTTTTCTAAGAGAAAAACCCGCATCAAAATCCGTTTAGTAGATTTTGCGTCCATTGCGAACAAACAGACAAACAGACACAAGAATTCCAAAAAAAAAAAGTATGTGTTCAGAATCGCTCATCTAATGTAACTCAAGTATATTTTTAAATATCTCCAATGTATAGACACAGCTAATTTACAATTTTATAACAGTACTAGCTGACCAGGCAAACGTTGTTTTGCCATGTATATTATTTCTAGGAAATTATTTTAGTTCAATAAAAATAACTATCTACTTACTAAAAGTGTGCGGGGATTTACTTATAATCGAAAGCGTTGTAGATAATGAAAGTATGCCGAAAACTGTATAGTGAGTAAGACAGGAGACCGGCTTCGTTCTCATCCCTACTCCGTGATGTTTGCTGGATGAGAGGTGACAACGGTAGACATCTAGCGGGATAACTGATCGATTGATAGTTGATCGGTTATCGACCGGCGAAGGCGGAAGATCAAATTGAATTGAGAAAAAAATCATAATTGAAGGAAATTATTAAAAATAAAAAATAAAAAATCGCGATGGAAAAATAGGGGTTGATCGTAGAGGGTTGAAAATTCAGGGTTGTATGTATTTTCTAATGCTGTATCATAAAAAAAATAAAGAAAAATCGAAAAAAAAAAAAATGGGGTGGACTACCCTTAACATTTAGGGGGATGAAAAATAGATGTTGTCCGATTCTCAGACCTACCCAATATGCACAAAAAATTTAATGAGAATCGGTCAAGCCGTTTTGGAGGAGTTTAACTACAAAGTCTACAAACACCGCGACACGAGAATTTATATATTAGAAGATATGGATTAAAAAGACGGTGACACGGCACTGATGCCTAAAAATAGAATACCTACATATAAGATCATTGACTATAGGGTGTGTACAGGGCCTTGGGCTCCGCAGGTGGTACCTTCGGAGCCCAAGTCCTGCTCACCTGCTACTCGGTGCACCTGCTAAACAACGGACGAGGCTCTGGCACAGGGTGGCCTCTCAGGATCAGGAGCTCTGAGGCTAATCACTCCCGTAAAAGTCAACAAACCAGGTCTCCAAAGTGTAAACTTTAGACGCAGCCGGGAAATCGCCGGAGAAATCGAGGATGATTATTGGCTTTCTAAGATGTTATCTGTATGTTTAATTATTTTTATAGACTCCACAGATGATAACACTCACTTTTGATGGTCCTGTAAACCACGAGAATTGGGAAGTCTATGCGAAACAATTGTTCACTCCAGAAGTTCAGAACCCTAACGGCTGTCCGATCAAAGCAACTTTCTTCGTTTCACATCCATATACGAACTACAGACACGTACAAAAGCTATGGAATGACGGACATGAAATTGCAGTGAATTCAATAACGTAAGTTTCATGCCAATAGAAATCTAATTCGTATGGGCGCGTTTACACAGTCAATATATGTACCTACTGTCAATATACGGACCAATCGCGTTTGTTTGCACATTAGTAATATCTCGTTTTCACATCAGTATCATCAAAACAATTGACAGGATCGTGATATAAGTATAATGACTATCCGCGCCCTATGACATAACGGTAAGCGTTCGACTAAACCTGAGGTCGCGGGTTCGATTCCCGCTCAAATATTTATAAGCATGAATATTTATATTTGCATACATCTAGCTGTTTCTATCTATAAATATACATATTTGCAAAAAAAAACCCAACATCCCCAAAAATCCGCATTCTAGAACCCATTTACACGCTAGCTATGCTTACTTTGGGTTTGGATAGCGCTGTGTAGATGTCCTAGAATATTATTATTATACCAGCTGTTGCCCGCGGTTCAACTCACGTGAAATACTGAAGTCGTAACCGCGACCCTCGCGATCTTATTCCCGGGGAAAAATGGTCTATGTCCACTATGTTCCAAGTCAAAATCTATCTCTGTACCAAATCGCTCTGGCGTGACTGGATTGAGCAACATATATGTCACAGCCACTTTTTTCCGAAACTATATGAACTATGTTGTTGAAACTTGGTAAGTAGATGTATTCTGTGAACCGCATTAAGTTTTTTATACAAAAATAGAAAAAAAACCGTAAATTTTGGGGGTTCCCCATACTTAGAACTGAAATTCAAAAAATTTTTTTTCGTCAAACCCATACGTGTGTGGTCTATGGATAGGTCTTCAAAAATGATATTGAGGTTTCTGATGTTATTTTCTTCTAAACTGAATAGTTTGCGCGAGAGACACTTCCAAAGTGGTAAAATGTGTCCCCCCCCCCCCCTGTAACTTCTAAAATAAGAGAATGATAAAACTAGAAAAAATATATGAAGTACATTACCATGTAAACTTTCACCGAAAATTGGTTTGAACGAGATCTAGTAAGTAGTTTTTTTTTAATACGTCATAAATCGTAAACCGCAATTTACCTTTAATTCAATCAACTCAAATATAAAAATTTAAAAAAAACATTATTATGTTACTTGCTGCCACGGAACCCTTAATGGGCGAGTCCGACTCGCACTTGGTCGCTTTTTTTTCGGACTCAAAAGTAAAGAAGTTAGCTCTAGTTTTTTTCTTTTAAAATTGCAAGAACGAAAGTCTCAGGCATCAGATACGTATTAATACTGAGTAGATTAACTAATCTATTGTGTTTTAATAGCTATGTTAAGCCAAGTATTACTGAATTTATTATAATTCAACATTTAGGTATTAAATGAAGTTGGAATTCGAACTAAAATACCAGATAGCCGGAGAGCTAAAAAGTTAGCAGGAAAAGAATGACACAGCCTTCTTGAAAATAAAAACCCCGAATCAGAAAGATCAGAAAGTCTGAACTAGCGAACATAGGCAGCGCAACATCATTTAATACTGAAAATAAACTTACCTCACTATAGCGGCAAGTTGAGTAAATCTGACTATGGTCTCTTTATAGCAATTTACTGTTAAAGTATACAGAGTACAAAAAAACGGTCAGGTGTCGTTTATTCTCACATAAATTTCCTAACAATCAAAGCAGGTATCATATTTCTATTGCCCACCATCATGGAATAAGAAGGTGATACAGCCAAAATTGCTTAATTTGCCCATCCAATGTGCTCTATAACTTATTAATTATTATATCTATCACTAGCGGACGCCACCGTGATATTTTGAATGTATTATACATATAACACTTCCTCTTAAACCACTCTATTAAAAAACCGCAACAAAATCCATTGCGTAGTTTTAAAAACCTAAGCATACATAGGGACGGACAGACCGTAAAAGCGACTTTGTTTTATACTATGTAGTGATGATATACAAAAATAGTTTTAAGTTTAATCGTAAGAATGTGAATATGATGTATTGCAAACTGTTGTATTTATATTGCAAAATTTTGACAAACGATAGAGTTATTTAATTTGATGACTAATCAATAAAGTTCTATAACGATTACAGCCGCCGCGGCCCGGAAGACTGGTGGTCGAAAAATGCAACAGTGGAAGATTGGTTCGACGAAATGGTTGGACAAGCGAATGTGATAAACAGATTCGGTCGAGTCCGCATGGAAGATTTCAGGTCATTAAATTGCTAATTAATTGCAAGTGGTACATTCATTTCTTATTCCAATTCATTACGCATGAATCATGACGCGCTGCAGTATTTCTTTTCCCGATATTGAGAACAATATCGTACACTTAGGTATAAGAGTTATACATATTTATGTAACATTCAGTCTTCGTACAGCTGATTTCTTTTAAAGTATGTTGTTATTGGCAATGAGGAATCTTATAAAAATACAACATGCATTACCTCCTTGGGTAGCTATATACCTTCTCATGGAAGTTGCACTAGTAAGTCCTAGTCTCAAACCAATAACACGTTATACTTTCAAATGTCACTACAGTTACTTCTATCTTACAGGGGACTGCGGGTTCCTTTTCTTTCAGTGGGGTGGAATCGCCAGTTTCTAATGATGCAGGAATTCGGATTTGTATATGATGCAACAGTGGTAGCACCGTTGGCTGATCCTCCATTTTGGCCGTACACCCTCGACTACAAGGTGCCCCATAAATGTACAGGTATGATATTCAAATGTCACGCGTCATTCTAATCGTAACTTTTGACTTTGTACTAAAATTACAAAGAATCAAAGTGAAGAATAGATGAAGAAAGTGTTCAACGACATATTATACACAAGTGAAATGTAGATTTACATCCTATTCAGATATTGGTTCATAAGTGTATGTTGTACTTCTACCGCAAATATTTAGGTTTAAAAACGAACTGATTCATCTCTACAATAAAAAGTAGCACGTGTGAGTGATTAAGTAAGATGTTATGCACTGTGATTGTAGATGACGAGGCGAGCGCGATGACAAGACAAATAAAGTAAAGAGAGATTACGTTCTTCATACCACTACTACTTTACCTACTATTGTTACTCTGTGTATCACAGAGCTAAGTAGGTTCACGTAACTACAAGGAATGCGGAAATAGTCGTGGGTTTACGCTTCAATCATACTAATGCTGGACTTATCTTAAAAATCTTAGTTTAACGACTTTATCACTTTATTAACGCAGCTACTAGGGCACTGTTTATAACACCACCAGTATTATGTACCTTTTTTTTTTTTTTTTATCGTGCGGAAATCCCTTCGGATACCCCCCCGCCGGCCAGCGGGGGCGGTTATGTCGGGCTTGCACCGACTAAATCCGCACGCCGTCTCGGGTCTTCAGACGCCGGGGTGTAAGGTTACCCATAGAGCATATCCCTCTCACCCCGGCTGACCCTGGGCCATCTCACCACTAACAGCATCGCTCATCCTGTCTCCTCTGAAAGCAGAGGAGTACGGAGAGCGATGTGTTCCCGCCACGTTGGGTATTGGCCGACGATCAATGCCAACCCTATGAAGGGGTGAAGGGGAAGCCATTGACCGCCGCCCAGGGTGTACCGGCCGCTCCGATTCCGTTCCCCCCGGACTGCAGCGGGATCGGAATCGGAGCGACACTCGAGGAGGTTACCCAACACACACCCCAGTATTATGTACCTTTTTTTTTTTTTTTTTTTTTTTTCGTGCGGAAATCCCTTCGGATACCCCCCCGCGTGCCAGCGGGGGCTTAACGACCTCCGTCCTCCATGAGCGCAGTATTATGTACCTACACCATTATTTTTTATTTTAATAATGATACAGCCATTCCTCCTCCAATGCCGTTTCTAAACTAGGTAGGTAGGATTTCGATGCGGTTTTCACTATCATTCAGATAACTTGCGGATTGTATAAAATACATATTTTATAGAATATTTAAAATCGGGTCAAAGTTTCGTAAAATCATAGAATTCTGGGCGCTTTCATTGCTAACACTGACTAAACTTTTAAGAGATATGCTATTATAACAATAACTACCCAATGTACGATTTAGCTTATTTAGGATTCATGTCCATCCAAAGGTTGCCTGTAAGATATTGCTTTTAGCGATAATTCCGCCATTTGTACATATGTTAATTAACTTGACGATATTTGCTTATTCTGATTGGTGTACAATAAAGTTTATATCTATCTATCTATCTATTATAGTAGGGCGTACCTTTTTTTTGTGCGGAAATCCCTTCGGATATCCCCCCGCCGGCCAGCGGGGGCGGTTACGTCGGATACCTACAGTCGCCCATAGAACTTGCTGCACCCTAACAAATTTCCAAACGATGTTTAACATTGACATAAATCAATAAATAATCCTCCTTGCGCTTAATTGGTAAGAGCTTAATTGGTATCGGTATCTTGGAATGTGTTAACCCTTTTTTTTCTACCTGGGGAATGCTATTACGTATGACATCTCCAGCCACGTGGCGATACCCACTTAACCCCACTGTGTGCCATACTCTGCGCCTGCCTTGTCGAGGGGGCCTGCCTACTCCTGCCAACGGTACGCCTGCCAACTCACCGTCGTCGCGGGATAAAACCCGACCCCATAGGCGAGGCCGCGATGGCGGCCAAAGTCCACCGGTAACCCTGGGGTTATCCTTTCGAGAGCTTACCTAGGGTGACACTTGGGGAGGACACCGTGTGGTTTTAGTCGGTCCGATTCCGACACGCCCATCCCATCGCTGCCACCGATGCGATGGGGTGAAGCCAGTGGGGGTTTCCATACGTCAAAAAGATGCGTCCTGAAACTTCACAGGGACACCTCTATGGCAAACCCCCTTAGCGAGTGCTCACTGTCACGGGCACCTATTAACTCTCGATTGGGTGACGTCCAGGCATACATAGACGTCGTCCCCTTCGCAGGTGGCTAGACGGGCGGGTGGAGGTCTGACCCTGTCTCAGGGCGGCATGAGGTGCAAATACACGCGCGGTTTGTTTCAGCAAGGGCATCTCCCTCCCTGATCCGCTCCGCGCCTTCCTTCGGGACGCGGGGGACGCGACCACGGTAAAATTCCTGTCGCTGGCGGCCATAGATCGGATGATGGTCGCCAGCAATAGGTGCAGTGAGGGCCCTATGACTGCAGTGAGGGTCGACCCTACGATCGAGAGGTCCCGGGTTCGAATCCTGGCCATTACACTACCGACGTGAACCCACTCCTAACACAAGCCATTTAGCTTAGCTGGAGGGGTTAGCGGGAATATTAGTAATTTCGGTTGCTAATATTCTTTAAAAAAAAAAAAACAATTTATTCCTTAGTAGCTTGATTTCGAAACTGTGACTTATTGAACTTATACGGGGTTTAACTTAAACAAATGCATGTAGAATGTAGATATCAGCAAGTTACATCACGACGCTGTTGTTAACTAGGTACATACATAGTGATTGTGACAATAATTACAAACAGCTTGAGTTTAATTACCACACTTGAGTTTGTGCGTGAAAGTAGAGACGCCTTTAAAGAACTTTGAATATTTCAAATAATTTGAAGTTTGCTACTTTTGTAGGAAGAAGTGTTTATGTAGGCGCCTGGATAGTTGAGATTCACAATTATCCTCAATAGGTGGCAGTGCAATCCAGTTCTAAGATTTTCCCGTGCGACGCCGGGACGAGGGCGCTAGTTTAGCAGACGCTGGGACGTAGATGTGCCTGTTAATGAACATTAAAACAAATGAATACAAAATTTAATGGATGTACCTACCTACTTAGATACTATCTATATAGGTACAATACGATTTTTATGTTTCAGGTAATAATCAATACTGCCCAACACGAAGTTACGCAGGGTTGTGGGAGATGGTCATTAATCCACTTTCCAATGACGAACACACTTGTGCTACTTTAGAGTACTGTCGTTCAACCATCACTGGTGAAGACGTCTACAATATTCTGGTGAACAATTTCAAGAGACATTACCTGACAAATAGAGCTCCTTACGGAATTCACCTAAACGCTACATGGCTCAAGAATAACGAGTATTTGGAGGCTTTCAAGGTAATCTATACGAATAAATAAAATCGAAGTGTCTGTTTGCAATGTTAAAATAACAGTTCAAATAAAAGTAGGTACGGTACATTTAGCGAAATGACAATTTCTAAATTTTCTGTCTGTCTGTGCCAACTAATCACTCTGATGTTAACGGCGTATACGCTACTTTTATTTTAGAAAAAATGACCTATTATGATTAGGTAGGTACCTACGCGCAATAAATTCAAACCCTGATGTAAGTCCACGACGGGGCTCGTGGCTAAGTGATAACCGAGTAGGTCAGCACTATGCAGGGTTAAGTGAAACTAGCCAGGTTAGTGTTAATATGGGTGACCAATAAGTTCACTTATTTAAAGGGACTCGTGAGACACGTTTTTCCCGCCATGCTGAGTTCGCAGAACAGATTTAACTATTACTACATTTTATTTCAGAAATTCTACAACGAGCTGTCACAACTACCAGATGTATACTTTGTATCATACAAACAAATGATTACCTGGATGAGGAGGCCAACTCCTGTTCTACAGCTAAAGAAATTTCGACCGTGGCAATGTAAAAAACGTCATTTCGAAGAAGCGGAGATCGCATGTTTAAAGCCAACGACATGCAAATTGCAGTCCAAAATATTACAGCATGATAAGTACATGATCACGTGTACAGATTGTCCTAAGACTTATCCTTGGATTAGAAACGAATTTGGATTTGATTGATGTGTTAAAATTATTTATAACAACTTACGAAAAGTTACCAGTTTACGAGTAGAAAAATTTGAAGAGATTAGAAGTATCTACCTATCTCTGAAGGGGTCTGTAACGTAGCTTACTCTTATCTAAATTTCTGTGAATTATCAGTGTGCCTGTATGTCTAGACTAGTTCATTATCTATATTATACGGTCTAAATCTATTTTTAATGTCACATCTACCATAAAACGGAGTGAATAGAATGCAAAGGGTGTATAGAAACAAAATAGTCAATAGTCATTTATATCAAATACTTTCTTTTACAACATTTCAAGTAAATACCTAGTTATGCAAATGATTCTGTACGTTATTTAACCGAAATACTAATTAAATACAAAATTTGTCCGACCATTTGGCATTTTGTTTCTACTCACCTGTGCTACCGATACACCTATTGGCACGCCCTGAGTGTTAGACCTACCTACTCGTATGCCGTGGCGGCAAACAAGATGACGCTTTCCTATGACTTCATGCCTCTTTTCTCTCCACTATATTACTTTATAATAATAAACGAATAACAGTAATATGGTTATTATTGGGAATATTAATTATAATAATTGTTTAGAGTAGCCAACGACAATATACAGCGTGGTATGAACCCACAACGTCGATCGCCAAGGACTACTTTCTTAAAATTACCACTTTCCTGAGTGTTTTTTGCTTTTTCCTAAAAACTTTTCGTCAAAAATTTCGGCCGTCGGTAATATAGCGCCTGGATGATATTTAAATCTTATAATTAATTAAAAAAAAACATTTTGAAAACTATTTTATGTATTTGATTTCAAAAAAAAACCTCGAGGTTTTTTATTCAAATATCGAATTATCAATACATCAATGTTTTTCTTCACGGTGTTTGCATCCCTAACTGACGGCCGATATTCACCTCCTATCTCGCCGCGCACATACCCAAAGTGCGGTACAGAGGTTGCGGTCTGTCTATGTACAGGTACAATACTGTCCAATGTAACACCGGTTACCCTATACTGAGTTGGTGTACATAACTGCTGGTTGCCTTTACTTTTACCACTATCTCCTCTCCCTTCACAGGTAGTAACGCACAAGTGACACCTTTGGTATTGCAAGCAATCATAGGCATTATTCATTAGCAATCATCAAGAGGGTCTTGGGTTGTTCACTACTTAACAGTGTTGTAAACGTAAAATTTGTATTTCGAATACCAATGACTTTAGAATAAAATGGTTTTTTTTTGTCTTTTTTTTTTAGGTCTAGGTTTTCAGGGCAATCCAGTTTCAACTCAGTGTAATTCATATTTGTTTAACTTAAGTATCTAAACCGAAAGTAGTGCCTAAGTTCTCATATTGTCCAAAAGTATTTCATTGTTTACTTGCAATATAATGTTAAGTACCTACTATGTGCAATAATTTATTAAGTAGAATAATAAATATCTCTGAATTATATCTAAAATAAAGTAAATAAAAAATAACTGTATTATTGGTGTACTTTTACTTAATTAATTTACAAATACCACTTATAATAATGAAATATCTTAAAATAATGTTAGCCTTCCTGTGTAATGAAAGGGTTTGGTATAGCTTCCATACCATCCATGGGACATATTAGAACAACGGAAGTTCCACGACATACAACTAGACCTAATGCTCTTGTGTCATCCAATAGCTTGTAAGGGTCATCGGGATCTGTAATTTTTATTAGTATTATTCTCTTTTCGTGTCATACAAAACGATGAAGTTATTCAATTAAAAACAATTCATATAAATATTAATAAAACTTTGTATTACATATTCCTGTACCAAATCAGAGTCAAATTAATTACTGCATTTATTAATTATTTACTCATTGCAGTAAAGAATGAATGCAGTTTGAGAAATGATGCCCTTGCCCAATACTTACCATAAATCGTGTGCGAATTGGAATGATATACTTAAATGGTCGTAATCTCGATACTCCATCTATCATTTTAAGTTTTAACAGCACCGTAAATGAGTTTACCATATATAATCTGAAGGAATCAACACTCCAACGTTTTTGGATTTAATACAGGAAAATCTTACCTCTTAAAAACTCCGTAGTATTGTCTAATACAAGATTCAAAAGGGGATCATAACCTTTTAATATTCCTGCAGCTTCCCTACCTCCAGCAAATTTAACACGAATGCTTTTCTCTAAGTATTTACTTAAATCAAGAATTGATTCCTTTCTCCGCTTCTCTTTATTATCGCCAGCACCCTGGGAAGACTGAAATGTAAACAAAACAACAACCGTAAGTACCAGCACAAATGCTAAGACTAAAAATAAATATATACATATAACATTAATATAAAAAGACAAAGTGTATACCTTTCCTTTGTCACCCCCTTCTTTTGAAGCCATTTTATGTGTATTTTGATAAAAATAAAAGCTCTAATAGTTCCGGTGTCTCAAAACTCAAAGTTCAAAACAACTCGCAATTTTGAGGTTATTATGAACATATCGGAACGTTTATAGACAACTTTCTCCTTTTTTCATTATACCTAAGAAATAAAAATGGAACGTCAGAATAAAAATTCTTATACTTTTTTAGTATGTACTCTTTTATCTGAAACTTTTTCAGTAGCCAGATGCTAGATGATAAAACCTTTAAAATAAGTATCATAATCTTTAGATCTAGATGAGGTAAATATAAAAATGAAACAACATCACCATCGATCATTATTTCTGAAATGTTTCCGAACAAGACCAAGGCTGTCAAGTGTCAACAGTGTCAATGTCAAAAACGCCCTGCTTAGCGAAAAAATCGCAACGTAAACAAATATAAAAATATTAAGAAACTTTTGTATTTTTCTTGGTAAAGTCACAAATCATATTGATTAAATTCACGGCGATGGATAGTGCACTTGATGAAAAAATACTTTTGTATTCTTATTGATAAAAAACAAATGAGATATCAATGCGCTCTTCGGTGAGCTACATCCTCTCTCACGCGCCTGGGGAGTCGGTGATGTCGCACCCGGATTATTCGCAACATGCCCAGCACCATGCGTGCCTGCTGGTGCTCGTCAAGGGCATTGGTGGTATGCTTAAGAACTTCAACAAACTCTGGGAACGGATACAGAGGGTTAACAACATTAAAGTCACTGGTAATATTCATTTAATACAAGTACTAAAATATACAACTTATAAAATCTGTTTTATTTACGCAGTCAATGGTGATTTTATATATTTTAATTTGTTTGTTTTTAGATTCAACTGGCCAAGTAAGAGATATATGGGTTAGATATGTCAGAGACTATCCAGTAGAAAACAATGACTGGGGTGACTTCCAAACTCACAGGTTCACATCTTTTAGTCCTTTGACCTTCATTAATTTTTTTTGGCAACTATCATGATTAATTACCAGGTCTAAGTCACAGTAAACAGCTATTGATTGATTTGTAATAAGTTCTTTAAAATATTTAATAACATAGACAGAATTCAATGCCACTGAACCAGGGCAAATACTCATTCTGTAGATGTAACCAGCTTCAAATGTACTTCCCAAAACAAATACCAAATATGATTAAATTGTACAAATATTCTTTTTTTAATAATATGGATGAAAGTTGTAAGTTATGTTTGATGTTTAATTATGTAAAAATGTGAATACTATAGAGCACATTAGGCAGTTAATTGAGCTTACTAGATGTTTAATATTTTAGAAAGTAGATATTATTAAGAGTTTTGCACATTTTTTATGTGAACTATTGCAGCAATGAATGGAAATATGATATTATTTCCTTTCATTGCTACAATACTTACACATTAGTCTAGATTAAAATAGTATGTAATGAGTTCTTAGTATAATAATTCTGATTTAGCATAAGTTTCATGGAAACAAATCTAGCAGAGCTGCTCTGTGAAGATGTGTTGGAGTGGCTTCAACACTATATGAAAAAAGGTGTCTCAAATGAGATGAATCCAGTTGTATCCACTGGATTCATGTGTTTCATATAGTTAATTTTGGCAGAACTTGCCATCCTCTCTACAAATTCATCCTCTCTACATCTCCATCCTCTCTGCCAGTGCATCCTCTCTACGGGTCCATCATCTGTACTGGTCCATCCTCTCTACTAGTCCATCCTGTTTACTACTCCATCCTCTCTACTAGTCCATCCTCTCTACTCGTCCATCCTCTACCATATCACAATATTCACATCACTGCAGCTATACTTCTCAGACCTCTCATTTAATAATGTGCACTCCTCTACATATGAAGTAAATTCATTTACACTTAATATAAATGATTGATCATTCAATGCTTCCTTCAGCCAGTGCAAAAGATGTATTAAAAATTAAAACTATTTTACATACATCTCATGGAAATGATGTTACTTCTGATATCATAATAATAAGCATTTTTATTTAATATTTGCAGACGATTACTAGGCCTTATAACATTGAGTAAATTCATGAACCAAGCAGAGCTAAATGAGGTGTGTCGAGTCCATGAGTCTCTCAAAGTGAAGTACTCAAACACACTGTATGATTCCCGTGCATTCATGTTTGGCCCAAACAGTAATATGAAGAAACCTGAACAAGAGCCTGAGACTTATAGCTACTATGAAGAAGAAAGGCCTTTAAGAGATGGTAGCTTGAGTGACAGGTAAGTGACTCCACAAATAGATGATCATGATGAAATCCCTGATGGAATTTATGTAATAATAATATACTATCCATTGGAGAAGCTGTAGGTTAGGTAAGTTTGTCGTATTGTAGTTTAAATACTTTCTCAATTGTTTTGTCATTTACACTTAATAAAACCAGACAAGTTACCTACTCCTTCTTCTGTTTCATCAGGTCAATGACTAATAAAATTCCTACCTCATTAACTACTCCTTATATGGGATAAACCAGTGCAAGTATTTACAATAAAACATAAGTACTAGAATGTTCCACATATCAATATGTGAAATGGATAGTACAGATCCTTTTTTACGAATGTAGCATGCATGGAGGAATGTGAGATTTGGCATAGTTAAAGTTTTCCTATAAATTTAGATCTGACAAAGTCACCTTCCAGGATTGACCTTAAACTAAACCCACCACTACCTGTGGTTTCCTGGGGGTTATACTCTAGTGCAGAAAACTAATATTTTTCATTTTTAAATACTTTACATTTAATAAAATGGCAATAATTAATTGTTTATACTCAACTTGCCAATGTCAAACATCAAACATATAGTTAGATAATGCATGCTTGCAGTCTGATGTAATAGTACAATATTCAAATAATTTATATCCAATCCAATACAAAATATTAAAATTAAAAATTTCGGAGTCAAGGAATTTCGGGCCACACAATTAAGGTGTATACCACGAAGATCTTTGTGGCCAAACTTACCTCACCTCAAGCCGTAGCCCTGCTCATTGAATGAGGCTTAAGTGCAGGCTTTTCCTCTCTGGGTTTTGTAATATATTAATGGAGTTCGAGGATTGTCGCGATGAAGAACTAGAGACTTTAGACCAAAGTAATATTATACTAGGTCTGCAAGGCGAATCGCTGCTTGCAATGTTGAGCTGAGTGAGACATCGTGATTTTGAAAATTTCGAACAGTGATCATTCCTCCGTGGCAAGTCCGATTTTGAAAATTCTTTTTGAAAGTCACAACTCTGGACATGCTTTCTGAGCGTGTAAAGTTTGGTCACAGTGTCTCGAGCGGTTATTATGTAATTCCACCTGGATTTTTTTTAACGGTGATCATTCCTCTGTGGTAGCATTAATTTTTCCAAAATATATCCATAAATCTTCCTCTGATTGACCTCTTTAATCATGCCAAATTTGGTTCTGATTGGATTAGTAGTTTAGGAGGAGACCTGTGACAAAGAAAATCCTGAAGTCTAGTATGAGGAGCTTTCGCTCGACTTTGTCTCACTCAGCTCAAACATCCAAAATAATTTTGTCAATCTTAATTTATTTATGTCTAGTAGATTGATATTAGTTAATACTTTCACTTGCACATCTACATACGGCAAACGACTGTACTGGACACAATTTTTATTCTGAACTGCTAGTCTAGTAATATCGATAGAAGTATTTAGACGTAGGATGGATATATAAATAAAATAATGTTTGTTGTTCTAGGAGTTCTCTACCGAGTGAACAAGCTGACAGTATATCCTCCTCAGAAAGCTTTCCTCATTCTATTTTGTCCAACTCTTCCTATCCTCACGAAGAAAGTTTCATGACCCCGTCCAATTTCAAAACTCACGCTATGTTCTATGGCGAGAACGACCCAGTACCGGATTTAGAACATTGCGTGGCTGACCTTATCAACTCATTATTCTGGGTCGTGGAGTCCAAGAGATTAGAGAGATCCAGGGAAAAGTTGGAGAAAGTGTCTCTTCTTTTGGCGCCTTTTGAGAAAAAAGATTTCGTCGGTTTGTAACATAATTACACTGCTAACTTATTTAACTCAAATTCATACACTTTCCATAACTAGGTTTATGCTGATGTACCATATAATTTGGATTTGCACTGATTTCTTGATCGGTGGTTTATATAAAAAGATAGAAAAGGGTATACCTATTAAAAATAAATTTCTGCATCCTTCCAAAGGCTCTTTGCCACTTGTAGTTAACGTAAAGGAAAGTTTGACAAACCCTGACTGATACTGGAGCTAACAAGAGGAGTTCAAGCTGACTTTCATGTGAACATTTAATACTTTTATTTTAACATTGAACCGTAAGGGAAAACATGCGTATCAAAGGTCTCACTACCAGGGATGCCGAAGTCCGTGCGAAGTCCAGAAGTCATCGGACCCAGAGCTCCGCGGGAAGGCCTCGGATGAAAACACAACGCGAGATTATAAAGAACTAAACCGATGCAACTATTGGAATCCAGTTTTGTTCGTTAGTTATTGAAGTGTACCTTAGTACTGTAGCGTCGGGGGCTGACGGCACAATACCTCGTGTCAACGAAATGATAAAAACACAAGAATTAACATTTATATTGGCATTTATTTGCACAAAAAGCTTCCTATATCGAGTTTAGGGAGGTTTTACACGAATATATTTATATTTAAAACGAACTGTAGGGAATCGCGGATTCTGCTCAAGGATTGAGCCTACAATCAGTATACTTGGAACTCCTCTTCAGACGGCGGGTCGGGGCCGGAGCCCCGGTCGCCCGCTGTCAGCAGCTTGTCCGCCAAGCAATTGTTTTTCTTCCCTAAACTTAATTCAAATCAAAAACAATTTATTTTTAATCTCTGACACATGATGGCCAGGTAAACGAACTGTAGTGCTCGAACGAGGTCGGAACACTACAGTACTTACCTACAGTACAGTATAATAAATAATTATATGTATCTATTTATACAGCTCCATTGTAAAAATAGGCTATTCTGTCTCAGACTATTCTACCCTTTCTAGGTCTCGACATGGAGTCCCGAAACAACAAGAAGCGTTGTATGGGTCGCGTGACGAAAAACTTAGCTGATTTGACGTTACAAGCCGGCTTAGTCGCTGACAGTTTAAGCTTATATAACTCTTCTACAGAAATGCTTAAAAGCGACTGGCTGTGGCTAGCTGCAGCTAAGGAAGGTAACATTAAAATTGCTATCCTAAACATTATAATAAGGTATATATGATTGTTGCCTTCGATATCTTGTAAGTGATGAAAAACTTATCGCACTTCGCGGTAAATGGTGGTGTAACCAATAAATTAAAAGGTACGTGTGTTTTAGTGAACGGGATCCACTAATCTAGGCAGTTGAACTTACGTATTTTTTAATATTTCGATAAGTTCTAAGTTGCGAATAACGGCTAAAACAGAATTTATAATTTTAAAATAATCTGTAATTTTTTCAGGACTCTGCACGGCTTCAGCAATACTTCTCTATCCAAACTTACGCAATCCCACCCCACTCCACAGAAACGCCAGCCTTCAAGAAAATTCTCCGAACAAAGCTAAACAACTTTCGCTTTTCCAACCCAACATTGACCCTTTCAAAAAGTATAAACTTACTTCATCACCTTTAAGGCAATCGAAAACCTCTAGTCCAGTGAATCCTCCCAGTGAACTAACCCCCACCTCTTCAGACAGCGTTGAAACATCTTCCAGACAGTCAGAAACTGATAATGCTGACTCCGAATCTATAGCTTCGTCAAGCGATATGGAATACCAAAGCCACAAGTCGTACGCAGGGCCAGATCTCCCTTCAATACCTCGACAACCGCCATCGCAAATAAATAACCAATACTTATTAAACGGAGAAGAAATCGCTGAAAGATATCGTGAAGCTATCATGGATTATAGCAAATATAAGAACGCTGGAGTCATTGAGACCGAAGCGTGTTTCAAAGCGGCCAGAATTGCAGTAGAACAGAATAATAGTCTTCATGCGTCGAGTTTCCTACAAAATGTTATATTTATTAATCTGACCTTGAGTGAGCAAGAAAAAATTCAGCGCTTCGAAACTCTGGCCGAACTTTATAAGGAAATTGGTAAGGTTTACTTTTTTAGTTTTGGACATTGATAACAACAATCCAAATGCATGCAATTTATAAAAAATATTAAAATATATAAACTAATAAGATCTGATACTCGTATGTTAAAAATGTACCTACTAATAGACATAAGATTATAATAAAATCAATGTTCCAGGTTTCCATCGTAAAGCAGGGTTTTGTCAGCGTTTAGCAGCAACAAGGCAAGTCAGCCCTAACAATCCAAGTCCAGACTGGCAGAAATGTTATTATCTAATGCTACACAGTTTCCCCGGATACAAGCTCAGCTTAGACCCTAATTACGTTATTCAACACCAAGTTGGTAAGTTCCGTTGAAAATTATATTTTACGCTCTGCTTCTATTCCAAAATCAGATTTCAAACAGCTACAAATCAATCTTTCTTATACAATCTCCTCTTTCCTCCGCTTTTAAAAGTCAGTTTGAGCCTCTCTAGAACATACTATTAGTATACTATACGGTGCAACTATTTTTCACTATATGGTGCAATTATTTTTCACTATACTCGCATTATGAACCCACTTATTATAGACTTATTATCACACTGATACCGAACTACTTAAATGTAGGACCGTTAAACCAATTTGTCTGGCCGACGACTACTTATAGTAAAAATAAACAAGGTTCGCTACACTGCATCTCTTTCCATCCCAATGCTTGCCTGTAAGAGATTGTTAAATAACCACCAGTTCAATAACTTTAGCATAATAATGTTACCTAATTTATTTTAAGTCAGTGTACAATAAAGAGTTAGCTACATCTAATACTGCCAAGCAGCGTATGTGCACACAGCTTTATACAATAGCGATGGGGCGATGGTGTGTAGCAAAAAGCTTTTACGCTCTGACTCTCAATTCCCTTATAATAACTTTATACGTATAGTTTCGTCCTCAGGTTGGCCTGCCCTACAGATTCAGTTACTCCAAGAGTTAGTGGTGGCTTCACGTCGTATGGGCCACCCCGCCCTTGCGACCCGCCATATGACATTTTTGCTTCAGACAATGTGGCCGCACCTCTCAAGACAAGAACACAGAGAACTGGCAATACAACTACAGGTATGAATATTATACTCATAACATGACAGAAAGGCTTCTGAAACTATTAGTGGTGACTTGTGACGGGACTTGGACTTGGTCCCAGTAGAGATGCTTTGTCGAACTAAGTTATAAAGTTAGTAGGTATAGGAAATATTGGGGTGCTTGGTTGGGGAGGGGTGCTTGGTTGGGGACCTCCACGCGGTGCACCCTGGGCAACGGAGACGGCAGCGCCTCTCTCCTAGGGTGGGAGAGACGCTGCCGCCTACGGCCAACTCCGACCGAGGCGAGGACGGCTCTGTTGAGGGCTGTTCGGAAGCTTTCCACGTGTCCCTCTGATTAGCAGAGGGCACAGTGGAGAGCAAGTAAGGGGGCCATCTCGAAACCGGAGATGGCCCAGGGTCAGTCGGGGTGCGAGGGATATGCTCTATGGGTAACCTTACACCCCGGCGTCTTACGACCCGAGACGGCGTGCGGTTTTAGTCGGTGCAAGCCCGACATAACCGCCCCCGCTGGAGACTCCCCGCTCTCCAGCGGGGGCGGTATCCGAAGGGATTTCCGCACGAAAAAAAAAAAAAAAGGTATAGGAAATATTCATGAATTTCTATCGAATATGTATACATGTGTAGATCGAAACTACGTACGGGACCGATGCCAACCTTACCTGTAAGCCGGTACATCTGCTAATCGACGGATGAGACTCTGGGAACAGGCTTTGCTCCCGGGGTTGGGCAGTCAGACGGTAGTCCCATCCATAAAAGCCCTAAAAGACCAAAAGGAGAAAGCGGCTCCGAGGGGAAAGCCTCAGATGCACGTAGGAACAATGCTAAGGCTCGTATTCTAGAACGATACTGAGTCATGAGTGGCAACTTGAAACTAGTTTTAAGTACATATTGTATTCTAGAACTAAACTCGAGTGAATGCTGTGAATGTGTCATGAACGTAAATCACCTGTGCGATCATAAAATCTCCACTCAAGTTTAGTTCTAGAATACTATCTGTACTTAGACCTAGTCTCAAATCGGGATTCGTGACTGAGTATCGTTCTAGAATACGGGCCTAAGATGATGATGATAAAGGCGTGGTGGTGTCTGGTTGGTCAGGCGCTGTCGGCGGCGTGCGAGGGTGGGCCGGTCCCGCTGGTGCTGGAATCGGGCGCGGTGATCCCGCCCGCCAATCTGCACCACGTGCCGGCCTGCGCCGCCTTCACCCCGCGCCCGCTGCCCGCGCCCCGCGCGCCCCACCTGCGCCGCCACAAGCCCGCCCACGGTCCCTTCATCTTCACGCCGCTGCACTTCGGTAGCCTGGAGCGGAACGCTAAGAAGGACGAGGGGAAAATGGGTAAGGCTTCAGTTAAAATCACGCAATGAAAATCAAATTGTCACGTTGACTAACAAATAGCCTTATAAATGGTTTCCTGCAATACGTAAATGTTTGATAATTGTACTTAACTTTGCTATGATCAAATATATTAAACTCGACTACTGATGCTACCAGTGCTAACTGTTCTCCAAGATGTTATCTAACAAGGGTTCAAGGGACTCACATTTTACAGTAAAGTTGAAAAATGGTTTGAAAAATTGAGTGCCAAATATTTTAGTACAATGTTATTGTTGAGTTTATTTGTGACGGAATTCTAAATTCTCCTTATTTTCAGAATATCTATGGGTAGAAGATGATATATGTGAAGTGCAAATGAAACTGACCAATCCTTTGCCTTTCGAACTAAAAGTATCCAACATGCGACTGCTGACATCAGGCGTAGTATTCGAATCCATTCCAGAGACTATAATCCTTCCCCCCGATTCCCCTACCACAGTAAATCTTCACGGAACTCCTAAAGAAGGAGGAGAACTTCAAATCCTTGGATATTCTACCCATACTCTTGGTGTGAAATCGAATTGTCGCCTGAAAAATATGCCTACTCCACATAAGTTCCCAGCAGCATACACTATCGAAGTCATTCCAAGCCTACCTACGATTACTATAGAAACTACAGTGGCACCATGTGGTAATTTAAGTTTGCCAAATATGGAAACTGTGGGTAGCACCACAAATATATCGCTGTACAACGGAGAAAGTACAGACTGCTCTCTGAAGATTACAAATACCAGTAATGTACCTATTGAATATCTTGAATTGGCAATTCAGGTAAGTTGCAAAATAATACTTTGGTGTTGTGTGTAAATATATCATTAGCTACCCTTTTACCCTCTCATTTTCTCTTTATCTAACAACAATCTTAATTGGTAGGCATACGACCCACACGACGAAGATTCTATCTAGCGAGTTTATTGTTCTACTAATTACACCAATTATTATCTTGCAGTCAAACATGGACAACCAATTGCAGTCAAAAGTATTCCAATTCTCTAACGAAGACATTCAAGCTCTATTGCCGATACCACCAAACGAAACTGTGACAATTGCTATCAAGTTGTATGGCGAAGCGGATTTCTTAGACCTCGGTGGAGTAGGAGGAGAAACCCTATTTCCCAATAGTCTAACGTCGAATTACCCCTCGAGGGTGGGGTCGCCGGTGCCGAACGCACAGAATTCTTTGCCTACGCAAGGTTCTAATCCGCAAAATTCTTTGAGTAGCGGACTGGTGGTCAATAGAACATCTGGGAGCTTCAGGTGAGCCACAAAACTATTTAATTTTATTGAAAACACTTAATTTCGATTGACCATTCCTTGTATTCTTGTCAATGACTTGTTCCTATTATGGTATAATCGGGACAATAATTAGTTATCGATTAGAGTGTCCGCTCGCATCCATTGATAAACCTTAAGTCGATCGATCGAATCTAATGCAGTCAAAGCAAAAACAGAACTAGGCTAAAGTAGTAATAGGCGCCGGAGGTCGCTTAACGACCTCCGTCCTCCATGAGCGCAGGCCTGGGGGTGGCGGGTGAGGCCACCTGTCACCCCAGCAAAAGCAGGCCGGGACGGTGGGGCGACTAGCGCCCCTCCCCCAAACCGGGGCAAGACGGGGACACCGTGGTTCCCAAACCCGAGGGGGCCATCTCGAAACCGGAGATGGCCCAGGGTCAGTCGGGGTGCGAGGGATATGCTCTATGGGCAACCTTACACCCCGGCGTCTGTAGACCCGAGACGGCGTGCGGTTTTAGTCGGTTCAAGCCCGACATAACCGCCCCCGCTGACACGCGGGGGGGTATACGAAGGGATTTCCGCACGAAAAAAAAAAAAAGGCTAAAGTAGTAATAAAGTACATTATAGCTTGCGCGTGGCAAAAAACACATTATAGCTTGCGCGTGGCAATTACCAGATAGATTACCTTTTGAGTGAAATTGTAAATATTTGCATTGTTGCGCGTGGTTTTGTAGTTAATCAGTGTTTCTCTGAAATTGAACTTCTATATTAAATACCATTATTTATTCTGCGCCTGCAACATTAGGCAACAGACTTTATATTTTTACATAAATACATAGACTCACATTCCATTAGGGTAGGCAGACACCACTTGTTTCACTACGATCCTGACCTTTCGTTTATACTTTTATATTGGTTATAAATAAAATTCATAATTGATATTATTATTTAACAATGATAACAAGATGTATTTATTCTAGGTCTACTAATTCTCATACAACAAGTTGGTCAGCACCTATATCGGTGATGTCACCATCCAGGGGTCGTCAAGTAGAAACTCAGGTAGGTCTCATTCTATACTATTATAAAATTGTAAATTAGTTGTCTGTATTGTTATCATTGGTTGAACAGTCCTTATCAGATTATATTGTCCTATGTACCGCATACCTGTTCCGTTCAAAAGTGACGGCATAGGCCTGACAGTTTGGCCAGCTTAACAGAAATTCCGTCGCAGATCTTCCGCTTCGAAACACCAATACATGTTATCCTACTAATATTATAAATGTCAAAGTTTGTGAAGATGTTTGGATGTTGTGTTTTGGTTTGAGTAGCTCTAACGGCTGAACGGATCTGGCTGAAATTTGGTACAGGGATAGATTATAGTCTGGCATAACACGTAGACTTTTTATCCCGGGAATACGTTCCCATGGGTAACGGAAACGGAAGCAGAATTCCACGCGGGCATCAGTAAGTTGCATATAATATGTATTTGGCGTTCCGGCCTTCAACCGAGTAGGCCTTATTGCCGGATATAGTAACACCACTATCAGCCTTCTAAACGTAATTCACGGGGGTCATTTATATTTTTATAGTCTACGTAATAATACACTTTCAATATTATAACTCTGGCTTCTGGTTGATAGTTGCGAAATTTGAACAAACATAACATGATGTTGTATTTGTACAGTTGATTATAAGATACTCAGGCGGCGAAGGTAAAGAAGTGCACTGCCGGCAATCTACACTACTGATCAATCTTGAACTACTTCCGAGCGTTTCTATTACACACTGGGATGTTCTACCAGCAGAAATGTAAGTAATCTATCAAGGTCTTTAGTAATATACCGACTAGTGTGGTTAAGCAATTGTGTCCTTCTAGTCCATAGATAAGTGATCAGTGATCATTTGTAGGTATCGACCTTCTCCGAGCCTCGGAGAGCACAAAAAGCTGATGAATGGTCATAAATACCGGCGACAATGTATATAAATAATAATAAATGTATAATTTGACACCTACCCCAGGCGTTTATCGTCCCCATGTGGAATTGCTTTTAATAATAAAATTATTGTGGTAAATCTAGTTTACTCTAACGTCATGATCATCTTCTGGAGCTTTTCTCAACTCAGTTTTGGTCGGCTTTACAGTCTTACCATGAAATGGCTGAACTTCGATATTTTCCGTGAAGCGACTGCAATCTGACCTCCACAACCCTTTGGCAATATGGAAATTCTGTAATTAGACAAGTTGTCGGACTTTTTAGGGCTCCACACTACCCATAACGACTGCCATAGACGAATGTATGGCAACCGGGACCGACAGCTTGACGTCCTCTCCGATAGCTTACTCTAGCGTAATGAAGCCAAGCACATTCAATAACCTCGCCGGTTTCAGTTGCTTCTGACCTTTTTTTTCGTACCTCACCACCACCTGGCGGTGAAGTAGCTATGTCGAAATCGAACGGACTAAAACTCGGTATTCCGTCCACGTGAGCCTTCTTCTTTTCTCTAAATATCACCAATTATGATCAGCATTCTTTGTCCCTGAAATGACTATTATCAATTCGTAAACGATATGTAGTGCTACATCCACTTAAATGTTTTATACAGCCCATCGCAGCTATACCTGGTACTCGACGTCACAAACCTAACATCAGAAGAGATGGACTTTTACTACGCTCCGAGCAAGCACATATTGATTGAGAGCAAGGAGTCATGCAGAGTACCTGTTCCTTTAGACCGGTGCCCATTCAATTCTACGCCTAGTAAATCTGTTGATGAAGGTTAGTACTTCGTAGCAGTTAGTAGTTCTGTAGTTATAAGGATTGTTATAGTTTTCTCAACACACGTTACTATTAGCACCTACAACTAAGCTAAGTGAATTTATGAGAAATAACTGTACTTCCATTTAGACGTTCGTACTGGACAAGTACCTGCCTGGTCATAATGAATTTGCATCGTCTAGGAGTTTTGATATTTACGTGTATACGCAAGTACATTATTAGGTGTTGCCAGCGTAAATAACCGCCTGCCAACATCTGTCGGATGGTAACCTATTAACGATTGCAAAGCCTGAAAAAATCCAATGTCGACCTTTTCGGCGTTTCATATAAATTCAATATCTAAAATGGCGCAATACTATTGAAAATCGTAACACATTCAATTCAATAGTATTATCCAATCATCAATATTTCACACATTTTGTAAGCGTACAATGTAAACCTTATAGTGATGCATAAGTCTCCTAACAATAAATATACAACTTTTATTTAACCAGATCTCGGAGAATCCAAATCAACGAACACAGGCTCATCCACTAACAGCTTAGAGCTGATGTGTTCAGAACACATCACGAACAACATAGACTTGCGTTGGCATCTCATGCAGTCCGACATCAACGGCCGCGCTTCTGTCAAAGGCATCACACTCTCTCAAGCCATGATGGATATTGTCAGAATGTCGCCACTGAACTGGGGTAAGTATATATCAGCCGTTGGATTTTGACTTCACGAATAATGTAGTGGTTGATGGGTAAAAATATAAAATAAAAATCTGAACTGCCATGGGATGGCAATTCGATGTAATACATCCTTTATTCATAAAATATTCATGTCTGTACACCACCGAAGGAGTGGAACCTTGCCCTGGAGTAGCATCAGAAAGAATTTGGATATTTATGGAGTTTCTCTTTACCTCCGCTGCATTGTCGGGCACTTCTTAAAAGCCGCGATCTACCTAAGTCAGTCAGAATATGATTGATGAGTAACATCTCGTATAAAACGGAGACCTGGAAGCGGCCTTCCCCATAGGTATGCCCTTAAAAATTAAACTTTCACCCCCCGACCATACGCGAAGTCACATAAACGTCGATCGGTCAATTAAGACAAGCATGAGCTGAGATATTTGATTGCGCTCTTGGAGGTAATCTCCCGCTAATCAATAAAGGCCAGCTGACCAATGACGCTCACAAACTCATCATCCTATCATCATCATTCAGCATCCCATTCAGCTTACCACGAGCTACCCTGCGGTATCATTCTATTATTTTTATACCCTCAACAGAAGTCAGCGTTAACAGCCAGTGCATCAAGCCTCAAGAGGAGTACAACTGCAGTGCGGGCGAGTGCCTGTCACTGGGGGTGGCGGTGTCAAACCACCTCACTAGGCCTCTGCACAAGCTCTGTCTGTCCGTGCAGTTCTACCAGGACTATAACAACGGAGTACATAGCTACAAGCTTGACAATCGCGTAGCAACCGCTGGAAATAATAAGTAAGTTGCTTTTTTGTTAGATGTTTTTCCTAGTGATGTACTTGTATTCTCTACTTATCTAACCACTATGACATTAATAATGGACTTCGTATTTATATCCTTGCAAAAATTATACGTGTGAAAGTTTGTGTGTGAGGATGGATGTGTGTGTTGATGTTTGTTACTCTTTCACGCCAAAACGGCTAAACGGATCTGGATGAAATTCTCACTCTAGACTTAACTCAATTTCTTATTTGTAAGATTTAATCAAGGTTTTTTTTTCAGAGTGGTGTTGACAACTCTGCCAGAGTCTGCAAAAGCGTACCATGAGTGCACTGTTGTCTTCCTAACTCCCGGGGAATATAAAATTGACATTCAGTGTTCTACCACTGAACCAATACTAGACGATATTCCCATCCTAAAAGAGGTTGACCCACCATCTATAATACAACCTTGTGCAGGTGAAGTCAGCCATGTTTGGAGATTCATACCGCCAGTAGCTATAAGCGTCACTGATTAATTATTTTAAATAAACATAAATGATCTATAACCAAATTATTCAGTTATTGGGTACTTTTTAATATTTTGTATGAATGCTATTAGTCGTTATGAAATATATATCATCGTTTAATTTATCTTGGTTTTTTATTTTTACACACACACAGATAACCCAACCAATAAGATCAAAAAAGGGGTTGACTTCGAAAAATAAGCCATAATCAATCAATGTCTTGTCGTTGGCTCATTGGTCTTTCTTCTGGAGTTTTGGCGCCAACACGGGAAAAGACGCATCGAGGCAGTGTTTCATTTTCTATAATTTTAGACAATGTCTTCGACGACATGTACAAGTGTAGGAAAGTGGCCGTTTACCGTGAGTTGTGATTTTCCGTATTGTTTCCAAATCTACAAAGAACCCTTTAGTAAACCCTCCACTACTTTACTAGGGCAGGAATAACTATGACTATGAAGGACTTAACTTGACCTTGACTAAATGAAAACGCTGCATTATATTTAATTCATGGGCAAATTATTTTTTTTTTCTTTCTTTTATGGCGATCCCAACGATTCCGCCAACAACTTAGTTTTTATACTGATCGAAATAACGTGTGAAAGTACAAGTGTAAAGATGTTCCATGCGAACAGTTGATTCTGAAAGGAGGCCAAAAGGTTGATTTATCAAATTACCTGACACTTTCCCAAGTTTCTATGTTTCACATTAGGTCAATGGTTCTGCCCCAAAGCCCTATAAAAAAAATCGTGTCTTTTTTATTCTATGGTGTCATCTTATAATAATTTATGGATCTATGGTCTATCAATCAAAACAAAACTCAAAAGTGATTTGTTTTGAATTTGCAGCATTTCTGTTATTTCATATAAATAGATTTATTAAAATCTGTAGATATTCTCTGAATTACGTGATCTTATTTAAATCATGTCTACTACTCACTGCGCTATCGAAAATTGTAGAACAACCATCCTCAACAAGACACCTGGGATATCATTTCATCCGTAAATTTTTCTTCCTCTTCTAACCTATTTCATCTCCGTTGTATGATTTTGCATATAAATGATATTTATTTATTATCTTTTAGATGCCCGCAGACTTCTGAAATGCGTAACAAATGGCTGAAAGTTTTGAAAAATAAATGCTCTATGTTGGATTGGGCCAAAAGCCGAATCTGCTCCAAACACTTTGAACTCAAGTATTTTGATGCTCAAAGAAGATTAAGGGATAACGCTATACCTACTTTATTTGCACCAACTGTTCAAAAAGTTCCTATTAAAGTAAGTATATGGCTAACTCTAATCTGTAAATTAAAATACTGCTTATTTAGTTTAGCTAGAGAAGTTAACGTGAATCTAAAAAAATTGCGGTCCACCTAGTACATACATACTAACGGCTTTCTACCTCTGGGAAGGGAAAGAAGTCAATACGCCACTACTGCCTGAGATGCCTACTGTCATTTAACATTACTATAGTAGTCTTTATTTCTCTTTCACAAAGGTAGGGTACAATTTGCATATTACAGATCATTTTGTTACTCTCGTGCCTTTGTGAGAGGCTGGTGTCTGTAGTAGGTAAACCTGTGTTACAGATCACCAGGCTCCCACCTCTAGGATACCTGGTGTTAAGTTTTACAATTAAATGTTTTTTTATGATTATACATAACAAGAAATAAAATCTATTGAGTATACTGTATTTGTAAGCATGCGCGCGTTAGTAAATGTGTGTGTTAGTGTATGAGGGTGGGTTTGTGTACATGAGGGTGAGTGTGTGTGTTTTACTCATTTATTTATATTTACTTGGTTTGTGCGTAGTATATTCATATTACCTGTGTTAATAGGTTTTCGGTATCAACATAACATAAGCTTCTTAACCGGGACGTCAGTATCTTTTTTAGTTTGAATTTATTCAAGTGGTATATGGGGAATAAGGGTGTTAATTTTATTGTAAAGATATGGACCCAAAAAACAACAAAATCTATGAGACAGGGTTGTTCTGCAGACAGTATTTTTTTTTTTTAATAAAAATTTATGAAAGTGTATTATCATGTAGTAATAATAAATAATAGTAAATAATAATAGTAAATAATAGCTTGTTGTAAAACTTTAAATTTAGTTAGTAAAGTGTATAATATGAGCCATAAGCCATAATAAGGTTTCTGATTCAAATTTCTGAATGCAATATTCACCTGGTAGGAAATGGTTTCCTGTAGGCTAACTACTGAACCTTCCTAATTTCAAAATGAACCCTAGTTATATAATTTAATAATATATATAATTTGAAAATTAGATGTTATGAATTTTTATGCTGATATATTGAAAACAATTATTAAAATTTATCAGTTTAGCAGATCCATGTTGTTACTGCAATCTTGATCCAATTGCAACCGATGAGCAGTACAGGCTACAAGCTCATTCTTTCCTACCTAGATGTTGAATTTAGAAAGGTTTGTTTTTGTTCTAATTGACCAGTACTTTTAAAGTATGGTTATAATTATGAATATCTGGACAGTGTATTTTATCATGACTATTAATAAATAGTCCCTAACATCTATTCTTTGTCTTCTTTCAGACTACATCCCACATGCAAGATCACCCAAAAACTAAAGTGGAAAGACTGCTAAATAAGTTGACACAGTCGGAACTGACTGCCAATATCAAGAATAGTATGATGAGATTGAAGGAGCCTATTAATTTGGATGACTTCATAACTGAAGACTTAAAATGCAGGCCTGATGCACCAAATGATGCTCATTTGTGGCTCATGGTCAAGAAACAAGAGCATCTGAACAACAGGCTAATGGACTTAGTAGTACAAACAAAAAAACATGTTGAGATTCTCCAAACTAACATGGAGGAAGCTAAGACTTCTAAGATAGAAACTGAAAAGACAATGGAATCTTTGAAATATGTTGTCAAAAGTCTTCAAGAAAAACATACAACATTGGAAGAACAAATTGAAATTCTGACTGCAGTTGAAACAAGATAGTTATTGTTGAAATCCTTAAGAAAAAGTAACAAAATAATGATAATAAAATTAATAAATATATGTCTCAAGAACCATATTGTTTCATTGTGTAAATACTTTAAAACAACAACATGAAATAATACAAAAAAAATATTCAAAATATGTATATTCCTTCATTTAATTCAATGTCATTGAACACATTCAGTCTTATTATTAAAATCATGATTTAAATAGGTTTTACTCATTATAAATAATTTATATTTCTATTTCAATAATAAATGCACACTATTTACGTCTTAACTGTTTCTCTAATATATCTCTTAGCTTCAATTTTTTATTTGTCTTATCAGTCAAGGGTCTCCCAAGAGGTACTACTTCCATTTGTTGTAAACGCCGCCTAAATCTCTGGTAAAATTCCAAAAC
This sequence comes from Cybosia mesomella, assembly GCA_946251805.1. Classification (NCBI taxonomy): domain Eukaryota; kingdom Metazoa; phylum Arthropoda; class Insecta; order Lepidoptera; family Erebidae; genus Cybosia; species Cybosia mesomella. Next base: position 17,623,204 of record OX276406.1, on the reverse strand, counting down.
ACTTGCATCAGCCCACACATGGCGAGAATCAAAGTCTAAAACCCTGAGTGTATCCAAACTTTGCGCTCTACTCAATGCTACATATGCTTGACCAGCTTCAAATATTTTAGATAAAGACATTTCAACACAATCTAGAGTTAACCCTTGAGATTTATGTATTGAAAATGCCCAGGCCAAGTTTAGAGGGACTTGTCTGCGACACAGCAAAGACCCATTAGAATTCTTAACATACCAGCGCTCAGATCTAGCAGTATATTCTTTTTTATTCTTAAATCTCACAACAGGAAATCCCTCTTCAAATCTAACCACAACACCTCTGGCACCATTCACTAAACCAGCATTGACATTAATATTCTTTAATAACATGACTTGGGCACCTATTTTAAGCAACAGTTTTGAAGGTGCTATTGTTTGCATGTCAAGTAATTTAGTAGCATTATCACTATCTTGTGAAGAGAACACTTTTTCTTCACCATCTAAATCACTTAGTTTTGAATCATTTATCATTTTAGAGTCATTAGTATGTGAACACAATCTTGTGGCCAATATTCCATCACTTTCAATCTTCTGCCTGGCAGTACCAGTGAGACGGTCACTTATTTCCTTTGTGACTCTTCCAATTCTGATGCTGTTGAGAATTGTAACAAACTCTGAATCTTTTTGTCTATGGACTTGTTTGAGTTCAAAGCACAGTTCGATGCATTTGTCCCAGCAAGGTGATTGAAAACAGAATCTTTTGCCTGTTTTGCCCTTTTCAACAACGGGTGGAAGTTGTAGGAAGTCTCCACAGAGAATAAGCTGTATACCACCAAATGGCTTATCGTTTTTTCTAACATACCTCGCAACTGCCTCTAATTTCTGAAATAAACAAAAGTATATTAGAAACTCAATTCCAAATACAGTTAGGGGAAATTGGATCTTTTTTGGAATAGTACCTTTTTTTTTTTTTCGTGCGGAAATCCCTTTGGATACCCCCCCGCCGGCCAGCGGGGGCGGTTATGTCGGGCTTGAACCGACTAAAACCGCACGCCGTCTCTGGGTCTACAGACGCCGGGGTGTAAGGTTGCCCATAGAGCATATCCCTCGCACCCCGACTGACCGTGGGCCATCTCCGGTTTCGAGCTGGCCCCCTCGGGTTACTTGGAATAGTACCTATGTCATCCAGATATGAATACATTCTAATTTTTGTAAAAAAAAAAACAGGTTAATCAGAAGTATTGTCCTCATATATAAGAAATATGGATAAATAAAAATACTTTGTCTAAATGAGCTAAGTAAATAAAAATAATGTATGTAACTTAGTAGTCTTACATGTATAGATAACTGTAAGTATAAGTTGGTTAAATAAATAAATGCCTCCTACTTTTTTTGGCATGACAATTTTGAGTTATTTATTAAATCTGTAAATATTATACCTCAAAGAAAACCCCATCCACCATGGATATTTCATCTATAATGAGATGTTTACACTTCCTCCACTTCTGAGCCACAAGGGGTATCTTCATTGCTCTCTCACACAGGTTTTCTAGTGATCCACTACCATCTCCAATACCAGCAAATGCATGAAGTGTTGTACCACCTGTAGAAAGAAGCATAACAATAAATATAATTTAATAAAAAGTATATAATAACACAGGTAAGACTGAAATAATAATATATTAAAGAAAACTTGCTTTAGAGAATTATTCCCTTTCTGCAGGCAATGAAAGACAATGAATTGACAGAAAGTACAGTCAGACTTTGTACTATCATGTCTTAACAAAACAAATTATCCTGTTTGGGGATACTTATAAAATACAATATTGGCAATCACAGCAACATAGATACATAGGAAATCAGTTAAATTTGATACTTACCAACATGACAAGCAGCCACCCCAGTTGATGCAGTTGGCACAGTTACATCTGGTGGCAGTGCTGCAACAATTCTCTTCAACAGGAAACTTTTGCCTGTCCCAGCTGATCCAGTAAAGAAAATGTTTTTACCACCGAGACAAGCTTCCAATACCCTCTGTTGTTCAGGGTTTAGAGAACTTGTTGTTGTTAGTGGTGAGGGAGAGTACAACTTCTTAGGAGCAGGGCCTCTAGAACTTTCCTCATTTTTACGCTTTTTAGAAGGTGGAGAGGGCGTTGTTACCGTTGACTTCGAAATTTTATTCTTGACGTTGTGCACGTCAGCTAAAGTGACCGGGCTTATTTCTTCAAAGGCTTGAGCCTTCCCACTCAATAGCTTTGATCTCATAGTTTGTTTAGAAGGAGTGGTACTCGCAGTCTGCTCTTTATCACCAGTCATTTTAACAAATATTGTTCGTAGAAATAAAACGAGATTTGTCGGCGGTGCGTTCGATATAAACAATGTACAACCAGCATCTTGAAATTTCACACTTGCCTTACCTTCCACCATAAACTTTTTGAACACGTTTATACCTTTTAAAGCTAACTTAATTGCAGCACTTTTATCATTTGAAATCTCCATAAACATTTCCCGAAATTCATTACGTATTAAACGCAGTGATGCCGTTTTGTAATTAACCTTTCTCGATATAGATCCCTGCGGTGTCATCCATTCGAGAGTTGCTGCACATGATAAAAACGATTCTCCAGCTTCCATTATCTTTTTCACAATACTTTTAACTCATCAAATTAAATTAAATTTATAATTAGACAAACCGCGCCATTTAAAAAATAATGACGCTGACTGAGAGTGACAATCTGACAATAAAGGTCGTTGAACGGTTGACAGTGTTGACACATGGTTGACACCCATTTATAACCAAAGACAGCAGGTATACTGAGAGCGCAAAACTATCTCTCCGAACCGAACATACCCTGATATTTCACTTACAGATGGCGCTGCGGTTAAAGTCGTCTCCTTGTTAGTAGTCCTTTTTAACCGAAAGTTTCTTCGAGACAATTATTTTGTTTGTGTTGTTCATTAATAATTAGGTACCTATACATTTTCGGAGTCTAAATATGGATTCTGGTTGAACTTTTTGTTTATCCCTACTACACGAACAATTCCCTAGTGCGGCGTTTTCTTAAGACATATGTAAAATAAATAGGTACCTGCTATAACTAAATACCTGTAGGTAGATAGGCACTTAGGCAGGTATATAATAAATCAATGAATTGTATTTATATTTGTTGCTAATAATAATCTACTCGTTGTTTTAGCAATTTATTATCCTTGACAGACAATGCAATAGGTACAAAGTTAAAGTGTGCTCGATGGCCGATGGGACTTCGGAGAGCACATCCGAAGCCTGGCCCCCAAATTGAAGGGCACAGCTCTTGCTCTGGCTCGGCTGTTGCCCAACATGAGGGGGCCCGATGACTCCTGCAGGAGACTCTACGCGGGGATCGTGCGGTCCATGGCCCTGTATGGGTGCCCTGAGGACCAGAACTGTGCAGATGCTGCGCGCTCCGCAGCGAGTTCTGGCCATCAGGGTCATCCGAGGGTACCGCACGATCTCCTTCGAGGCGGCGAGTCTCCTTGCCGGAACTCCGCCATGGGACCTGGAAGCGAGAGCCCTTTCGCAACTGTACCAGTGGTGAAAGGAGGCGCGGGAGCAGGGATGGAACCCCGAGCCTCGAGAAATCGAGGCCGTGCAGTCCCAGCTCCGCCAGGCCATCGTGGTGGAGTGGAAGGAACGACTTGGGCGACCAAGCGCAGGGCACGCCGCAATAGCGGCGGTAAGGCCCATCATGGAGGATTGGCTGGAGAGGCGACACGGAAGCCTCTCGTACCGACTGACGCAGGTGATCTCCGGGAAGGGGTGCTTCGGGGACCACCTGCATCGGATCAAGAAGGAGCCAACGCCTGAGTGTCATCACTGCGACGCGAGCGAGGACTCAGGGCTGCACACGCTGGCGGACTGCCCGGCGTGGGAGGCCCCGAGGCGTGACCTCGTGGCAGCCATCGGGGTGGGAGTCCTCTCGATCGGCAGCATGATTGCGGCAATGGTGCGGAGCGCGAGCGCGTGGGCCGCCGCCGCCTCCTTCTGCGAGCATGTAATGCTCGCGAAGGAGGTGGCGGAGCGCGCCTGGGAGAGACTTAGAACTCTCCCGGTCCGCCGAGCCCGCAACTTGCTCGCCGCGCGTCGCAGGCAACTCAGGCGCCGGAGGTCACTTAACGACCTCCGTCCTCCATGAGCGCAGGCCTGGGGGTGGCGGGTGAGGCCACCTGTCACCCCAGCAGAAGCAGGCCGGGACGGTGGGTCGGTTCAAGCCCGACATAACCGCCCCCGCTGGCACGCGGGGGGGTATCCCAAGGGATTTCCGCACGATAAAAAAAAAAAAAAAAAAAAAAGGTACAAAGTTAAAGTACTGGTTTTATAATTAAACATAAAACAGTTTTAATGGCGGTGCTCACAGTTCAAGCGAAAACGGAAGAAGGGAAGTTGAAGACCAGTGTTGCCACACTTTTTCACACAATAATATTATACACCACCCACGTTTCGCCAGTTTATGTTTTAGGTCCCTATGTAATAGGTGGCGAGTCTATTGCCATTAACCGGGCACTTATAAACCTGCGATGAATACACACATAACTTCGAAAAGCATCGAAAAGTCATTGGTGTGTGCCATGGTAATACCTGGGATCGAACCCGAGACCTCGTCTCAGCAGTACTTTAGTCAAACGCCAAAGTACCGATCCTGACGAAAAGACACAGCAACGTCCATCGAAAAGACCCAAGACCGTAAGGAGTGAGGGACCACAAAGACCCAAAGCGGGCCAAAGTGATCTCTCCGTTATCATCCAGTGGGAGGATGGGGTGGCGATGGATGAGGCTACTGCTGCTGAAATCAGGACAAGACTAACCGACAAGATCTTTAAGAACCTACAGGACGAAGCCGATGGACGCGGCCGAAACGTAGCATTCGACGCCTCAGGGTTGATGGCAGAGGGATACTACCTAGTGACACCAACCATCGAGGAGGCGATGACCTGGTTACTCAGCTGTGACTTCGGATACCAAGATGGAGTACCCCTGAGACCCAATAAACTCGACAGGATGTCGATTTGGATCCCAGGCAGCACTGATAAGATACCTGTGGACGAGCTGTTCTTCCTCAAACGGCAAAATGTGTACAGGGATTGCGGTTTCCTGAATGGCCCCTTATTCGCACGGAAGTACTACCCTTGGGTGTACGACTTGTGATGGGGGTCCCTCAAGAGGTCGCAACACAAGAAACCATCTGGCTCCATTATCAAGCCACAAGGGTCCACGCTAGGCTTCTCGGCAAAGCACTGCTGAGCCCAAAGCAAGATGCATATGCAAAGACATAAGTCCCAAGCACCCAATAACAAACGCACCAGCCGCGGCGGCCGAAGGCGGGGGAGTGCAGGCGGGCGCCTCACAGAAAGATGTTCCCACTGGAGGTCGCAGGCCCCACCAACAGTCTAGCCCAGTACATAAAAACGACGCGGAAGGACCTGACACCCTCACCATAGCACTCTCCTGACGCGGCACGACTTGTGAAAACATTCTCTAAAGTGAACACATGTAAACTAGGAAGTATCAAGAAAGGGAAAGAGTTACTAACGGACTCCAAGAGGATACTTGAGGTCATGCTGGAAAGCGAAGAATATGAGGATGATAACACGCCGATAGACTCAAACCCAATAGAGGACCTACAGTCGAAGGCCCTTGTCACTGACGAACATTTATAGTTGAGTATACGATCATTCCAGCCATACCAGGCGGCTGGACCGGACGAAATCTTCTCCAAAATGTTACAAGTAGCCAGCAAGTATATAAGTAAAGATATACTGGCTCTCTACAACAGTAGTATCAGAGCTGGATATATCCCAAGGAAATGGAAAGAGGTAAGAGCAGAGTTCATCCCGAAACCAGGGAAGACATCATATAGAGGCCAAATCCTTCAGGTACATTAGCCTCTCCTCATTCCTTCTTAAGACATTAGAGAAAATCCTGGACAGATTAATAAGAGAACAACTAAACAAGAATGGATCTCCACTCCACGAAAACCAACATGCATATATGGAGGGCAAGTCCACCGAAACGGCCCGGCATGGTGACAAGAGTGCAGAGATCAATAGGCAACACAGAATATGCACTGGGCTACTTCTTTGATGTAGAGGGCGCTTTTGACAGAGCTACCCCAGACTCCATAGAGGCCACATTAGATCGCGAAGGAATCGACAAAGACATCAGAATGGGTGAAAGCTATGCTAAGACACATGGTGATAGCGAGAAGAGGCTTCCCACAAGGAGGATGTCTATCGCCACTACTGTGATGCCTGTTAATAGACGAATTAGTAAACAAGATTAACAGGATGCATATATACACACAAGTGTACTCGGACGATGGAGTGCTCCTGATCACAGGCAAAGTTTTCAGCGTCATTATTAACAGAGGCTTAAAAGAAACACTAGTATGGTGCAGGAGCAAAGGACTTAACCTCAACCCTGATAAAACCAAGATAGTCTTGTTCACCAAGGTAAGAAAAATAGGGAGAACTGCGCCGGTGCGCCTAGATAACCAAGCCTTGGAAACTGTCATGGAAGTCAAATATCTAGGGGTAGCACTGGATAGCAAGCTCTCCTTCAAGACTCACATCAGCAACACATGCCTAAAGGTCAAAATGGCTATGATGCAGTGCAAAAGCGCAATAGGAAGAACATGGGGGATGAAACCAGTGATAGTGCTATGGATCTACAAAGCAATTATCCTGCCAAGAATCCTACATGGTGCCCTTGTATGGTGGCATAAGACTGCCATTAAGAGAAATTAAGCCGAACTAGACAAAGTACAAAGGTCAGCAGCTCTGATGACCACGCGCGCGATGAGGACAACTCTCATAGCCGCGCTCGAAATCATATTGAGGCTTCCCTTGGACTTAGAAATAAAAAGAAAAGCAACCGAACAATGGTTCAAACTCAGGAGCACTGGTCAATGGACCAGAACCATTATGGATATAGGCCATGCCAGTATCAGCAAGAACTACGAAGAGAGGCTGTCGATGATCCTCTCCAACAATAATTTGATTAGGAAGGAGAGAATCTTCGACAAGAAGTACAGAGTACACATAGGATGTAGGACGACTGGAGGACAGATGCCAATGGCACTGTCTGCTACACGGACGGCTTAAAGAAGGAAACAACAAAGCTATCTGGATCTGGAATTCACATTAAGTGCGAAGACGGATCAGGTATAAATAGATCAATATCCTTAGGCAGATACGCAAGTGTCTTTCAAGCTGAAGTATACGCCATAAAGGAATGTGCTGAGCTGGTCGAACACCTGAACAACATCAACAGGCGGCGCTGAAGGCACTAAGCAAAGTGGAAACGACCTCAGCAATCGTGAAGGAATGTAAAGAGTCTCTAGAGAAACTTGCCAAAAAAGTCGACTTAACAGTCGCCTGGGTGCCCGGACATGGGGCCAACATGGGCAACGAGACAGCTGACAAACTTGCCAGAGACGGCGCCGATAAAACCTTGGTCGCACAAATCGCACAAAATCACCACGGGAGTAATTAGCTGCAGTACTACAGCAGACACTAACAGACGATTGAGATCATCGACAGGCATGAGACAGTCGAAGATCTTTATCAAGGGCATCGACAAGAAACAGACAAGCCAACTGACCAAACTCTCAAGAGGGAACATGAGGCTCGTTATAGAAGTAATAACAGGACACTGCAGACTAAACAGACACCTAACAGTGATCGGAGTGAAGCCTGACCCCTATTGTCCGGAGTGCATGGAGACAGAAGAGACCAGTTTCCACCTGCTGGCCGAGTGTCCCATGTACTCACTAATCAGATGGGAACTTCTGGGATCGGACGCACTGGACACGGAGGAGTTGAAGGATCTGAAGATGGAACTGATCGTAAGATTCTGCAAGGACACAAAAAGGTTTGTAGGGGCGCCGTGAATGCTAGAATAACCACGCTCTCCCCAACGGGAGGGCTGGGGAAATGGATGAAGTGGCCCACAAGCTTCGTGGGTGGATCGTCTGTCCGGCTTCCGGTGTCCCCAATTGTAATAATTATGAACATATTAGTTCAACGTAGTTAGGTATTCAAACTAATGGAGCTACTTTTTAATGTAGACCCGAGTTTTATATATTTCATTATTGCCTCTACATCATTTACGTTCAAAAACTGATTATATTTACATTGTAGATACTGTACAATCAAATCGCAGCCACTACTAAGTACTTCAATAAATAATCAAGTCAATGATGAATGAAAGTGACTCGAACCCCGTACCGTCTAAGTATGTAAGTATAGGTTCCAGATATAAATGGTTATTGGGTCATACAAATATGAGATTAAACAGGTAGATAATTAAAAACTGGTCAAGTGCGAGTCGGACTTGCGCACTGAGGGTTCCTTACAAAACTGGATTGAGGGACGAACTTAATGTTGCTGTACCTTTTTTTTTTTTATCGTGCGGAAATCCCTTCGGATACCCCCCCGCCGGCCAGCGGGGGCGGTTATGTCGGGCTTGCACCGACTAAAACCGCACGCCGTCTCGGGTCTTCAGACGCCGGGTTGTAAGGTTACCCATAGAGCATATCCCTCGCACCCCGGCTGACCCTGGGCCATCTCACCACTAACAGCATCGCTCATCCTGTCTCCTCTGCAAGCAGAGGAGTACGGAGAGCGATGTGTTCCCGCCACGTTGGGTATTGGCCGACGATCAATGCCAACCCTATGAAGGGGTGAAGGGGAAGCCATTTATCGCCGCCCAGGGTGTACCGGCCGCTCCGATTCCGTTCCCCCCGGACTGCAGCGGGATCGGAATCGGAGCGACACTCGAGGAGGTTACCCAACACACACCCCAATGTTGCTGTACCTACTAGAGCTTATTGTCTTGTCTTGACAGACAGAAAATAAAACTATTGTTGTGATATGTGTGACTACATATTTACGGTTTTCGAAGTTATCTCTTTACTTGTGTTATAAAAATAAAATAAATAAACATTAGTTTATTGCCAAATAGAAAAAACAATATTGTGCGTTATACTGTGGCCCCACACTAGGCAAGCCTGTCCTGTGGGTGCCAGATAGGTACGATTTATACTTATTATACACTACAAAGACTGCTCGGGCGACATCAAAGTTTTCTAGTGTACTTCAAACATTATACAAACATATAACATAACACTATATAAACAAATATATATATACACACATACACACACATGTATGTATATATATATATATATATATACATATATATACCATATACCATACCATATGCCATAAGACCTTGCTTCTTGCCAAATTTCATGATTCTAGCTCAACGGGAAGTACCCTTTAAGTTATGATGCCCATGCATTTCATGAAAGAACAATGGCAATAAATTGTCTGAGAATTTAAAAACGCCTATAAATATTAGTTACGCCAAAGTAATTTAATGTTTATTTTGCGATTTTACTAGTATCTAAAAAAAATGAAAAATGGAAAATGAATTCACTTACGGAATCTACTAGTGAAGCTGAAACGTTCGACATATTTTTCATTTATGTGCGCTCATCTTTTGTGTCAGACAATTGCTAGTAAGGGAATCTGCCATTGTTCTTTGTTACATAAACGGCTGTACCTTCCGACTGCATTAACCTAAAAGTTTGATATTTCACAGCTTCAAGGCGTTGCAAACCTTAGTATGTGATATACATTTCAACTTGATGCCTCAACGCGTTCCTGAGAAAAATGTTTTGACAGACAGACAGACATAGGAGTGATTTGAGGTACCTATGAAACCCTAAAAAACGTGTTGTCAATTGTCCGGACGAAAATAAATATTCATTATCGTTCGGTAATCGACCGGAAATGCATGTTAATGTAAATAGACCAACGGAATACTTTAAGTATACAAATCATATTAGAATGGTTAGAATATCTGCTTTCATCAAAATTAATTGATTCTGTAGAATTCTTGTTTATATAGATGTATTAGTTAGACCTTAGTTTCTTATTAGATAATATATTAAATGCTTATAGGGTCATAGTCGAAATCAATCAATCTTAACTGATGTATAAACGTGCTATTATACTTTTTCTGTGTTATAAGTAATTATTTTTTGTAATGATGAGCTTATAATACGGGCTTAGGTGGGGTTTCATCATTGAAAATATAGACTACTAGCGGCCCGGTACGTGCTTCGCTACGTCAAAATGATCCGCCATGTATTGAATTCAAGGGCTTACCCGGGGTGCCCGGCAACGGTCACTTGGGAAGGGTCAATCCCTTCGGATACCCCCCACCGGCCAGCGGTGGTGGTTTTGTCGTGTATCGACTAAAACCGTAAGGTGTGCGCACGAAAAAAAAAATTCTGAGAGATTTTCTTAATATTTTTTTCCGTAAGAACCTTGTACAGAGTATTAGAAAACTACAAAAAAAAAACAGCCTAATCGGTCAAGCCGTTTTCATGCTATGTCGTGACAACGGAAAACGGGTTTCATTTTTATATATATAGATAGCCTTTATCAGTAGAGAGCAACTGCCCTATTATATTCTCTCGACTCTATAGTTAGGTGCCTACCTACCTATTTGTTTTTTTATATTTCTTGCAAATATAGGCAGGCATCTAAAACACCCGCAGCATTTTATTCGGTTGGCGACGCACCTCGTTGCACCTATCGCAATGTGACTCAGTAGGTAAAGGTCAGTTTGTTTACATTCTTTGTCTCGTTTCCTTGGTCTTAGTTTATATTAGTTCACTTTCTATCTCCGGGGGCAAGACGGGGATACCGTGGTTCCCATTCACGAAACCGGAGGTCAGTTGTGGTGCGAGGGAACTGCCTAATGGGCCATTTTACACCTCGGCATTCGAAGACTCGAGATGGCGTGCGATTTTAGTCGGTTCAAGACCGACATAACCTACCCGCTGGCCGGCGGAGGGGTATCCGAAAGCCGTAGATGGCCTAGGCCAGGCTGGGGTACGAGGCAATAGCCTTATTGGGCCACCTTATATGATACCCGAGACGATCAGAGTCATCAGGGGGTATCGCACGATCTCCGTCGAGGCGGCATGTCTCCTAGCCGGGACCCCTCCATGGGACCTACAGGCGAGAGCCCTTGCGCTGCTGTACCAGTGGCGCATTGAGGCGCTGGAGCGGGGCCATATATAGGCCGGAGCCCCGAGAAATCAGGGCTCAGCGGTCCCTTTTTTTTTTTTTTTTATCATGCGGAAATCCCTTCGGATACCCCCCCGCCGGCCAGCGAGGGCGGTTATGTCGGGCTTGCACCGACTAAAACCGCACGCCGTCTCGGGTCTTCAGACGCCGGGGTGTAAGGTTACCCATAGAGCATATCCCTCGCACCCCGGCTGACCCTGGGCCATCTCACCACTAACAGCATCGCTCATCCTGTCTCCTCTGAAAGCAGAGGAGTACGGAGAGCGATGTGTTCCCGCCACGTTGGGTATTGGCCGACGATCAATGCCAACCCTATGAAGGGGTGAAGGGGAAGCCATTGACCGCCGCCCAGGGTGTACCGGCCGCTCCGATTCCGTTCCCCCCGGACTGCAGCGGGATCGGAATCGGAGCGACACTCGAGGAGGTTACCCAACACACACCCCCGGGCTCAGCGGTCCCTGCTCCGCCAGGAACTCATGGAGACATGGTGGGTGCGACTTGAGCACCCAAGGTGGGGGGAATCCACCATTGCGGCGGTGAGGCCAATCATGAAGGAGTGGTTGGAGAGGGACCATGGGGACCTCTCTTATCGGATGTGCCAGATAGTTACCGGACACGGGTGTTTCGGTAAGTATCTGTGGCGCATCCACCGGGAGACAACGCCGCAGTGCCAGCACTGCGAGGATCCTGGCGAAGACACGGCGCTCCACACGTGACACACGCGAGTTCGCCGCAGACTCGTCTACGCCCGGGACTACCGACCTCCATGATCGGGGCCTGAGGACGGCAGTTGGCCGACTCGCCGTCCTTACAGAAGCAGGCCGTGGCGGAGGTGTGTCGTGTGTGTCCTACACACGCCTGCCTACTCACCCTGGGGTTATCCTTTCGAGGGCTTACCCGGGGTGCCTGGCAATGGACACTTGGGCAGGACACCGTGCGGTTTTAGTCGATGCACGACAAAACCGCCCCCGCTGGCTGGCGGGGGGGGGGGGGGTATCCGAAGAGATTTCCGCACGTTAAAAAAAATATAAAAAATGCCCGAGACGACGGCATGCGGGTATTAGTCGGTTATAACATAACCACCCGCGCTGGCCGTCAGGGGGGTATCCGTGGGAATTACCGAACAAAAAAAAAGGTACCCAGTGACTATCTACCTTTCAGTCATAGCAACCTACTTAGAAGGAGTATTGCTGCTTGCAGTAGTAGTAACATGATCCTCCGACAATACAAGGCTTCACTAAAAAAGGTTTAAAGACTCCCTGTGCAGAAATCGGTATTCCTCTTAATGACGCAATGCACAAACAGACACCAGACAGGAGAATTTCATTACACATGCTATATTTCAAAAACCTACTGTGACATTAACCATTCCTCGATGCCAAACGATATGAGGTCATCAGTCAATCTCTTTGTAGTTTCGTTAACCAAGACAGCTCTACCTACACGCTTTCTATCTATAATTTTAAATTCATGTAGTTAAGATTTACAATCCTGCAGCAGAAATTTAACGTATGAACTAGTTTCTCGTTTTCCTGAAAATATTATGACGTTATTTACTGAATTCATTATTGTACCTATTTGCGAGTATATGCATTTTATAGTCAATGTTCTGCAGTCTGCAAATGTTCGAATAAAAGTCATGTATATTAAGGAAATGTCGCATAAATTTGTAAATAAGTGAGAGCATATTAAAATAAAATGATGCGTCGATATCACAACGGAACACTTGAGTCAGTAGTGATACTTTAATTTGAACGGAAGTCACCACTAAAAGTATCAACGCCGTTTGGTTTCAAAGTACACAAGCTTATTTTCGCAATCATTTGAAAATATTTACGATGATAGAAATAAAGCAAATAACGTACGCATCGTTCTGAAAGAGACAAAATGAGAATTGTGTTTATTTGAGCAAAAAATACTACTCTTCAGATACAAAGTGACAGACTCACTCCTTGCTCCAATTGCTCGATCGTAGCTTGATTTTATTAGTGCCATAAAATAGTAATTATGATATTTTTATGTACTATATTTTACAAATGTTGTCAACTCGAAAAGCAAATATTGTCCCGAGATATACTGAAGAGTATAATAGGTAAGTATGTATCGGTGTAGATCGGTTTTATTCTATAATAATATTCGCAGACATCTAAACCCAAACTACGCATAGCTAGTAATAATGGTTCTAGAATGTGTATGAAAATACTGTTTTTATGTATGTACATATTAAGACTTAAAGCCTTGCTTTTAAGGCATACCGAATAGGCTGGTTACACTGGTGATGTATCTACCATACACTATTTAAAATATTTTTTGTTTGTAATCGATAAACTCTGAAACTACTGATCCGATTTCAAAAATTCTTTCACCATTAAAATGACACATTACGTCTGAGTAACATTGGCTACTTTTTATACCGATATTCCCACGGGATCAGGAATTACGTGGGTGAAACCACGTGGCGATACTAGTATACTATATTCATAGGGTAAGTAGTGGACTGCCCACTCCATATCCTCTGTTCAGATAACAATGCGCTGCAAGAGTAACGCCTCTGGTGACGCAAGCGTTGCTTGTTTACTACCATAGTACGTAGTCTCAGACCAATAAAAAGCCATTTTTATTGGTCTGAGTACGTAGCATAATAATATGGTGGCATAACTTTGCAGCATCCGTTCTCCTACTCCTGATATGGTTTATCTTGTCTTCTACGAGAGCGACTGCAGTCTGATCGCCCACCTTGCTTGCTACCAAAAATAATGGAGGAGTAATTTAGTATACACTTACCATATTTTTACTGTAATTAACTAATAAAAAATACTAATAAAATAAAAATAAACTATAATTTTTCTGAAATTTTCCAATTTTCTGCCCAATTTGCGTAATTTTTCTTCCCGTAAGAACCTCCATCAAAGCTTATACTTTGATGCAGGTTCTTACGGGAAGAAATAAGAAACTCAAAAAAAAAAACAAGAATGAAATCGGCCATTTTTTTTTCTTTTAGGACGTACAGAGTAAAAAAGAAGTAGTCGGTTGACAGAAATGTGGGTGATATTAACCGACTCCATAAATAAAGGTTCTCTGTTTGACCTGTATGTTTGTTAGTTTAGTCTAAACGTGGATATGACTAAAAAGAACTAAACTACATGTATTCAAAAGGAATTCAAAGGAATGTAAAAAGCGAATTGTCTTCGACTGCGGTCTATAAAAATAGTCATAAAATTGATGCAGCTTCTAGTCCGGCAAACGTGCCGTGGATGACAACATGACATGACACGCACAAGGAACCGATACAGGAAACAAGCGCGCGCACATAACCCAGAATTAGCAATGTTCCCGTCGCGTTGCATCTGCCGTCAGACGACAAAAGCAAACACCTCATAAACAGAAAATTGTTTCAGTTAATGAGTGATTCTATACTGGATTCCATAGTTTTAATTTCTAAGGACCTTTATACAAATCTATAGTTTTAATGATTGTAGGTACTTACTAATTTCAGTCGGGGATGCGAGGGATATGCTCTATGGGTAACCTTACACCCCGGCGTCTGTAGACCCGAGACGGCGTGCGGTTTTAGTCGCTTCAAGCCCGACAACCGCCCCCGCTGGCCAGCGGGGGGGTATCCGAAGGGATTTCCGCACGAAAAAAAAAAAAAAGGTACTTACTAATTACATTAGGAACGTGAACGTTAGCTTAGTAGGTAGTAGGTGAGTTAAATTCTTACTATTATAAAATTGAAAGTTATTTGTGTCTGTACATTGGAGATATTAAAAAAAAACTTGGTTTATGAACACAATTTTTTTTTTATGAATTCTTGTCTGTTTGTCCGCGATGGACGCAAAAACTATTTAACGGATTTTGATGTGGTTTTTTCTATTAGAAAGGCTTTAGTCAGACTTAAAATCCGCCGTATGTTTGATCGCAATTGGTTAAGTAGAACCGGAGATATGACCAAAAACACCATAACCGACCTCCGCGCGAGTTGAGCCGCGAGCATCAGATAGTATGTAATATGTGACCTATGTCACAGGTGTGCAATAAAAAATAGCATCACCACCTTAGCGATGTGCCCGGTTGCATTC
The DNA here is from genome assembly GCA_946251805.1 of Cybosia mesomella. NCBI lineage: Eukaryota > Metazoa > Arthropoda > Insecta > Lepidoptera > Erebidae > Cybosia > Cybosia mesomella. The sequence goes on along the minus strand of OX276406.1, from coordinate 17,608,007 downwards.
GAGGCTCATAAAATTATAATGGTATTGTGATGCTTTTAACATAAAATAAATAACAGTTGTTATGCTTTATTCAACAAATAGGTGGCAGGATTCATGCTTATTGCAGAAAAGTTTGTAGTTATGCTTTTTCCCGTATATAAGCAGGTATACATAATTATATAAAGTGGATAATGCTTCTAGCAGAAAACATTGCCTACTGCTGTAGGTAATTTTAACTTTTAAGTATGACACATTTATTGTAAGACTTATTTTACGCCATTAGCTTATTATTATGTACGCCAAGTACGGTCTGTAGAGTTCTTCGATATTCTGAATATAATCCATAATAAGCAGTCTCCTGGAGCTAGTCACTGTGATGTTTACAACACTTTGCTCTAGGACCGCATGCATCAAAAGTCGCTCGGATTTAATGTAGTGTCTCTCTACCTTCTCAGGGCATACTTCTCGGAGAATATACATACCTCTAGCCGTTAGCCGTGAGCTACGATTGTCGGCAAGAGGTATCGTGAGATGCTCCGCAGAGATTAGTGTTTGAGCCTCTTCTGTGAAATATATGTTACGTCGGTGTGCTAGACGAGGTTAGCACCTGGAAAGTGTCTGGTTTAGCACCTTTTATAATTAATCGAAGCTTGAAATACATACATTACACTAATGCGTTTTCCCTCTAGGGTAGGTAGAGAGAACAACCCGCCATCTGCTTTTTTTTTAATGGTTTGAATTTCAATTGGATCAGTTCATATGTTCTGTAAGGTCAAGTCCAGCCTGCCTGCCTGCCCACTGACATGTGCCGGACATACTTGGTGTGTCATTCGCTGAGTAGGTACTCATTCGTTCTACGTGCTTAACTACTTTGGCATCAGCGGCGTCCAGAACCCCTTTCAATTCGCGTTAGATACTACAAACTCCTTCAGGCCACACCATTACCGTAGGTATATCGGTATTCCTCTTCATAATGACCTGCGTAATGACCGAGTTACCTTCTCATGACGAAAATCAAGAATGTAGAGTGAACTCTACATTAATGATTTTTCTGCCTGTAGTATTATATCGGTACCTATACATATTGTTGATGTTTGATGTAGTACGATTCGGTTTACTTTCACAGTACAATATTGCCAGAGTTCAACATTCTACAAAAGTTAAATTTATACCAATATTTGTTATGTCATCAATAAAAATAAACAATATTATATTACCCACCTATCTCTCACGTATGTGAAATGTTTATTTATATTAATAGTTTATATATATTAGAACCCTATGTAATTAGTTGGCATGGTTCCGAGTAGGTAGGAATGCACGGGGTTGCGTTACGAACATGACATATTATGCTGAAACAAAACAATTCGTGTGAATGCCGGACAATGCCAGGCGGGGTGACGCTAGGGTAGCAACATTACACCAAATGTTAATACGGGACAACGTCACGTAGGTATTCTGCTACATAGGTATTAAATACAAATAAGAATCAGTGACTCAATGACGGGTAACTTGACTACTTATTTTACAATTTTTTTAATACGAGGGAAATATGCCTAAACTAAAATTGGTACATCATAATTAATAGTTATGTATATAACTACTTAATTACATAATTTTGCCTACTTAAGTCACCGAGCAAAACCTCCATTATTTCAATTGTTTTGGAATTTTTAAATACATATTATTTTCTTCTTATGTACTTAATTTTAACCGTTACATTTAAACAAGAAGGAATTGTCCTAAATGCACAAGACTTTGGTGCCAGCGAGGGCGGTGTTCGTTCAGCTTCGGCGGCGCGAAGAGATCGCCACACATGGGACGCATCTGTGCGCCCGCGCCGGAGGTGTAACCTTCCAGTCAAAGCTATAGTACAGTCTTGTTTTTTTTTTTCTAGAATAACAAGGAAACATTTTGAGTGAATTTAGGTACCTACATATAAAATTTACTACATATATGCATAATATCTACTACAATTTATCTAGAAACCTCGTCCGCTCTGAAAGCGATGATACCAGAGGCCCGTTTATTAGAACCAGTGTCAATAAGGTATGTGTTACACTATAAAACCCAAACTGATGTGTACCATGGATACATTTGGGCATGTAATCATGGTTTGCTATGTAACAATGTGACTCCGATCGCATTAACTAGGACGGTTACCAGCTTCGCAATCAACCCAAACTTAAGCGTAGCGAGATTTGCCTATCCAACAATAGGTCAACGTGACCGGTCGAATTTTTCCATTGATTTAGTTTTTCGGTGATTATTCCTCGATGGTAAGACCGATCTGGACATTCGACCCCTTACGACACTCAGTAATGTCTACTTGATCACCGTGGCAAATTTGGTCGAGATCGGTCAAACGGTCTCGGAGGAGTATCATTTGTTTGAAATGCAACTTTGAAACCAAAGACGCTTCGCTCGCCTTCGGCTCGCTACGCTTAATTAGTATTTGAATGCTTTCAAATGGAATATACAGGAATGTTTTAAACAAATTTAATCAAAATTCAATAGAACTGCTACCTATTGTTATAACTTACCATTAGTCGCTTAAAGAAATACTACACTTATTTCATATAATCCATTTACAAAGAAATAAAGAAGTTCGTTTCTAAAAATTCTTAAAATACTGTTAAAAGCGATTTTAAGAATAAAGGTATTAAGTTCAAAAGAATTAATACCTACCTATTATTATCAACAAATACCAGATGAAAACATTTAGGGCGAGCAATGAATTAGCCGAAGTTTGTAGATTGAGACAATAGGGTTGTTATCAGCAACGCAGGTAGTTCATAGCTAGACTATACATTCGGCACACGTGTGACGTATTTTCTTCTAAACGCAGCTGTGGAGGCCTCCGCAGATGTTTTATGGCACTGAACATTTCCAAGACGCTTTATTATTTATTACGATATTGCCGTTTAGAGCCTAATCTTCGTTTTTATTATCCAGAGAAACAATGGTCATCTTTGGGCAGTACTATTTTTGGCATACGGTGTGCAGCTGGGGCAACTCTGCGTGGGAAAGTATTTCTTGACTAAAATAATTACCCTTCTAATTTGGTATTTTTCTAAATAAAGACAGTGTTTTTTAAACGAAGTCTGTTAATTTACTTTCTATGAGTCTATCAAACACGTAAAAGTAAGTAGGTATAGAGATTTATAATTATCATAAGGCTAGATATTCGTTGTTGATTTATACTCAATAAAATAGTCCAAACGAGCTAGGATGCATATGCATTTTATTATTCTACAGAAACATTAATCACTCAGACATTATTTCTAAAAAAGATTACAGTTCTGAGACACACATTAATAGACAAATCGTTTCTTCGCTGAATCGGACTCCGGGAAACCGTTGCGGATTAGACTGATGCGGACACAAATGCTTTAGTTAAATTCCTTAAAACTTAAACTGGTTATGAATACTTCTTAGGTGAATTAGGTATGAAAAATATCAGAGGCACTGATATATCTACCCGTTTGTATAGAACAAAGACATTCGGTATTTTTACACGAAAATACTACAACCTACTGTTGTGGCTTAGTTCAGTATCATCTATGAATAATTATGTCTATGTTATTGATACTAGTAAGACACACATGTACTTATCCAATAACTCTAAGGAACTTTTTCATACTTTTTTGTCTATTTTGACCTATGAGCAGGTACCTACCAACTTATAAACGTGGAAACTAAACTTGAAATAAATCGGAGATAGGCACGCAATAGCGGCGGTAAGGCCCATCATGGAGGATTGGCTAGAGAGGCAACACGGAAGCCTCTCGTACCGACTGACACAGGTGATCTCCGGGAAGGGGTGCTTCGGGTACCACCCGCATCGGGTCAGGAAAGAGCCAACGCCTGAGTGTCATCACTGCGACGCGAGCGAGGACTCAGGGCTGCACATGCTGGCGGACTGCCCGGCGTGGGAGGCGCCGAGGCGTGACCTCGTGGCAGCCATCGGGGTGGGAGTCCTCTCGCTCGGCAGCATGATTGCGGCAATGGTGCGGAGCGCAAGCGCGTGGGCCGCCGCCACCTCCTTCTGCGAGCATGTAATGCTCGCGAAGGAGATGGCGGAGCGCGCCCGGGAGAGATTTAGAACTCTCCCGGCCCGCCGAGCCCGCAACTTGCTCACCGCGCGTCGCAGGCGACTCAGGCGCCGGAGGTCGCTTAACGACCTCTGTCCTCCATGAGCGCAGGCCTGGGGGTGGCAGGTAAGGCCGCCTGTCACCCCAGCAGAAGCAGGCCGGGACGGTGGGGCGGCTAGCACCCCTCCCCCAAACCGGGGCAAGATGGGGACACCGTGGTTCCCAAACTCGAGGGGGCCATCTCGAAACAGGAGATGGCCCAGAGTCAGTCAGGGTGCGACGGATATGCTCCATGGGCAACCTTACACCCCGGCGTATTTAGACCCGAGACGGCGTACGGTTTTAGTCGGTTCAAGCCCGACATAACCGCCCCCGCTGGCCGGCGGGGGGGGGGGGTATCCGAAGGGATCTCCGCACGAAAAAAAAAAAAGTACATATAGGCAAAAATGCTATAGATACAGAATAAGATGTATGGGGCCCCACCAAGATCTTCGAGGTCAAAGTCAGCTCACGTGCTAGTCGCTAGGTACGCCTGCTGACATCGGGGTGGGAGTCCTCTCGCTCGGCAGCATGATTGCGGCAATGGTGCGGAGCGCGAGCGCGTGGGCCGCCGCCACCTCCTTCTGCGAGCATGTGATGCTCTCGAAGGAGATGGCGGCGCGCGCCAGGGAGAGGTTCAGAACTCTCCCGGCCCGCCGAGCCCGCAACATGCTCGCCGCGCGTCGCAGGCGACTCAGGCGCCGGAGGTCGCTCAACGACCTCCGTCCTCCATGAGCGCAGGCCTGCGGGTGGCAGGTGAGGCCGCCTGTCACCCCAGCAGAAGCAGGCCGGGACGGTGGGGCGACTAGCGCCCCTCCCCCAAACCGGGGCAAGACGGGGACACCGTGGTTCCCAAACCCGAGGGGGGCATCTCGAAACCGGAGATGGCCCAGGGTCAGTCGGGGTACGAGGGATATGCTCTATGGGCAACCTTACACCCTGGCGTCTGTAGACCCGAGATGGCGTGCGGTTTTAGTCGGTTCAAGCCCGACATAACCGCCCCCGCTGGTCGGCGGGGGGGTATCCGAAGGGATTTCCGCACGAAAAAAAAAAAAGGTACGCCTGCTGACCCCCAGGGGGCCATCTCGAAACCGGAGATGGCCCAGGGTCCGTCGGGGTGCGAGGGATATGCTCTATGGGCAACCTTACACCCCGGCCGGCGTCTTAAGGCCCGAGACGGCGTGCGGTTTTAGTCAATTCAAGCCCGATATAACCGCCCCCGCTGGCCGGCGGGGGGTATCCGAAGGGATATCCGCACGAGAAAAAAAAATCAAAGACCTGCTGATTATCGGACGAAACTCTGTCATATACTATCCTTTCGGGGTTGGAGTTCAGACAGTCGCTCCCGTTGTAGGGGAGATAAGCCAATTCAAGATAAAACAGAAATGTGTTAAATCTAACTTTTGTTGATACTATTTTGAATTTCGAGGGGAATTTAAATTTTAATCCGAAGTCAACAGACCAAATATAACGAATAGGTCCCTAAGTATTTATGTAATTATAGAGCCATTGCCGCGCGGCTTAGGCTGAATTTCACCAGGGAAAATCCGTTCAACCAAACCCGGTTCTCATGTTTTGTAGGATAATAGAAATTCATCAAGTAAAATGTGGTAATCTCAGACTAAATTAGTATATTAGTATAGTCTTTTAGTCTCAGGTGGTAACGCAGTTGAGTTCGCCTTAATATGACAACCACAGCGAATGGCGTAGCAGTAGAGCGATCGAATGCTACGTGAAGGTCGCGGGTTAGACTACCGCTCAGTGCAAATATTTGTACTTATGCATGAATGTGCATATTTGCATTGGTCTGGGTGTTTCTATGTATAATATGCATGTTTTCACAAAACAAAAATCTAAATACCTATGTTAATCGGCATTCCCATAATATGGGCTAGTTAAGCTATGCTTATTTTTGTCTAGATAGAGCTGTGTATAGATTTGTTCTATAATGTATTTAATTTATTATTTATGTAATCACAGTTCCTAACATTGATGAAATTCAGTCTTAAGCTATTAAGAGTAACAGTGACAGTGGAGCCACATAGACCATTATAGGTATGCACTCAAATAGCAAGACTAAAGCCGGTATATTATATCTAACATCTAGGACTATCGGACGAAAGAGGAGCTGCCATCTGAGCCACACAACCCTGGAGAATCTAAAATTCACCCTAATGATGACGTTTTATAACTCTTTAGGTACTTAAGTGTTATTTGTTCCTATTTGTATAATGGTATATCCCGAATAAAAGGTACGATGATACACCCATATATATATACGCGGAGCCTATTACTGTGTACTGGCAACATTTCCAGACTCCCTGCCGCTGCTAATGAGATTTTTCCCGTCCCGATCAAACCCAATCGTGAGATCGCACACAAATTACGCCCCGAACCCACGAGGCAACTTGGCAATTTTCTTACAACAGTTAACTCCTCAAGTATTTACTATTTTCGTTATCTAAAGCAGGTGTCACTAACACGAAAAAAAAAACGTTTCGAAAATAAACCGCAGCATCGTAAAACTCTTAACAAAATAAACTTGGCAAGGCGTTAATCTCGTTTGGTAAAATTTTTAAAACATCTGTACCGCGTTATAGCTAAGTAGGGGATGACATTTTATCATTACCTTGTACTTACTTGGTTGGAGTGATGATAGTTTAAGCTGTAGGGCGCATAAGACTGTACGGTCGTTATTGGTGCCGATTATGTTGCGTTTCTCACAAAAATAAATGTATTCCGAAATTTCATTCTGTTTGGCATTCGATTGTAAGTTGATTAGTCAAATTATGCAACTTGGGCGCCACCAAGACCTTCGGAGCCAAACCAACCTAACCTTCAAGCCGGTACACCTGTTGATTGAAGGACGAGGTTCAGGCGCAGGCTTAATGCGTTTTATTGTATTGTACCCTCCGTTAAGCAAGGATAAAGTGAGAACTTATTATCTGAACTAATTATAATAAAATCGTATAGAAATAGTCTCTACTACATTAGCTTTCTTACATTCGTTTAAAAAAATACTCAGTTTGTAATTTAGAAAATTCTACGCGGATGAAGTCACGGCAGTCAAGGGCGAGCCTTTAGCTATGTTTATGCAGGTAACTTTAAACTGTAATAAACAAAATAGTTTTGTATTTGGCCACTACCTAGCTAATAGCATGTAGATAAGACTAACCAAAAATGAGGTAAGAGTTAGGACGTAACAATGCGAGATGGTGCAACTCACCTGTCTAATCTATGAACTGTAAATCTCCCAATTTCTACTCGTAAGTACTTGCAAAGCGTGGCTTTTTTTGACATAAATATAAAATGTATTTTAATTATTGTTGTTACCCATGTTTATATTTAAAATAAAATGTGTAAAAGAGTATGATGTTTCGGTACCTAATTGAATAACTAGCGCATGAGCAACAATTTCTTCCCGATCTCTACCAAACTTTAATATATACCAAACATATTCCTAACATACACACATCGATATTGAAATACCTTTTTTTTTTTTTTTTTTTTTATCGTGCGGAAATCCCTTCGGATACACCCCCGCCGGCCAGCGGGGGCGGTTATGTCGGGCTTGCACCGACTAAAACCGCACGCCGTCTCGGGTCTTCAGACGCCGGGGTGTAAGGTTACCCATAGAGCATATCCCTCGCACCCCGGCTGACCCTGGGCCATCTCACCACTAACAGCATCGCTCATCCTGTCTCCTCTGAAAGCAGAGGAGTACGGAGAGCGATGTGTTCCCGCCACGTTGGGTATTGGCCGACGATCAATGCCAACCCTATGAAGGGGTGAAGGGGAAGCCATTGACCGCCACCCAGGGTGTACCGGCCGCTCCGATTCCGCTCCCCCCGGACTGCAGCGGGATCGGAATCGGAGCGACACTCGAGGAGGTTACCCAACACACACCCCACTCGAGGAGGTTACCCAACACACACCCCGATATTGAAATACCTACCTATAAAATTATATGGACTACGCTCAAATAGGTGAAGAGCCTCTAAATGGGATATCCGGTGCGATATTGGCAATGCCTGAGTGACACTTCTGGCACTTCTGGGGTTGCATTGCGAGTGTTTTTATATATAGAGCGGTAACCACTTGTATTGAAGTGTGTATATTTATCTTGTTTGCTATTTAGAAATTTAATATAAAAGAACAATGTCGGCAGGTATTTTCCAGCCCGTCTCAAATTTACTTTCTAGGTTTATGGTAATTTAATTTAGGGTGTAAGGTTTAATAACCAACTTCACCCGCTAGCCGGTACACCTGCTCAAACACTGCTTTTCTCTCGCAATTGGGGGGGTCAGAGGGCAGTCGCTCCCGCAAAAGCCATGATAAGACAAATGAAGATGAGGAGTAGGAAAGTGAACCCTGAGTCTCATAGTACAAGCTTTGGATGCAATCGGCTATTTGCACGGAGCTGGGTGTTTCTATATACCTATATAATATGCATTTTTTGCAAGAAAATAATATACCTATAACTATGTTTTTCCACATTCCAGAAACCATATAACAAGATATGCTTAGTTTGGGTCCAAATAGCGCTGTATAGTTTGTCCCGGAATATTTATTAATCTATTTTTATTTATAACGCTGTAATGATAATAATAATAATCACGTTACCACGGATAGTCTATGTTTTACGGATTTTTGAAATTACCTTATGGTTTTGCGGACTTATGAAAAAAAGTTATTAATTGCAATTAATTTATCATGTGTGAATTACTTAATTGAAATCAGTCATGGTGAAGGTTGAAACTTAGGCTGTGGACTAAGTTTCAACCTGCACCAGACTTTCTTCATGGTTTCCTCGATGGCACTATGCTACTATCAGTTGTTGCGAGTAACCCGTGAGAAACTTAAGATAACGGGAAGTGTAGGTACTTTATTTTATGAATGAAACTAAATTGTTCGTCGAGCCATCCCATGGGTACCGCCAGATGTTGACGTCGGTTCACCTTGGGAAAATTAGGGTTTTAAAAGCGTATTATTTTGTTGATGGCTTCGAAAAAGTTACTCTACAATTAATTAGTGTTTAGTGCAGAAACTAAATACATATTCGACAATGTCATAAATATAACTAGATACAATTAAGTGTCCTCTACCTATTTCCGTACCCATTTGTCAGCTTGGGAACAATCAATGATGTTTAGGTAAGGTATCTACGATATATACTGACACATACCTACCTTTTTGACAAAACTCTTTCAAAACCGTATTAAATAGGTATGTAAATATGACTTCTATGTATAGGTACTACCAGACCGACAGTAGGGAACAATAAATTTAGTATCGCGAGAGGCGACCCGACCACCCCACGCGCAAATTTTTGTAGCTTTCATACAGATGACATTACAAAAAGGCGCACTATGCCTATACAGATAGGTTTTAAAATTCATTAGCTCTAGGTTCTGTCACTCAGGAACCGTAATGCAATGTTTTGTTCTAAACAGCGATTCTCTAATAGTAAGTTTACATAAATTTGGATTTGGCATGTTACAAAGAAGAGACAGATTCCACCTAAGATTGCTACGGTTTTTTAGAGCGTTCTCAATATTGCACACCGGATGTCTACAGCTTGATATGTTTTTAGAGGAGTGAAAACCGAAGCTATAGTTTTAATATTTTACAAACACAGTTTGAACTATTCTAACTACTTTAGGTACCAAACTGTCAGTCCGATGTACGATAGAGTTCTCTACAAAACCGAAGCAAGCCGATTTTAGAGCTAACGGTATCTATATATTAATTACTTTACTTCTTAGCGACCATTTTTAGTACGGTTCCACTTCTCCCTAATAACCTATCACCACGTAGGAAGACTATAAAATATTTTTCAGTCTCACATATCAGAAGGATTTTCCATATAGATGCCTACTTAACTCTACTGCTTAGCAGAAAACCATAACTAATAGGTTCTACGTAGAGCCATTCAAGTGCGGCAGCCGTCAAGAATCAAGAATAAATATACTTAATAAACATTCGGTTTCGAATTACAAATTACAATAAATTATTGAAGATTTCCAATATGGCTGACCAAAATGGCCGCCACAAATCATAAAAAAGTTGCAATTTATAAATCGTAAGCCTGATGCTTTCGTGTTCGGAGTCGTTAGCCAGTATCGTTAGTCGTGCCCGGTACTGTTTTGTCATAAATTTAATTATAACTAGTTTATCTACAAACTAATTCAATAATTTAAAATTAAAACTCCAAATGTGTGGCCTTTTAAGCTTATTCTTTTTCCTACTACACTATTATTATATCAATATTGCGAAGTGCTCACAGTACGCCTTAGAAGTTATTATTCTAAGGAGGCAGCTTTTTATACAAAGAATTACTTATACTCCAACAACATAGTAAGCTTATTTATGTATGACCAAGTCAGCTGAATAAACGTAGAAGCTACTCTGTATGTCCAAGGCTTCAAAAACCGGACAACATTTAAACGTAAATTTTCCATTTTTATTGGCGATGGGCTAGTCACGGAGTAAGGAAGAAGATGCTTTCCTTCTTTTTACCCGACTGCCAAAGAAGGGTTATGTTGCGTATCTTGTATGCATGTAATATTCTTTATTGGATTTATATTGATATGGATTTCAATGAATGAAGGTCTGATTTGATGATTTTTGACGCTTTTAAAGGTGGTTTCAAAAACATATACAACTTACTTACTTGTTTTAATGTAATTTGGAATGAGGAATAATAAAATTAAGTGTTTACGGAGCTAACAATCTTTCGTTTGTTGTTGCAAGATTCGTTTCTCTTGTATGCTAGCTAAAAAGCTGCAAATGAATGCTGCTGAAAAGACCGATCCCAGTTTGATAGTAGGCGGGACCCATAAATTATTTTCGGTGTATGATTTGCAAATGGGTACCTCCGTCCTCCATGAGCGCAGGCCTGGAGGTGGCAGGTGAGGTCGCCTGTCACCCCAGCAGAAGCAGGCCGGGACTGCGGGGCGACTAACGCTCCTCCCCCAAACCGGGGCAAGACGAGGGCACCGTGGTTCCCAAACCCGAGGGGGCCACCTCGAAACCGGAGAAGGCCCAGGGTCAGTCGGGGTGCGAGGGATATGCTCTATGGGCAACCTTACACCCCGGCGTCTGAAGACCCGAGACGGCGTGTGGTTTTAGTCGGTTCAAGCCCGACATAACCGCCCCCGCTGACCGGTGCGGGGGTATCCGAAGGGATAAAGGATAGCACCTGCTATCAAACTTGTTTTGTTCTTTTCAGCAGCAGTCGGGTTTTTTTTAATGATAAATAAGATTGGTAACTTTCGCGCTGCCGTGTATAAGTCTCAATGGCGTAGCGGGTAATGAGTGTGACTGTTGTATAATGAGGTGTGGGGCTCAACATTTTTGTTAGCTAATTCTCACTAGCAGCAGAGACTAAAGGTGTGCCCAGTAGACTGTAATAGGCCCGCCCCTATTAAGACCGACTAACGAATCCAAAAAATGTGCCTAGCGAAATGTGTTAGTAACAAAATATTTCTTAGCCTACTAGTAGTGAATCCACATCACATAATTACTGTAGACACTGTTTATATTTCAGTAGACGTATGTACTCGAACCTAGCGTCCTAGCATCGGACTGTCTCACATATCTGATAATGCGCTCAGAATTGCTCAGTATGTCGTTTTATTGTGATTGCTCAGGATAGGTACTGTGAGAGCTCTGTCATATTATATCCTACGGAGGATGGATGCGCATCGTTTCCGGACATTGAGTTCTATGTACTACGTAGTACATAGAACTCAATGTTTCCGGATGGCACCTACGCCTCCGTGCACTATAACTGCGTGGTAGCCTCAACAATACCCTGAACGCATTATTATACTGAACGCGTAAAACACTAAAAGCCTTCTATAATTCATATAACTAACCCAGAGACTACAGTTGTAGAAGGAGAGTAAGTATAGATAGTACAATATACCTCAGCCAACCTTGAGTTTAATTAGAAAAGAAAGTATTCATCTATCAGTAGATAAATGACTTGTAAAGCTATCAAGTGACAAAAGTTTTTGGTGTTCACGATCATCCATATATTTAATCGTGTATGGAGAATGCATTTATCTCTGTAATAACTAGTTATATTTAGAAGTTTGGATAATGAAGCTATTAATATTTTGTCGGGTAGGAACGTCATCAGTGTGGTAACGAATCCCAAAATATATTTAAACTTGGTGAATGTCTAGTATTGCTCGTCTTTTCATCCTTTTACGGATATTTATAATACCTAAGGTGTTTTGAATAACTCTAATTCGTGAATAACCGGATAATGCGAGGAAACATTTTGTTACGTGAGAGTAGGTATCTATAAGATCAAAAAAACGTATGCCATCCATTCTATATTTGAAGTAGAATAACGCATCATCATTATTACAGGAGCACCTTGTTTTACCTATACTTTTAGCTGTTCTTTGAAGCCCAGGGTCCTGTCCTACTCTTTTTCTTGATTCAATTTTAACGGGAGCGACTGCCGTCTGATCCAGCCATCCTCGAGAATAGAGCCTGCGCCAGAGCCTGCCCATATACCCTATAGTACAGTCGCCATCGGTATTAGCTTAACATATTTCAAGTTACTATAACCACATTAGCTCTAAAACTTTACATAAAATAATGAAAATGATATAAAAATGACAAAACTTGTCCTCTGACGACTAAAAAGATGTTTAACAATTATAGTTACATTCATTGTTTATTAATTTATTTCAATGTAAAGATCGTTTGTAAATTTCTTAGTGTTCAGCAACTTCTGAGGGCGACTGTACAATAACTTGCGTTACCTTCAGGCTTCAGGCGTATCTCAGGGTGCTTTTAATTAAGTAAAAATATTATATTATGATATAAAGTTTATGTTCTATGAATTTTATAGTAGTCATAGATGTTTATTTATCACATCACTTATATAAATGTAGATCATTTCTCAAATGATCTAAATTAGAATTAAGAGAATTAAACTAAACTGGGTTAACAAGTTTATTCATTTTAAGTTTCCTTCCTCGCCAGTCCAAAGAGGCCACACGGTGATCTGTGTAAACCGAGTCTGTCCGCCGCAACTAACTGGGGTAATTTTCTATGGAACTCTAGCTAGCTAGCTATGAGGATGGTGGTCTGAATCAGACACAATCCATCCGCTCCACATTATGGCTTGGCCGTATGGAGGTTTGTGTTTGTGCCATTGGTAACCATCTTGACCCCTCTATGAGAATACAGAGACTGTGAACCCACCCGCTCTCTTCTGTCTCTACACAGTGCCCTCTGCTAATCAGAGGGATACACGCGAAGAAACAGAGTAAGTAACCTTAAACATAGGCGACAGAAATGCCTTAGCAGAACATTAGCCTGCCCAAAAGGAAGTAAGGGAGGCGTTTCCGCTTCGGAAAAAATGTAGGTACCTACATCTAGACCCATGGTACTATGTATTCCCATAGGAAAATGTATTTATTACACATTATAATATAATATTCATTAAGTCAGCTTCGGCTTAGAGTTGACACTGCGCAGGCTCCTTCTTCGTACATATCTTTGTTAGTATAAGTATGAGATAAATAAATTAAATATTTATGATATAGTATAGCATCGAAGCCATCGCCTTGACGGGCCCTGGCCGTGGGATCGATCCTGGGGCGATTACGTCACAGATATTTTTAGTAGCGGCTCGCCGACGCTTCACACAAAAAACTTTAAGGAAGGGTGGCGCCATATATCAAGTTATAGGTGAAACGAGTTCTATAATAGGTATATCTGCTTTCTAAACGTTTCTGTCTCCAATTGCCTATTGGTCGCACTACGGTCTTTAAAAAGTAAAATTCAAAAATCATAAATTTTATTCCTAAGATATAAAATTAAATTTCAAATAGTGATTTATGGCGACACGATCCAATAACTTTCCATTAGCTCGACACAGTAGCTGGCTAAAGCCTCGCAGCCCTCACAGGATGTGGGATCACCGATGCAATCGGTTATGGGGACCCAACGCCGACATTTTATATACCTATATATGCAATAAATATAGTTCAGAAATGATGGACAAGATAAACGGTAAGCTATCGAATCGACTCGCTGTCGCCGTCTCTGTCTAACGCATGGTAGGTGCAGGAGGCGGCGCGCTGGGAGGTGCACCGCAGTGGAGATGGTTATTTTTTTTGTATCTTGTCAATGAAGGGACGGGTAGGGGCGGGCCGCAACTCCGACGCAGGATTCAGTTTGGCTATAAACAGCAGTCCGACTGCGCTCATCGTGCGCGCATGATTTTTGATCACGCGCGATATTTTCCATTTAGTGCAACACAATGAATTATGAACCTTGTGAGAACAGAATAGTGCCTGTGGCAATTAAACTCGAGGAGGACATTGAATATCCAGAGGACGACGAACATTACTACGGTTACGTGCCAGTCGAAGTAGAGCGCCAAGCGGTGGCACCAGCCTTTGCCCCTTCCTCACCTACTAACTTAATGGACTTAAGCAATGGTTCTGAGAGACCCACTATGCATCAACATTGGCCTTCAAATATAGTATACGACGCCGACGAACGAGAATACCAGCAAGCAACTTTTGAACCACAATACATCGATCACGTCGACCACCGGCATAGACAAGTACAACCAACCAGAAATTATTACTTCGATGATTCCAATTCGCAAGACAGGATACCAAATTTTTATGATCCCAGTGAAATACCGAAAATTGGTGAAGTTGGTTACAGGCCGGAGGAAAGGAGGGACGATACAGATGATCAAAGGCGATCGCGATCAAAACGATCGAAGGCATCAAGGAAAAAGACGCAGTCCTTTGAAGAGATGCAAATACAACGTGTGATGGCTAATGTGAGGGAGCGGCAGCGAACGCAAAGTTTAAACGAAGCGTTCGCTAGCTTACGCCAGATCATCCCATCATTGCCAAGCGATAAACTGTCCAAAATACAAACGTTGCAACTAGCAACGCAATACATAGAATTCTTGTATCAAATACTATCAAATAGTGATTCGGCAGGAAACAGCGACAATAATAGTGATTCGGGTAGTGAACACGGTAAATATCTCGCTCAAGATAAGTTAAGTTATGCCTTCTCTGTGTGGAGAATGGAAGGAGAGTGGACAACCAATGGACAAACGTGATAAAACATTAGTGACTAAGGACATTGAAAACAAAAAAGACGCTTATATATATTCCATTCTATGATCGATCGTGTGAAGTTATGTGTAAATGATAGAACAAAAGTGTTAGATTATAGAAAAGAAATAAATGTGATGATAGCTAATTAAGTCGATTTTAGGATTATAGTCTTTGCAATCTTCGAATGCTCGGTAATCGTATTACCTACGGTCTATTTATCCGTTCTTATCGATCCGAAACCAGAAGAGGATATGAGTTCTTTGTAAGAGTTATTTACCTACTTAGGTAGGGTGATGACTGATCCACCCATAGAACTAATAATAATAAAACAATACTGTGTTATTATTAAGAGTTCTATGGATCCACCAATAACCAGCTGCCTCCCAGCTTGTTTGAGCTCTTATCAGTCGATATAATACTTCTAAACGACTTCTTGCTTCTAGCTTGTAACGGTTTTTTTTGAACAATTACTATTATTGCTAATGAACACTATACCTGCCTACTGGCAGGTGGATATGTAGGTAGAAGATAGTTTCACTACAAAGATAAAATAATTCCTGAAATACATGTGCTGTAAATACAATTGGTCTAAAAAAAAGGATAATTTATCTAATATTAGTAAGTACCCAATTTAATTTGATTATGATTATAATAACGTTCAGCTGAATACCAAAAATGTTAGGTAAATGGGGCATTTTTTGCATGTATATTTAAACAAGGCAAAGATATTTTTACTGTTACATACTTCTTACAATAAAAGTGATTACTTACATAAAAAAGTACCTTTTTTTTCGTGCGAAAATTCCCACGGAACTCCCCCCTCCTAACCAGCCAGCGGGGGAGGTTATGTCGGACTCGAACCGACCAAAACCACACGCCGCGTGTCGTCTTGGGTCTCTAATGCCTGGGTGTAAGTTGGTCCAATAAGGAAATTCCCTCGCTCCACGGCTGACCTTGAGCCATCTACGGCTTAGAGATGGCCCCCTGGGGTATATGAACAACGGTGTCCCCATCTTGCATCTTGTCGTTGATGTTGCGGGCTCGGCGGGCTGGAAGAGTTCTAAATCTCGCACGAGCCAGCTCCGCTGCCTCCTTCTCGACTCTCGAGCCTTACTTGCTCACAGAAGGAGGCGGACATAAGAAGTGGTGACCAGCATTTTCATTTCCTGTTTGTTTAAAAACGCATAATTTAGAATTAATTTATATTTATGTATTTATCGCCATAAGGCGTAGGTAACAGACCGTATCTTGGATGACATTTTCATACCTACATAGAAATATCTAGACCAATGAGCGGGCACCAAACCTGCGACATCTGACTTCATAATTGAAGGTAAAGCCTTCAATAATTATGAAGTCAGATGTCGCAGGTTTGATGCCCGCTACGCTACACAGATTACTTAAGTAGGTATTTCCGCAATCTAATTTATAAGTTCATGTAGTTTAAATAATTAAATCGCCTCTTCATCATCCCAGCGGTGTCCCGTCCCTGTTACCTTTAAAGCTACCAATTTGGAGACCGATTTCATACTCATTCTAAGCGTTTTTATTTGGCGTATTAGCTATTATGGAAGCGACTGCCGTCTAACGCCTAACCCCAATAGGAAAGCCTGCGCCAGAGCCTTGTCCTTTGTTCAGCAGGAGTACCTTTTTTTTTTTTTCGTGCGGAAATCCCTTCGGATACCCCCCCGCCGGCCAGCGGGGGCGGTTATGTCGGGCTTGCACCGACTAAAACCGCACGCCGTCTCGGGTCTTCAGACGCCGGGGTGTAAGGTTACCCATAGAGTATATCCCTCGCACCCCGACTCACCCTGGGCCATCTTACCACTAACAGCATCGCTCATCCTGTCTCCTCTGAAAGCAGAGGAGTACGGAGAGCGATGTGTTCCCGCCACAGGTGTGGCCAGTTATTATTCTTATACTATCACACAGTAGGGCGAAGACATTCCCTCGAACTTTCTACCCATCATAAGAGTTACTGTGCTTGCTACGCCATCTTTTGGCTTTGTTTGTATTTGCAGAATAGGTCGCATACAGCAGTTTAAGGCAGTATCAATTATAAGCTGGACCTATGTACATATACCAGCAAACATCTTGAACAAAAGTCGGCGTAGTATGGGCGAGCTTGCGCATGTGCACTACCGAGCAAAAATAAGGACCAACCAAAAACCAATAAAAAAAACTGATTAACCAATAACGCGACACCTTCGAGCCCGTGATTGGTTTATATTATATGATGGGTGATTTGTCATTTAGGTACCTAAAGGTTGCGCCTTTGCACCACACTTCCGGCTCGAGGGCCGGTTACACAATTTAAAAGGTATACGTGGTATGCATATTTGATTGTATAACTGGATTGCCTGCTTCTTGCATAGCGCCGCATCCGAGTGTTGTGCCTCAGGGGTCCGTCTTATCGCCTAATCTCTTTCACATGCATATCAATGATACATTGCCAATGGCATTCTGCATCCTGGGTTTATAACGGACACCTGTTAGTCAAGTACCTAGAACAGTGCAGCGGACTGTTGTCCATACCATTGGGAGTTCCGAGGCTACAGTATGCGTATAGATGTAGTACCTGGTGGTATTTTGCCATTATCATGGTGAGTGTTCTGATGAACGCTTGCAATGAGTACCGGCGCTAGATGACGGAACGACACGGTAAAGTATTTTTATGTGACGAATAGAAATTGATCTTATAGGAATAAAATAAAATTTAAACTTTAATGGTACAAAAAAAACATCTTTTTTTTAAAGGCTCACGTTTGGCTTTTAACACACCAGGGGCCCGATTCAGTAAAATACGTTTATAATACTTGCGATTTTCTAAAATATAGCTTACGAAAACGTAACGTGATATATCGATGAGTAAAACTTTGGTATTGTGGTACTGGTAAGTGACGAAGTGGTCTACGACGAATCACGTTTGCCTAAAAGGGATAATATGTTCCTCGCGTCTTGAAGAGTTTCAGGTTTATAACTTTACGGAAACACCCGACTCAGGCGGGGAATTCCAACCTTAGCTGCACGCATAATGAATGTGTCGCCGAAATTTCAATTTTATCTGTATGCAGTTACAGTTTACTTATATTAGTCGCTAAACAACCATTACAGTGCCGTGCCGTCAGTAAAGGAGGCCCTGAATCGCACCTTCTCCTTTCCTACCCAGCTAACAAGCTATTAAGCTATTCCTATCAACCCAAGCTAACTTAACTTACGACGGAGTAAAGTTAACAGCATGAAGAAAACCAAAAAAAAAATTCGTCTGTTTTATTTTGATCTCTTTTTAACAATTTACAATTCATATTCTGTTTAGTACACATTTCATTTGTAACAACGTAAGGCGATCCACACTACTACATTGGCGCTTTCTTGCATAGTTATCATAAAATTTAGATTATGAACACTTCGCATCACAACTATAGGAATATTTTCAAGTTTTTTCTTTATTAGTTACAACTAGCTAATGCCCGCGGCTCCGCCCGCGCGTAGGTCGGTTATCGTTTTTGGTCTTATCTCTGGTTACACTAAACCAATTGCAATCAAACACATTTTAAGTCTGACCAAGACCTATCTAATAGAAAAAGACGCATCAAAGTCCGTTCAGGAGTTTTTGCGTCTATCGCGAACAAACAGACAAGAATTCAGAAAATATTTTTGTGTTCAGAATCGTAAATTTAACGTAGCCCAAGTTTTTTTGTATCTCCAGTGTACAGGCACAACTAATTTACAATTTTATAATATTATAGACATGCATTGTAGGTTTGTTGCATTGTAGGTAGGTATGTTATTTTAATTACATAGGTACGGTAGTTCATTCATTATGTTAATTTTATACCTTTCTAAAAATCGATTATAATCAAATATGGAGGTGCCTTTACGTATAATTAAAAAAAAAAGATCAATATAGTCACAAGAAATATGTAACGTTATGTTACACACAGACGCGTTAATGTCATAAAATAATATCATAGTTTTTATAATAAAACTCATTGCTTGTTTACGAATCGATTGCTGATTTGTGATTTGATGTTTTATACATTAGGTACTTACATAAGAGTAGCTATTTTAAATTAGATTTGAATGTATGTATTTATTATAACGAGGCACGAGCTGAGGTAAAAGAGGGTTTAATGCGTAGACCGGGGGGCTTTGAGGGTGAGAGATGCAGCAATACACGCTCTATAGCTCCATCTCTCTCCCTCAGCTGAACTCTATTGCTTATGAATTGCTTTAAGAGCGTTGTGGTAAGGCCCCTGGGCTAGCGCAGGTGGCCAGATTTCACAAACCTTCGATGACTATTATGGAGGCTTTTCAGGTATGCACGTTTCTTTACTCACGATGTTTCCTTCCCTATTAAGAGAACCTATAGTTAATATATAACAAGCACATAAATTTAAAGGTCACCGGCATTAAAACCGGCGCGGCGCGGCGGCGGTATGACACAACAATGATTAAATCGCCGACTGACACTACTCAGCTATCAATGCTAGCCCATAGCATAAATAAATCAACATTGTGTTGGTACTTGGTAGATACCAAAATATCTAGTTTCTAGCTGACCCGGCAAACTTCGTACCGCCTCAGAATAAAAAAAAAATGTTGCAATATCCTATATTTTCTCACCGTTTAAACCTGCCCTGGACCTCCACAAATAATTCAAAACCAAAATTAGACAAATCGGTCCTGCCGTTCTCGAGTTTTAGCGAGACTAACGAACAGCAATTCATTTTTATATATATCTAGTTATTATGGTATTATCATCAACGTAACATAAACCAAATGTATTTTAATGTTTTAGCAATGTTTAGCAAATGCACACATACAGGCCGACTATCGATATTCCTGCTAATAATTAGGCCTGCTAGCATGATTTTACAAAGTAGGTAATAAAGAATATTTAATATTGCCGTCTGCTTACTTTGTACTGTACCTCTTGGTCTGTTTTATAATCTCAACACATTTGTGTATTGCGTCAGTGTGGTAGAGAAACCCTAATCAACCCTGAATACAACACATTTTAGCGCGCAATCTCAGAGCTGAACACAAACGCCTATAGGCCTTAAGCATGAGCAATAACACGCAAGAGCTTGTTTCGGGCTTAAGATCAAGCTGCTATCGGCGCTTTCGCCCGGAGTTTTGAGGTGGTGGTATTTATTAAATGAATGAACATAACCCTTTGTGTGTAAATCATGAGTAACACAATATTTAAATGCTAGTGTAACAAACGTCTACCTACCTTCCGTTAGAGTCAAACACGATGCAAATAAACAGTACTCAGCATTTGTATAGTTAAAATAAAATGTCATAATTTAATAAGTCTTACAATATTGTTTTTTTTTTTAATACAAAGCATTAAGCTGAAATAGCCGGACAGCCTAAACCGCAAAAAGTATTTTTCCACGAATTTTCGGTGGAAAAATACCCGGTGAAAACTCAGTAACCAGTGCCACGTGTACAATGGAACTAATGTGTTCGGATAGCAGACGTGGGGACGAATCGACTACTTGGGGTCGTTTTTTCCGGAAGACTCCGAAGAACAAAAACCACGTGGCCACGTGCTCGTTTAAGGAGACGTCCCAGAGATACCATATTTGGCGGGCGTGAAGAACCTAAGAAGTACATCCGAACCGCGCAAGTAGAATAATTCTCGTACTTATAGATAAATTGTTATCAACGTTAGAAGTTTCTAACTTTGAACACCTGCCGCAGAGGAAGCAGTGGAGATATTAAATATCTGTTGCACGCTACCCTAGCAAGAGGCGGGACTAAATTAACTTACATGGAACTGATCAAGGAAAGAGAGATGTCGGATCGTATTAGGTGGTCAAAGGATTGGTAGAAGAAAGAGCAGAGTGGCAAATACACCACCACAAGATCACTGTTCTAAGTTTGAGAGAGAGAGAGATTGTCTTTACTAAACATAGTAAATATATTCATTGTTTTTCCAAATTAAACAAGTTTTTGACAAGATTTATTATTATTGGGTATGTTGTTTATAAAATGATTGATTTCTTACACAAACTATAGAATTTTAATCATTTGTGTATTACATAGATACTATATATATAATATATAATTGTGGATAGATAATATAGTAATATAAAACAAATATTACAAGTGTTTAATTTTTGAAATTTATATAGTAGAACTAGGATATACTTTGAACTGATATTGGTGTCAATAATCCGGTTACAAAAACTTTACTACGAGATTGACAGAACTCCAATATAATCTAGTTTAAACTATTTTTGATTAATTTTGTAACACATGTACCTATTGAGACCATTCTTGATATTCTAAGCAAACCACAGATTTGTTTCCTTCTGCTGCCCGACAACAGTTTTTACACTATGGCCAGTGTTCTAAACGAATCACGCAATGCAAGCCGACCTAGAGGCCGTGCACGATGAGGATACTGAAAAGCAGGTACCATAATAAATTAATTAGTGAGGCAGCTAAAAGTATTCGTTCTGTAGCGTGACTACTGAGTACTATTGTTAAGCGTATGAAGTCAAGTGACGTCATGAACTCATGACGTCACTACCTCAAAAAGGCGCGGCACGTAACACTGCCCGCACCATGCTTTCTCAATTGCGAAGTAAGTTGCTTCATTAACCTAAATTTCATCTTTTATTTGCGGTATTTTTTATATTTATTTTCTTCCTTTACTTTATTGGAGCCATATACAGAATCCTAAAACAGCAGCAACAGATCGTGTATGTACACAGCGTTTTTTTAACTGGGACCGTATTAGGGGATCCGAAATCATATGGATACCGAAATCTTAAAAACCTGTTTTTTGTATGAATAATATATATATAGATATTCTACGATATTCTAACAGCGCTATTAGACCCAAAAGAAAATATAGTTTAATTAGCTTGTGTTATGAGTAATTCCGTCAAATTTGGTATATTTATTTTTTCGTAAAATTTTGGTCACAAATGACAATTTTTTATGGAGAGCCCACAAAAAAAGGACCGTATGGTTCCTAAGAGTTTCCTTACATCTCCTATGATTTCGGATCTGCCTATACTGTCCCTTAAAAACGCCCTGTCCGTATAGTGTTATACCTTTTTTTTTTTTTTTTTTTTTTTTCGTGCGGAAATCCCTTCGGATACCCCCCCGCGTGCCAGCGGGGGCGGTTATGTCGGGCTTGAACCGACTAAAAAAATAAAATACCCCTTACGTTAGCCATTGCAAATGCTGAAATACTCAGATCCTTAAACAGGACTATCTAAATAACGGTACTCACAGCATAAAGTCCTAATTAATAATTATAATAATGACATCTGATGTATGACTACTTCGATTATACGATGGTTTTTATATAATAATTCATTATTGCTATAAACTCATATGTCAATATATTTATATCTAATACATGATTTAACACATTTACAACCTACAACTAAGTTTTTAAGAAACTATTAATTCGTTGGCAGTCATTTCCAAATCGGTTATCTGAAAGAAAAAAAAAGAAATATAATGTTATACACATTGGTAGAGTGAGCAGTGATATAATCTTTTACTAATCGAGGGTTTAGTTCATACACAAAATGTATTAGTATGTTTACGGCGTGTATGGCGTAGTATAAGTACGGCCGTTAGAATCGTCATTATCATCCGAACGCCAATTCCGGTTGCATCCAAAGCTACAAGCTGAGCTTATGTCAAATTGACAGAAACAATGCTCCGTAAAGTTTTACGGGCCAACCTCACCAGCAAGCCAGTACACCACGAGGACCTGGCGAAGGCTTTCCTTTCGGAGTTGGTGAGTTAGTCAGTGTCGCTCCCTTTAAATCCCAAGATGAACCAAAAAATGGAATGAGGGAGTAGGAGAAGGGGCCTCGGGCTTCAAAGTGCAAGTCCTATTGTCATCTACTCAGTAAGATTGCAGATTCTGTGCTGTTAATCACTTAGGTGAATTCAAAAATGAAAATTCTTACGGTTTCTTGTAAATCCTTGTTAAGTGATTGCATGCCGTCTGGTTCGATGGTGGTCTCTCTTATGATCCAATCGTTGCTGTCGTCTTGACTATTCTGAAAACATTAACTTTTTATAAATAACTAGCTAACCCGTCCAGGCTTCGCTCCGGAATAATTCGCAAATACAAAATCTTCTAACTCGATAGCAACGCTACCTACTGGATCTAATACCTGTACTACGTTTATAACCTTCACTCAAGAGTAAGCTATAAGTTGCCAAAGTGTTATCACAAAAAAAAAAACAGATTTTAATTTAGATTTAGTTCGGAAAAAGTAAACATCCAGGAGGAATCGCAAGAATTACGGTAGATGGCTCCAGCGTCACCCCAAGACGTATAATATATCGGAGAATTTCGAATATATAGGATGTGTCCCGGTAGCTCAGTTGGTCAGGGTATTCCCCCTTCTAAGAGGCTAGTCGCACGTTAAGCCGTCGATCGCGGTTGCCATTAAACATGTATAGCAACTGTTACGGGTAGTTGGAACCCTAAAAAATCCGACAAATCGTCTTCTAGTCTTCTATATCGCCAGTGGGCTTTGGAGGTCGCTTCGCAGGCTGAAAAGGCGACCCCAACTGACTTGGGAAGACTCAGAGGAAGAGGACATTGTTTGACAACAAGCAAAGTTATAATCTTCTAGCTATTGTTCACACATCCTCGCGCGTGAATAAGTAATCCCGTTCCCGCTACCTACAGGAACCAATTTCCACGATGAATTGTGGCCTATTCCAGACTATAATCTATCTCTGTACCAATTTCCATTCAGATGCGTTCAGCCGTTCTGATTTGATTACGTAACAAAAATCTATTCATCCTCACCAACTTTCACATTACTTACCTCTACTACGGTGTCTGGATTGTATAAGTCTTTCTTGTGCACTTGCTTGACATGGTCTTTAAGTGCGAAGGCGCGGGCGTAGCTAGCTCCACACATTTCACATGAGAATTTGAGATTGTTTTGTCGGTTGTGAGTTTCTGTGTGAACTCGCACCGCGTAAAGAGATGCAAACGGCCTGTTGTTATAATATGTAGATTAGCAAAATAGATACATACTCTGTTTGAGAGTTTTAATAAAATACAGGACCCGGCTTTTGATTTGGTACGTCGCGCGTCGGGAAGAAGAGGGAGAGTTTAGCTAAGATCGTGTTGCTTCAGCTTTATGAAGCGTTTTCTCTGCCTCCGGTACACCTGCTGATTGATGTACGAGGATTTCCTTTCGCGGTTATGGTCCAGACGGCATTCACCCCCGCAAAGGACAAGATAAACCAATAATGAGGGGCTCGTGGCTCAGTGGTAGCCGAGCAAGTAAACACATTGCAAGGTTAAGTAATGCTAGCTAGGTCGGTCTCAGCCATAGTGGGATAAAAAATAGCTTTTATAGTATTCCAGGCTTTTATAGTAATCTATCCATTCATCCAAACTTTCTCGTTTATGATAATTGTACGATTCACGTACCTGTTGCAATGTTGGCAGGAGAATGGTTTGGTGTGCGAATTCTTGTGTCCAGCGAGCTGCACAGACGTCTTGAAAGCTTTCGGACAGTACGGACACTTGTAGGCGCGCACATCGGAGTGTGTCAGCAAGTGGTGACTGTACACGCTGTGTGCTTTGAACCTAAATAGTATTGACGTTATTAGAGACTTTGAAGACAGGACCTAGCAAAGGAAATTGAAGAACACTAAGGAAATATATGTCACACTGAACGTAATATACATAACAGACCTGAGCCTGGAGGGGCCGTGGCTAAGTAGTACCCAAGTAGCACATTGCAAGGTTGAGCAGTACTAGCCAGGTTAGTCTTAGAATAGCCGTCATTCTTAACACAGTGAGACCACTTCATGCCTCGGAGAGCTCGTTGAGCCTTCGGTCCCGGTTGCCATACGAACATCTGTGGCAGTCATTACGGGTATTTGGAGCCCTGAGAAATCCGGTAACTGGTTAAACGAAAGGGCCTGCGATATCGCCGGCGGGTTGTGGAGCTCAAATGGTTGCTTGAAGGAAAATATTGAGGTTTTGGCCAAAGACTGAAAAGCCGACCCCAACTGAGTTGGGAAAGCTCAGCTTGGTTTCTCGCCTAAGACACACGTACCTCTTGCCGCAGTGCGCACACTCGTAGGGGCGCGCGTCGGTGTGCGTGCGCATGTGCAGCGTGAGGCAGTACAGCACCCGGAACGACTTGCCGCAGATCTCGCACGAGTGAGGTTTCTCGCCTAAGACACACGTACCTCTTGCCGCAGTGCGCACACTCATAGGGGCGCGCGCCGATGTGCTTGCGCATGTGCAGCGTGAGGTAGTACAGCACCCAGAACGACTTGCCGCAGATCTCGCACGAGTGAGGCTTCCCGCCTAAGACACACGTACCTCTTGCCGCAGTGCGCACACTCGTAGGGGCGCGCGCCGGTGTGCGTGCGCATGTGCAGCTTGAGGCAGTACAGCACCCGGAACGACTTGCCGCAGATCTCGCACGAGTGAGGTTTCTCGCCTAAGACACACGTACCTCTTGCCGCAGTGCGCACACTCGTAGGGGCGCGCGCCGGTGTGCGTGCGCATGTGCAGCGTGAGGCAGTACAGCACCCGGAACGACTTGCCGCAGATCTCGCACGAGTGAGGTTTCTCGCCTAAGACACACGTACCTCTTGCCGCAGTGCGCACACTCGTAGGGGCGCGCGTCGGTGTGCGTGCGCATGTGCAGCGTGAGGCAGTACAGCACCCGGAACGACTTGCCGCAGATCTCGCACGAGTGAGGTTTCTCGCCTAAGACACACGTACCTCTTGCCGCAGTGCGCACACTCATAGGGGCGCGCGCCGATGTGCTTGCGCATGTGCAGCGTGAGGTAGTACAGCACCCAGAACGACTTGCCGCAGATCTCGCACGAGTGAGGCTTCCCGCCTAAGACACACGTACCTCTTGCCGCAGTGCGCACACTCGTAGGGGCGCGCGCCGGTGTGCGTGCGCATGTGCAGCTTGAGGCAGTACAGCACCCGGAACGACTTGCCGCAGATCTCGCACGAGTGAGGTTTCTCGCCTAAGACACACGTACCTCTTGCCGCAGTGCGCACACTCGTAGGGGCGCGCGCCGGTGTGCGTGCGCATGTGCAGCGTGAGGCAGTACAGCACCCGGAACGACTTGCCGCAGATCTCGCACGAGTGAGGTTTCTCGCCTAAGACACACGTACCTCTTGCCGCAGTGCGCACACTCGTAGGGGCGCGCGCCGATGTGCTTGCGCATGTGCAGCGTGAGGCAGTACAGCACCCAGAACGACTTGCCGCAGATCTCGCACGAGTGAGGTTTCTCGCCTAAGACACACGTACCTGTTGCCGCAGTGCGCACACTCATAGGGGCGCGCGCCGATGTGCTTGCGCATGTGCAGCGTGAGGCAGTACAGCACCCAGAACGACTTGCCGCAGATCTCGCACGAGTGAGGCTTCTCGCCTAAGACACACGTACCTCTTGCCGCAGTGCGCACACTCGTAGGGGCGCGCGCCGATGTGCTTGCGCATGTGCAGCGTGAGGCAGTACAGCACCCAGAACGACTTGCCGCAGATCTCGCACGAGTGAGGTTTCTCGCCTAAGACACACGTACCTCTTGCCGCAGTGCGCACACTCATAGGGGCACGCGCCGATGTGCTTGCGCATGTGCAGCGTGAGGCAGTACAGCACCCAGAACGACTTGCCGCAGATCTCGCACGAGTGAGGCTTCTCGCCTAAGACACACGTACCTCTTGCCGCAGTGCGCACACTCGTAGGGGCGCGCGCCGGTGTGCGTGCGCATGTGCAGCGTGAGGCAGTACAGCACCCGGAACGACTTGCCGCAGATCTCGCACGAGTGAGGCTTCTCGCTTAAGACACACGTACCTCTTGCCGCAGTGCGCACACTCGTAGGGGCGCGCGCCGATGTGCTTGCGCATGTGCAGCGTGAGGCAGTACAGCACCCAGAACGACTTGCCGCAGATCTCGCACGAGTGAGGTTTCTCGCCTAAGACACACGTACCTCTTGCCGCAGTGCGCACACTCATAGGGGCGCGCGCCGATGTGCTTGCGCATGTGCAGCGTGAGGCAGTACAGCACCCAGAACGACTTGCCGCAGATCTCGCACGAGTGAGGCTTCTCGCCTAAGACACACGTACCTCTTGCCGCAGTGCGCACACTCGTAGGGGCGCGCGCCGGTGTGCGTGCGCATGTGCAGCGTGAGGCAGTACAGCACCCGGAACGACTTGCCGCAGATCTCGCACGAGTGAGGCTTCTCGCCTAAGACACACACACACACACACATATTTTATATCAACATTCTGACGGCACATGAGAACTTTCATCAATTTGAGATTTTGCTGTATGGAGCAGGTAGGTCACACACATCCACATGTTGGCAACTAAGTTTCCAGCTGCATTTCGGCTGGATTTCATCAGGGCAAATCCTTCAACTAAACTGAGTTCTGACTCAATGAAATTAATTGGGTAAAATGTGATAATACACTTTATTTCTAATCTAAATGATATTCCAAACCAGTTGATCTCGATTCCTATCATTGGTGATATCCAGTCGAGCCTATTGTCGCCCACTGGACCCTTTTTCTGATACCGTTCTGCTACAGAGGGTTTACTGACAGATGGACCTCATATAAAGTTACCAAATTATAGTTAGCTTTAAAATTTACCTCATAGTTTGATTCCCATGTCACTTACCAGTATGAATCCTTTCATGCTTAACTTTTTCATGTGGTCTCGCAAACCTTCTGTTGCAGTAGGAACATTTGTAAGGATGCGACTTATCTTGCTTATTCATAGGCACCTGCAATAACGAAAACTTTATTTTTTAATCCTCTTGGCAATACTTCTATAATTATCGATGCAAGACCCTACCAAGATCTTCGCCTCATCTCCAAGTCGGTAAACGTGCCGAAAGACGGACGAGGACCGGCTTTTCTCTCGAGGTAAATCAGGCTTTTCCCTCAAATGGCAGCCACTCCCGTAACAACCAACCAAACGAAATCTTGGAAATAAGGAGTAGGAGAGTGGATCCCGGGATCGGGAGTGTAGTGCAAGCTTTGGATGCAACTGGAATTGGCGCTGGGATATGGAAGGAGAGGAGCTCTATTCAGTACTACATAGATATCGTTGTCCAAGACAGACACTTACTTTGTCTATATTATGTATGTTCATATGCATCTCCATAAACTCCATTGAGGTAAATTTTTTATTGCATACACTGCAGTTCATCTTATTGGTGGTGTTGTGCGAGTTCTCGTGTACACTGCGATAGTCTAACGGAATCATTTTGTCACAAATGTTACAACAGTATAGGGCTCCACTGACATCTTTACCGTCGAAATTCTCAACTGGAGGCTCAATAGGACGTGATCTGTGAAAAAATATTGACCCATAAATAGATACCCATAAGATTGATATCATAAGATTATGATTTGAGGTCATATTCGTAAAATAGAAGTAATATTAGAGAAAAAAAATAGAAGTAATATTAGACAAAAAAAAAACGAAGTTATATTAGACCCAAGAAGTGATTGCTCGCGTGGTGTCGTAGAAGATGAAATTCGTGCCAATGGTCTCACTACTATGGATGCCCAAGACCAATTGGGAAGCACAAGCAAGAAGAGAACCCCGGACTCCGAGGTGAGAGCCTCAGACGCGACCATGACTAATAGACTCATTCATAAAAAAAAAAAACATAACATAAACTCACGCCTATGTCCCCGAAGGGGTAGGCAGAGGTGCTAGCACCCACATTTCGCCAGTGTATGTTTAGGTCCCAATGTAATAGGTGGCGAGCCTATTGCCATCAACCGGGCACTTATAAACCTGCGATAAATACACACATAACTTCGAAAAGCATCGAAAAGTCATTGGTGTGTGCCATGGTAAAACCTGGGATCGAACCCGAGACCTCGTCTCAGCAGTCCATTACCCATACCACTAGGCTACCGCGGCTAGACTCATTCAAATACATTAAATTAAATTAAAATTAAATTGAATTGCAGTCACATTATAATATTTTACGTAGTCATACTATTTATTTCAAAACATGCATGTCATCAACAGAAACAAAAATTAGAATTATAAATTAGTCAATTAAAGATATGCATGTCAATAATAAAAATAAAATAAAATCACAATTTAAATTACACATTAAATTTACAATTAATAACAATTTTAAATCAATAAATAATCATTATTATAAATATCATAATAGCCCTTTGACACCTCAGTCTATGTGTACAACATGCAGGCAACTACAGTGACTCATATATGGGCAGTCGAGCCTTGCCGCAAGCACGGCCAGCATGCTGTTGGTGCTCCCCCGCACGCGCCGCACCAGTGAGGTAGCCCGCTTGCGCATTGTGGTGTAGAAGCAATCTACACGCGCCTCCGCGAACATTGTAGACGCACTGCAAAAGCGGGGGAGCCCCATCACCATCCTGAACGCGTTATTAAACTGGACACGAAGGGCGCCGTACGATTTTTGCGTATAGTCGGCCCACAGGCTGCAGGTGTAGAAAGAGGTGCAGTAGGCTCTAAAAAGAGTTATCTTCACCTCAGTCGAGCAATGTGCAAATCTGCGGATCAGCATATTCGCTCTGACCGACAGCGCCCTTCGCTCCCGTTCAATGTCTGCATCGTCTCTCAAGGTGGGCGTAACCACGTGACCTAGATATTTAAATTCTTCTACCTTTGTCAATGGTGACCCATTTAATGTAATGGGTGGCACTTGGGTCACTTTTCTACTGCCTGCCCCAAAAACCATGCATTGACTTTTTTTACAATTGTAAATCAGCCCATGATCAGCTGCATAATCCTCGCATATACTAAGCAGCTTTCTGAGTCCACAGACCGAGGCGCTCAGCAACACCATGTCGTCCGCGTAGCTAATGTTGTTGAAACATACGCCATCTATGTAGCAACCGACATGCTGTGCGCTGAGCGCCTCGATCAGTCCGTTATGTATAGGTTGAAAATGGAGGGCGAGCTCAGACCCCCCTGTCTCACCCCACATTCCAATCTATACAGGTCCGACAACGTGCCCGCCCATTTCACGTTATTAGTCTGGTTACTATACCAATATTGAAAAATATAAATGATTCCATTGGGTATATGGGCTTCCTGATGAATGAGGAGCAATGCCCTATCTTTCAAAGCAATAGATTTAAAAAGGTTAAGGATTATTGTTTATGGTATATGCTGCAAATGTATAATTATTATTTCCTCGACCTTGTCCTGTTCCTCTCCATCCATGTCCTCGTCTGTTATTTGAACCTTGTCCTCTTTTGTTATTCCAACCTTGTCCTCGTACTTGTGAAAGTCCTATTCCTTGTCCTCTTGAAAATCCTTGACGTCCTTGTGAAAAACGAAAACCTCGTCCTCTTGTAAATCCTTGACCTAGTCCATGTCCTTCATTTGATCTGCACTGGTTTTGTTTATGTCCTGGCTGATTACAATTGTAACATACGAAGGCATTACTGTAGTTTTGTACTTTATTTATTTTATTATCTTTCTGCCTCTTTTCTTCTTCACCTAATAGTTGTTCTTTTACGAAATCCAGTTTTATATCGGTCATTGTTTCTAATGTTGTAACAACTACTTCGTACGACTTCGGCATTGACAGCAAAATGTAATTAATTTTTTCTTCGTCGGATAAGATGGCTCCTGCATCGGCCAATTCTAAGAACATGCCGTCCATTTGGCTAAAATGGTTAACTAAACACGTTTTTTCATTGAACATAATATCACTTAATTTTCTTCTTAAAAATAATTTCCCTTGTATACTTTTCTTCATGAAATTAGCTTCCAGACGTTTAATCATATTGTACGCTGTATTTTCGTTCCGAATATATTCCAAATGTGTGTCCGCCATTCCACCAATGATAATATTTTGCGCCTTCGCTTCCAACTTTTTGTTTTCGGGCTTACTTGCAAACGCGGCACTTGTAATCGCTTCCTCGCATTCATGCTCCCTCAATAAACTTTTTATTCTGAATAACCAAGTTGCAAACCCCGTTCCATCAAATTGTTTTATGTTATATGTTTTGAATTCCGTCATCTTGATCCTTTTCGACGCAACTAACCAATATCCATGAACATTAATTAAACGCTCCGTTTTTGTAACCACGCTCTGCTACCACTGTTAGGGAATTCTCCATTGGTTTTATATATTGAATAAAAATCATTAACTTAGTTCACTTTGTAGGTATTATTCTTCGAACACACATTTCTACAATCTCTTTTTACACGCGAATCATAGACAAGCTGAAGAAGATACCATAAACAATAATCCTTAACCTTTTTAAATCTATTGCTTTGAAAGATAGGGCATTGCTCCTCATTCATCACTTCCCTCATTTTCTTCCACAGGATGTCATATGACACAAGATCAAACGCCCTGGAAAGGTCGAGGAAACAAGCGTAAACAGGTGTTTCTCTAGCTGTGTAATATTTAACGGCACTCTTCAAACACAATATGGCTGTTTCCGTTGAAAGTCCCGGTCGGAACCCGAATTGATTGTCTTGCAACTGAAGATAACGATTCAATTGTGTGTTAAGTATGCCGTCAAACACTTTAGCAATTATTGTAGCTAAAGATATCGGCCTATAGTTCGTAATATCCGATAGATCACCAGCCTTGTTTTTCACCACGGGCACCACCACTGTCCTCATCATATCCTCAGGCATGTATGAGTGGGAAACGCACAGATTATACAACATGGCCAAGACTCGAAATACATGTGGCCCGGCGTACTGTATATGTTCCACACTTAACCCATCATGGCCCGGAGATTTGCCTTTAGAAATAGATTTTACGGCATTTAATACTTCCTTAGCCGTTATTATGGTCCCTATACAATCCCCACTCGCCCCTTTCGAAACCAAAGACAATGATGGCCCCCGAGGCGACTTAATTACAAAACTGTTTTTAAATTTGTTAGCAATTTCTTTCGGAATATGCGTGCCGCCCACAGTCACTGGAAGTCCAGGCCGACTCCTCAGGCGGTTTGTATTTTTCCAAAAACCACTGAAGTCTAGGCAGAAGTGAAGGCAATAAGCAGTGCTTCGAGGCGAGTAAATCCATTTTCAACTGCTCTTGATGGTTCTGACACCACTTTAGACGCGACTTAAATATTTTCTTAGTCTCGCACATCTTTTCATAGATAAAACCTGTGGTAGGACGTCCGCATAGCAACCATTCCTGAAAACTCGCCCTGGCCTCCGCGTGACTGCCACTTACATGCCTATTCCAGCCCACAATGTTTTTACACCGGTGATTATTCTGCTTACGCCTGTCGCCCCGCCCCTCCATTGAGGCTTGTGATAAGGCAAGCACGATGTCAGAATACATTTTGTCAATAATCCGCCTATGTGATGAGTCACTGCAGTACCGGTTCCCACAATTTACAAATTCAATCGGAAAATCTATTAATCTAAGACGCACTAATGCAAAGATGATGTTTGATTAGATTACTTAGGTTAGTTAGATTTTCTACGTGAAAATGGCGGGTTTATAAACGTTGGTATATTCCATTTAATCGCGGTAATTTTAACTTGCTTCATGCAAGTTTTGCCGATAGACGTGAGCGGTGGTCACGTAACAACATTGAGACTGTACGAAAACAAAACTGTACGAACTGATTTTACGAAGGAGGACAAATCCTAACCCACTGGTTCGTGTAAATGTGTCCATAGTGTCCATTATACAAGACTGTCGACCGGGCGCAGTTTGGCGGATTTAACCACAGTGGGAAACCGTCTCAAGAAAATGCCATCTCAAATTATCCAGTCATTCTTGATACTTTTTCCTTGCCCTGCCCACTGGCACTAGCACTGCACTAGCAGGCTTTGTTGATGTTATTGATGTTATCATCTATATCTATATAAACGGATATACGGATAAACTCAAGAAGGGACCTATTTTCATGATCTTTGATTTTTTAGATTTGTCCAAACCAACCAAAACCTCTCGCGGCATCGGGTCTTCAATGCCAGGGAGCAAGAACTCCGGCCCTGTTCCTCCTGCATATCAATGATATGCTGTCTGATGACTCCATTCATTGCTATGCGGACGACAGTACCGGGGACGCATTTTACACGGGCCGAGGTAACATCCCTCGGTCCGCAGTGGAAGAAAGTCGCGAACAACTTGTGTCTGAAATCGAGACTACTCTCACAAGAGTGTCCGATTGGGGTGGACTAAACCTGGTCCAATTCAACCCCACTAAGACACAAGTATGTGCATTCACCGCTAAGAAAACCCAATTTATTGAAGCGCCACAATTCCTGGACACACCACTTAATATCTCTAAAAGTATCGGGATCCTCGGCGACACCGAGGATCTCCAGCGAGGTCCAGTACCGTAGTCACCTGGAAGACAAGGTCAAGTTGGCATCTAAAAAACTTGGAGTGCTTAACAGGGCGAAGCAGTACTTCACTGCGGAGCAAAGACTTCTTCTTTATAAGTCGCAAGTCCGGCCCCAGGTGGAGTACTGCTGTCACCTTTTTGCCGGAGCACCTAGATACCAACTTGACCCGTTCGGTTCGGTGCAAAGTCGGGCGCTGAGGATCGTCGACCATCCCATACTTACAGGCAGTGTGGAACCGCTTAACCTTAGGAGAGATTTCGCCTCCCTGTGCGTTTTCTACCGCCTTTATAACGGGGTGTGTTCAGAAGAATTGTATGATATGATACCCACGGCCACATTCTATCATTGCACCGCTCGCCACAGACAGGGAATTCATCCTCACAGGTTGCGGTCGTAAACGGTGCGTACAGTTAGATATGAAAGGCACTTTATTCCGCGCACCCTCAGGCTGTGGAATGATCTGCCTGCTGTGGTTTTCCCAAGCGACTACAATATGGGGTTCTTCAAGAAGGGCATTAGGTTTTTACAGGGTCGGCAGCGCGAGTGTGACGCCCCTGGTGTTGCACACGTCCATAGGCCGCGATAAC
Organism: Cybosia mesomella; assembly: GCA_946251805.1. Taxonomy (NCBI): domain Eukaryota; kingdom Metazoa; phylum Arthropoda; class Insecta; order Lepidoptera; family Erebidae; genus Cybosia; species Cybosia mesomella. The sequence goes on along the minus strand of OX276406.1, from coordinate 17,573,837 downwards.
CGCTTCCCATCAGGTGAGCCGTGAGCTTGTCTGCCACCTGAATGTTATAAAAAAAAAGAAATTCACGAAATAAATTCAGCTGACTGATAAGGTAACCAAAATAACTTGATTCTAAGGCAGAAGTTCTAAAAAGTTTGTGGGGTCAGCTAGTAACATAATAAAATATAAACAGATGGTACGTAAACAAATAGAGGTGTTCCTTATTAGTCATACATACTCACTTGATTGGGTCGTGCATCCGTCTGTGTAGTTTCAGAGACTTGTTCGTTCTAAATACAGTTGAACACACCTCGCATACATATGACGCGGGTGCGACGGGACTGCCATCTGTTACAATGAATGTGATACATACTGTTAACATTTGTTTCCTTAACATATTAAGTCGAGTTCAGCATTAAAAAAGTAAAGAGAATTGAAAACGAAATCCTCATTAGCACTTTGGAACCTGGGGTCCGCCATCTAACTCCTCCATTATTGATTTATCTGGACAAGTATAGGAGCTACTGCTGTCTAATCTCTAACCCTGAGAGGAAAGCCTGCGCCAGGGGCTCGTCCTTCGACCAGCAGGTGTATCTGACCCCGAAGACCTTGATGGGACCCCACACACCATTAGCTTATGTGCCTACTTATATGTTATAAGTGTCTAGTATATCCGGTGTACCTGGTTTTTCCTTGTGCACTTTCATATGAGCATACAAAGACTTTGAGTTCTCATATCCTGCTGGACAATGAGGACATGGGTACTTTACTGAAACAAGGATCATTTTTTTACTGATATAATGTTATAACTTCGTCAAAGCACATAAGTACATAATAAAATATTTATTATACCATTAAGCAGACCAAGAAGAAAACTACTAAGCGACATTTTGTGTGTATGCATGTCAATATGACCGCGACATCGGGACCGAAGATTATCATCATAAACACCAACACAGCTACGATGGTAACTTCATCTTAATGAGCTCGTTAAATATGTACTTTTACACGCCTTGCATAAAGGACCCGGGATTGTACAAAAAAAGGAAACACCTCCAAACAAGGAACCATTTTGTCCAGGATGGAATTGTTTGCACCAAGGTAAGATGACACCTCAGCCCTGTAAGCAGTCATTGATTAACAGTTTGTGGACAAAAGCAGGTACAGATCCTGGGCTTGACAGGTTGGACGAAGTGCCATTGTTCGGTTCTCTCAGTAGTAACACAGAATCTGGTAAAACAGTATGACAGGAAACAGCTCACGATCGAAAACATATGTGCAAAATACACTTCAGACTACCCCTTCAGAGCTCCGGACACTTCGATATATATATCAAAATTTTCCAGGTTCAGGTGGCAACATTCGGTACCTTACATACATAGTACCTTTTTTTTTCGTGCGGAAATCCCTTCGGATACCCTCCCGCCGGCCAGCGGGGGCGGTACCCGAAGGGACGGTACCTAATATAGTTTACTTTTTCATGAATACATACATATTTTACATGGATGAGCTTCGAATTCATTCAAGTCTGAGACGGTTATGTTGCAAGACATACAGTTGTACATTTTGACAGTTAGACCGGTCTTCATTTGCAGCTGTTTCGTGACCACTTTATGATAATCCGTTTTCTCTGAATCAAAAAAGTAATTTTATAATTTAAATCTTTATAATTATAAAGTTAATATTATAATCAATTAAATCAGTTTAAATCACTTAAAATTCGCAGACGACATAATAATTCTAACTGACAACCCAGAAAACAAACCATGCTTCAAGATCTGACACACGAAAGCTAAAAGGTTGGTCTGAAAATGAACAAAACAAAGACTAAAATAATGACAAACAGATCCAATGGATTCAGAGATAGAGAGGCGGATAGCCAGTGCATGCAAGAGATATTGGTCACTGAAAGAAATGCTTAAAAGCAAAGACTATAACATCACAATAGAAAACGGGCAGTAGACATAAGAAATATTTCTAAAATTGAAGATGTTACAAACAAAAACGAAACTCTTAAAGTGAAGTGGCAGGATGAGAGAGAATAAAAGCAACAAATGGACAAAAGATATAACCGAGTGGACACTGAGATTCCAAACAAGGAGAAAAAGAGTAAGACAAAGAAAACGATGGTCCAATGACATTAAAAAGATTGCTGGGCCCCTATGGTTTATACTAACATCATCAAGAGCAGACTGGAAAGAGCTGGAGGAGGCCTTTGTGTCGCAAGGACACGCTGATTCCTCATAACTGTTGCCCATAATCATACAGTTTATATTAAAAAAAACGTAAGAGTAAAAATGAATCTGAATTCTTGCCAAAAAAAACCTCATATAACAGGTATGGCAACACTTCATAAAGTTGCTATTATTTTCATAAAACAAATTCATTTATTGTAATTAAACAAAGCCTAAACGTGTTTTTGAGTGGAGACCGCGACTCGGCAAATGTAATGTAGGACGCCCTCCGGTCAGGTGGGATGACGATCTGCGAAAGACTGCGGGCAGATGCTGGATGCGGCAAGCTGAAGACAGGGTGCTATGGCGCTCATTAGGGGAGACCTATGTCCAGCAGTGGACTAGCATAGGTTGATGATGATGAAACAAAGCATGTTTCATACAAAGTACATTTTTGGCTGATGATTATAGAATGCAACATTTACATACTCGCACCTTTCTCCCTACGCGGTCAGGAGCTTCCTCTACTGATATTAATACAGTAAGACTGCCGGTTTTGGTTCGCACTTTTTTCAGAAGAGGACAGAGGATCTATAGGTATATCTATTTCAGAGTTTTTTAACTGAATTAACCACACCTTCCCTAATGGGAAGGTTGGGGAAATGGATGAAGTGGCCCACAAACTTCGTGGGTACATCATCCGTACGCCTTCCGCCCGTTTGAAATAACTAATGTTAATTTCAGAGTTTATAAGAGCTGGTCATAACTAATTTGTAATCACCTTCACTGCTTCGCCTTCTATCATTACTTATACATGTATAAAAGTAATCATCATCTTACCAGGAGTCTCTGGAGGAGCTGCCTTTGTGACTGTTTCAGATACTTTGTCAATTTGCACAAAACGTCTAGTGTAGGCACGGCCCTGCTTATCCAGTACTAATTTAGGGTGCTTTATAATTGCATCTAAAATATTATTAACAGTCTTTGTATATATCCTGACAGTTAGTGGCTAATAAAGATTCTGTAAAGGACCTAGGAAGAAATAATACTGTTTCTAGCAAAAAGAATATTCTATATGAATGATGATTTCACATAGTAAAGGCCTAACCATAAAACTCTCTAGAGTAAGCATGGGGCTCGTCATTAACAGGACACAGCCGACTGAATAGGCACCTGACTCTGATAGGCGTGAAAACCGACCCCAAGTGCCCGGAGTGCATGGATGTTGACGAGACCAGCTTCCACCTGCTTGCCGAATGCCCCATGTACTCACTGATAAGATGGGACACAATGGGGTTGGATACACTGGACACAGAAAACCTGGAGGATCTGAAGGTGGACCAGATCGTAAGATTTTGCAAAGATACAGGTAGGTTCGACGGAACGCCGTGATTGCTGGGTAACCACATCCATCCCAAGAGGAAGGATCAGGGGAAATGGGTGAAATGACTCACTGAGGAAGGGTTGATCACCCGCCAGGTCACCAGCGTCCCCGTTGGAAATAATAATAATAAGGTACACAAAGAGTTTTGTACCAGATGCCTTTTCCTAGTGAAATACTCTTTCCAACGATTGAGGTAGTAGTTCTTGTGTCTTGGTAGTGACTCTGTATAAAGTGGCAAAATGGAGACTAGTTTTCCATTCACAGATGCTGGTCTCGCCTACTTGTCAGCCTCCTCGTTACCTTTAAGACCAATGTATGATGGAACCCATTGCATCTTTAGTTCTGTGCCCTTCAAATATCTTTTGTGTATTTTAGAGAGGATATCATTTGATATAAAGCGCTCTTACTATCGGTGCAGATCGGGATTTTATTATTATTTAGAATGGTATGTGCATATGAAATTAATCAGGGACCGATATTCTTAGCAATCCATGGATTCTCCATGCGTTTTCCGGGTCCATCGCATTGCTGAGTTGGGAACTCAGGACAGTGCTTGGGATTTGCGACCCAAGTGTAGGTTAGAAGGGGCCCCTTTTGTTTACGTACATCAACACTCACCTTCACTACCCAAGTTCCTCTCCCTGCCTAACTAAATTTGATGCGAACCTACTAGTGCCACTAGACATTCATCCTAGTAATGAGCTTATTGTAGCTCTCGATAGGCCTAGATCTTTAAGTAGGTTATAGAGAGATTTTGCTGGTATACTACCACTTCCATTGGATACAAATTAACCATGTAACCGTTTTTGATTGATTACTTGCTGATCCATTCCAGATTTACATGGGAAAATTCTATAACCAGATTGCAGTTGCGCCCACTGGTTTAATTCTATGCCTATAACCTTCATAGAGATACAAGCTATAGGTTAGCAAAGTTTTCCCACCCTCGGTTAAATGGTACTACAGTGTATGAAACATTAATATGAGATGTATGAAAAAAATGGTTGTATAAACTTTTTATGAAGCAAACATAATTTTTTGATTACTAATATATTTTGAGTCTAGACTTAGTCTTAGGCTAGAACCTAGGGACCATCTACAAACTATGGACCACAGAGTGTGATACTGGAAACAAAAGTCATAAGCTTGGACTTTAGAACAACTTAAATATTAGAACTTTAACTTTTGGTGATAGAACCAATAATATTAGTGTACCAACCACTGAGTACTACATTTAAAAAATAAAAATAATTACCAATAGTATCCTGCTGTATTTCAGTATCCTCAGATTTAAAAATCATTGGCTCCTCTACTATGTCACCAGTGTCTGTAATAACACGCCTTGCCGTCTGTTTGTCGGTCAAAAGCGATTCTTCATCACCTTCCTGAAAATTGTGCCCTTTTGGTTAGACTAAAAAAACTATATTGGAGTGTCCCGCTTACTAATGTACAAAAATAATGTAACACATTGCCATCCACTACAAAAATGCCATTATTGGGCAGCTAGAGTGCTGCGTATGAGTTCTTTCATATATAGAGGATGCTTTAAGATAGTCCTAAAAAAAAAAAAATAACCCATATGATTCTTAAAATAAATATTTCTTAAAAGAATTGGATTAACATCATGTGGAGGTGGTGGCTAATCCAATATCAAACAAATTACCATTTACTTGTTAACAAGTGAATGGGTGAAAAAGCTCTCATTAGGCACACAGACCCAATAAACATCATATGGCAATAGAATATTTTTATGTGTAAATTCTGAATACATAGCCAGTATCCACATATTCATATGGGAATCACTTGTAAGCTTTTTTAAATGTCATGTAGCTGATGAAACAGTTTAATGAATCAGAGATATTACCTCAAGAACAACTTCCTGATCATTATGGTAGTTTTGTATGTGGTCAAGGACTGATGTGAAAGATACTCTGCAAGTATTGCAGCTATAGATTTCATTTTGTTTGTGCTCAGAATCCGGCTCTGGAATTATTATTGTATCCATTTCCAACTTCATATCTGAAATAAGAGTAAGACAAGGGCATAGACTATTGATCTCTGATTTGCACAATGATAAGGCTTATGAACTATTCCTTATGCAATATTTTAAAAACATTGGGCTATTAAACTTTAAACCGCTAACAGTATGTTTTTATTGGTTGCTTTTATCTTATATTTTACCTATTTGAAGTACTTTTTCAGAAAGTAGTGAAGGATACCAAAATAGAATAAATAAATAAATAGCACAAATAAAAATAATAAAACCTAAAAAAAATAGAATGACCAACTTTCACTCTATTAAGAGATTGTGCATAAGTTAAAAGAATAGATAAAAAAATAAAAATTACCAACATTCACTGCAGTGCTATAGTGCATAAATAAAAATAATAAAAACTGAAAAAAAAAATTGGTCACCTTTCACTGTAGTTAGAGATATAGTACCATCATTATTTTGTTTTGTAACTATTGCATTACCATCACTTAAATCTGTGTCATCTTGAGTAACTATCATATACCGATTTTCTCCATCTTCCTTTATTAATTTTAGCTCCTGTGTTTGCAGTACAGGCTTTGATAGTTGTTTACTGAGTAGCTCGACATACATTTTGTTAACTTCACCTGATTCGTCTTGACATTCGTACACTTCATCAGTAATATATTGACTGTCTGCTGTACTTAATCCTGGAAGGTTGCAATGGAAATAATAAAATTGATTCTGTTTTTATTTTGAATATCTGCGATCAGGCAATGTGTTTCTGATTTAGTTAAGTAAATAATTATTTTATTATATTTTAATATTTTATTTATTATATAATTTTATTTATTTTAATATTTATTTGAATCATGGGTTCAACATGTTTGTAATTAAAATAAATATTGAATGATACACATTATCATTACTCATATTGACTGTTGCTAACAGTAATTAAACATTGGGTAAAAAAATTACAGATCAGTTTAAATGATTGAATGCTTCCAAAGCTGTAAACTCAGAGTTCATCTCCTGATTTTGGTTCGGCTTTTATGGGAGAGACTGCTGTCTGACCTGCCAACTCCAAGAAGACTGCCTGCACCAGAGCCTCATCTGCTGAACTGATGAGGAGACTGTGGGCTTGCATAGGGCCTCATACAGACCGGTCATTTTAAATATTATAACTAATTCATATCTTCTTTTATTAGATAAAGCAACTTTTACAGCATGAGCTAATGTTATTCCTCTTGGCGAGTGGTATAAGTAGCCTTACCAGGTGAAAGACTCTTTATTGGAGGGTCTTTATTATCTGCTGAATTTTCAACGCTATTTACATCCATTGTTTCCTCATAAATAACAATATTTTGTACAGGGTCATTTTGTAGGGATAAACAATTATAAACGGTTAAATGTTCTGTGAGACCTTCTATTGAAGTCCACTTGCTATTACAAAGCGGACAATATATGTTATTTACAACATTATTCAAGTGCTCAATCAGTGCATGTTTAGAGTCAAAAGTTTTATCGCAACAAAGCGGACAATCTATTTGTAGGCCTCCCATTATTCAAATATTAAGTTTACGACATTCATGTGATCAGATAGCAAAACTCTCAGAAGTGAATGTGTGATGGAAATGAGCATAATTTTGCAAACATAGAACAACCATTAAGGTTCATCTATGTGCTACATTCAGTTCGTATCTGAATCCTCAACACAAAACCATAATAAGAAGAACTTCACACTAATTCATTAAACGTGAAGAAAGCACCGAAACGACGACACGCCATTTTTTGTCAATTTTTGACATTTCACAAAAACTAACTACGACTTTGAGTTTACGGGGATTTCAACTACACACTATAAAAAATGCAACATGAAATATACTTTCACGAAATATTCTTACTATATGCCATATATAAAGTAATTTCCTAGAATATAGGACTTTTTTATATAAATGTGGTCTAAGCTTTTTTACCAGATTAGAATCTAGGTTTTTATACCAGTGATGTATAATGACTAACCTTGATGATTTCATAACATGATTCGTAAACGATCTCATCGTATTGCTATACAAAAAAAAGGAATGAAAAACAAGAATAAAATAGTCAATCATATCATAGTTTAATAAAGAAAAAGTTACATAATTTGAACTAGTTTTCAACTTCAATGGGCATTGCTGGTTGCTATTTATAGGGACTTGTATTATAACCCAGTTTTGTAAAATGATTTTCGATGGACATCGTAAACGTTTTACAATTTACAATATAATATAATAATGGCAACATTAAGAAAATCGCCATTTTGTCGTGGTGGTTTTTTAATCCTGCTGATTTTTATTTATTCGTGTTAATTATTTCTTTCAAGTATAAACGTAGTTCATGGTTCAGTTTGCGACCACCGAATTGTGCCTGGAAATACTATATAAATAGTTTTCATATCAAACAACAGTTTTCACGTCATCGATGCATGATATGTTTATGTATGAACGTTTTCGCGGGTTAATTTGACTGAAACAAGATGCTGGGAAAGAGAATGCACCATAACAGCAAAGGAAGACTAGGTAGCAAAGGTCATGACAATGGAAAACCGTCCAGCCCAGGTATTTCACCCTACACCAAGCCTGCTAAAATACCTGGAGCCATGTCCGTGGGTAAAACCAAGGTGGAAATGTGTCCAATACCATATACAAAAATACAAGATAATTCTGCACATCTACCTCGCTTTACAGCGATTGCTGCAAGACCAAACGATGAACTAATTGGCATGGATGAGTTAGACTCACTGCAACTTGAACTAGAATCCTTATTGTGTAATACGGCCCTACGTGTCAGGTACTTTCAATCTGAAATTGAAAGTATTGACACTAACGAGTCTAAGAGAGAAAAGAAAGGTAAAGCTGCTGGTAAACAATTGCAGTATCCTGGTAAAAGAAAGTTTCAAGATGATAAAGTAGTGAAAACCAAAGATTACAATGCTAAGTTCGGTAATCAGCCGAAAGTGCCTAAGTTTAAAAATTTATCGAATGCTTCTGGAGGATCTCATAACTTTACTACAGATGTTGTGAATTCAGACAACTCTGTAAAACTGGAGCTGTCGCAATTCACTCTACCAAAGAATAATATTCCGTATAAATTTTGGAGCTCTGTAGATCCCTATTGTGCACCTGTAACCTTAGATGACATTAAGTTTTTAGAATCTTTATTGGCTCAAAGTAGCAACACTACACTACCACCAATACCTCCACTTGGTCGACATTATTCTGAAGTTTGGGCAGATGAACACCTTGCTGAAGATCAAAATGCTGCCAATCCAAATAAACAGAAATCAAGCATGTCGCCAGATGCTTCAAATATTCGTAAGAAGCTTGATAAAACAAATGAGAACATAATCACGGGACCATTAACACAGAGACTCGTGTCAGCATTAATGGAAGAAAATCTGATAAATTATGAAGTGCCTGATGTTAAAGTAAATAAACAGACAACTAACACAAAAACTAGCTACAAGAACTCCCTGACTTTGGAAAAATGTCTAAGGAAAGAGCTAGTGGAGCAAGGTATCTTAGATCCAGAAGACCTGCCTCCTCTTACTAATGCGGCAGATGATGAAATATTAGCTGAAATAAAAAAGTGCCAGACTGAATTGACTGCAGTAAAAAAAGATAACTGCCGTAACTTGAAACAGCTCATTGGACTTTGTAAGCAAGAGATGATAAGACTTAACCTGAAGAAGCAGTTGGATCAAGTTGATATGGAATGCATTGATATCTACAAGAAAATGGTTGCTGCAAAACAGAAAAAGAGACCTATCACTAAGAAAGAAAAAGAAGATGCCTGGAGAGCAATCAATGAACAGATAAGGCTCAATAAAGAAATCAATGCTTTACCTCTGACTGGTCCAAACTCTATTTAAACTGTAATATTGTATTAAATTTTAGTATCTCATTGGGTTATTCTGTAAGATTGTTATAGGTACTTCCACACAAGGGTTAAAAAATGTTAGTCAATATTTTGTCATTGACCATGTTATCACAAAACATTTTATAAAAAATCTTTTGAAATACTTTCTCATTATTAATTGGTTTCACATTTGCTAGTAAAACAAATTGTAATTTTCCTTAGAAAACATCAACCTGGGTGGGATCAAACATAAATTTGTTCTAAAAATATACCCTAATCTTATAAAAAGCCAACTGCAGTAAGCTTATTAGTTACATTCAGAGCTTTGCTCATTCAAAAAGAGCGCCTTTCTTTCTTTTGTTACGAAAAATAGAAGCCAGTCCATTCAGCATTGTCATTGTCAAACAAAGTACACATAGCAGATTTTGGCTCGACTACAGCAAAATATTCCATTTTCTTCACAGGAGTGACTAGCATTTTCGAAATATAGAAACAAACTAATCCAAAGTGGTGGTCATGAAATGTTAGGAAAAGTTCTAAACATATATATATTTAAATATATATATACATATATAAATATACAGTGTGTAAATGTTGATATGTGGGTGGTGGTGCGTAGGTATGTCGAATGAGTAAATGATTGGTAACATAGTTTAACCCTGTACGGAAGTACCATAAATAGGTACTAGAAATATTATTTAGAAATAAATAACATTAATAACTATTACCTTTTTTTTTGTATTTCTGGACCTTATAACTGAAAATTTCAGGAATGTTTTCATGACACCAGTCGCAAAGTCAGAAGAAAACACAAAGTTCTTACTCTGAGTGCCCCTGAGTTTAAGTTTTCATTAAGAAGACATTAACTAAGTACCTACAGCTTCTAGTTTTTTGTGTTAGTAGGTAGGTACTTGTTCAACAAAATCCCTTACAAAATATACAATTGACCCTTAGCATAAAAAGTTAAGAGCGCAGTACAGCGTTAGTCCCAGTTGCATCCAAAGTTTGCACCTTCCTATTCTTTCTGATTTGGCTTATCTTAGCTTCTACGGGAACGTCAACCGTCTGGTCTACCAAGCTCTGGTCTGTTGTATCAGCAGGTGAGGAGCAGATAATTGATACCTATTATATAAATTAATAAACATTGGTCTGTATACAAATATATGGGACCCCATTAAAATCTTCGGGGCACAAGCCAACTTACCCTGCAAACCGATACTCAAGGATAATAGTATATGGGCATATCACGTACTGGGATCAAAATCGGCCAATAAGCCCGATATAATGGTGATAGATAAATCAGAGGGCCGCGCAATAATTATCGATATCACCATTCCACTTTGGATTTAGATTTGAATTTGGCTCACGATTTTGTAGACATGTGGAGTGGATTCGGCAATTATTGTTCTGATAGTCATATCGGTTCACGGAATGATAGCCAAGAGCCTTGATCAACATCTCATGAGGCCCACGTTAGGCAGCTAGGTCAAGGGCTTGATGCAAAAGGCGGTATTCCTCGACATGGCACGTATTGTGAGGACATCCCGCTCTCTCTGGAGCCCTTAACACCTGTGGATTCGTCCCTATACCCGATGCCGGTGGGCATTGAATATAAATATATTTGTTTTATTTTTGAAATAAAACTATTTTTAACGGATTCTATCGCGGTTTATTTGATGTTATTTTATATTTTACATTGAACCCGACGTTTCGGTTGCTTTTCAGCAGCCATGGTCACGAAAGATGGTTTGTTGTCTTGAAGTTTGAAGTGAAAGTCATCTCAAAGTACCCCATGTACCCGAACCGAAGTATGTTGAATTGTTCGTGTTACTATTTACGCAGAATGAGCTCACAGTGTCATGAAGTCTTGTAGTATTTTGTTTTTTCTTGGAATTAATTAAGTGAATGACTGGGTCCCAAGCTATTAAAATTAAAAAATATCCTAATTTTAATAGAGAAGATGGTTGGAATGTACCACCAGCTTGAGACCCAGTCATTCACTTAATTAATTCCAAGAAAAAACAAAATACAACAAGACTTCATGACACTGAGCTCATTCTGCGTAAAAAGTAACACCAACAATTCAACATAGTTCGGGTACTTTGAGATAACTTTCATTACAAGACAACAACCATCTTTAGTCTACCCATGGTCTACCCGTGACCATGGCTGCTGAAAAGCAACCGAAACGTCGGGTTCAATGTAAAATATAAAATAACATTAAATAAACCGCGATAGAATCCGTTAAAAATAGTTTTATTTCAATGTGTGGCATTCGCGTAAACTTCCGACAATATCATGTTTTATTTTTTTATGTCGCTACGTATTTAAGAATGTAATTATGTAATTGAGCTGAGAGTGAGACGAATGCATAATATACTTACTGTATTTCGTTTGTGTCCCTCTAGCGCCTATAATAGACCCTTCGACCGATTTTGATGATTTTTAGCATAATCATAGATGATAGTGATGTGACGGACATAGGCTATACAAATTTAAATTATGAAGTACCACGGAGGAATAATCACCGAACAAAACATTCAACAGCTGATTTCTCAAAAACTAAAATTTGCAAAACATGCTTCTTTCCAAATCACTCAGACATGGGCACTCTCAGCTCAACATTACAAGAGCTACTGCCTTGCGGACCTAGTTTAAATATATTGAAGAAGACGCTTGCAGAACATAAATAATTCCATAAGTCCTCTTGGGTTCAGACGGCAGTTGCTCCCGTAAAAGTAAAAACAAACCAATAAAAGGCGGAGAAGGAGAACGGATCCTGGGCTCCTAAGTGCTAGCTTTGGATGCGACTGCGATTGGCGCTCGGATGACCAAGATGTAAGTTAAATAATAAGGACTATAGACGGCCCAAAATGTCGTTGATTAATAATCACGTAAACTTTGCATGCTTGTCAAGAATCTTACTTCCTACTATCTTCTTCTATATCTATCTATATACATATATTTACTTTCCCAACTGAAACATCTTCTTAGGTACCCATGATTCGGTCCAACATCAAGGTGGAGAGTAAATTTAATCGTTCATAGAGGTTTCTAGGTATTTGTAAATTAAACAACATGTTGCTGCTCACTGAACACAAGTGTTAGTAATTGTTGGTTACCATAAAGAATTTATTTAGGTATCGGGGAAAAACATTTGGATACTTAGTGGGGTGGATAGATGAGTAGAAAGCATAAATAGAATAGGAAGGTAGGAAAAGAGGGGAGTTATAGTTTTACTTCGTTTATGGAGATAAATTTGTAGAGGATCTTTATAAGTAAGGATTGAACCAGGGTAAGTAAGTAGGCCAAATTAACCGGTCGAGGAATTTGTTTTGGAAGGAGATCATATAATGGTACTACTAGGACAAGAGTAGAAGATGTGCTCAAGAGGGCCTTCATCCAAACCACACTCACATAAAGAGCTGTCCCGAACTCGAATTTTGGCCAGGAAAACTGGTGTGGAAACAAATCCTAAGCGCAGGCGAGTTATAACCGAGGTGGCTAACTTGTTAATCTGTTTAATGTTTAGAGAACCATGATTTTGAAGGCATAGACGGCTGAATGGAGCCATAGATTTTACCCTTCATCATTCTAGAGGTTTGCCGTAAGTCGTTGCAAGATTTGTCCAGGTTAGAGCTGGTTAAGGTGCGCAGGTCCCGGGCAAAAGCGTTTGGCAATTGTATACAATGCATCCTGATTGAGCCGCTACTCTCGCGCAAGAATCCGCAGTCTCGTTGCCTGATATGCCAACGTGACTGGGGATCCATGCTAAGGCCACCTCAATACATGATAAGAGACACCTGTGCAGAATGGCTTTTATTTTAAGAGTTAGTGGGAAATTATTTCTAGACTTTAATGGATTTTTCAGTAAATCAGTCAGGTAATACTCAGGGAATCGGTTAGGATGAGAGTTTTGTTAAGCCTATGTGCTTCTACATGTGTGACAGCCTCTAGCAGAGCAATTGATTCACCTGAAAAAAATAGAGTTATAAGGAGGGCTCTTGAAAATCAGAATGATCCTAAATTTGGGAATCCACACAGCAGAACCAACTGGAGCATCCGAGGATAATTTTGAAGCATCTGTGAAAAGTGTTACATCAACGCCGCTGGACCTACAGACTTGAAATTTTGACAGTAGATGCTTTTTACTTTATACATTGTAGGCATCCAAATAGGTGGCAAAATAAAGGATGAACGTTGGTATGCAAGTCTGTCATTTTTAAAGTTAGAAGCATGAAATTTCATACACGTACGTCTTCTCAGAAATAAATGAACACGTGTATTAGCGTTTTTCAAAATTTTACTACTAAAGGGGTAAAATAGGTAATGAACGATTTTATGGAAAGTCCGTCAATTTTTAAGTAAGACCCACGAAATTACATAAAGGTGCTTCTGTCTGGTTAGAAATAAATGTACACATGTATCAGCGTTTTTCAAAAATATACTACGTACTAAGGGGGTAATATAGGCGATGAACGGGTATATGGAAAGTCCATCATTTTCGAAGTAAGAAGGACGAAGTTTCATATTACTGTGGGCCTACCGCCCAAGTGTCGTCGATACCACAGCCGTCGAAATGAAGTCGACGGCAATTTTGTGCCGCCCAATTATGCAAACCGACGCGTCGGTTTGATAATCGATGCCGGCGGAGTAAGAACGAATGAAACGCTGTTTTTGATAGTTAAATAGCTGCCGCCTCAAAAAATTTAAATCGACGGCCATTCCGACGCGTCGCTTTAAAGTGTCATTTCATTGCGGCACCTCATGAGTTGTCGTTTTGAATATTATTTTCTTTGAAAATAATTTTGGTCTTTCCAATTTTAGCTTGCTTTTTTTAATTATTATGCTTTCTAGCGACTAATTAAAACACTCTTTAATCTTTATCTTACCTACTTAACCGTTTTTGCTGTGTTGTTTGTTGTTTTCTTTATGTTTCAGAAGGAAGGAATAAGCGAAGGAGTTGGAGGACGAAATTCCATCGTCGGCAGTCACCCCCATAAAAGCCATAGTAGCCCAGTGTTAGATGCAATAGGAGGACAGAACCCAGTCACCCCCATAAAAGCCATAGCAGTCCAGTGTTAGGTGCAATAGGAGGGCAGAACCCATTCTTCGGCATTCGCCCCCATAAAAGCTATATTAGCCCAGTGTAAGGTGCAATAGGAGGGCAGAACCCATTCGCCCCCATAAAAGCCATAGTAGCCCAGTGTTAGGTGCAATAGGAGGGCAGAACCCACTCTTCGGCAGTCGCCCCCATAAAAACCATAGTAGCCCAGTGTTAGGTGCAATAGGAGAGCAGAACTCAGTCGCCCCCATAAAAGCCATAGTAGCCCAGTGTTAGGTGCAATAGGAGGGCAGAACCCAGTCGCCCCCATAAAAGCCATAGTAGCCCAGTGTTAGGTGCAATAGGAGGGCAGAACCCACTCGTTGGCAGTCGCCCCCATAAAAGCCATAGTAGCCCAGTGTTAGGTGCAATAGGAGGGCAGAACCCACTCGTCGGCAGTCGCCCCCATAAAAGCCATAGTAGCCCAGTGTTAGGTGCAATAGGAGAGCAGATCCCAGTCGGCCCCATAAAAGCCATAGTGGCCCAGTGTTAGGTGCAATACGAGGGCAGAACCCACTCGTCGGCAGTCGCCCCCATAAAAGCCATAGTAGCCCAGTGTTAGGTACAATAGGAGGGCAGAACCCAGTCGCCCCCATAAAAGCCATAGTAGCCCAGTGTTAGGTGCAATAGGAGGGCAGAACCCAGTCACCCCCATAAAAGCCATAGTAGCCCAGTGTTAGGTGCAATAGGAGGGCAGAACCCATCCGTCGGTAGTCGCCCCCATAAAAGCCATAGTAGCCCAGTGCTAGGTGCAATAGGAGGGCAGAACCCAGCCACCCCCATAAAAGCCATAGCCCAGTGTTAGGTGCAATAGGAGGGCAGAACCTACTCGTCGGTAGTCGCCCCCATAAAAGCCATAGTAGCCCAGTGTTAGGTGCAATAGGAGGGCAGAACCCACTCGTCAGCAGTCGCTCGCATAAAAGTCACACGAGTTTAAAGGTCAAACGAAATTTGGGATAAAACAACTATCTACACTGTTTTAAACCTCTGTTTCAAACCGCCGTTTAAAACCGTGTAGCACATGCTTTAAACACCCTTGGCAGCAAGGTTTGCGTTTGAAACCACTGGTAGAAGCGTTGGTTTAAAACTTGTTTGAAACCTTCTAGCCGCTTGTTTAAAACCTTGCGAACGACAGTCACGTTGCAGTGGCGAGCGCAGGCAGACGCACGCGACGACGACCTTCTCAAAATGGCACGAGAAGAAAAAGAACGAGAAGTAGTTACAGAACTTCTCGAGCTATAAAGAGACTTGCCCTGCCTTTGGGACTTAACATACGAGTCGTACAAAGACTCGACTACGGAAAAAAAATGCGTGGGATATTTTTATTTTTCTATTTAATTAAGTTCATATGACTAAGGGTTAATCTCTCCTTTAACCATCACTTCATCCATATTCATTGTTTTCTTCAATTGCACACAAAAGAGCAATACACATCCCAACTCTTTGTTCTTTGGATAGGTAAGGCGCACGTCTGTGAAGTTGGCATCTCAAATGTTAGCATCTCACAAATTAAATCCATATAAAGTGGCATCCAGCATAGTTCCACAGTTCTTGATAAGTTTTATCAATAGTTCCGTCGATTAAACTACTAATATCGCGTTTTGAAAAAATGAGATGCTAACTTCGCAAACACATCATAGCATCTCATGACATTACGAACGCCTGACTGGACAAAAGTCTAAATTTGTTGAGTTCTATGTTCTCAACAAGTTTCAACAATAGTTTTGGCGATTAAACTGATAAAGTTGAGTTTTGAGAAAATGAGATGCTAACTTCGCAAACACATGGTAGCATCTCATCACATTTCGATCCTGACTACACATGGGTCTAATTCCGGTGAGTTTTATATTCTGAATAGGTTACAACAATAGTTCTGGCGGATAAACTAATTATATTGCGTTTGAAAAAACTAGATGCTACCTTCGCAAGCACAAGACAAAATCTTCTCAAATTCCGAATGTCTGACTAGCGAAATGGTTCTAGATGATGACTAGCGTCTCTCGCAATGCAATGCAAAAGAGTTCCGGCCTCTGGAAGTTTCTCGAATTTTTCTATCATTTTTTTTTCCTAAAAAATTCAATAAAAGGTGAGATGCCAGCCTTCTGTGCAGAGTTCTGGCTTGGAAAATAGTTCTAGAAGATGACGAACATCTTTTACTGTGAAATGCAAAAGAGTTCCGGCCTCTGGAACTTTCTCATATTTTTCCATCAATTTTTTTTCCTAAAAAAATCAATAAAAGGTGAGATGCTAGCCTTCTGTTCAGAGTTCTGGCTTGGAAAATAGTTCTAAGAGATGACGAGCATCTTTTACTGTGAAATGCAAAAGAGTTCCGGCCTCTGGCACTTTCTCGTATTTTTCTATCAATTTTTTTTCCTAAAAAATTCAATAAAAGGTGAGATGCTAGCCTTCTGTGCAGAGTTCTGGCTTCAAAAATAGTTCTAGAAGATGACGAGTATATTTTACTGTGAAATGCAAAAGAGTTCCGGCCTCTGGCACTTTCTCGTATTTTTCTATCAATTTTTTTTCCTAAAAAATTCAATAAAAGATGAGATGCTAGCCTTCTGTTCAGAGTTCTGGCTTGGAAAACCGTTCCAGATGATAAAAAGCATCTTTTAGTGTGAAATGCAAAAGAGTTCTGGCCTCTGGAAGTTTCTCGTATTTTTCTATCAATTTGTTTTCCTAAAAAATTCAATAAAAGGTGAGATGCTAGCCTTCTGTGCAGAGTTCTGGCTTGGAAAATAGTTCTAAAAGATGACGAGCATCTTTTACTGTGAAATGCAAAAGAGTTCCGGCCTCTGGAACTTTCTCGTATTTTTCTATCAATTTTTTTCCTAAAAAATTCAATAAAAGGTGAGATGCTAGGCTTCTGTTCAGAGTTCTGGCTTGGAAAATAGTTCTAGAAGATGACGAGCATCTTTTACTGTGAAATTCAAAAGAGTTCCGGCCTCTGGAACTTTCTCGTATTTTTCTATCAATTTTTTTTCCTAAAAGATTCAATAAAAGGTGAGATGCTAGCCTTCGGTGCAGAGTTCTGGCTTGGAAAATAGTTCTAAAAGATGACGAGCATCTTTTACTGTGAAATGCAAAAGAGTTCCGGCCTCTGGAACTTTCTCGTATTTTTCTATCAATTTTTTTTCCTAAAAAATTCAATAAAAGGTGAGATGCTAGCCTTCTGTTCAGAGTTCTGGCTTGGAAAATAGTTCTAGAAGATGACGAGCATCTTTTACTGTGAAATTCAAAAGAGTTCCGGCCTCTGGAACTTTCTCGTATTTTTCTATCAATTTTTTTTTCCTAAAAGATTCAATAAAAGGTGAGATGCTAGCCTTCTGTTCAGAGTTCTGGCTTGGAAAACCATGCGAGATGATAAAAAGCATCTTTTACTGTGAAATGCAAAAGAGTTCCGGCCTCTGGCACTTTCTCGTATTATTCTATCAATTTTTTTTCCTAAAAAATTCAATAAAAGGTGAGATGCTAGCCTTCTGTCCAGAGTTCTGACTTCAAAAATAGTTCTAGAAGACGACGAGCATTTTTGACTGTGAAATGCAAAAGAGTTCCGGCCTCTGGAACTTTCTCGTATTTTTCTATCAATTTTTTTTCCTAAAAAATTCAATAAAAGGTGAGATGCTAGCCTTCTGTTCAGAGTTCTGGCTTGGAAAATAGTTCTAGAAGATGACGAGCATTTTTGACTGTGAAATGCAAAAGAGTTCCGGCCTCTGGAACTTTCTCGTATTTTTCTATCAATTTTTTTTCCTAAAAAATTCAATAAAAGGTGAGATGCTAGCCTTCTGTTCAGAGTTCTGGCTTGGAAAACATTGCGAGATGATAAAAAGCATCTTTTACTGTGAAATGCAAAAGAGTTCCGGCCTCTGGCACTTTCTCGTATTTTTCTATCAATTTTTTTTCCTAAAAAATTCAATAAAAGAACGGAACTCTTGTGCATTTCACAGTCAAAAATGGTCGTCGTCTTCTAGAACTATTTTTGAAGTCAGAACTCTGGACAGAAGGCTAGCATCTCACCTTTTATTGAATTTTTTAGGAAAAAAAATTGATAGAAAAATACAAGAAAGTGCCAGAGGCCGGAACTCTTTTGGATTTCACACTAAAAGATGCTTTTTATCATCTGGAACGGTTTTCCAAGCCAGGACTCTGAACAGAAGGCTAGCATCTCACCTTTTATTGAATATTTTAGGAAAAAAAATTGATAGAAAAATACAAGAAAGTGCCAGAGGCCGGAACTCTTTTGCATTTCACAGTAAAAGATGCTCGTCATCTTTCAGAACTGTTTTCCAAGCCATAACTCTGCACAGAAGGCTAGCATATCACCTTTTATTGAATTTTTTAGGAAAAAAAATTGATAGAAAAATACGAGAAACTTCCAGAGGCCGGAACTCTTTTGCATTTCACAGTAAAAGATACTCGTCATCTTCTAGAACTATTTTTGAAGTCAGAACTCTGGACAGAAGGCTAGCATCTCACCTTTTATTGAATTTTTTAGGAAAAAAAATTGATAGAAAAATACGAGAAAGTGCCAGAGGCCGGAACTCTTTTGCATTTCACAGTAAAAGATGCTCGTCATCTTTCAGAACTGTTTTCCAAGCCATAACTCTGCACAGAAGGCTAGCATATCACCTTTTATTGAATTTTTTAGGAAAAAAAATTGATAGAAAAATACGAGAAACTTCCAGAGGCCGGAACTCTTTTGCATTTCACACTAAAAGATGCTTTTTATCATCTGGAACGGTTTTCCAAGCCAGGACTCTGAACAGAAGGCTAGCATCTCACCTTTTATTGAATATTTTAGGAAAAAAAATTGATAGAAAAATACGAGAAAGTGCCAGAGGCCGGAACTCTTTTGCATTTCACAGTAAAAGATACTCGTCATCTTCTAGAACTATTTTTGAAGTCAGAACTCTGGACAGAAGGCTAGCATCTCACCTTTTATTGAATTTTTTAGGAAAAAAAATTGATAGAAAAATACGAGAAAGTGCCAGAGGCCGGAACTCTTTTGCATTTCACAGTAAAAGATGCTCGTCATCTTTTAGAACTATTTTCCAAGCCAGAACTCTGCACAGAAGGCTAGCATCTCACCTTTTATTGAATTTTTTAGGAAAAAATTTTTATAGAAAAATTCGAGAAAGTTCAAGGCCGGAACTCTTTTGCATTTCACAGTAAAAGATGCTTTTTATCATCTGAAATGGTTTTTCAAGCCAGAACTCTGAACAGAAGGCTAGCATCTCACCTTTTATTGAATTTTTTAGGAAAAAAAATTGATAGAAAAATACGAGAAAGTTCCAGAGGCCGGAACTCTTTTGCATTTCACAGTAAAAGATACTTGTCATCATTTAAAACTATTTTCCAAGCCAGAACTCTGTACAGAAGGCTAGCATCTCATCTTTTATTGAATTTTTTTGGAAAAAAAATTGATAGAAAAATATGAGAAAGTTCCCGAGGCCGGAACTCTTTTGCATTTCACAGTAAAAGATGCTCGTCATCTTTCAGAACTGTTTTCCAAGCCATAACTCTGCACAGAAGGCTAGCATCTCACCTTTTATTGATTTTTTTAGGAAAAAAAAATGATAGAAAAATTCGAGAAAGTTCCAGAGGCCGGAACTCTTTTGCATTGCACTGCGAGAGACGCTAGTCATCATCTAGAACCATTTCGCTAGTCAGACATTCGGAATTTGAGAAGATTTTGTCTTGTGCTTACGAAGGTAGCATCTAGTTTTTTCAAACGCAATATAATTAGTTTATCCGCTAGAACTATTGTTGTAACCTATTCAGAACATAAAACTTACCGGAATTAGACCCTTGTGTAGTCAGGATTTCGAAATGTGATGAGATGCTACCATGTGTTTGCGAAGTTAGCATCTCATTTTCTCAAAACTCAACTTTATCAGTTTAATCGCCAGAACTATTGTTGAAACTTGTTGAGAACATAGAACTCAACAAATTTAGACTTTTGTCCAGTCAGGCGTTCGTAATGTGATGAGATGCTATGATGTGTTTGCGAAGTTAGCATCTCATTTTTTCAAAACGCGATATTAATAGTTTAATCGACGGAACTATTGATAAAACTCATCAAGAACTGTGGAACTATGCTGGATGCCACTTTATATGGATTTTATTTGTGAGATGCTAACATTTGTGATGCCAACTTCACAGACGCGTAAGGCGCCATGACGTTGTTGTAGTGAATATACGGTGCGAGCGTAGAGACCTCCTATTCACGCAACGTTCCATAAAACACTGATGGTTTTAAATTTTAAACAAAGGTTTTAAACATATTTTAAACCGTGTAGCCGGCAAAGCGCAAATCTTTTTTTTCTGTTTCCAACCGCCGTTTAAAACGGTGTAGCACATGCTTTTAAAGATCAACCGAAATTTGGCATAAAACAACTATCAACACTGTTATAAACCTCTGTTTCAAACCGTCGTTTAAAACCGTGTAGCACATGCTTTATCCTTACCGCTAACCGGCCACAAGTGCCAAGTATTACTTACTCTGTGACAGTGCCTTTAAGGACAGTGCTTTTTCAGCTGTTTGACACTTAAAAATTTGAAATGTAACGGAGTGCGAAACAAAGCCCGGACGAGTAGACTATAATAAACTTATGTAATTGTGAATTAACTGTGTGAATTGAGTCAGTAGAAAATGGATAACCAGCTAACACCGAATAAAATACAGAGACTGATATATTTGGCCGAGGATCGATCGTTTAATATGCCGAGACGGTTGTTGATAAGTGATGAGGATTTGAAACGGTAAGGGCTTTTGAAGTTACCCTTCTGTTTATATATATAAAGCAGCCAGCTGAACTTTATAAACATTTCTTTTCTTCCATACAGTTTAGCTACAACAAATCAAGCAGCTCTAAATAGATCTAACGCTACTGTTACTTGTGAATCGTCTTCAGGGATTTTGGATTTAGATAAAATGGAAGGTATGATTTCTTAGTGCAATTTGAAATAACTCACTCTATTTTAATATTTCTGGTATCAATTTGTTGAATTGTACTGGTCCTTCCACAGGTTTTGGTGAATCTGGAGTTGGAGAGCTGTCCCTAAGCAAATCTGTAAGCTTTTATAGTTTTTTAGATAACTGTGTGTCATTCACTCAACAAGTTACTTTTATGTGTATCTCATGCACACACACTTAACTACATACATAGTTTTAGTTTACACTCAACTTGCAGTCTATCCATATATAATTGGTGTTTTGCTAGAGCAGTTAAAAGCTAATTGAAAATGAAATTAGCATTATGAATTAAGAATGGAAAAAAAGTGAAGCACTCATATCATTGTAGTAATAAAGCAAACATTGTAACATGAGAACTGTGGTATGTCTTTGATATAATATTTTCTACTTTACAGACAAACTTCAATCCAGGTGAAATGACGGGTAGGTCAACAGGCACAGAGGATATGAGCATGCCACTAGGCCGTCACTCTATAGCTTTAGAAAATATCACTAGTCAGATGGATAAACAAACTTCTGAGATACAAGATATTATGAGGCATTCCATTGCCACTAATTATTCCTTCCACTCTAAGGTAAGATTCTGAATATACTGTTGTAATCACCCCTCTTGTTTATTCATGTAATAAGTATATACAATGCACTGCAGGCAAAAGGTCCCACCATGATGTTCTGGGCCTAATTCAACCTCACCAGTAACCCAGTACATGTGCTATTTGTTTACCATTTTTCAAGGATGTCAGTGATGTATAAAAAATATAAAGTGTATATATTTTTTTAAATCTCTTTTTGTATAATTTGCGATTCTTCAATGTTAGTATGTTCATCTGCATTCTAGGACCAACGTTATAATATATGCTTAGTTTAGTTCTAGCAGTACTGTGTAGTATTTAACCGAATTATTAAAATAAAAAAGTACCGTTTGATTGGTAAAATCAATTTAATGGTGTCAAGGCATTTATGTGTTTCAAGGTGTTTATGTAAATTTTGTATTGCAGAGAGACCTAACAGCAGATGAAATATCACTAGTAGCCCGAGAAGCTCCCCTGCCAATACAAAACAACACTCAGACACATTTTGCAGATAGCATGTCGTAAGTAGTTAAGATTATATAACTTGTAATTAATAACCTAGTGTTTCTATTAGGAACGCTGTCTAGACTCAAAGTAAGCATAGCTTAACTAGCTAGTTTTATGGGGCGCTACCAGCAAAAGTGCAGGTCTGGACATTAAATTGTGATGCGTGCGTTATTCGAATTGGGCCTCAATGGAATTTTTATAAGACAAACTTTTATTAGTGATATTATTTATTAGCCTCAGCCAACTGGGATCCGATTTATGAATTACAGGAACCAGATGTTGATGATGATGATGATGATATTTTTATGACATTATAAATGAGATTTTTAATAATTGTGTACCTTTTTTTTTTTTTTTTTCGTGCGTAAATCCCTTCGGATACCACCCCGCGTGCCAGCGGGGGCGGTTATGTCGGGCTTGAACCGACTAAAACCGCACGCCGTCTCGGGTCTACAGACGCCGGGGTGTAAGGTTGCCCATAGAGCATATCCCTCGCACCCCGACTGACCCTGGGCCATCTCCGGTTTTGAGATGGCCCCCTAATAATTGTGTACCTAAACCATAAATCTCAAGGTTCAGTTATAAAGAATGGATGAATACTAAACAAATAATATCCGATTCGACATGAAAAACGAAACTTCATAAGAGTTTGTTCATAACATTGCCGTTTTTTGTTAGCGGATCCTCCTACACATATATTTATATATGTTTATATAAATCATATTTTCCAGAAGCTTGGAAAGTTACCTCAGTAATACCTTTTTTTTTTTTCTTTTTTTATCGTGCGGAAATCCCTTCGGATACCCCCCCGCCGGCCAGCGGGGGCGGTTATGTCGGGCTTGCACCGACTAAAACCGCACGCCGTCTCGGGTCTTCAGACGCCGGGGTGTAAGGTTACCCATAGAGCATATCCCTCGCACCCCGGATGAACCTGGGCCATCTCACCACTAACAGCATCGCTCATCCTGTCTCCTCTGAAAGCAGAGGAGTACGGAGAGCGATGTGTTCCCGCCACGTTGGGTATTGGCCGACGATCAATGCCAACCCTATGAAGGGGTGAAGGGGAGGCCATTGACCGCCGCCCAGGGTGTACCGGCCGCTCCGATTCCGTTCCCCCCGGACTTCAGCGGGATCGGAATCGGAGCGACACTCGAGGAGGTTACCCAACACACACCAGGGGAAAATGGATAGTTGGTTGAGCCTTATACATCCATAGCAATTCTGTTGACACCAGTGAAGGTGTTCAAGTAGCTGTCCAGCAAAGTTTGCAATCAGATGCAGTAATTGTCAGATGCTCAACATGGCTTTCGATCTACATGCAGTACGACTAGTAATAACTGAATTGAATGGTGTATTTGGTTCCTCATGTAGATGCAAGTTTACAAGTCAATGTCGCCTACTTTGCCTTTAAAAAGGCGTTCCATATGGTGGATAACGAAAGCCTGCTGGCAAAATTAGCGAGAGTCAGTTGCACACCAAAATTGCTCCAGTTTTTTGCCTGCTTCATGACGGACAGATAGCATTATGCACAGTTCAGGTTACTGGTTGGAGGCTTATTTTACTAGGAAAGGGTGGGCCAATGTAGCAATTTGGGCCCGTTAGAGTTCCTCATAATTACAAATTAATTGCCAGAAGTCGTAAGGGACGCGAAGTGTCTGCTTCTTGCGGATGAGGTTAAGTTGCTCCTGGCTATCGAAAGTGAGGATGACTACAATGCTCAAAGCACAAGCAATACAAGGAGGAAATACTGAAGATAATTCCAAAGACAAAACAAAACACAAGCGCAGCTCAAAAGCAAAGCCGAAGAAGAACAAAACAACGAATTGACTGAAAAGTGATATTCCCGCAGAATTAAAACGCCACTCCCCAAAGGAAACAAGCAGAATACATGACTTGACAGAAAAGAAGCGATAGCGAGGGGCGCTACCCGACCTTGGATGGAATATGAAATGAAATACCAGGTAAACGCACTGGTAAAACATTAGCTAAAACCATGAAAACCAAAAATTTCGAAAAAAAAAACTTTAATCGCCCGCAGTCCACCAGGATCAGACAATATAGTAGAAGTACCTACTTGACAAAATGTTCTACCAATTGCAAATAATCATGACAAACATGATAGACAGCATGATTCAACTCATCAGCATGCTGAGTTCCAGTCCCCAGTCGCCCCGGGAACACACCTCTGACTTTTCGTAGTTATGTGTGCATTAATAAATGGTAATTATCGCTCGCTTAATAATGTGCCCGGTAGATGGCAGTAGGCTCGCCCCTTTTTACATTGGGACCTTAACATAACTAGCGATTCATGGGTGTGTAATACACCTCTGCCTACCCCTTCGGGGACACAGGCGTGAAGTTATGTTATGTTATCGTTGCATGGAACGCCAATGGGCTCTATTGATCGAAAACTGACTCTGGAGGCATTCCTATCAACCGAAAAAAAAAATATAGCACTAATATCAGAAACAATGTTTAAAGCAGAAAGCCATGTTTCGTTTAAAAATTATAATATGTGCACCACAAACCACTCATCTGGCAAAGCGCATGGCGGTGCGGCGATCATAGTAAAATCAAGCATAAAACCCTTTCCAATTGATCCTTTCCGCTCTGTGAAAATCCAAACATCCCACATCAAAATCAGTGACAACAAATTTGAAATAAAGATATTCGCAATTTACTGCCCCCCTAGGCACGCATAACCATTGATGACTACAAAGAATATTGCGGCGATTGGAATACCGAACACACACACTGGGGATCTCACCTCACAAACCCCAAGGGAAGACAATTATACCGCGCACTGGGTGACCTTAACCTTGAATTTTTATCTATGGGGGAGCCTGGTAATATACTGGCCCACTATCCCAGCAAGAACATCCGATCTGATAGACTTTTTTGCTATCAAAAACTTTCATCCAACAACCTAAACACAGTGATAGACAAAGTGATAGACTTGTCTTCTGACCACCCTCCAGTTATTATAATTTTAACAGCAGAGTAATCCTTTCTGAAATGCTCACAAAATCCACAACTGATATACACATTGGCGAGATTACCAAAACATCATTTCACGTAAAGTCAATCTCAAAATACCTCTCAAAAAAACTGAGAACATATAACTGGCAATAGAATGCTTCAACAGAATAGTTCAAAAAGCAGCAGCGGAGTCAACCTCGTGCCGGAACACCTTTGTCACAAAAGAACATTATGTACCCAGCATACAGAAAAGATAAAATCCAAGAACGCCGCCGCCGATTACGCAACGCCTGGCATAACACAATATATCCCAAGGATAAAGCCACAAGTGCTCTAAGGATGTTAAAACTCAGAAACAAATCAAAAACATGAGAAACGAAAACCTCCAGGCAAACCTCAGCAGACACACCAGTGACATAAATTATATATAACCTCAAAACTTAAATGCCAAATAAAGCTAATCAAAATTCAACCTGGGCTTTGGGCTCGTCCTGACTCAGAAAAAGCTGATGCTATTTCAAACCCTCTCAAAAATGTGTTCCAACCGTTGTCCAACAGCACAAACGAAAACCAATACAATGAAATCGAGGAATACCTCCGAACACCTATCCAAATGTGTCCTCCCTTAAAAGTGTCACACCTAAAGAACTCCTCAAAGAGATCCATAATACAGGTCGATAAGTCTATTACCTATACCTGGAAAGCTACTAGAAAAGATTATAATCACTAGAAGCGAGAAAACCTGGAAGACATATACCTAATCACCAGTTTGACTTTAGAGAGAGGACCATAGAGCAAATACATCGCTTGGTTGACATTATCTACAGAACTTCGAAAATAAATAGTATTGCTCTGCAATATTTTTGGATATCAGCCAGGCATTAGACAAGATTTGGCACAATGGGCTTCTCTTCAAAATAAAACAAACCCTGCCACACTCAATCTTCCAGATCATACAATCTTACCTTAAGCGATTTTTGAGATCAAACACAACGAAGAGGTTTCGAATATGCATGAAATCCAATCGCGGGTACCGCAAGGCTTGGGCCAGTCCTCTACCTAATATTTACGGCCGATTTACCAACAGCGGATGGAACGACTGCCATCACCACATACGCTGACGCCACTGCATTGCTCTCGGTTCTTAAGGACCCAGACAATGCATCGTGGAAGCCCACTAGAAGCGTGGAGCCTAATAGAAGCATGGTTCGACAAGTGGCGTATCGGAGCCAACAAAGACAAGTCCTCACAAGTCACTCTCAGAAAAAAACTTGCCCTCCTTTCTTGCTGTATAATGAACAGGTTCCACAATTACAAGATACCAAATACCTTGGTATGAACATGGACCGACGTCTGACCTGGTAAAAAAAAAAAAAAATTGTTATTATCAAATAATTAAATCAATATAATTACTATTTCTATCGAGACATAATGAATGATATAAGATGATATGAATGAGATGAATAATTAAATCAAAATGATAAATTATTTTTGTGCAATTCTATTGAAAAATATATTACTGTTGTGATTAAGTATAATATAACTACCTATGTTGAGTTTAATAATTCATCATGTTACTACACTGTCGCCTTGGGATTTCCTGTAATGACGGATGTAATGTAAGAAAGAAAGAAATACTATATATACGATACATTTTTTTTTGTAAATACATCCATATTATACATGGAAACACCCAGATATTCCTGCATACAAATATTTGCACTGAGCGGGAATCGAACCCGCGACCGCTGACTTAGCAGTCAGCCACAGAGGTCGTCATTAAGAAGTTATTCACAGTGCTCCAATCATACATTATGTATGTATGATTGGAGGAGGTAATAATATTTTTTTCTATATTCGGAATTAATCAGTGCCCGATAGCAAGAGTGAGAAGAGACTAATATAATTGATAAAATTAAAAAAAAGAAACTAAGTCTTTTTACAAATTAAAATTAAAAATCTTGTGTCGAGTGTTAAAAATAGTTAAAATACTATTTGTATGAATGACTTGGTCTGGGTGTTTTTGTGTATGATGTGTATATATTTTACAAAAATATGTGTCTTAAGTATGGTTATCTGCATTCTAGAGCCCATATTACAAGCTATGCTTAGTTGGGCTTCAGATAGTGCTGTGTAGCACGTGAGTGTGATGCCCTGAAAAATATTATAATAGCTCTAGCATAGCTAAAAGTACTAAAAGTATTCCAATATAAAATTTCAGAATGAATAACTCAAATCTATCAGTGGGTGCGTATTTCAAGAATAGATGTCCAGACTTTGGTCAAATGCTAGGCAAAACAGAGAGTCCAGATAGATCTTACATGCCGAGCATTACAGAAGGTACATCATTATATTTGTTAAGCTTTTTTAATTTAATAAATAATTGTATATGTAATTATATAGGTAATAACTGTTACGCGCGAGTGCTGGCATTAACAGTATCGTATATCATTGATCAGGTCATGATCTACCAAAATGACAGCTAAAACACTGCTCACTGCGGTCTTCCCCTCGGCATTACATAGTATAAACTATAGTCCATCTCATCTCAAAAGTCTCAGATGTGCAGGTCATAGGTTCTGTTTAAATGTCAACTTTACTATTTCAGTGTCAGGCACTCGGTCAGATGCACATGAATCTTTACAATCTGAAAAACATTCAGTTCACAAAATGGATCAAACATTAGATTGTGTGCCAGTAAGACAACCACGTAACAATAAAGACAATATTCAAGAAAAACCAACTAACATTGGCCAAGTTTATGCACCAACTGCAAAATTACTCAATCTTGCAGTTCCACAGGTTGAAAAACTAAATGAGGCTTCAAATAGTAAAGTGCCTCATAAATCAGAGCACTTTTATATGAGTCAGGTCCCAGACAAGCCGAAGTATATACAGATGCCAGTAAATTCTGTGTCACCACAGAAAAATAATCCTATTCCAGTGAATAAGGAGACAAACTTATTGATTAAAAACTTACAAGCTTCTTTGCGGCTAATGGGTGAAGATACTGAAGGCTCAGTGGAAAACTCATTTAGTATTTCCAAAATTGCTGATTACCTTGGTAAGTTTGTTCTTTTCTGTCTAGTGATAATGGTCCTCTCATGCTCCCATGATCGTTGTGTATGAGGCCCCACCAAGATCTTCAGGGCCCAAGCCAACCTCATCTGCAAGTCGTACACCTTTTTATTTTCGTGCGGAAATCTCCTCGGATACTCCCCCGCCGGCCAGCGGGGGCGGTTATGTCGGGCTTGAAACGACTAAAACCGCACGCAGTCTCGGGTCTTCAGACGCCGGGGTGTAATGTTGCCCATAGGGCATTTCCCTCGCACCCCGAGCAAGGCGTACACCTGCTAATTGACAGACGAGGTTCTGGTGCAGGCTGTCCTCTGGATGTACCCATAATGATGGGCTAATACAGGTAGAGTGTTGAAAACCGATCCTTTACTGTACTTGTCTTACTAGTGGGATTAATCCTCTTAGGCTCACACAATGGTGAGCAAAGTTAGAGAGCTTACATTTCATGTCAACATGGAGGTAGGTATAATCGTCCTTTTACTATGAATAGGTGGGAACTATTGGTTTAACTTTAATCCCTAATGGACCCCATGTGCATGGAGGGCACGTCAATATGGGTTCATCTCACTTGATGGTAAGCTAAAAGTCTCTAGAATGAGGATAACAGAAAAAAAATGAAATGAAATTTTAATAATAATTTACAGGCAAAGAGTCAAATGTAAGTGTAACAGACATGCTTCAATACAACAATCAAAAGAAGCAAATAAACAAAAAGCAACCACTGGCTGAACTTCACCTGAACATCCAAGAATCAAAGAAAATGAATAAGGCTATTGAAGTCACGAATCTAAGAGACACCCATAAGACTGATGCAGCAAGTTCATCTGGTACTGTAAACACTGTTATATCGCTAAACAAATATAAAGTAAATAAGAAGCAGGATGTCCCTGCAGTCTTTGTAACAGAGCATTCTCTCAAAGAAGATCGGATAGATGTTGAGGAGACTAAGAGGACAACTAGATCGAAATCGCCGTCAAGTAAAAGCCATTCAACTTTGACTACAGTACAAGAAAATTGTTCAAGTTTTAAATCTGGAGATAGCCCACTGCATAATAGCAAAGGTATATGCTTACTTGATACTTTTCGTGAAATATTATATGATATCATTTCAACTTCTTGTTTTGGGTATAATTGGTAGTAACTATCTAGTTCGATTTCAGGCGAGGCCAATACATCACATGTACGTTCCCCAAATGTAGTATATAAAGAATTAGATAAGTCAGTAGATTGGCACGAAGTATTGCAACAGAAATGTTTGAAACAAGACAGCTTAGCTAAAGGTTTGTGGGCCTCGCTTCCATCCATTCATATCAATAGCAATCTTAGACTTACTAACTTTATAATACTAATATTCTCCCATTAACTCTAATCTCATCATTGTTACTAATATTTTAACAATTTTGAAATAAACTGTATGCAGTGCAGATGGACATTGTTTGTATAAAAATATTAGGCGGCAAACCACGCCATCACTCATAATTTTTTGACTCAAATGATTGTAACCGGAGATATTTTGAGCGTTTGGTAAAAAAAAACGTAAAATCCTTATTGGGGGTTCAAAATCATCAATCCTTACCATTCATGTTTTAAAAAGATAATTTCATGTAAATGTTAGCCACGACTAAGTTTTAGGTGATCCAATCCAAAAAAGGCGTGGTGGGTTCCTTTCCGCTATTTATCATTTGCATTCTGATAGGATCACAATTCAAATCGCCATCCGATTTCTACTGCAGTCATTGAGGGTTCCATTCAATATTTTAGGTGTATTAATTTCTTTTAGAGTGAATTTCAACAATGATGGAACTGCAATCAAGTACAATTAAAATGCGTTTACTGCATTTTATTCAATGACTTTAATCGAGTAAAACATGGTTAAACTCAATTAGGTTGAACAAATTTTCACTGTAGAATATACTGCTTCCGGGCTGTTTGGCCGTGGTCCATCGGAAACTTGAATTCCAGACGTTTCGTCGATCACTGCGGTCGACATCTTCAGTGGTACAGCTCGGGACGCCGTCGAGTCCGGAGAACCTTCCTCGGCGGCGACCTTGCTGTGACTGATGCAGAGGCCCGAGTCCTGGCGTATTTATAGGCGCAGTTGGAGGGGGGGCCTTCCAAGCCAATGGATTCTCTGCCCAGGAGATACGGCGAGCTCTTCATCCGAGGAAATGTTCTCTAACTAACCAGGATTAGGAGAAACCTGCTCCTCTAGGGAAGGCCATACATTCATGGTACAACGGATCGTATCGGGAGACTGCTAGAAACTTACAACATGGAGCCTATTTTCAAGCCCACGACGCAGTTACGTAATCTTCACCGTTCAATCAAGGACCCTCGTGACCCACTATCTTCAGCTGGAGTTTACCGAATCGCCTGCTCGTGTGGCTCGGTATACGTGGGCACTACTCAAAGAAGCGTCGAGACCCGCCATTCGGAACATGAACGAAATTTCCCCCTCAGCCACTTCGACAAGTCAGCGGTTGCAGAACACACCCAGGAGAATGGTAATCATACCATCAAATTTCAGAACACGAAGGTTCTAGCCACCACATTTCTTCCCACGGCTATGTCGAGAAGCCATCGAAATATTCAAGCATCCCAACAATTTTAATAGAAAAAACGAAGGTTTTCATTTCCAAAAAGATTGGTGCCCAGCACTGAGAACCGCGCGTCATCACAATTCAAACATGACGAAGCCACCACCATACCCGGTATCGGGAGGCCACACCCCCTTGCTTAGCCTCGACCAATCAGGATCGAGCGCATCGGTTGCGCAGCTCTCAACCAATCACGACCGATCACGTCGTTTCCCCCCTCCAACTGCGCCTATAAATACGCCAGTGACTCGGGCCTCTACATCAGTCGCAGCAAGTTAGCCGCCGAGCAAGGTTCTCCGCACTCGACGGCGTCCCGAGCTGTACCACTGAAGATGTCGACTGCAGTGATCGACGAAACGTCTGGAATTCAAGTTTCCGATGGACCACGGCCAAACAGCCCGGAAGCAGTATATTCTACATGCAACACCGGCCGTGAAAGCCTTAAGATTTATAAAGTTTCACTTTTGAAACCCACTCTTAGCATTTAAAACCCTTATTTTCATATTCTAACCGTTATTTTTTGGGTTTTCAGAACAATGGGTAGAAATATCGGCTCCAGCTGTAAATGGATATGTTGGTAAGGATTAATCCATGACATCTATTAAATTAGGTATCAGTCTGCATTCTAGCGTTGTTCCGGTTGCCTCTAAAGCTGCCACTTTTCTACACCTTTTTTATATTTGGCGTATTGAGCGGCTGCCGTCTGACATCCCAATCACGAAAGAGAAGCCTGCGCCAAAGTCTCGTCTGTCGTTCGGCAGGTGCATCAGCTGGCAGGTGAAGTTGGCTTGAGCCCTGAAGATCTTGGTGGGGATACACGTAAATTAGGTATCAGTATTTTCTATAAATAGATGGGTATAATGCTATTTTCTTGCAGGTGCTTGTTGTCCAGTAATTTTAACTGTTACGACACTCACTGACAGTTGGCTAACATCTAAACTACAGTTCGAGAATCTGCCTCATGAGGGATCTGATATAACCGTAGAATTGCCCAGAATGCCTCTCTTACTATCACCAGGGAAGACAGAAAATATCTCACTGTATATAACATCCAATGTTGAATTTAATACTAAACTGAACTTCACTATGTACTTGAAAGATACCTCAATTGATGGCGATATTAAACAAAAAGGAAATGTGGAAGTAAACATAAAAATGCCTGTAATACAAGCAATGTCTTCCGATGGAGTCAATAAGATTACGTTTCCTGCAATACAAGAGTACACATCACTTACTAAGTCCTTTGTTTTGATAAGCAGTTGTCCTGCTGATTTGCAGCTAATTCTGTCTGTGGTTGAAGGCGAGAGTATTTTCACTATTAAGAATGTTCAGGAGATTAAAAAAAGCGATGTGAATAAGGTGTTGATGGATTGGCAGGGGTCAACTGAAGATGGACAGTTTGGCAAAGCTAAGGGCAAGGCCGTCAATAAGCAGCTTTGTAGGCTATCAGCTGGGAATGCAATTAGAGTTACAATCAAATTCCAGGCACCTAAAGTATCAATACCTATAGGTTAGTATCCTACTAATATTTTAAAGCATTGGTGGCTCAGACTTCAACAGAAAAGTCTCGTACACATTTATGTATTTTGAGTTACATATATCTGTAATTCAGTGATTTTTCACTTTTAGTCCTTTGGTTTTTGAAGTCAGTTCCATTAAAATAAAAACAAGTTGAATTCCTGAGACGAGCTCAGCCGAATACAAGGGATTTTCGATTTTGCGTTTTTTTTTTTTTGCGATTTTTTGCGATTTTTTCTTTATCTTGCAATGGTTCACCCCAGCACGAATCTATTACCGAAAACAGCAACTCGATAGCTCATCTCCTTCATACCCAAAACCGTGACAGAAAATTGGCAACAACGTCGACGACAACTCGATAGCAATAGGGCTTTTCTAAAGAAAATCCCTAAAAACGAAGGTTTGTATGTATTCACCCTAAGTTTAAGCTTTTGAAGGATGGGCAAGCAAATTGCACCCGTGTGGCCAGGTGAAGGCGGGTCGTAAGATCGTGCTATAAAAACAACAAAATACCTTAAAAAAAAAGCAATTCCTTATTGTCAAGAGGCGTGATTGTATGTGTATGTATGTAAATACCCTACCTTTAATCAATTTCTGCAGTTACAGTTTGGGTAAGTCTAATAATTTTTTTTTACATTACAGCCGAATCTCTCGTCACTTGCACTGGAATACTTAATGTGAACCTGATTGGTGTCAACAGTGTTCTACGAAGGGTTGATCTCATTGGTGCTGTGGGAACTGTGAATCTTATCATGAAGACAACCGCCAATAAGTTACAACTAAGTCACGGTAGGTAACTAGTCATCACAAGTTTGCACTTTAGCACCCGAGACCCATTCTCCTACATCTCCTTTAAATAAAATAGTTTGGTTTATCTTAGAATTTACGGAAGCGACTGCTGTCTGACGCACCAACTCCGAGAGGAAAGTCTGCGCCAGAGCCTCGTCTCTTAATCAGCAAGTTTATGAGCTTGTAAGTGGCCTTACTGCCATCTACCAGGAACTATTCAGACTCTGTGCTGCTATTGACATTTTTCTAGCAGAAACAGCACGCTACACTTTGGCAGACTCAGGAATCGCACCTGGAATCTCACCTGCAGCAGGATGCACGGGCTATCTCTATACCCGCCAGTCCACATTATGCACAGATTTCTTATAATGAGTAGAACATTATTTCAAATCAATATATAAAAATAAAATATTTAAAATATACGCCATGTTGTTTCCAGATCCTACTAACATAGATTTGTGTAACAACGGATCTATACCAGGGACTTGGATCGTCAAGTTCAAAACTAATTCACCCAATGATACTTTTCCGTTCAAAATCGCGCCATCTAAGTTTGAGATACAACCCGGAGCCACCCAAGCAGTCAGCATGGTTTATACTGGGCACACTGACACCATTTGTGACGCGTAAGTCCTATTGCATTGCATATTTTTTTATCTCTTAGGCCTACACTATGTATTGGTATATATTGCATGTATTGGCGTTCCAACGTGGAAGATCCGCGACAGAATTCCCGTCAAGTGTGGCGTAGGCCTTACCGACCCTAAGAGTCGGCACATATCTGACATAATATAAAACATATAATATAATTATATAACATTCAATATTCCACACTCAAACTGTGTTACTGCGTCGAGCGTACAGGGTCTGTTCCGTTTCCGTTAACGCATTGTGAGGCTTTCAGACTAGGCGTAATATCAGCAGAGATCGTTTGTACACAGTTCGAGGATTTTCGCATTTAAAATGTTTGATACAGAACGATTTATCACGATTGGTGACTTGATATTCTTTTAGTATTTAAAGGACGATGTCGTCTTTTTCGATCTTGTTCTAAAGCCTCCCAAACAGATTTCAATGGGCTTCCTTTTAAATTAATTATAACACAACGCAACCGCTCAGTAGATGCTGAACGCAGAACTGACTAGGCGCGTAATGTGGCAGGTCTAATTTGACCGAATAGACGCGACTGATGATCCGCTCGACGGGCCTAATGTAACATTGGTAGCAGGCGTGTTGTTACGCTGTGCAAAACTATGTGCGGGTTGTATTCCCGTACTTACTGTACGAATGCTTACTTTCAAACATGTTTTACACTACACCGTGCAAGTCAGTCTGTACAACACGCCTGCTACGAATGTTACAGTAGGCCCTGTAACACCGGTCAGTATGTAGCTTAGAACAATGATAGGGTCATACCACAGAGTAATTAATATACTACGTATTTTTTCTCTATGGGTCACAGTCATAAGACCTTTAGTCAAGTTGACCTAAGGTCCTAAAACTATGACCCTTAGATGGCGCAAAAAGCGTCCATAGTGCGCGGCCATCCCTGTAGGTTTTGAGCTTCACAATTAAATTCGCTCCTAGCTCCTAAGTCTTTCCTCCAAGCTTAGAAGAAATTCCTCATAAATTTTAAAAGAGCTTTATATTTTCGACCCAATAAAAATAAATATCAATTGCAGAATTTTAACATTCGAAGAAATTGCTACTGGTCACAAAACAAACATTGAGATAAGCGGTGGCATAGAGAAGCCGAAGACTTGCCCTATAAAAACTAATTACAAATATATATCATGGGTGCGACCTGGCCGAAAAGAACTGAGCTTGAAGAACGCCACAAATAAGAAGATTTACATTAGGTGCCAAATAGTCGGAGATGGGTTTGCAATAGATCTACCGCGAGAATCCAGAGGCGTATATTGTGTTACTTTCGGACCGTGTGAATGCCGGCCATTGCCCATAATTTTTGCACCTAACTCTAATACGCCACAGAAAGCCACATTGCACTTGGTGTATGATAAGAACAGTGATTATTCTAGTAAGGTAAGTTCTTATACATGCATATTTTTTATTTGTTTAATTTACTTTTTACTTCGTTATATGATAGTATATATATATATATATATATATAGTGTCGCCGTGTCTGCGACTTTTTTATCGACTGTTGAAATTGTTCAAATTATTTTTTTAAATAACTTACAAAATATCGATTAACTTTGATCCGTTTGAACGCCGCAATCGTTGGCGCGCTTCGATGACCTCACGTAGCAGCTCCAGTATCATTTACTATTATGCATAGTCAGGATTTTCGTTCTTAATTATTGCTAACAAACTGTTTTTCGATGTGTCTGGTACCAGAGTACGAAAGCACTATGTCACCAGATAGTGCTTTTTCTGTTCCAAGAGATGCCTTGAAAAAAATGATGTCAAGGGATAAAGTAGATAGGTCCCTATCCAATATTGCGGTTACATTGTTATACAAATCACTGATTGCTTATAAATTTAAATAGAGTTAATAACACTTAAACACACCAAACACTTAAAATCCAGTGAAAATCCCTTTACCTAAACTTTGTTCTCATATTTTACGTGATGAAATTCATTGGGTACCATAATATGATAACAGTTTAGTTTGAATTAAACTCGGGAAGTGTATAGGTACATTATAGTTGGTGAAATTCGCTCTTAGGCTGGATTTCACAAGAGAATATTTCTTTCAATTAAACTGGGTTCTCACATTTCTCTTAATTACATTCATTAGGTAAAATGTGATAGCACAGTATGGGATGAATTAAACGCAGTTCATATAGTTGATAAAACCAGATCTTAATCTGGATTTCACTATATGTCATTATGACATGTGTAGATTATTTTTTAAGCTGAAGTTTGGGTCATTTAATAGTTTCCTATATCCATATCTACGAGGGTCAAACTGAAAGTTCTTAGAAAATCAAAAACTGATTACATTAGCCAGTTATTAGTTTTATTATATCTTTTCAAAATATTGTCCATTCACGTCAATACACCGCTGCATGCGATGGAACCACTGGGAAAAGCACTTTGCCCACTCGTCCTTAGGGGTCTCTTCAATGGCATCGCGATACGCAGCCACCGCTTCTTCAGCATTCATAAACCGCTTTCCTTTAAGTTTTTCTTTAATTTTTGGAAATAAATAAAAATCACAAGGCGCGAGGTCGGGGCTATACGGCGGGTGACCCAGTAATTCAACGTTTGATGTCGCCAAATAGTCGATCGTTCGCTTGGCGGTGTGCGACGAGGCGTTGTCGTGGTCAAGGAGGATCCTACTGCGAGGTCGTTTCTCTCGAACTTTTTCCAAGACAAGTGGCAAACAATTGGTAGTGTACCATTCTGCAGAAACTGTTTTTTGATCCTCTAACACAATTGTTACGAAATGACCTATCCTTCCAAAGAACGAGGCCACCATTTTTTTCCCGCACTTCGATCTCTCTTCACTTTAGTTGGCAACTCCTCGAAAGGAAACACCCACTGAGCAGATTGTCTTTTGGTTTCAGGATCATAACAGTAAATCCAGCTTTCGTCACCTGTTAGTATGTCGAACACAGCATTAGAGTCACCTCCGTTAAATCTTTCCATCATTTTACGGCACCAATCCACACGATGGAGTTTTTGAGCCTCAGTCAAATTATGAGGTATCCACCGGGCGCAAAGCTTCCTGACCGCTAAATGTTCGTGGAGGATTTTGTGCACTTGACTCATACCGATGCCTAAGCTTGTCCGAATCTGCTGATAGGTCACTCTTTTGTCAGTCTCTATCATACGCCGCACAACACAGATGTTATTTTCAGTCGTCGCCGTAGAAGGCCGTCCCTCACGTAAATCATCAGTGAGATTAGTGCGACCACGTTTAAACTCATTAAACCAGTTGTAAACAGTCGCACGAGATGGGGCTTCATCGTGAAAGGCCAATCGTAGTCTATCATAACTTTCTTGTTGACTTAAATGACATCGAAAGTCATAAAAAATCATTGCACGAAAATTTTCTCGTGTTAAATTCATGTTAACGTGACACAGACAATTTTCAATTTGCCGCCAAATCGTAAAACAAATGATAAATGAATGAAATATATACTCAGTAATATTGGCAAAGAGTTCTATTTTCAAATTTTAGAATTATTTTTTTATTATATTGTTTATAAGTGGCCAGTTCTAAGAACTTTCAGTTTGACCCTCGTATTACTCTTGCTTTCAGATCTGTTTATATGGATGTGCAAGCGGTGAGTCGATGCGCTGGTCAGGCCTCGTGACTTATGGCGACACAGCTTTGGTGAGGGCAGTCAGCCGAACGCCGATAAATCTGGAAATGTACAACAGATCTTCTACAGCTGCATTCGTTTCTGCTCGCGTTCATTTTAATCGTAAGTGTCCTCAATTTTGTGTTATAGTTACCAGATTCTTCTTACAAGATTGTCTTGCGAATGTGGCTGTTAAAATAAATGTAAACCTAGGCATTCCAAGCAATGCTACTTTTTTTTTTCAGTATACTGCTCTTGTTTAACCTTAGAGTTATATTAACACTACACATTTTGACTATTGTATGAATTAAATAATTATAATTATATTACTTATACGCATAGCTATGTAGTTTGTAAAATTATTTAGGTAGACTTTTCATAGCAAGTTAATCAAAAATAATATAGCTATGTTATTTCCATTTCTTTATTTTATCGATGACAGTTCTAATTTGATAGTTGTGACCAAATAAGTAATGATATCGATCGCATATATTTATTATGTTTTGAACAAAGACAAATACAACAAAAACATTCAAATATATTTTTTCAAGGTGGGAACATATAATGGCCCACCACCATATTGTGTTTGTTTTAAGGTGAAACATACGGGCTGTTCCCGGCCATCTTCTCGCTAGATGGCGCTGATTTTCTAAAATTACAGTTTATTTCGTTTCTTTCGTAATTTCAGCATTATTAAGTCGAAGAAGAGGTATCGGCGACACTAGGATATGTCACTTTATTGATCTTAATCGAATTATTGCCTTAAAATCCAACCAATTTTAGAAATTGATGTATTTCTTGATTTTTTTTGATTACAGGGTCGTTTACACTCACATAGACGTGAGAGTTTACTTTCTAGAGCCCAAATTCAGCTCAATAATGACCAATAGATGGCGTGAATTTAAAAACAAACGGTCTGGTTATTTATTTTGTAGTCATTAAAATTTTGTCTGTGGGGATACGCAGAACTAAAGAAATATCAAGAATATTAAAATAATAAAAGTTCTTTTGGGTGTAAACTATTAAATTTCGGGAAAAAAATTATGTGTAAACAAACTATATTACATTTTAAAATGGTTTTATTTAATTACCTTGCAAATTACATAATTTAACTTCATGCCTGTATCCCCGAAGGGGTAGGCAGAGGTGTATTACACACCCACGATTCGCCAGTTATGTTTTTAGGTCTCAATCTAATAGGGGGCGAGCCTATTGCCATCTACTGGGCACATTACTTAGCGAGCGATAATTAACATTTTTAATTACTCACATAACTACGAAAAGTCAGAGGTCTGCGGCCGGGGCGACTGGGGATCGAACTCGAGACCTCGTCTCAGTATCTTAGTTACTAGGGCGGGCGATTTTTTGTCGAATTTTGCAAATTCCTCAGACAGTACTAGTCCCAGAGGGACGGTTAAGGCGTCAGGACGACGAGCATCGTCAGCGCGCTCACAATGGTGTTATTCACTATATGGACCTCGATACGGAAAATTTAAGAAAACTGAAAAACTAAATTTTCAAGTCAACATACTGACTTTAACCGTAGCTACTGTCGCGACTATGTCCCGCTCGTTCCTAAAAAAGCGAGAAGACCCATAGCCGCCTATAGAATTTTTTTGAAAAATTTATAATAAACTAAATTTTTTGGTAATCCGCGTGAAAATGTGTGAAAATCCGGGATAACTGGAATCAGGTGGTGACAGCCGCGAAAGGCTGGTTCGTACCAGTTTCCACAAGCGTCACAAACCACGGGCACCTATCGAAAGTTCGGAAAATTTACAAACAAAAATTTAACTAGCCAAATAAGTGAAAATCAGTGGAAGTACCCCGAAAACTGCCGAAAACCCGGTCCTATATACGCGTGTGTGGTGTCAAACGACGCGGGGCGTTCTTGTGAACACTGCTGTGATGTTACACTCCGGTACCTTTATTTTTTTTTTTCCTACGGAAATCCCTTCGGATACCCCCCGCCGGCCAGCGGGGGCGGTTATGTCGGATTTGAACCGACTAAAACCGCACGCCGTCTCGGGTCTTCAGACGCCGGGGTGTAAGGTTGCCCATGGAGCATATCCCTCGCACCCCGAACACTCCGGTACCTTTTTTCTTTTTTTTCGTGCGGAAATCCCCTCGGATACCCCCCGCCGGCCAGCGGGGGCGGTTATGTCGGGCTTGAACCGACTAAAACCGCACGCCGTCTCGGGTATATAAAAACACACAAAATGCAGATACTTGCTAGATGTCAAAACAAAAAAATGAAAAACGAAAATTTAGGATTTTCTAAAGAAAATCGTCACGAAAATATGTGCTTCGTGTAAGGCTCGGCCGTACAAATAAAATGATGTCTGCAACTGATTCCAGATTTTCTAGCAGTCGATGTATTTGAAAACTGTCGCCCTTTTTTTTATGTGCGAAAATCCCTTCGGATACCCCCCTGCCGAACAGCGGGGGTGGTTATGTCGCGCATGAACCGACTAAAACCGCACGGTGTCCTCCTCAAGTGTCCATTGCCTTTGTGTCACTTAGGTCGTTTTAGAATGCGCAGAAACACGAATTTCGCGAATTCCTCAGAAAGTACAAGTAAGAAGTTCCAAGTCTCATTTCATTGCACTGATGTTGTTATTTATAGTAGCCAAACTCGAGTCGACATCACTTCGAAATGATTTCAAGGTATTCCTAAGCCATTGAGTTCAATTCATAAGTAATTGAGCAAGCATTTCTACATATAATATAGGGTCAACTTCCGTAGTTGGTCTTAGATCAGGACTGGAACTTGTCTTATTAGGTGATTGAAACATTTGCTGTACCTTTTTTTTTTTTTTTTCGTGCGGAAATCCCTTCGGATACCGCCCCCGCTGGAGAGCGGGGTGTGTCCAGCGGGGGCGGTTATGTCGGGCTTGAACCGACTAAAACCGCACGCCGTCTCGGGTCTTAAGACGCCGGGGTGTAAGGTTACCCATAGAGCATATCCCTCGCACCCCGACCGACCCCGGGCCATCTCCGGTTTCGAGGCCCCCTTACTTGCTCTCCACTGTGCCATCTGCTAATCAGAGGGACACGTGGAAAGCTTCCGAACAGCCCTCAACAGGGCCGTCCTCGCCTCGGTCGGAGTTGGCCGTAGGCGGCAGCGTCTCTCCCGCCCTTGGAGAGAGGCGCTGCCGTCTCCGTTGCCCAGGGTGCACCGCGTGGAGGTCCAAGCACCCCACATTTTCTGTACCTAATCCAAAACCCTCCAAATGGGCGAAAAATTAAAGAAAAAAAGAATCAGAGAGGATTAAAATTTCTTACAAAGAAAAAAAAACACTAGTGATTGTTGCTATTTCGTGGTGCAGGTCAAAAAATGTTATATGTGGAACAATGTTATACCAAGAAAACTGTCGCTCAAAAGTCGCTCCTATATGCTGTATCACTGTGTAGCCATCGATGCTATTTTTCCACGAAGGCAGCCCAAACTGTTTATATGCCTACAACAAAGAGATAATACAAGAAGTCGAAGCTAGTGCCGCCGTCGTCGCTTACGGACTGCGGGTAGCCATAGGTCAGTTGTCGGTAATAGATTTTAGGGTAGATTTATAGAATGCACTTCAAATACTGTTTGTTTCTACACTCTTAAGCACAATTTCGCAGGTTTTCACTGAAGTTAATTACTTATTATCATAGTACAACACTGTAGCAAGATGATATAATATGCGTTGATTTTGAGTTTAATCACTGTTCATCTATTTTTTTATTGAGCGTGACTAAGTAGTGACTATGCCGTATGTATGTATGGTCCGTATGTTATAATATTGTTTAATTGTATTATAATGTTCTTTTATCGAATCCCATTGTTGTATAATTATAGTTGGTACATATAAAGCTTTTTATAAGTTTATTATATCGCTTGCACGCCATCTAGGGTAAAATTTCTAATGTTACATAACTAGATGTTTAAAAAACTAGGTGTTTAGACCTGTTACTGCTAGATGGCGTGGTGGAAAACTCACTCACACTACGAAGCAAAATCACAAATTTCGCTCGATTTTTACAATCGATTTTCTCAATAAATCATGCAAGTTGTTTGAACAAAGGTAAACTTGCGCGCCTATCTATTGTAGAAAATTGATAAAACGGATAGTCCTATGGAAAAAAGTGTCTATATTCAGAATAATGATGTTACATAAAATGTACGGAAGGGCTGGTTGGAGCATCCACCTTAATCTGTCACTCGCAACAAGACGGTCTTGCTATATAGTCACTACATTTCTGTTCGCTGTGTTATTTCACATTATCCATACGTTACGTTGTGTATTTTGTGTTTCTCCGTGTTGATTGCTGCCCAGCTGTCAAATATCAAAATGCCTAAAGGATCTGTTCTGAAACGGCAGGCGAAAGAACTGGTGATCAAGG
Organism: Cybosia mesomella; assembly: GCA_946251805.1. Classification (NCBI taxonomy): domain Eukaryota; kingdom Metazoa; phylum Arthropoda; class Insecta; order Lepidoptera; family Erebidae; genus Cybosia; species Cybosia mesomella. The sequence continues at coordinate 17,531,648 of OX276406.1, read as the reverse complement.
TTCGTAATTACTTTGAAGCAGAGAATCAAACTGGTGGCCCGCTATTACCACTGTCGCAAGTGCGAGAGCGTGTTGCGGCCGCATTAGGAATTAGTGGACCTACTGTTTCAAAAATTACTACCGAAGCTTACGGTACAAGCGACATGCAGGAAAATAAGCTTCGTATGCCGAAGAAAAAACGCCAACCACGTCGTGTGACATCGGTTGACAACTTCGACGCTGACGCTATTCGCCGTCATATATATGACTATTACTTGCGAAATTCCAACACTTAAAAAAATTGTTGTTTTACGTGAATGTGGTTTGTTCCATGGCCAAAAATCGTTATTAAGCTTGGTTTTGTAAGAAATTGGATTTTCTTATAAAAAATCGGACAAACGTAAAATATTGATGGAGCGTCACGAAGTTGCTATGGCTCGCTGCGAATTTTTGAGCGAAGCGAAAAGATATCAGATTATTCAAATGTTATTTTCAACGACGAGACTAGGTTAAATGCAAACCACACAGTATCTAAGAACTGGAAAGACGACACCGCCGCTTCCACTAGTTCAGTGCCAATGGGTAAAGGTGAACGCCTTATCATATGCCATGCAGGGTCTACGAAAGGATTCGTGTTAGATGCTTTATACTGGCCTTTAAATCCAAGAAAACAGTGGACTACCACGAAGAAACGAACGCGGAGATTTACGAAGGATGGTTAACCGTCGATAATTATTATGGACAACGCTACATATCACTCCAGACAAATTGATAAAATGCCGACGCAGGCCAATAAAAAACAAGAAATAATTGACTGGCTCCAACGTCATGGCGAAAATGTGGATAATACTAAAAGTATATATAAATATAACAAAAAAATATAATAAAAAAAGCCTCCCTAAAAGATATATTATCGATGAAATAGCTGCCGAAAATGGTCATTGGGTTCTTCGACTTCTGCCGTATCATTGCCAGTACAATGCTATAGAATTAATATGGGCACAAATCAAAGGACACGCCGCTCGAAACAATACCCATCCTCCTTTTTTGGCAAACAAGATGTTAGATTTATTAAAAAATGCATGTTCGGAAGTAACTGCCGTACACTGGGAAAAAATTGTGAGAAGGACCTAAAACATTATAGCGTCGGATTGGGAAACTCATGTGGCATTCGATAATATAGAAGTACAGGAACTTATAATAAATGTTGGGGAGAGCTCATCGAGTGACAGTGACGATTCATCAGATTTTGATTAAAATAAATAAATAAAGAATCAACATAATATAATTACATCTTGTAATGAAATGTAATACTAGTTAATAAATTTGTACAAAATTATCCGGCAATAGTTTAGTTTCTTACATTTTGTAAAAAAATATCGTGTCTGTTATCGTGTAACGTTTATCGATACTCCATTCATCCCTATCAGTTTCGCCGACTCTGCTATGACCTTGTACGTGGGTAAGCGTCATATTTTTATTAAATAATGTATACATAATGTTAAAAAGTCTTTCGTTCAAGTTTCCATAAGAGCTCTCATCGAGAAAATAAAGAAATGGAAATAGTATAGTGTAGTCGATGCGGATAACGTGTCCGTTATGTTAGCGTACACAAGAGCTATATCGAGTTGGTAACTATGCCATTAAACTCAGTGTAAATACTGCCTAATTAGTGTAAAAATAAAAAAAACTCTTCCTCTTTAGTCTAGGAAATAAACAACATTTTCACTGTGTACGCTGGCGTCACGATCAAGCTAGCGTACACATGGCCGTACTCGAAAACGGCTAATTGTAAAGCAACAGAGTTTACACACAAAAATAGTGCTCTAATACTTCTCCCGCTATTCAAAATTTCATAACGATTGCTCTTGTAGGAACAGAGATATTGAACAAGACTTTTAAATGACATTCGGAGCTGGCGTTATGGCAGCGTACACATAATAGTTCTTATAGAAAGGAATCTTTTCTTTTAATAAATGCTATATGTATAAATAGTGCGCGAAATTCTGCCTCTATTAGTGTAAATACTTTATGCGAATTCGCAGTGGAATAATTAAAAAATCCATGTTAATTTCTGTTCATAGTACAGGTACAGATATGCTCAAAAGTGATTTGTCAAGTTTTTTAAAATACAGAATTAAAACTGAAGAGTGAAATCTGAAAGTGAACGACCATGAGAGCTGCCATAAAAAAGCCATGCCATAAAGTATTATAGTCTATTTCACATTAGCATTTGAAAATGTTCCATTCCACGCAAACCAACTTTTTACAGTCAAGCACATAAATAGGTAATCATTTTAATTTTATTTATGTCAAAACACATCATGCTAACTTATATTATAAAATAACGCTTTATCTCTGTTTATAATTTCACTAATAATTCATTTTGTTCGCGACTGTACTTCAATACATTTGTTCCTAGAACTTAACATAGATTTTTTAATTATTCCACTGCGAATTCGCATAAAGCATTACACTAATAGAGGCAGAATTTCACGCACTATTTATACATATAGCATTTATTAAAAGAAAAGTTACCTTTCTATAAGAACTATTATGTGTACGCTACCATAACGCCAGCTCCGAATGTCATTTAAAAGTCTTGTTCAATATCTCTGTTCCTACAAGAGCAATCGTTATGAAATTTTGCATAGTGGGAGAAGTATTAGAGCACTATCTTTGTGTGTAAACTTTGTTGCTTTACAATTAGCAGTTTTCGAGTACGGCCATGTGTACGCTAGCTTGATCGTGACGCCAGCGTACACAGTGAAATTGGTGTTTATTTCCTAGACTAAAGAGGAAGTTTTTTTTATTTTTACACTAATTAGGCAGTATTGAGTTTAATGGCGTAGTAACCAACTCGATATAGCTCTTGTGTACGCTAACATAACGGACACGCGGATAACGCCTCTGTTATAAGTACCAGCGAACTTCATGCACAAACGACAAAAAGTTCGCGCATATGCACTAACTGCTCAACCAAAAACCAATAAAAGGACTGATCAACTAATGACGCGAACATGTTGAGCCCACGATTGGTTTAATATAATCTATGATTGGTAGCATCTATGTATATCGAATCTATGATTGATTGGCATCCTTCCGCCGTCGCGACCTGCGCTTACCACCAGCAGCTAAAGTACATTGTCACGAAGTTTGCCGGTCACTATATTTAAATTAGCGAGCCAGATCGGCCTGAGCTGTTGCGATGCCCTTGTTGCAGTGCAATACATGTGCCTGGCGGGCGACGCGGAGCTGCGCGGCGGGCGGAGCGTGGTGCGCGCGCGCTCGCGCCACGAGCTGGCGCTGCGCGTGGCGTGGCCGGCGCTGGAGCGGCGCGCGCGCGCCGCGCCCGCCGCCAGCGCGCTCGCCACGCTCAGCGTGCTCACCGGCGCGGAGTTCACGCGCCGCCGCATCCTCAAGTACGTCGCCGTGTCTGCGACTCGAGTGCCTCCTCCTCATCTTAACCTCAATTTACATTGCCGCAGAATGGAATGGAAGCGAACCAAATTGTATCTAGCATAATGAACATTATTTCAACTATATACCACACAATCTAACACGAGCCAAAAAAACTCGTGTCTGCCGGGGAATCCTCGCGAGTTCTCCTAACTACTGTCGGTGCTTTTGGTGGAATTAGATTAGATCATAGCGTAATTGACATAAAGTTCATCGTGCCAAGTACAATTTCGTTGCAAAACTTCCTCTATTTGATTCCGCGGCAATGTGAATTAAGCTTTACCATTGTTCCCGATTGCACCCAAGGGTTCACTAGGAACTCACTCACTGGAATCCCTAGTTGCGCTTACTCCTCATCCTTTTGATTTGGCTTAAACGGCTTTTATGGGAGCGACTGCCGTCTGACCTCCCAACCCAGAGAAGACAGCCTGTACCGTGCCTCATCCGTCAATCAACAGGTAGAAGGTAAAATTGGCTGAAGGTCTGAAGGTCTTGGTCGGGCCCCATACGCCACGTTGATTCCACGGTGCCTGATTCTGCAGATTATATCACGCACGAAAGGCGTCAACGGACACACGCCGCGCATCGATTGCTGTCAGCAGGCCTACCGACCGATACAACCAAATCCGAAGTAACTTCATGGTTCCTAAATTACACCTATTTCGCAAAATCGCACGCAATTGCGAATGTACGTTTCATAATAGGCCTACTGTTCACGATCTGCGCTCCAACAGACGACATACTTTCAATAGTGTCTCTGTGCGTCTATCCTTAAAATCATGTACCGTCGAAAGCCGCCTTGACTCTCTTACTTACATACACACACTATTGTACTAAATAACTCACTTTGGTTGTAACAGGGATTGGCGCTCGGATGATGAAGATACACTATAATAATAATTCTATAATCTGTGTGTTAAACTATCAATGTTTACTGATTCCTTATTGTTTTTGCACACAGAATCCTTCGTGACGAATCGAATGATAACCTGGACACTGCTTTACTCCCAGATCATCTGAAAGTCTTAGCACAGAAATTTGAAGGAGAAGATGAAACTATGGACAACATGATAGTAGATTTCAAAGAAACTAAGGTAAGTTTATTGTACTGATATACCGGGTGTTAGTGAAACGCTCCCGAAAACCAAGACTAGTATAGTACTACCGATTTAAAAAATACTGGCGCGAGTTTCTTTTTCGAATGCTTTAATTATTTTTTTGTCGTGATTATTAGACCTATTCATGCTCCATCGTGTTACTACAGCTAAATGAAACGATAATTCAATAAAGACATTAATGTTCGCGTCACCAACAGCTGACCCAGTGCGAACGACGCAGCTGTCGCGTCGTCGCGCTAAGACTTACATACCTAAAACCTATCTAACGTCGCGCATCGTCGCGCCAAGACGTATCTATCTAAACCTATCTACTTAACTTACTTAGGAACCTATTAAACTGCTTTTTCTTCTTCGAGTCAATGGCCAGATACAAGACTTGATGGCTTGATTTTTATATTTTGTCGGCCCAAAACTTGGCCACAGCCACAGCGCTATCCGTTGCCCTACACAGGTCCTCGGTAGTACAGGTGGAGGAGCAAAGTGGGCTGCTTACCAATTTACATCCTCCGTGGCCTTATAAGATGCGGTTCAAATTGTGCCCCATTCATTTCGAGGCAGATTTGTGCTCGACGTTGGATCTCAGCATGCAGGCGGGGTATCATCGTGGGATCGAAGACACAGTCAACACGTAATTTGCTGAAAACATCGACGATCCTTAGGCGCATTTCGTCAGCACTATTACACTCACGATAAAAACCCTTTATTTCACATAACCCCACAGAAAGAAGTTTAATGGGGTCAGATCGGGTGAGCGAGGTGGCCAAGCGTGTGGTCCTAGTCTGCCGATCCAGCGATCATCAAATAGCTCGTTGAGACGCTCACGGACGCACCTAACGACATTTGGAGGTGCACCATCATGCTGGAACCATGTGCGGCGATATTCAGCCAACGATAGGTCATCTAGAATGTCCACCACCTGTTCATTGATAAAGTTTAAGTATCGCGGTCCGTCAAGCCGTTGTGACTGGTCCTAGTATGCGATCCTTAAACAAACCTGCCCATACGTTAACTGAGCATCGGGTTTGGTGCCCGGTTTGTTGAACCGCATACGGGTTTACCTCAGAAGGTAAACCGAAAACCGAGTTTGGAACCGAAGAAATACACACGTGTACTCTGGTAACCCGTTTCTGGTAAATGTTGACTCGTCAGTCCAGATGATGTGCTCAATGAAATTTGGCACACGTTGTTGCTGGTCTAGCCAACGGCAGAAATCTCGCCGACGTTCGCGATCACCAGGTACCAAAGCTTGCACTTTGTGCACTTTGTAGGGGCGGATTCGGTGACGCTTCAATGCCTTGTGAACTGTCCAGTGAGAGACACGTGTTCCATCCCGACGCCTAAGTAATCTAGCAATGGTTCGTGTACCTAGGCTCGGATGCCGGTGAACGGTGTTGTGCGCTCTTCCGACTGAACAGTTACTTGACGTATACCCTGCCGATAGCGGAGCAATGGGCTGATTAAATAAAATACTAACAACAATACATACATAATTTAATTAACAAAACGATTGAACGAATATCAGTCGCTCACGCGCACATATGAAAGTCAACGCGGAACTAATAAGTAAATCTTATAATAATCATACCCTTATCCCGCCAAAGGAACTAAATGCCTACCGCTAAGCCGCTCGATCCAGCTATACCTTTTTTTTTGGTTTTTTTTTTCGTGCGGAAATCCCTTCGGATACCCCCCCGCCGGCCAGTGGGCGCGATTATGTCGGGCTTGAACCGACTAAAACCACACGCCGTCTCGGGTCTTAAGACCGCGCTTTGATCACAGATCGATAAACCGTTCCGACATTCACAACTTTTATTTTATAGGTTTAGTTATGCGACATCGTCAGTCTAGTCTTCTTGTTATAGAATTAAACAATCATGTACTCTGATATAACAAGAAACTCGTAACTACAAAAATGATACCTATTGAAATTCTTAATGTAGGTACTGTTACTAAGCTTTTATAATATTTTTTGAACGTGAGTAGGTACTACCTACTCACGTTCAAAAAATATTATAAAAGCTATTTCATTGTTTTCTTTGAGGAATTGAATAACTTAATAGTCAAAATTATAAATTAAAAACAAAAATGATATTGTCAGTAACTATTTGTAACGGATTCGCAGTTATTGAATTTTTTTAAACTAGCTTTCTAGTAAGTTCATAACCAGAGCCAGGCAGATATCTCGTACGTAAAAACTATTCAAAATTACGTACATGTTTGAGTATGAGTTATAATCATCCAAGCAATTGCATAGTTGCGTGCAAAGTTTACACTTTGGTGCCCGGGGTCTGCTTATAATTTTTGACTAGCGGCAGGCGCTCTCGTAAAAGCCAACAGCTTTGACAACAGCGACTACCTGCCGCCTGCCACACGGTAGTCGCTCTCATCAAAGCTGTTGACTTTTTCGAGAGTGACTGCCATCTGGCCTCCCAACCCCGAGAGAAAGAATGGGCCAGAGCCTCGTCCGTTGGTAAGCAGGCACCAACTAGCAGATGAGGTTGAGACCCGAAGGTGTTGGTAGGGCCCTGCACACCCGATTCTTTATTGCTTGCCGCTTCTAATTCTCACAGTACCTGTTAGAAGATAGGTATATTTTGGCGACACGACTGACACCAGTGGTAGGGCGGCGCGGGGCCCGGGGTGATTACAATGCATCTATGTTTTAACGCTCCAAAAATGAATAAATGAAAATGAATTTTATTCCATAAGTAAATAAAGTCAATTTTATTTAAATTCGTCATTATGATTATGCAGATAAATCGAATTTCGTTTGATTACATAGTTTTTACTTTTGTTTGTGGATTATTATTTCAAGTAAAAAAAAAAAAAAAAAAAGTCGCATAATTTTTGTTTGTTTCAAATCAATACAATGATAACGTGGTAGCAGTATGCGTTTCGCTGTCGGTACAGACGCTTTCAGGAAGAAAGTGTCCGGTGAAGTTTCCTACTTTGGTACATCGCGAAATCACGACTTTCTTTGAATGCGAGTTTAGTGCTTTTTTTTAACGACAGATATGTCATAAATTCATGTGTATGTGTATTACCAACCTACGAGGCCAAGCCAACCTCAACTGCAAGCCGCAGCACACGTGCTGATTGACGGACGTGGAGAGTATATAAGCTAAACCAAATCCACTTCGTATTCGGTAAGTTTAATACCGTTTTTTTTTTCGTGCAGAAATCCTTTCGGACACCCTCCCGTCGGCCAGCGGGGGCGGTTATGTCGGGCTTGAACCGACTAAAACCGCACGCCGTCTCGGGTCTACAGACGCCGCCGGGCCTATTTTTTAATTAACTTCGTAATTGCTACTGCACATACCTTCATGATAGATGATGAGCATGACTGTATCGACGAATTCGAGAGAAGTAGAAAAGTGACTAGGGAGATACGTTGATACGACGCGACAGGTGCGTCGTTCGCACTGGGTCATCTGTTGGTAACGCGAACATTAATGTTATGGCGTTATGTTTTTTTTTGTAAATTGCTGTAGTCTTTATTGAATTATCGTTTCATTTAGCTGTAATAACACGATGGAGCATGAATAGTTCTAATAAAAGGTTTTAATTTAAAAATCATGTAATAAAAAAAAAATTAAGGCATTCGAAAAAGAAACTCGCCCCAGTATTTTTTAAATCGGTAGTACTATCACTTGTCTTGGTTTTCGGGTGCGTTTTACTAACAACCTGTATTTAGAAGTTATTAAGGGGTATTGAAAGTTTTTATTTGGTAGCTTAGGAAGTGACTATTCATTTATTTAAACTTCAATTTCATAACTTCTAATACACTAGTGGAACTAGCTATAAAAACAATACAAAAAAAAAAACAAAGAACGAAAGACGTTACATAAATATTATTTTCAGGCGTCCCTGAACGAACTTATTGGCGGGCTGCAGGAGTTGACTGCTCAGATTGATTTGCCTCAAGACTTTGCTGATGATAACACCATTCTGATAGATGACACAGTAGTGGAACACCATACTCTTTGCGATTAAGGGTGGTGGTAAATATTGTTTTAAGTTATAATTGATGAATTTAGTTTGTTATTATTGAGAAGTGTGTAGTGGCATTATGTGAAACAGTATTTTTCATTATTTAAGAGCTTCAGTTCAGAATATTTTTTGTTTGTATTATTTTAGTTGGTTGAATACACAAGTTTTTAACTCTCCTAGTGCACGTACGTAGAGAAAATATAAAACACTACAATATCGATGTCCACATTATTTATGTAAGTCATTAAAGTCAATGAGAAATTAAGGCCTGTGCTACGTCGTGCGTCTGCATGCATGCCGGCGCCTGTTTCGTGCAAATAATACTGAGCTTAGCTTAGCATTGCAGTATAAAATCGTGCAAAAAAAACATACGATTTGCATGACGTGCGGGGGCGCCCGCATGTTTGACACGTATGGGGCGGTACAGGCACTTAAACTCGCCATGGCAACAGCAGTGCAGGCGCTTGCGTTCACACAAAAGCAACTTGTTGTGAACGAGTATGCTTGATTGTAAACAATCAGACAAGGTTGCCACCTGGTATTTCATTTTCATGGCACGGTGCTGGGTGGCGACCTACCGTTTGGTAAACGCTGCTCTATACTATAGTAGGTAGTGCAAGTGTCAACGAAGTTCGCAAAATGTGCAACATTTTGTCAACTTCGTGTTCGCGGGTGCATTCCATCATTATTGTTGAATGCAACAATGATGTAAATAGCTCCAACGCACATGTAAATAGTTACAATAATAAATTATAAAAGTATATTGAACTTTTCTAAAATGTCAATTATTTGTATCATTCGAGAATTTTGTCCGTCCTTTTAGAAGTAAGTAAAAAGGTTTATTGTACAAAAAAGAAAGAAATGAAAATTCAATTTTTTAATTTATATCATTTATTATTTTCTTAACCATATTTATTATTCCAATCGCTTTTCCTATTTTTTTTAATCATTGTATCTAAGAGATTCGACTGTCAATCGCAGTTATCTGTTAGAAATGACCTTTTAAAAATATTGCCTACAACTTATAAAACTAAAATGCATTTCCACTTACAATAAAGTCATTAAACACCGGAAAAATGATAAACTTTAATATATACAGGACTAAACTTGACGATTCATAGAATTCACATGGTTATTTGTTGCTAATAATTATACAAATCTCTTATCGTATACCTCTAATGTAATAGGATGTAGATAGAAGTATGGGCGACAGATCGATAAGTTTTTCACATAAATCAATTTAAATCGGGTCTTTCAAACGGGGAAGTCTTGGTCCTTTCGAGAGGTTTACCATAAGAGACTGTGTCAACAATACATCGAGCTTGGTGTATTTTATATTATCATGATTATATCGCTTACACATCGAAAAATATCTTCGTCACGCGTCGGGTCATCGAGACGGACACACGCGTATCCTCTCGCATCGCACTTCACTCTACACGTCACACATACGAAAATGTCGCTTCACATTCACACGTCGCATTTGGCAGTATTCATAGTCATTCTCACAGTTCGTCAATATTCACATAAAACTCAGCTAATTACATTATAATAATCGCGCATTTTTAAATACGCATCTATTTATTCACTTTAAAAATTATTTCATCATGAAATGTACAATATTTATTTGTTGGAGATAGAATGTGAATATCAACCCCATATAAAAGTGAGCTCCACTTGGGATTGCCTACCTTGCCGTACAATCTACATATGAAAAAATCTTATTAAAATGGAAGTACTTACACATTTTTATAAAGGTTAAGATACAACTAATTGGATCAAAATGGCTGACAAATTGTTATAGTGCTTTGAAAATTACTATTTTCAGGAATTTAATGTAATTATACCTATAAGTCTAATTGTTGCAAACGAAGACATTGTGGAACCACGATTCGCATAATAGCAGTCTAAATTACCTACAAACGAAATAAATTGCTCCAAAATATTACAACTAAGATATTCCTGGGACACATTTTGTGGTTGCGATGCGTCGTATAATATATACAATACACACTCACACATCTTTACAATAGGAATTAAAGATAATAAACTAAACGTAAACCAGTCACTAAATGAACTATAAAATAGATTGCCAACGATACACTGGCCTAGTTCAAGCTGAAGTACCACAGCTCAACTGATGCTATTGTTGTAAGAACAATGACATCTCTAAAATATTTAGTAGCAATTGTCGAGGCTCGTGAGTCAATATACATCGCAGTTGTTCATTCTACATTATTCATTAACAAGTTAAATACGCATCTCTATGGATAACCGGCCACTCGTCGACCGGTGTCTCAACAGAGGACGTGCTACAAAGAGATCATTATGGCTTTATGTGGCTTGTAGAGCTGAACAATGTTAACACAGGTTTTGGCATTATGTAATGCCACGCATCTATCTCATAAATTCTATCCTATATAGTGTCAATTTTTGTCGGTAACAGAACAGCACATGTTCGCCATCAGTAACTACAGAATGAGTGGGTTCACAGCTCACAAACCCTTCACCACTAAAACTCATCGACATCCAACGAAATAACATATTTGAGAGTAATCAAATCATCGAATTTAGAGAAATGGAAGTTGGTTTCAATTTGCCATTAAAGTAAAATTATCACAGATAACGTTAAAATAAAAGTAAAGTATTCGCGATGAAATCGTTGCGGGGGGAGGGTGCCTAAACAATTTGAACTAAATCTAACGATTACAGATTTGTAGTGTGCTTACAATAAATTACATTTTGTATTTAGTCAGCGTCGCTATCGCGATCGGCGTCGAGAGCCCGTCGCGACCTCGTTGGATCTAGAATTAGTTTACTCGTACACTCGTACACTCGTACACGCGACCGCACCGTCGACCGTTCGTCGCGCACTCGACACTCACCGCGACACTCGCCGGCCCGAGCCCGCCGAGCCCGCCCGCTGCGGGGGCGCCCGGGCCGCGAGGGCCGCGCGGGCGGGCGGCTCGCGGCGCGGCTAGGGCGCGCGGTACAGCAGGTAGGCGCTGAGCGCGGGCGGCAGCGCCAGGCGCGGCGCGGCGCCCCGCAGGCGCGCGCGCCCCACGCGCTGTCGGATCACGCGCCGGCACAGCTCCATCAGCGGCAAGGGCTCCGCTGCAATAGACAAAATAACTTTACTTGTTACTCAAACTCAAACAATAAATAATTTGAAAGAATGTCAACGTCTCGGGTTGAAATTCTTTCAAGCCAACGGTTCAAAAACGCTTTTAAGCCAGTTAGCACCGCAGCTTGCCGATAATGGCAAGCACTCCGCCGTGCTACGTAGCTGAAGCCCAAAGACATCTCGTCGAGCATTGCCAGCGCAGAATCAAGTGGTGGCTGCTAGATGAAATCACGTCTCTGAAGTTCGGTTCGGCTATCGGTGACAACTCCGCCGATATTATGTAAGCGAACCTGTTCAGGAAAGCTGGGATAAGATTCCGGTAGCTATTCTTCGACCGACTAAATCTGTGCTTGGCATGTCTAAGGGTGGGCGCAAGTGAGACATGGAATCTTGGTGGTAGAACGAAACAGTCCAGAGCAAACTAGGAAGAAGAAAGGCCTCTTTAAAAAGTGGCAAGCGTTCAAATCTCCTGAAGATCGCGACGCGTACAGAGCGGCAAAGCGCACCACTACGACACAGCCAGGCAGCCAGCAGCCAGATAAGGGCACTTACAAACTCTATGATAAGTTGGAATCTTCTGAGGGGCGAAAGCTCATCTTCATCTCCCGTCATCATCTAGAACTGTTTTCCAAGCCAGAACTCTGCACAGAAGGCTAGCATCTCATCTTTTATTGGATTTTTTAGGAAAAAAAAATTGATAGAAAAAATACGAGAAAGTTCCAGAGGCCAGAACTCTTCTGCATTGCATTGCGAGAGACGCTGGTCATCATCTAGAACCATTTCGCTAGTCAGACATTCGGAATTTGAGAAGATGCTGTCTTGTGCTTGCGAAGATATCCTATTGAGAACATAAAACTCACCGGATTTAGACTCTTGTGTGGTCAGAATTTCGAAATGTGATGAGATGCTAGCATGTGTTTGCCAAGTTAGCATCTCATTTTGTCAAAACTCAACTTTATCAGTTTAATCGCAAGAACTATTGTTGAAACTTGTTGAGAACATAGAAGTCAACAAATTTAGACTTTTGTGCAGTCAGGCGTTCGTAATGTGATGAGATGCTATGATGTGTTTGCGAAGTTAGTATCTCAATTTTTCAAAACGCCATATTAATAGTTTATTCGAAGGAACTATTGATAAAACTTATCAAGAACTGTGGAACTATGCTGGATGCCACTTTATATTGATTTTATTTGTGAGATGTTAACATTTGAGATGCCAACTTCACAGACGCGGAGAAATACAGGGCGAAGAATACGTCTCTGCATTGCTTGTTTCTAGCCATGCAGAAGGTCCGCGACTGTGTTCCTCGCGCGCTGATCCGGTGCGGTCCAAAGGAATCTTCCGGAATCTTAAATTGACATCATCCGAGACATGAACCGCGGATTCGATTCTGTAGTTCAGACCGCTGTTGGCCACTTGAAACCCTTCCCCATCATCGCCGGAGCACATTAAGTATCCATCCTTAGTCTACTTAGACGTTTTGACGCACAGCATCAGATATTAATATAAGAGCAGCCTCCATAGCTGCTAATGTATGCTGATGATATCGTGCTGATGGATGCCGACAGGGGCAACGGTGTCTCCGTCTTGCTCCGCACCATTGCCGCAATCATGCTGCCGCATCGGCACCTCCCACGCCGGGCAGTCCACCAGCGTGTGCAGCCCCTAGTCCCGCAGTGATGGCACTCGGGCGTTGGCTACTTCCTGATCCGATGCAGGTGGTCCCCGAAGCTCCCCTTACCGGTGATCATCTGCGTCAGTCGGTACGAGAGGCTTCCGTGTCGCCACTAGCAAATCCTCCATGATGGGCCTTACCGCCGCTATTGCGGCGTGCCCTTTTCTAATAGTATCTATAGATGTTAAAGTTAGTGAAGATGTTTATAGGTTTAGATGTTTGTTGTTACTCAATCATGCTATAACGGCTGAACAGATCTGGCTGAAACTTGGCACAAGGATAGATTATAGTCTGGAAAAGACAAGGCTACCCTTTTTATTCCTGGAATAGGAAATGGGAACCATGCGAAGCGGGAACGGTAACAGAATTCCACAATGATGATGCCGCGGGCTACAGCTAGTATATAATATTTTTCACATGAACTCCACTGCAAATATTATTTAAAATTTCTATACCTACCTATATAATTATATATTAATTAACTAAATAATCATGGTCTAGGGATGGCAAGATCGTCTTCATACATTATTTCAAATAGTCGGTCAACAGTCGCATGTGTGATCTAGTAATGACTGGTGGATAAATGACTGGCATACTACTGTCATAATTCACCATGATATCAGCTTGCACCGAAGATGTACCCACCGTTGAAATAGGGGTTGTTTCTCCTAAAATTCTAGTATGTGTGTAACAAATTGTACATTTTAAACCAAGTGAAAAAATAAAACCGCGCGGCGTGTGAAGACATGGAAGGAGGCGCTTGAGAATAGCGGTCTGACGTTAAATGTGGCAAAGACCAATTACGTGGCGTTAAACTCCACAGATCCCACAACCGTCTATAGGCATAACTTGGTCGAGCGCAAGTACCAGGGTAACTACATGGGGTATGTTCTTCACGCGGCTGGTGACATGGATTGCGACGTCAAGGCACGCATTGCCGCTGAATGGGCAAGTGGCGTGAGGTGACTGATGTTGTTTGTGACCTCAAAATGTTGTTGGTTAGGTTGAAGTGGCAGGTCTATAAAATCATTAGGTCTGTCCTTTTACACGGCTGCGAAGCGTGGCCGTTACTAGAGCGACACAAGCAGGAGCTGCGTGTTACGGAGATGAATATGCTGCGGTGGATGTGTGGAGCGACGCGTAAGGATCGCGTGAAGAACTCCTAACAACTAATACAATGGCAATGCATACATTGATATCGTAGTCGATGTGACTAGTCGCGTGCAGTACAGATCCCAATTACTTAACTTTACAAGCCACCAGGTAACCACCTGTTGATGGATGGACGAGGCTCTGGCACAGGCGTTCCTACCAAGGTTGGCGGGTCAAACGAAAAATAAAATTACGCTCTCTGTAACCCAAATGTAATGTACATTATCTGAAAATCGAACCCTGGATAATCAAAATCAAAAAGAAAGTAAACTTAAGAGTACTCACGATCTAAACCGCCGATGTACTTCATAGTGATCTCCGCATGTCCCCACACGGCCGATACGATGGGATAAAGCGTTTTGCCTCTAAGTCCTCTTGCGGCGATCCCGAGGTAACGTCCGTCCGCGCAAAACGCGAGTGTGCCCTCGTCCATGTCTAATACGACTAGTAACCTGTCGGGAACTAGGAACTGCTCATCCGGTCGCAAAAGCGCTGGGTACGTCGTGCCACTGCCCCCTGTGCCTTTCGCATTATGGTACACCTGAAACGTAATGATAAAATGATTACTTCAGTATGGCAGCCAAGAAAACAGCACAAGTAGCACGTTAAATAATATACTCAGGGCAACTAGGAATAGTTAAATTAGGTTCACTATGTTGTAGTGTATGTATGTAAGATCTTGGCGTGTTCCCAAAACACTATCCAATTGAATTATATACCGATTAAATTGGCGAATTTTTGAAGAAAGGGGCAGGGCAGTAGCATCTGAAACCAATGGGCTCACATGAAATGTTAAATGACAAGAAAGGGAGTTTGTGACTTGTGTAAGGACAGAAGCAAATGACATACTTTATCCCGGAAAAAAAAGCCGCGAGTGTCTGTATGTAGTCAACGAGTAGTGTTAGTCCAAGCAAACTATTGTTCAGTAGCACGAGTTTGAATGACGAATCACTGCATAACAGACTTGACCTTGAGAGGGCGACAATATTGCTACTACTAAATAATTCGACAGGGAATCAATGAACTAGCCTATTACAGTTCACTACTGGGCACAGGCCTTTTCCAAGAGATGAGATAGGTAATAAAAATATAAGAAAAATACTATTCTTTTCATTTTATCTCTGCATCCTGCAAGAATTAAGATCCGCATCCGCGGATGTGAAAGTAATGTGCTTCTGCAACATCCCTGGTCGCGACACAAGACAAACAGATCAGACGGGATGTGGATAAGAGGCGAACACGACACTTTCGACGACTGCGGCCTATCCTGTTGACGCGCCGAAGACGCATCGCAAACGTGCATGCGGTTAAACTCGTTTCAGTCGAGGTTTTAAGGGGTGCCCCCGCGCATCAAAGCGAAATGTGAGAAACGTCTTTAAACGCATGCACGTTTGCGATGCGTGTCTTATCTGTTTTCCCGCCCCTTAAATGGTTGGCTTCTGAAGATAGTAAAATATTTTGTTTTGTTGTAGTAGCATACAAAATGTAAAAAATGTACCTTATTTCTGCCCAAATCCCAGCCCCAACTCTGGTCCGTAGCTCCGACTAGACTCTGGTAGCCGACGGAGTGTAGGGGCGCATGTGAAGTTGCCACGCCGACAACCGCATGCGTACCTCGTTGTCTCGCCGGCCACACTACTTCCCAACAATGCAGTCCGCGGGAATAACCGACGCGACCTCTGATACAGTCTGTGCTTTGCGCTACAGGATGCCGGTGGAACGTTAACGCATCTTCTTCTTTTACGAAAATATTTAGTGATCTGGAACATTGAATGGTCGTGGTAAATTATAATAGCATAAGTGAAGGTTAAGTTGATATTGTCGGAAGTTTACGCGAATGTTACACATTGAAATAAAACTATTTTTAACGGATTCTATCGCGGTTTATTTGATGTTATTTTATATTTTACATTGATCCCGACATTTCGGTTGCTTTTCAGCAGCCCGTGACCATGGCTACCGTTAAGTTACTCCCTGGAAAAATAGCGCTGTTGTGCTGCAGATATATTTCATTAGATACCAATTGTACAGGTTAGACGGCGAATTCAGTAAGTACACGTGCGTAGCTACTAACCTATCGTCGGGGTTCCAGGCGTGCTTGAGCTGCGCATCGGGGTGCGCGGGTGGCGCATCAAGAAGCGCGTCGAGGCGCGCGGGACGCGGCGGCTCAGGCGCCAGCTCGCGCGCCACCACCGCCTTGAATGGCGCCGTGCACTCGCGCGACACCGACTTGACTCCGCCGGACAACTTTTGCCCCATGTTCATGCCCCTGCAGCGAGTGCGGGCGCGCTTCGGCAGCGCCTTGAGGCCGCCGCGTCGCGCCTCCTCTGCGCCGCCGCCGCCCCCGCCCCTCACTGAGCGCACCCCGCTCTTGTACCTGAAAATACAAAAAGAAACTGTTGGAGAAATAAAGTAGTAGGTATTCAAAAGATATAACCATCGTGGGTTAGGAATGATTTTTTAAGAATGAGAAGTAGAAGAGGTTATATTTCAAGTACATGGAACCTTGCTCATTCACCTCCAATAGCAAATAATTATAAACAGCATTTTAATGTGTATTATTAAAATTCGACAGAACCGGTTTCCTAGTGACCGGTGAATGGTGGCAGTGTCGTCATAGCAGATGCGGGTGTCGGTGGCGGAGTACCCGCACATCTTATGTAACGCAGCGGCCGTCTAACCGTGAAAGTCACCGCTCAAAAGCCAAGGTTAACACGGCCATGGAACAACGTTTCGATAACACATGCGAATGTTCTATGATCGCTTCTTGTTAATACGTTTATTTTAATTGATGTATGTATATGTTTTCCTTAGTCGTGATGTCATGTAATTGCTAGGTAATTTTACAATAGTTTTGCTCACTTTGTCGGTACTGCGTGCAAAATGACTACCCAAATATTACGTGCGTATATCGTCGACGCAGTGACTATACGCATTTCATTCGCATAGTGGACAATTGAGTATGATGTCATTCAGGGACGATAATAGTGTTGTTAAAACAAATAGATATTACAGTAGATACTGTATTAATAAAGGTTTGTATATATCTACGGATTCAATAACGTGGTAGTTATCAATTGTTCAGTAAATAATTATAATACGTGATTGGGAGTTTCAAATAGTTTAAAGGTTAGGATAAACAGCGTTCATGTGACTGTCTGATGGTATCGCGTAAATCGCCTGGCAAACTGTCTATGTAGGATGGGAAGGGACGCCTAGAAGGTACGCAGTTACAAGGTCGTCTGCCTTTCCGTAACCTAGAGCGGTTGCATGACAAAAGTTGGAAGTGAAAGGCAGTGAATGCGCCCCTTCACGTCGCGCCACCTCTGAACTACTTCTGTTCCACAGTTTAGCAGAACGCTATAAAGTATTGCGTGGTTGTAGAAATAATTCGTGTCGTCACAAGGTTTTTGATTACTATTACACGGATGTCCATATTTAGCATATTTAAATTTCCGTAAATCGTTGAATCTAGTACTAGTAATAACAACCATTAAAGAACTACGTAGTATACATTTTATTTGAGTCATATATTCGGCTATTTTGCTTTTAATCAGTTAATATGCCTTCATAATCGTTGATTACTGGCACTTCAGTGTGAAAAATATTCATTTTTGTATATCTCCAAATCGACCCAAAGTAAGCATAGCTTGTAACATGGTTTGTGGAATGCGAATAAACATAATCAGATACTTTTTTTTGTAAATGTAGGTACACATACTAAGTTAAGACACATACTTCATTCATTCTAGTTAGGACTTAGAAGTTAAAATTTGAAGAAAAATCTTAAAGCCATGTAACTAAATACTGGTATGTTCGATATAAATTATCATCTTACAAGCAACATCTAAAAGGAGAGTTATTCGTTATCTATTGGTAATAATAACAAAATATCTACTATGGAGCATCATTTTGCTTTATTAGGCCGGCGTAATATCTGTTAGTATTTGACCGATAGTGAGATATATCTAGTAGTTCACGGGCGGACAGTAAACAAACAGTAGTGACACGTGACTGCATGGCCACTGTGACGTCTTGCCACCACGTGCAGACTACCGCAACCGTATGTCGCTGACCGTCTAATACCCTGAAATAGATTGCAACATCCTCATGTACGTATTTCCGCGTTCAAATTTAATGAAATATGCGTATAAACTACTGATCGAGCGTTTTATCCTATTTTACAATGAGAACTGCATATGTGTCAGTCCCTTTTAGCACATAACGAGGAATCTATACGCTCGATTCTCAAAAGAACGTACTCAGGGTACAGTTTACCAAGAATAACCGCAATGTAATACACTAAGCGCGCAGCGAACCTATGGACATTCACATGTACGGTTTGTTAGCAAAATCACTGTGAATGAGCGTGGGAAACATACGTATATGATAATATGGTTAAGAGATTATGACAAAGGTATAGTGGACAGCAAGATTTAAAAAAATACTCTTATAAATGTCGGGTGTGGTCACATGCAACATAACCGTTCACGCTCGGTGAGAGGTGAATGGAACATTGGAAGTAGAGAACGTTGCTAGGCCGACAACATTAGCGTGTGCCAGCGCGCCCGAACAATGAACCAGCCGAATGACGTAGCTTTGTCACTGTAAATATTAAGCCCCGAGTTCGCTCTGAACGGCGAGCCACTGACGAGAGTCATCGCCTGCATTGGCTTTCTATCGTCTTAGCATGTCCTTGAAACTGATGTTAATAGATTTGATTTTGGAAGTACGTTCACTAACATTCACTATTATACACGCTTTAAATGGTTAAGTAACAAGAAAAAGATTAAACAAGCTTGTTGGTCCCAACGCGTCTAATTATTTGGTATGTAGAAATCATGTTTCCTAGACAAGATAATAAGCTTATTCTTGTTGAATCTGAAAATTAAATGGAATAACAGCCTTTAAATGGTTAAGACAAAGACGCATACCTACATCATGTGCCTACCCTTGTGCCAATTATGTGGAGTGGGCGCAACATGTCATTCTCTTTATCTACTACTTCTACTACTTCCCTGCAGACGTCATCTCCTCAGTTACTCCTTCCCTGCCGGGTCCTCTTCACGGAATTCATCCATTCTCCTTGAGCCTACCCGTACTCCTAAAGCTCTACATTCATACTTTGAACCTTTCTACCAACATTACTCTTTTCTCTACACATACTATGTCCATATAGCACCTAGCGCAACTATCAAACCGACTCTAAAGACGCATAAATACATAACAGTTCTTAAAAATAAACATTGGTTGCTGCCACGGTGGTTCTAACCTAAAGTGATTATACAGCGGATGTCCCGAAAGTCGACATGTAGCAGACACCGATCGATAGCCTAGGCCATACCAGTTATGGCAAAAATCAAATGCACAAGTGACTAATTTTATCTAATGACTTCCCAGCCACTTTCAGCGTGTCTATATACAATTATCGGCTACTTTCCAAGAATACCCTTCCATACAATTCACAACGACGACGGGAATGTGTACTGGTAGGTACATTGCCGTCGATACGATTTAGCTGACATCTCATCCGCAAAAGATTTCATCCTCGGATGAAACGTCCCCCTTCTCAAATTGCTAGGTGACGAATCGTCTACAATACAGGTATTCATCTTCGGATCAAACGTCACTGTTTCAAACTTTGATGTATCGAATCATCCGACAAATATTTAATCTCATTAAATACTAATAATGAACAAGACAAAGGTAAGAATCAATTATTGTTTCAAGAACCTGTTACATTTATTTATACATCGGTTTTTGTTAGTAAAGTGATTGTTGATTATTTATTTTAAATCGGTTTTTGCTAGGGCAACACAAGTGTCATCTATCTACATTACATTATTTTGATTTACTAAAAGATATCTTCAGATAAATAATTTATTATTACGTATATATGAAACAATACTCGATTTTTACCTTTGTCTGGTCCATTATTAGTATTTAATTAGATTAAATATTTTCAGATGGTTCGACACCTCAAAGTTTGAAACGGTGACGTATGATCAGAAGATGAATATTTTGCGGATGATTCATCGCTTAGTAATTTCTTCTCTCTTTCTAAATCTTTTGCGGGTGAGATATCACCTGAGTCGTCGAAACTGATCAAAATTATGTGCAGCTAATGAGTAAGATTGCCCATCAATCTAAAAAAGTAGTAACTCATCAATCGACCTTTTAAGCAATTCCAATGTATTATTTTTACAGTATTGTTGTTTTATATTATTTCTTTACAGTATAAGAAGCTTGTGAAGTATGTAAACTGATCAAAATTATGTGCAGCTAATAAGTAAGGTTGCCCATCAATCTACAAAAGTATCAATCGACTTTTTAAGCCATTCCAATGTATTATTTTTACAGTATTGTTGTTTAATATTTTTTTTTTACAGTAAAAGAAACTTGTGAAGTATGTAAACTGATCAAACTATGTGCAGCTAATAAGTAATGCCCATCAATCTACAAAAGTAGTAACTCATCAATCGACATTTTAAACAATTCCAATGTATTATTTTTACAGTATTGTTGTTTTATATTATTTTTTACAGTATAAGAAGCTTGTGAAGTATGTATGTACAGAAGCAGATGGCGGGCCGTTGTCTCTGCCTACCCCTGAGAGATAACGGCGTATATGTATATAGGTATGTATCTTATTTACAATAAACTCGAATTTTCGGATGTCAATAGTTTTATCGACATACGTAGAGTGTATCCAAATAACATTACTTAAGTGCCAGAAGATTGACAAGTATGAATTGTATGTTATTTATTGAAAATCAATAGTGAAGGTTTAAATTAAACCCTGATTGTCGACATTTTAATTTGCAACGCAAACAAGCGTTATCTACATGCGAAATTGAAACGTTGGTACGAAACTGAATTGAATACTGAACCAGTATGGGAATGAGAGGATTAATTGTTAATTTGATCACAGCATGTAGATTTATTATTGAAGCGAATTTTAAGCTATGCGATATTAAACTACGCTTAATTGGCAAACGAATGCAAATAAGATATAGGTAATACGTACGCGTACGTATCACAAGACTGGCATCACTTCGTAGGAATCTAATTTAAAGTTTATAATCTTAAACTAGATTATTATTTAGTTAGAGGACTCCAAGTTGCCTTGACGCGGCCCTGAATTTTTGAGCTTGCTTTTCAGTTCATTTAGTAAAGCGGATGGAATTTGAAAATAAATGTTTAGTATAAACATTTATTTTCAAATTCCATCTTCATAAATTAAGTTCCTGGTTTATATATGCCTAGTTTAATAAGGGAAAATAATATGCCTACCTTCAAGTATATACAGGTGTTAGTGTGTATGTAAACAAGATTATATGAGCTATCTACTACTACACAAACGAGAGCTGGTTTAAGTGCAGTGTAAGCCATTTTAAAGTATTAATTCACTTATGTTTGCTATGGGGTATCCGAAGGGATTTCCGCACGAAAAAAAAAAAAAAAAAACTTGCTGCTTTATTAACTTTTTAACTATTAACTGCCTTATTTAGGCCACCTAATACCTCCCAGTATTTTGAAATCAATGCATTTTTGTACTTATCAATAATTAAATTACGCATAATATTATACGTTCATGCGTTCTTAACAGTTACATGAACAAGTTCGGATTCGGTAAAATGAACAAACTTTTAAAATTTCTCGTGACAGTTGTAGAAAGCGATCGCTCCGATTCAGGGGTCATCTTACGAAAGAGTCATCGAGTGGTGTCGTACCATCTGGAGGCATAATGTTTAATACTCAACGACCTCTACCCAACATTACTTAAATTTCAACTGTAATTTAATGACATATGCCTATAGGTCGTCATCGGTTAGCTTGATCCATTAATTTGAGGACCTGTAAGAAATTTCAATTTGGCAACATTAGGTCTCTTATTAGTATTTTCTATATCCCCTCAAGCTAAGCTTAATTGCTTATGTTAGGTAGGAGCTAGTCGATGTGTTGGTAGAAATTTAAAGTAGGTTTTCAAATAATCAAATGAGTACAAGTAACAGAAGATACAAAAAATGAGTAAAAACGTTACCTGTCACCTTGATGATTGATTTTTCTAAGTACTTAGCTGATTAGTTGTTCTCAGGCCTCAATATCGCGACGATGAACTTATCTCTGGTTTAAATAACAATTAAATAATCGCTAGGGCGTGTCGCTGCAACCTTGTATCGGTTACCGCGTTGCAACAGGGCCTTGTGTCAAGGAAAAACCCACTTAATAGTTTCCCTGGCCCCGAAAGGTTGCAAACTTTTTTGGGATAGTTTCTATGAAAGTAACTAAGACCTCGGAATAGCTACTGACAAAATAAACTTTGTGTACATATATCTGTTTGAAAAGTTTTGTTGATTATTGTGTATATGTGGACAACTATTGTTATATCATAATATATAGTGGATATGTTAGTGGTGGTTGATGATTACATAACGAGCCACTGTGGTGTGTGGCGCGTGCATGCCGCGATGCAGTGCGCTGTAATCCTCGTGTCAAGGATGCATTGACTCCGCTATATTATAATGAAGCTATTGTGCCATGGTCATATATAATGTACAAAAAGAATAAACTCAGGTTAAACAGAGAATGAGTAACGTTTCGTTTTAGGGACAAATACGCAATACGTATAGTTATAATAAAAACAGGTAAAATAATACATAGTATGATTAATTGCAGGATCGGAAATCTAGTTCATAGTTTAAACGTCACAACATCGGTTGGTGATAACAATGAATAATAACATAAAAATATTCTCATTGTGAATTTAATCGTGACGTTAACGATATCTACTTGCAATATAACAGTTCTAATAATGCACTGGTTTCTGTCTCGTGCAGTAATGAAGTTTCGGTCTACACAAGAAACAATTATGGGTTCGATTTACAGATAATTCTTCTGAGTCTGAGCATAATTTGTCCGTTATATTTTATAAACAGAGTCGAGGGAATTGTCTTTATAAGTCTTAAAAATATATTAAATCCTTGGATTCAGTTAAGTGAGATTAGGTTTTCACGTAGGTACACGTGGCTGGGTCTGCTATTATTCATTCATTAAGTTAAAGCGTATATGCGTTTTATCGGGTCGAACGCATGCAGCAGTCGAGAGCCTTGACTGCAATGCGCGCGCGCCGTAGCGTGTCAAGGGAGCGCTGCTTTCGCCGCCACACCTGCACCCAGCCTATGCAGGTACTATGGAGAAAAAGCCTAATAAAGTAATTTAAATAAATAAGCAAAATTAAGCTAAAGAATCAGGTAAGGAAAACTGTAATGGAATCTGGGTCATTGAAAATGTACATAATGAAGGCAAAAATCTTTTTAACAAAGTCTACGTTGACAGTTGACGGTTTCAACCAATTCGAATAATTGATGCATCGTTGCATGAAAGCATAAAATAAAGATAGCACTTTTAAAATCACCAGTAAACCGTTATTTTTTTCGTGCGGAAACCTTTACGAGCTTACCCCACCGGAGCTAACGGTGAGATGGGTATATCGCACCTGACCCGAGTAAAACCGCATTGTCTCTTGCGTCAGTCCTGTGGTATGGGAAATGTGGTGTGCCTTAAAAAGGATATCCCAGAAACCCGGACAGGCTCCGGTGGCCAGCGCCAGCCCCTAAGGAGAAGCGCGCGCAGAAACGCGACGCACCGCCACCCTGGGCCTGCTTCTGCTAGGGTGACGGCTAGCCCCGTTAGTCAACCCCCGGCCCGTGCTGTTGGAGGACGGAGATCGTTCTGGGATCTCTACCGCCCGGTGTGCCTTCTACGGCACGATAGAGTGCTAGACCTCTTCCGTACCTTTTCTACCGCTTCTTTTGGGCGAATCGCTGCCTCGCAAATGAAGGCGGTAGCGTTCCACATACTCTCGCTGCCGACCATTGCCAGCACCAAGGTCTGCAGCGTGAGGCTGAGCATGACGCCATTCTGGGCACTCTGCCAGTGTGTGAAGCGCCGTGTCTACGGAGCAGCCCCGGTAATGATGGCACTAGGGCGTCGGCTCCCGGCGTATATGAGGCATAAACTCACCGAAACAGCTATGTGTCAACGTGATGCCTCTCCAGCCGTTCCTCCATGGCGTAAAACTACCCTTAGTGAATAACCTCAATTATGTTAAATCACTTCGCGTGGAAAGATGCATACTAAACATGGACTAGGTAAATAAATCTGAAACTCAAATTGAAGTCGAGATCCGCAGTATAAAGAAGTATCGTGCGAAGACAAAGCCGAGCAATCTTCTAAGTGTTCTGAGAGGCCGGCGCGGCGCGGAAATAAAGCCACCCTAACCCCCCCCCCTCTTATCACCCTCCCAACAGATAAGGACACCCTCTGCTTTTAAATGCCTTTAGCACCACTGAATGAGTCCGCGTTTAAGGAGGCCAATGAGAAGCTTTGTAATATTGAATTCGGTAAACATCTCTATTGTATGCTTATGTATATCGCGATGGTGAATGCATAATTTAGTGTTGTAGAAGGTTTTATATTGGAAAGGTCAAGGAATTCCCTCCCGCAGGCGTTCAAATAATTAAGACAGAGGTCATCACAATATGTGGTTTATAGAGAAAAAGGCCTATACAGTGGGCAACGACAATTGACGCCTTTATGTGGCATCTTCTTGCCGTATTCTTGTTTGTCACTAAAGGATAAAAGGCTATGCAGGTGTTGTAAAACAGCTTTAAATAAAACCGAACCTGGTATTACCATAGCGTGTTGTGTTACAGGATTTCATATTGTTTTTGTTAAGCCGAATGAAAGATGTAGCAATACGATTGAAAGATTGTAAGTGGATAACGCAAAATTGACAAAAATAAATAAGTTGTAATATATATATATAACATAGTTTAATATTTTTGTTAAATATTTTTTTAACAATGTAATCGAATAAAGTCTGGGAATATTTTACGCGCAATATATATGGATACAATATAACTATGGAAACTCTCGAAATAATAACCTGAAATAAACCAAACAATATAAATTTGTGGCACCTAATTCGTTGGGACCAGGTTGGTTCCAATAATTCTTTCAACACCACAAATAATTCACTAAACTGTTAGTCGAGGATCTTGAACAATATATAAATCTAATACTTTAATTTAAGAAAATTAAACCCGTATTTGAAACTTTTCTGTGGACTTTTCGGTGCTAGAAATTGAATTGAAGGCTGCTTACCTTCCAGGCTTATATGCTTTTCAGCTGAAAGTTTAAAACCATTTTTGGCTCACGCAAAAAATCCGAAAGCCTTTTTGAGTGATGTGCGCAAATAAGCGACGTTCTTAGAGTTGCATACATTTATACTTGTGCCTAAGGAATGTTCAAGCCGTCTGTGTGAGGCAACGGCAACCACAATTTTCGCATCAGGCATAAGTTGATACAGTAAGAAATGTTTTGTAAGCACTGTCATTTCGATCTAATTTTGAATGTTAGGTCATTCTTTCCAGGGGTGTGTGTTGGGTAACCTCCTCGAGTGTCGCTCCGATTCCGATCCCGCTGCAGTCCGGTGGGAACGGAATCGGAGCGGCCGGTACACCCTGGGCGGCGGTCAATGGCTTCCCCTTCACCCCTTCATAGGGTTGGCATTGATCGTCGGCCAATACCCAACGTGGCGGGAACACATCGCTCTCCGTACTCCTCTGCTTTCAGAGGAGACAGGATGAGCGATGCTGTTAGTGGTGAGATGGCCCAGGGTCAGCCGGGGTGCGAGGGATATGCTCTATGGGTAACCTTACATCCCGGCGTCTGAAGACCCGAGACGGCGTGCGGTTTTAGTCGGTGCAAGCCCGACATAACCGCCCCCGCTGGCTGGCGGGGGGGTATCCGAAGGGATTTCCGCACGATAAAAAAAAAAAAATAGGTCATTCTTTCCACACTTTCATAATATGCTTCTATTAGCTACTGGTCGAAATTTAGTAATAAGTACTCGTAATAAAGTTATGTCTTAGGGTGTGGTGTAGTGATGGTATAGACAAAATATGATAGACGACATAGACAAACATACATTGCCAGTTAATAACACTGATAAGTTTTCACTTAAAAATCTTAGGGTTATACATATTTTGGTCGGTAGTCGAGAATTCAACATTATGTTCCGGAAGGGTAGAGTCAACACAGGCGCCGAGGTTGCCATTTTAGTGAATTATTTATGCAACTCCCATCAACAATACATACAACCTTCGATACAACCTTCCATCCTGTAAAGTACCTTCTAGACTTGTAAGTATCTTAACAAATCATCAACTCAATATCACAGTTCTTTGTCGCAAGACAAATATGTATATTTTTACTAATATATATATATCTATTCTACTTGGTATAAATTCCCTTTGGAGTCATTAACAAAGAAGTTGTGTATAACATTATAAAAACAAAAAATAAACCTTCAAGGTGCAAAAAATTATTAATAAATTAATTTGAGGTTATACGTGTTTGTTGCTAACTCAAAGCACGTGAAGTTCTTGATAAAATGTGACGAAGTGTGGGCAGGAAGCAACGTTGTTTGCTAAGCAAATCGCGTCAACGAAGCGTGACCTAAGTTGATGACGAGGATTCAAACGCTTCCGTGAACACTAATGCCGTCGAAGTTACAATGTTCTTCGAAATAAATTATAATAGTTACTTTGGTAACTAGCGCTATCATATAATAAAATTCAAACAAAATAGAAACATGAAATAAGTGAAGATAGCAAACAACCAGTGAGAAGAGCGTGGAACAAAAAAAAGATTGTTTCATTTTGTTTTTCTGTGGAAGGATCAACAATGCCGTCTCGGCTTGCTGGAAACCGGTACGAGGTGCGGTGGTGGCCGGATCAAACGCCTCGCGGGTATCGACCATAACTTCAATGTCACTCGCAATACATTTCTACTAAATAATATTAATAAACTTGCATCTGATAACACTAGAGCATAGCTAACTGTCGTAACTTGTGTAGTTTTATATTGTACTTTTATTGATCTCACTAACCACTCGTTTTTTAGTTGCTAAACGTAAATAAACTCCACTATTACTTGTTATGGAACTCACCTTATTTATCTATATATCTAAAAGAACGTATTTCGATGAACGTATATTGATAACTGACTCGAGAACGGGGGGCTCAATTTTTATGATTTTTAGGTATGTCTCCGCCTATAGTGTGCCTTTTCGTGTTTCTTTTTTTGCGGAATCCCCACTGTTACCCCACCGCCGGCCAGTGGGGATAGTTATGTCGGACGCGAACCGACGAAAACCGCATGCCGCACCGTCTCGGGTCTCTAATGCTGGGGTGTAAAGCAATTCCCTCGCACCCCGGCTAACCCTGGCCATCTACGGCTTTGAGATGGCCGCCTCGGGATACTGTGCATATATTTATTTATTTAATATATATTCACGAAATCAATTCAGCTGATAAGGTTACGAACATAACTTAATTCTAAGGCGGAACGAAGTCTGCCGGGTCAGCTAATCATAAATATTACAGCAAACTCGCAATTACACTTTCTGCAAAGTATTTCTATAAAATTGGTTGCCTGTGTTTGTATTTATTAGACCTTAATCCTTAGAATCTTGTAACATTATTTATATATAAAGAGTATATAATACGAAAACTACAATTCGTGGATATATAAGTCCAATATCTCGATATATAAATATGCATACAGAATTTCGAATTTAGTGAATAGAATATGTGTTGAGTCAAATGACACTCACTTGTCCATGCAAAATGGATAAACTGGGAGCGTGCAAACGAAAAAAAGGATAGGGAAATGGAGTATTCTAACGAAAACTACAATTCGTCGATATATAAGTCCAATTATCTCGATATATAAATATATATACAGAATTTCGAATTTAGTGAATAGAATATGTGTTGAGTCAAATGACACTCACTTGTCCATGCAAAATGGATAAACTGGGAGCGTGCAAACGAAAAAAAGGATAGGGAAATGCAGTATTCACTAAAATGCTATAAATAATATAGAATTACAAAAGGTAATGGATAAATTGTATAGTGCGCGTATGTGTGTTGCATGGGGCTGCGAGTGGGGTCAATGACACGCACCCCGGCTCGCAGTGGGGCATAAAGGACGTGACTCACTGCTGGGGTTACCAGCTGCTGTCGGCAAAAACTACCCTCGACACTACGGCTCGTGCACTGGGCTTTATTATATAGATTAAATTAAACTACGTATTTGTTAGTACGCATACAGTTATTCATCTACGTAATAAAAAATAAAACTTTAACATTTATCATGCAGCTACATTGATGCACATTAGCTCTTCGACCTTTACTTTCATAAATTGATGAAGATTGTAGCAAATAATTATTATTGTGCTTTACAGCCAGACAGCTTATATAACAAGGTATACACGATTACACGTTTTTGAGAATTTTGAATTTAGTTTGACTTTGTAGAGAATTCGATTTTGTCATCATATTAATCAGTTTGTTTCACGACTACACAAGGTTTATACGTAATATCGATTGTGTTGCCGGGAGTGAAAGCGGCAACATATGTCGGCCTCATTCACTTTATGAAGTGTGGATCTCAGTGCCATATGGTACCAACACAGGCAGCTGATTCAACTCATTGGACACGACGATTTAAATATAAATGTAGGTGAAATGTACTGTGGTATTGGTACTAGGCGGGTGATAAATATATTATTTTGCATACAATCCTGTATAGTGTTTAATATAACGTGCTCATGGCTTAAGTTCAAATTATTATCAGTTGCTAATCTGTCAGAATATTGCAAATGCATACACAGCAGATATGAATATACATGGCTTTTTGAGGTAAGGGAAGATAATGATATATGAGCAAACAAAGTTTCCACACGTAAAAAGAAAAAAAAAGGCTTGCAAAGTACGAAATGGTATCTATTTTTTTGTCAATGAAGCGCAGATCTTGGTGAGGGCGAAGAACTAGGCAATCGTCCTTCACCTAGAGCTCATTGACGATTGATCTTTGAGGTCTTTACGAACCAGTACACATTATAGAAATGACATTGAAATTCATTTAATTCGCTGACAAACAAC
Source organism: Cybosia mesomella (assembly GCA_946251805.1). Lineage (NCBI taxonomy): Eukaryota > Metazoa > Arthropoda > Insecta > Lepidoptera > Erebidae > Cybosia > Cybosia mesomella. Next base: position 17,502,134 of record OX276406.1, on the reverse strand, counting down.
AAGGATGTTTACATACAATCTACGTAAATGTATGGGCCAGCCACAAGTAAGACAATGCGCTTAAAACTAAAAGATATTTGTTTATTCACACAATACATTGTGTAGTGTACTGCAGATTTATTATGAAGCGTGCATATTAGTTGCGTGACTCATGTCGTTAACTACCAAACTTTAAAGGCGGAAACTCGCTTTGCCATGACGTAATAACTATTGTAGTTAATCATTATAACAAGATCGACGTGAGAACAATCGCTACAAGGAGAGGGCAAGCATTATAGCTGACTGGTACGACATTACTATTTCAGTGTTCCCATGATAAAGAATAGTTCTTAGGTGAAGGCACCAAGCCGCAAGGCGTCAATAACCTCGTCGGTACGGATCGTGGAGGTTGCAATAAATACGACATCGCCGGCTCTGGCCTGGTCAAGAGCCTTTCAAGGCCGGGAGGCGAGGCGGGGAGTGCGCCCGCGCCCCACATCTGCGCCTTAGCCGAGTCACTCTTGCCCTGCCGCTTGCATTCCACCAGAAATGAGGCGCTCTCGCAACCGACACACTAATGTAATGGTAGTGCATACTGTTTAAAGCGACGCTGCTGCAATAATTCAAAATAGGACGTGAAACATTCGTTAACCGCTTTGTCACAGACATGGCTCAAGATGGGGAAATGTGTTAGTGTAGGATCAACATTGGGCCTACGTTTTTAGATTTATGTTCACTGATAAGAAACTTTGAAGGCTCCAAGACGTAAGGTTACCGATGAAAATCGTGACCGCTAATTTCTTAGATATTACGTGTACTCAGGTCGCTGGTTTTGTAACTTAGTTGTCAAGGTCACCACACTAATGGCTTTGTACTTGAAATCCCAACATTACCAAGTTTTATTGCAAAATGGTAATTGTAGAAATAATAACCCTTCACTGGCACAAAACGCATGTAACTTTTTAACGCAGATTTAACGTAGACACTGAAACTTTAATATAGGTATATTTTCTTATAGGAACATCGGAACAGCCGAGATTGAAACACAAACACTTAATTCAACCGCCGACTCGACAGGTAGAACGTGTTGAAAAGAGACGTCATACGGAGGATTCAACTTCCAACAAAGGATCGGTAAATCGGTTCTGAGAGCGACGGGAAGCGTGCTACGGCGTTGCGAACTCACCGCAGATCGAGGAATCGCGCGGCCCTTGTTCTCCTGTCACAGGACATTTCGTATATTGACCGGTTCACTGTTTAAACCACTTCACAAACGAGATGTAGAAACCATAGTTACGAACAACACGGTTGCGTCCGCGCACCACGAACACTACCAGCGGCTGCGAGAGAACGCGCGCACTGAAACACGTTCGGCACAGCGCAAGCTACCTGCCGTTTCCGCGGTGCGGTGAAGCGGAGGTGCGCATCGCGGCGCACGCGCAGGTATAAATGCCGTGATCGGAGGGACCGCCACTTTCCTAAGCTCCAGGGTCTTCCGTCAGTCCGCTAGGGCGAGATCCCCGTCAAAACAATCCCGCCTCTCCCCACTGCCGCCCCGGATATAAAACCCAATATGTCAAAATCGAATTTTTGTGCAACAAACTGAGCGACAATCTGTCAAGATAAAACATTTTGTAAAATATTACTTTGTTGCTAATGCCCCTCTTGGGATAAGAACTTTTGATTTTAGAAAACGCTCCAGATGTACCTAAGCTTTTTTAAAATTGAGAAAATTTTAAAGTAGATCGTTGGGTTCGTCCTAATTTACATGTGAATATTGCTTGTTCAAATATGAGTCATTTAAGAAGACTTGACCAACTTTCACCAGCACTCGTGCAACAACAATTAACTGGACGAAATGTAGGCACATGAATGTAGGAGTATGTACCAATCACCCTTTGTTGGACTTGAACGCTGATGTTCGAGTGGATGTTTCCACGTGTGCAACTATTTTATGCAAACTATGTTATTTTTATTTCATAGTTAATTACATCGCCGCTAAGCCAGTATAAAACAGGAGTTTTAAGCAATCAAGAATATGCAAATAACTTTTCTCTCTGTGTGGATAAAAGAATTGTTCACAACTCGCATTAGTGCCAACGGAGAAGTACTGGATACCATTAGAGGCATTTCAATAATGGTTATTTTTAATAGGGGCTAAAATGCGATCATGAATAAATAATGTTGAAATATTTTTACGGAGTAACGCAAGTCGCCGCCGGAGAATTACCTGGGTTTGTATTTTGAACATAAAGGCACACCTGCGACTGAACTGACGTCACAAAGTTCCTTCACCTGTCTGATGACCGGCTATTCATCTTGTCTCATGCCACCCTAATATCAACTCAAACTTTTTTTTATATTGGTCATGTCAATGAAATTTTACCTCGCCTCATGGTAAGGTAAAGGTAAAGTCTCAGGAATGAGGTTTACCATTACAGACACTATCCGTGTCTGTAATGGTGTAAATATTACAATTATGGCTCTCTGCTTGACGGCCTCATCAGATGCTTTTTCACACCATCGACGGGTCGATGTGTTCATATGGATTGAGTACGCTTCTTATAGCAAATCTTTGCTTTACTAAATATTTATACCATGTTTACCAGGTTCCTCCGTGGAACCCAAAATGAGACATGGTAAATTATTATAATATTAGTGATCATGGTAGTTTAAATACCTAAATTGTATTAACTGTAAGTAAACAGTTCCTATAATTTGTAATAGTTTCTGGGTTTACGGAACATTGTAAACGGCAATAAATAATTGCGTTACAGATTTTTCCTTATGTCGTAATAACTATGATTTTTCCTATCAACAGCTCGAGGCAACTTAGTATTGTTTTGTAACTAATAGGTAAGGAAGGTATTGGTTGCCCTGAAAGTAGCTTCTGGTTTAATATTGACCCAGATTAACAGAAATACGGGACGCAATAATAAATAGCCCTAATTTGCCATTTTAAGAAGGTCAAATGAGGTTAAGACGAGGGTATTCGGAGGCTTTAGGTATTTTCGGCATAGCAAAGTTGCCACTTTACGCCGCAGCGAAGCGCTGGCCGTCCGCAACCAGTTTTGCGCGCCAAAGTGTAGAAAAATAAGAATGTTTATTTATACTTGTCTGTTATTGGGGTATCAATAAATATAATTAAACAACTATTCAAAACATTGAATATCTTCTACCAATACAGTTTACCTTATTCACTTTAATTATTTTGATATCTATCTACCTTCAAATATAGCTGCGTTCATTCATTGTTTTTAAATAGAATGTACCTACCTATTATGAACAAACATTTTATGTTTCAACAACATACCTACATAGGGGTCCGCACACGCACATGCATTGTTAAATATATGTTATTAAACTGCATACTAGTACCAATTACTTACCACTTTTTATCAACAACAACAACTTTGTACAACTGACAAATTTCCTGCGATGTGGCTTTTATGGTACGTAACTTCATTTAAAAACATTTAACTCGACTGTACGCCTAGCACGAAGTGACACACGTCCTGCCTGTACACGTTCCGCTCGGGACTGATTGACTCTCTAAACGCTTCATAGAAGCGTAGAAAAGTGGGTATTTTGAATTTTCATGATATAATACAGAACTTTTGTATATTTTGATAACCGTTTCTCATTCTCCTATCAATGACCTTCATTTTGGTGTCATTTTTATATTTCTAACTTGAACTAACCTCAACACAACTCAATTAAAACCAGAATTCGTTTTTGGTTGGACCAATCTTTGAGGGCAAATTCTATGGAGGAAAGTAAAAGTCATCGTGTATCGAATAACCTAAAATACTAGTTTGTATAGTCTAGAATTGTATATGTGATTTTCTAAATACAGGGACTTCTCATTTACGAAAAATCCTAATCTCAAAAAACCCTCGCCTTAATGATCTTTCGAAATTCTAATTGCTTTCACGTGGAGGTGGAATACGCTTGCTATTCAGATGTTAATTTTTTAGATTCACTTTTAATCCTGTTTACGTTATGATATGATGCTTATTATTTAGTCATTTTAACTTTTACTTATTAACAAAAAACTTAAAAATCAAGCTTGTATTCAAAATATCAGTTTTAGTTTTCTGTTTAAAAGATTTTCTTCACACGAAACAAGCTTTCTGTCCCAACTTCGCATGGGATTCTGATGAATACCTGATACCCGGGTTCAACTAATGATGAACTTTGATAAATGCTGATACACATGTTGCATTATGTTTAGGCTTTTCACCTATCAAAGGTTGAATTTATCAAGATCCTTTCCTAGCTCTTGTCTAGGCCATAGAAGGAGCCTACTTCCCTAATTTCGTAGTTCTTTGTAGAAGCTTTAGTAGCTTCGGTTCTGTGTTGATGAGTTAATCACAGTCACTGAAAGGTAAGATGCAGGTCTAGACTAAGATCAATACTACAGTGTAAATCACTCTTAACCGTTTACTACGCCTTAGTCCAATCTCTTTTTATACGCTTTTTATTAGCTTCACCTGTACGTTTGTTTGTAACCGACTCCTTTGGGCGCGATTTTGACCCACTTTAAACGGCCAGACTTCCTTCACGCTTTGTAGATTTATCGAGGACCGATGACAAGACACTAATTTGATAAAATAATTCCATTTTTCAATTTGCAAAATAAGATTCTTGTTAATTTATATAATTTTCATATACTTATAGTCATAAGGCAGAAATTTTAATTTAGCCGATTTATCTAATATTAACAAATTTTCGCACAAGCTATTATAAATAAACCAAACTAAAAACTAGAAAATTAATAATAATTAAAAAAAACTAAAAAAACACGCTTTTTATAGAAAACCGAACTAAAAATATAGAAAATAAGTTTTAATCATTTTAAATTAAGAAGTTTTAAAAAGGAGAATGACCACGACAATATTGACCACGGTACAGGGTTGCGTCAATTCCAAAGTTGTTTTAGATGGTTTATAAATTAACCAAATAACCATTTACAATTGCCATCTTGGAATCAAAACCCGCATTTCCAAGTTTTTTTAGAAAACGTAACTTAACCTCAAAATAGTTGGATAGATTCCCACGACTCACAATTGAAAATGATGAATGAAGTCATTCGCTGTTTCTATATGTATAGGTACTTACCTACCTACTTACTGTAAGGGGTAAAAAACTATGATTGATTATATACCTACCTACATGTTTAAAGTGCTACCAGTGTCACTGGATTAAATTAAAGATCTCTTTGAATTCTGTTGTTTTTTTTACAGCTCTCCTTTTTTTTGTATTTGTAACTGTTTTAACAGGAAATATAAAGGCAAAGTGCTGATTTATTTAAGTCTATCCCATCAGATATGCTAATTAATCTGCTACGACCTATAAACTTACCTCTGGCGTAAAAACGTCCTGGCGTAAGATTCACAATTTCACATTAAAGTTAGCGACAGTGATTGAAAACAAGAAATAAACAAATAGTTACAATGAATATCACAATTACTGTGGAGAGTAGGACTCGATCAACACAAAAAAACTGTAATATTTATAACGCAATTTCAATTTCGCAATGAATGTTTGAGACATCAACACCAATGTTGCCATTTTAGATTTTAAATGAAAATTGATTACTCGAATAAATACACTCGATACATAATTATTTCAAATGACTGATTTAGTTGTATAATCATTCATTTATTAAAAAGGTTCGATTTATATCAAACCGAAGCAAGATAATTAAAAAAAAATCTATGCAATCATTCATATTATGTATCGTTAGCAACAAAGTGAAATGGCTTTAAAAAGTTTTGAAAGCAAAATAATACGACTACTGTGTGTGTGAAATACTAATTATTTCACACCACAGTAGTATCATCTCGCTTTATTATTTATATAAAACCCCACGATTTACCTTTCCAATCGTATCCAAAAAAAATCGATTAGAGTTGTCAATATATTTACTTATTTTGATTATGGCAAAACTTTAACGTAAGAATAGCCGGCAGTAGGTAATTCATAACTTTTTAGTTTACAAAATAAACCCCTATACAAAATTGTCATTCTAATTGCAGAATGACTTCAAAAATAAAGAAAATAATTGTAATATAATTTTTATCTTGATGCATGAGAAAAACCAGTACCGTTGATGGGCATGATCCTTTCAATAAATTAATGTAAATTAATAATAGTGTAAATAAAAAACAATGTATTTTATTGAAAAAAAAAAGCGTGGGGTGCTTTTTAACATATTATCAAAATGATAATCACTCTACTCATGCCTGTCAATTTTTTTTTTATACCACTCAGTTGGTAGACAAACTCACGGCCCACCTGATGGGAAGCGGTTGCCGTGGCCTATGGACGTGTGCAACACCAGGGGCGTCGCACTCGCGCTGCCGACCCTGTAAAAACCTTCTAATGACCTTCTTGAAGAAAAATAAAATATTTATATCTATTGACCCATGAACCCCACGCTTTTTTAAAAATGAAATACATTTTTTTTATTTACACTTATTTTACTTACATTATTTATTTATATTTATTGAAATTTTTAACACTAAGCATTCTTAATTTAAATTTATTAAAACTTAATTTCTATTTTTTTAGTTCGGTTTTCTATAAAAAGCGTGTTTTTTAGTTTTTTTAAACTATTATTTTTCTCCTATTGTATTGCTGTTTGGGTCAGAACCTTTCTTACCCGACTGCGCCAGAAGGAGGGTTATGTTTCGAGAGTATGTACTCGGCGACGACCCAAACGAGACTGAGCCCCGCTGAGCCCGCCGTGTGGGTATATCACGACTCTGTCGAAGGCGCGCACCGGATAATGTGGGTAGTTGCCTCTGTTTCGCCGCTAGGGGCGTGCGCGCAACTTTTTTTTTTTTTTTCGTGCGGAAATCCCCTCGGATACCCCCCCGCCGGCCAGCGGGGGCGGTTATGTCGGGCTTGAACCGACTAAAACCGCACGCCGTCTCGGGTCTTAAGACGCCGGGGTGTAAGGTTACCCATAGAGCATATCCCTCGCACCCCGGCTGACCCTGGGCCATCTCCGGTTTCGAGATGGCCCCCTCGGGTTTGGGAACCACGGTGTCCCCGTCTTGCCCCGGTTTGGGGGAGGGGCGCTAGTCGCCCCACCGTCCCGGCCTGCTTCTGCTAGGGTGACAGGCGGCCTCACCTGCCACCCCCAGGCCTGCGCTCATGGAGGACGGAGGTCGTTAAGCGACCTCCGGCGCCTGAGTGGCGTGCGCGCACCTTTGCTTCGTTCAGTGTCCGTACTCATGACCGTCCACGACATATATATATATATTGTTGGCTATGGAAAAGATTGTTGGTCTTGAAGTACAGTTGCATCTGATTGAGCATCACTCTCTCAAACACCCTACTCAGAGCTGGCAAAATAGAGATGGGGCGGTAGTTTCCAAGTTCCGACTTAGATCCTTTCTTAAATAATGGTATTAGTTTACTGTGTTTCATTAAATTAGGAAATGTGCCTTCATCTATACATTAATTAAATATGAGTGCTAGATCAGGTGCAATGATATTAATTATATGACTAATTAAACTAACTGACATGTCCCAGTAATCCTCAGACATTTTTATTTTTAGATTTTTAAATGCTTTTAAAATGTCAAAATATCAAAATGAAGAACTTTAAAAGAGGATTTCAAAATATATACATAACTAAAATCTATACAATAAAATTATTAATTAAAAATCAAATAACCCGACTGCCCTAAAAAGACCGAAACAAGTTTGATAGCAGGCGGGACCCAGATGCAAATCATAAACCGAAAGAAAATTAACGGGTCCCGCCTGCTATCAAACTTGTTGCGGTCTTTTAGGGCAGTCGGGTTATTTGATTTTTTAATTAATAATTTTTAACTTTATAAACTCACACCCAAAATAGAGGTAATAACCTATTTTGGGTGGCAGCCATTGCAAATACAACAACACAATTTCATTAAATTTACTTATCACTGATAATATTTATATAAAAAAATTGTACAAGTTCTACAGATTAAGTACTTTATAAATGTTGTTTTGTTAATATTTTATTGTCCAATAAACTATTTATATTTATAACTTCAATGCTGAAGGCTGAGAAAGCAGAGAGCAATATTAAAGGTCATGCTCAAAAAGTCACGAATATACCCTACTGCAGTTTTATACAATAACATTGGGGTTCTAGGGGCTATTGGGACTATTGGGGTTATTCTTCTATCGGTCAGGCAATTATTTATCCCTAATTATACGATAACACGCATTCACGGGATATTTTCCTGACTTCATTAGGGATAAATGGAGAAAATACGATGAATGCTCTGCTGTGCGCCACAGAACCTTTTTAGCTAGTCGACAGTTTTTCGTTTTCCGCCCTCGATTATATAAATTATTATGTAGACACAATAACTCAATACACAATAACAATACTCACTCATAACAAAAACTCACACAATACATTCATAAGACATACCCACAACACATTCACTCATAACCAGAGATCGGAAATAGGCAAAGTATATTTACCTAGAGTTCGAAGTTACTTCTAGTTGATAATACCTCTTCTTTATTAAAACCCGAGATTATGAAAACATGACCAAATGTCAAAAAACGTTTTCTCACAACAAAATTAAACCCGGAGATGGCCCAGGGTCAGTCGGGGCACGAGGGATATGCTCTATGGGCAACCTTACTCCCCGGCGTCTGTAGAAAATTCATGTGGCATTCGATAATATAGAAGTACAGGAACTTATAATAAATGTTGGGGAGAGCTCATCGAGTGACAGTGACGATTCATCAGATTTTGATTAAAATAAATAAATAAAGAATCAACATAATATAATTACATCTTGTAATGAAATGTAGTACTAGTTAATAAATTTGTACAAAATTATTCGGCAATAGTATAGTTTCTTACATTTTGTAAAAAAATATCGGGTCTGTTATCGTGTTACGTTTATCGATAGCTCCATCCCTATCAGTTTCTCCGACTCTGCCATGACCTTGTACGTGCGTAAACGTCATATTTTTATTAAATAATGTATACATAATGTAAAAAAGACGTTAGTTCAAGTTTCCACAGGAGCTGTCATCGAGAAAATAAAGAAATGGAAATAGTATAATCATTTTATTGTACACTTTTTAGTTTTGATATATATATTTTTGAAATCAACCTTTAAAGCTCTTCATTTTGATACCCTACTCGATGAGCTTGAGTGATTTGTTTTTAACAACGTACATTTTAGCGCCAAAAATCCGCAATTTTTTTTTATATAGCTCTAACAAAAAAGATTTTGATTTTTCAAAGTGATCGCAAACTTTTTTTGATGTGTCTACATACATACTCTCGAAAAACATAAGCCTCCTTCTGGCGCAGTCGGGTGAGAAATCACAAGTTACTTACACTGAATGAATAGAACTGGCACTAGGCACTCTGATTTTCCGTTAAAAATTATACTATGGTCGATTGCATGTAATAGTAACAAATTATACCATGACGGACCTACGACCTTGTTCTAGAATTACTCCTAGGTATTGTGTTATCTGTAGAGATCGGAATAGGTAGAGTATATTTATCTAAAATTCGAGGAAGGAAGTAACAGGGTTGATAATACCTCCTCCCGGGATTTAAGAAACTGCAAATTACTTATTGCGCTTTGAATACATTTGTACTAAATTACTATATTGAAGAATCTCATTATGTTTTTAGAGTTCCGTACTAAAAGTGTTAAATTAAAAAGCGTTGTTTTTTCTTCTATTATTTACCTCATTATAATGTGATAAAAAGGATGTCAAGGGTTAAGCAAAAGCCACCATCCACGGATTAGGATAGTTGTTAAGAAAAGTCTCACAACAGCTGGTCTTACTAAGAATCATAATAATAATAATAATAATAATATATCTCTTTATTGTATGTACACAAGAACAAGATTACAGAAACATAAAGTTGGTATACATAGTTATGCGGCATATACAATTGGCGGCCTTATCGCACAGGGCAATCTCTTACAGGCAACCATTGGATGGAGAGAATCAGTGAATAGAACTAGGGCAGTTTGCGGTGTACATATCAAATTAATTTACATTTTCCATTTATACTCTGATACATTATCTACATAAAATAAATACATATTATGCTTACTACACATATAATTTAATACATATTATACTTACTACACATATAATTTACAATGATACAATACCTACTATTAGGTACATAATATATACATAACATAATAGAAACACAGCACAGACATGGATAAAGGAGACAGGAAGACTAAGAGACATAAATAATCACTATTCCCGTAAATAGTAGGCGGTCACTAATTTTTTGAAGACGGGCAGAGATTGCGCGCTTCTTATCGTTACGGGTAAGGCATTCCACAACCGGACAGCTTGGACAGTAAAAGACTTATCCATGAATCTCGTGGAATGCCCAGGCATTTTCAGTCTCAGATTCTCTGACGATCTCAGGACCCTAGAATGAGAGTCATGAAGGTATTGAAAGCGTTCTTTTAAGTATACTGGAGTTAGAGGATTAAATAAAATATTATATAATAGATAAAGAATGTGAGCATTCCGGCGAAGGCGTATAGGTAACCACTTGAGTTTTGCGTGAAATTCGGATATGTGATCATATTTGCGTAGTCCAAATATAAATCGTATGCAAAGATTTTGGAGTCTCTCAAGTTTATTAAGTTGGTCTTCAGTGAGATCTGGATAACTGGCATCGGCATAATCAAGGATGGGAAAGAAAAGAGATTGTGCAAGCGCAGTTTTCGTGGCAATGGGTAGAAAATTTTGAAGCCTACGCAAGGACCCCACTGTGGCAAACATTCTGCGGCTAATCTCTTGGAGCTGAGGGCCCCAAGTCAAACTTCTGTCAATATGTATCCCCAGATTTTTTACTTTTTCACTGTATGGTATGTTTGTCCCATCACAGGAGACTTGAGGAAGTAGTGACCAGTCAATTCTAGAAATAGCATATGCGCTACCAATAATAATGACCTGGGTCTTACATGGGTTGACTTTCAGACCATACGATTTACTCCAGTTGCATATTTGGACCATGTCCCTATTAATGATGCTGATGGCATCCGTCAGTTTATCTGGAGTAGCTCTCGAGTATATCTGAAGATCATCTGCGTATAGGTGGTAGGAAGAAGTGAGATGATCAGAGATACTCGTTTCATACCGGGTTATGAAGGTTTGATGGCAGTCGATTTACGTAGAACACTGATATTTAAGTTGACCCCAATCTATTTAGTAAGTTTGGGAAAAAGGAAAACTACTACTAAAAAAAAAGAAGAACTTTAATAAAGTTGCTATACATTTTTTGTAAACTATACAACAGCGCTCAACAGAATATTACTCAAGAATGCACTCCTGCACATGTTATAATAGAAAACGATGGTTGCCATCTCTTTCACACAACTTGCCTGATTAAAAGAGAAAATAGATAGCAATTCCTACATGTGTGAAAAATATAGTAAATTATACCGCCTTTATTTCTATAACAAAAGATATTTAGAAACAAAAAAGACTGCACACCACCATTACCTGAATAATATTAACCAAATTGTACACCAAAATATATTTAAGGCATATATTAAAGAGTATTTAATATCCCACACAAACAATTCCAACTTAGTTTTAATTTAACTTTTTAAAACATTTGAATCTGCCACAATTTTACCACGGGGCCCTAAAAAAGGAACGCCAAAGTCCAGTTTATGTTTTTAAAAGCCCGGGTTTTAATTGTCATATTTATGATTCCGGGATTTTAGAGGAGGCATTATCAACTCTATGTTAGTTACTTTTTCGAACTTTGGGTAAACATACTTTACCTATTCCGATCTCTGGTTATCTGATAAATAATTTTCTTAAACACAAACGGACCGAGGATAATTTTATAAATTCTAACATTGTCAAGTAATAATTATTTTTATAGAATTTTCAAAATGATAATGCGTGTAACGACATAAGATAAAGTAAAATAGGATAAATTGTCGTGAATTTCCGAGTATTTCTCCGGTGTTTTGGCTCTTTTCAGCAGCACAAAACGGGGCGGGATGTGAAATTCCCACCGGAATCCTGAAACGACCCTCTTGTTTTTTCCTCACTACCGAAATATCATTGTTACTTCGCTTCCCGTTGTTCTCGACGTAATTTACTTTATTGTGCACAAGAAACAGAGCTGGCATAGTACACAGAGAAATCACATTTAAAAAAGATGAGGAAATTTCTTCAGAATACCTCATTTAATAAATGCTGCTAGTATTATTTAGGATTAAGGATTTGTTACATAAAACTTAAACAACAACCCTTACGTATGATTAAAGCATTCAACTATAACATGTTTTTTTACTAGATCACCGTGTAAAAAAGTAGAAAGTAATTTTTATTTAATTAATATTCTAGCTTTTGCATGCGGCCTCACACACGTCGCGTAGGAAGTTGTTATTGTTATCTAAGGCTTGCATCATCCTAGTAAGAATAATTTAAATGTATATTCGTATACTAACTTGTAGACCAATTGTGGACCCAAGGTACTTCAGTACTTCCATAAGGTTTGGTGTTGGGGCCGCTCCTGTGGAACATCGGGTACGACTGGGCGCTTCGTGGTGCTCTTTTAGAGAGTGTCGCCAGACGTACCGCGAAGCATCCAGGAAGATCACAGCCGGAGTTGCCTAAGTCGTTGGATGTATTCGGCGGCTGGGTTTAGACACCTCTAGACCCAGCCGCCGAATACGTCCAAAGGTTCCACCCTCCACAAATACAAGGCTCTTGTTTTCTATGGGCCCCAGAGTCGGAATCGGCTACCAGAGGGATCCAGTCTTGTCGTAGGAGTTGTGCGCATCGCCATCGAGCCCTCGATAAGGTATTTGGGGCTACTCGTACTCGATGAGCGGTGGAACTTGGGATATCACTTCTGACGTCTGGCTCCCAAGCTCAAGAGGGTGGTGGTTGCGCTCGCGCAACTAATGTCTGATTTGAAGGGGCCCGACGCCAGGCTCTACGCTGTATGGCGGCGAACCTGACCGGCTAGCAATGTCGCAATCCTACGATCCCCCCTGTGAGTGCTAGCCGTTAGGATCATAAGAGGATACCGCACGGTTTCCTTTGAGGCGTCGTGTCTCCTAGCCGGGTCTCTTCCATGGGAGCTAGAAGCGAGGGCCCTTGCGGCACTGTACCAGTGGCGCAAGGAGGCACTGGAGCGAGATGTGAGGCCTGCCCACGAGAAATAGAGGGGCAGCGATCCCAGCTCCGCCAGGTGCTCATGAATGAATGGGAAGAACGACTTGGGCAACCAAGCACAGGGCACGCCACGATGGTTGCGGTAAGACCCGTCATGGAGGATTGGCTGGCGAGGCGCCACGTTAGCCTCTCCTTTCGGCTGACGTTGATTGATTGATTGACGTGGCTGCTGCGTGGACACGCCGCAAAGGGTTGTTATCATTGGTTATGAGTCTGATTTGGTTTCCATTCTGGGCCCATTACTGTTTATTTTATTTATAAATGACATAGGTCACTGTTTCAAATTTTGTTACTTTCTCCTGTATTCTCCTAACTTGACAATTAACCATATAATTGCAAATTATGATGATCAAGTTGCATTCCGATCCGACCTAGTTTGCTTCTCGATATACTACACAAATAATAGGCTAGACCTTAGTATCAACAAATGCATTGCAGTATAACCTTCACAAAGTAGAAACATTATATAACCTCCAATTATAAATTAGACAACTCAAAATGGTGAATTACATCAGATCTTGGAGTCACCCTAGACAGTAAATTAGACCTTAATGTGGACATAGTTAACATAATAAATAAGTGGTTTAAAATGTACGGTTATGTAATGCGCACAAGTGTGAAGTTCACACAAACTTCCACATACCTTTACCTTTATAAAACTCTCGTACGTTCTCAACTTGAATACGGTGTATGCATATGGAAGCCCTTGAAAGAGATCAAACGAAATTTCTAAAGTGTATGCTACAGATGTTTTCGTAATTACTTGGCATACGAACAATTACTAGAAACTTTCAACGACGTACTCAACTTTCACAAGCGATTTTGCTATTTGATTTAAGTCATAATAGATACGACTGCGCTCCTATTATCAATAAGTTGTGTTATAGGGTGCCTATTAGGACTCAGTCGTAAACCGTGTCAGCTGTTCGCTACTATCAGATGCCGCCCAAACGTTGGTAAACGATCGTCTCTGTTTAGTATCGTAGTCTTATAACGAGAACTTCAACTCTATTGATATATATTGTTGGAACATTTAAGTACTTTTTTTTTGTGTGGAAATCCCCAGCAGGGGCGGTTATGTCGGGCTTGAACCGACTAAAACCGCACGCCGTCGCGGGTCTTCAGACGCCGGGGTGTAATGTTGCCCATAGAGCATATCCCTTGCACCCCGACTGACCCTGGGCCATCTCCGGTTCTGAGATGGCCCCCTCGGGTTTGGGAACCACGGTGTCCCCGTCTTGCCCCGGTTTGGGGGAGGGGCGCTAGTCACCCCACCGTCCCGGCCTGCTTCTGCTGGGGTGATAGGCAGCCGCACCTGCCACCCCCAGGCCTGCGCTCATGGAGGACGGAGGTCGTTAAGCGACCTCCGGCGCCTGAGTCGCCTGCGACGCGCGACGAGCATGTAGCGGACTCGGCAGACCGGGAGAGTTAACCTAAACCTCTCCCGGGCGCGCTCCGTCATCTCCTTCGCCAGCATTACATGCTTGCAGAAGGAGGTGGCGGCGGCCCACGCGCTCGCGATCCGCACCATTGCCGCAATCATGCTGCCGAGCGAGAGGACTCCCACCCCGATGGCTGCCACGAGTTCACGCCTCGGCGCCTCCCACGCCGGGCAGTCCGCCAGCGTGTGCAGCCTTGAGTCCTCGCTGGAGTCGCAGTGATTGCACTCAGGTGTTGGCTCCTTCCTGATCCGATGCAGGTGGTCCCCGAAGCTCCCCTTCCCAGAGATCACCTGCGTCAGTCGGTACGAGAGGCTTAAACTCATTGTAATACTCGTCACGCTTTATTATTGTACTGGTTATGCCCGTGAACTCATCTGAAGGATTTAAATTTAGGTTTTTATATTCTTTGCGCGGAACCATAATCCTTTTTCGTATAATTATAATAATATAATAATTTCCTATATCTATTGTTATTTTTGTTCAATGAACTCACGACTGCTAAATAATTGACCTGTGGTAAACGGTGTTGGTGGTAAATTTTTATTCTACCTTTATCTAAGTTAGCAACCCTTTTTTTTTTTTTTTTTATCGTGCGGAAATCCCTTCGGATACCCCCCCGCCGGCCAGCGGGGGCGGTTATGTCGGGCTTGCACCGACTAAAACCGCACGCCGTCTCGGGTCTTCAGACGCCGGGGTGTAAGGTTACCCATAGAGCATATCCCTCGCACCCCGGCTGACCCTGGGCCATCTCACCACTAACAGCATCGCTCATCCTGTCTCCTCTGAAAGCAGAGGAGTACGGAGAGCGATGTGTTCCCGCCACGTTGGGTATTGGCCGACGATCAATGCCAACCCTATGAAGGGGTGAAGGGGAAGCCATTGACCGCCGCCCAGGGTGTACCGGCCGCTCCGATTCCGTTCCCCCCGGACTGCAGCGGGATCGGAATCGGAGCGACACTCGAGGAGGTTACCCAACACACACCCCTAAGTTAGCAACCCTACTGCAATTTATGGCTGTTTGTTTATCTAAATAAATTTAAAAAAAAATGCTGCTGGACATTTGCTCGGGGTAGCGCCCTTAGCCCCGTTTCCCACATTCGGATTAAAGTTACAGAACATGTATTCGGTCTTAGTTCTACTAATGAGTAAACCGTTTTGTTCTGACTCTCTCCATTGCTCTAGGATGTCTTGTATCTCGTGAAGGTTATTATAAATAAGATCCACATCATTGGCGTATAAAAGGTTCACGGAGTTGGTCGTTAGATTTTTGCAGTGAGATAATTCATAACGGTGTTAAATAACAGGGGACTGAAGTCACTACCCTGATGGACACCAACTTTGATATCATAACTCTTTGAAGGTCCCACTGGGTCTTGACGTTGTTGTACATATCCCCAACAAGCCTCATATAGCATTTAGGGACTCCATGTGCCCTCACACCCAGTCATATTATAATTTTTGGTGCTCAATCAAATAGTTTTCTAAGGTCGATAAATACCAGCCATAGATTCTGTTGATTTTCTCGAGCTTTCTCCATAACTACTCCGATATCATGAATGGCATCTGTGGTTCGTTTCCCAGCTGTGATACAAAACTGGATTTTTGTCAAACCTCAAGAATCTTTCCCAGATCTTAAGGGTATGTGATGTAAGATTAATTCCCCTAAAATTTCCACTATCCCGGACGTCTTCTTTATTTTTATAGAAGGGCACTAGTATGATTTTTCTCCAGGTGTCAGGCATTTTCCAATCGATAAGGTGTTATTAAGGCGAGGGTATTAGACGACTTTCGGTATTTTTGGCATGGTAAAGGTGCTGGTGGTCCGCTTCCAGTGTTTCACGTCAAAATACAGAATAATAACGAAGGTTAACTTAACTTAAAAAAGGTGGTAGTGTTGTTGTGTCAACACAAATAATGACGCAACTGTTATTTACATAGATGATCTTCTAGTTGCACTTTAGATAAAGGGAGTAAAGCTTACGAGTATAATAACTATAATATTGTAATATAGCTACCAGAAAGTCGCTCCCGTAAAAGCTTATATGAATAAAAGTATGAAAAAGAGCAATAGAAGAGTGGACCCCGGGCGCCAAGCTGCAAAATCTTGATGGGGCCCCTTGGGAGCCCTACACTAATGGGCACATACACACGTATGGGGCCAGTACACCCATGGGGCCCCATACATATATGTAACCCATGGGGCTCATACGCCCGCGGGGCCCCATTCACTTATATATACATATACATCAATCATGGGCCCATACATCCATGGAGTGACATAGACCAATTTCACTTTGGATCCTGGGGTCCGCTCTACTCCTCATTTCCATATTTGGTTTATTTTAGCTTTTGGCCGTGCACTAGAGCTTCGTTGGTCGATCAGCAGGTAAGGTTCGCTTGGGGTACCCCCGATGAGAGAGAAGGAAAGAGCTCCGAAGATCTTAGTGGAGCCCCATACACCCTAGTTTAGTCATTCACCACGAGTGTTTGGAACAAAAATATTTATAGTTAAAAGCAATACGTACAGTCAGGTTAAAAAATTACGTAATAAAAAAGCTAAATGCACGCGAAGCCGCCATTAGGAAATGGGCGCCGCCGCAACGAACAGACGATAACGATTTCACTAGACGGCCGTAGTGAATAGAGAAAATTGCGCTTTTCAGTGAAATTAAAGCTCGCTATCTTTGCAGAATTCCTACCAGATAAAAAATATATTATAAATTTTAGGTACCGCTTAGTGCCACCTCTCTTTTGATACTTATAAATGCCCAACTATCCAGAGTCATATATCTTTGATAACTGCAATTTCATCTTAACTACTAACGCAGTGACTGGATTTATTTTGATTCAGTTAATAAAATTGAAAAAAAAAAACAATTAAGGATCTGGGTTAAATATAACAGTTCTATTCAAACAGAAATCTGTATATTGTTGACCACGAAGACAAAACTAAAACAGTTATTTTTATTATTATTACGTTTTATTAGTTGTTCTTATGAGAGACCGCATGGTTGACACGTTTCCATCCCGCCAGAGTTAGTTGTGAAATACCCAAAATTGAGTTAAATTACACAACACTATACCTTTTAACAATAGAGTATGAAAATGATAACATTGTTATTTAAGTACCATGTTTATATGATGTTTCTTCAGCCTTTTTTCTTAGAACTCTCGTCTAGGTGAAAGCTTCATTAAACACTACATTTTTTTTTTTTTTTTATCGTGCGGAAATCCCTTCGGATACCCCCCCGCCGGCCAGCGGGGGCGGTTATGTCGGGCTTGCACCGACTAAAACCGCACGCCGTCTCGGGTCTTCAGACGCCGGGGTGTAAGGTTACCCATAGAGCATATCCCTCGCACCCCGGCTGACCCTGGGCCATCTCACCACTAACAGCATCGCTCATCCTGTCTCCTCTGAAAGCAGAGGAGTACGGAGAGCGATGTGTTCCCGCCACGTTGGGTATTGGCCGACGATCAATGCCAACCCTATGAAGGGGTGAAGGGGAAGCCATTGACCGCCGCCCAGGGTGTACCGGCCGCCCCGATTCCGTTCCCCCCGGACTGCAGCGGGATCGGAATCGGAGCGACACTCGAGGAGGTTACCCAACACACACCCCTCATTAAACACTACCTGATCCAAATTGAATACCAAAAAAAAAATTCAGAATCGTTCATTTAACATAACCTATGTATTTTAGACACAACTAATTTTCAATTTTATAATGGTATAGACTACACTCGTCGTAATCAGTAACTGATGCACACTTGTCATTAACGTTTGTATTAACTTACAATTAGATAGGCCTACCTACCTAATTGTAAGTATATTGTTTGTAAGTGATGTTTGAGACATGATATTTCCATGAACATTATGTTCAGCTTGAAAATAAAAATAGAAATGTCTATTTAGAAAATTATATATTTTCACATGTGGAAATTGTGTCTCAGCATCCCGTAAAAACTGTTGAGTAGTCCTTACGGGACATGCGTAATCATTTACGAACATTAATTAGAAGTTCTCAATTCGGGCGTTAGGTCGTCTGCCAATGCAATCGATTTTAAGACGAAGTGGTAAGTCCAGAAGCGTAAAAGAGGTGTCTTAGAAACAGTTTTTGGGTATCAAACGCTAAAATACATGAGATGATATTCCTACTTTCGTAAAGGTAAAGAAATGTTTTGTATTGCTATACAATTCGAAACACGATTTTAGTGATTTAACTCGATAGAAAAAAATCGAAAAAATCGTAATTTTATTAGAATTTTACAATTTTACGGCGATTGTAAAGAAAAAACAAGTGTAAAATTTATATTTTCATAAACCTTACAGGATTTGATTCCCATATGGTAGTACAGATAGTTTTCTCTTAAATAGAAGTTAATTATTTCAATTATATAAAACATAGCGCTCGCGTGCGAGCTCAGTCGGCCGCGGGGCCTCGCCGTGAGTAGACACGTACTGCTTCGTCGTGTTCGCTCGCCCGCTCGCCAGCAATTGCATTTTGATGTAAAATGGGCAATAAAAGCCTTAGAGGAAGGAAAATATCCCGTTAGCGGAAAAGAAGGATCGCCCAAAACAATCTATCTCAGTGAGTATAAACGTACCACATAATTATATTTATTATTTTCTTAGTGCGAGTAGGAATGCTAATTAAGGTCACCGTACACTTGACCGGGTACCGGTATCGGCATTATCTTGTCTCGATACCATTTATTGTTTTCTTAGTATGAGTATGAGTATGAATACTAATAAGAGTCATCGTTCACTTGACCGGGTATCGGCATTGTCTTGTATCGATACCATTTTTATTTGTCAGTATGACTGGGAATGACAAGACCATCTTCACATTTTAAGAAAATTAAAGTGACACGTATTAGATCTATTGAAAAAGTTTAATATATATAAAATAATAGTGATAGTAGATTTTTGCACCAAATATTCCTAGTTCCTGGACCCTACAGGAACAGTGGGAACCAGGAACAGTGGGAGTCAAAACCAACCCTTCACGAAGGGTAGTTGAGAAGATGACGTTTCTAGATTAGAATTCTTGTGTCTTATCGGACATCAGATTTTTTTTTTGTAATGTGCACGGTCTCATACAACCACCAATCTAACTGGATTTCTTGTGTCTGACAAGAAAAAAACCTTATAGTGTGAAAATGGTTTAAGGGTATATACGTGAATCTTTTTTTTATGGTGATTTGAATTGGTATTTGGAAATTACTTATGTTTTATAAACTGAAAAAAAAATTAGAAGACACTGTTTTGCAGATTACGAGCATTGGCTGAGCAAACAATTCGAAAAAATTGAGTTCAGAGAACAGGAGGTTCAGGTGTCATCGACGTCTATTGTACATTTAAAAGCGTAAGGCATAACCATTTATCAAATCATAAATTGCAGTTGTCGAGTGCGAATAAACATTATGAAGTAGTTTTTTTTAAGAAATAATAATAAGTACCTACTTACATTGCAGAACTCAATCATTACTACACTAAAGTGCACCAACGGAACTGACTCCTGTGTATGCTGACCTATTATCAGCCACTTCTAATGCCTTACGTTCAGAAACTCCATTAGAGTGAGTGTCAAAGCTATTTATTTTACAACTTATATTCATTGTTTATATTCATTCGTTGGTGGCTGAACTCCGTAACCACTCGCGCGATATTCACCAAATTTACTACGGTGCCAGTGTGGCCGATGTACCATTGAGGAATAATCACCGAAAAACAGTTTCACAAGCGCGCGGGTCTTATTTTCAAGTAAGAGTCCTGCTCGCTCAGCTCAATTTATTTCAGTCGCACCCTGCACTGAATTCCTAGTATAGTTATTAGTACATACAACATAGTAATTAAATAATCATTGAGAGATTTGTAATATGCATTTTTACCTTTCAGGTCCATAGATAATATTGACTGTGAACTTGTCATCTTCCTGAAGATACATCAAACTTTGAGGAAATTAGTGCAGGAGAATAGTGAACATCGGCTATTTTTTGAAACAATTAAAAGAAATGGAGCATGAATTTGTATTTAAATGCAACAACAGTCATTTAAATTTACTACGGGAAACGAGTACGGGTCAAAAATCTACTGCAAATCACTAACTATTATTTTATTTATATTAAACTTTTTAATAGATCTAATAAGTGTCACTTTATTTTTACGTTTTAGAAAAAATTGAAATAAAAGCATTAAAATAAATAAATAACTTAGATTTTTTAGTCCGCTGTACCTACATTGGTTTGTATGAAATTAAACCCAAAACTTGTGGCAATCAACTGACTTTCGACGACTTGCGGAAGACAAGAATTTTCCTGGATGCATTCATATTATAAGATATATCTGATCAGACATTTCTAATCGGACACAACAAATTTTCTTATAGTGTGAAGATGGTCTAGTTGATTTCATTTAAAAAAAAAGTAAGAATTACTTTTCTTTTGTAAATAACATGCTTATAATACATATAGAAACGTGTTAAAGACCAGAAACAAATATTTGTGGTCCACACAAATATTTGGTCCCAGCGGGAATCGTACCCGTAACCTCCTGCATCGTAAGCTGGCGCTCGCCCGACCACGCTACAGAGGCTGTTACGTACGTACAAATATACTGTGATCATTTCACTTCTACTCATACTGGTGAAAAATAAATTAATATCGATACATAACAATAGGTACCGATATTACCGATACCCGGTTAAATGTACGTTGACCCTCAATTTCAAGTCAACTCATCATACTGATGAAAAAATAAATTGGTATTCGTAAAAGACAATACCGATAGCCGGTCAAGTGTACGGTGACACTTATGGTGCGCGACCATAAAGCACTGGGGGAAGATGGTTGCCCGGCGCATGCTCCCGCAGCACTTCATACTCCTCACAAACGCGATGCGCGTGTTCCCACTTCATCTTAAGATCCACTGGGCACAAATTCAGATTCTGTCGACAATCTTTTTGTAATTTCAGTGTGACAATTTGTAACAGAAAAATCCAGTAACACTCTGTTAGACCCGAGTACATCTGATACCTTTAAACGAGCAATTTTTGTATGTATTATATATACAGGGTGGAAACGTTAAGTGTGTCCAGATGATTATTTCGTCAATTTTAAAGATATTGTAAAACTTTAACACTAGTATGATACTTAGATAGCATTTTTTGGTTAAGTATTGGTATTAATTTGGTTCCCATCGGCATCAAGCCCCCAATTAAATATTTGGGGCTCGTGCTCGACGGCCGATGGGACCACCTGTGTCAGATCAGGAAGGAGCCAACGTTTGAGTGCCATCACTGTGATGCAAGCGAGGACTCAGGGCTGCACATGCTGGCGGAGTGCCCGCCGTGGGAGGTGCCGAGGCGGGCCATAGTTGAGGCCCTCGGAGTGGGAGTCCTCTCGCTCGGCGTTTTGCTTAAAGCGGTGGTACGGAGCTTCCACTGCCTCCTGCGAGCAAGTAAAGCTCCGGCGTAGGCGGCGGAGCGGGTCCCGGAGAGACTCAGGGGTATCCCGATACACAGAGCCCGCAAAGCGCGGAGGCGACTCAGAGGACGTCGGAGGTCGCTCAACGACCTCCATCCTCCATTAGTGCAGGCCTGGGCGTGACAGGTGGAGCCGCATGTCACCCTAGCAGAAGCTGGCTGTGGTGGCGGCGCGTTGCGCGCCCCTCCTTTTCCGGGGTCAAGACGGGGACACCGTGATTCCCAAACCCGAGGTGGCCATCTCGAAACCGTAGATGGGTCTGGGTCAGTCGGGGTGCGCGGGAAATGCCTTATGGTGCCACCTTACTGACCTTACTGACGGCGTGCGGTTTTAGATGGTTCGCTGCCCCGCTGGCCGGCGGGAGCATCCGAGGGGATTGCCGCACGATAAAAAAAGAATTGGTAGGTTTTCCTTACTAAACTGAATTATCACGTTTTATTCAATGGAAATTGCTTCATGAGCTAATACAGTTAAACCATATAAATGTGTGGGAGCCGCAAAAGTACAAATTGCGAACGTATGAAAAAAAAATCTCTCTTCTTTTTTCACATCCGTTTAAAGTTTTGCGATATCGTTAAAGAATAGGAAAGAATCGGCTGGGCATTAAGGTGGAGTGAAATATATTGTTTTTAGTTTTCACTGATCTAATAGTGAAAAATTGGTGCCATTTTAACTCAAATAAATCCATGCAAAATATTATTTGATTTGATTTACAACAATAACTGCCTTCAAAACCTCATTGAATTTCTGAAAAAGTTGGTAAGCTTCCGCTTTGACGACTTGTAAAGGTATGAAATTTGAATAAACAGCCTATTACTTCGGGCCACCAGCCAGGTGGACACCGAAGTCTCAAAATCACGCAAAAAAAAATATCAAAATCTTACACCCACTTTTTAT
The DNA here is from genome assembly GCA_946251805.1 of Cybosia mesomella. Classification (NCBI taxonomy): domain Eukaryota; kingdom Metazoa; phylum Arthropoda; class Insecta; order Lepidoptera; family Erebidae; genus Cybosia; species Cybosia mesomella. The sequence continues at coordinate 17,479,110 of OX276406.1, read as the reverse complement.
CACTTTTCTCAACGTTTCACATGATTCTAAGTCTAATTAAGCAAAAAAAATTTTTGTGTCGGTCTGGATGTCTGTTTACGCAATAACTGAAGAACCACTTATCCGATTTAAAAAATTCTTTCGCCTTTCATCTTGTTTGGTTAGTGGGAAGAACTGATTAGATTTTGGGGTTTGTACGTTCAAGGTTTCGGGTACCTACCATACAAATTGTCCCTAAAAAATCTAAGTTTGGCCCGAAGTTTGAAAATCACTGTGTGATGACTAGATTTTAATGTCAGAAATTATTGCAAAAGACGCTAAAAGTAAGCATAAGCAAGAAAACCGCCCAAATAAAAAACTTTGTCACCTGTATTATTATTATAGCCCATCTACCAGGGCCCGGTGGTACTTGCCCGCACCAGCGAAGGTGACACTCCGGCATTTTATCTGCGATGTCATGGACACGGAAGCTGTTTCTGATGGGAGAGTTCCTCACACCACCTTATCACGTAACTCTGCACATCCAACTCAGCATATTCATCTCTGTGACACGCAACTCCTGCTTATGTCACGGCAACGGCTGCGCTTTACACGCAGACCTCGGTCATACCTAATGATGGTTTGTTGTTGAACCTGTCCTTTTAACCAAACAGGCATTTCGGGGTCACAAATGACACCAGTCATCTCACGCCACTTGGACCAAGCGGTAGCAATGTGTGCTTTGACGTCGCAGTCGATGCCACCAGAGTTCATAAAATTCCACTGACACCGTAAATGTTGGCCCAGCGAAAAGAAAAGAAACCGCGATGACATGGTTTCATGATATTACATGAATGAATACCCCAACATCATCTTATGGCAATCTTTTGTGATGGTATCAAAAAGATTACTTTTAAAAATGGGGATGTAAAGTATAAGAATGCTTGTAAAAATATGCAGTCAAACCAAGTCAAAATCATTTCAGTGAGTAATTATGTTTATTTCACGTGAACGAACTTCCTTTGAGATACTTGTTTCTCTAACTTAATTACTACTTCGAGTTACATAGTAACTTATTTCTAATTTGTTCTTCGGGGCCTAAGTCCTACATTGGAACATTAGGGAGGGCACTAAAGACTTGGGAAAATTTGCCTGTTAAAAAATGTTGACCAATAAATGGTGAGGACGCCACACTCAAGCTGTTGAATGGACTGTAAAAGTGATGATGGAAGCTGCCTTTTCGCAATGCACAAGACACGATTAGGTGCAAGAAAAGCCAAATCGGAATCACGAAAGGTAATGCCTAAATGTGAAACAAAAAGAGATTTTAGTACAAATTATTTGTTCTTTTTAATAATTTCCTCTTAAGAAAATAGTAGAACTTTTTCAAAATATTTTAAAATATATTAAAGATTAATAAACATCTGAAGATTTAGATCGGAAAAAGAGAACATCTAGAACGGGACTTGAACCCGCGACCAGTCCCTTACAGGGGGAATGCTCTGACCAGCTGAGCTATCTAGACACGTCCCAGATATTCGAAATTCTCCGATATTTTATATGCGTTTTAAGGCGACGCTGGAGCCATCTACCGTAATTCTTGCGAACTACGGAAACAATGAATAACATTACAGTCATTTTTAAACATTGTTCTTTGATGACTCTGCCTAATTAATTCAATTAAATTTTTAAGCATTTTGTATGCTTACTTTTTCTAAAGATTTAGATCGGAAAAAAGAGAACATCTAGAACGGGACCTGAACCTGCGACCAGTCCCTTACAGGGGGAATACTCTGACCAGCTGAGCTATCTAGACACGTCTCAGATATTCTGAATTCTTATGAATTGAATATTCTTATGAATGAAATAAACATTTGAATTAAATAATTGTGTGTCATTCATTTACCATGAAATTAAGTTTCATTTTGGCCTATAGATACTGTATTAGCAGGCGACTCAGGCGCCGGAGGTCCTTAACGACCTCCGTCCTCCATGAGCGCAGGCCTCGGGGTGGCAAGTGAGGCCGCCTGTCACCCCAGCATAAGCAGGCCGGGACGGCGGGGCGACTAGCGCCCCTCCCCCAAACCGGGGCAAGACGGGGACACCGTGGTTCCGAAACCCGAGGGGCCATCTCGAAGCCGGAGATAGCCCAGGCTCAGTCGGGGTGCGAGGGATATGCTCTATGGGTAACCTTACACCCCGGCGTCTTTAGACCCGAGACGACGTGCGGTCTTAGTCGGCTCAAGCCCGACATAACCGTCCCGCTGGCCGGCGGGGGGCTATACGAAGGGATTTCCGCACGAAAAAAAGAAAAAAGAAAAAAAAGGTAGTGTTTTAGACTTTATTCATTAAATTTAAATTTATGAGGTCAGTTTGTAGGCAGAAGATATTCATCAAATTAATTGAAAAATTAGATTTATTTAAATTTAATATAACGCACCAATCCCCTTCAGAAGACGACAAAAAAACCGGAGCAAATCTCGGTCACCCAGATACTATTACACATAAGCGCCAACTATCTTCGAGGTAAGCGCAAAAATTAAATTATAGAGCAATCCTTTCTACCCTGTAGGGAAGAGCCGCATTCTTGTCCGCTGCAGATCAGGGTTACAGATGGACCGAATTATGGTTTGTATCGGACCATTCCATCATCATCCTCCTGCCCTTATCCCATATTTAATTGGAGTGGAGACGTGTGCTTATTCAACTTTACCAGTCATCTCAACATTACCACGTCCACCAAGTCAAAGAATTAGCAAACTATGAAACGATCCAGCTCGTCTAGGACTTTTCTATCGGTGAAGAATTTATGAAAATGAGTAGGCGTAAAGAGAAAAATTTGAAGCAAACCAAAAGTATAATGTATTGTCAGATTACATAATATTATTCTAATACAGATACACAAACTAGAAGAATAATTTGAAGCCAACGTAAGTCACGTCTCTGGCCTGGCAAGTTTAGTACAGTTTTTCCTCCAATAGATGGCGTCTAGTAGATGCCTTGATTCTATAAAATCAGCGAATCTTGCTATCTGTAATTTATGAGACAAATGACAAAGAAACTAATTTTCTTATTTGTTCTAAATTAGGATAATTTAAAGATAACAAACAAATAAATTTAATATATTGTAATAAATATCTACTTCTGATGTGTAGTCAGAATAGTTTCTGAAATTTATTACAATGCCATCTATGGTGATTTATTTAAGTTATTAAGAAGGATTAAAAACCACTTACTCGACATTAAAAAGCTATTATTATGATGTTATTAATTTTCTCTTAACTAGGTCGTTGATCAGTTTAAATAGCCACAAGAATATTGATTGGCCTGGTTTTAGGTTTTAAAAATATGGCTAAAATAGGATTTTTTTCATTTACATTTTTAAATATGTAACCGTTAGGGTCGTCTCTTGGTGAAAACTCATTACTAATTATAGGATGCACTGATTGGGTATGCATGGTATTGTTCAATAATATAATTAGAATTGCAATTGTGATTAAAATCTGTTTGGTGAAAAAATGAGCTTATTTTAGAAGAGTGGAACGCTACCTACGTGCTCTAGTTCCCTCGCAGAATAATTAATTTAACATGGAGAGAATTTAGCAAAAATATTAGTAGGCAATGAACGCATAATCACTTTAGTCATAATTTTGATGATAATTATTACTACAAAAGGGGTTTTGTTCACTGGTATTGACAGTCATTTGAATATAATAAATACTCTGCGGTTGTAAATTATTGTATAGTTAGAAACATTGTTTGGTTTGCCTTGTCTGGTAGTTAGCTAAAACAAAATGTGAGTAACTCAACTATTTTACTTAAATCTCTTTTTACGAGATGGAGACGAACAAAATGGTCGTTCGGCGGAAGTTATATGCCAGCATTGTGTTTGAACAACTAGGAAGAGGAACCGATGTGAGTTACGCAACAAAGGTCGCGCTCACGCAAAAAATAACTGTGTACAAAAGGCGCAAGAAGGCGTCGTCAATTAAATATACAAATTTTTAATGTCGTATACATACTCGTGATTATTAAGAAATATTTGACAGTAGGAATTACTATATCACTAGCAATAAATCATCTATTTATGTTATATTTAATGATATAACTTTACCATTAAACAATATTTTATTATAAGCCTTACTAATATATAAATGTGAAAGTAACTCTGTCTGTCTGTCTGTCTGTCTGTTACGCTTTCACGCGTAAACCACTGAACCGATTTTGCTGAAATTTGGTACAGGGGTAGAGTAGACCTTGGGAAAGGACATGTTTTGTCGCGATAACCGACATCTACGCGGGCTGAGCCGCGGGCAAAAGCTAGTCTAAAATAAAATAAAAAAGGATTAGGTAATCAAACAAACAGAAAATAATTAAGTATTTTTGCTCTACTTTCTTTATTTTTGCAAAAGAATCTCGCATATAGAGTGGTCTTTCTTTGTTTTTATTTTATTTTACTTTAATGCTTTTTATTTTTTTGTTATATTTTTAAGCCACATGAACCACGGAGGCTGTCATAATCATCATGTTTTATATAATCACCTTATACACATATTTTTTTAACCACGAAGAAAGACACATGCAGGCTTGTACATTTTCATCACTAAGTCTGTTCCTTCTTTTAGTTATGATTATGCGTGACTGACTAACTACCTACTCAACCTGCAAAAAGTTACTGTCACAATATTCTATTCTAATATTTCATATTTAGTTATTTGTTAAATACGCACATTTAAAACTTATAACGAACGCTTCGTTCGACGCTTGAGCTGGTAGCTCGAGCGTTTAAGTTGCGAGTCTTAACGCTCGCAAACGTTCAACGCTTGAGCGTTTAACGCTCAAAAGCGTCGACTCAGCGCTCAACGCTCGAATCTCAGCGCTTATATTTACAACACTACATAAGACTCAAGCTCTTATAGACTCAAGCTTTTTTAAGAGACGAGCTCTATTTAAGACTCGAGCTCTTTTTAAGACTCGAGTTCCATTTTAGCGTGTTAATCTTTGTAAAAAGATTGAAGCTCGGTTCGACTCAAGACTCCGAGTTCAGTTAGTTCACTGAGTCTTGTAAAATTGAGCTGAGTTTATCGAATTAGGACTAAAAGACTCGAGTTCTTTACATCTCTATTTGTACCTAACACTTTTCTTTCTTTCTCTATAGCTTGCTTATGTATACTCTAAGCTCCCATACAACAAACGTGATTTTTACCGTTCTTTGCTCAATATTAATAACAGAAACAGGTAGACGCTTGAAATATTCATAGAATATTTAATTGTATGTTCACCTTGAAAATAAATAATTAAAATAAATTAAATTAAAGGGGCTCCCATTGTATAGAAACGTAACCCTTCATGAGCGGGTCCGACTCGCACTTGGCCGGTTTTTTAACGACCTAATTATTCCAAATCGGGATTTTATTGCGTGCGTTACGCCAGTAAAACTCTTTTTTTTTGTATCTTTTATGATTTTGGATAATACCTACAATTAGAGCACAATGCACAACTGCACACGTGCACTTTTCAAGTTTGTGCATATAACAGCTGAAGAGTAATTAAGTAAATTTAAAGCTGGATGAGAGTTACCAAAAAGTTAGCTTTTACTTTGTGCTAAATGTACATTTGTAGCCCTTATAGTGTCCATGTTATTTGAGTTTTTATGGGCGTTACGTTTGGCGGAAAGCTTCGGAAACTACTAGAGGCATAAAGTTTCGTGTACAAATAAGCATTATTAGTGCACCCTTATATACCCCCCATTTTCTTGCCATAATTTTGCATAGTTAAGGAGCTACGAGGCATTTTCCAAAAACCATATTAGCTCCAGGTTTCCTAACTAGGAAACCTAGGAACCACAGTTCTGAATTGTTGATTGTATGTATAGCTAAGGTCCCACAAAGTAACACGACAGTTATTAGATTTAAGTACCCAGAATAATAACAACTATTTGGGAATCATAAAGACTTGTCCCATGTGGGGTTGGGTTCTTACATTGACGCCTAATTGGAGTTTGACACAGCGACAGTTGGCGTGGCAACAAAAATGTTGAACACTTTCTAGCGGTGACATGACGTCATATGGAATTCAAACTTACATAAAAATATGTTCGAAAAATGTACGAAATTGTACGCTAATTCAAAAAACTTGTACTAAAACATTTACGAGAAAAAACAACTGTCACACTGTCACCGCTAGGAAGCATACTTTCCAGCGGGCGCTATCTATTTCACATTATAGCAGTCAAATTTTCGACTTTCTTATGAATCAGAAAAATTGTACAAGAAATGTACGTTCAGGTTTCAAAGCTTTTTTACAAGTCTTGTTTTGTTTTGGTAACCACTCTTGTGTAACATGGTATTCAATGTCTGAAGCTGAAGTCGGAAGGTGGCCATAGGAAATCCTGAATAAAACGATATAAACCTTGGTATGTGGATGATTGTCGTGGTAACCACGGAGAAATAAATAAATAATATTATAAAAATAGAATGTGAAGATGTCGCCCAGGATTTTAGTAAGGGGCAAGATATCTCTTCATATATGAAAGTTCTTTTAAATACTTTCAACTACTCTCGCGATGAACTAAACCAGGTTCATCGCGAGGGTAGGTGAAATACAGTAAACCTTTATTTCGACTTTTGTTTGTTTCTAACAAGTTGGATAACAATAGGTACTCTTTCCACTGAGATTTCAAACGAATTTCACAGTTGTCGATAGAGGATTTACTGAAAGCCGAGCTCGCTAACGAATCCACGCTCGTCGAATATTGAACGCGTTTCTCTTTTATAGATTTTGAAAATACTTCCCAGTTCACTTAATTTGTTTTAGATGAATTACAATTTTAATAACTATTGAAGTTTTCGGCATTCACATAAAGCTCACAGTCCGTTGATTTCGGATCCCTCAGACCTAGTTTATTTTTAAATACCTACATTACCAACGCGATCAGTTTGCTTTTACCACCATATGTTTGTTGTAAAATCTTTGAGCTGACTGAAAGGTCTACAATTCTAGTGATTTCCATTTTAGTATCATCTTTACTTACACTTATTATTTTAAATTGACTGTCTTTGCAATTGTTTTAAAGATGTATATTAAGATCAACATTTAAATACGTGGTTCCACTTTTGGTTATTAAATATAGATCAATTGATTATAATCGATTACAGATTTTTAGTGAGGGGGTGTTGGGGTATATGCATTGCAAGTTTCGCCGAGGGTGGATGCCAACTAAACATTAAAACTTGCCTTTAACGACTTCAAATCGTGCAAAATTTACTATGAACAAATGAGTTGGGCCAGATACACGTTAATCCGTGGTATGAGTAAACTTAGAATTCTCAACACAAGCACTCTTTGCGCACGCCATGCATAAATTTATTATCCGTCCGCAGTTACGTGGTTCTATTGCCTTGATACTGGGATCGAATATCTGCTAAGCGTTTTGCCGTGGAACTGAATAGATGCGTACAACAAAGAGATACTGTCTTTTACCTCGCACAAGCGCCTTTATTATTTTTTCTAATGTTTTTTATTTATGAATTAGTATATGTTCTTACGGGTGTCTAGAAACACAGTACAGCGCTTCCACGCGTTTGGAACCACATCTTTCTTTTAAAGGAGCTCCCTGGAACTCACAAAATGATCACAATTCTAAGAAGGTAGATTCGTTAAGCTTAAATCTTTCAGGTGGAGAATTCTTCAGGTGGAGAATTCTTTCTTTATCATAATAATATGCATACGTAAATCTGTCGTTTGACCAACATTTAAAAAAAAATGAGTCAAATGACCCTTATAGTCATCCGAAAATGAATTGCTAGATGCTATATGGGAGCTCCCTTTAAATATTATTTTTATCTCTAGTATTTGATGATATAGCGGCAATATACATCATCTGTAAAAATTTCAACTGTCTAGCTATCACGGTTAATGAGATACAGCCTGATGACAGACGGCCGGACAGACAGCAGAGCCTCAGTAATCGGGTCCCGTTTTACCCTTTGGGTACGGAAACCTAAAAAGGAAAAAGTATAAATTGTTATTAGACGTGAATGTCAGGTGCTACGATAATCATAGAAGGCCTGGTAGATAAAATAATATTAAAATCAGTAAAAGTAGAAAAAAAGAATACCAATCTATTCTTACACATATTGATTTATACATACGAATAACTCCATACATTTATCATTCTTTACCTCTACAGTATGTAGCTTTCACTTTGGGAAAACTGAGCACACGTAGATCATGAGAAATCTCTTGAACCGAGAGCATACCTCCTTGTATTTTTAGGGATTTTCTTTAGAAAAGCCCTATTGCTAAGGAGTTGTCGTCGACGTCGTCGTCGTTGCCAATTTTTTGTCACGGTTTTGGGTATGAAGGGGATGAGCTATCGAGTTGCTGTTTTCGGTAATAGATTCGTGCTGGGGTGAACCATTGCAAGATAAAAAAAAAATCGCAAAAAATCGCAAAAAAAAAAAAACGCAAAATCGAAAATCCCTTGTATTCGGCTGAGCTCGTCTCAGGAATTCAACTTGTTTTCTTGCCACGGTAGCGTACGTGCCCCCATTACTCGATACATCGTATAGTTCTATTGATACACAATATCTATCTCTGCAATATTCAGTTGATCAATTTAAATCGGTAAAAGTCAACATCTGCGACGTAACTTGTACCCGTGACAATCACTTTCTAAGTACACTTATTTATTCTGCCCGTGAGGAACTGAAATTCTCGACTTAATAGCAATTTAAATTTATAGAAAATGTTTGTATACTAATTACTTCACAATTTCATACGATTCATTTGGGAGCTTTAACATCCCAGAAACTTGATCGCTTGACATTACAAGGTGCTAGCTGATGTTTGTACTTGAAGGAATCTTTGTCGGTTCCTCACTACACGGTGAATGTACGGTATGGTCGTCTTTCAAAAGAGTCACGCCATAATTAAAAGAAATACTGCCATAGACATCAGTGTTGTAAGGAACTTATGGAGTTTTAATTAAAATTTTAACAGGTTTCAGAGAAACGCGGTTCTACAATTTAATCGAATGCCAAGGTTAATTGAAACCGTACAGTAAATTGTAAGTGAAGTGCCAATCCTCTGTAAATAGCAGAATGCTACTTTTCGAATGGCTTTCAAGAGTCCAGTATTTACCTAAAATATGTATAGTCTCCAGTACTCTGAAAAACCATATAAGTTGGTGATGCAGCTTTTCGAATGACTGTCGGTGCGGGAGCCACCATAGTCCGCACGATTAGCATTTCGGCTAAGGGTGGTTGTTGTTTGAGTTTAAAAAAGCCATACCCTTACTTCTATCTAATAACTTTAGCTAATATTTGTAGATAGTGCTTTGGTTAGTTAGGGTTTGCCCATTTTTTTGGGGTATGCATATGTCTATCAAATTGTAAGTTTTTGATTGTAAGCCTGTGCTAGGACAACTGTTTGCTTAGCATTTATAAACACGAAAAAGAAGCAAACATGCGCAAGTTTGCAGTTTTAACTATGAAAGCTACGTAGTCGGCTAAGAGGGGTGATTCGACGTAAAACATATTTATGATAAGAAGTATGAATCGATTAATTCATATTTTATGACCAATGAGCAACATAAACATATTTGCAATTTTCTGTAAAATAGTAGCCACCAAGGTTTTCCTGTTTACACTGATCCTTTATTAATCAAATCATCAGCTGTTAGCTGATGATTTGATTAATAAAGGATCAAATGACAAATATTGGCACAAACACGGACGAATACGTATAGTACTGACTATACGTATTCGTCCGTGTTTGCACAAACGAAGCACTAGCTTCGCTCAATAGAATGTATTGTAGATACTCTTACTTCCATACTCGATAATACCAAGGCTTTCAGCTTTCAGTTACCAGCCACGTTTTAGCCCCGACATGGCATTCGTATTGAAAAGTATTTTTTTCTCACGCATATCATTGATAATCATCTAATGAATGGTTGTGTTTGCTCAATCGTGTTTTGCATTAAAAAAGCGGTCAAGTGCGGTTCGGACTCGCCCATGAAGGGTTCCGTAGCAGTAAGTAACATAATAATGTTTTGTTTAATTTTTATATTTGAGTTGATTGAATGAAAGGTAAATTGCGGTTTACGATTTATGACGTATTAAAAAAACTACTTACTAAGCACTTCTTGGGTCTACTCCTCCTACAGTTTCACTATAACTAACCTTATTATATCCTGTTACTACCTCCAATTTATTATTTTTGTGATGCCGCTGGATATTCTTTTTTTTATACGTGCGGAAATCGCTTCGGATACCACCCCGCCGCGCCGGCCAGCGGGGGCGGTTATGTCGTCCATGAACCGACTAAAACCGCATGGTGTCCTGCCCAAGTGTCCATTGCCGAGCACCCCGGGTAAGCCCTCAAAAGGATAACCCCAGGGTTACCGGCGGACCTTGGCCGCCACCGCGGCCTCGCCTGGTGGGGTCGGGTTTTATCCCGCGCCGGTGAGTAGGCAGGCGTGTGCACACATGACACGCCTCCGCCACGGCCTGCTTCTGTAAGGACGGCGAGTCGGCCAACTGCCGTCCTCAATGCCGCTAGATATAACAAAAATAATTTAACCACTTCGTAACTCGTGACGTACGTCAATGAAATCATCGACAATTACAGAATTAAGTTGAGGAAAAATAAATGAAAATCAAATTTTGTGTGTGGTACTCAATAAATCTGGAAACACAACTACACGACGGCCTCAAGTGAACGGCTGGGGTCATACACGACGTATAACATCCGCGCGATAAGAGATAAATGGCTGACGTAGGTCTTAGTATATTTTAATTACTTTATGGTCTTGGCTGTACCATCTGTTATTAAAACTGTTTACGACATCAGGTCATTGATAAAGCCATAATAGCTGAACTATATACCGACATGCATACGTATGCAGTGAAAGGCCCCGAAATATGAAAATAATAAATTATAAATAGTCCACGTGATATCCTGAGAAAGTACTGCTATAATTTTAATTTGTCTCTAATTGCACGTAATGCATTTGGAAATGCAGTGTTGAACGACATTATACGAGTACTAGTAATATAATTTAAACTATATTCTTAATATGGCTAACAAGGTAATTAGGGTATTTGTCCTTCATAAAATAAAATTGCAATACATTTATATTATGTAGAACAAGGTCCACTTTCAAAGTAAGACCGGACTTTGGCTAATATAGAATGCTGAATTATTCGGTCATCTACATATCTATACTAATAATAAACGGAAAAGTTAGTTTGTTTGTGTATTTACACGCACCAATCTCTAGAACAGAGCGATTTAATAAATTTTGCCTTTAATAATCAGCTGTATACATCACACTGCTACTTTTAAGAGCCAAGCCATAAGAAAATACATCTGAATATTAAAAAAATCCGACTGCCCTAAAACACCGAAACAAGTTTGATAGCTGGCGGGACCCATTTATTTTCATTCGATTTATGATTTGCGAATGGTTCCCGCCTGCTATCAAACTAGTTTTGATCTTTTTAGGGCATTCGGATTTTTTTCATTATTCAATAAATAATTTTATTGTATACTTTTTAGTAATGATATATATATTTTTGAAATCACCCTTTATAGGTCTTCATTTTGATACCCTACTCCATAAGTTTGAGTGAAAATATGTTTTTAACAACATACATTTTAGCGCCAAAAATCCGCCTTATTGTTTTTTTTTTGGTACACCCAGTAGCACTCTCACAGTAAATACGAATCTAACGATAAAGTATTTGTATGAATGAACGAAAGAAATCAAACAGATCGACATTTCATTGATCATTCCCGCTGTTCTAGTTATTTAAACGTTTTGTTTATGTAATTAGAAGTACAATATTATTACAGTTTTTCTGCTGTAATTTAGTTAGGTAGTTAAAGGTAATATTAAATTATTGATTAATAATATTAGTGTGTACATAGTGAAGTGTAATAGTGATTTGAATATTTGGTAAATAGATACGTATATGTTGTTTAGTCATAAGATATGTAATTTGTAGGTTATTTGTATGACAAATGTAAGTACCTAAGTAATTTAGGATTATGGCAGCCTAGGTATCATAGCATATAGATCAGAAATATCTTTTTCTAAAATAAAAAGCATATCTTATGATAGTGTAGTGTAGGTAGTGTAAGGCGTCTGTAGACCCGAGACGGCGTGCGGTTTTAGTCGGTTCAAGCCCGACATAACCGCCCCCGCTGGCACGCGGGGGGGTATCCGAAGGGATTTCCGCACGATAAAAAAAAAAAACAAAAAAAAAAAGGTAGTATAAGATGGATTCTAGAAACATGTGCACAACTGTTGTATGATAAATATCCATGGTAGACGGCTCTTGCAAGCAGATTTTTTTTTCAGCGATTATAGATTCTATTTCGTAGGTATAATAAGTGAAGAAGCTATCTTAATACCTACCATTTATCTACATAAGTTTTGCACAAAATAGGTTAGAATGAATTCAAAGGGCTTAAGCTTGTTAACTGTAATTTCAGTTTAGGTTCACTATTTTTAGTAGTAACTAGCCGTAGCCTACGGCTCCGCCCGCGTGGAATACTGCTCCCGTTCTAGCGACCTCCAGGAACTTATTTTAGTGGTCTAAACATCTATTATAGATTTGTCCACACTTATAATTTTTTAGCAAAAGAAAATCCTTTCTGTATGAACTCCCAGGCTTTTCAAAATCGACTATTATCATGAAATGTCTTAACATTCTTCTATACTACAACATCAATACTTATTTTGGAGTAGAGGTATATTACGTGTGGGTATAGTGCAGGTAGGTACCTAGTAAAAGTCGGAACATCGATCTTCGATTTCCTTTTCAACAGCTTCCCTTTTGCTTTATTTTTATAATTTTCACCCTTCGCCACTGATACATACGTACTCTCGAAGAACATAACCCTCCTTCTGGTGCAGTGAAATAGAACCCAGTAAGGCGGGTGAAACCTCGAGGCGAAGGTAGTCTATAATAGTATATAGAGGAAAAATTTGTTTGTTTATAATCGATAAACTCTGAAACTCCTGAACCGATTTCAAGAATTCTTTCACTATTGGAGTGCTACTATTTCTTCAATCACGATATTCCCACTGGATCCGGACTTAAGAAGGTGAAACCGCGTGATGATGCTAGTACTTAATATATAAAAATTACAAGACTTGAATGTCGTGGAAGGATTTGAAATTTTGACACAAATTTGCATTCCAAATGCACGTATTATAAATAATTTTATACAATAGGAGAGTGAGTGTTTTGTTGGTATATTACGAAAAAATTGTATCAGTGCATGTTTATAGCACTAATATTATAAATGAAGTTGGGATGGATATATATGGATGTTTGTTACTCTTTCACGTGAAAACGGCTGAATGTATCTGGCTAAAATTTGGTATAGGGATAGATTATAGTATGGAATAACACATAGGCTACTTTTTATTCCTAAAATAGGTTCCCAAGGGATACGGAAACGGGATCAAAATAACACGCGGGCGGAGCCGCGTGTAACTGCTAGTATAAACATATATACTCAATCCAAACTAAACAAATATCCTACCCATGGTGACATAGGCATTACTTTAGCTTTTTTCTTGTAATAGAAAAACATTAATGTATCTTTTATTTATTTTTTAGAAATCTGAATTGCCCAGGTTTTATTCAATAATTCTAAATATTACTACTTACTACTACTTATTACTGAAAATACCTTATACCCCATCACGAACAATTCGTTAATTGTGAAACTTTAATATAATGTGAATTCGTTCAAGGTTCAAGACTAGATTTTAATATATCGATTGAATAAATCTCACAAGGAATAATTTAATGAATAATAAGTTTAATGAAAGCCTCTGAAGTAGTCCCGGGCAAGTAAGATACGCCAAGCAGATATAAAAGTTGTTAGGACCCAGTAATTGATACGGGACCCATTCAAGAAGATTGTTGAACCCAATAATATGGCTCGGCGTCCCTTCTTAAAAGTGGTGGCTATCTCTGAAACTGCTATTTATATTCACGGAATTCAACTATTTTTGTGCAAGAATACTCGAGTCTGCCATGCACACCTCAAACCTTTACACAACACGTAAAATATGTACTATACATACAATCAACTTACGTATATTTGCCACGAAGAAATATAAATACATCTGAGACGAATAGTTTTTTAAACTGTACACAACATCCAACATAGTTTAACTAAACAGTTGAACAACACTGAGGTGCGTAGCGATTCCATTATCAGTACCCGAGAAGATACCACATAAATTGTAGACGATTCAGAACTGTAACGTAAGCACAAAACGATACATGTAATATATATGTTTGTAGGTGCACTACAAAATATAATATATACACGTGCTCGGTGCAGCGCGCCGAAACGAACTGGGACTGGTGACGATCTATTATACCGGTGCGCGTGCACAGTCAGTCTCTCGGTCCATTTCCCCCACGCAACTCACTCCGTTAGATGTTTGCCGTATCGATAGTCTAGAATGCTATTACTCCACGTACACCGTATAAAACACTCTGCATAGGTACTACAATAAATTAATCGTCCACGGAATTAAATTGAGGAAACGATAACAGATGGATTTGGTACGTGCTAACGATAAAAATGCTTCACGATTTTTCAAAATGTTATATACAGCAGTGAAAGAAAACGTGATCACAAGAGATACTAGAGTCACTGCAGTTATAATTTCAGAATTACGAACGTGTTCCCTAGTTAGAAAATGAAGAAAATTGGCCGTCCGTTAGATTTTATCAGCAATAGGTATCACAAAAGCAATTACGGTAGCACGAACGTGTGGTTAATAGGTACTTGAATTATGAACTAGATAGATAACAATTACAGTGGTCGAAGAATCTGATATAAAATCAATTAATTACCGAGGGTGAATCGAAATTGTGTTGGAAATTTGCATTATTTTAGTCGAATGAAAGTTCAATGTTATTGTGAAAGTTTACTACATTAATAAAGTAGAGCCTGACACAAATGACCGTAGTTTATGTGAAGCATGGTAAAATATAGAGCAGTGCGTACTGCAATGGAGATTCGCCGTTGTGCGTAAGTTTTTCAATGCATTTGTGATGGACGATATCCGTTATTCACCGGTGCTGGGACAGGTGTCGCTGTTATTGTCGTGTTTTTTAACACTGTATGTAGCTTTCATATTGTTAGATATGTTGCATTATCGCTGCCTCACAACTCGTAACTACCGAGTCATACAGTCTTATAAAAAGATAATGTTTGAGGAAACCTTGACTCGACTTCGGTAATAGAATCTGTAAATATGAGTGTCGTAATAAGTTTGACGAACTTGGAACAGCGAATGCGGTGTTGAAATTGTTGACATTGTAGTATAACTTGGTGTTAATATAACGAATTTTGCGACTAAAATATGATTTCACTTGGATAAAGTTGTCAATCTAGAAGTTGAAGTTGTTCTACTCACAAGATACAATAAATTTTCAGCGGTTCTCAAATTACCTGTAACAAAATAAGAGAATTATTAGATTAGATGCGATAGAAAAAATCATATCTGATAACGTCAAAGCCCAACAAAGTACAGTACAAGAATAAGGCACGGAATTATTATTAATTAGGTACATAATAGTAGCACAACATTTAAATATAAATCTAGATATCGATTTTTTTCAAGGTAAGCATAATATTACATGTTACAAAAGAGTGTTACGTTTTCTTGAAATTTCTCATACACCAATGCCAAATAACGTCGCATAATAAAAAATAGTCGTAGAGTATAGGTACAAAAGTCGTAATGTAGACTATCTTTTAGTAGCTTTATCTTAACGTCCTACTTTTACATATTTGTCTAAGAGGAACTCAATGTTATTTGACAAGGCGTAAGATCCCCAGGCGACACGTTCTATGTAGGGAATTCGGATTAGGTCAATGTTCACTGCGCGACGATAGTACCTACCTAATAACGGTGGTATGAATAGTGAAGGATATCATTCTCCTCTAGACTAAAAGCCTAGTGCAGATATCTACAAAACCGACAAAAAGGGGCAAAATTTGAAAAAAAAGGTACGGAGTGACATGAGCGCTGGCCTAGGGGTGGTGCTGGTGAGGCCGCCTGTCGCCCCAGCAGAAGCAGGCCGGGACGGCGGAGCGACTAGCGCCCCCCTCCCCCCAAATTAAAACGGGACATTCAAAAAATTGCCGAGTTCTAATAACTTAAAATTTATTGAAATCATACTAAAGAAAACCACGCCATAAAAACCAATCGGGACTAGTATATTTGTACATGGTAAGTACATAGATAATAGTTCTGTCATTCATTCTCGACACCAAGGACTCCCTAACCTTCATGCATAAAAACAGAAATAACATCTCAATAATTGCATAATGCTAAAATTCAAACGTGTTTTTTTGAGGTCAAGTTCTAGAACCGCTTTGCCTCGTAATTAACGATACAGTCACTTTATTTCTCGTAAATTCATAATGTTGTGGTAATGTTACAAGAGTTTCAGCGGTAATATAAAACTTAAATGTACAAAGAACACGTTACATGGAAGACTTATCTAGACTTGCGAAATGTCCATCAAAGTGGAATTTTGAATGAGGTAACAATCGGATGCTGACCTTGTAAGTGAATAACGAATAGATGAAACGGTAATATAATGGTTAATAACGTCTGCCACCAGCGAATGGAGCAAGGTTAGCAGTCAAGTGTATGTTTGATGGTCACTAAGTGTTATTACGCATGATGTCGATCATCCGCGTAACTTTAAGGCTTTGAATATTTTAGAATAGTCTCAGTGGCGTAGCGGTAGTGTATTCGACTGCTACGACAAGGGGCGCGGGTTCGAATCCCGCTCAGTGCATATATTTGTATGCCTGAATATATCTATTTGCATTGGTCTAGGTGTTTCCATGTATTTTATGAATGTATTTACAAACAAAAAGTAGGTATATAAGTTAGTTTATCCGCATTCAAGGTCCCATAACACAAGCTAGTTAAACTATGCTTAGTTTGGCTCTATAGAGCACTGTATAGACAACAAAAATAATATATATTACATGATATCTATTATTGTTATTATTTTTGTTGCACAAAAGAAGTCACAATCTATGCCGATGAACTTTGGTGCAGCATCACTAGAATTATCTTTATTTTTGTTAAATCATTAAATTGATAAATAGCACAGCAGCTATATTTATTAATATCACTACTAGCAAACAAGATACACATAATTACGGAATAATGTACGCTGCATCTCTTGTAAGCAGTGTTGCCAGATGAGGAAACTGATATTACAGTGTTGGGTGCAAAAAAATACAGTGTTTCAGACAAAATTACAGCAAAAGTAAAAAAAAAATACAGCGAATTTTACAGTAGATATCAAGACACTTTTATTGCTTAAATTTAAATGAAAATACACTTTATAGTTGGTTAGTCAACATGTCAATCACTGTCACTATCATTTAGCCCGATAGCCGTTTCTTTTTTGTAGATCCCCGAATTAAATGATTTTATCATTTTCTCAGTTGTTTTAAAATTAATGCAACTGTTACGTCGAATGGTTTGTTGCGCTAACATGTTGCCTCTTATTGTCCTGGTTATTAGTCTACTTCGTTTCTTGGTTTTGGTGTCGTTATTTTGGCTAAACATTCGCTCGCATTCCGCGTTGGAGTTTGGAAGAGCCAAGATGTTGAGCATGTATTTTCCAATCAAGGAGAACTCCTCCAACTGTTTCACCTGAAAAGCAACATTAGTATTAAAAATATTTTAGTTTCCAAACGAAATAAATAGGTATATTTCAAAAAAAAATAAAAAGTCTTAGATACAAACCCTGTGCCAGAATTCATCAGGCCGTATTGCTGCATCGAATTGTTCTTGTAACTTTGGCAATTTTCGCCATTGATCATCCAAAGCTTGTTGTTCTTCCATAGAAGTTGGCGCCAATCTTGGCATCAAGTTTAGTGTATTTTGAATTGAGTCATCTCGATCTGAGATATTGAGACAACTTGCAGGATCTAATTTGGATATTCCAACCAATACTGGATCATTTAGCGCGAATCTTTTTCGGATGCCTACACACGCTTTAATCAAAAAGTTTCAGCATTTCCTTTTGAAATCCTTTTTTCTCTCTGTTGCTATTTCATTTGTTGAAAACTGTTTAGATACTCCCAAGCCAAGGTAGATGTCATCTAAACTTTTGAAATTGTTTTCGTCAGTTGGGTCAATTTTTTCTAGTTCAGTGCTTGCAATATGTGTCGTTGTCATGTATGTCGATATCAGTTCGTGAAAGAGATCGCACATTTTAGTGTTGAGTTTTGTGATCATTGGATTCAGTGAATTTAGGTAACATCCAGTTCAAGAAGAAAAAGTATGATTTTGTTACAGGATCATTCAACTGCTTATGGATTTCGGAACATTCGTTGTCTTCGAGCCATCTTCCATCAAAAAACAGTGTTAGTGCATTCCACTGTTCTAAAATTCTTTGCACTACAGCACTTAGTGTTAACCATCGCGTTTGAGCTGGTTTCAAAATTTTGTGTATATCTGTATCTGTGAATACTTGAAACTCTTTTAATAGCGATTGTCTTTTGCTACTGGTCGCAAAATAATTGTAGATATCACGCGTTAGCTTTTCACATTCAGCTGGTAACTGTTTGCATGCGTCACTCGCGCATAGGTGCAGGGAATGGCAAACACATTTTAGAACAATAATCCCAGGACATTTTGCTCTAAACCGACTCGAAACGGAGTTGTGACACCCCATCATTGTGTTACAGCCGTCTGATCCAAATCCTATAATGTTTTCAGTAGGAATAGAATTTTCCTCGAAGGATTTTATTACTGCTTCGAATAGATGAATAGCTGAACGCTGTGGTGGCAGCAGGGTTGTCCTCGCCATGTATTTGAATTAGGTCCCAAAATCTGCTCACTATTTGACCTTTTATTTCACAGTAATATCTGACCACAACACACATAGTTTTTACTGCTGCAATATCAGTGCTTTCATCAATCATGACTGAGAGTTTTTGCTCCTTTACATCTGCACATAAATCTTGTTTTTCCGATTCTCGTAGAATATTGTTTATTATTGCTTGACATTTGGTTCTCTTCATTTTCATATTTTTTGCAATCTGAGAATCAGGAAGCATGATGGGCAATAAATCAATTAAGTGGTCCATCGCCCTGAGAGAAATTTTATGCTCTACCATGAAAGCGGCCAATTTTATCTCAGATGCTTTGCATTTTTCATCATCGGACTGCTCAGCCTTTACAAATGCAGTGGCAATCGAAGTTTGACCTGGCACTGCTTTAGTTTTTTTTACATGCTTAGCACCCTCACCATGTCTCTTTATCACCACTCTGTCAGCTATCATTTTTGCATCACACAAAACACAAACTGCACGATACGGGTCTTTTGGGTCACTTCGCAGCCAAGTTTTGAAACTATTATCCCTTAACCACTCGTCTCTGAATTTTTACCTTTTTTGTTTTTTTTTGGTGTTGATGGTCCGCTTTGATTATTTTCATCACTATCATCAGATGAATCAGGCATTTTTAATTCTCAAGTCTTCAAACAAAATAATAACTCACCAGTTTCACATAACGACTTGTTGAAAGATTCAAATAAATTCGTAATGCGCTAAAGAATTGCGTATGCGTATGAAACCAATTTTCTATTACACTAATTTAAGTTGATCCAGATAGGCTTGTAAGCTTACTTAAAACACGGTTGACACAATTTGGGCGCTTAATACTGAGTACTCTACGAAGTGATTCTATTCGGGGTTCGGGGAATTCCCGCATAGTATACACCGTGCCACTATTCATGCCCGTTTAAAATAAGACATTTTCGTTCTTATTTCAATAGTAACAAGGTTGTGACATAAGCAGCGAGGTGGCACGGGACGGGAGGTCGATCTTTTTTTTTTACAGAGGCTGCGTTCAGTTTACTTACATTAAACTATGAGTGCGTTCGAGAACCCGGCGAAAAATTTAACGGAGCCCTCCAGGAATACGGGATCGTACGTCCCTCGCAGAGCCCCGGTTAGTTTTAAACTCAGTCTCGAACTCTCTCCAAATAGATTTCTGCTCGTAGAAAAATTACAGTGTTCTCCATACACTGTAATTTAAGTATTACAGTGTACAGTAGATCGTGTGAAAATACGGTAGATCTGCTGTAATTACAGTGTATCTGGCAACACTGCTTGTAAGTATAAATATCTGAGTGACCGAGCTTTGGTCGGTTTTTTAGGTGTTTTATAAAAAAATTACCTAGCTTGAGATTTAAGATTAATAAAGTTATACTCCAACATTTCTTCATTAAATTTTCGAAACAAAGTAGATCCTTAACGGTCATTTTTCATGTATTGATTCAGACTTACTGACGAATTTTATTCAGATCCGATACATTTGTGGCTCCGTTTATATATCTTTTATATTTATTGATTTCATTATGACGAAAAGATATAATGGTTATTTTAATCTCTGTTGACGGATATTTGCAATTTACAAATTATATATTATGATATTTGCAAAAGGGGATTAAATCGATCTACCTAGGTTTCATTTTCAGAAAACTTCGAACCGGTCATCTGGCTACTATGCACCCAAATTTAGAATATTGACACATAACGAAAACGCTTAAGCGTCGGTAGCTTAGTGATTAAAAAAAAATAGTAGTACCTAATCATAGGGTGTATGGGAAGCTCCTCAAACTTTCCGGACCAATTCAACTTCACCTGAAAGTCGGTACACCTGCTGAGTGGCTAGGCTCTGGTGTTGTGTGTGTGGGCTTTCGTCTTGGGTTTGGGAGATCAGACGGCAGTTAGCCTCGGATGCAACAGAGCACAACGTTGAATGATGACGAGTAGTATATAATCACAAAAACCTAAGACTCATGATGTAAAAACCAGCTTAAACTAAGAAAAGAATACGAGGTTTGGTCAGTAAAATTTATTCAAAATATTCTTGACCTTAAATAAATCTTAAGTAAGGGAACAAGGGCGGACAGAACTTTAGAAGTTCTTTCTGAGAATAAACACATCAATTAACATTGGTACTAGAGTCACATCTTAAAGTTACTGAAATAATTTTCAAACATTATTTACATCGTTTTGGTCAAGAGCAACATCAAACAAACACTGAAGATGCAAACTTACCTGTCTTTCATGTCAATTCATAGAAAAAGTTATATTACGTTCGTTTTAGACATGAATTAGTCATATATGGATCAATGGTTTCAACGCCACAAGTTTAGCTGTCACCTATTTATATAAACAAGTGAATCTTAAAAAAAAATTTTAAAATATAAGCTTTTATTATGTACTTGTTTTTTTAAATTTATTATTAAAAGCATATCATTACATTATTTAATAGTAATAGCAACAAAGAATCCACTAAGGTTTATACCTTTTTTTTTTTTTTTTTTTTTTCGTGCGGAAATCCCTTCGGATACCGCCCCCGCTGGAGAGCGGGGGGTCTCCAGCGGGGGCGGTTATGTCGGGCTTGCACCGACTAAAACCGCACGCCGTCTCGGGTCTTAAGACGCCGGGGTGTAAGGTTACTCATAGAGCATATCCCTCGCACCCCGACTGACCCTGGGCCATCTCCGGTTTCGAGATGGCCCCCTTACTTGCTCTCCACTGTGCCCTCTGCTAATCAGAGGGACACGTGGAAAGCTTCCGAACAGCCCTCAACAGGGCCGTCCTCGCCTCGGTCGGAGTTGGCCGTAGGCAGCAGCGTCTCTCCCGCCCTAAGAGAGAGGCGCTGCCGCCTCCGTTGCCCAGGGTGCACCGCGTGGAGGTCCCCAACCAAGCACCCCAACTAAGGTTTATACCTGAGCTAAAACAATAACAGTCGCTAATGTAACAAGGTCGAGTGAGACAACATTCATACAAAGAAGAACAAATCTCAACCTGCCTACAAAACTAAAAATTAAAAATCAAACCAATGATGATGATGATGACGCCTCCGACCGATTTTTGGCCATGGCGACCACTTCAACTCCTAGTAATCAAACCATTACGTTACCATTGAATGATAAACTACTCGTCAAGACGATTCAAACGAGCCCAAACTTGATGAGGTTGTGTCGTTTCATTGCGAAGTTCTTATGGCCACCTTCCAGCTCCATCATCAGATCTAGTCATAATAACACATGTATGCAAAATTTAACCGGGAAGTGGATCAAATTTAATTTGCAAGATTTGATGACAAACATAGGGACAGTTGAAGTTAAAGAAAAGCTTAATAAAAATGAATAGCTAATTTATTTGCTGAGCGCAAAACTAAAGAACCGATAGACCGATTTGTTTTTTTTTTAATATTGTGTTCGTAACTTTGTGGTAGGAACAAGGTTTATACGAGAGGAACACGTTAGATAGTTTACGGGAAACTTTGAACAAGGGCGACGCCGGGCACAAGCAATGAAATATTTTTTTAAGAATATTATTGCATAAATTCGCTATAATCATCATCATCGTCATCAATTTAGTGTTAGTCCCGGTCACATCCAAGGCTCATACCTCAGAGCCCACTTTCCGACTTTTGCTCCCCCACTTGCACAGTTTTGGTCATCCATGGTAGTGGAAACATAGGCACGCAAGTTATCTTCTACGACGCCAAACCAGCAAACTTGGGTCTACCCCTTCCAGCGGGGCCCGACGGAGGTGGTATGGTCAGATATTTGTTACCTACGTAGCGTAGCGGTCGTCACAAAACGCGGCCGCACAAGCGAAGGCAACTCTCCTACATTTTATCCGCAACGTCACGGACATATAAAGGCTACCGCGGATTTGGGAATTCCTCACGTGATCCATAGGCGTGACTGAAGTCAGGCCTATGGATCGCGTGCCACCGCAGCACGTGGATCTCGGTGATACGCAGCTCCTGCTTGTGGCACTATAACAACGGCTACACTTCGCAGCCGAGTAAGGGGTAGGCCTAATGATGGTTTTGTGACCCCAAAATGCCGGTTAGGTTGAAGAGGCAGTTCAACAAAACCGGCATTTTGGGATCACAAATGGCACCAGTTACCTCGTACTACTTGGCCCATGAAGCGGTAATGCGTGCCTTGACGTCACAATCGCCATGAAGGCTGCTAATCATGAGTTTCTGATGCTGTCCGACAAAACGTCTAATACAACGCTGAACAGAAGCAGATTATGGACGGATCCTGGGTGTACCCTGACGGTGATGGAGAAGGCCCTCGAGCCGCCAATAGCGATCCAAACCAAACCAGTGCGGACTCTGTAATAAATCTATTTCAGGGGATTGTCGAATTTATGTAGTATTTTATGAATGATGAAATGGGACCACACGGCGGAAGCACCAGCTTTCAAATAAAATAAGAACCATCAAAATCGGTTTACACAGTCAAAAATCCTGAGGTAACAAAAAAAATAAAAAAACCGGCCAAGTGAGAGTCAGACTCGCCCATGAAGAGTTCAGTAGCAGCAAGTAACATTTTTATTTAAATTTTTTATATTTGAGTTGATTGAATTGTTTGCGGGCAGCGCAGGACCGATCGTTGTGGAGATCCTTGGGGAAGGCCTATGCCCAGCAGTGGGCGTCGTTTGGCTGACATGATGAGTTGATTGAATGAAAGGTAAACGCGCAAACTATTCAGTTTAGAAAAAAATTATAATAGAAACTTCAATATCATTTTTGAAGACCTATCCATAGATACAACCACACGTATAGGTTTGATGAAAAAAAAAATTGAGTTTCAGTTCTACCCCATGGAACCCCCAAAATTTAATGTTTTTTTTTCTATTTTTGTGTGAAAATCTTAATGCGGTTCACAGAATACATCTACTTACCAAGTTTCAACAGCATAGCTGTTCTTATAGTTTCGGAAAAAAGTGGCTGTGACATACGGACGTATGGACAGATAGACAGACATGACGAGTCTATAAGGGTTCCATTGTTTGCCATTTGGCTACGGAACCCTAAAAATACGTTGGAATTGAGAACCTCCTTATTTTTTGAAGTCAGTTCAAAATATTGTTTAATTAAATACTATTCGCGCTCATTACGGCTTTTATTCCTTTCATTTTGTTAATATTGAAACATAAAATTGAAAATATTAAAAAATAAAAAAGTTTTAAAGGTAAAACTTTTTCAATTGATTTTTGTTTAAGTTAACCTAAGGTTGCTTACTTTTAGTTTATTATTTGGTCGGTATGGATTATGGACGATAGTATAGTAGCTTGTAGCGAGAGTGCAGATACAACGGGACGATTTATCACGCGGGAGGAGCCAGATAAGCCGACCCGCCACAGTGCGGGGGGAGACCGCCAATGATCCACACAGCTGATCGACCCATTACACGCCGCAAACTATGTTTGGTCGTGCGATTTTACAGGACACAATTCATGTTTACTTCACTGGAATGCCTTAGTTAGCGATTATACGTGTACGTATATAATATGCCTTTTTATAATAATATCGACTACTATTTTTGTTAGTTACAGTTTTAATGATGTGCATAATATATTATAATGCAGGGATCCGATATCCGATTCTTAGTATATGGGATGAATGCTCATGATATGATGACATTCTGGCAAGTTTAAGTGGTTCACTCCAGTTGTCGTAGCAGGCCCACCCGCTTCACCGACCGTCTGTGTACACTCGGGCAGACGCTGCGCGCGCATTTCGATCAATACGCCTCCGGCTGCGACGAGTTCGCACTACGTGCGCTCTCGTCTAAATTCCTGTGCTTATTTTTTGCGATGCAGCCGAATGGTTTTAATGGAAATTCAACTAGAATTTTAACAGTAACAACGTAAACAATTTTATGCTGACCGCGTTGTCCTGGGTAAAGTTTACATTATTAGTTACGTAACTTATTTATACGGAAAATTGGTAGTAACATCATGGTAGTTTGTTGATGAACAGGTCTATCCACTAGTTTTGCCGGTTAACACACTCGTTGTGTGCCATGAGACGATGGGAGTCGTGTTACTCGTGTTAGCCAAATCGATAGACCTATTTAGTTTCACAATTGTTATTAACAAAAAAAAACCGGCCAAGTGTGAGTCGGACTCGCCCATGAAGGGATCCGTAGCAGCAAGTAATTTTTTTTATTTGAGTTGTTTAAATGATAGGTAAATTGCAGTTTACGATTTAAGACGTATTAAAAAAAAACTACTCACTAGATCTGGTTCTAACCAATTATCGGTGGAAGTTTACATGGTAATTTACATCATATATTTTTTTTAGTTTTATCACTCTCTTATTTTAGAAGTTACAGGGGGCGGGACACACATTTTACCACTTTGGAAGTGTCTCTCGCGCAAACTATTCAGTTAAGAAAAAAATTATATTAGAAACCTCAATATCATTTTTGAAGACCTATCCATTGATACACGTATAGGTCAGACGAAAAAATTTTTTTGAGTTTCAGTTCTAAGTATGGGAACCCCAAAATTTATTGTTATTTTTTCTATTTTTGTGAATATCTCAATGCGGTTCACAGAATACATCTACTTACCAAGTTTCAACAGCATAGTTCTTATAGTTTCGGAGAAAAGTGGCTGTGACATACGGACGGACAGACAGACAGACATGACGAATCTATAAGGGTTCCGTTTTTTGCCATTTGGCAACGGAACCCTAAAAAACAACAAGAAAATAAAATTTACAGATCAGATAAAGTTAACGGCCGACTTAAAAAAAGTACATTCATCAACATTCAGTGGTGATTATGATTCAGAAACTTAGTTGTGAGCTAGATTCTGAAACTCTGTAACAAATGTACAAACTCGAAAGTAGGCTATGATGCTTTACAGTTCTATAATTAAGTATCTAAATTTAGGGTCTATTAAACTCAATACGACGAACGAAAACTTGAATTTCCTTCAATTTTGTTCTCATAATTTTTGCCTAGAATCGATCATTTATATTGAGAAGCAGTGGGGGTAAAACCTTTTCATTACATTATGACTTTATACAATGATCCGTTTCATAGGTATAAAGCGAAAAAAATCGGTCCTACCAAAAACTACTTCGTATAAAACAGTCTTTCACGTAAAATTTAAAATAAACGAGTTGTTAATCAAACAAAAATTCATCCCCTCTTTTGGGATATAAATTGGTAAATATCGATCCTCGGCAAATATTCACGAGAACAAAATTGTAGGAAACTGAATGAAAAATTAAAAAACTACTCTTGTGATTACCAATTTTCCTTTAAAATAAAAATAAACTAGTTATTCAATAACAGAAAATGACCCTTAAAATCAAGATGGCGGATGACGCAACGGAACGATTACCACGCAAAACAAAATTTAGACTACAGTGACTAACAAAGTCCGAAGGAAAATTACTACAGATATTTTTTTCCGAGCTTGCCTATTATGAGCTAAATCGACTGGGTTAAAGCATTCAACAACAGCACCATGCTGAAAGGGAAGTGAGTAGCAATATTTAAAGTTCACTATGTGTCACATCACAATGACAGACTGGGTGGGCGCCACTGGGTTGATTGAACTCCATTTACAATCTTCAGGTACCTAGAGTGGAATGACTTCGCCCGAGAACATGCAGTGTTCCAGATACAAGACTTTTATGGAGGGTCATACGACAATACACCGTCGGGGAATAAAAAGCATCTAAAAATTATTCTGAAGAAAGCAAAGGTTAAAAAAATAAATAAAACTTTTTAAAAACCACGTTTTCAACACTAAAAAACGTGGCCCCGTCGATACATTAAAGGTTTAATCCTTTAATGTATCGTTTTCCTTAGATATTCAATAATTTAAAAATTTCAAAGCGCCCGGCCCACGTTTTTTAGTGTTCAAAACGTGGTTTTTAAAAAGTTTTTTTTTAATTAAATTTTTTATTAACTACTGACTATTTCTGCTGATTACATATGAAAATGTGAGGTGGCATTAGCCTACATAAAAAAAATCAGAGCTTTAGGGTGATCAGAAGTGGTCGAAAATTAAGTGTAAATTTTTGGCTTCAGAGGGAAAGAAACACAGAAACACAGACACGAAGTGAAACTAAGAATAACGTGGTAAATACGTGGTAAAAAGTGGAATAAAGCCGTGCACAGTATTAAAAGAGCTTTCAAACTTCCTAGCGCTTTAAAAAATAACCTTAATACGTATTGCAATATTTATTTCAAGCAGAAAATAGCTCGCATTACGCGTCAAATTTTATACAACAAAAATATATTCAATGTTGATTTTATCGTTAACTAGCTGGCCCTCCCCGGCTTCGCCCGTGGCGTATTCGAACCCCCATTGCTCTATGGATTATAGCTCAAGTTGACTTAAATAAAAGTATTATTACGAATCTTTTGTATGGGAATTAGCAATATAGGCAATTTTTTAAATATTTGTCTCCGTAAAAATCATCCTCGTACTTCAAGGAATATTATAAAAAAAGAATTAGCGAAATCGGGTCACCTGCTCTCCAGATTTGCGCTTAGCACACATTCAGCGATTCAGTTTTATATTATAGATATGATAAAATAGATAATCGCGTACTTATTGGTGAGAAATGTGATTATTTGATATTTGAGCGTGTTTAATACAGTGTCGTATTGCCTGTGCACACGTGTTGTCGTAGTTAAATATAGTCAACAGTTCAACGCACGAGGAGGCGCGACGCGTCCGGTTAACCTACAACTGCTACATTTACGGGTGTTATAGAAAAATAACTAAATTTCTCCTGCAGTTATACTACAATTATTAAGGCTAAAGCTTTGTACCTCAAAGCTTTCAACTTCCTTTATCTGCTTTCATAGGTAGAATATTTATTTAACAGTTCATCTTGACGCTTACAAGGTTATGGATTCTTACTTAGCTACAATTAAGGCCATTGCAATGCCGGTACGTTTAGTAATTTTACCGATGTGCGATTTAGTTTGTGTTAAAAACATCATAAACCATGGCTCTTGATATTAAATTGTCGGTTTAAACTTCTGATAACTGAGAACAGGTCAAAGATCTTGGCGTAAACACTTAGAAATAAATCGCATAAACGTTGATGATAACATAAATACAATAAGCAATAGAAACATAACTACAATAAGCAATAGAATGATAAGATTAACACAACTAGAACATAAAGAATATCACGTAATATTTCTACATAAATTTAAATAAATATTATTGCATAACACAATCAAATACTAACTTCCTTGAGATAAATAAAATGATTGAATCAATCATAAACACATCACACATTCGATTCGATAATTTATAAAATATATTACTGAGCTATTAAAGCAACCAAGTTCCTAAGAATTGAATTACTTACTAATAGTTGCTGGGTCATGATTTTGGTAAAGTGATACATATATAGAAAAATATTACAGTCAACTGTGTTTCCTCATGCTCATCGGCAAGGTAAGAATTAAACAATGATCTCATAAAAGTATCTCATGTTATGCGATGCTATAAAAATAATGTGTGCTTAATTATCTCTTAGGCTTGCTCAGACTTAAGGGCTCGCTTCAGTCCAATTCGTATTTGATGCTTGTAGCAATACAATGAGTTGATAAGAAGTTCTAATTACTAACATTCATTGTTGAGACTTAAAAAGTGAAGGATAAAATCCTTTCATCCACATTCGTAACTGAACTTTCGTAACCAGCTATAAACATGTTTTTTTTTTCTCGTTTGATTATCGATTAAATATCTGTTTTTGTAACTGATTTTCATAACCAGCTACCTAAATGGTATCCCCTTAAGTGATCTCTAGTTTTCTAGAATTCTTTTTATAGCTGTTATGTATAATTATTGTCAGGATACGCTTAATTGCTTTGACTAAAGGTGTTATTTTATTGAGTACCTAAGAACTGGGTTTAAACGCGAGAACATCAGTTTAATTGAACTTGGACGCAATTATTTTCACTGTTGAAATTCTACCTTAAGCGGTTATATCGAAAACAGTTTTATTCTATGCACTATTATGTTAGAGCAGAACAATTTAACATTAAAATGCCAAGCGGGCACAAAACAAGTACCGAGTTGGTGAAGGAGATTGTTTAATGTCCTGTTGAGAGTAGTCTGAATTCAAAGTCAAAATCAAAAACCATTTATTGTGTATAGACCATTATAACGGCACTTACAAAACGTCAAAAAAAATTAATCTGATGTTTGGCAAATGGACCACCGGTTCGAAACGCGGCCCTGTCCTGAGGAGACTCCGGCAAGAAACTCAGCGGGCTGTTTTTTTTTTTGGTCTATTTACAAACATATTTACTTAACCTAAGTACAATATTTCCTTAGAGTAGCATAGAGAGAGAGAGAGCAAACAGTTCATATCCAAGCTTGTTTGTCGTCTAAATAGTCTTGAATTGTATAATCGCCTTTTTGGCAGATTGCAATTCTTGCCTTTAGTAGTGTTTAAGATCATGATGCTGCAACATAAAAGGTAGCTGAAGTTTCGAGAAGAAATTTAAGATTAACTTTGACAAAAGAACCAAAACCAAGGAGAAGTGAACACAATTTTCTTTACCGGTGCTTCGATTTGACTTTCTCGACTTCTAAAAAGTATAAAATAGCAACCATTATAATAATTATTACACTACTGAATTTGACATTACAAATGTATCTTTTTGTTGTTTACCTAATGGAACAGGGGGAATGGAATGGGCGGTGTCCCTTCTGCAAAGCAACACCACTTGGAGAACAGTTTATACTTATATAAATCTTAAGGCTTTCACGGTCGGCGTTGCATGTAGAATATACTGCTTCCGGGCTGTATGGCCGTGGTCCATAGGAAACTTGTGTTCCAAACGTTTTGTCGATCACTGCGGTGGATATCTTTAGTGGTACAGGTTTATAGGTACTTAGTTTCATTCATTCAGCACCAATAAAATTTCAGAAAATAGTCCCTCAACTTTCATTTTTATTATGTTCATAAATTGAAACTGAAATCAATTTTGTCTACCTACCTATCGACCAGCTTAAATAGACTTTCTAGATGGTTTTTAAAGCTGTCCGACATCATCGACAAAACACGTTAGTGACCTGCGATTACAGAATGAGAGTCAGTTTAACTTCGTAAGCCACACTGATGCTGTTGCGTGCAGGTCATCGCATGTGAATAACCGCAAATTACTTTTAAAACTTGCTCACTTCGAAAAATAGACAAAGAGGTTCACACGGCCTTGCCGGGCGTGTGCCGCACTGACAGAAGGCTGACGAACGCGGAAATGCCTACGAACTGCCGCCTACCAACTTTATGAATTAAGTGGTACGTACAGACAGCATCCAAAGTTGATGATCATATCCAGGTGTCCAAAGTGGGTGATGGTACAGAGCGTCAAAAGTAAGTATTGTGACAAAGTTTTCTAAAATTTATTATTCGTTTGTGCTGTGTAAGAAAATAAGAAAAAAAAACAGCTTAGAACGATAATACTAATCTTTCATGTATTATTGAATTCCCCCAATTCTATTGCTCATCTCACTAAACTAAAATAACTCTAAAATTATTTTATTTGAATTCCGTAATTTTGTTCTATTTGTCGTACGGATTAAATTTAAACTTCAAAAATGTAGTCTTGTTTAAACAGTCTAGTCTAAAAACAGGAGAATCCGCTGCAATATATAAGGCGGAGAGTGTGCGCTGGAATTGCACAACTTGATACCTCCAAGGAATTTCCACCAACGAACGACCAGACGCACAGCATAGAGGTCATACGTGAGCCTATCATCCATAAAAAAAAAGGATTTTCAAATGTATTTGAAAAGCATAATGCCCAAAATTAAAGCGACAGAAAATAAATTAATTAAATAATCAAAAATAAACTATATTTAAGTTTCTTTTTGATTACTTACCTTTTTTAAAGTTGTTTTTTTTTTCATTTTTGAACGTCTTGCTGACTTTGTACTCATCATCAACTTTTTTATGAAACGTAATCGTAATACTTACTTTAGACGCTCTGTAGCATCACCTATTTTTTTTTGGACCCCTGGATATGATCATCAACTTTTGACGCTGTCTGTATGTAGTAGTCGGGAAGCCTGAAGTAGTTTGAACAGAACAATTATCTGTCATAAGAGCCTTGATTTTACTGAGCTAACTTTAACGCAGACATAGGAATAACGTCTAATTCACACCTTATTCAACTGTTTGTATGCAGACCTTATTTCATGATTTGTTCATAACAGCCACCGCTGTCAAAAATGTCCATTACGACGTCATTGTTCGAATGATAATTTGTTGGAAAACAAATTAGTACCGAGAATCTAAATTAGGTAGGTAATCGGTACAACACTAATGACTTAACTTATTAAGTACTTTAGTTAACTAATAACACTTAAACTTAGAAAGCGAAGGAGTAGGCAGATGGTTACTCTACACGCTGAAGTTTCCTCAGCTATATTTGATCCCAGGTATTTCTTAAGACCCGAGACGGCGTGCGGTTTTAGTCGGTTCAAGCCCGACATAAACGCCCCCGCTGGCCGGCTTGTATCCGAAGAGATTTCCGCACGAAAAAAAATGTATATATATATATTTATAATTTGATAGTGTATAATCAATAGTTTGAGTCATCTGAGCTTCTCTGTTATAATATACATATACACTATTGGCACTCGACAGTTTATTCTATAAAATTAATAGTTTAATTATACAATAAGATTTGGATTCAAGAGTTTTGAGAGATTAGGCAAGCACTTAATACATCTTAGTATTTTAGAAAACTATTACGCAAGAAATAAGTTGTTCCTCGAAAATCTAGTCCAGAACTTGCCCGTGAGAGGCATTTACTTTGTCCCGGGTTCTTGTATTACATTTTTTTTTTTTTTTTTTTTTTTCGTGCGGAAATCCCTTCGGATACAGCCCCCGCTGGAGAGCGGGGGGTCTCCAGCGGGGGCGGTTATGTCGGGCTTGCACCGACTAAAACCGCACGCCGTCTCGGGTCTTAAGACGCCGGGGTGTAAGGTTACTCATAGAGCATATCCCTCGCACCCCGACTGACCCTGGGCCATCTCCGGTTTCGAGATGGCCCCCTTACTTGCTCTCCACTGTGCCCTCTGCTAATCAGAGGGACACGTGGAAAGCTTCCGAACAGCCCTCAACAGGGCCGTCCTCGCCTCGGTCGGAGTTGGCCGTAGGCAGCAGCGTCTCTCCCGCCCTAGGAGAGGCGCTGCCGCCTCCGTTGCCCAGGGTGCACCGCGTGGAGGTCCCCAACCAAGCACCCCGGGTTCTTGTATTACCTACGGTCTATTTTATTTTAAGATAATTTACGTGTGTTACAAAAATTCTCACTTAATGGTAAAGCGTTACTGTAAATTACTAACAGGATCAAGAATAGATTTCTGTGGTATACCCATATAGACAGAAGAACCGGTGGAGTTAACATCGTTCAGATCAGCATATTGAATTATATTAGTTGGTTAGAGGCGACTAGATCCAGTGCTGTGTTTTTGATTCCATTATGCTTACGTTTCCGCAAAAGTGCATTAGGTTTTACGAAATAGAACGTTATTGTAAAATCACCAATGGCATCTTGCGATTCTTCCCAGGATTGGTAAAATAAATTGCTATTTGAATATAAAATAAAGGCTATGAAGCAGTTTTTTTTAATTTGCTAATGTAGTCAATATAGACTAAGACTATAATGACTACACTTAGGTGTTGCTCAAGTCGTGGGTCGAATCCGGCGGTGGGACTCAAGGTAACCCTTCATAAATCCGAGGTTATGTGTTTTCACGAGACTCAGCATGATGAGACTGATGGCCTTCAGAGTTATAAGGAGATATCGCACGATCTCAGTTGAGTTGACCCCACCATGGGACCTGGAAGCGAGGTCTCTTACCGTATGAACCAGTTGGTTCCCGGACGCGGGTCCTTCGGTAGGTATCTCTAGCACAACAATCAGGAGACAGCGCCGCAGTGCCAGCACTGCAATGATCCCGGGGCTTCCGACCTCCATGATCGGAGCCCGGTAACCCTGGGGTTAGGACTTATAGAAATTTTTGAAATCAATTGCAGATACTGAGTGTCATATATCATTTACGTACGAGTAAATGATATATGACACCGAGCCTTACACTGTTTCGGTAAGTATCTGTGGCGCATCCACCGGGAGACAACGCCGCAGTGCCAGCACTGCGAGGATCCTGGCGAAGACACGGCGCTCCACACGTTGGTGGAGTGCCCTGCGTGGGCGAGTCAACGCCGGGATCTCGTTGCGATCCTGGGCGTGGACGTTCTCTCGTTGGAGACCATGGTGAGGGCCGTGGTCTCCGACGGGAGCAAGTGGCACGCCGCCGCCTCTTTCTGCGAGCAGGCAATGCGCGCGAAAGAGACGGCGGAGAGGGAGCGGGAGAGAACCCTGCCCCCCGAGTTTCGCAGTCTGCGGCGAGGACGCCGCAGACTCGTCTACGCCCGAGACTACCGACCTCCATGATCGGGGCCTGAGGACGGCAGTTGGCCGACTCGCCGTCCTTACAGAAGCAGGCCGTGGCGGAGGCGTGTCGTGTGTGCCCTACACACGCCTGCCAACTCACCGAAGCGGGATAAAACCCGACCCCACCAGGCGAGGCCGCGGTGGCGGCCAAAGTCCGCCGGCAACCCTGGGGTTATTCGAGGGCTTACCCGGGGTGCCCGGCAACGGACACTTGGGGAGGACACCGTGCGGTTTTAGTCGAGACACGACATAACCACCCCCGCTGGCCAGCGGGGGGGTATCCGAAGGGATTTCCGCACGTAAAAAAAAAATACCGAGCCTTACACGAATCAAATGTTGTTGCGACGGTTTTCCTTGGAAAATCGGTTCAAGCCCGACGTAACCTCCCCCGCTAGCCGGCGGAGGGGTATCCGAGGAGATTTCCGCACGAAAAAAAAAAGGTATTCAGGGCTGTGCTTAACGAATTTTAGCTAATTAATGAAATATAAATCAAATGTTCGCATACAAGTGTTCTGCAGTACTTACTAAGCCAGCCGAGATGAGTCTGAAAAAAGTTTTATAGTAATAGAGACCGCATCCTTATTACGTCAAATAACGTTTCGTATGTGAGAGCCTTTCATACACATACTTATTTGCTAATTAAATTTCATCACTGCGGACTTGTTCGGGCGCATTAACATCGTGTTTATTTAAACAATACCATAATTATGTGTTCCGGTGACAGAAACTGGAGCACAGACAATACGCTACTTTGTAAGTTGTTTGTAATGTGGTTAAATCAGACTTGTTGGAGCGAGCGTTTGGAATGTTTGTAATCGGTAATTTAACATTTAGACAGACAAAACGAGTCAGTTACTCAGATATAACGATTGATTTTGGTCCAGCATGTATTAGTATTAAATATACGTATATCTACATATATAATACGAAATATTATGTTGATAATCACTTGGCGCAATACAAGTCGCGTCAGCAAATAAATATGGGTTCAACTTCCGTTGGTCAGGAATGTAGCTATTTGACAAATGAATTCTTTAAAAATAACTTTTTAGCATTTATCATGTTTACATGCTATTTATTTTTTCCGGGTACTACCTGTGGCCACGGCGAAGGTAGTACCCAAGAAGGTTAGTCAGAGTCTAATTGCCCGCGGATGGAAGACGTCTCTGTCATAATGTACCCTAACTTGTTGAAAGATTCTGTTCACTAACTCGTCGTAGGTTTTAACGAGCACCGCAACAAACGGCTTGGACAGAGACTCGATTAACGAGCAAGGGACAACAACTGGATTATTCGAATCCGATTAGATTTCTGTTATTCAAAATCAAGTCTATACAACAATATATCATAATTGCAGCGCGTCTAGAGCCCTGCGGAAGCGAAGTAGAATCAAAGGGAAGTAATATTTCATTTTACCTTGTCGGGGGGGTATCCGAAGGGATTTCCGCACGAAAAAAAAAAGAAAAAAAAGGTACTGAATAGTGATCCCTCAGACTAAAAGAATTTAGTTTGAGAGTGACCCGTGTTGTTCACTGTTGCCTCTGAAGTACTTTTAATTTATTTTTTGAAGTGTTTCTGGATTAATTTCTGCCATAATAGTGCACATTATTATTCAATGTTTTATCCAATACTGCTTTTTTTAGGTAAATTTTATTCATTGCCGTTACTTTTATAAAATTTGAATGAAGAGCTGCCCGAATAATTTTAAACATGAATTGAATTATTATGTATTGAACTATTCACTGATTATGAATTAGTCTATATTTATTAGTCTATACAATAATATATCATAATTGCAGCGCGTCTAGAGCCCTGCTGAAGCGAAGTAGAATCAAAGGGAAGTAATATTTCATTTTACCTTGTACTGAATAGTGATCCCTCAGATTAAAAGAATGTAGTTTAAGAGTGACCCGTGTTGTTCACTGTTGCCTCTGAAGCACTTTTATTTTACTTTTTGAAGTGTTTCTGGATTAATTTCTGCCATAATAGTGCACATTATTATTCATTGTTTTATTCAATACTGCTCCTTTTAAGTAAATTATATTCATTGCCATTACTTTTATAACATTTGAATGAAGAGCTGCCTGAATAATTTTAAACATGAATTGATTTATTATGTATTGAAGAAACAGATGCGGTTATTCGACAAGCAAAATAATATAACATTTGAAAACGATAAATATTTTTTTAAATGTTGTTAATAATATAATAAATATCGTCATGTATGTGCCGAACGTTCACATTCATATAAACGTGCCACGTCCAGTGGTTCTCTGGCGCTCGTGACACATGTTTACATGCCCACACCGGTACAGTGAACTCGGATAAATTGTTGACGGTTCTTGGAAATGGGACAAGTGTAGACGCCTCTCTACTCTATTCGGCTGTGTGCGTACAAAACCTCGCAAAGCATTAAGAAAATCAGTTCTTTGACTAAAGTGACAGTTGATTCTAATTATACACAAGAGAACAGAAAAAATAGGAGTAGGGAGGTGCACGTTGACCAAGCGGATTGGGCAATCGAAATATCTCCAAAACTAAACATGTGACGTAGGAACTCACTATGGTGGAAAGTGAGGTCCTGCAGGAGAGGAATACAATCCGCCATTACCAAATACCATGAAGCGCAGGAGATAGTAACAAGCTTCTTTGTTTTTTTTTCGGACTCAAAAGTAAAAATGTTAGCTCTAGTATTTTCCTTCTAAAACTCAGGCACCAGGTGCTCATTAGTACTTAGTAAATTTATTAGTCTTTTGTGTATATACCTGTGTTAAGCTAAATATATTTAAATGTTTAATTATAAAATTGGGTGATGTTTCTTGGTAATTATAAATAAATATGAACAATAAATATGATTTAATTTTCATTTATGCAATTATTACCTTGCCCAACTCACCTCATACCCATGCTCAACTTACCTCACTATCGAGGCAAGTTGAGCATGTTTGACTTAGCTCTCTTTAGAGCTAATATCTGCTAAACTATACAGAGTACAAAACAGTCAGTCAGGCTTCATTTATTCTCAGATAAATTTCCCAACAATCAAAGCAGGTATCATGTTTCTAATGCAAAGACCATCATAGATAAGGTGAAAGTCAAAATTGCTTAATTTGCCCCTCTCTACCCTACCTATCTATACAGTTCATGAAACATTTTCTTTTTCAAAGGCAATGTGTTGGTATAAAGGCATCAATAGTCTTTCTTCTCTTTTGTATTACGACGAGAATGGAGTAATATTTTTTTTTACGTGCAAAATTCCCTTCGGATACCCCCCCCCCCGCCGGCCAGCGGGGGTGGTACATCCATTGTATCGACTAAAACCGCACGGTGTCCTCAATTAATTTTATTACACAGAAAAAATGCTGGCAGAGCCCAAAACAGTTCGTTATGTAGTAACTGGATCGTTTTGTATAAAATTTAATGATATACACCTACATAAATAAATATTCTACGACATTCTACACTTGGCGCTTTCTAGACCCAAAGTAAGCATAGTTTAACTAGCTTGTGTTATGGGTTCCAGAATGCGGATAAACATAGCTCGGGTAAACTATGGCCCTCTCGGATAGGTATGCCTCGACAATGCGGCGGAGGTAGGGAGGCACTCCGTGATAACCCAGCGCCTCCCTAACGCAGCTCCAGGGTAGGGTGTTGAAGGCGTTGGCGATGTCAAGAGACACCGCCACCACAACCCCACCCCGCGAGACTACTTCCTCCGCCAGGCGCCTAACGCGCATGATCGCTTCCACGGTGGAGCGCCCCCGGCGGCAACCGAACTGGTTGTCCGCCAGATCTGGCCCCACATTCGTGAGATGTTCGACGAGGCGCTCTGCAATATTCCGCTCAAAGAGCTTGCACACCTCGTCGAGCAACACGATCGGCCGGTAACCGGATGGCTGGTCCGCCGGCCGCCCCGCCTTCCGGATAAGGACCAGTTTCCCCGTCTTCCAAGCCTTTGGAAACTGGCCCCTTTCGAGGCATGCGCTAAAGAGCGCCACCAGTCGAGTCCTCCAGGGCCAGGACCCATGCTCGGCCTGGAATGCCGTCGGGTCCGGGGGCAGTGCATTTCCGGGCTTTAAGCCGGAGCACTGCTACCCCCAGTTCACTCTCCCTGATTTCGGGCACATCGCTCTCGCTATTATCAGCGTCAGGCGCCTGAGGCGGAGCCATACGCGGAGGGACATGCTCCTCCGCTCTCGCTGGGAACAAGGAGCCCAGTATCCCCTCCAGCCGCTCCGGCTGGAGGCTCTGGGTCAGCAGGGGCGCCCTTGGGCGGATTTTGCCCCTGACCGCAAGGTAAGGACGCCCCCATGGGTTCTGCTCCAGAGACTCCAGCAGCTCTTCGCGGGCCCGCCGTTTGGCCTGCTTTATGGCTTTCTGGAGGGTCCTCTTGGCCCCCTTGTACGCCTCATACAGCTCCGCCTCTCGGGCTGACCCGCGCCCCCCTGTCGTAGCAGTCGAATGCACTACCACTACGCCACAGAGGCGATATGTATATAAATATACAGGGCGTCCCACGGCAATGCCACATGGAGGGAAAGTACCTTAATTATTGTAGATGGGACATTTTACCGAAAGAAGACTTTATTTTAATTTCAAAAACTATTTGAAATGCATCCATACATTTTAATTATTGCCTCGTTGAACCGGGAATCGAACCCGGTTCACGAGAAAAAAAAATGGGTCTGTAGTTTTATGATACCAATCGGAAGGTATCATCGTAAGGGTTATTTTTTGCTAAATAAATTAGTATAAGAAATAAAGGGAAGACCATGAATTTTATCATTTGATGTGAAATTTTGTTCAAAAAAAGGAAAAGCTGACATTGCCGTAAGGACATACAAGTACCTATTACTAATAAATTTACCTACCCACTTGAGAAATACGCATCAATTCCCTATTATAATTTAGGTGCATGATAAAATGATAAAAACATACGTAATTAGTAGGTACCTGATTGTATGCAACAAATCGAGCCGTCCCCTAGGCCGAAAGACGCGTTACCTATTTTGTCCATCACAAAGCGCCTGGCTGATTATAAAGAAATAATTCAAAAACGTGTTCTATTTTCAAACTTTTATTCTTTTGTTTCTGTGAGCTACAAAGAGAAATTAGACGTATTATTCTAAATATCCACCACAACAAGATTAAAAAACGACAGGGAGAGAAATAATCCAAAGAGTGCGACTTTGTATTCAACAGGATGGGGCTCATTTCGAGCATTTGATAAATTGATTAATTTTGTATTAAATTTTTTTAAATTCATGGTCTCCCCTCTATTTCTGATACTAATTTAATATACTGATACGATGATGCCTTCCGATCGGTATCATAAAACTACAGACCGATTTTTTTTCTTGTGAACCGGGTTCGATTCCCGGTTCAACGAGGCAATTATTAAAAATGTATGAATGCAGTTCAAATGGTTTTTAAAATTAAAATAAAGTCTCCTTTCAGTAAAATATCCCATCTTCAATAATT
Organism: Cybosia mesomella; assembly: GCA_946251805.1. Lineage (NCBI taxonomy): Eukaryota > Metazoa > Arthropoda > Insecta > Lepidoptera > Erebidae > Cybosia > Cybosia mesomella. The sequence goes on along the minus strand of OX276406.1, from coordinate 17,440,294 downwards.
AAGGTACTTTCCCTCCATGTGGCATTGCCGTGGGACGCCCTGTATATAGACAAACTTCTATTCTAAAATGTATATGCTCTAAAATGAAAATAATAATTTAATGAAGGGCTTCAAAAGCTTGTAGCGTAAATATAAAACAGAGAAATAACTTGCGCGATACAAGTCCTTGCAATGCTTTTGAATAAAGCTTGTTTTTAAAAAAGTTCAACTTTTTAATTTTAGTAATATCATGTAGCACCAAAACTCGATAAATTTGTCTTGTTAAGTTTAACAGTTCCTATGGACACCTTACTCCATCTTCAGACCCTGACTACTATACTATGTAAAACCAGGGAGTTTGCTAACGCAAAACAAATGAGCCCAAACTCGATAGGTTTATTTTCCTACTTCATCTTCAGACCTTGACTACCATGTAACACCAGAGAGTTTGTTAAGACAAAACAAACGAACCTAAACTCTATAAGTTTATGTTATTTAGTTTAGGAGTTCCTATGCCACCTTCCTACTGCATCTTCAGACCCTGAGTACCATGTAATATCAGAGAGTGTGCTGAGCCAAAATAAATGAGCCCAAACTTGATAAGTTTATCTTATTTAGTTTAGGAGTTCCTATGGTCACCTTCCTACTGCATCTTCAGGCCCTAACTACCAAGTAACATCAGAGAGTGTGCCGCAACGAAACAAATGAGCTCAAACTCGATAGGTTTCTCTGGTTTAAATTAGAAGTTCCCGTGGCCACCTCCTACTCCATCATCAGACCAGTTACCTCCCCAAACCGGGGACACCGTGGTTCCCAAACCCGAGGAACTAAATGTGTTGGCAAACATTCAGCTCAATCGGATGCCAACAAATGGTCAAAGTATGGTTTGCAAATTTTGACAGACAGCATACTTACATAAGAAAGATTCGTAGCATGTAGTCAGAAACGCAAGTGGTCAAATAAGCAATTAGTCAGAAAACGAACTTTGACAGAAAAGCAACTCGTCAGATTTGCACTACGTCAAAGACGCAGCTCGATAAACACGCAACTTGACAGAAGCTCACGTTGACAGATACGCAACTCGACAGAAAATTATTTAATGGGATTTAAACGCTTGTAGTGTACGTTTAATGTTATAAATTTGACGAGTCTGTGTGTGTATCTGTCTGTGGCATCGTAGCTCTCGAACAGATGAACCGATTTTGATGAGGTTTTGTTCTAAAGCTGATATGATTCAGATGGTTCCCAGCTGTAAATATATTTGTGTCGGGGGTTATTTGATCATTAATCATTTAATATCATAAAATACTTAATCCACATTATTCATCATCATCCTCGTCGTCGTCGTCGCGTCCAAAGATTGCACTTTGGAGCCCGAGGTCTGCTTATTGTTTTTGATTGATATGTCGGCTTTTATGGGAGCGACTACAGTCAGACCTCTCGACCCCGAGAGCCAAATTAAGAGGAGTAGGAGAGCTGACCCCGAGCTCCAAAGTATAAGCATTGTTGGACGTAACCGGGACTTACGCTGGGATGATGAAATATGTTGGTGTATATGGGGCTCCTCCATGACCTTCGGGGTCCAAGCCAACCTCATCTGTAAGACGGTGCACATGCTGTCTGACGAACGAGGCTCTGGTGCAGGCTTTCCTCACGGGGTCGAGGATGGATGGTTTCAAATATTTGACGAAAACTGTCGAGTTGCGTATCTGTCAAGTTGCGTGTTTGTCGAGTTACGTGTCTGACGAATTGCGTATATGACGAACTGCAACATCTGTCGAGTTCCGTTTCTGACTACTTGAGTGATGATGAAATGTGTATGTGACCACTTACGTTTCTGACGATATGCGACAAATTCCATACGAACAGTACAAGTTAAATAAAAGCCTGCAACAAAATCGTGTTAGTCGTGATGGGGATAAACTGAAAAAGGGAATCCCCGATATTTTTGATAGCGGGGGTGGTTATGTGGGACTTGTACCGACCAAAACCTCATGCCGTCTCGGGTCATTAATGCAGAGGTGTAAGGAGTCATTCACGAAATAAATTCAACTGATAAGGTAACCAACAAAACTTGAGTTCCCATGGGAAGCGGGAACGGGATCCGAATTCCATGTCATAAACGCCAAATTGTGTGAGGATATATGGATGTTTGTTACTCTTTCACGCGAAACCGGCTGAACGAATCTGGCCGTAAGCTGGTACAGGGATAGATTTATAGTCTGGAATAACACATAGGTTATTTTCATCCCTGGAATAGGTTCCATTGGGAAGCGGGACCGGGATCAGAATTCCACGCGTTAAGTATGAAAAAAAAATGTATGTATTGTTTGAATAAAAGCGATGTTGTGACTGCTGTGGCATGAGTTCATATATATGCCATTATTTATGTGAGATTGCGAGGTTCTTGGTTTGATATTGGGATCGGATATTAATAACAGCATGAAGTCTGGAAACATGCCTAGTAAATAGCAATTCACAGGTATGTACCAAAAAATAGTTCTGGCCAAATGCGGCTCACCATCTCTTCATTATAGTATATAGCATATATAATAAGCTATGACATTCTTCCAACATAAAGGGAGCACCTCTATGTTTCGGTGAACGATAAATGTGGCGGACCGCAGCCCAAATACTAATACTGGGTCGTATGTTATTCAGCGTGACAATTCCTGCATCGCTATTACGTTGATGTCTAAAGATTTCTTTCTATAAGTAAAAAGACGCCGTAGGCATACTAGGCATCAACTCAAACTATTCTTAGAATACACATAAGGATACGAAATCATACCAAGTTGAAGATGTTTACTATGGCAATGTAAGTTGTCAAAGGTGTAAAAAAAATTCAGTAGGTATTGAAACCTGTCACCTCAGCAGAAGCAGGCCGGGACGGTGGGGCGACTAGCGCCCCTCCCCCAAACCGGGGCAAGACGGGGACACCGTGGTTCCCAAACCCGAGGGGGCCATCTCGAAACCGGAGATGGCCCAGGGTCAGTCGGGGTGCGAGGGATATGCTCTATGGGCAACCTTACACCCCGGCGTCTGTAGACCCGAGACGGCGTGCGGTTTTAGTCGGTTCAAGCCCGACATAACCGCCCCCGCTGGCACGCGGGGGGGTATCCGAAGGGATTTCCGCACGATAAAAAAAAATAAAAAAAAAAGGTATTGAAACCTACTCTTAGCCAATATCCAAGGCTGCAATGGAGCACATTTAAAAATTCTTGTGTAGCCAAGTAATCTATTCCAAATTTAGAAATAGAATAGACGGAACTAAGACAATAGGTATTGGCTGGTATAATAATACAGGGGCGGATGTTATTTTATACCTACTTTTCCGGAGTATCATCAGTACAATTCACACGCCACTTTATACCTGATAATGTGACAGTATGCGAAATATATACAGTTCAGCGGTAGGCAATATCATAACACTATGCCACCAACATTGTAGTCTCCGGTTTCCATGTGCAGTCGTGGACGTCAAACGACGCGGGTGGTACGCCCGGCTGAATATAAACGTTCCATAAATGTTCCCTGGATACAAGACTCACTGTGTAGGTTACAACAATATCTCAGTAAAAACTACATTATGTTCATTGGATAGTTTTATTTTTACAGAAAATAGAAACCCGCGTGCCTGAAAAAATACTCGCGTGTTTTGACTTCACAAATTATTTAGTACATGTTAAGGTTAACGATACTAGTGAAACCTTTAAATGGTCCATAGAATCGCTTTGTTAATTCTAGCAATGCTGTCGATGACATCAGATATTATGTTATTGTTATTATATTGATCATACAACATGAATGTTTGTCAATGATGTAATGTTGTAAATGATCGGTGTATCAACAAGTTTTATTCGAATACCTTTTGAGCGCTGAGATATTCAGTCATTTGATATGACAAATAAATTAACTGGTATTTAATACTAGCATATGATTGTGATACTATGTATATAATATAATAAGTGTAGTTTTGTTTACTATTCCCATTTGGCAGTTTCTGATGTATACCTGAACAATGTATGGACCTTGCTGACCAATTATTGACATTTAAGGCATTTGCAGAATACTTCAAGCGATTAGAGGCAAACAAGAAGGGGTATGGTCTGAAAAAAGCTGAGCTTGCATATGTTAACAAAACACTTATAAAACTACTAGCTGATGCCCGCGGCTCCACCCGCGCGGAGGTCGGTTATCGTTTTTTGGCCATATCTCCGATTCTACTTAACCAATTGCAATCAAACATACGGAAAACTCTGACCGATACCTTTCTAATAGAAAAAAAACAACATTAAAATGTTCAGTAGTTTTTACTAGCTGTGCCCCGCGACTTTGCCCGTGGCATACTTCGCCCCCATGGCACCCATTTATCACAAACATATATTGTTCATTCTACAATACAGAATGGAAATTTGTCCGATTTGTTGACAAATATCATTACTGCTGCGCTCTCCTAGGTAGTAGCGTGATGTAGAGAAAGGCCTAAAAAATGTCTACGTATGATCAAGTGGAAATGTGCAGTCTCTACATGTCTACCTACTATTCAGTGGATGAAAAGAAGTATGCCTTTCAGTATATTTGTAAGAAACCAAATCAGATGTAGGTACTAGTTGCTGAATTTTTTAAGCGTGTATCATTCATTGCCCGCCGTTCAAGGTGACACTGCATTGTCACAGGTTAATTGTTTACAAATTGTTATTAGTGAATACATTAAGATTAAATGTGTAATTTTTTATAATTGATACACTTGCATATAAACTGGGAATTGAGCACAATCGTAGAATCAATAAATACTTAATTACATGCAACATTTAAGTCAACGTTTAGTTTTACAATAAGGCTGTTTAGTATTTAAAGGATTCATGAGGAAATCTTTGACATGATTAAATGTTAGAATTAGAATTATGATTAAGGCACATTATTAAGCATTCATAAGTACACCGAACTTATACTAAAAGATTTTTCATGAAACTACTTTACCTACATGATTTTCTGTATAATACTTGCCGTATAGTGAAGAATTATAATAAATCGTTACATTACATGTTAATTAGTAAATAATGTTAATAATTATGTTACATAATAATTATATTTTTTGTTACCTAGTTAGGTCAAGAGCTGCTGGCATTCCAGCCGGCACGAACCACCAGGGCGGCAGCGTTGTGCACATCCGCTGCGGGGGCGTTCCTCATGCGACCATGCACGACACTTGCCCACAACACCGCTCACGGTCCACTAAAAACCACCGGTTTCACATTCACCACACAAAGTATAAACTTAAAGCGCCAATGTCAACGCAGTGTCATGGTTCAGCGCGCCTTAATTGACCTGAATACAGATAACGGTGACATAAAACCGTTTGCCAACTTAGGATTACGCCTGTAACAGCTTGGACGATTTTTCTAGGTTTCCGGATAACGTAATAGAGGAAAAAATTAACTGTACACTCACGGCACAATCAATCTCAAGGTAATACACCAAGAGGGAAAAGCCAGTATCTGTGTTGCAACCGACACTGAGAAAAACTGTAGCATTAGTTCTACGTTACGCTATCCAACAAGCGGCATGGTAAAAACATAAAAGCTATAAAAGTGCCGAAAGGAGAGCAACCGGATTTTTTCAAAACTTTAGGGGAGTCAATAATTTGAGGGAGCGATTGGCTGTCTGATGTGAATAAGGGTTATTATGGCTGCAACACGAGGGTCGATAAACTCTTGTTTAGGATAAAAAATAAGTTTGAAATTCAAGATATAATTGGAAATATACCTATCGATCGAAGCGTTGTCGATGAATTAATGCAAATTTTTGAATAATCTATTAAAACCGTGGAATGAACATTGATTGTTTATATCACTGAAGACGACAATAATGTGCGTTCGCGTGGCAGCGCGAGGCGGTCGGTCTGTGTGTCGCTCGTTGTGGAACTGACGCCTGACACCGGCTCCCTCGCTCCGCGTAGAGACTATAGAATGCCGAGGCCCGTTCGCGCCCGCCCCCGCTCGGTTCCCAACTGCTGTGCTTAAGCCGCTCTCTGATAACGCGTCTCACCCTTCAGTGACGTATACCTACGTCTTCACGAATTCAGCGCGGTTAGTAGTTGCTTAATTATTTTGTTAAAGCTACTAAGTGACTCAGTACTAACAGTAAACAATTGGATATTAGATCGATGTTAAATTCAATCTCTCAGAAAGACATAAACAAAGAGAATGACAACATTGTAGCTCTCATCCTGTTATTAACCAGATATACAAATAGTTCCGAAGACTAACAAGCTTATCTCATAGGTAAAATAATTACAAATTAAAACATTTTTAACGGACTGCAAAGGAGGTTCACTGTTTTCAAATTCAAAATTTTTACACGGACTTGCTTTTTGTTTCTGTGTGTTTTTGCTGGGTACCGATTCAGTGTTTTATTCAAAGTTACAATAGGGGTGATGACTATTTTTTCCTTATTTCCGAAAAATTTACATTTTTAACCGACTTCCAAAGGAGGTTCGCTGTTTGATCTGTAAGTTTATATGTATGTTTGCCCGCGATTATTTCGCGTTTAGTTGAACCGATTTTGATGCGTTTTCAAGAAAAATATTTTTTATATTCTAGAGAAGTTTTAATATACCTACTTAACAAACTTAAAAAACCGGCTAAGTGCGAGTCGGACTCGCCCATGAAGGGTTCCGTAGCAGCAAGTAAAAATGTTATATATTTGAGTTGATTGAATGAAAGATAAATTGCAGTTTACGATTTATGACGTATTAAAAAAAAACTACTTACTAGATCTCGTTCAAACCAATTTTCGGTGGAACTTTACATGGTATACATCTTTTTTTTTAATTTATCGTTCTCTTATTTTAGAAGTTACAGGGGGAAACACACAAACACATATTAAACCACTTTGGAAGTGTCTCTCGCGCAAACTATTCAGTTAAGAAAAAAAATATATTAGAAACATCAATATCATTTTTGAAGACCTATCCATAGATTACATGTATAGGTTTGACGAAAAACAAAATGTTGAGTTTCAGTTCTAAGTATGGGGAGCACCAGAAATTTATCGTCTTTTTTCTATTACTTTTTTATACTTTTATACTTTTTTCAAATCAAACCCATACGTGTATATGTATGGGTTTGATTTAAAAAAAAAAACAGTTTTAGTTCTAAGTATACCCCCAAAATTTATTGTTTTTTTTTCCTATTTTTGTGTGAAAATCTCAATGCGGTTCTCAGAATACATCTACTTACCAAGTTTCAACAGCATAGTTCTTATAGTTTTGTAAAAAAGTGGCTGTGACATACGGACGGACAGACAGACAGAAATTACGAATCTATAAGGGTTCTTTGCCATTTGGCTAGGGAACCCTAAAAAGGAGGTATGTTTGTCCGTAATATAAAGTATCGCGCGTTAGTTAAACCGATTTTAATGCGGTTTACATAAAAAACATATTTGTTTTCGTAAACTTAACCGACTTAACAAAAGGAGGTATGTCCGCGGTTTATTACAATCTGTGGTCGTATGGTCTTCTAGTTTCAGTGTTCAATAAATCAGTTATGTTCACTAAAAGGGATAAATAAATAAAAATCTATACATATAATAAAATCGTAACGAGACGAAAACAGTACATTGAATATTTTTTCAAAATAAAAAATTACTTTCTCTAGGAACGATACCGCTGCCAACAATGTGATTTATAGATTTTTTGTCTGTTTGTTTGCTTATCTGTTTGTCTATTTGTCTGCTTTTTATTATCGTCGTCCAAGCATCACTTGAAAACCGCTGAACAAATTCAGGTGAAATTTTGCATGAACATGCTTTAGGATAGTGTCATAAACTGCGCTATATATCTTCACGCTAGTATAAGTGTGATAGGAGCCAACATTCTTTATAATTACAAAGTAGATCATCACGTAATTCTGCACTTCGATAGAACTGGGACAACGTTCAGACTTTAAATCATCACGCTATAGCTAAAAAGGGATGAGCAGTAAAAGCAAAATTATGTCTTTATTCTTATTGTGTCTAGTGAAAGTTACTGGTCTTCACAACACAGTGTATCTTAGTGTGGAGATCGGTGCCATAATTTTTAAGATACACACGTAGTATTTCTATAAAGTTATTATTATTATCAGTAAAATATACGGAGTTACCTACGTGTTAAAGATAGTTGATTAGAGACAACCTTTGATAATAAACATCATCACGCTATTATATTGGGGAACCGGGTAGACTTAATTTCGATGTTACATATAAACATCTATTTCTTCATGATAAATGATTGAAAGTACATATAACGATGAAATAGATAACCCAATACATTTTGGGTTCGAAACTGCAGAAGTAAACATACCTTGATATATTCCAAAGGATAATGCCCATGTCAGTATGGAAATCGGTTGCACACTTTTTTTTGCTATGTCACATAAGTATAAACTGCATTAAATAGCGTGCATTAAGTATTATCTGAAATATAAACGCATATTGTAACAGAACTTGGAGTTATTGAGAAATTAAATTATTACAACGAGAAAAAAAATAAACACAAGAAAATATTGTGACACAGACTGTTGAACTGACGTTTTAGTAAGACAGGGATACCATGTATAAATTAAGAGAAAACTACCACTGAAGCACACAATATTTTACAACTTTAACTGATTATCACTAATAATTTACGAATACATACACGAAATATTAAGATTTCATAACTGCAATATATTTGAATGTCACATTGCGAATTATTATCACGTATTATTATTTAACCATTTTATTTTAAAAAGATTGGTATATTTGCATTCTACCGCCAATGGTTTATTTTATATAATGGTAACAATTAAATTAAAGTGGAAACGATTATTCATTCAATTTTCATATCTTTATAAGTTAAATTCAAACCCCAAGTTCTTTAGAAGCGATTTAGTGTTGAAAAGTCATACTATAATCAATATTATTTTTTAACATTTGAAATATTGACGCGTACGTCTAAAAGCGCAACCAAGAATGGGCATTCTCCTTTAACGCGGACGAATTCGCGGGCAAAACCTACTTCAACCGGAAAATCTTATGCGCGTTTTTGTCTTTTGAATTAAATATGTAATTCAGTTATTTTCCACTTATTAGGACCTTCTTGGTATTTGAAGTAAGTATAATGAACTACTAAAGTCAAATACTCTTATGACAAATAGTTTTAAAAATATCTGATCCTGAAAATTCAATTTCTCGAGCAGCCCAAAATCGTGTGTAGAAGTAAAGAGTGCAAGATAATATCACATTTATCTCAGTCTACGTTTCGACGTACTACTTAATGTGTATAGTGTATTGATAAAATCAAGGAATCTAAAAAGTTATAAATTGTAACTTCATTTGACTGTTTACATTTTGATCTGGGAACTAGAAATAATGAAAAATGAGTTTTAGTTAAGTTAAGCAATATCTAATATAATAATTGCAATTAATATATAATATAATACCTAAATAATAACTGCAGTGCATATAAAAAAAAAGAGATTAGACAGTATGGGTGAGAACCTGACGACCATGTCATCATGCCTACTCTGTCATCAGGTTGTCAAAAAAATAATATAAAAAAATCTCGCATTAGGAGAATAACTTTGGACTACAACGCTGCTCTACATTGTTATGTAGAGCAGCAAAAATACACACTGTACTTTATGTTTAAAGTACAGTGTGTATTTTTAACTGGGACAGTATGGGGGACTTGAAACCATAGTAGATACCAGGAAACTGTCTGATGAACCATTAGCTTTTTTCTGTAATAAGAATTTTGGCATACTTAATTTCTGGATAAAACGTGAACAGTCTTAAAAAATGAGTCATTTTGATCAAAATTTTTACTGAGAACTTTTGGCGCGTTAGGCATTTTTAAGATAGGAAAACACGATTGAAAATGCTTCTTTTTATCCCTGAAATAGGTTTTCATGAAAAGCAGGTATGAGAACAGAATTCCACAAGGGCGAAGCACAAGCTAGTAGATAGATAGTTTGATATAATATGTATGTATATACAGGGTGTCCCGAAACTCAACGAAAACCTGGTACCGGGTGAGAGGTCAAGGTATACCCGTTATGAAAAAAAAAGAAAAAAAAACCATCTCACTTAGTCAAGCGCCAATAGACATTTTTTGAAATCGTGCACATCTACTCGCATTCATTTCTTCTGATGCTACATAATTTTTGTGGTGCAATTCTAATAGATTTTGTATTGGTTTTGAAATGTAATGTTGTGCAATGTTTGGTAAATGGCACCACCTACTTGCATTTTCTCCAAAATGATTTGCCGACATTGTTAGAAGATGTACCACTCAACATCTACAGAGAAATGTGGTATCAACAAGATGACCGCCCAGCTCATTATGCCCGGCCTGTTCGAGAATTTTTAAACGAAGAATATCCCGACAGATGGATCGGCCGCCATGGATCAGTTTTATGGTACCCCTCGTTCCCCAGACCTGAATCCAGTAGTTTTTTTTTACTGGGGATGCAAATAAGAGAAAGTCTACTCAAAACCAATACGAAGTGTATTAGAATTGCGCCAAAAAATGTATGCAGCATCAGAAGAAATGAAAATGCGAGTAGATGTGCACGACTGGTGAAGATGTCATTTCTGAGGCGATGCAGAGTTTGTATTCGTGCCGGAGGGAAACAATTTGAGCATCCTCTTTAGTTTTAGGATGATATTACAGTGTTACGATAATTGATTGTTTTATTTTGATTGGGTTTTCAATGAGGTCCTTTCGCAAAAATTACAAAATAGCGTTTTTTTTGGCAAGAAAAGTGGCAAGTGTTTTACCATTTTGAAATCTAGACTAAATGGGCCATCTGTTCAAAGAACTTGCCAAGGGTAGTGTAGTACATTTTTTTTCCAACATGGAGTGTCAAAGTTAACTGACAATGATTTTGTAAAACATAACTCGTAAAAACTTCATTTATTTTATTTTGTTAACAATGTTTATTACTTTGATTTGTAGTTGTGATTAATAGCAGTGTTATTTGAGATTACATTATTAAAAAAATCACTGTAAAATTGTGAAAATTGTGATCACAGTACTTGAAAATGCGACCAAGAGTGTACAATTTTCAACTTTTTCAAAAAATATCTACTGGCGCTTGATTAAATGACATTCGACTTTTTTCTTATTTTTTTCATAACGGGTATACCTTGGCCTCTCGCCCGGTACCAGGTTATCATTGAGTTTCGGGACACAGTGTATATTTATACGAAATCCCGAAAACAGCTCAAACGATTTTCATACAATTTAGTATACAGGATGTTTCGGAGGCGATAAATCGATCTAGATAGGTTTCATTTTAGAAAACGTCACCCAGATGTTAATGCCTTTATGGCAGCTATGTGTATTTCTAGGATTTCACGGATCAAAAGAGACTACGAAAATTTGTACACTATGTAATAATATACGTAACTTTATGAAGCGAAAAGAAAACATTTGGAACAAACTCCAATTAAAGGTAAAGCCATAGAAAAACCGTTTAAATTAGGTCTTATTATTCGGCACGAGTACGATACTACAAAGGAAGTGTTCATAACAAGCTTATGCGTAGGTCTAAGTAGGCATAGGTGTATCGGGAATACTTTCAACTTCTCTGTTGAACATCATTATGTAATGTTCGTATAATATGTAGCATAAAAATTAACCATAATATGGTTAATATATTGAAAATGTACCACTGCGTGATGCAAAGGCAGGTTGAAACACAATCGCGGTGATTATTACAATCATGCTACTGGAAGGTAGGTGTATTATGGACACATGTAAAGTCTCAAAATCTATGAACTGATTTCTCCAAATTGTTCAAAGGCGTTATTCATTTACTACTAAAGCTATCTCTGTAAATAAATCCCTAGACAGTCTCAAAAATTTGTACATAGTACGTTCTTCATAGTCTTGTAAGAGCTTAGTGCTTTTATTTTAGCTGCGATAGTTCGCAATACCCGGTTTTTTGGCCTGTTTTAATGGCGCCCGATGTTGATGAAAACCAAAGCTACATCATTTGGATTTTGGAAAATCAACATTACTAACCAGGATTGAAACCCGTTAATTTTGGGAAAAAAACATACAGCCTGTATAAGGATCGCCAATATGGATCGAATTCTGGGAACTAGAACTTACTAGATCTACTTTTCAACAAACTACTTTTTGGGAGCTTCCAGGGTTCTGGTAAAAGTTACCGCCGACGGGACGATGTTGGCAATGATCATAATGAATTTTTAACAATAAACACATGTAAAAATCAGTACTACAAAAGAGGATGGCAGAAGTAGGCCACGGAGCTTGTAGACGTTTTGTACAAAAAAAATGGTAATAGGCTTCTTTTATAATGAGATAATATTGGGTACAAATACTGTTGTTTCAAATGAAACTATATAAAAAAAATATTTGAAAATACTTATTTTGATTACTATTGACGCTCTCTGTCTACGAGGCGCATAAGTGTTGCTTACTGAAAAAACCAGTGGAAAAATTATCTTAAAGTTCTCAGTAATAAAGAAAAATGTAATTAAGATAGAGATAGCCTGCAATACCTTTTTTCTTTCTTCGTGCGGAAATCCCCTCGGACGGATACCCCGCTGCCGGCTTGCGGGGGCGGTTATGTCGGGTTGAACCGACTAGAACCGCACGCCGTCTCGGGTCTTAACACACCGGGGTGTTAGGTTGCCCATAGAGCATATCCCTCGCACCCCGACTGACCCTGGGCCATCTCCGGTTTCGAGATGGCCCCCTCGGGTTTGGGAACCACGGTGTCCCCGTCTTGCCGCGGTTTGGGGGAGGGCGCTAGTCGCCCCACCGTCCCGGCCTGCTTCTGCTGGGGTGACAGGCAGCCTCACCTGCCACCCCCAGACCTGCGCTCATGAAGGACGGAGGTCGTTAATAAGTTAAAATTCTTTTTCTTGTACTTTCTAAATCTTTTTTATTTGAGACAAAAATGTAAGTATTAAAAGAAATTATATATAATGTAAAATTATATAGCGCATGGGTGTTTTCTTTTCCTATTTTAGCAATGTGACTAATGTTATATCTAGTATTCGGCTGGCGCACATCAGTTGTAATTTCATGTTATTTTGAAAATTCTCTTTCATAACAAAAAGTATTACTATGATCCTTCTCACGACCACCTCGGCTTGCTTGTAGAACTCTTTAAACGTTGACCATGGCAATTCTTTGAATGTTGAACCCGCTTTTCATGATGACTCACGCTTGAGCATGGATTTTCTGATTTCGTCTGATATTGAGGAATTTAAACATTGCATCAATTGTGGTGCTTATGTGACTCCTAAATGGACGTGTGCGACACATGTAATTCTATTCTACCGCAAATAACAGGTATTTTGTGTTTTAACTAATACAGAATGCAAATATAAACACAACTAGCTGATGCCCGCGGCTCAACCCAGGCGGAGGTCGGTCACCGTTTTTTGGTCATATCTCCAGTACTACTTAACCAATTGCAATCAAACATTAAATTAAACCGTACCAAAATCCGTTCAGTAGTTTTTGCGTCCATCGCGAACAAACAGACAAACAGACAAGAATTCAAAAAAGTATTTTGCGTTTAGAATAGTTCATTAACATAACCCAAGTTTTTTTTAAATATCTACAAGACACGAAATTTACAATTTTATAAAGAAGCGATATGCTCTCAATACTTACATAATAATTAAGTGACAATCTTGAGATGCTTTTGTTTGCTTGAGACCGTATCAGCTGCGGTTGCACTTAAGATCGGTATCGAGAACTATTTATTAATACGGGCAATAGAGATATTTCCGCTCTTTCAAAATGGTAGCCGGATTAATAAATAACTATAGATATTACAAGATAGGACTACAATGTATGATTATGTGCAACATGAAGTTGCGGTATGACTAGGAAATTGTACATGAATGCGTCCTTGTCTATCCAAGTATTTGTCCGTGACTGCTAAACCGCTGCGACTAGTAAATAAATAGTATACCACGCATTTAACCGTCAGCGTCACGAGAGGCCAGAATGACTAATGTTGATATTGCTACATACTTATGAATAAACATTATCTGCTTGCTCTGTCCTCATATACCGTCTGAATGGAGACTGATCTTATAATTTAATATTAATCCTATCACTATCAATACATTTTATAAAACTACTGCGCCGATTTTCTGGTTGTTTTCACCAATAGAAAGTGGTTCTCAAAGAAGGTTTTAGAATATAATTTGTCAAGTTCTTGACACTGTTCTTGACCTCTACCACTGAAGATGTCGACCGCAGTGATCGACGAAACATTTGGAACACAAGTTTCCTATGGACCACGGCCAAACAGCCCGGAAGCAGTATATTCTACATGCAACGCCGGCCGTGCGTTTGCATTTCATGCACATTATTTTACTCTTTTACACCACATAATTTAAACGAATATCTTAGTTAATAGCAAAAAATGTGAAAGTTTGTGAAGATATTTGGATATTTGGATGTTTGTTATCCAATCAGGCCCTAACTGATAAATGTATCTGACAGAAATTTGGTACAGGGATAGATTATAGCCTAGAGCCCTAGAATAAGACAAAGGGTACTTTTTATAGTCACGGTCCCGGGGTAAAAATTTCCATAAGTACTTTTGGTCGCGATAACCGACATACACGTGGGCCACGAAGCCACGGGCATCAGCTAGTTAATATTATAAATGTGAAATTTCGTAAATTTTATTCTCATCACATAAAGCAGCTGGAGACATACGGCTTAAATTTGGAAAACAGTTTATGACTCAAGGACATAAGATATCTACTTTGTATTTCGGTAATAAGTGTCTATAGGAAAAATACCGGTCAAGTGCGAGTCCGACTCGCGCACGGAGGGTTCCGTACCTCTTCCGTATCTATAAAAACGAAAGAACAATGTCATTTTCCAATTTTTTTATTTTTTGGAATTTTTCCGTCATTGGTTCTTTTAGACCTTCCTTTTGCCAAATTTCGTGATACCAGGTCAACGCGACCTATCATATAGGTAGGTTTTCAACCCAAAACCTATATGGTATTTCCGGTTTACCTACAATTGTCATTTGACAACCTCCGTAGCGTGGAGGTAGAACGTTCGACTGCTGCGTTGGAGGTCACGGGCTCAATTCCCGCTCAATGTAAATATTTGTAGGCATGAATATATCTTCTTGCATTGGTCTGGGTGTTAAAAAAAAATCTAAGTATGTATATCCGCATTCTAGAACCCATAACACAAGCTAGTATAGCTATGCTCACTTTGGGTCTAGATAACGTTGTAGAATGTTTTAGAATATTTATTTATTTATTTAATTCCGAAAAATAAAAACTGTTGAAAATAAGGTAAATTTTAAGTTTTTTCGAAAATCTAAATTTGCCCATATCTTTTATTGTGTGGACTCAGGAATTTTTATACACCTAATAGG
Organism: Cybosia mesomella; assembly: GCA_946251805.1. NCBI lineage: Eukaryota > Metazoa > Arthropoda > Insecta > Lepidoptera > Erebidae > Cybosia > Cybosia mesomella. The sequence continues at coordinate 17,424,887 of OX276406.1, read as the reverse complement.
AACTAAAGACCTTAGTTTCGGGTAGAAATTTCAACTTGCTAGTTGCTAGGTCCACCCGTTCCTGAGAAAATCGGTAGTGACACACGGACAGACAGACAGACGGACAAGAGAGTATAAGTTATAAGGGTTCTTTTTTACCGTTTGAGGTACGGAACTCTAAAAAAACCAGACATGAAATGTGCGAAATGGAAATATTATATTACCAGCTAGTAAAATATTAAAAAAAATCATGGAGACAGAATTTTACTAGTTGAGCTGTGTCCTAAATTATATAATTATCCATCTGCGAAGAACCCGAAACAAGTTTTAGTTGGTGAATTAGTCTATACAATTGTTTTTACGTCAATTAATTAAACATATTCTCTTAAACACATAACCGAAAGAAGTTTCAAATATGGATGGTCAATGTGGATTGGTACCTACCTTTCGGTTATATGTTTAGCAGTCGATGTATATGTCATCGGGATGATCTTCGGAACTCATTGGACACGTATTTCACTAGGTTCTAACATATCTAGGAACAAACACGTCCGATCGGCTCGAGCTACGATAATAGAATGCCCGACCGCCGCATCGGCCGTATTGAAGTGCGTATTGGTGTGACTTCACGCTTGCGTTCGGCCGTGTGGACGATTCCCCGACATATGTAGGGGGTGCAATAGGCTACATTCTATACAAAATATTAACATCATCATAACGGATGTTAATATGGGGCCTAAAAAAAAGAAAAAAGGCTATCGTACCGTGCGTGTGTGTGGTGGTGTGGTTTTTCAAATGAAAGGGCAGAAAATCCCGAGTTCAAAAATATAGTGTAAAATTATGGAATATACATAGAGATAAAAATACAATTGTATAGTATATTTCAGGTATTTAAAATACTTCTAGTGCCACCTATCAGCCGTGAGCAGGGACCCTTATTTTTTTAAGAATAGTATTCTTAAATAATACTCGGTCTATATTTTTAACCTTTCCGTAGTTTTGATAGCTTTTTAAACTGTATCTTGTTTACTAGGTAAGTATTTAGCCTAATTTTTAGCCCCCGACGCAAATACGACGGGGTGTTATAAGCTTGACGTGTCTGTCTGTGGAATTGTAGCCCCCAAAGGCATCAACCGATTTTGATGCGGCTTTTTTTGTTCGAAAACCAATATGAAGCCGATATGGTTAGGATGATTCTTAGCTATAAATAAAACTGTCGGTGGTTTTTAAATTTTTTTATTCATGTATTTGTTAGACGTCGGTATCACTTCAAACTATTGATTTGGAATTCTAAATTAAGATCAATTTTACATTTAAAGCATATTATTTCGTTTTTTCTGTATATTTAATTATTTATACATTATTTATCCTTTTTTTTCGTGTTATCAAACAGCAAGCATTCCGACCTTCAATTCGTGAAAAATACTAGCTTTTCACGAATGGATCACATCTCACGTCGACCGAGACCGGTCACGGTTGGGTAGAAGACGGCTCTCTCCGTCAAGTACGCCCCGACTATGCGGCGGAGGTAGAGAGGCACTTCGTGATACACGAGCGCCTCTCTAATGCAACTCCAGGGCAAGGCGTTGAACGCGTTGGCGATGTCCATGACACCGCCAACATCACCTCACCCCGGGCGACTGCATCCTCCGCCATAGCCTTCACGCGCAAGGCACTAAGTACCTATCAAACTATAGACGTACTCCTACGTCTCTTTGTCAGTTTGGCCTTTTTTTTACGTGCGGTAGCCTCCTCAGGTCTGAATGACCTCACCGGAAAAACCGGGCTTGCAGATGAGGTTGGCTTGACCCTGAGGGTTTTGGTGGGGCCCCATATTCCGTTGTCCACTAGTCTCGTTCTGTTATGATTAGTCGAGTCTCAATAAATAGGACTCAGAGTTCAATTATTTGCTACAATAAAGTGGTTTACCTTAACATACAGCCAATTTTATTTTAATACTTACTACAAATATTTAAACCAAGCAAGGTAAAGGTTCTCGACATAACATACAAAATCAAAAGGCTAAAATGGTAATGGGCAGGGCATATGATACGAGGAAAAGACTAATGGAGTATATTGGTGTCACGATGGTACCCTAGGGAAGGGAAACGTAAAAGAGGCAGACCACAAAAGATGGGATGACGATATCAGACAAGTGCCGGGAGTGATGTGGAACAGAGTGGCTCAAGAAAGAGGAGTAAAAAAAGGTTCGACGAGGCCTTTGCCGATTGGCAAACAGATCTGCAAAAAATAAGTGTGTAAAACATTCGGGAAACAGACTAAACTAAATTGTATTGCATAATTTGAATAAAGGCTATATTAGGTATTATTTCCTTTATTAAATTTAAAATACATATAAATTATATTTTAAATACATTCTATATAAAAAAAGGATTGTATGGTTTTATGAAACCACGGTAAAAGTGAAACTTTTTTCACATAGACATTTAACTAAATTAACTAAAAATAACAACATTTACATTAAACACTGACAAACAACATTTAGGTACATTAAACACTGACAAAAACAAACAAAATAGCGTGGAGCACTGGCACAAATGATTAATAGTCTATACACTACACGGTCAGCTGCTGCGAACTATAGGCGCCGCCATATTGGCCGCCAGCTGCTATGACGAGCGCCTTTCACTTTATCCCTACTCCGCGGCCGAGCGTCACGCGACATGCAACACAGACGAAAAGTTTCACTTTAAAAACAAATATATTTAAAAATATAAAAAATAGTAGCCCACCAACATCGGGTACAGGGATTATTATTATTATAAAGTTGAAATATATTTTTAGGTTTAACTGAATGTTAATGTATAACTTACACGCTTTGGGTGTGATTAATGATAATTGCTTCGAAACAACTGTTTTGTTATATTTTAGGGCCACTACCAGTGGAGTACCTTTTTTTTTTTTTTTTTTTTTTTTTATCGTGCGGAAATCCCTTCGGATACCCCCCCGCCGGCCAGCGGGGGCGGTTATGTCGGGCTTGCACCGACTAAAACCGCACGCCGTCTCGGGTCTTCCGACGCCGGGGTGTAAGGTTACTCATAAAGCATATCCCTCGCACCCCGGCTGACCCTGGGCCATCTCACCACTAACAGCATCGCTCATCCTGTCTCCTCTGAAAGCAGAGGAGTACGGAGAGCGATGTGTTCCCGCCACGTTGGGTATTGGCCGACGATCAATGCCAACCCTATGAAGGGGTGAAGGGGAAGCCATTGACCGCCACCCAGGGTGTACCGACCGCTCCGATTCCGTTCCCCCCGGACTGCAGCGGGATCGGAATCGGAGCGACACTCGAGGAGGTTACCCAACACACACCCCACCAGTGGAGTACCTAAGCCCGAGCCCCGAGCATTAATCCCACTAAAATTATAAATGATGGATGTTTGTTACTCTTTCACGCAAAGACGGCTGAACGGATCTGGCTGAAATTTGGTACCGAGATAGATTATAGTCTAAAATAACACATTGGTTACTTTTTATGTACTTTTTATTTATATATTTTATACTTTCATCGCCTACGCATCACATGTCTGATTGGCGCTACTTTCAAACTGCCTCTAGCCTTATCCACTCTTAACACTCCATACAGCAGTCAGCATGTCAGCAATCGCATCTCGGTCGCAAGCAGCCGTCTTTTATGAGCCGCCTTTAAGGGTCAACTAAAAATATAAATTGCTTCCTTGAATTAGTATTTCGACTATGTACTATATTGTAATATTAATTGTCCTTTGGCAACACGAAGTACATGGTAAACATTGGTAATTTGAGTTTGTATATATGCTAGTTTATTAGATGTTAGCATATCTAGCAGAACTCCTGAATGTTGTTAACTACCGAGGCTGTATACAAGTGAACACATAATAAGATAGAGAGCAGACGTAAATGACTAGATGTAAATGATTAAAGGCGTACCGATCAATTGAGTCCTAGGCTCAAAAAAAAAGCACACAGGCACTAAGTACCCTTTTTTTTTCGTGCGGAAATCCCTTCGGATACCCCCCCGCCGGTCAGCGGGGGCGGTTATGTCGGGCGTGCCCTGCGCTTGGTTGCCCAAGTCGTTCTTTCCACTCCACCACGATGGCCTGGCGGAGCTGAGACTGCACGGCCTCAATTTCTCGAGGTTCGGGGTTCCATCCCTGCTCCCGCGCCTCCTTTCGCCACTGGTATAGTTGCGAAAGGGCTCTCGCCTCCAGGTCCCATGGCGGAGTTCCGGCAAGGAGACTCGCCGCCTCGAAGGAGATCGTGCGGTACCCGCGGATGACCCTGATGGCCATCACCCGCTGCGGAGCGCGCAGCATCCGCACACTTCTGGCCTCAGGGCCTCCGCCCATATTGGGCACCCATGCAGGGCCATGGACCGCACGATCCCCGCGTAGAGTCTCCTGCAGGAGTCATCGGGCCCATTCATGTTGGGCAGCAGCCGCGCCAAAGCGAGAGCTGTGCCCTTCAACTTGGGGGCCAGACTTCGGATGTGCTCTCCGAAGTCCCATCGGCCGTCGAGCACGAGCCCCAAATATTTCATTTGAGGCTTGATGCCGATGCGATTACCTCCCACGATAAGACTGGATCCCTCAGGTGGCTTGCTCCGAGGCCCATGAAAGAACAGGGCTTCGGTTTTATGCAGAGCCACCTCGAGACCCAGCCGCCGGATCCGCTCCACGACTTGGGCAACCGCGGTCGTGGCCTTCAAGGTCGCTTTGCAGTACGTAGCCCCGCACGCCGTCACGAGCGTGTCGTCTGCGTAGCACGTGACGGCGGCACCGTCTGCAAGCTCACCACGAAGTACCCAGTCGTATCCGATGTTCCACAGGAGCGGCCCCATGACCGATCCCTGCGGAACACCGCACGACATCTCACGTCGACCGAGACCGGTCACGGTTGGGTAGAAGACGGCTCTCTCCGTCAAATACGCCCCGACTATGCGGCGGAGGTAGAGAGGCACTTCGTGATACACGAGCGCCTCTCTAATGCAACTCCAGGGCAAGGTGTTGAACGCGTTGGCGATGTCCAGGGACACCGCCAACATCACCTCACCCCGGGCGACTGCATCCTCCGCCATAGCCCTCACGTGCAAGGCACTAAGTACCTATCAAACTATAGACGTACTCCTACGTCTCTTTGTCAGTTTGGCCTTTTTTTTACGTGCGGTAGCCTCCTCAGGTCTGAATGACCTCACCGGAGCTAACGGTGAAGTGGATGTGTCGGACTTGAACCGACTTAAACCGCACGGAGTCTTTCGTGTCCGCCATTTACCTTACGATCTTGACGGCCAGCACCCGCAAAGGGGATCGCAAGAATGCAACGTTGTTGACCGTTAGGTTCGCCGCTAATCTGGGGCTGCCGGGTTGTAAGCGCGGCGAACCTACACGCGAAGTCTCATCGCCCATCGAGTTCGGGCCCCAGGTACTTCATCGAAGGCTCGATTCCGATGCGTACACCCTCCTACGACTAAACTAGACCCCTCAAGTGGTTAATTCTGAGCCCCATAGAAGAATAAGACCTCAGACTTGTGGAGGGCCACCTCGAGACCCAGCCACCGATACGTCCAACGACTTGGGTAGCTCCAGCCGTGGCGTCTGGCCACGCGACGTCACAAGGCTGTCATCGGCATAGCCGGTCAAGGCAACACACTCTAAAAGGACACCGCGTAGCATCCAGTCGTAGCCGATGTCGCACAGGAGCGGTTCCAGCATCAAGCGGACCACCGCACTACGTCTCACCGACCGAGCCCTGCCCGGCTTGGGTAGATAACGGATCTCTCCGAAAGATAAGCCCCGACAATGTGGCGGTGGTAGAGGAGAGGCACTCCGTGATGAACGAGCGCCTCTCTGATGCAGCTCCAGGGCAAGGTGTTGAAGGCGTTGGCAATGTCAAGAGACACTGCCAATACAACAGCACCCTGGGCGACTGCTTCCTTCACCAGGGCCCACAGACGCATGAGAGGATCCACAGAAGAGTGCCCCTGGCGATAACCGAAATGGTTGTCCGCTGAATCCGGCCCTTCTTCCATAAGGTTCTCGACGAAGCCCTTCACTATTGCGCTCAAAGTTGCGTCCCTATTGGACCGCTGCGTGTCGCTAAGCTACGCCATCAGCACAACTTTGCTGCGACCTCTTGTAGGTGGTCGTCCACTACACCGGCTTCCAGTAACCACTTTGGCCGCCAGGGACGCCTCATCACTAGAGGCTGACTTCACCGTAGATTTACTGGCGCTTCGAGTTGAGCGCCGCTTTCGCTTCTGTCGCAGCTGGAAGTGCTTCGCAGCTGTGACAACTGTGGCTACTCGCCCCGCTCCTATTATTCGATGCGACGTCGGATACCAACAGGTCCTGCGCGACCGCTGCGCTTTTTACCCGATTGCGCCATAAATATTGATGAACAATATTTATGGCATAGTCGCGTCAATAAACAAAATATTACATTTGCATTGGAAATCTGTCATTTTTATATGATTGTTCATTGTGTTTTCTCATTTTTGCGCCGATACATTGTACAATATTTTGCGATATTAAAATGGAGTGGGGTGATAAAGAGAACCGAATCGCTGTGATTGCATCACACAAAGTAGGTGTGGAGCCAAATGCAATTTTTAAAACTCTCCATACGCTTGGTATTAGTAAAATGTTTGTGTACTGATTGTTCATTGTGTTTTCTCATTTTTGCGCCGATACATTGTACAATATTTTGCGATATTAAAATGGAGTGGGGTGATAAAGAGAACCGAATCGCTGTGATTGCATCACACAAAGTAGGTGTGGAGCCAAATGCAATTTTTAAAACTCTCCATACGCTTGGTATTAGTAAAATGTTTGTGTACCGGGCTATTAATAGGTACAATGAGACCTCCTTTGTTTATGACAGGAAAAGATCTGGCCGTCCACGTAGTGTTCGTACGAAAAAGGTGGTCAAACAAAGCAGTAAGGGAAAGAATTCGAAGAAATCCTGTCCGAAAGCAAAAGTTTTTTTTTAATTTTTAATTTTTTAAAGGATTATTAGTAACCGAAATTACTCCCTAACCCCTCCAGCTAAGCCAAATTGCTTGTGTTAGGAATGGGTTCACGTCGGTAGTGTAATGACCAGGATTCGAACCCGGGACCTCTTGACCGTAGGGTCGACTCCTTAACCACTAAGCTACCGACGCAAGAAAGTATTTTATCTCGGGAGATGAAGATAGCACCTAAAACCATGTCGCGTATTTTAAAAGATGACTTAGGACTTGCAGCCTATAAGAGACGAACTAGTCATTTCTTAACGGATAATTTAAAAAAGAATACGGTGGTAAAATCGAAACAACTACTGAAAAATTTAGTTTACGGATGAGAATTTTTTTTCAATTGAGCAACATTTTAACAAACAAAATGACCGTACCTATTTATGCTCACAGCTTTAAGGAAGCTTCCCAATTAGTCGACTGAGTGCAACGTGGGCATTATCCGACTTCAGTGATGGTTTGGTGGGGTATTAGCTATGAAGGAGTGACTAAGCCATACTTTTGTGAAAAAGGTATCAAACATCGGCACAAGTGTCTCAAGATACCATTCTTGAGAAGGTAGTGAAGCCCCTTTAGAACACCATGTTCAATAACCAAGAATGGTCCTTCCAGCAAGACTCGGCGCCGGGTCATAAAGCTCGGTCTACGCACTCTTGGTTGGAAACGAACGTTTCGGACTTCACCAGAGCTGAAGACTGGCCGTCGTCTAGTCCCGATCTTAATCCGCTGGATTATGATTTATGGTCAGTTTTAGAGGTACTCTCTAAAATTGACCACTTACTCTAAACGCCAAGATAATTTGGAGTCCCTGAAACAATCCATACGATTGGCAGTGAAGATTTTTTCCATGGAAAGAGTGCGTGCTTCTATTGATAACTGGCCTTAACATTTAAAACGACTGTATTGCAGTCAATGGAGACCACTTCGAATAAGCTGTTTATATTTTAAATTGTTTTATATTTATGTATAATATAAGACACTGTAAAAGTAATGAATGTTTTTTGCAATATAATTTTTTTTTCTTCGTAACAATATTTATGACAAGACAATATAACACACTGTAAAAGTAATGAATATTTTTTGCAATAGAATTTTTTTTTCTTCGTAACAATATTTATGGCAAGTCTAGGTATAATTGTTTGACACGCTCTGCGGCCTTTTTTTTTTACGTGCGGAAATCCCTTCGGATACCCCCCGCCGGCCAGCGGGGGTCGTTATGTCGTGAATCGACTAAAACCGCACGGTGTACTCCCCAAGTGTCCGTTGCCGGGCACCCTGGGTAAGCCCTCGAAAGGATAACCCCAAGGTTACCGGCGGACTTTGGCCGCCATCGCGGCCGCGCCTGATGGGGTCGGGTTTTATCCCGCTTCGGTGAGTTGGCAGGCGTGTGTAAAGGCACACACAACACGCCTCCGCCACGACCTGCTTCTGTAAGGACGGCGAGTCGGCCAACTGCCGTTCTGAGGCCCCGATCATGGAGGTCGGTAGTCCCGGGCGTAGATGAGTCTGCGGCGTCCTCGCCGCAGACTGCGAAACTCGAGGGGCAGGGTTCTCTCCCGCTCCCTCTCCGCCGTCTCTTTCGCGCGCATTACCTGCTCGCAGAAAGAGGCGGCGGCGTGCTACTTGCTCCCGTCGGAGACCATGGCCCTCACCATGGTCTCCAACGAGAGAACGTCCACGCCCAGGACCGCAACGAGATCCCGGCGTTGACTCGCCCACGCAGAGCACTCCACCAACGTGTGGAGCGCCGTGTCTTTGTCAGGATCCTCGCAGTGCTGGCACTGCGGCGTTATCTCCCGGTGGATGCACCACAGATACTTACCGAAACACCCGTGTCCGGTAACCATCTGGCACATCCGGTAGGAAAGGTCCCCATGGTCCCTCTTCAACCACTCCTTCATGATCGGTCTCACCGCCGCAATGTTTGATTCCCCCCACCTTGTGTGCTCAAGTCGCACCCTCCAAGTCTCCCATGAGTTCCTAGCGGAGCTGGGACCGCTGAGCCCTGATCTCTTGGCGCTCCGGCCTATGGCCCCGCTCCAGCGCCTCCTTGCGCCACTGGTACACACAAACTTATCGAGTAAGGTATCAAAGTGAAGAGGTTTAGAAGGTGATTTCAAATACATTGTTTCGGTCTTTATAGGGCAATCGGATGTTTTTTTTTAATTAATAATTTTTTGGTGCCGGATTTTGAGCTTGGCGCCCTGCTCGTTGTGCATTAGTTGATCCCCACAGAGTACATGGGGCTGCCGGAACCAGATGGCTCCGGGAGGATCTCCCCAGATGCGGTGCACCTGGTACCTTCCTGGGCAGACTCTTCTTTCTGTATCCCCATTTCTATTTTTCAGTTTCACGTCCTTCGTCGTGTCGTGACGCCCTCGGAACTGAGTTCCCCCCAGCCATTCATCCCATTGCCGGGCATGTGATTGGGGTGATTTTTAATAGAGGTATTCTTCCTCGCGACTTCGAAGACCCACCGGTCCTGTCAGTTCGGTTGTGGCTTGGCCGGATGGCGGTGGTCTGCTTCAGACCGTTGTTCATCACCTCTGGACATGTCCAATGGTGGTGAACCAATTCGCCGTCCGCTGTCCTTACTGTGCCTTCTGTTAGTCAGAGGGACGCGTGGAGAAACACCTCTGAAAACGACCCAAAGTAGGTTGTTCCCGCCTCGGCCGGAATTAGCCGGAAGCAGCAACACCTTTCTACGAAGAGAGATGTTGCCGCACTCGTTGCACACACCTCGGTCAGTCTGGACCTGATAATTCTTAAATCTATTAGGCAAAGGAAACCGTGAATAATTAAAGTAGCTTTAATTCGTTTCGTATCAGCTCTACTGTTTACCGATGAAGAACTGTTGTTGTTACAAATTCATGACCTGAGATAGATTACTTCTATTGTCAGCAGGAAAGTTTTAAACACGCCCAGTTTTAGCTAATAATAGTTCTGAGAATTATATTAATTATAATGCTAGGCGATGGCAACGGATATAATTTTTTTTATTACGAAACTAATAAAGAAGTTAATACAGTATCTTTAAGGTATATTTATAGTAAACTTATGTTAATTCCTCTTTTTGAATATATCAGAGTCAGCGCTGCACATGGATCTCTCTAAGGTATTACAATGAGTGGTCTTGCGTCTCCCCGGTCCAACGGCTCCCGTGCACTTTGAGTAGGTAGTCGATTCAGCTAGTTTATGGGATTCCCACGGCACTTCCAATCCATGGTCGCCACTCGAAAAAAACTAGACATGTTTAAATAATATCTTTACTTGTGACTTTGTGAGATGTCACTTCGATGAAACCGAACGACAAAAAACTAACGAGTTTATTCAAAATAAAAAAATTGTAATAAAAAAATTAAACCGACTCCAATAACCAAAAAGTTCGGTAGTAGTTAGTTAAGGTAAATAGGGTAGGTCCACTTACACTACATCATGAGTCTCCCCGTGCAGGCGACAAAAATGTGTTAACGTGAGTGAGGTCTCCACGTCTCCAGTAAAATACAACCGATCACGTGTGGGTATATTGTGAGTTCATACGGGTAGACGACCCTATTGAACTTGTGGTGATGCTTTATAACGACGTGTTTCGGGCTTGGCACGGACTTCAACACTCTTACGTGTTTATCTTTGGGAATAAATCTGTAATTTAGTTATTTTACACTTTTCAATGCCTTTTCTTTTATGGTTATTCAAGTAATTTTTTTATAATTAATTAAAATTAATTAATTAAATTTACTAATTTAAATAGTTTATTTAACGCATTTTAGTGAATGTTACTCAATACCTGAAGATTGTTACCGGTATCCCATCTCGGAGTTTGGGGATCGCTTAATCCTTCACCTAATTTTAATTTGCCTTATACGGCTTTTATGGGAGCGACTGCCTTCTGATCTTTCAACCCTGAGAGGACAACCTGCACCAGAGTCTTGTCCGTCAATCAGTACGAGTACCAGCATGCAGGTGAAGTTGACTTTCTAGCTCAGTGACTGATGTAGACGGTGCCCCGCATTGCAGGGCTCCTATTTCTTCGTGCTTTGTCACGAGTACCTAACCTAATCCGAAGGGTATACACTTCTAACCTAATCTTTGCGTGTCGGTTGCGCTGTTTTGGTAACTCCACTCCACTCTTTTCTCCACTCCACTTTGCACTATATCGATGAGTATACATAAAAAAATAGACACAGACGAACTTTGAACCTCCTTCCTTTCGAAGTCGGTTAAAAAGAGTTTTCCTAGATGTCTATACTAATTGCAACTGTGAATAGGGATTTTATAAAGTATATTTATTAGAGAGCATGTACTATATTCATCTATTTGGATAACAATGTTTATTAAAAGGTGTGGACATCATTTCATACGGACTTTATTATTTGTTAGTGAGTAAACCAGCGACAGAATTACGTAGCAACGGACAGATTTAAACGAAGTTTAGTTGTCGCTGCCCATGCCGGAGGGAGAAAGGCCTGAGATAGGCGTGTATACGTGAACCAACGTAAGGATGCTATTTATAGTCTGGCAAACAAACAGCCCGTCTTATAGTAAGGTGCATTCAACCATCATAGGTGCCTACACGCGATCGAACCCGAATTTTGACGTGTTGCCGATCCGCGGCATAAGAAGCGTACTTATTTCAAATTCAATAATTATTGAATGTCTAATATTTCGATGAAGTATTAGCAAAATAATCTTTAATGGATCCTTTGACGGAGCATAAGGTAGCATTCAATTTATGGTTCGAGCAAAAATTTATGATTTTGATATGAGGTAGACATTTTAAACCGATTTTATTTTCAGCTACTTTTCTTGTTTTGAAATTCCTACGGGTTTCACCCCACCGGTGCCGGCGATGAAGTGGGATGTCGGAATTGAACCGACTAAAACCACACGGTGTCCTTCCCAAGCGTCCATTGCCGGGCACCCCGGGTACGCCTTCGAAAGGATAACCCCAGGGTAACCGGCGGACTTCAGCCGCTAACGCGGCCTCGCCTTAGGGTCGCGTCGGTGAGTTGGTGGGCGTGTGAAAGTGAAGGACGACCTGCGGCAGCCAAGAGTCAGCACTTAGCTTAGCATCCGCCTGGCGTGTCGCGCTGGAACCAACCGCTGCACGACACGCCTCCGTCTTGACCTGCTTCTGTAAGGACGGCGAATCAGTCGAATGCCGTCCTCAGAACCTGATCATAGCTGTCGGTGGTCCTGTGCGTAGACAAACCTGCGGCGTCTTCACCGCAAGCTGTGGAACTCAGGAGGCAGGGTTCTCTCCCGCTCCCTATCCGCCGCCTCTTTTGCACGCATTACCTGCTCGCAGAAGGAGGCAGCGGCGTGCTCACCATGGTCTCCAGCGAAAGAACGTCCACGCCCAGGACCGCAACGAGAGAGATCCCGGCGTTGACTCGCCCACGCTGGGTACTCCACCAATGTCTGGAGCGCCGTGTCTTCACCGGGATTCTTGCAGTGTTGGCACTTTGGCTTTGTTTCCCGGTGGATGCGCCACAGATACTTACCGAAGCAGCCGTGTCCGGTAATTATCTGTGACATCCGGTAGGAGAGGTCACCGTGGTGCCTTGTAGTATATTTAATCTATGTTCATATGAATAATAACCTTTTTGTTGTATTCTTCATTGTCTCTGTTTGAGTCTTAATATAATAAATTTTAAATTCATTGACAGGCATTCCTAACAAGAAGATTAAAAATTCAAAAGATCATATTCGGACGACATTCTTGGGAGAGTCATGAAGCTATAAACATGGATAAGAAAGGTGTATCTGATGGAAAAGACACCTTAGTTTAATCATACCTTAAAGTCAAATGAGTGTCAATACTGGACTTCATAAATTGCTCTAGTAGAGAGCATTCTAATATCTCTTCTGTTCTAACAAATCTATAACAAGAGGCTACTGCAGTTCTTAACACGTTTCCTCAACTGTTGCGCGTTTCCTCACTGTTGGCCAGTGGCTTAATAATTTGAAGATTTGAATCTTACTATGAACTGTTTATAAACTTATAGTGATATTATTTAACAGATTTAGATCGGAAAAAGAGAACATCTAGGACGGGACTTGAACCCGCGACCAGTCCCTTACAGGGGGAATGCTCTGACCAACTGAGCCACCTAGACACGTCCCAGATATTCGAAATTCGCCGATATATCATATACGTCTTAAGACGACGTCGGAGCCATCTACCGTAATTCTTGCGAACTACGGAAACAATGAATAATATAACAGTCATTTTTAAACATTGTTTTTTTTTTGTTTCAAGTCCCGTCCTAGATGTTCTCTTTTCCGATCTAAATCTGTAGAAAATAGTAAGCGTACAAAATGCCTAAAAATTTAATTGAATGATATTATTTAAGTTTGTGTATTGTGATGTGAATTGTGGACATTATATATATATAAATACCCCCTTAAAGTCTTCATTTTCTCTCCTCCTGCATTCCTTTCTTTTTAATCTGGCGTACGCTATCCTGTATAGGATAATGTTACGTTACAGCCTCTCCAACCACTCCTCCATGCCTCGGTTGCTCAAGTCGCACCTTCGATCTCTGGAGCTGGGACCGCTGGGCCCTGATTTTTCGGACCTATTTGCGCCATTGGTACAACGTCGCAACGGCCCTCGCGTCCAGGTCCCATGGAAGTCCCAGGTCTCCGCTAGGGGACATGCCGCCTCGACGGAAATCGTGCGACATCCTCTTATGACTCTGATGGCCAGTATCTTCAACGGGCTGTGCGTCTCGGGCCGCCAGACGTTCCGTCCATACAGGGGTCTCGTATAGTCATGCTTCGCACGATCCCCAGAAACAGTCTCCTAGTGGTAGCGTTGGGTCTCTTCATGTAGGGCATCTGCCGCGAGAGCGCGATCACAGCATCCTTCAGTTTAGGGACCAGACTTCGGAAATGTGGCCCGTAGTCCCATGCATCGGCTATCGAGTACGAGCCCCAGATACTTTATCGAGGGCTCGATGCCGATGCTAACGCCTCCTACGGTTATGCTGAATCCCGCAGGCGGCCGCCTCCGAGGCCCGTGAAAACACATAGCTTCGGATTTGTGAAGAGCCACCACCTCGAATCTCAGCTGCCGTATTCGACCCACGACGCACCTATCCCACATATATTTATTACTCTATTCATGAAAACTATATCATTTTTTACTAGGTATTGAGTATAAGAAATAATGCATTCACAGTACACAGTACAATAGTACTGTTATGATTGGACGATAAAATTTCCAATAAGCTCTCTTTTAAACTTAACTTAACTTAACTGGCGAATCGTGGGTGTGTAATACACCTCTGCCTACCCCTTCGGGGATACAGGCGTGAAGTTATGTTATGAAGTTATGTCTCTTTTAAATGTGGCGGACTCACAGCAGCTTCAACCTCTTTAAAGAGAAGTCATGGGAAAATATTAGTAGGGAGTACAAAAAACGATAATCATAAATATTTTATTCAGTACTTGCGTGGTTTTGCAACACGCAAAAGGTACATTTTAGGTTATAATACCTGTTAGGCTTTATCGAAGGGAAATTGAATGATGTCACGGACGACGCCTCGTACCTACATAAATGTACGTTTAGCTAAGCAAAACATATTTAACGACGAACTTAAATTTACTCCTCACATCATTTATATTCAAACATGATAATGTTTATCAATTGACGGTATCGGTCAAATACTTGTTTATCTAATGTTATGTCGTCTTTCAGAAAGTTTAAATATAACATTTCGTTACATTCATACACTAGTCTGATAAGAAGTCAAGGTTTAACTGACTTTTTAAATAAATAGGTCATGAATATGCTGTACTGTGAGCAGTACTGTGAGCATTGCTGGAAAACTTTTTTCAAAAGAAAAAAAGAAACAAGTACTTTTACTTCATTTTCAAAATTAAATTCTTCTTTCAGCAGCTTTATGATAAGATTATATCATTTCCAAATAATAATTATTTAGAAAATCCAAAGGTCACATGTCCCAGGTTTTAAAGAATGTTAAATTTACATGCCAGTGTCGTCCCCGTCCCCATTTTGTGGGCCCAATACCGAATTCAAGTCTCTACTTAGCCAGTTATCTGAAGATAACAACAAAGTTGAACATGTTTTATGAAATTGTTGGTCAAGTAAGAAGTGTTTTGACTCATTGCCCCATGAATCCATGCCACTTTGTTAAATATATATTCGTGTTGCTGCAAGTAGTCTAGATGTTAGTCATACGAATATATAGATATTAAAATAAACAAGGTAGATATTAGTACCTAATACTCAAAATATTATCACTTCTTATTTCAAGTCAACAATAATAAGACATTGAAATTCTTTGGGTCTGGGGGTGATTGGTGGAGCCGCCTGTCACCGTATCACCCTAGCAGAAGCAGGGAACAAGACGGGACACCGTGGTTCCCAAATCCGAGGGCCGTCTCGAAATCGGAGATGGCCCTAAGTCAGCCGGGTGCGAGGGAATTGCCTTATAGAGACACTTTACACCCCAGCGTGTGAAGTGCCACGACGGCGCGGCGTGCGGGTTTTAGTCGGTTTAAGTTCAAACATAACTTCCCTCACTGGCGGGGGGTATCCGCTGAAGACCTGAGACGGCGTGCGGTTTTATTCGGTGTGACGACGTAAGTAATCGAAGTAAGTCGATCTTAACCGTACTCTCTTCTTCCCGAAGTGCCTACCAAAACGCCGTTTTACTGTACATACAGAGCAAGTTAAATAAAAACTTGTAAACTAAATATAGATGGCAACAAATTTGACACTGATGAGGTTGCTTGGTGTCACTACAGAGTTCCTATGAGCACCTTAAAGCTCTATCATCAGATCAGCACCTTGTCATCATAATATTGTATTGTCACGCGATTTACACGTGTAAGTATGCAAAATTTCAGCTCATTCGGTGACCAGCAAGTGGATCAAATTTAATTTGCAAGACTTGATGACAAACATCGGGATAGGTGAAGTTAAATATAAGCTTATAATGACACTTGTTCCTCTTGTTTCGTTCTGAGTATATTGTACTGATTTTCCACAATTTATGTTCATTTCAAAATAGTTTAAAGTAGTTTAAAGATTTTTTTTTAGTTTAAATTTTCAAAAATATGTGCTAATGTAACCTCTTCCGAATAAAAGTAGTTACTTTGATTCAGTTACCACCTGGAGGAGTTCTCCTATAATTTTGACCAAATTATTTACCTTAATACGTCTTATTTGTTGTTTCGAAATTGATACAAGAAATATTGAATCTTAATTACGTCATTAACGTGACCTAATGTAACCTGATAAAATGTAATAAAATATAACTGTAAACCGTTTTCTATACAAATAAGGCGTCGCCATGAAATTCAGGCCATTCTCGCTCTGGTTTTAAAAGGTGCAGCTTCAGGGTCATCAAGCAAATATAGAAAGCGTTGCTTTCACGTAAACTCGACGGGTAGCAGCGGATACGATTTGACATATGGTATAACCGCGTTGTTGACCTTTCGCACGATGTGAACGTTGATGAAATACACAATGCAGTTGACACAAGGTGAAATTTTGTACAAAGTGAACGGCTTGGCTTAAAGTAAGGATGCTTGGTGAGGACACGTTAGCCCGCCAGGAACCTTGATTGTTTTTTCGTTTCTTCTGCACTGTTGCTCAATTCTACTGTTAATGACTGCTTAATCACAACACTAACCTTAGATAGTAATAGTGTTTACCGCTTTAGCAGTTGTTAGATATAAGCTTTGACTTGTTAGTGGCGATGTCAGATCATATCGTAATGAAACTCCCTAGTTGCGAGCTTTTCTGCATTTTTAATATAATTTGTGTGCGATTGGATTATCACAACTCGACATAAAAAAAACCGGTCAAGTACAAGTCGAACTCGGGTGCCGGGATTCCGTACCTGCCTATTATACAGCTATAATAAAATTGATACCTATCGCAATATTTTCTTTTATAATCTTTCAGGCAATAGCACCATTTTATTTATTTACTTAATTTGAGGCTGGTGCCAAGTAAGCTAGACCTCTTAATTGAATGGGCGCCCATACAACTCAGAGGCCTATCTTAATTGGGATCAACTATGTCTGTATGGGGAGTTCAAAATTGGGGGCCACCCTTTAATGTTGAACTTTTTTATTTTTTGGAATTTTTCCTTTATTTGTACAGTAAGACCTTGCTTTTTGTCAAATTTGGTTATTTTAGGTCAACGGAAACCAACCACCACGGAACCATTTAGGTTTTGGACCCAAAACCTACAGGGTACTTCGGGTCGAAATAGAATTGTCAAATTTAGTTAAAAACAGTCTTACAGAACAAGTAAAGTGAAAATTCCGAAAAATAAAAAGTTGTAAGTTAAGGTAAATTTTGGTACCTACTTACAAGTTTTCGCAAAAATCTAAATTTAAGAGTTCCTTTTTTACCTTTTGAGGCACGGAACCCTAAAAATTGTCTTGTCCTTAAGTTTATTTTATGATTTTTCCATTCATTATGCTTTGAAATAAAGAAAAGCTGCCTATAATTCAGTGTTTGTTTAAAATTTTATGGATTTCGAACACTATTATCAGGACAATCTAAATCTCTCCCGGGCGCAATTCGCCATGTCCTTCGCGAGCGTTACATGCTCGCAGGAGATGGATTATTATCCCTTCGGGGATATAGGCGTGAATTTATGTTATGTTATAAGTAGTGTAGGTTGTACAAGTAGTATGTACCTTGAGTGTATGCATACCGGCTAGCTTATCCCAGCGGCCATTTTTCAGTTATCTGGTGCTAAAGATAGGTTAGGTGCAGGTGCTAAAGGCAGGTTAGGTTACGTGCTAAAGGTCTCGTAACCGGAGATGGCCCTGGTTCAGTCGGGGTGCGAGGGAAATGCCTTGGGTTACCTTACAGCCCGGCCCAGAGAGCCCAGAGAGGGCGTGTAGTTTTAGTAGGTTCAAGTCTGAGATAACCTTCCCCGCTGGCTGGCGGGCAGGTACCCGAGGGGATTTCCGCACGGAAAAAAAAAATGGTTAGGTGCTAACGCTACATACCTACACTACTTTATCCCATATATTTTATTCTTGTAAAAATAAGTGAGTTCTGGTGAGTAACGGTAACTTGATTGCGTAACTGGGAGCAAGGATATTATTAATAATAACATTAAGGCGGAGGATCGGGTGCTATGGCGTAAAATGGGAGAGGCCTATGTCCAGCAGTGGACTGCAATAGGCTAATTGATTGATTGGTGAATATGGGATCTTACTCTATTGCGAGAAATTGAGAGCGGCGCATACTCGCAGATTATATTATTATGGATAAAGTTTTGCACGTACTGTCTAGATTTATGATCTATATGTTTATGCCAACCGATCCAATATATAAATCTTTCAGCTTTTAGAATGCACGGCATATTATTGCTAATATATGATAATCTATAAAGATCATAGATCACGTAGGTAGCGTCACAACCTCGACTGTTATACAGCCTTCAAGTCTCCTTACCGTTTGAGTGTCGCGAGGTAGCATTGCGAAAGTTGACAACACCGTACGTGAGTAGATTGTAGAGGATTCACATTCTTGTTTCGTCGCATTTCTTAAGCATTTCAGTGTCCATTCTAAAAATAATGGCTACGGTCAACGTTAAATTAGGAATTTTATTAAACAACTTTATAACCGTTTGACTGGCATTCAATCGAAATTGAAGTGCCTTATTAGCCATTATTTATACTAGATGGCTGTAAAGATAGTTGGGCGAGGCATTAAAGTATATTGAATATAAAAATACGTGGTAAGCTACCGCTAAGGAGGCAATAGCAGCTTATATGATATTGTAAGGAACAGTGAACAGTCGTGCGCACTGTGCGCAGACAATAATTAAGTTTGTAACGTCCAGACGGTTTAGCTTTGTTAATGGGTTCGGTAATAACAATGTGATATTACGACCCACTCAGGGTTCCTACACCAACACGAATTATACACGTCAAACAAATGGGTGCTAGAACAACAAGGTTATGGTAACTTGATTGCGTAACTGGGAGCAAGTATATTATTATTCGAGTATTCTTAAATAACTAAATACTCTAAATAAACTTCTGAAAGATTTCTCATTACAATTATGATTTTGTAACATAGTTGCGTTATACTCTGTAAGGGCGAAGTTCATTCTGGGAGACCTTGAAGTTCCACATTTTGTGACGAAATATTAAAGAATTTATATGGTCTCCGATAAATATATCGTACAGCACATTACTAGTCTTATTACTTTATTTACATTCACAAAATATACTCGGGTCGGCTTCTTCAAAACTAGCTTCGGCTGAATATCAATATTTCCGCAGAGCAACGCTATTATATCTATAAACTGGTCTATCAGAATGTCTACGTAAGTTTACTAATTTCCTATACAGAATTCACTGGTGTTATATTTATCAGTTCAGTATTTAATAATAACATTATTATTAGTAAATAATTTTTATTGGTATTAAAAGTACGTTACATTGTTTTGCCGCTGTTTGAGGTGTATATCGATACTTGTTACAATAATAATACCTAGAAGACAATGACCTCCTCAGTGATCGACAATACGGGTTCCGCCGAGGACGATCCACTGGGGATCTCCTAGTGTATGCCACGCATGTATGGGGCGAAGCCATCGAGAAACACGGCGAAGCTCTCGCTGTGTCTCTCGACATCTCGAAGGCTTTCGATAGGGTCTGGCACGCTAGCCTTATTAGCAAGCTTCCATCCTACGGGCTCCCTGTGAGTTTGTGTAGCTGGGTAGCTGATTTCCTGAGGGAACGGTCTATTCGAGTGGTCGTTGATGGCTGCTCCTCGGACCTATTGGCTATTGATGCCGGGGTACCGCAGGGGTCTGTTCTTTCCGCAACTCTATTTCTGCTGCATATTAATGATCTGCTCAAACCCGGTATCATTGGGTATGCGGACGACAGCAGTTGTGGAAAGATACCTATCCAGTTCGCGAGCTACAGGCGCTGAGACGCTATCTCTGAGAGGGGCCATGATAGAGCGCATGAACCTGACACTTCAGTCAGTGTCTGACTGGGGTAACTCCAACCTCGTTAGGTTCAATGCCTCTAAAACTCAGGCGTGTCTTTTTTCCGCGAAAAGGAGTCCTTTCGCCCTGACTTCGACTCTCCGAAATGAATCCATACCAATATCCGATCATCTTGAGCTCCTCGGCGTTCACCTAACATCTGCTCTTAATTTCGGTCGACATAGAATCCAAGGCTAAAGTTGCTGCAATGAAGCTGGGCATCCTCTCTAAGGTGAGACGGTACTTCACACCTGGACAGCTTCTTATTTTATATCAAGCACGGGTCCGATCTTGTATGGAGTACTGTTCACACCTATGGGATGGATCAGCCCGCTATCAGCTGGATACTTTGGACACCATCGATCGACGCGCCAGGAGACTCATTGGCGACGACGAGCTAGTTAGCAACAAGCTCCAAAGCCTTGAACATCGTCGCAACGTCGCCTGCATATCGGTGTTCTATAGGATTCATTTCGGAGAATGTGCTCAAGAACTGCATGACCTCATTCCCCCAGCTCCATTTCACCATCGGACAACTAGACGCGGGCAACGTTTTCATCCCTTCGTTGTTGATATTCCACCAATCCGCACCAAGCGCAACGCTTCCTCATTTATTATGCGGACAGCGAGGGAGTGGAACTCTTTGCCTGCGTCTGTGTTCCCCGATTCTTATAATTTGGGGACCTTCAAGGCGAGAGTGAATAGGCATTATTTGAGTTTGCGTGTACCATCCTCGACTGCATCGTCACTTACCATCAGGTGAGATGCAGTCAAACGCACTCAAATTTTTAATAAAAAAAAAAAAAAAAAAAACCATGGAAAATATAACCTGCCTCCTGACACCTACTAGTATAATAAACGGTATCACGAGAGTCTTTCTTCAGAGTCCGTATTGTTTATTAAGTACCTTTTTTTTGTGCGGAAATACCTTCGGATACCCCCCCGCCGTCCAGCGGGGGCGGTTATGTCGGGCTTGAACCGACTAAAACCGCACGCCGTCTCGGGTCTACAGACGCCGGGGTGTAAGGTTACCCATAGAGCATATCCCTCGCACTCCGACTGACCCTGGGCCATCCGCAGTGTTCCCTCTGATAAGAGCGGAGGGGTACCTGGAGCGACCACTCCCCCCGCGGGCCTTACAGGCCCGCCATACCCCGACCCCCTCGTGCAATGGGGTCAGCTGGCCCTGAAAAGGGCCGGTTGGTCAGACTCTTGGCCGTTGACGTTGACGCCAGCTACTCCAGAGGAGCAATCAATGATACGTCATCGCCCACGTTGCCCAGGGTGCACCAAGGAGGTGATCCAACCAGTCGCACCCCTGTTTATTAAGTACCTAACCAGATAAAATAAATAATAATGTGTAAATTAGGTACACAAGTGGTACCAAATTTACTTATACAGTACGCTGGGCTACATATATTGGTTAGCAGTACACCCGCGGTTCTGACATCAGGATGGCGGGTGTACCTAATTTTTTAAACAACGGGTTTTTGTACGGGTGTAGGTCACAGATTTTCAAGAGAGTTACGTAAAGGTACACAGAAAGTACCAAATAACTGTAATAAATTTAGGCAAATCTGGAAATTACACCCGCCATTCTGATGCACACCAACCAAATAACACCATCATAAGGCTTTAAGTTTATTGTTGTTTGCATCGATAACAAAACGGTTCCCGTTAGTGGTGTAATGGATGGGATGGGATACAAACCTGTAATGTGCAATTAATTGAGAGTCCAACGCTTATACTATTGTGCCACCGTCTCTCGTTGTAATTTGAATAAGATGTCATCACTATATCACATCTCAACGTTGAGTTCCTACGCACATATTTACATAAAAAGGCCGGTTTCATTCGTTCATCCCAGTTAACCTTGTAGCTTACTGACTTTAATCTCTGATAGTCACTTTCAAATCGTTACACGCCGTGCAATTAGTGAATGGAAAGGGAAAGTAATATAATTATTTTTATTGCAGGAAATAAGCACTTATGAAATGCGACCTTAGTGTCAGATAATTATCAAGTTCGGGACTATTAATCTTCTTCTAAGGCAACGTGATGCCTGTAGGAATCGTGTTGCGGAATCTTGTTAAATATCTATACCTCACTGGAGTTATTGTTCACCACTCATTGTTATAATTAGTCATTAATAATCTGTCTTCTCAGCGTTGGTTGTATGATTAATACACCGAGATATTAAACAGCAGCTGGTCGCACTAACAATGCGTTTTCTAACAGTGTAGCTGTTAATACTTGGGATTGGTTCGTTCGCCATAGTTCCACTGCTCACTTCCATGATGGTACTACTGCGAATTTTCTTTCGCATTAGTACCATTTATACGTCATAATGAAATTATGGAACTACTGCGAATACTTAAATTAGAATTCTCAATTGTACCATTATGTAAATTATCGATGGAATGGTAAAAAGAAGCATTCAATAAATACTCACGCCTGTATTGTATATCCTCGAAAGAGAAAGCGGAAGTTAATACCCATTTCACCATGTTTTCGGTCCCATATAAAAGGAGTTCATCATGGGCTGTCTGTATACTTTCAAAATGGAATACAGCCCTATCCCTTAGTCGCTTTGTAAGAACTTTGCGGGCAGAGATAAGGTCCTTGTATTCTACTTTGCCGGTAACCGCAAGACATTATTGATTGGTAGTCAATACCTGTTTTTGCATTACATATACACACACATATAGTCACACGTCTATTTCAATGTAGGTAGAGACAACATATTTCCACTTGCAACGATACGCCTTTTGCTTCTTGTACTTTCATAATTGTTTTGATACATGCACGCCGGTTGCAGGTCCTCGATCTGATTGACATACGTACACCTAGGTTACCTATACACCCTTATAAATGTATTTCGTCTTTTCCGCGTTCAAATATAATAAAACGTGACATTATTACAAGTTATATCATATAAAGAGCAAGTTTGCAAATATACTCATATATACTCGGTAGAACTATTCAGGTTATAAAACTGAATAACCAGCTAATTATCAAATATGTAATTATATAGAGGTTTGTAATATACCTGATCAATTTGTATTTAATTTATGTTTATTCCTCTTAAATGTCAAGTTGTTGTGTATATTTATTTTATTAGACACATACATAATATTTGAACCTGCTATCTTCCGCGTTGAAACTGGCGGAAATCTCTAAACCAGAAAAAAGAGAATGGGGTTATAAGGTATACGAACGACATGGGTTTATGTAGTAAAAATACCTCGGGGTTATCGTAATTGCCGTCTGTTTAGGTAGGCATCGATTTCACATGACAATTGCTCGAGTAGTTATTTCAGGCACTGGGTGAATGGCCTAGACAGTCAAGGTACAGACCAGCTGAGTGGTGAACCGTCGATCAGTTCAAGGGCGTCAGGTGAATGCCACTAGTCAGGTTTTTTACCACCAAAACCAGCTTACGTACAACAACGTAGCGACGGGTCTTTTCGAAGCCGGAAGAACACTGAGCGTTGCTAATATATTATAATCTAACAATGTTGATGCAGCCTAACTGAGGAAGTCTTAGTGAATAAGTTTACTGAGTATTATCAGTATGATAATACAACCATTATAGTTAATGCATTCATCGGGTCTATGGTTATTAGAAATTGATTTATTTAACAATAAAACTAAGAATATCTTTTATCTGTATATCCCCGAAGGAGTTAGGCAGAGAATTAATAAACAAAATATTCTTTTCGGTCCCCACGTAAAAGGAGCAGGAGCCTATGCCAGTAACCGGGCACTTTTTCCTGACTTCGAACTGTTACGAGACATTCTTAACAGAATACCCCAAACAATAAATGTTTCCTGTCCCGAGATTCCAATCCGGGACCTCGTACACAGCACAACAGTAAAAAATAATCTTATGAGCCATTACAAATCTCTTTTACCTTTACTGAGATTAATTTTTATTTCACAGAAATAGTAGTCGAGTGCTTTTAACACCATAGAACATAGAATAGACATATCTTGAAGCTCTTAGAGGAAAATAAAATAAAGAAATTCTTGGTATAAGATAACAAGTTACACCTGCGGGGAGCACGTATAACTAGCTATAGCTAGTGCAAAGCGTAAAACCTTTGTTCTCGTCCATAGCCCGTCTACGAAAAATTATCTTTTTACTTTTTTGCCGAGTCGCTCCCGGAGCGGACTGCCCGAGCAGGTAGACTGCTGAGTATAATACACGTTTATACTATACGTACACGTTAAGTTAACGTTTCTAGGACAGAGTTATATGTTACCTACGTTCTATTTCGAACGTGTTTGGTTAGCGGATTTTAAGTATTCATTAAGCTTAATAAAAAATATAAAAATATCGCTTTTAAAGCGGAGCTGTCTTAATACCTTGCAATTAAAAGACCAGGCCGTGGTTGGATTTAATTTGCATATTATTGGAATTGGAAACTACCTTCCGCCTCAAGAGACGAGGAAAATGAATAAAATGATTGAGTTTTTGGTGTAACAGTAACTTCTTTTTACAAGCTTTTATATAACTTGCTCGGTTAGTTTGTTAGTACGGGTCAAATTTTGGAAGCCCAATTAGAAATGAAATTCGGTGACAATGCGATAATGTGGTACTGTGAAAGTGATCTGATGGTGGAGAGTCAGAAGGTATCCATAGGAACTCCTGAAGCAAACAAGATAAACCAATCTAGTTTGGACTCATTTCTTTTGCATTGGCAAATACTCTGGTGATACAGGATATCCAGGTTCTAAAGATGCAGACGGTCATAGAAACTTCTGAACTAAACAAGATAAACCCGTCATGTTTAGGCTCACTTGATTTGTCTTGTTATGTACTTACTAGAAACTAGAAAGCTTGTTTTAAAAAGTATTTTTAAAGATTTTAGATCGGAAAAAGAGAACATCTAGGACGGGACTTGAACCCGCGACCAGTCCCTTACAGGGGGAATGCTCTGACCAACTGAGCCACCTGGTGTCTAGCCACCTAGTATCTACTAGGTGGCTCAGTTGGTCAGAGCATTCAGGGGGACTGGTCGCGGGTTCAAGTCACGTCCTAGATGTTCTCTTTTTCCGATCTAAAATCTTTAGAAAAAAAGTAAGCATACAAAATGCTTAAAAATTTAATTGAAGTATTTTTAAATTCATAATTTATTATTTTTTCGTTTACAATTTACTGTTTGAATTAATGGATATTTTGTGACAAAATAACCAGGAAATAAATCGTGTACAGCTGCGTGCGACACATTGGTCGGATAAACAAATAAAATGTTATTTATATCCTACTTCATTACATGCTACCTACTAGACTTAAGCCATAGTGCGTAAACGTAAGGTGGCCAACTTTGAAAATAATTAATGTGGGACATTCACAGTTAGGGTTACCAATTCTGGGGGTGGGGGGTGGATTGAACTTAAGTATGTGAATGGATGATGGATATTATAAAAATGCGGGATAAGCAGGACTGACTGTAAACTCAAACTTGTTTATTTATTTGATTGTATTACCTTGTAAGAACTTTATAACATCAATTAAAAAACCCTATTTTTTATAAATACATATTATGCTATACTAGCTGTTGCCGTGGCTTCACCCGCGTGGAGTCTGATCCCGTTTCCGCTTCCAATGGGAACCTACTTCTGGGATAAAATGTAGCCTGTGTTATTCCAGACTATAATCTATACCTGTATCAAATTTCAGACAGATCCGTTCAGCCGTCAAAGCGTGATTGAGTAACCAACATCCAAACATCTTCAAACTTTCACATTTGAATACGCCGCGTCCTTATGATACATAAGTGCTTAGCTAAAATGTTCCAGAAAATGTATGTGTCGTTCTATCTCTATCTCTCTCCGAAACTAACTCGTGGTAAGGCTTAAGGCGAGAGTATTCAACGACTTAATGTATTTTTGTCATAGCAAAGTTGCCAGTTTAAGCCACAGCGAGGCGCTGGCGGTGGGAGTCGTGGTTCGCGTCAATACACAGAAAGACAACGAACGTTAACTTCGGTGGTGTTGTAGTATCAACACAAATAATGACGCAACTGTTATTTACATAGAAGCTCTTCTTGTAGCACTTCAAAAAAAGGGAATAAAGCTTACAATAACTATTATATTGTAATATACCTTTCAGAAAGTCGCCCCTGTAAAAGCTAATATGAACCAAACTATGAAATAGAGATATAGCAGAGTGGACCCCGGGCACCAAGCTGCAAAATCTAGATGGGGGCCCCATATACACCTATAGGGCCCCTAAACCCATGGGGCCGTATACACTAATAGGCCCCCACACACGAATGGAGCCCGTACACCTGTGTGGCCCCATACATATACATCACTAATAGGGCTCAAGGGGTGACATAGGGCCATGGCACCCCATAGTCCTACGGGGCCCCATACACATATGTTACCCATGTGGCACAAACACCTATGAGGGCCCATGCACACATGAGTTGCACATACTGTAGTGTTCGGACTCCTTCGAACACTATAGTTAGTTGCCTGGCCATCATGCGTCAGCGATATTAAAATAAAACTGTATAATTGAATTTGAAATCAGAGTTTAGGAAAAAAAAACAAATACTTGGCGGACAGTTCGAGTCAGCGGGTGACCAGGGGCTCCGGCATGGACCCGCCGTACGAAGAGAATATCAAGAAGTAAAAAGTGGATTACGCTCAAACTCAGCAGAGCTCGCGACCCTCCCTAGTTCGTTCAGTAAACATAAACAATCTCGCGTAAAGCCCCTAAAATACGTTGAATAGAGTTATATTTATGAATAAATATCTCAATAATATGAAAATCCTTGTTATAATTTAATTATCACTAGATATTTTTATTTTTTATTTATTTATTAGGGATTTACAAGAATCGATCGAGAAAAGATCGGCAAGAAGCTGTGAAGTCAAACTCCAGACTCCACAATACCCATGGGCTCCATCAAGATTCGGAGAGTATCTTGGGGCCAAGCAAGAGGTCAGATGGTAATCGCTCCCGTAAAAGTCACAATGAACCAGTGGGCCTACCGCCCAAGTGTCGTCGATATCACAGCCGTCGAAATGTTGCGCTGGTCAAGGTCGACGGCCATTTTGTACCGCCCCATTGATAATCGATGCCGGCGCGGCGTAATAAAGAATGAAACGCTGTTTTTGACAGTTAAATAGCTGCCGCCTTAAAAAATTCGAATCGACCGCGTCTCTGAGCTGTCGTTTTGTATATTATTTTCTTTTCCGACGGTTGATTACGATGCCGATTGCACCTAACACTGGGCTACTATGGCTTTTATGGGTGCGACTGCCGACGAGTGGGTTCTGCCCTCCTATTGCACCTAACACTGGGCTACTATGGCTTTTATGGGGGCGACTGGGTTCTGCCCTCCTATTGTACCTAACACTGGGCTACTATGACTTTTATGGGGGCGACTGCCGACGAGTGGATTCTGCCCTCCTATTGTACCTAACACTGGGCTACTATGGCTTTTATGGGGGCGACTGGGTTCTGCCCTTCTATTGCACCTAACACTGGGCTACTATGGCAGTTATGAGGGCGACTGCCGACGAGTGGGTTCTGCCCTCCTATTGCACCTAACACTGGGCTACTATGGCTTTTATGGGGGCGACTGCCAACGATGGAATTTCGTCCTCCAACTCCTTCGCTTATTCCTTCCTTCTGAAACATACGAAAACAACAAACAACACAGCATAAACGTTTAAGTAGGTAAGGTAAAGATTAAAGAGTGTTTTAATTAGTCGCAGGTACAATAGGAGGGCAGAACCCAGTCGCCCCCATAAAAGTCATAGTAGCCCAGTGTTAGGTGCAATAGGAGGGCAGAACCCAGTCGCCCCCATAAAAGCCATAGTAGCCCAGTGTTAGGTGCAATAGGACGGCAGAATCCACTCGTCGGCAGTCGCACCCATAAAAGCCATAGTAGCCCAGTGTTAGGTGCAATCGGCATCGTAATCAACCGTCGGAAAAGAAAATAATATTCAAAATGACAGCTCATTGTGTGAAGTGTCATTGCATTACGGCACCTCATGAGGTGCCGTAATGAAATGACACTTCAAAGCGACGCCGTAGATTTGAATTTTTTTAGGCGGCAGCTATTTAACTGTCAAAAACAGCGTTTCATTCATTCTTACGCCGCGCCGGCATCGATTATCAATGGGGCGGTACAAAATGGCCGTCGACCTTGACCAGCGCAACATTTCGACGGCTGTGATATCGACGACACTTGGGCGGTAGGCCCACAGGTTATGAAAAGGATAGGAAGGGATAAGGAAGAAGCGCGTACCCTACGCTCTAAACTGTGAGCTTTGGATGCAACCGGGATTGGAGCTCGGATGATGATGATAATTTGTTGGGCATTCCAACTTCATCAGCAATAAAAACATCACTACATAGTATAAAACAAAGTCGCTTTTCCCGTCTGTCCCTATGTATGCTTAGATCTTTAAAATTTCGCAATAGATTTTTATGCGGTTTTTTTTAATAGATAGAGTGATTCAAGAAGAAAGTTTTATATGTATAGTGCATGCATAATATCACGCGCCGCTATTGTATTTATAAAATAACCTTTCTATAAATAAGATATTTTTTAAAATAATGATTTTCTTTAGGTAATGTATATTGTGCACTGTATCTAATGTACTGTACTTACACTGTATGTATCTGTACATAATGATTTTTAACGGAGTATTCCCGATTCCCATCAGATGGGCCGTGTGCTTGGCTGCCACTTGAGTGGTATAAATAAAATAAAAAAAAACATTATTTATTTCTTTCTTAAATCATCTTTTTTTTTTATAATTTCTATATTTCACATTTGTCAGGTGTACTGCGAGTCCTGCGATGACTTTTTATATTTGTTCATAATCTTCACCTGGCTTCACTTTACTTGTATTTTATGATTAAAATGTTATTATAACTCGTAATTAACATGTATGGATTTTATGTACTTTACGCTACTAAACTTAATAACCTATTAATTAACCCTTAATAAGCTAAAACCAACACAAGTCAATTCTTACAGTGGGGTATCAGTGGTCAACATAACACTACCTTGTAAATTAGTCTAAGGTAAGAATAATTGTAGTGTTTATTAAGGATGGACTATTTATTTATAGTCTATAACTCTGAGTTATAAGAGTTATAGTCTATTTATTTAAATCATGCTCTTTCGACTCGAGCGATAATTGTGAAAATATCACAATCGCTTTCTGTTATACAATTTAATTAATTCCATTCATAAAGTTACTTGTATATGTTAAGGCTGATAATAATTAATGTCACAAACTCATATTCATAATGGAAAACTTAGTTTTTTTATATACCACTTAGGTGGCCAACAAGCATACGACTCACCTGATGGGAAGCAGTTACCGTGGCCTATGGATGTGTGCAACACCAGGGGCGTCACACTCGCACTGCCGTCCCGACCCTGTAGAAACCTTCTAATGCCCGTCTTGAAGAACCCCATATTGTAGTCGCTTGGGAAAACCACAGCAGAGAGATCATCATTCCACAGTTTGAGCTTGCACGGAATGAAGTTTCTTTCTTATCTTAAGGTGCGCAACGTTGCCGGTTGCAACGTGTGAGGATGAATTCCCTGTCTTTGGCGAGCGGTGCGATAATAGAATGTGGTCTTGCGCATCATATGGAACAATTTTTCTGGTATGAACTCAGTGCTTCCCTATTTCAATGTGGTAATAGTACAATGGAAGCATCCATCTATTCTATTATCACATGAAGTTGCTAGGATGTATTAGGAACAAACAGTGGTAAACGCAAAACATCAATACAATCTTAAATCTAATAAGAGAATATTCATTTCAGAATCTTCGGAAGCTTGGTGCACGGTGAAATACATTTTACCGCATAAGTAAAATTTGACCTGTGAAACTCTGCTAGGCCTCTATGTCAGTGTCACCGATCCTTATGTATATTTCAGTAAGAATCCGCCGACGGCTCAGGCATCAGTCATGCTACCAAATCGATTTGTTTTATTATCTCCCTATGAATAAACATATAACAAGCAAGTTCAGTTGGTTAACAAATAACTAAAATAGGCCAGACTCATTATCAAGTTAGGTTCAAAGTTTTTATGAAATCCATTGAGGATCAATCAATAGATTCTGGTGAAAGCAAAAGATCTTGCAAGTATTGATAGATCGCTGTAAGAGCTGGTTTGCATTTTATTACGTGGTTGCGAAAGTTAGTTCTCACTAACTTTAGCCTTTGTCCAAAATTTAAATAAATACCCATTTATTCTGTCTCTACTTTCTTTTAATATAGTTACTGGGTGACCAAGCTTCGCTTGATTTCTGTTGTTCGTTTTTCAGGCAATACAACTGGGAAGCCTGCGCCAGAGCCTCATCTGTCAAGCAGCAAGTGTACCAGCTTGCAGGTGAGGTTGGCTTGGTCGCCAAAGGTCTTGGTGGAACACCCAGATACATCCAGTATAGCTATGTTTATATATGTTCAAGAACTGATTATTAATAGTATAATATCTGAGTGATCGAGCTTTGCTGGGTTCAATCTTTTAACGTTTAAAAAAAATAAAACCTAGCTAGATCGATTTATCGCCCCCGAAACCCCCAGTATACTAAATATATATGGGTCATTGTAAGTGGAGAACTACTTTTGAATACATTTTATTTTTGATATTTTTTCCGAAATAACGTTATTATCTCTTAAACCTCACCGTCTTCTTAATGTTCACTTAAATTCATTACATAAATGTACTGGATTTCGTCATAACAGTATTTCAAACATAAAAAATCTCACCCTGGTTGGTCTCTTAAACAATATCTTAACTGACTGCATTTGATTTAAAATGTAAATACAAAGAAATCTAATAAGATGTCAAAAGTAATAATTTTTGACAAAGAAAAGAATAAATAAGATATTGTTATTTAATAAGTAAAATTACATAATCTTTCATGTTCCTAAAAAAAACTACATACACATTTTCCTTACATATTTCACGACTCCTATGTATGTCTTTAAAAATAATTTTATTTACTTTTCTGGGGGTAGAACTTGGAACACAATTCATTCGATGTGAAGTTAGCATAAAGCATTTGGAGATATGGCTGCCCAGCCATACTATCAGTCATTTCAGTGATGTTATTCTGTGAATACAGCTGTGTTCCAGTGAATGTGATCTCCCCCCTGATAAGTTTAATTTTATAATATTTTGCCTCAAGGTTTCATTTTATTTCTATAATTACTGTTATTTGTACATAGATTCTCTTAACAATAGATTATATAACCAACAAATATGTTAGTTATATAAGATTAATACTGTTAAAACAATTCTTGTGTTCTCACCAAAAAATATCTACCCTGCCGTACCTCCCCTGTCTATTTTGGTACTGATTAGTGGCAGGGAAGACATGTCACGGTAGATTTCTATCCTAGTGTTATTATATATGCTATGCTTTAAAAAAAATCCTACAAAATAATTATCATGAAATGTATAAAACGCATTTATAACTTAAAAAAAAACAAATTTCTGTCATAATGCATCAGCTAGCAGTACATCTCGTCTCTCCCCTGTGTTAGTATCCGCCCTGGTCTCTTATAAAACAAGATATAATGTGTAAATTTACTGGCTACTTCAGTGTTATATAAAAATGAGTGGTTTCAAGAACAAACTTATGAAATTAGATCAATATTCTTAAATTTATCTAGGGCGGCCTCTCTGAACAAGCATGGAGCTCTTAACTTAAAATTACCTATAATACATACATATATCACAACGGCTCATTTAAAAAGAAAGAAAATTTTGCTAGTATTTTATGTAAAAAGAGTAAAGTTAATGTAATACTGGTTATGGTACTTTGGAATATGAGTGTTTTGATTTCAGATTTATATATGAGAAGACTAAAGTAATATTGCATGCAATATGTAAATTGCAGATATTTAAGATATTAACATTCTAACTCTATAAATAATTTAGCAGAAAATAATTTAGTATTTGCAAAACTAATCTACAATACAAGTGAAGCACTTACCTTTATGATGTTTTTTGCAGTGAGTTGATGCTTATATCATTAAGTTTTCATTGATTATGGAAGTTTTACCTGCAAGGAGATAGTTGACATGTAATTACATAATAAAACAAAATAACTGAAATAGTAATATTTTTTTTACAAAAAATTTGATTATAAAATATCAGCAACAATTTTAGAAATATTTGAATTAATAAAAAAGTTATGAATATTGTAGACTGGCTAATCTAGCTAGTCGTTTAAATAAGCTCAGAAAATAGGTTTGAATACATTTAAAAAAAATTGTTATAAAAAGTAAAATTCTGGAGCACATTATAGACCAGTTTCAACATTAGCCAGAAAAATGTACAAATTTATCAAATTTTAATGTTAGTGGTTATTATAAATATGTTACACCACCAACTAATAGGCCATAGGCCACGGTAACCGCTTCCCATCAGGTGGGCAGTGAGCTTCTCTGCGACCTGAGTGGTATAAAAAAAACTAATATGGCAGTGAATATAATAATAGTAAATAAAATCATATTTTACTACAACATTTCCTGCCATTTGAACTTAAATCATGTGAGTCAAATTGTTTGGACATAATTTTATGAGTCAGTTTCATATAGGGTATTTACCTGGTGTGGTATATAATAACTAAAATAAAATATCTAATTTGTTTCCTGTTATTAATAATAAATACTTAAGTATGTAATTCATATTAATTTGTGGTAAATACAACTCATTTTTGAAAATTTAACAAGTAAACAAAGCTGATTTTCCGGTAACTACTGAGAAAGGTAAACAATATTTTTAAATTGATTATGAAAATTATGTTTTCACAGTAATTATTAAGAACAACTAATTCAAAGTTAGAAAAGTTTACTTCACTTCACTTATTTTTTTTTAGCTATTGGTATCTGAAAAATTATTTTAGATATTTTAAACATTAACGATAATTTATTATAAATATATTATAATACATTTGTACTATTTAGGAAATGTCTGAGTTTTTGACTATATAGGTATACTACTCATAGTACAGTTTATTATACTAGATTCATATTTATAATTTAAAATTGTCAATTATTATTATGTTAAAAATTGTAGACCACTTAAATCAAAAACTTGAAATGTAAAGAATATTAGAACACAATTAGATAATGTCTTGAAATTAAAATTATCCCATTGCAATTCCAATTGTAATATTTCCCACTAGTAAAATATTATTTGCATATCGAATATATAAGCCTCAGATTTAGATCTTGATGCGTCAGAAACTTCGAATGGCGTGTGTAAATATGCCTGTTTACTTTAAAAGTAATTTTATCCAGCTGTTCGTGAACATATTCTTTGAGTACTCTATATGAACATCATAGTTGTCAACCTCTTTAATGTTTATATGAGCCAAAAACACCTACACTATGTGAATCAAGTTAAAGTAGAATTGCATCCGAAATGTTTAAAAGTATACGGCGACAGGTTACATTTTAAAGATTTATCGACCCATGTGGCCAGCGTTGGGCCGCTTATACTAACTAACATCCAAGGGAGTAGAGGTAACCAAAAAGCAGTTTTATGAGTTGCATTTTTTTGAATGAAACTAATACAAGTTCAAAGTCAACTAGTAACTTTAGAATCTATATCTGTTTTTCTTTGCAATCCAACCGTCACTAGAACAATGAAAACATTTTTTTTACCTTCGTTTTCGTGACTCCACGGTGCCGCTTTAGTTTCCCAGCGCTGAATATTATATTTATTCACAGCACTTATCATCACAAAACTATATAAATATTAGTTCCTAAGTCTACCATCAAACTATATTATATATCGTAATTAATTTAAATAATATAAAATACACAAGCTATGGATAATTCAAGCAGGGGTTTCAGGACATGACACAAATCACAAAACAAACCAATAGGAAAAGAGAAAAAAACAAAACGCGCTTCGCGCATGCGTCTCTTCTGCTCCGTCGATAAAGCAGTTGGATTTTGGATTTGTATTTTTAACATCAATAATAGAGTTGTGCATACTTCTGTACTCAAAAATACTACTTTTAATCGAAATGTAATGACAGAATCGATTATTGAATTTATAAAATTATTTATTGGCAGACCTAAATAGCCTTCTAAATAGGTCCTAAGTAGCCTGTAACTTTTTCATTAAAAATTAGCTGTCCCCCGCGGCTTCGCCCGTGGCATACTTCGCCCCGTGACACCTATTTATCCCAAACATGTCTGTAATTTTTTTATGCAATTTTTTAAACTTTTTTCTCTGTAAAAACCATCCTTGGACTTCAACGAACATGTAAAAAAAAGAATTGGTCAAATTGGTCCAGGCGTTGTTGAGTTATGCGCTTACCAACACATTTTGCGATTCATTTTTATATATATAGATAGTGTTCGTTTAACCGACTTCAAGAAACTAATTGTAATAGTAATGTAGCAAACTAGTAACAGTAATGAATGTACCGATTGCTCTGGCTGGCCCGAATTATATATTTTATTATAGGTGCAGCAATTTGCTTTATAAATTTTTTAGTAAATAGATTTTATTCACACAATCGAAGGTTAAAATGAAAAGGTCTACTCACATATTACACACTGATGTGCTTCTAATATCTAAAAGCTTAAATTTCATTGGCCAGTTTTATAATTATTTTGTTTAGGATAATCAAACTAAAAAGTGCATTGATATTACTTTACTTTTGTTACTTTATTGTATTGTGACTACAGCGAGAAATATTACAATTAAGAGCTTAGTACAACCTGTTCAAAATTTTAATGTATGATATATGACAGTTGGTGGTAAGTCGTATATATAAGCCCCGCATATTGATATTGCGATTGGTGGCCATCTTGGTGACGTAGTCAAAATGTCAAACAGAGAGTTTCAGAAAAGAATGTAGAACAATCAGAAAGAAAAATTAGATCTTTGACTTTGGAGGCGTTGGCGTCAATAACTACCGGATGATTGGAAGAAAGAAGTTAATCACGTGAAGAGATTTGAAGAAGAATACTGATAAAAAGAACGAATAACTGACGAATGATTTATCATCAATACGGCAGACGACAGTGAAGCAAATTTAGATTTAGAAATTATGATTCAGTAAATTTTGGAGTTATTTTAGACTTTTCATCATAAGTTGTTTTTAATGTAATAATATTTTTAATCGGTTTATTGAGACCTAGGTAATCACATTATACACATAATACTACCGGACAAAACCTAATTTGGGTTTAATGTAAAAGTGCCGGCCAGTGGAACAAAATCCTTTGTAAAATTCAATTAATCAGATCTGTGGAATAGGCCTACCGGGGACACCACGTTTAAAAAAACACGCACAGCACACTACCTCAATAGTTGGCGTGGAAGCGTGTGCATATTATGACGATTATCATAGTTTTAGTTCATCAGTTTAGATATATTTTTTAATAAATAATGGTTTAGATCGATTTTGCTCTATTGCTCGTATCATATTAGTATTAGCTCATATTACAGACACTTTTTGTTGTTATACTTACTTTTTCCGATGGATGACGTCACACAGCTGTTATTGAGACAAGGTTCCATCGCAATATCAACGTCTAATATAATATTTTTATCAATATAATATTTTTGTGAAATAATTCATTCAAAGTAATTCATGATTTGTAATTTTAACTAAGGTTTTATTACTACGCAATGAGGGTATTGGGAGCATCACCAGTCGATAAAACAGTTAAAGCGACCTTTTGAATTTGGGGAAAACCATAAATGTAGCTCGTTGGTTTCCTTCTCCCGTTGATAATGTTATAAAATATTCTCACTAGATGGAGCAGCGTGATGATGGTAACCTACTTTTAGAGTGGTCTTACAACATCGTAATAGATGTCGTTGCAATTATTCACTCTGAAGTTCTCCAGATTATTTTAATAATAGCATAGACCAATAATTAACCCCAACGCAAAAACGATTATATTTATAGCTCCCGAACGGATGAACCGATTTTGATTTTGTTTTTATAAGGTTTTATTTAGCTTCACTTGTCCCGATGTTTGGTTGAAATCTTGCAAATTAAATTTGAATCACATCCCGGTTACTGCTTGAGCTAAAATTTTGCATACATCATGTGTAAATCGCGTGAAATTAGTGAATGCCTACATCATAAAAAGCATCTACTGCCGATATTTCAAGTTTTTAGCTGCAGCGGTATAGGCTCTGCGCTCAGACTAAAAAATATTAATGTAGTCTGAGGCTCTGCGTTGATGAATCAGTCAGTCAGTCGGGACAAGTAATATTGTATAGATTGCCTTTACAGTTAGTCATCATTTATTTACAGTTAATATATAGATAAAAATAAACGTAGAACCTTGTTAACCTAATTTCTTTGTGTATTCTTACAAAATAGTGCTCTGTCAAGGTCATAGGGGCCCCATTGTCCTAATGTGCCCAGGGCCACAAATAGTTTAAAGATGGCCCTGAATAGGACTGAAACGACATAACCTCATCGAGTTTAGGCTTGTTTGAATCGTCTTGAAGAGTAGTTTGCCTTTCAATGGTAACCAGGGTTTGATGAAGTAGCTGGTCATATTAAAAAAAAAAAAAAAAAGGTACGACGCAACTACATAGCACGGTCGATTTAAAATTTTAGTTCTTATTATTAATCAGAACATAATAAAAGCCTATATTTTTAATGTTTTTTTTTAATTCCGCTTATTTTTAGTCGGAAGTGTTCTTAGCTATGTCGGGGTTTTCTTTTAATATATAATTTAATCCATACTAATATCACAGTCGAACGAATTTATGTAGTTCTACTGTTTATGTAGTGACACTGACATAAATGCGAAAGTTATTCTGTCTTTTTGTCTGTAACCTACGCTTTCACGCAACAACTGAAATGATTTTGATGAAATTTGGTACAAGCACAGATTACATAATAATTATTCTAATGTACAGGACTCTCTGGGACAGCTTGGGAAAGGACTTAGGCTACCTTTTGTTGCGATAAAAAGGCTTACAGGGATTCAAATAGGGGAGGGCACGCCGCTATAGCGGCGGTAAGGTCCATCATGGAGGTTTGGCTAGAGAGGCGACATGGAAGCCTCTCGTACCGACTGACGCAGGTGATCTCCGGGAAGGGGTGCTTCGGGGACCACCTGCATCGGATCAGGAAGGAGCCAACGCCTGAGTGTCATCACTGTGACGCGAGCGAGGACTCAGGGCTGCACACGCTGGCGGACTGCCCGGCGTGGGAGGCGCTGAGGCGTGACCTCGTGGCAGCCATCGGGGTGGGAGTCCTCTCGCTCGGCAGCATGATTGCGGCAATGGTGCGCAGCGCAAGCGCGTGGGCCGCCGCCACCTCCTTCTGCGAGCATGTAATGCTCGCGAAGGAGATGGCGGAGCGCGCCCGGGAGAGGTTCAGAACTCTCCCGGCCCGCCGAGCCCGCAACATGCTCGCCGCGCGTCGCAGGCGACTCAGGCGCCGGAGGTCGCTCAACGACCTCCGTCGTCCATGAGCGCAGGCCTGGGGGTGGCAGGTGAGACCGCCTGTCACCCCAGCAGAAGCACTACGACTAGCGCCTAGCGCCCCTCCCCCAAACCGGGGCAAGACGGGGACACCGTGGTTCCCAAACCCGAGGGGTCCATCTCGAAACCGGAGATGGCCCAGGGTCAGTCGGGGTGCGAGGGATATGCTCTATGGGCGGGCAACCTTACACCCCGGCGTCTGCAGACCCGAGACGGCGTGCGGTTTTAGTCGATTCAAGCCCGACATAACCGCCCCCGCTGGCCGGCGGTGGGGTATCCGAAGGGATTTTCGTACGAAAAAAAAAAAGGGATTCAAATAGGGGATGAAAGTTTGTATGACAGTTTGTCATTCTCGCGATATCTTATCGCCATGAAACTTCGTATTATTCTTTGACTTACAAAGTATTATTATGGACACTTCATCTATACAAATAAGTAAAATTGAAGGGTCTGTTTCTAATATTAAAATAACATGTTTTTAATGATTGCATATAGGTGTATATCTAAACGATTCCTATAGCAAAGATATACAATATAATTTTTTTTGTCCGTTTTTCTGTCTGTTTGACTTAGGTAATCTCTGGAACAGTTGGGCCGATTTCGATGGGACTTTCTCTGGTAGATAGGTAATGTTACAAGGCGTAACATAGGTTATTTTAATGTCAGAAAAATAATTAAGGTTCCACGCACAAAAAATAAAACCCAGATCTAAGTCCACACGGAAGAAATATGCTACAGAGCGTGTTTGAAATTTCAGCCTGCGAGGGGATGAAATAGGGAATGACCTGGCTGAAATTTGGTACAGGGATAGATTAGAGTCTGGAATAACGCATAGGCTACTTTTTAACCCGGTAATAGGTTCATTAGGGAAGCAGGGACGAGAACATAACCGCGGAGCCGCGGGCAACAGCTATTAATTTATATATTACTTAGTCTATTATAATAGATAATGTCGAAGAAAGTGAATAAATAGGTATTCGTTCTACTGGCTTCATTGAGTATTGAATATGGTTACAAATGTTACAACAAATTTTATTGTAAAATTGAAAAGCTAAGTTTTAAGCTTTCGCGTTCCATGATATACAATAATTTTACGGGAATTTACGCGATCATGCATAGCTCGTACATACCTTTGAATTGCCTGACGTTTCGAAAAGGTCACAGGTTGAGTGGCGCAGTGGTGCACGTCCTCCGTCGTCGATTCCGTGAAGTACAAAAAAAAAAAAAAAAAGGTACAAAGTTCTTCATACACCCGCACATTCTCGATATTTTTCATATTTACATTTCACCATGTACCGTCACATACTACACTTACAGTGTCCCTATTCTCTAAGCAAACTGACCGGTGTCTATCCGACTGCGCAGAAAAGCGAGGTGGCAAGTTTTTTATCACTGGATTCCATGTTGCAGATAATTTAAACCCATCTTCCCGATTGAAAGTTTTATGTTTCTTAATTTCAATGGCTTCACCTTTGATTATATAGGTAAATGCCTTCACGTACAACTCTTGAATAGAAGTGACGTTTGGTGTAGAGGACTCGCATATGGTGGAATTCAATCCAGTGATTGGTACCTTTTTTTATTTTTGTGCGGAAATCCCTTCGGATACCACCCCGCCGGCGAGCGGGGGCGGTTATGTCGGACTTGAACCGACTAAAACCGCACGCCGTCTCGGGTCTACAGACGCCGGGGTGTAAGGTTACCTATAGAGCATATCCCTCGTACTCCGACTGACCCTGGACCATTCGCAGTGTCCCCTCTGATAAGAGCAGAGG
Source organism: Cybosia mesomella (assembly GCA_946251805.1). Lineage (NCBI taxonomy): Eukaryota > Metazoa > Arthropoda > Insecta > Lepidoptera > Erebidae > Cybosia > Cybosia mesomella. Next base: position 17,385,628 of record OX276406.1, on the reverse strand, counting down.
GGTACCTGGAGCGACCACGGACCACGGTTTTAACACGGAAACGATTTTATTCGTTACTCCCTTGACATAGGGCACTTAGGCTGGCTGTCTGCTCACCTCTAGATACCTCCGCCTCAATGTCTACCAATTCCGTCGTCCATTCACTTCGTATCCGTTATTTTTAAGTACCTCCTGAACATGATCCAGCTCTCGCTCCAGATGTTCAGGGTCACAGAGATCATAAGCTCTATTCTCGAGTGAGGTCATAACGGATTGCAAATGTCGGGGATGGTGATGAGACGTGACCGTCAGACTTTGGAAGCGATACGTGGATGATATTTTCAGTATGGTCAAAGGAAGTGAAAAGTTAGTGGATCAATATATAAAACATCTCAACTCCATTCACCCCAAGATGAGGTTCACGTATGAGATGCAGAAGGAGGGGTCGTTGTCTTTCTTAGACGTAAAAGTAGCCGTGAGATCGGATGGGTCTTTGTGACACGGTGTGTACCGAAAACCTACACGTCCGGACAGATACCCACACGCCACGTCTCATCACCATCCCCGACATTTGCAATCCGTTATGACCTCAATGTGTCCCACCCCCTGTAACTTCTAGAATAAAAGAATGACAAAACTAAAAAAATATATGATGTACATTACCATGTAAACTTCCACCGAAAATTGGTTTAAACGAGATTTAGTAAGCAGTTTTTTTTAATACGTCATAAATAGTAAACCGCAATTTACCTTTCATTCAATCAACTCAAATATAAAAATTAAAAAAAAACAAACCTTATGCATAGACCGTGAACCATTATTTTCTAATAATAAATCTGTAATATGTGCCTAAGTAAATAATAATTATAATTCGCGCGGGGCGTGGCTTGAACGAACTACAAGAACTTTTATATTACCCATGTTACTTGCTGCTACGGAACCCTTCATAAATATTTCGCTATGTTCGGAACAAAAATTGTGCTGATTTAAATTTTAGATCTATACATATAATAAAATCATAACGAGGTGAAAACTGTATATTTAAAACAAGTTGAATTCCTGAGACGAGCTCAGCCTAATACAAGGGATTTTCTTTTATTTTATCTTTGAGCGATTTTTTCTTTATCTTGCAATGGTTCACCCCAGCATGAATCTATTACCGAAAACAGCAACTCGATAGTTCATCTCCTTCATACCCAAAACCGTGACAGAAAATTGGCAACGACGACGTCGACGACAACTCGATAGCAATAGGGCTTTTCTAAAGAAAATCCCTAAAAATAAGTGGTATGTGTTCTAGGAGCGATACCGATGACGAAAATGTAATTTTTAGAATTTTAGTCTGTGTTGTTTGAAAACTGCTGAACTGATTCAGCTGAAATCATGCAAACACATTCTTCTTGGGTATGGTCAGAAACTAAGCTATATATCATCACGCTATTATAAGTGTGCTAGGAACAGCAGAGCAAAATCGACCTAATTATTGATTGAAACTTTATTATTACTAGGCAAATCATCACGAAATTTAGTACAGTTTGACAGAGCTTGGACATGGACAATATCTGGATTATAAATCATCACGCTATAGCTAAAAGGTGACGAGCAGTAAAATATAAACCCTCAAAACTCTACAGAGTTATCTACGTGTAACAGATTGTTGATTAGAGACTAATAACCCTTTGATAAATTAATATCATCACGCTATTATATTAGAGAACCTGCAGATTTTTTTTCGGTGATACATAAATACTTAAACCTCGATTTCGAGCGAGTTTTCAACGGTATCAGTGGCTCAGTGGGTCTGCGGGCCGGTACGTTCGAATCCAACCAAAATACAGATTGTTTTAACAACGTTAAAAATAATAAATGACTCTGTATTCATTTTATTCTTATTTTTTTATTTCTCAAAAACAACTATGAGAAACACCAGTGAAGCATCATCTCCACCTCCTCTGGCCCGTTAATGAAGTGTCGAGCTGCCCAGCCCACCACCATCAGGTTATTGGTGTTTTAATAGATGTTTCTGTCTCCCCGAGTAACAACCGTGAACAATAGCTGGAAGTAACAACGTCACCCCCAAAGAATGGCAGAGAGGCATTGGCGCTACCATTACCCAAGCTACATCACGTTTAGTTTTAAACAGCTAGCCTAGTAGCACAGTATACACTTATCTATGCATGTGCTAGTAGTAGGTACACATAGATGTCAATGGAAGTTATCTAAACATTAGTATACTGCAAGATCGGGGTGCTTGGTTGGGGACCTCCACGCGGTGCACCCTGGGCAACGGAGACGGCAGCGCCTCTCTCCTAGGGTGGGAGAAACGCTGCCGCCTACGGCCAACTCCGACCGAGGCGAGGACGGCCCTGTTGAGGGCTGTTCGGAAGCTTTCCACGTGTCCCTCTGACTAGCAGATGGCACAGTGGAGAGTAAGTAAGGGGGCCATCTCGAAACCGGAGATGGCCCAGGGTCAGTCGGGGTGCGAGGGATATGCTCTATGGGTAACCTTACACCCCGGCGTCTTAAGACCCGAGACGGCGTGCGGTTTTAGTCGGTTCAAGCCCGACATAACCGCCCCCGCTGGAGACCCCCTGCTCTCCAGCGGGGGCGGTATCCGAAGGGATTTCCGCACGAAAAAAAAGCCTAAAAAAAGGTAGCCTAGTGGTATGGGTAATGGACTGCTGAGACGAGGTCTCGGGTTCGATCCCAGGTTTTACCATGGCACACACCAATGACTTTTCGATGCTTTTCGAAGTTATGTGTGTATTTATCGCAGGTTTATAAGTGCCCGGTTAATGGCAATAGGCTCGCCACCTATTACATTGGGACCTAAACATAAACTGGCGAAATGTGGGTGCTAGCACCTCTGCCTACCCTTTCGGGGATATAGGCGTGAGTTTATGTTATGTAAAAAAAAAAAAAAAAGTATACTGCAAGATTGGCAAGGCTTGTGAGAACAGAATCTGTTAATAAAACAATACGTACATTATTAAATTATCTAATAATTTCAACCACTTACATAGCCGAAGATAGATGCCATAATCCTGGGTGTGGAGGTCTCACACAGATACCTATGGCATAGTAGGATGTTACCTATGCCATTATACGCTATACTTTTTATCACTTTTTTAAGAGAATCTAGAGTAGCTTACCTATAAAGTACGAATACGTTTTGAATAGGTACCTAAGTTTCTTTAATTTGCACAATTTTTAATCACGTGTAGCTGTACTGACAGTCAGGGTAATTTGACATTTATATTCTACCCTCGTCTGCCAAATAAGTAGGTCTGTAAGTTACGATGGAATGCCTTCATCATAAAAATAGTTTTATGTTAACAGAGGGGTTATTGACTTCATCCATGTCCACTTTCTAATAGAATTTGACAAGTTCTTGGTATAAAACGTAATAAAGGAACGAACTGTATCCTATTTCACGCTGGATTATCACTGGAAGACAATCTTTCGAGAAAAGCAATAAAATAATGCCGTTTGTTTTCTGCGTCATTTCCTTGCATCGTAAAATAAAATTGATATTTGGTTTATAAATAACGGCAGTCGCTCCAGTAAAAGTCAAAATTTAATCAAATAATGGATGGTAGTGGTAGGCGTGCTAGCTTTGGATGCAAATGGGATTGGCGTTCGGATGAGGAAGAAGAATCTAAATTAAAATTATTAGTGCATGTACCATACACTTGTACCATATACTTGTACTTACTTTTTATTACTAGCTTTTGGGCATAGGCTGTGTTATTCCAGATTATAATCTTTCCCTGTACAAAATTTTAGCCAGATCCGTTCAGCCGTTATTGTCTGAAAGAGAAATAAACATCCATACATACTCACAAACTTTCGCGTTTACAATATTAGCAGGAAGCAGGATAGTAGAATATAATATTAGTAGGATATTTATCTACCAACTTTTTCTCTTCATAACTGAACACGTATAGCCAAAATTCACCTGACTTTTGCCTTCCTAAATTGCCTTCATTCCGCCGGCACGTCAAAGGCCTGTCGGAAAGGGCACGGGGAGGCAGCCATACTTCCTCAAGTGGCCCTATTAGGTCCAGCCTCTTTCCTTTGTCGAGGGGCTCGACGCGTCTTTGAGATAAGTAGGTCGACATTTTCCTTGGAATATCAAAGGGCAAGCAAATGATCGAGCTACTGAAGAAATTATGCGGTATTTGTACTTGAAGGCCCTAATAATGTTTATTACTTTATAAACCTAATATTTACAAGATTTGTGAAAAAATTGAATTAGTCTTAGAGTATATTTGATAGAAAACTTTAACAGTCTTCTGTATCTATATTTTTTTTCATATCTGCTCACGGAGGCAAAATGAGACATCTATTTTATAACGAACACCTGTGTAAAAGTTTATTCTATTTCAAACCTTACACATACGTTACATTGAAATACAAGAAGCCTATTAAATTCCAAAGAGCAATTTTGCCAAATCCAAAATTATCTAATTTTCATTAGGCGCTGTACTAAGCGTAGAAAACAACTCCAGAAGCGTAACGCATTATTAACTTCCAAGTAAGTTATATTTAATATTAATCAATTTACTCGTAATTATATTGCCGGCCTAAGAATCTACTTCCAAGTGAGTTATATTTAATATTAATCAATTTACTCGTAATTATATTGCCGAACTAAGAATATAAACCAAGACTACAGAATGTAACAAACCAATATTACAAAAACATTTGTGTTAAACCTTTCCGTTCCAAAATTACCACCAAACAAATCAAATTACTCTAAGGCTTCAAAATTTGATAATATCTAACAAATTCAATCTCACAATTCAACCCTCGCAAGCAATCATGAACAAAAATAAATTATTAATTACTACACCTTGAGAGAGATTGTACCCTTCCCCATAAATTATGGGGCCAGATGTTAACAGACTTGGAACAAACCCCAAATATCTAGTTAAGCCACCCACTGAGTGTCACCGCAGACATAGGTAGCTAAATAACGTGTTCCACCCCCTCTAGACCCAATGACGTAACAACCAAGATTGCATTTCCCAAAACACTAGCGGTGTTTTTGACTTTATCGAGTCGAGAATGTTTCTTCCTTATATTATAGCGCACGAAGAGGTGCTTGCAGTTAAGAAGGACTTGTAAAACTTTTTGAACTGAACGAAAACCAACCTTAACTCTAATTGGATAAGGTTTAAATCCAGTTTTAGTTAACAGTATCTTGAGTCGTTTGTCTTGCGAATGTAATGTGATATGATATCAAGGCGAGACAGAAAGAGACAGTAGAGCGCAGGCTCCTCGGCAGACGTCGCGGTCGCTATGGCAACACATCGATTTGCACCCCACCCCCGACTTCAACTCCCGACGGCGCACCCGAGCAGCCTCCGCCCGTATCCAGGTCATCCAACACCATCAGAGAACGATGTTTGTTAACATTTAATTAATTTCTTATTAAGTGCCTACAACTTGAGTCACTATTGTACGTAAAACATATTTGTTATAAAAGGAAATTGATCAATGAAAGAAATCTATCTCTTTGTACATGAGATATTTAAAAATAAAATGATTAATGTATTTTTTTAAAACACGCTTTTATTGAAACAAAAACGAAAATATTAATTTTATGGACACCGGGGAGAAAACCGTGTGGTTTTAGTCGGTACGGCTCCGACACATCCATCTCCTCGTTGGCACCGATGAGGTCGAGCTCCTGGTTCTATCCACATGCAAAAAAAGGGCTGTGCGGATTTTAAAACCTTGTATCGCCCAAGTAATTAATCCGTTTTCTATCTGCACTACAAACTTGAAATCCGCGCAGCACTTGCATAAAATTATTATTTTCGTTTAGTGCAACTATATTTTTGAATAATAGCTTGTTTTTGAAAACCTTTCTGTATTAATTATTTTAATTTTAGTAATATATCATGTAGCGCCATAGTGATATTTAATACCATGTAACATGTAACAAAGAGTTCGCCAAGACAAAACAAATGAGCCCAAACTAGATAAGTTCATCATGTTTAGTGTAACATACGGCAGATTTTAACTCTAACCAAGACCTTTCTAATAGAAAAAACCGCATCAAAATCCGTTCAGTAGTTTTTGCGGCCATCGCGAACAATCAGGCAAGTTTACAATTTTAAAATAGTACCTATAGAAGTAAGGTTGGTGGACTATGGATGGCCACTCTAATGAATAAACAGTTCTTATTAGTTTATTTGCTGGATAAATAAAAGACACAAATTATTAAATAACACTTTTTTATATTGTCACCTAAAAATACTTTTTTTTCTCTAGATGTAATAACTATTTAGTGAACTTAAGTTTTATTAAGTATGATAACTTGAGGAATTAAATGAAATAACTATTACTGAATAAACTAAACTTATATTCTTATGCGGATACCGATACATGTTATCTATATTCAATAACCCGAACAAGAGAGAGTGTTGTCATCACCAATACCTATACATAAAACAATTTTACCCATAGATAATATCTTAACATTAGGCTCTTCCAAACGGCCTTGCAAGGAACAGGGCTCCATGCAAAGCCAATATTATAAATCAGTCGTTCAACTTAAAACTAGAGTTGTAAAAATCAATATCTTTGCTTCTACTACAGCAAATCTGTGCTACAACTACTTAAGACGCAGTTTCATTTAAATGAAACATAAAATACTAATATATTATAATCATTTATTAAAAAAATTAACGAACTTTCCTTGACCACTATCGTAAAACAAAGAAGATATTAATGGAAATGTTTAAAAAATAATAGTAAGTAGCCTAGTGGTATGGGTAAAGGACTGCTGAGACGAGGTCTCGGGTTCGATCCCAGGTATTACCATGGCACACACCAATGACTTTTCGATGCTTTTCGAAGTTATGTGTGTATTTATCGCAGGTTTATAAGTGCCCGGTTAATGGCAATAGGCTCGCCACCTATTACATTGGGACCTAAACATGAACTGGCGAAATGTGGGTGCTAGCACCTCTGCCTACCCCTTCGGGGATATAGGCGTGAGTTTATGTTATGTTATGTTATGTTAATGAGTATTATATCGATATCAATTAAGTTGCTAATGCGTTTATGAATGAAATTATTAAAAAAAAAACGGCAAGACACATCGCAAAGGCATAATGATCTTCGTTCAATATGGCAGAAAGAAAACTAATAACTACACTCATGAACAAAAAACGGAATGATTCAAAATCTAAACATCTTCATAACCTTTTACATCCTTTTATCGTACTGTCCTATCCTACTTCCTGCTATCTTACTTCCTACTAATAATATTATAAATGTGAAAGTTTGGGTAGATGTTTAGATGTTTGATACTCAATCACGCTGAAACGGTAGAACGGATTTGGCTGAAATTTTGTACAGGGATAGATTATATGGGGTGTGTGTTGGGTAACCTCCTCGAGTGTCGCCCCGATTCCGATCCCGCTGCAGTCCGGGGGGAACGGAATCGGAGCGGCCGGTACACTCTGGGCGGCGGTCAATGGCTTCCCCTTCATGGGGTTGGCATTGACCGTCGGCCAATACCCAACGTGGCGGGAACACATCGCTCTCCGTACTCCTCTGCTTTCAGAGGAGACAGGATGAGCGATGCTGTTAGTGGTGGAGGCCACCGTAGGGTCCTGGGGGATCCAGGGGCGGCTTGGCCCACTGCTCACGCAGGGGCCGACGAGCACTTGTGCCGCCGCCGGTGAGAGAGGACTAGCCATCCTCTCGCGTTCCGTAATCGGCAGGTGATCAGCAACGACCTGACTGGTGGCTCCAGAAGGGTACGCTGTGAACTTGCCGACCGGAGGGCTTGCCTTTATTGGCCGGCCCACGACAAGCAAAAGTCTATAACATCCGACAGCGAAGTCGTCAAAACCTATGGATACCAGCCGACCTTCATAGTATATAGGCTTATCCAGGTGCAGGGGGCTCCGCCTGGATGGAGTCCATCTTTCCCCCATACTCGTGGGATATACTACGAATAATATCACAAACAAAACAAACAAACCGGACGATACAATTAACGACGACCGTGGCGCGGACAACGGCATCCGAGACGATGGAACGGAGGTAGCGGGGGGTGAAGAGGAGGTGAGGCGGGGGCCTCACTCGCGGTCTGTCAAGGCCGTCTTCACCAGACCCGCTACTCCGTTACCGACAGGTGGGGAAACGGACGCAGACATTGCGTCTGCGGCGTCGACGGCGGGTACTGACAACGAGTCAGTATCCAGCCGTATGGAGACCGAAGAGGGTCTCCGACGTAAGCGGCCTCGCTCGGGTGGACCGTCCCTTGACCGGAGCAGAAGCTCCGGACAACGGACGGTCTCCTCGAGTGAGGATGATCGGCCGGCCAAAAAAATATTGGCCACCGCGGCGACCAGATTTATGAAGCAGCCGGTGCACGTCCCTCCACTACCCAGTGGCAGGGACCAAGGCGTCCCCGCGGCGAGGGAACTCCTCGCAGCGCTTGCCCGCATTACGGACACCATTAAGGGGTCCAAAAATGTGTCGGGAAAAAAAAAGACGGTGGCGGAAAACGTCGCCGTCGCCAGGACGGCGCTGGAGGAGCTCCTTGGTAGGAGCGTCTCCGAGGAGGAGGTCAAGCTCAGGGCCCGGGTCACAAGCCTGGAAACTGAGCTGGCCAACTCCTTGGAGCAACAGCGGGTCCTCCGGGAGGAGGTCAGACAACTGATCCAGATGGTCAGGGGATCCCCGGAGGCCCAGAATGCCCCAAGAGCCCAGGAGGTGGCGGACCACCCGAGGGCTCTTGCGCCGCCAGAGTGGGCGCCTACGTCGGCGCCAAATGCGAAGCCAAAGCCGGCCACGAAGTCGGCACCTAAGCCGGCGCCAAAAACAGCGCCTAGGCCGGCGCCCAATCCGCCGCCTGAGCCTGCGCCTAGTGTGGTGCAGCTCCTGGCGGCCATCGAGAGGCGGCTTGGCGTGTTAGAGGACCGTGCTTACCGTCCCCCACTGACACGGACTGCGTCTTTCGCGGCTGTTGTCAGTGGTAAGGCCGGCCCCGCCGCCCCAGTGGCCCCAACGCCACAAGGGAAGGGGAAGAAGCGTGGCACCCCCGCCCCCGCCATAACCGCCGCTCCCGCTGCACCCGAGCTTTCCTCCAGAGGGGAGGAATGGGTGGTAGCGGGAGCCGCCAAAAAGGCAAAAAAAGCCGCCAAAAAGGCGGCTAAGAAGGCGGCAAAAGCCGCTGCGGCGAAGGCACCGAAGAGGCTCCGCGCCCCACGCTCCACTGCCGTCGTCGACGTCCATTAATGGACACACCAATCCGCATCCTGCAGGCGAACATAAACCGCTGCACCGGTGCTCAGGATCTTCTGTACGTGGTCTATCAATGTGGTCGTGGTCGCTGAGCCGTACTGGGTCCACCCCGGAAGCCCGGTGGACCTGGACGGCGTAGCGACCGTCTTCGGGGGTTCCGCCGCGGACACCTCGCGCCTTGCACTCATTGCAAGGTGCAGAGGCTGCGTCGCGGCGGACTATGAGGGCTTGGCTGTCGTGGCTGTCTACTTCTCGCCAAGCCTTGACCAGTACGAGCTTGAGCTAAGGCTCGCTGAACTGGACATTGTTCTCGATGCGTGCCGTCCTCGTCCTGTCTTGGTCCTGGGAGACTTCAACTCCTGTTCTCAGGCTCCCGGGAAACCAATGACAAGGGGCGAGTACTGGAGGACTGGGCCAACACCCGTGGTCTAGAGGTCCACAACCGGGGGAGTGTCGCCACCTGGGAGCGGCGGGGGCTCAGTTCGGTCGTGGATGTCGCATTCGCGACCCCTGCTCTCGCCCGTCGCGTCGAGGGTTGGCGAGTGGTGGAGGAGGAGGAGACGGATTCCGACCATAAGTATATTCGGTTCAACGTCTCCCCTCCAACTAACCTGCCACCGACAATCGCGAATCCCCCGGATCCACGTTGGGCGCACAGACGCCTGGATCGGGAGGCTCTCCTGGAGGCATCAATAGTGCAGGCCTGGATTCCGTCACTGGCCAGGCCTGCCGATGTCGACGCAGAGGCGGAATGGTTCAGGAGAGCCATGTCGCATATCTGTGATGCGGCGATGCCTAGGGTTAAGCCCGGCCCGGCAAAGAAACAGGTGTACTGATGGTCAGCGGAGATCGCACAGCTGCGAGCAGCGTGCGTGACCGCTCGCCGCCAGTACACCAGGTTGCGCCGGAGGCGTCGCCGCCCAGACGATGCGGCAGCCCGAGAGGCGGAGCTGTATGAGGCGTACAAGGGGGCCAGGAGGACCCTCCAAGAAGCCATAAAGCAGGCCAAACGGCGGGCCCGCGAAGTGCTGCTGGAGTCTCTGGAGCAGAACCCATGGGGGCGTCCTTACCTTGCGGTCTGGGGCAAAATCCGCCCAAGGGCGCCCCTACTGACCCAGAGCCTCCAGCCGGAGCGGCTGGAGGGGATACTGGGCTCCTTGTTCCCAGCGAGAGCGGAGGAGCACGTCCCTCCGCGAATGGCTCCGCCTCAGGCGCCTGACGCTGATAATAGCGAGAGCGATGTGCCCGAAGTCAGGGAGAGTGAACTGGGGGTAGCAGTGCTCCGGCTTAAAGCCCGGAAATGCACTGCCCCCGGACCCGACGGCATACCAGGCTGAGCATGGGTCCTGGCCCTGGAGGAACTAGGGCCTCGACTGGTGGCGCTCTTTAGCGCATGCCTCGAAAGGGGCCAGTTTCCAAAGGCTTGGAAGACGGGGAAACTGGTCCTTATCCGGAAGGCGGGGCGGCCGGCGGACCAGCCATCCGGATACCGGCCGATCGTGTTGCTCGACGAGGTGTGCAAGCTCTTTGAGCGGATTATTGCAGAGTGCCTCGTCGAGCATCTCACGAACGTGGGGCCAGATCTAGCGGACAACCAGTTTGGTTTCCGCCGGGGGCGCTCCACCGTGGAAGCGATCATGCGCGTTAGGCGCCTGGCGGAGGAAGTAGTCTCGCGGGGTGGGGTGGAAGTGGCGGTGTCTCTCGACATCGCCAACGCCTTCAACACCCTACCCTGGAGCTGCGTTAGGGAGGCGCTCGCGTATCACGGAGTGCCTCCTTACCTCCGCCGCATTGTCGAGGCATACCTATCCGAGAGGGCCATAGTTTACCCGAGCTGGCTAGGGCCAGGGCGGCGAGAAGTGTCGTGCGGTGTTCCGCAGGGGTCGGTCCTAGGGCCACTCCTGTGGAACATCGGATACGACTGGGTGCTGCGCGGTACGTTGCTCGAGGGTGTCAGCATAGTGTGCTATGCTGATGACACCCTCGTTATGGCGCGGGGAGCAACGTAACGAAGCGCGGCACTGAAGGCCACGGCAGGGGTTGCTCAAGTCGTGGGTCGAATACGGCGGCTGGGACTCGAGGTGGCTCTCCACAAATCCGAGGCTATGTGTTTTCACGGGCCTAGGAGGGGGCCACCTGCGGGAACTAGCATAACCGTAGGGGGCGTAAGCATCGGCATCGAGCCCACGATGAAGTATCTTCGATAGCCGATAGCCGATCGTACTCGATAGCCGATGGGACTTCGGACCTCATCTCCGAAGTCTGGACCCAAAACTTAGGGGGGCTGCGGCCGCGCTATCGCGGCTGATGCCCAACGTTAAGGGACCCAACGCCCCCACTAGGAGACTGTACCTGGGGATCGTGCGAAGCATGGCCCTGTACGGGGCCCCAGTATGGGCAGAGACTCTGGCGGCCCGCAACGTGGCTGTATTAAACAGCCCGTTAAAAGCGATGGCCGTCAGAGTCATCAGGGGGTATCGCACGATCTCCGTCGAGGCGGCATGTCTCCTAGCCGGGACCCCTCCATGGGACCTGGAAGCGAGAGCCCTTGCGCTGCTGTACCAGTGGCGCAAGGAGGCGCTGGAGCGGGGCCATAGGCCGGAGCCCCGAGAAATCAGGGCTCAGCGGTCCCAGCTCCACCGCGAACTCATGGAGACATGGAGGGTGCGACTTGAGCACCCAAGGTGGGGGGAATCCACCATTGCGGCGGTGAGACCGATCATGAAGGAGTGGTTGGAGAGGGACCATGGGGACCTCTCCTACCGGATGTGCCAGATGGTTACCGGACACGGGTGTTTCGGTAAGTATCTGTGGCGCATCCACCGGGAGACAACGCCGCAGTGCCAGCACTGCGAGGATCCTGGCGAAGACACGGCGCTCCACACATTGGTGGAGTGCCCTGCGTGGGCGAGTCAACGCCGGGATCTCGTTGCGGTCCTGGGCGTGGACGTTCTCTCGTTGGAGACCATGGTGAGGGCCGTGGTCTCCGACGGGAGCAAGTGGCACGCCGCCGCCTCTTTCTGCGAGCAGGTAATGCGCGCGAAAGAGACGGCGGAGAGGGAGCGGGAAAGAACCCTGCCCCCCGAGTTTCGCAGTCTGCGGCGAGGACGCCGCAGACTCATCTACGCCCAGGACTACCGGCCTCCATGATCGGGGCCTGAGGACGGCAGTTGGCCGACTCGCCGTCCTTACAGAAGCAGGCCGTGGCGGAGGCGTGTCGTGTGTGCCCTACACACGCCTGCCAACTCACCGAAGCGGGATAAAACCCGACCCCACCAGGCGAGGCCGCGGTGGCGGCCAAAGTCCGCCGGCAACCCTGGGGTTATCCTTTCGAGGGCTTACCCGGGGTGCCCGGCAACGGACACTTGGGGAGGACACTGTGCGGTTTTAGTCGAGACACGACATAACCACCTCCGCTGGCCGGCGGGGGGGGGGGGGGGTATCCGAAGGGATTTCCGCACGTTAAAAAAAAGAAAAAAAAAGGGATAGATTATAGCCTGGAACAACTCATAGGTTACTTTTTATACCTGAAATACGTTTCCATTAGTTGTGTGAACGGGGTAGGTTTCCACATGGGCGAAGCCACGAGCTACAGCTAGTTTATAATATTACTACATAGCTGTTGTATGTTTGTCTATGTTTTATTCCAGACTACAGGTAATCTATCCCTGTACCAAATTTCAGCCAGATCCGTTCACCCGTTTGAGCACAATTGAGTACCTTTTTTTTTTGTGCGGAAATCCCTTCGGATACCCCCCCGCCGGCCAACGGGGGCAGTTATGTCGGGCTTGAACCGACTAAAACCGTACGCCGTCTCGGGTCTACAGACGCCAGAGTGTAAGGTTGCCCATAGAGCATATCCCTCGCACCCCAACTGACCCTGGGCTATCTCCGGTTTCGAGATGGCCCCCTCGGGTTTGGGAACCACGGTGTACCCATCTTGCCCCGGTTGGGGGGAGGGGCGCTAGTCGCCCCACCACCGTCCCGGCCTGCTTCTGCTGGGGTGACAGGCGGCCTCACCTGCCACCCCCAGGCCTGCGCTCATGGAGGACGGAGGTCGTTCAGCGACCTCCGGCGCCTGAGTCGCCTGCGACGCGCGGTGAGCATGTTAATAAACATCCCAACATCTTTTACATTTATAATATTAGTAGGAAGTAGGATAATATTAGTTGAATAGTAGGAACAACTTTGAATATGCAAACAATTGGAAAGAGATGTCAATTAGAATGGTGAGATATTTGGACTCTTTCTTACTTGAGATTGCTTCAAGTGGTACCTCCAGATATCCGATTAGATTGTTTAAATTTTACGTCGCGAAACTTTACCGCCACCTTTGTTTGGATTAACTCAAGTTGGACGCCCAAATTGTGAAATTTTCTCCTTACCGTAGCTTTCCCCAGGGGACTAAAGTTTATTTTAAATTCTTCAGAAGGGCATAAAAGTTTGTAAAATCTGTGATTGGCGCGCGTGACTAAGGCTGAGCCCTTATTAGAGACAAGACAGTCTTAAGACAGACTATTGCTCTACAGAAGCATAATGAAATTGCGCACACTTCGAATAAAACTGTTTTATAAACAAAGCTGTCAAATATCTACAAGATCTGCACGGCGACAAGGACTGTCTTGTGTCTAATTTGCGCTCACCCTAAGTACCTACCGTGATTTTGCATTGGCTGAGCTAATCGCTTTCCAAGATGGATGCCAATGTTTATTTGCTGTCTTAGGTTAATAAAATCTAAAAGGAGAAGGACATGACTCCAAGATCCTATAGGTAGTTAATTCAATGTACTTTTATTAGAAAGAGGTGATATTGTATCATGTATTTTGCTAAAGATTTGGTTGGCTATTAGTCCGGTCAATCTAGACCAAAAAATGAGAGTGAAGGTACATAGTCCCAACAAGCTGAAAATCAGTAAAATTGTTCAAAACATCATTATAAATAATATTTAAAAGTTCCCCATCATTCCCGTGTATGGAATTTATTTTATTCAAGGTCAAAGGTCAAAAAATGAGTTTTTAGCGATTTTCAGCAAAACGGTAAGTTTTGTCATAAAAGTATTTTAGACAAAATTGTAGATCATAAAATTATCTACTTTTTTTCCTACGAGCCACCGTTTCTGAGATATAACGTTCCAAAAATTCAAAATATTCAAAAAGTTATAAAAGTTGTTATCGTCTTAATATGCATGAGTACGCCACGTACATACTTCTCTAGAGTTGTTATATATTATCATCATCATCATCATCATATCAGCCGTAGGAAGTCCACTGCTGAACATAGGCCTCCCCCATCGACTTCCATTTCGACCGGTATGTAGCGGCCTGCATCCACCGAGTCCCTGCGCTCTTTGTTAGGTCGTCTGTCCACCTTGCGGGAGGCCTTCCTACGCTGCGCTTGCCGTTGCGTAGTCTCCACTTAAGAACTTTTCTGCCCCAGCGGCCATCGGTTCTCCGAGCTATGTGCCCTGCCCACTGCCACTTCAGCTTGCTGACTCGCTCTGTTATGTTGGTAACTTTAGTTCGTCTATGGATCTCCTCGTTTCTGATTCGATCTCGTAGAGAAGCCCCAAGCATAGTCCGTTCCATAGCTAGCTTGTGTGTGTGACCCCGAGTTTCTTTATGAGGCCTATAGTGAGAGACCACGTCTCGGCACCTCCTCGGTCTTCTGCAATAGTTTCACATTAAACAGGATCACAACTGACCCGTGGAGTAGGCCTACTGGGGAACCCACGTTAAAGCACTAGCTAAGTACACTACCTCATAGGTGGCGTGGAAACGTGTGCATATTATGACGATAACAACTTTTATAACTTTTTGAATCGTTATATCTCAGAAACGGTGTGGCTCGTAGGAAAAAAGTACTACACATTTTTTATAGATAATTTTATGATCTACAATTTTGTCTAAGGTACTTTTATGATAAAACTTACCGTTTTGTTGAAAATCGCGAAAAACACATTTTTTTGACCTATGACCTTGAATAAAAAAAAAAACCGTTCCCGCAGAGGGAACGCACAGGTAGATTTCGTGAAGCAATTAATATTATTTTATATAGAGACTACGGACTATATATTTACTATATATATTTATATAGAGACTACGGACTTTATACAAAATTTCGTGAAGTAATTTTTTTTTCTTTTTCTCGAAAACGGTAAATTTGAGCAAAAAACGTTTCGGACATTTATTTTAGAGCAAAAAATAACCTATCGGTTACAAATTTTTTTGCCCCTCTATGACCTATGCTTCTTCTATGACCCACGCCGAGCGCATTTTTAACATGTTTAATTTTTTTTTCTCGATAACGGTCACTTTTAGCGAATAACTTTTCAGACATTTATTTTAGACTTAAAAATGGCCTATCGATTAAAAATGTTTCCCATAACAAGAATGTTCACCGGTTAGAAGTTATGATTTTTTTCCCGAAAAATTTTGGTTTTTCCCCCCTCCACTTTTAGTTAAAGTTTTAATCTTATAGGTTTATAAGTAAAAGTTGTTGGTATTCATGTATACTATGGGTTAAATTAGAACGGTTCGAATATCTTTCATGGAACGTGAAATTTTGAGGAAAAACTGATTTCACAAAAAGTGAGGCCCTACCGTCCCCTTAGGCCGGATTCCACCCGTTCACGAACTTAAACTAAGTTTACACCCAAGCAATTTTTGACCGCAGTTTGAAAGCGATCGGGGCAAAAATGCGACCGTGAGAGTGCCGCAAATTTTGGGAAGTGGAACCATACATACATATATATATATATATATAAACTTTTTGACCAGTGGTCATTTCGGACTCAGGGGGTCATAACTAGACCTCCTATGAAAATTTTTTTTTAAAATTCGACAGTAGTCAAGAAACCAATAGGTAGATCGATTTCATCGAAATCTACCTAAAATCCATACACAGGAATGATGGGGAACTTTTAAATATTATTTATAATTATGTTTTGAACAATTTTACTGATTTTCAGCTTGTTGGGACTTTATGCACCTTCGAATGTCTAAATTGACCGGACTATATCCAGGATTCAAGTTATTTGAAGTCAGGCGTGAGTATGTAAAAAAAGTATTTATAAACTAGCTGATGCCCGCGGCTCCGCCCACGCGGAGGATGGTTGTCGTTTTAGGTCATATCGCCGGTTCTACTGACCAATTGCTATCAGACATACGACAAGTTTTAAGTCCAACCAATACCTTTCTAATAGAAAAAACCGCATAATATCCGTTCAGTTGTTATCCGTCCACCGCGAACAAAAAGACAAAAAGAAAAAAATGTTTTCAGAATCTTTCATTTAACATAACCTTTTTTTTTTTTTTTTTTATCGTGCGGAAATCCCTTCGGATACCCCCCCGCCGGCCAGCGGGGGCGGTTATGTCGGGCTTGCACCGACTAAAACCGCACGCCGTCTCGGGTCTTCAGACGCCGGGGTGTAAGGTTACCCATAGAGCATATCCCTCGCACCTCGACTGACCCTGGGCCATCTCACCACTAACAGCATCGCTCATCCTGTCTCCTCTGAAAGCAGAGGAGTACGGAGAGCGATGTGTTCCCGCCACGTTGGGTATTGGCCGACGATCAATGCCAACCCTATGAAGGGGTGAAGGGGAAGCCATTGACCGCCACCCAGGGTGTACCGGCCGCTCCGATTCCGTTCCCCCCGGACTGCAGCGGGATCGGAATCGGAGCGACACTCGAGGAGGTTACCCAACACACACCCCTCATTTAACATAACCTATGTAAAAACTGCATCACTAATTTTTTTATAGAATAAAAAATCTTGATACGGGTGTATGGGGTCCCACCAGGACCTTTGGGGTCCAGCCAACCTCACTTGCAAACGGTTACACCAGCTGATTGACGGACGGTTGGGGGGGGGGGGGGTCAGACGGCTGTCGTTCTCGTAAAACCCTAGATCATTCAAGTGAAGAGAAGGAATAGGAGAGCATCCCCTGGGCTCTAAAGTAAAAATTTTATATGCAACCCAGACCAACGCTGTCATGGTGATGATAAGAATATTTTGGATAGTAGTTAGGGATTAGTCGGTTCAAGCCAGACATATGGGGGGGGGGGGGGGTTATCCGAAGGGATTCCTCGCGAAGGAGATGGCGGAGTGCGCCCGGGAGAGGTTAAGAACTCTCCCGGGCCGTCGAGCCCGCGACATGCTCGCCGCGCGTCGCTTAACGACCTCCGTCCTCCATGAGCGCAGGCCTGGGGGTGGCAGGTGAGGCCGCCTGTCACCCCAGCAGAAGCAGGCCGGGACGGTGGGGGGACTAGCGCCCCTCCCCCAAACCGGGGCAAGACGGGGACACCGTGGTTCCCAAACCCGAGGGGGCAATCTCGAAACCGGAGATGGCCCAGGGTCAGTCGGGGTGCGAGGGATATGCTCTATGGGCAACCTTACACCCCGGCGTCTGCAGACCCGAGACGGCGTGCGGTTTTAGTCGGTCCAAGCCCGACATAACCGCCCCCGCTGGCTAAAAAAAAAAAGGTAGGGATTAAGAATGCTGGTTTCCGTTCTCTCGTTCTTATTATAAATGTTATTAATATTGTTATGATACTTTAAGGCAGCGGGCCTCTCTCTTCTCTCTTCTTAATATCTCTCTTCTTCAGCAGAGCGCCAATCCCGGTTGTATCCAAAACTTTTGAATCGAGAGACCACTCTCCTAATATTTTACATTTTTTTACACACGGTACACGGCCCACCTGATGGGAAGCTGTTAGCCTAAGTTTTTCTTGAGTTTTACGGGAGCGACTGCCAAAGCCTTGTCCATCAGCAGGTGTCCCGGCTTATAAATGAGGTTAGCGTATTATAATAATATATGTTTTTAAAGAATATTAGTTAACCGAAAAACCCCTTTAGCTTTCTGCATAAATAGTAACACCAACAATTCAACATAGTTCGGGTACTTTGAGATAACTTACACTTCAAACTATAAGACAACAACCATCTTTAGTCTACCCGTGGCCATGGTTGCTGAAAAGCAACCGAAACGTCGGGAATAACATCAAATAAATCGCGATAGAATCCGTTAAATATAGTTTTATTTCAATAAATTGCTTTTGTTAGAAGCGGGTTCACATCGGTAGTGTAATGGCCAGGATTCGAGCCTTGGACCTCTCGATCGTAAGGCCGGCTCCTTAACCACTAAGCTATCGACGTTATTATTATCTCTCTGCTTGTCGCAAAATATCGACAGTGTCAGTTGCTATTGTTACGCTGTTCAAACAAACGGGACTTATCCAAAATATAATCGTTATTCTTTTTGAATATGCATAGGCAAACATGGCGCGTTCTGCCATAAACATTAATCACTCATAAAAAAGACAAAGCGACTTCTGAACCACGTATCTAACATCGACCTTACGGTATCATTAAAAGGTACGTGGACGACGCTCCTAATGACCGCATAGGGCTGTCAATACAATTATTTTTATTAAAAAATTAAGCCTTTATTTATTTGTGTAAAGCTTCAAACTGTTGATACAGTTTTGCAAATGAAGCTATGAAACAAATATCTATTTATTTTTATCAATTATGACCTAATAAATCAGATTTATAAGGGTGAATAATTATGTCAATATCCGAGGGTCCTCTTCCCGGATTTTACTCCTCCTTTGCAGTGTGTAGCTGTATTTCAATGTGTGTAGTATTCACTTAATTTAGATACTTTCTTACAGCATCGGAACAGATAAAATTTACTATTTAACATGTTAGTTTTGTAAGACAATCCATTTTTGCAGCCATCGTTGCTGATTTAATCGGTATATTGAGTAATTATAAAAATATCCACAATTTTTAATTTACAGTAAGGAAAAATAATAAAATAAATAATCATACAATGGAATTTTACGGGCACATCTCATTTATTTTATTGTTAAACCGTTTTAGTGCTTTTATACATTTTGGACAACCCTGGCAGGCAGTCGTGTGACACGGAACACGCTAATATTTATGTAAATTGCAGAGAATATGATTAGTCCGCGTCGCCTCCCCCGCTGATAATCATATTTACGGCTTCTACCCCCTGCAACTGCCCAAGAAGGGGGGAGGTACCGTCCACCCCCTCCTTTTGAGTGGAGGCTTCGTCCTCTATGTTCTTGAGACGCGTGCCGTCTATCAGGCTTGAGGAATGCCATCCAGTTTATGTAGTAATAAAAATATAATATTTTTTCTTTGTAAGGCTGTCTTAACAGATTTTCAGTTGACACGCACTTGCTTAGAAACGAGGAAATTAGGTAGTAGGGCGAACATTATGCGGAAAGAACGGTTAAAATTGAAATAGAACAACCGGGGAAATCTTCAGAATAGTATTGGCTATGGGTAGGACTTCTGTAACTCTATTGGTTGCTTTTTTATTTAGTACATCAATTGACTTAATTGTAAAAGTGTCGTGGTTCCCAAACCCGAGGGAGCCATCTCGAAACCGGAGATGGCCCAGGGTCAGTTGGGGTGCGAGGGATATGCTGCATGGGCAACCTTACACCCCAGCGTCTGTAGACCCGAGACGGCGTGCGGTTTTAATCGGTTCAAGCCTGACATACGCACCCCCGCTGACCGGCATCCGGTATCCGAGGGGATTTCCGCACGAAAAAAAATAAAAAAGGTACTTTAACTGCTTCGGCGTGCGGTTTTAGTCGGTTCAAGCCCGACATAACCGCCCCCGCTGCCACGCGGGGGGGTATCCGAAGGGGTTTCCGCACGATAAAAAAAAAAAAAAAAAAAGGTACTTTCAAAGAGGCAGAATGATGGTTTGTTGGGTCATAATTACAATTGAGTTTAACAGTAAAAGTTGGACGGGGACTGAGGGTATATGGGCCCCAACGAGACCTTCGAGGCGAAGTCAACCTCACCTGCAAACTGGTAAATCTACTGATTTACAGATGAGTCTCTAGCGCAGGCTTTCCTCTTGGGTTCGGTTGGGCAGAGTCAGAGGGGTCAGACGGCAGTCGCTTTCATGAAACCGCATAAGCCAAACTAAAAGGAGAAGAAAGAGTAAGTGTACCCTGGACTCTGAGGTGAAAGCCTCGGATGCAACCGGGAACAACGCTAAGACGATGATAGAAAGTGTGGGATAGTTTTTGTTCGTAATAAATTAGTGTTTGTTGAATTGGATTCTAGAGTAGAGTTATGCACGTAGTTGGAATGTAAATACATCTCTGCCTGCCTCTGCAGGGATATGTAGGCAGACCGAACACTGGACGGTGGGGCGACTAGCGCCCCTCCCAAAAGCGGGGCAAGACGGGGACACCGTGGTTTCCAAACCCGAGGGGGCTATCTCAAAACCGGAGATAGCCCAGGGTCAGTCGGGGTGCGAGGGATATGCCCTATGGGTAACCTTATACGCCGGCGTCTGTAGACCCGAGACGGCGTGTGGTTCTATTCGGTTCAAGTGCTACATAACCGCCCCCGCTATCCGGCGAGGGGCTATTCGAAGGGATTTCCGCACGAAAAAAAGAGGGTGTCCTGCTGTATGAAAATTCAGCTTTTAATGAACATTACCTACAACCTGTGCCGATAGGACCTCAAAGTTTTGTTTTGAAATTTGCTAGTAATATTAGAGAAGTATACCTTTTTTTTAGAGAAAAATAATAACATATCTACTAAATAAAGGAAATTATATATGAAAACAAAACTAATAATGATAATTATTATCACATTCATCAGAACCTACAAAGGCTTTGACTTTGTATTAAACAGGAAGCCATCGTAGTGAATTTGACTTCCTGTATGTATATATAACAAAACGCTAGGATTTATTACTTTGTAGATAATTTAGCATCTGGTTATTTATGTTTTCAATTATCAACTAAGTGAATCCTTTTTAGGACTTCGTAGTACAACTATTATCTTAGAAAAACTATTTAATATTTGATATTTGCATGAAAACAGTCACTACAATGACTGATTGCCATTTGTCTCGAACAATTTGTAAGATAATGATTAAAATACCTGTCGGCACGGGTTCCCATTGATATATTGAGCTGAAATTTATCCTGGGAGTATATAACCCTGTAATAAATATATATACAGGATATGCGCTCCAAAAAAAAAACGGAATATATCGAACACCCTACTGGACACATATAAAAATATGTCAATGCAGCTTTACTGAATTCCGAATTATGCCAATTATACAAATATATTCACAGGAAGTTATGCACGCAAGTTTATGTACCTATATAGTAGGTATACCTATTCCGAAACGATCAAAGGTGTTTACATACCTGAGCCATGACCACGTTTATTCCTGTCACCATAATTCTATTACAACCGGTAGTGTTAGGTTAATGTGAAGATTTTCTGCATTTACCTAGGTAGCAGAAACAGTCTAACATGGCTAAAAAAACCCAGAGAGAACTTGTTCGAATTGATCGGTATACGACTTTGTGTAACAGACAGTAGTGTAACCAACATTAATAAAACTTTTTTTATGTGACTAAACACACCCGCATTCCTACTACTGGAACTATAGTACTGTACCTTTTATTCCGGCCAGCGGGTGTGGTTATGTCGGGCTCGAACCAAAGAAGCCAATCCTGAGTCTCTAATGCCACCGTCTTGGGACTAAATTTTAGTTTTCTATAACGTCGTGCAATCCGTGCACAGCCTCCGTGGCGTGGCGGTATTGAACGCGGCCGCTACGCAGGAGGTGCGGGTTCGATCCCCGCTCAGTGCAAATATTTGTATGCATGAATATGAGTATTTGCATTGGTCTGGTCGTGCCTCGGAGAGCACGTTAAGATGTCGGTCCCGGTTACCATACGAATATGTATGACAGTCGTTATAGGGGAATTGGGTGAAATGGCCCCACATAGAAGGGCTGATCACCCGTTTGGTCAAACGGCGTCCCCACTGGCAGTAGTAGTAGTAACGTCGTGCAATTAATAGGTATATAATTAGAGGGGTGTGTGTTGGGTAACCTCCTCGAGTGTCGCTCCGATTCCGATCCCGCTGCAGTCCGGGGGGAACGGAATCGGAGCGGCCGGTACACCCTGGGCGGCGGTCAATGGCTTCCCCTTCACCCCTTCATAGGGTTGGCATTGATCGTCGGCCAATACCCAACGTGGCGGGAACACATCGCTCTCCGTACTCCTCTGCTTTCAGAGGAGACAGGATGAGCGATGCTGTTAGTGGTGAGATGGCCCAGGGTCAGTCGAGGTGCGAGGGATATGCTCTATGGGTAACCTTACACCCCGGCGTCTGAAGACCCGAGACGGCGTGCGGTTTTAGTCGGTGCAAGCCCGACATAACCGCCCCCGCTGCCCGGCGGGGGGGTATCCGAAGGGATTTCCGCACGATAAAAAAAAAAAAAAAAAGGTATATAATTAGAATTATACTTTCTGAAGTATGAATCTAATTCTTAACCCATTAATAGTAGGTCTACAGTAGGCTTTTTAGACAAGTGTTGGCCAGTCTATGTGTAACTTTCTGTAATCAATTGTATAATCAATTGGCTTGTAGTTCAATTGTCATACTGAACAAGTTACATAAAAAGTGGATGGTTTAAGTAAAGAAAAGATGTCGTTCAAACGTCTAACTTTGCGGTTATCATTATAATACTGTACATTATTTATCACATTTTTTATGCTAGCAGGTTTCTACTACAGCAGCAAACATTCTCATATTCACTTCCAAGGCTTGAAGGATCGTTTGTGCGCAGAAGAGAAAGGGGAATGTAGGAGAAGGAGAATCAGTAGAAAAGGGAAAGGTGCAACAGTCTTGACAATATTTGATATCGATATTAAATGAGAGGGTGGGACAGACAAGCTCTCAAAGCTGCTGCATAATAAAAAATTTCGATCACGTGGATTTAGATTTTTGAGAATTTAATTTTTTTTGCGCGGAAATCTAATTATTTTTCTAAAATAATAATATCATAATAGTGGTATAGTATTATACTAATATTATGTAATCTATGGTATTATCTATCTGCCAGTGAAAGTACCATCAAAATCGGCCAAGCCGTTCCAGAGATTACCTAATTCAAACAGACAGAAAGACAAAAAATACACTCATAATGCATTTATTTAAAACCTGTTATTCTAGTGTTCCAATCAGAGACTTCAATTTTATATATTTGTATAGATAGGTACTTGATGAATATTTGTGTAATCTTCACGGGACAAGTTTAATATATTTAATGTTTTATTTATTATTTTATGAAAGATTTTAGAGTCTAGGTTGCGGGCTCTACCAACACCTTTTGACCTACAAACTGTTAAATAACGGACGAAGCTCTGGCGTAGTCTTCCCTGACGGAGTTGGAACGTCCGACGGCAGTCGCTCCCGAAAAAACCGAAAAACCAATCGAAAAACCCGGACCAGTGGCATGATGATGATTAGAGCTTAGGTATTTGGTAGTTGGCTGAGTATTTCCAACCCCGTAAAAACCGATTTTTTTATAAAGAACCACATGCTTCACGGTTTCGAAATATAGGTAGTTTAAGCATTCACAGAAGGCAGTTCTCTTCGAATGGCATAGTGCCCCACTTTCCTAGTTTAAGAGTATGAGGATCAACCTACATAGGAAGGCAGAACGTATCAATGTATATTATGTATGTATTTACAAAAATAAAATGTTTCAAGTATGTTTATCCGCATTCTAAATCCCATGTTAAAAGCTAGTTAAGGTACGCTACGCAAAGGAGTCTATATAACTCCATGAAGAATTTCCTAGACTATTTATTTACTTACATTTAAATCTAACTGAAATTTGTTGCACTAAGTAAGGCTTTGGCTTCAATGAATTGTGAAGTTTCTGATAGTCGTATGATCGTATGATCAGCTGCCACGAAGTTCTAACAGAAAGTTCTACGTCAGCGGCGATTAACCGAAAAAACTTTTAGGCGTTTAGATAATGTGTAATGTTTTGTAATACATCATTATCTAACTAGGTACTACATAGAAGTACTAGGTACATATAAATGTCGTTTTGATAATAGATGATTTTGAAATTTAATCATGACATTTTAATAACCTTTGCAGGATTATGTTTTTAAGGAGAACTTTGAAAATAAGAATTTGAAAGTTAATTGAATGGTATGTTTTGTTGTCTAATGTAGTAGTAGTAGTAGCTCTAGTTTTGTCACCGCCCCAAACTAAGTCCTAGGTTTGTTGTCATGGCAATGGTGGTGCGTGTAGGCGTCAGGTTTGCCGTGGGTGGCGGCAAGGCGGCGAGTGTCAAACGTGCCAGCAGACAGTTGGAGAGTGGCCGCGACTCAGACCGAGACAGCGCGGTCGGTCACTATCGCGTTTCCCGCGTGAAAATCGCTTTCCCCGCGGTGGCGGTGCGACGGAGCACGTGAACGCAGTGTCCCGTCGACCGCTCGCGTGACACGCCGCGCTCCTCGCGCCGCAAACCACACGTCCGCCCCACTCATCCTGCAGGACGTACGCTCCCGGCGCCCGCCCGCGCCGCACTGCCGCTCCGCACCACCGACTCGCGCGCTACAACACCACTTTTCATTTACCGCGAACCATTTTTGACAAACTTTTCGGCTTAGTCTAGTGTGTCATCGATCGCGGTTAATAATTGAGGAGAGTGTCCTGACCGCCGCGTCTGACGCGATGCGGTCGAAGGCTGTGGCGAGGCGTCTCCACGCACAAGGTGAGTTTTTTTCTTAATCTTGTATCAGGTCGCAAATTTTGCCTTTTGTTTGTTGAAGAAACAATTAAGCTGACGAAGTAAAGTGACGTAATTCAAGCGCTTTCCTATATACGAGGATGCGCGGTAGGTATGAAAAGATAAGGATAGTGTGATGCGCTTGGCGCGCGCCACGATTGGTCGACGCCTCCCCCGCTTGACAAGATAGCGAGGGACATCCTCCGCGCGCTGCTCTACCAAAACCCGCTTTAAGCGTGACTGATAGAGTTTATTTTTAAATATGCACAGTGCATTGAGGGATGTTCCCTCCATTGTCATTTGTCATTGGATGAGCACGGAGGCTTTTCTTTATTTACTTCAATTATATAATAGATATAAATATAAATATGTTTTGGTTTTGGAAGTGTGGGTGGGTTATAGTGGTATGTGGTGGTGTAGTTCAGAATTATTTTTGTGCTTACATATCATCATAATAATGACTGTTATAATATGAATATAATTTCGCCTAGAGATGTTATTAGAAATGATCAATTTTAATGATTGAAATGATTAGCATGTTCGTAGATGAATCTATTTACCTATAAATTTACTTTATTATTTATATGATAGTTGGCTTATGCGTTTCTAACTCAATTTGTCATCGTAAGATGTATATAAAATCTCTGCTCTCCAATTAACTACTAACTTATGAAACGTAGAAAACCTGCATATTTCCATCGATACGATAAGGAAATTAGTCACAAGACAAGTGACTATTGTTCTACAGTTTCTGTCGATGAATCGGTGCAGGCTCCGATGAATCAGATGTGTAATGAAAGTAGGTAGGTATAATGAAGTAGATGTAATGCTCTTATTTGTGGCGGTGCGGCGACCAGGTGCTGTGAGAGGAATAACAAGTCTATATGAGATTAGATACCAACAGTCACCGGTTATTTAAGAGTTCAAAATTATAATTTTTACAATTCTATTGACTAGAACTCTCTCCTTGTTTATAGCTTTTCGATTTGGTAAGTATGTCGGTAGGAATGTAGGTATTTATTATCAAATTATGCAAACTCTTTTCTTGATAGATACCTACCTACTAAATTTATTTAGGTAATGTTGTATTAAATTAGTAAAACAAAGATGTAGAGCCGCGATAGAGTTCGTGTTCAATGTTATGTTTATTTTTCTATTGAGATTTATAAGTACTTATTTCTTAGTGGCCTCGAAAGAAAGAGGTGTACCTACCTACCTAAGAAGTTATATCTAAAGGGGTTACATTTTTTGATCTACCTAAAAAAATCTAGTATCTACATTTATCAGGCGTGTATTATAAAATAGTCACCTTCGTATGTACCTGAATTTTATTATCTTGGCGTGGAAAATGAATAGTGTTAGTGTAGTCACGTCACCTTCCCAATGGTGTAGGCAGAGACTATCTGCTTCCTAACCCTGTAACCCAACCCTGAGACGAACGCCTTCGCCAAAGCCGGTGAGGTTGATTGGGACTCAAGGATGTTGATAAGGTGCTTCAAGAGTGTGCAGTTTTAATAAAAATCCAGGTGATTGACCAAAACAAATATAAGTTTTACATGATATTGGCGGAAGTTTGCGAGAACGTCACACATTGAAATAAAACTATTTTTAATGGATTCTATCGCGATTTATTTGATGTTATTTTATATTTTACATTGATCCCGACGTTTCGGGGAGTCTCCCCGTGACCATGGCTGCTGAAAAGCAGATAGAAGAATTCGTTAAAAATAGTTTTAAATATAAGTTTTGTTTAGTATTTACCAAGTTAATAGAAAAATTTGATGATTTTGTGCAACAATGTGGGCAGGGATGGAATTGTACGCACTGTTAGCAGTTATCACGGACGCGAACGCGTAGTTATGGGTACAAATTAGTTTATGACCTTCCCCAGGCCCAGACTACCTTGTTGTTAAGTTTTTGTATGTATCAGTTTGTAGGTTTCATCATCATCAACTTATTCTAGTCCACTGTTTGGAGGTTTAGTTATTAACAAAAGGTAACAAGTGGACAGACTTATTTTGATATTTGCCCCCGCTGGGTGGCGGGGGGGGGGGGTATTCGAAGGGATTTCCGCACGAAAAAAAAAGGTATTCTAATATTAGTGTGAATTTTGGGTAATATGTCAACGACTTGAATGTCTAGGTATACCACTAGACTGGAAGTATGGAACCCAAAAACTAATATGTGTTAAAAAAATTACTGAACGTTTCGCCATTTGGTAGAAGAAGATAAAACGTACTTTGACTAAAAAGTTTATGCACTAGGCACTAGTTGATCTAAATTAACTAATAAATATTTTGATTGAATAATTGACTAAAGGGTTAACAACCTGTTGATGTTCCGTTTTTCTCATCCTTTGTAGTTTGGAAACTAAAGAGTACTAACGTATTTTCTACTACCTAGATACTCTCAATGTTTATCTCTTTACATAGTGAGTTATTTTGGATAAACAATTTACCTTATGTCAATTAAATTTTTAAGCAATTGTCATGCTAACTTTTCCTATAGATTTATATCGGAAAAAGAGAACATCCAAGACGGGACTTGAATCCGCGACGTGTAATATATCAGAGAGTTCCGAATATCTAGGACGTATCCATGTAGCTCAGGTGTTCAGAGTATTCCCCCTGTAAGGGTCTGGTCGCGGGTTCAAGTCCCGTACTGTGATATAAATCTATATTTTCCTAAATTTCACAGAACTTAATTTATATCATGTTCATATTGTCTTTTAAGGGACCGACTGTCATCTGGCCCCTCTGGGCCTCAACCCCAAGAGAAAAGCCTGCGCCAGAGCCTCGTCCGTCAATCACTTGGTCTTTACACCCAGAAAGAATATCCAGTAAAATTGAAAGCAGGTTATCAATTAAAATACAAACATGCGTCAAAGTTTATGCTCTAAAACCATTCTACCATTGCGGCTCTAAACACGAAAAATCAACGAACAATCTAGTTGGTATAGCTAGTATCAACAAGAAACATTGGTAGGCTGTTATCAATGTATCGAGACAGCTATTTCCAAACACGGTTGCACAAGCGCTGAAGCAATCATCATTTTTTACGATTAGGTTTATAGCACAACGTACTCGTAGATAGGTGTACGGCAGCTAGTTCTGTATTTCATATCTATAAACTTTTATGTATAAGTATAAACTTGTTATGTGCCTCTACCTCTCTGTGTGGAGCTGCGAAGATATGCCTACCCTACCTATTTCATTTTATATATCTTTAGTAGAAGGTTTTTTCTATACTAATTTTTAAACTTTCGCGTTCCATGATATAATAATTATATTTACGGGGATTAACGCGATCACTTATTTAAAGGTATTATTAATACCTTTAAATAAGTGATCGCGTTAATCCCCGTAAATATAATTATTATAAGGTTTTTTCTGTTGCCTATTAGATATAGATGAGAGATGGAGATGGTCATTCGAACTACTATAATTATTACTATAATCGGGATATTTATAAGAAATGAGTTAAATTACGATCTTTAGTGTTTCCTGAACATTAGGTACAGTACCGGACTTTTGATTGGGCACGTCGTCGGGGGTGGAGGGTGTTTAGGAAGTCTATTGTAAGAGACGTTTGTATCGGGATCAAGCCCACAATGAGGTATCTAGGGCTCGTACTCGATAGCTGATGGAACTTCGGGTATTACCTCCGAAATTTGGTTCTCAAAAAACAAAAACAAAGGGTAAACAAAGGGGGGTGTTTCGGGGTTTTAACCTTCACCGAAATTCGAAATATTATCAAATTAATATTCTATTAGTTTTCAGATGAATAATAAGTTAATTTCATGCACATTTTTGTTGTTTTGTTTTCCTAAATAATAACATTTTTATTGTTTTTTAACATTTTGCATTTCTGATTGCCGGTCATTTTACCTTGTATTAAAAAAAATATTATAATACTATATCAGTAGAAATTTTTACATAATAATAATGAAAAGAGTACCTATCTAATATGTAAAAATGAAAGAAAGTAAAGACTAAAAATTTGGATTACTAAATACTCCAACCTTTTTGGATCTCAGATATCATGTTCCCTAAAGATGTCAAGTTCTAATTAATGATCCGAATGTCATTTATGTTCCGTAAATCATTTGATAAAGTAGAAGCATCGCAATGCATAAACCAACATTAAAATCTTTAGATCGTACGGCAGATTGTTGGTAATTCCTACTTTATATACTTACCTGAATGGAATCATAGCATATTTAAAGGAAAGCCATTTAAAACATGAAAACCCATTATTGATAAAGTTACTTTTAAAAAGAAGTTATCATCATTTCATCAGTTGCATCCGAAGTTTTTCCTCGAAGTCCGGCCACTCTCTTCTTGTCATCCATTTGAATTGGTTTATACGGCTTTCATGGAAGCAACTGCCGTCTGACCTCTCAACCCTGAGAGCCCACGACAGAGTTTCATTCGTAAATCAGCGTGTGAGGTTGACTTGGCTCCGAAAGTCTAATTTGGACCCATATACCCAACTCACGGTTTAAGTATTTGTCACATGCCCCCCCCACTAATTGGTGAGACCACCTGGGTTATGACAGGTGATCAAAATATACCCGGGGTAAAAGTCCACCGATGAAGAAACACCGTCTGGTTTTAGTTATTTCATCGGTGAGGTGGTAACCGTTCGTGATGTTCACACGAATAAAAAATAGGTTATAGGTACATATGATAGGGGCCCCGAGGGGGCCATCTCGAAACCGGAGATGGCCCAGGGTCAGTCGGGGTGCGAGGGATATGCTCTATGGGCAACCCTACACCCCGGCGTCTGTAGACCCGAGACGGCGTGCGGTTTTAGTCGGTTCAAGCCCGACATAACCGCCCCCGCTGGCCGGCGGGGGAGTATCCG
Source organism: Cybosia mesomella (assembly GCA_946251805.1). Classification (NCBI taxonomy): domain Eukaryota; kingdom Metazoa; phylum Arthropoda; class Insecta; order Lepidoptera; family Erebidae; genus Cybosia; species Cybosia mesomella. Next base: position 17,355,890 of record OX276406.1, on the reverse strand, counting down.
TAGGGATTTCCGCACGAAAAAAAAAAGGTACATATGATAGGGGAATCGTATGAGATCCAAAGATATGTGTTTAATACACCACTACCTAACTCCTTTCGATATTATGTATATATATATATATGAAAAGACAGTTATCGATTTCATTAATGTTAGCATTCAACTGCATTATGAACGACGATGCGTATAAAAGAAATTCATTAGCAGTCTTAACAGTTTATTCTCACCACAATCATCAATTCGATAGACATGCCGACTGAATTAAAAACAAATAAACACCTCTGTGAGTTAATGAAGCAACGATAAGATAGCAACACTTCGTAGCGATTCAGTAGCTGTTTAGCTACGAAGATACTACGTGACGAATAGACAATCTCGTAGTGTGAACTTATTTTGTAGGTGCTTCGTAGCAACTGATGGACAGGGCTCGTGTACAACACAGACTTATGATTTATATATGAAAACAGATGGAATACTAAATTTAGTCTATGACGCATAATGTCTTTCTTTTTAGTCACTTGGTAATATGCGCTTTCTTTGAGCTGAGAGTGAGACGAAGTCGAGCGAAAGCTCCTTTCACTCCACTCGATGTATTTCGTTTGTGTCCTTCTAGCGCCTAGATTTTTAGCATAATCATAGATGATAGTGATGTGACGGACATAGGCTATACAAATTTGACTTATGAGGTACCACGGAGGAGGTCGTTAAGCGACCTCCGGCGCCTGAGTCACCTGCGACGCGAGGCGAGCGTGTTGCGGGCTCGGCGGGCCGGGAGGGTTCTGAACCCGCCCCCGCTGGCCAGCGGGGGGGTATCCGAGGGGATTTCCGCACGAAAAAAAAAAAAAAAAAAGGTACCACGGAGGAATAATCACCGAACAAAAAATTCAAAAGCTGATTTCTCAAAAATATTCCCATTTCGTAAAATCTAAGTTTAGGCGCCAAAACGTAGCCTTGTCCTACCCTATCCTATCCTACTGCCTTGCGGACCTAGTTTTTTTTCCTGTACATAAATATTACTCAAACAAGCATACATATGGCGTTGAAGCAAATTTTCAACCCAGTCGTCACTCGTCGCCATGGTAACGAGTAAGTTATGTAAACGAGTAAAATGTAAGAAACGAGTAAATTTTGACGTATTAGTTCAAATTCTGTGGTTCATGTGTTACCTTGTAATGTGAATATTTAAATAAAAGATTTTTTTTACGTTACTTAATTATTAAGAACTAGCAGTAGCCTGCGGCTCCACTTACGTGGAATTCTGATCCCGTTCCCGCTTCCCATGGGAACCTATTCCTGAAATGAAAGATTTATGTGTTATTCCAAACTATTATCTATCAGTGTTCCACATTTCAGTCAGATCCGTTCAGCCGTTTTTGCGTGAAAGTGAAACAAACATGCATCCATTCATCCATTAAAACTTTCACCTTTATAATATTAGTGGAATGCATCGAAAAGTATAAAAGATATCGTAGCATAAGTTCTCGTTTAAGTTTTCAAGTCATCGTGAGAACTGTAGTCAGATTCCTTAGTCAGTCAAAGTGTTATTTGATTTGTATGTTAGTAAATTTTCAGAATTAAGTGCGAAGTTTAGAATGTATCTACGTTTGACGATAATTAATTGGTGCATTATGGGCATAATATACTTTTGCCTTACTGCCCTTTGAGGATATTCAGGTATGAGTAAACATCTTCTGCCTCCATTTCACCTTTCCGTTAGCTTGGATCACTTCGATTTAATTTTTCTCATATTGCGACATTCAAGGCACCGAACAAATTATTAAGTCTAAAGTTGGAATCAGAGTATTCCTCAATACTTCGAATTTCGATCTGACGAAACTTATTCAGAAATTGATGGGCTCACAGTAGGCATCCCTCAATATTTTCAATTTCGATGTGATGAAACTTACCTATGTACTTAGTTTATATAGTGGCAGAATCTGATCTACTCACAGTATCCCTCAAAATAGTGAATTTCGATGTGACAAAACCTATTTAAATTATTTAATTTACTGAATTAGATCTGAGTAATAACTTAAACTGTCTGATATGTTACTGAAATGGAAGGGTTATGATCGGAGGTCTCATCGGACGGGAATTTATTTTAATGAAAGAAAAAACTGTTAGTAGCGATGGCGGAGTATTGCAAGCTGGTAATGTCTTCGTTTCAATTGCTTTCTGTAGTCGAGTTCGAGTAAATTTTTGTTCAGTTTCTATTTTGGTTTCTAATCGACTTTAAACAGGAGTTTTCCTGTTGGAAGTAAACGTCGTAAAGAGTTATCTTTACCCACGTTGTTAGAGTTCTATTATTCTTTGTTAGATAAATGATAGGAAGTCATGGGTAGTCCCATATACGTTTAAGACAAGATCTGATGATATGATACCCTCTATAAGATTTTTTTTAATGCAACTGTGTATACAATTACATTAATTTAGAATTAAAAAACCCCGACACAAATTAATTTATAGCTTTCGAACAAAAAAGTTCGCATCATAATCGGATCATCCGTTCAGCAGCTACGATGCCACAGACAGACACACACACAGACACTTCAAACTTACAACAAATCGTTGTTTTTGCGTCGCAAAATTTTTAGATTTTGACTGATTCGAGAATGTGAAGATTGTGCCGTGGAAAATATATTCTGTACCTACATGATATATAATTCAAAACAATTTCATCTTTTCAGTATATAAGTTAGATATATGTTACAGGTTAGATTATGTTGATATAGCGTTCATATCTGGCCGTTTTTATCGTGTCATTAAAACGGAACGCGGGTGCGTTTCGAAACGCTATCTGCACCACTGTTCAATGTTCGCGTTCATAACGCGTGTAAATGTTTTATTTTATATTGTTTTTTTTTTGCATTCAGATACACTATGAAGCTGGGATTAGTGCAAGACTAGTGTGATCCTAAATCTGTTGCATACAACGGGAATATTGATTCTCTGTATCTACTTAAGCACAGAGAAAAAAAAAACTTATTGATTTTAATAGTTTTACGCTGAATTTTATCGGTGAAAATACGTTCAAGTAATCTTATTCCTCAAGATTTATAATTTATTTTAATAAAATTTTGGTTTTGAATTCTGCTAGGAGTGGGGCATATTCAGAAATTGTGGATGATACCACTGTGTTGTTCGACGAGGCGTGTACTCTTTGAAAGATTCATCGTGAAGCGCTTCGAGAGGTACTCGACGGCACCTCTCTAGAGTGGGGCCGGACCTAGCGAATGGCTACTATGGCTTCCGTCAGAGGTGCTACATCGTGGATGCCATCATGCGCGTGAGGACTCTGGCGAAGAATGCAGTCACCCGGGGTGAGGTGATGCTAGTCGGGGCGAATTTGTCATCTACTCACCTGTCATTCTAGCAGAGGCAGGCCCCCTTTTTCCGAGGGCTAAACTGGGACACTGTGGCTCCCAAACCCGAGGGGTCCATCTTGAAACCGGAGATGGCCCTAGGTCAGTCAGGGTTCGAGGGAAATGCCTTATGGGCTCCTTACAACCTACATCATCTGAAAACCCGAGACGGCGTGCGTTTTTAGTCACTTCGAATCCAACATAACCTCCCCCACTGGCCAGCGGGGGGATATCCAAGAGGATCTCCGTATGGAAAAAAATAAATCATTTTCCTTGAATGCAAAAACCTAAAGAAAATAGATAGCATTTCACTGCACAATTGGAAATGTAAGTTGAAACTATATATTACAGGTATTCATCTAAGTAGCTACATAATATATAAAGAGACCTCGTTCAATATCTGGCCACGTCTTTACGACGATCGTAAACGTGAGCTTGCTCGCAACGATCTTCACCTAAGTGTCGGGAAATTCGATCCCTGACCGTTGCCCCTTTGTGCGAGAGGTTGATTGCTCGAGCATACATGCTTTGTATTCGATACAACCATCGATGCTCGGTGCTTTCCTGTATCGATTAACTTATCAATATTGCGCTTCAGATCTTATCAAGCTCGAAATATTGGGTTGTATTTATCTCGAGAAGTATGTTACAAACTAGGGTTTTCTGGTAAATGTTGTGTTGAGTGTTACATTGTCAACTGTTGATAATATTGACATTTTTAGCAGTTCGCCATCCATGAGGGTCATAAGAATTTGTGCCATTTATCTTCAAGGCGAACTGAAATCTTCTCAATATTTGAAAGGAGTCGTTTGAAAGTAATCTTGCCTAATAGACTGTGAGTACGATCTCAATGGCTTTCTAAACCAACTTTCCTGGCCAAGAATTCTCGTTGCGTTCCGGACAATGGCGATGTCTTCCACAAATAACCTGAACAATATTCAATAAGCACGCCGGTTTATTCCTCCAGGAATAGTAGTCGTAAAGCTCGCAGACATACCTACGGACGGATCCTCGAATCACAATAACGCTGGAGCTCAGCAGAATCCATAATCTTATTTTTGTACCGCACCGCGAAGCGTGAATTTCGCAATTACGAGAGAATCGGCTTGCGCATAAGAATATCGTCGTAAAGCTTTTACAGTTAAAGATTACATTCGCTTAGCGCGACTTTCTCAAAATAAACAGTTCTTGTCTGTACACGTGCGAATGTCGACTTTATCTCGGAGACGGAGAGTTAGGTGACGGGACTAGCCAGGTGGCGCGTGAAAGCGGACTCTTTGCGATGGCAGGAGGGCAGATTATGCGTCGCAGATGGTGCCGGGCGACATCCATTGTGTTCCCTCCTATAATTTTATCGAAGCTGATTTACGATCGATTGTTCGGCCGGTGGACAGTACGCGAGACGAAGTGTGCGTGCGCGCGCGCATGTGTGCGTGGTGCGTGCCTGCGCGGCTCGTAACTTACCTGCAGATGGCGCTCGGATATGACGACGCAGCCTCACTCGCCACACAACGCCCTCATAAATTAAGAAACGACGTCTCAGACCGTGCTCTTACCAGTTTTATTTTTGTTTACACATCACTGGGAAATTACTTTCCAACTAACGTCCTTATTCATATTACTTAGCTCGATGACTAATATGTTAAATAACACAAAAGAACTTACAAACATTTACGCCTGTATATATCTGAAGAAGTCGGAGCGTATAATACTCCCATTGCACCAATTATGTTGGGTGCCACATACTCGTAATTGAAAGCGAGTCTATTACCGTGAATCAAGCATTTCGTGAGCTACACTAATGCTTATTATGGATGAAAAACAATTCAATCCCTAATCGCCTTGTATGCAACTCATGACAAGAGAACGGATGACCCTTGAATTCTATTCCGTCAGCAACCACGCGTAAATAAATATTATTTCATTGACGTTAATTTTCACTTAATCAAACAATAAAATAACAAATTCAGTCTGTTGGCCGTTCTCTATACCAATAACTTAAGTTTGTAATAAACATTTGTTATTGTCTCAGTTCGTGGGAACCTGGTAAACTGTGGTTCAGTTTATATTAGCAATCACTGGCACTGGAGTTCCACATTTTTTATAGTATGTAAGTTTTGACCATGTAGGTATATTTATTTTATTATAATTTACATTAACCATAATTTTGATTTCTGGGTAGAAAAATAAGCATGATCATCATCTTAGCGTGATTAGGGCCTAGAAAGCGCTGTGTAGAATGTTGTAGAATATTTATATATATATATTATTTATATATTATTATAAAAAGCGGCGATAGCCCAGTGGTGTACGTAACGGACTGCCGAGACGATGTCTCGAGTTCGATCCCCATTTGCCCCGGGCACACACCTCTTACTTTTCGTAGTTATGTGTGTATTAAAAATGTTGATTATCGTTCGCTTATTAATGTGTCCGGCAGATGGCAATAGGCTCGCCCCCTATTACATTGGGACCTAAACATAACGGGCGAATCGTGGGTGTGCAATACACCTCTGCCTACCCCTTCGGGGATACAAGGGGGAAATACGTTATGTTATGTTATGTTATGTTATGTTATGTTATGTTATGTTATGTTATGTTATGTTATGTTATGTTATGTTATGTTATGTTATGTTATGTTATGTTATGTTATGTTATGTTATGTTATGTTATGTTATGTTATGTTATGTTATGTTATGTTATGTTATGTTATGTTATGTTATGTTATGTTATGTTATGTTATGTTATGTTATGTTATGTTATGTTATGTTATGTTATGTTATGTTATGTTATGTTATGTTATGTTATGTTATGTTATGTTATGTTATGTTATGTTATGTTATGTTATGTTATGTTATGTTATGTTATGTTATGTTATGTTATGTTATGTTATGTTATGTTATGTTATGCTATGTTATGTTATGTTATGTTATGTTATGTTATGTTATGTTATGTTATGTTATTTATATATTACTCACTAGCTGACCCGGCAGACTTCGTACTGCCTCAATCGATAACAACTTCCATATTTATTCACCTTTTAAACCTTCTCTGGACCTCCACTAATAATTCAAGACCAAAATTAGACAAATCGGTCCAGCCGTTCTCGAGTTTTAGCGAGACTAACGAACAGCAATTCATTTTTATATAAAAGAAGAAGAAGAAGATAGAAGATTACTGATTTCTAGTTGCAACTAAGACTTTCACTTCGAAGCGCAGGGTTATATAAATAAACTCGATTTGACATACGGTTTTTCTTAATATATAATAAACTATATATTAAATTTTATATAATATATAAAATTATATAATATATAATATATATTTTATTATTGAAAGGTTGTTTAGCCTTTGTAATTGTAGCCACTATACGCCTGTGCACATCGAGAGTTACTGTTCACAATACTGCCGAGATACCTGAAACTATCCACTTGTCCTAAGGTGTTGCCATTCAATGCAATGGCTATAGGATTGTTGGATTTATGGTCGTGGTCATAGTTTAATTTTGCTGTTATTTAGTTTTCAATACATTATTCATATTTGTAAACAAATTTTGCAACTCACTTACACTCTCTGTAATAAATGTTATATTATTTCCATTTAATCTCCCCCTACCTCACCCAGACTAAAACTAACTTTAAATTCGTTAACTGCACTCTATTTAATAAATCGTAAGGAGGTGAAAAGTGTGCATCGAATATTTTTTTAAAATAGTTATTTGTTCTAGGAACGATACCGATGTTAAAAAAATATTTTTTAGAATTTTTGTTTGTTTGCCTGCTTTTATTATCGATATCCGAGCATCACTTGAAAATCGCTGAACAGATTCGGCTGAAATTTTTCTAGGGTAAGGTCATAAACTGCGCTATATATCATCACACTATTATAAGTGTGATAGAAGCAGGATTGTAAAATCTACTAAATCTATTATTGATCATTCCTCTATTATTACAAAGCAGATCATATAGAAATCGGACATGGTCAACGTTCGGACTATAAATCATCACACTATAGCTACTATAGATACTGGGTAGAAATAATTTCGATGTTACATATAAAACAGACTCTCTTCTTCATGATACATGATTGAAAATGTAACGATGAAATAGGTAGCCTAATACATACTGGGTTCGGAACTGCAGAAGTAAACATATCTTGATCTATTCCGAATTTAACGAGGACGAAGTCGCATGCAGCAGCTAGTGTTTAATATTAGTGGTGTCAGAGGATGCCCTGTCTTACGCCTTGTCGGATTCCTGCTGTTGCCTTTTCTCCATTAATATGTGTTCCTTTTATAATTCCATGATAATCTTCCTATCTCTGTAGTTCCATAATAATCCTCCTATCTCTGTAGTCGATTCCCGCATCCTGATGTGCCTCCATCATGAGCTTCCCGTCCACCCTGTCAAATGCCTTCTCCAGGTCTATAAATGCCAAATGTGTCTCTAAACTCAGCTCCATCCTCCTGTCAACAATTAGTCTCAGTGTAAGTATAGCCTCTCTTGTCCCTCTCTCAAAACTCTCAAAGTACTAGCCTTATATTTCAAAGAATTGTAAGTTTTCTCGTACGATCGAGTACAAGCCAAGCTTTTATTCAGCAGATGTTTATACAAAGCCAGCGGCTGGTAATGCCATGATAAAATGCTCACGATAAAACCACCATTATGTATTTTGCCTGCAAATTGTTTTCCGGTACAATTAAGATTGAGTTTCAATACTCAATAACCGCGTGTAAAGGTGAATAAGGCTCGGTCTCGAAGGAAGCGATGATGTTGACCTATTTTATTGGATGTAATATAAAATCTGGATGCAACACATTATTCTTCATGTGTGCGCCAATCTCAATCGCATCCAAAGCTAGCACTTTGGCGCCCGGGATCCACTCTCCTCGTTTTAATGGATTGTCTTGGCTTTTATGGGAGCAACTGCCATCTGACCTCTAAAACCCGAGAGGAAAGCCTGCACCAGAATCTAGTCCATCAACCAGCAGGTGTACCGCTTGCAGGTGAGACTGGTTTGGATTCTAAGGATCTTGGTGGGCCTTGGTCACCTTATACTCTATATTTTGCATGTCCTTCGTGTAACTTTTAATGTAAACGAATGATGATAAACCTAAATGAACATATAACAATACGATTACATAATATTAAAATAATTGGCAATGAGTATCCAAGCCAAACTGGAAAAATTGATGTTCAAAAGTTATTATTATTCTCTATTTAAACAGTTCATATTAAAATAAAATATAATTCAAATTGATCAGTAATCTCTTAGTATTAGTACGCCATTATTGGCACAAAATCCTTACTAAACTTCTATTGCCGAGTTTTCTCGCTTCCAAAGCCACCTAAACTGCCTCTCGATTTGCGGGTCAAATGTATGTAAAACAAGAAATTATTAGGGAAAGGCGTTAACTTGAAGTCGTTAACATATTGACAGGTGGTAACAAATGTGTAGTAACAATAACAAATGTGTTGATTCCTTTTGTTTTGATTCCTTTCCTTTTATAAGCATGGTTTCATTGTATCGACATTTTTTATGCTCGGAAATTATGTTTTTGTAGTCACTAGCAAACTGCTTATGTACTATTACTTTTTTTAGTATCTGCCCACGGTTTTTTGTTTCATGGGCTGAAACAATATCAATAAAGAAGTTAATCACTTCTGATTCGTTCTTTATCATCATTTTTGGGATTTTTTCATACTCAAGTATTACTTACTAGCACAAGAAAAGGAACCTAAGTTACGCCTTATAATATCAGCTTTCTGCAGTAAAAATCCCGTCAAATTCGGCACAGTCGGACAAAAATTTTAAAAAGTTTTTTTTTATATATAAGTATTACAGTCATATGTTATTTTTACGTTACAAACAGACAGACTTGTATACTTGTATATTTTCAAAAGATCCCGAAAGGCTTGGAGTATTAACACAGTGGCAGACAAGAGCTGACAATGTTCTTTTTATGCTGGTTTTAACTGTACCTACCTTGAACCTTAACATCTCATAACTTACTTTCTCAAAATATGTCTCACGTATTTCTTCTTCATCGAGTCAATGGCTTAGAATATTCTAGCTTTTTGCTAGATTTTTTCGGGCCAATACTTGATCATAGCCTATTTAAGCATAAAAAATCTTAATCTTAGATTTGGACAACAATAAACAAAAAGGAAACTTTAAGTATAAATAAATAAATAAATGTTATTTAAGTAATCTTTGTACAATAAATATTTATTATAATTACTGCATATGTATGCCTTAGATATATACATATTTATATATACTATATACTTATTTACATGTGTGTGCTTAGGCGTCTTATTAGGTATTTAAATTAAATATATAACGTACTGTGCGCCTGAACTAGGAACTCCTGTGCTTCAGGCTTCGATAGATCTTAATGGGACGAGAACGGCTAAGAATTTAATTTAACTTAATTTAATTTAACTTTGTAACGAGAAATAACTTAAATTAATCATATCCTGCTCTCCTATATTTTTGATGAACATTTGAAAAGTGCATGATACCCTTTACTCAATACTGTGATCATCACCCCCTTAGAGGTTTGATTTCCAAAATACTTTCTTTATGAATGATTACAACATAAAAGGGAACAATTGCCAAAATTCAAGTTTGTAGCCTCCGTAGTATAGACTCGCCGTCGATGAATTAATCGGGACAAGGAATTATATAAGTACTAGCTGACCCACAAATTCTTTCTGCCTTAGAATCAAGTTATGTTAATTGCCTTATCATATGAATTTATTTCGTGAATGTCTCATATTTTAATTATCCTAATTACTAGTATAGGCACAGTATCGCGAGGGGGCCATCTCAAAGTCGTAGATGGCCCAGGGTCAGCCGGAGTGCGAGGGAGTTGCCATATTAGGCCACCTTACACCTTACATTAGAGATCCGCGATGGCGTGCGGTTTGGGTTGATTCGAGTCCGACATAACTAACCCTACTGTCCGGAGAGGGTGGGGTAAGGGGGTTCCGCAAAAAAAAAGTCACAATATGGCACAGTATAACCTTAGTCATATCTAAACAATTGAAGATCATGAAAATCGACTTACCCGTTCTCAAGTTATAAACGGTCTCACTAACACGACTATGTTATATATATATAGATGTATAGATTTGCCAAACGAAATAAACTTACTCTAAAGGCTTCTTTTTTCTGTTTTTGTTTGTGTGAAATCACTGTAAATTTTTATGTCAGTGAAGCTGTGGCATTGTAACCTTGTTTCGGTCAAGCTTTTAATGGGTGTCACTATTTGCGTACTGTCACGGTCTCGGTCGACGCGTCATGTCACGGCTGTCAGGAGGACATCAGCTGGCCGAAAATTTACTGGAGTCTATTTTGGTTCAAGCATCAGTTTGACGTTTAAATGGGCTTTATGGGTAAAGTAAAATGTTATGCTTAGTTTGGGTTATATAGCGCTATGGTATGTAGATAAGGATTCAGATTTATCTAGTAGGTAAGTACTGTAGAAGAAAACTAGGGTAGCAGGTTTTCCGTTATTTTAACTACTTTTTTTATGAATGATAGGCTCACGTTTGACCTCTATCTCACCTGGTCGTAAGTGACGATGTGGTCTACGATGGCTCACGTTTGCCTAGAAGGAACCTATTCACTCGAGACTTCAATTACTACTACTACGACTATTTACTATTTATTTACTACGATAATTTACTATTTACTAAAAAAAACTTACTCGTAACCGTACATGAATACGCTCGTAATTTCTTCAGTGTTTGCATTAAAAACTAGCGCCAAGACAACTATTAGTCCAAACAAACTAGCATAGTGTGAATATAGGCGACGGCGAGCTATAATTAAACTTGGAAGTCAAGGAAACCAGGTCAGCAGTGGCGGGGCTTCACCTTTGTGCACAGAGCCTTTCAATTACTACCCAAGGGAAATGCGCTGCCGCGGCAAGAAAATCTGAAGAATTGCTTTCTCTTTTCATATGTGACACACACAGATGCTGCCCTTTCATTAGTCGCATTTTGGACCGGTAAAATTTAATAACACAAAATATTATATTTATCTATTATAAAATCTCGTGGCCGTTGAAACGAAGAAGAAGAAGATCATATGTGACAAAACATTATTCTGAATCTAACTAAAAAATAGAAGAAGCGTGAAGCCAGAATAGTAGCAAATGAAAAAAAGGTGCTGTCTTTGCTTACCCCAAAGAGGCGTAATTGTATGTATGTATATAGGTTCTTCTCAAATTTTTATTATACTACTTAGCTTGCCCACAGCTTCGCCAGCGTGAAAAACTGAAATAATCGTTAAATTTTCTGAAAATTTCCAATTATTTGTGCAATTTGCTTAATTCATCTGTCGGTACAATACTTTTACAAAGTATTAAAAAACTTAAAAAAGATGAATGGAATTGGTTAAACCTTTCTTAAGTTATTGCGTGACCAATGGAAACACGGTATTTTTATGAAAAGATAGATTGATAGATCTCGCTCTTTAATTTGATTAATCCTAGATTAACTGCTACTACGATATTTTCAATATCGAAGTCTCCAGTACAGAATCGTAAATTGGATTAAAAAGACATATATTTCTCTATCAACGCTGTATTTTCCTATTAATAGTCAAGTGTAGACAATAAGCTAATATCTCACTTTGTCCATAAATCGATATCTTAATTAAATCGATATGAGATACTCTCAGATGTCTTTAATGATTTAAAATACACTATCAGTGGTCCTCAGACCGTGGAGGACGGTGATAACAAGATCGGTGATCTCAACGGTATGCTTATCTCTGACTCAGGGTATGTTTCATGCACCGCTTCTACTCAGTGCAACATTATGTATATATTATTAGTTATATTTTAGTAATAACGGTCATCATAGGCCACAGAGTAATTAATATATCATAGGCTGTTTACCTAACTGCACTTTTTATCTTTTTGTGAGTCATTGATTTGCCCTCATAATATATCTACTCATTAATATCATTGTGTTAGTCCCATTCGTACCCGAGGTTCTCACCTCTAAGTTCAGGGTCCACTTCTCGATTTTTACTTCTCCACTTCGCACGGTATTTGGCAACTTACCCTCATAATATCAACTATCGAGTCGAATTGAATGACAGTCGAGTGAATTCATCCAATTCGACTCGTACGCACTTCCACTTGATTTTATCTTCCGTACACAGATTACTTACCCATAGTATCTTCTTCAATATTGTTTAGTTTTAGTATCAAATTACTAACCTTATATTAAGATAAACGTTTGTGTTACTTAGCGCCTATTATTTTTAATCCGCAATATGTAAACGGATATGGGCATGAACCATTTATGCTAGGTGCTGTCTGTCAACTGTTAAATTGTCTAATACTAACCACTGGGTGCATTACACGCTTCCGTATTAATTCAAGAATTTTATTAAGATACTACCTAAACCTCCTCTTCAAGTATCTTACACTAAAACTGAATAGAAATTTTGGTCCATAAAAGATGCCATATGTATGGAAAATATGATGTCATATAATTTAATACTTTTCATCAACTCGTAGAGGGCGCGATAAATCAGGCATGTCGGAACCGAATCGAATAAAAATTAAAGTAATTTATTACCTACTATAGGTGTGATTCTTATTTATAAGATTCGATAACAACAATATCAACAATGTTTAACTACTAAACGTTGTTGATATTATTATTATCGGTCGAACAGATTTAACACTTGGCACAAACAGATATATTCCTGTTTAGAAAAAAATATGATTTAAGTTATTAGATCTTGGCCACAAATACCATGAATGTCAATTAAAATAAAAACTAATATTTCACTACTTTATCACCACGTGCAAATACAAATCACACTTGTTTACCTTACTTTTATTTTGAAAAACTAATATTAGCACTCTAATCACATGCACTCTAATCAGTATGGATTTCATGTATTTTCCAAAACATCCTATCCAATCCGGGCAGTGTAAACACACCATAAGTTTAAATGCATTTTTACTGTTTTTTTAGAGCTAATATCATCGGCCCTAGCTGACATGGTTAATATTTAATAACTAAAAGCCTCTAGAACAATAAAGATAAAAAAGGCTCTCTGATCAGATCTAATATCTTTAGCCTAACCTAAAGCAGCATATAAAAAGTTATTGATTTTCAGTATGTCTCAAAAACTACCGGACCACTTATTTAATGACTCAGTTTGTGTTAAAATGTATGTTATAATTAGATTTTTAAGGTCTTGCTACGTTAATGAAAGTCATGTATTTTGCCTCTTTGGCCTTATATATGCCATATTTGCATTACAGTCTAGAGAAGTAGTCCACTTAGAGCACCGAGCCTAATAGCACCTGCACAATTAGCACCTGACTTAACATGTAACTGTCACCAAAGCTCCAAATGTTTCCTATTATGCAATATTAGTAATCTGTAGGTGTAGGTGTCTTATAAATAACACAAATAATCACTTTGGATGTACGGAAATGAAAAGCTGCAATTGAAAGGCTGGAATATTGAATAAAATTATTTTTCAAGCAATTACTGACTAAGCTATCATTTCTAATAAGGATTTACTCCGTACAGTGCTTACTTATGTAACAAATATATATTAAACCAATATTCAAACAAACCGAAAAGACCTTGACATCTAAGTATTGCTCTCAGCGGGGGTTTACCCAAACTGTGATGGTCAATACACATCGATAGCCGCGATTACTGTTACGACGCGTGGCATACCTTTCAAGGGTAATGCGTTACAGTTATTGTAAGTGTCGCGGTTATGAACCAACAGAGGGTCACAGGAGTGGGCAGATAATGCCAGACATATTGGGATTGGTCAAGGGTTGTGTGTTTGAATCTTGGTATATGTAAGAACCTAACAGGTATTAGAGTCATGCTTTTTCTAGCATGAATGGATCAGCAGGGAAGGTTCCACCCGTAGACAAGGCATGGCCAGCCGCCCTATGGTTATTTCCCCTCTTATCACTTACAGTGCTGCAGCATTCACACCCGAACGTAGCTGCTTATCGTCAGGGCCGAATGCATATTTGTAGACAAGGTCTTTTTATTTGAATTTCTAATTCCAAGTAGCATAAAATTGAAGATTGATCCTTTAAACCAGCCTGAATTAAAAATCGTAAGTTTCTTAGCTTTATTTTTAATTCTTCTGCATTTTATAAATTTATGGTCGTTTCAGTCACGTGACATAAAACACAATAAATGCACATAGAATTTTTCTGTCGCTACATTATTTCACCGAAGTTGCACGCGAAATACGAAGCAGGATGGCGGTTGCATAATTTAGTATCTTCTTATTTGTAACTAAAAGTATTTAAAAATTGTTCCGAATAGTATAATAGGGTTCTTACATATAATCAACAAGAAAAAAGAACTCGCCGTCTGATCAGTATGTTGCTTTCCGAAAAATAAGGTTGATGTTTGTGCGAGGGGTTTTGCATAAAGTGATTGCTCTTTCAGGTCGGAATTTGAAAATTATTATCAAACTACAGTGAGAAGGGTTGCTACAGCTCGCTGGTGATGAAGATAGAGCAGAATGCACCTCTGGTGTTGCGAACGTTTATAGCAAAAGTTACCTTTATTTTTTCTCTTTATACCTGCTATGGAGATGAAGGTATCAATCGTGCACTGCTCAAAGGTGTGAGTGGTTATGTTGGCCTATAAATATATATGGTGATGAAGATAGAGCAGAATGCACCTCTGGTGTTGCGAACGTTTATAGCAAAAGTTACCTTTATTTTTTCTCTTTATACCTGCTATGGAGATGAAGGTATCAATCGTGCACTGCTCAAAGGTGTGAGTGGTTATGTTGGCCTATAAACTTGGAACTTAATTCTAAAGGGGAGGAAAGAGAGTAGGTAAAAGATAGGAAGGAAAGTTTGTTAAAATTTGTTCTTTGAAATGAAATAACTTCTAATGAACTCTGTCCTGATCCCGGTGATACACCAAATTGTGATAGAATCCATTAAAATAGTTATATTTAAATGTGTAACATTTGCGTAAACTTTCGAGGATCTGTACTTGTTTAAGAAATATTACAACAGATTTAGAACTATTTTTAAGCCGGTAAGGTAGACTGTAGATTTAATTACTAAGTTTATGTTTAGATGTATAATACTTTTTACAAGATAAACATCTGAAAATGTCCATTCCAAAAATGAAATTGTTACTGACACACACAAACTATTTTAGATTATTAGGCACAGATTTCATGATTACGTATATTAAATAAAAAAATAATGAAACGCCTCAATAAAAAAGTGGAAAACGACCTTAATAGAAAGAGCCTTATCAGGCCATTAAGAATTATGTACTGGGTATAAACAATAAACATAATTTAGTTGCTAATTACATCTTCCACCGCGACCGGAGGCTAGATATTAGTACTATTTAGGTTCTTAATTGTGTGATTACTTGCTGAATTATTACTGTTAAGGTATCAAAAAAACCTATGGTTTTTACTACAGAATGGATGTATGGAGCCTCACCAAAATCTCCAAGATGCAAGCCAACTTTACTTGCAAGCCGGTACACCTGCTGATTGACGGATGAGGCTCTGGCTCTTTACTCTCGGGGTTGGCGGGTCAGATGGCAATTGCTCCCGCCAAAATAAACCAAATTGTGGAAGGGAGGATTGAGATAGTAGATCTAGATCCCAAGCTTCAAATGGCAAGCTTTGGATGCAACAAGGATTGGCGCTGGGATGAAAAGAGTAGGAACACGAGTGTAGCACAACTATCATATATGAAAGTTGGCGCCAGAACCTACCTGGATTTTAATGTATAATTTGTATGTATGTATTTACAAAAAATATCTATCTATAAGTATGTTTATTTGTGTTTTAGAACTCATAGTATAAGTTGTGCTTTCTTTGGACCTAGAAAGCGCTGTGTAGTTTGTCCCAAAATATCATTTAATTTCCCCTTATGCATCATTAAAGCTGTATATACCAAATTCCAAAATACTATTAATTATTCCTTTTATTAATTTTTACCCATGAGAATCATGATAAGTTTAGTAATTATAAAAAAAATGCATAAATATATCCAAAGAAAAAGTGCCCTACAGACATACGGTACTGGGTCCAAGCCACCGGTGGTGGTCAGGGCTACAGAGATCTTTCTCACTATGCTCGCTGTGTCCAAAGGAACTGTAACCAGGTAACAAGCACTATACCGAAGCAATAAAAAAGAAAGAAAGAAGCGCCCTGCGGTGTTTTCCATGCTTTTTATTTAGGCACTTGAAACTGGCGGGTTTGCATAAAACCTTTAATCACTACTGTCGTTCAACATTTCATGCAAGACTGTTAGCTCTGTCTACCACAGAGGAAGAAAGGTGTGAGTATATATTATATATGATAACTTCGGAACTGTAAAGGTACTTACATGTCTGACAATAATCAGAAAATGTACGTTGTCAGAAGTGGTTAAGATGGGATCGAAAATTTGGGTCCGTAACTAAACTTCGAGAGTTATATATTCGATGAATGGAAAGTCGACAGAACGTTTGATCGAATATTGCTATTTCGAATGAACCGTTTATCGCCAAACGCAACTTCGACTGAACGTTTTATCGAATATTTATTAATCGATGGATTGCTGTTTCGAATGAGATTTAGACATGACTTCTTGCCATAAACTTTCCGGACTACTGATTCCAGCGCTTCGCCGGCCGCTACCGCGCTCGCTCCGCTCGCTCGGCTTGCGCTCTGTTGGGGTCACAGTTCTAACCTAACCTAACCCACTTTACTAATTTTCGGACATCAGTCCATCGATTGATAAATATTCGAAGAATCGTTCAGTCGAAGTTGCGTTTGGGGATAAACGGTTCAGTCTAAATAGCAATATTCGATCAAACGTTCTGTCGACTTTCCATTCATCGAACATATAACTCTCGAAATAAAATTACGGATCTCGAAAATTTCTCCTCTGAACAATTCCAAATCTGATCTGATCCCATATTGTCCCATGATATTTACGAATACCAAATATGAATCTAATAAGTATGAATATAATCTAGCAGCGACATTAGCATAATCAAGTAGAGGCAGAAGAAGAGATTGTAAAAGAGCAATTTTGTGGCCGTTTGCACAAAGTTTCGCAGTCTACGCATGGACCTAGCTGACGCAAACAACATTCGGTTGTTTTCAAGTATTTGGGGTCCCCAGTTAAAATGTTTTGATTTTCAAATCGACTGTCATTGTCGCTAACACCCTTTCTTAGGGTACGGAACCAAACGGTGCCAAATGGCAAAAAACGGAACCCTTATAGATTCGTCATGTCTGTCTGTCTGTCCGTCCGTATGTCACAGCCACTTTTTTCCGAAACTATACGAACTATGCAGTTGAAACTTGGTAAGTCGATGTATTCTGTGAACCGCATTAAGATATTCACATTTTTTTTTTCATCGAACCCATATCTATGGATAGGTCTACAAAAATGAAATTGAGGTTTCTAATATAATTTTTTTCTAAACTGAATAGTTTGCGGGAGAGACACTTCCAAAGTGGTAAAATGCCCCCCCCCCCCCTGTAATTTCTAAAATAAGAGAATGATAAAACTAGAAAAAATTATTATTTACATTACCATGTAAACTTCCACCGAAATTTGGTTTGAACGAGATCTAGTAAGTATTTTTCTTTAATACGTCATAAATCGTTAACCACAATTTACCTTTCATTCAATCAACACACATATAAAAATTTTACGTGCTGCTACGGAACTCTTCATGGGCGAGTCCGACTCGCACTTGGCCGGTTTTTTATATGTTGCGTGAAGATAGGTATCGATATGTACGAGGCTCTGGTAGCACGCTGACGGCAGTCACTCCTGTAAAAGTCAATCAAACAACATCCTGAGGGTAAGCATTGCATACAACCGGGATGAAGAAGTAGATTGTTAGCAAAAATACTATTTACGCACATTTTTTCTCTTTCACAAACCTAACATTGGCGTTATTTTGGGGTATAGAAGTCGTATACTTAATCACCAACGAATCTTTTAATAGCCTTTCCCACGGCACTGCATACCACCGTGTTTTCATATAGCTCGATAACGCAGTTACCATCTGTTAAGGTTTTCTGTAAACTGTAATTTATACTTTATTATTTTTAATATGTAGTGTAATCATTAAAATACGTAAAGTAGCCGTTGTTTATAGCAATAAACAAAAACCAGCCTTTTCGTTTGAATCCATTCAGTAGTTTCGGCATGATGCGTGGTCTCCATACAGACAGACAGACAAAAATAAAAAGTCTCTACCTACCCCAGAGGTAAAAAGACTTGAGTTTATGTATGTGTATATGTATATATTTTACGTCCAAAACCTTAAGTAAAATGAATCATAAAATTAGATTTTATTCACAACTAGCTGTGCCCGCAACTTAGTCCGCGTGGATTTCGATTTTTAGGGTTTTAGTTCTTTTGCGGAACAGTAATTATTTTTCTAAAATTAGAGTAAATCAGATTTTATTCACAATTTTGTGTTTTAATTTTTTGGCGCGGCTCCCTAATTATTTTTTTAGGAATTTTCTTTAGAAAAGCCCTATTGCTATCGAGTTGTCGTCGACGTCGTCGACGTCGTTGTTGCCAATTTTCTGTCACGGTTTTGGGTATGAAGGAGATGAGCTATCGAGTTGCTGTTTTCGGTAATAGATTCGTGCTGGGGTGAACCATTGCAAGATAAAGAAAAAAAAAGAAAAAAAAAGAAAAAAAAAAGAAAATCCCTTGTATTCGGCTGAGCTCGTCTCAGGAATTCAACTTGTTTAATTAAAGTAGCCTATGTTACGCCTTGTAACATTATCGAATCAGCCCAGCCGTCAGACAGAAAGACAGACAGGCAGACAGACAGAAAAATACTTGAAAATTGAATTTTGTTATAAGTATCGTGTATACATTCATGTGCAATCATTAAATATCTGTTATTTAATATTACAAATCGACGCATCAATTTTATTTATTTGTATATATAGATGTACTGAATCAATATTTAACCGAAATAGTCTTACTTTCACACTAAGTTTTTTTGCTAATCTTGATTTAAACATTTAGATAAAAAAAGATTAAGAGATGCTAATGAGTTAAAAGTGAAGATTATTGTACTTCCAATGTATAACACTACAAGACTGAATGACGACATGCAGGAGTTACTCCTTTGAAAAAGTTACGTAATACAAAACTGAGGCTTGTCTAAATAATGGCTCTCGCTTGATATCGACACCTATAAAACCTCATATTTTTCTTCGAATGCCATAAAAATAGGGTAAGCTATATTAGAACAGGTTTATGCTAATTATTATAAATGATTGTAGGTAAGGGTTATTGTCCAGTGTGCGCGATGCGATGCTATCTGCTTCCGAGCGTCGCGCCGACGGTATTATCATAATAGCTTTGAGACACGAAAGTTATTATAAAGGGCACTAGTGCTGTGATCAATCAGATATACTTCATTATGTCTTGTAACTTTGTCACAAATTTGGAAATTAATGGTGCACTTATAAAAAATAAGCACTTTTTATGTTGTCTAATTGAGGTTTTATTACCTTGAAAAGATATATTGTAGGTATTTTAATGAAACAGCCTGTGGCCCGGTGAGGTCATTTCATATTTTAATCTGTTGGTATATTTATTTGAATCTCGTGGTAACACCGCGTGTTGTGTTATAATTACTTTATTAAATTTATAATTGTAAAATAGTTATTCTCCACTGTGGAGACATTTGAAAGGTTGAACACTGTATTATTATTGTATTGTGAGAAAAGAAAAAAGAACCGGCCAAGTAGGCCGACAAAGGCCGAGTAAGACTCGCCCATTAAGGGTTCCGTAGCAGCAAGTAACATAATAATGTTTTTTTTTTAATTTTTATATATGTGTTAAAAAACCCAATTTACCTTTCATTCAATCAAATGAAAGGTAAATTGAGTTTTTTTATGGAAGATAGGCTCACGTTTGACCTCTATCTCACCTGGTCGTAAGTGATGATGTGGTCTACGATGGATCACGTTTGCCTAGAAGGAACTTATTCACTCGAGACTTGAAGATTTTGGAATGAAGATTTCGGAGTCTGTGTTTCCGGAAAGCTATAACCTCGGGGTTATAGCTTTCCGGAAACACAGACTCAGGCAGGCAATTCCACTCCTTAGCTGTACGTATAATAAATGTGTCGCCGAACGATTAATGACATATTAAAACAAAACTACTTACTAGATCTCGTTCAAACCAATTTACGTTGGAAGGTTACATGGTAATGTACATCATGTATTTTTTTTAGTTTTATCATTCTCTTATTTGGAAGTTACAGAGGGGGGGGGGGGACACGCATTTTACCACTTTGGAAATGTCTCTCGCACAAACTCAATATCATTTTTGAAGACCTATCCATAGGTACCACACACGTATGTGTTTGATGAAAACGAATTTTTTGAGTTTCAGTTCTAAGTATGGGGAAACCCCCAAAATTTATTGTTTTTTTTCCTATTTATGTGTGAAAATCTTAACGCGGTTCACAGAATACATCTACTTACCAAGTTCTTATAGTTTCGGAAAAAAGTGGCTGTGACATACTGAGGAACAGACAGACAGACATGACGAATCTATAAGGGTTCCATTTTTGCCATTTGGCAACGGAACTCTAAAAAGGGTACTTACATGTGTCCAGGGTAGGAAAGATGACAGCTGGTCATTTGCTTCTGTCCTTACACTTCTCACAAGCTATGTGTGTTCCAATATCGATCAGTTAAAATAGCCCAGTTGAGGAAACTATCGATATGTTATCAGGGTGATAGATGACCGGGTGACGGGTCGCGTTTCATTCACCAGTCGTTTTTATTGTCACGGTGACGGATTGTCGAAGTTGCTTAGATATACAGTCACTTATCTAAGATGAGGAGGGAATTGTTTGATCTAAGAATGGGAAAGTGTTTTTTTGATATATTCAGGAGTTACCTCACTTGCTTGCCCAACATTCCTAAAATTTCTACCCGAGACAGCGTGCGGTTTTAGTCGGTGCAAGCCCGATATAACCGCCCCGCTGGCCGGCGGGGGGGTATCCGAAGGGATTTCTGCACGCAAAAAAAAGGTACTGACCTCGTGTTAAATTTAATTGCGGCATCGGCTTAAATTTTCGATTGTTCCTAAAGTTTGTTTTCGATATAAACAAAACTCATACTTTTACGTAGAGTCAGTGTCAATAGTGGCTAATCATTTCCAGATTTCAAAAATTAATTTTTGAGCAAATTAATTTATAATCTACACAAATACTTTATAATAAATAAAAATGACTTAAATAGGGACAAGACCATATTAATGTGAGGTGCTACGGCAACTGCTACATGCGTAGCAAGTATCTATATAGGCGATAAGACCAACGGTTGCCTATCTCCTCTTCCTTTCTTTTACCGTCGGTTATCCTTCTGTACTTTGCAATCTAGGCGTGACACATTTTTGGTGTTGCAAGCTTTCATAGATTACGGTAACCGCTTACTTAATAACCATTTGTTTATTTTTGTAGTGGATCAGTGGTCTTCTGACTTTCCGGTGACCTATAAGAACCTATTTTAGTGGTCTAAACCCTTCTACGCATTATTGCATTTCTAATGAAACCGGTTTTGGGGCAGAAGGGTTGGGTGGCTTCAAAGTCTATAATGGATGTAGGTAGAAACAATTATTGATTCTTATATTTGCGCCGATAGTAATAATTAAATTATAGTACCTATACATACTATAAGTCGGAAAGAAAGAGTTAAAGATTTAGATCGGAAAAAGAGAACATCTAGGACGGGACTTGAACCCGCGACCAGTCCCTTACAGGGGGAATGCTCTGACCAACTGAGCCACCTAGACACGTCCCAGATATTCGAAATTCTCGGATACATTAATACGTGTTAAGGCGACGTTATCTAGGTGGCTCAGTTGGTCAGAGCATTCCCCCTGTAAGGGACTGGTCGCGGGTTCAAGTTCCGTCCTAGATGTTCTCTTTTTCCGATCGAAATCTTTAGAAAAAGTAAGCATACAAAATGCTTAAAAATTTAATTGAAAGAAAGAGTTAAGATTCAAAACGGGACTTGAACCCGCGACCAGTCCCAATCTAGGGGAACACTCCCACTAACTGATCTTGCAGGGATCTGAACCTGTCATAGATGGCCGAAATTATCGGCTAGATACGTCATAGGGTGACGTCAACATATGAGACTTTATCAAAGTCAAATGATGCAGTTTTAGTTTTCATCAAAATCGGGCCCGCTACTCCTTTGAGTACTTTTCGCTATTCCTTATTTATAATAGGTCTTTGAAATTGCCGAAATTATCTTACAAATTCATGAGTTCGTTATTCCTGTAATTTAACAGCTATTTCCATTATTTATATTTTGTTTGAAAGTTGATTTCAAGATTTTACAACTCTGTATTAAATTTTGTTTTTATTGGCCGCTTGATAAATTAATTCGATCTTCAAAAACAGTCCTAAATGCTATCCATTTTGATGATAAATTTCGTATTACCTAACAGCTGTCACTTTTCAAAAATGTAATAAAAGTTGCTGTTTTGTAAGCTTAATGTTGTCTCATTCATACACAAAAAAAAAAACATAAAATTTGGATTTGTCATTCCTAAAAAAAAAATGCAAAAATGTTAGTAGTGAAAATTGGGTTTCCTCCAATTTCTTCAAGAAAAACGGCAATTTCAGATTCGTCGACCTAATAGTTTCAGATTTGGTCATCCACGCCCACTTGAAAAATTCATCCGGTGTAATAATCATGTAAATTGTAATGTTGTAATGTTCGTAAGGTTTGTATAATACTCTCAAAATACTATTAAGTTTACCAATTATTCTAGACCACCTCCCTAAGAGGCCGTCTAGCGAAAACTTACAACCCTTCTCATGATGTGAGGAGACCAGTGACCATCAATGAGTTAGTTTACATTTCCGAGAACTCTCCAATAAATATTTAAAAACGTGTCTATAAGCAAACTAATTTCAACTTATGCCACGTGATCAATGTATGGGGCTAGCTTTCAGCCAAACTCATACAAAATCCAATCATGGAATACTAAATATTCTGATTATTAATATGAAATTAGAACTGAGTATGTATTTAATGGTGGAAGTACATTATTAGTTCTAATAACATATTAAAATGTGCTGCCGTACCATAACACACAAGTTCTTCTTTATTAGGCTGCTTGACTATGATAAGTCAAATGTAAGGTAAGTTCTATGGAATCATGTATGAAATGAAATAGTGTGACGTCACACTTTATTACTGTCATAATAATGATTTACTGTTAATGGTTGGATGGATGATTAAAAATATATAAAATCGATAAAATAAGAACGGAAGTAATTTCTACTGCTCCTTTTACTGTTATTATTAAAGATTTACTATTTTTTATCTAATACGCACAGTTACAACAAACTGGAAATTTTGACGCAACGCGGTGACTACTATATCTGGCTGTATGGAAAAAAAATTTTGGTTAGTTAGTTAATGGCAATTACGATCAATTAACTAACATCTTTTTGTAGCTACCATAAGCTGTAAGTATAGCAAAGTTCAATAACTCATCATATAGTCTCTGCATCCTGTGCCTTTCCCTCGTACGCGCCGTAATCTCGCACTGCGACACAATTTTCATTCTAAACAGCTTAGCTATTAGTATACAAACAAGTCATTGCTCCAAGATTTTAAATTTCTCTTTTTAATAATAATATCTTCAGCAGTTACTACACTGACTACAGGCTTGACGTGAGAGCGCCTCGCCCTGGCAATGAAAATAAAGAAACATCAACCAAATATTACAATGCAGCATTTAATTTGAGATTCCATCGGTAGTCATAATAAGCAAGGGTTTGACACTAAGACAAAACATTTAGTGTTTATAATATTGGCACGAACTACAACACTACCGCCGTATTGTGTATTGTTCGAACTCTTAAAAGATTACATTACTCAAAGAGAGAGATAAGATTCGGGCGCCAGGACATGAATGAATTGTATTATTGCTAATATGATGCTTTGTTTGTTTCTAGGAAGCAATCTAGTTGTTATGTTTCACATGTTGACATTGATTAATTCTTAATTAGATAGTATTTGTATTCTTAGAAGCGTATAAGATGATTGATTTACACGGAATACGATTAACATTTATGAATTAAGTACAGATATACAAAGACATTTGTATATGCTAGATCAGCTGCGGGTGGAGCCCGAGGGGGCCTGTCACCATAGCAGAAGCAGGTCGGCGCAGTGGCGCGTGTCCCCCTCTTTCCGGCGACACCGTGATTCCCAAACCCGAGAGGGAGCTATCTCGAAACCGCAGATGGTCCTGGGTCAGCCGGGTTGCGAGGGAAATGCCTTAGGGCCACCTTACATCTCGGTGTTTGAAGACCCGAGACGGCGTGCGGATTTAGTCAGTTCGAATACATCATCGATTGTGAAAAACCCTCCATAGTAATCAAATTTCGGTTTAATTGCGTTCAGGGGTCAGCAAGTGCATAGCCGGGCAGGGGGATTGTGGTCGCAGCACTAGTGGGACCGGTGGGTGTCACGCGGTGCTGCGACGACAATCCTCTTCTGATGAGGCCGTCAAGCTGAGTGCCACCATTGTTAACATGGTATGTGTATGTAATGGTGACCCTCTTTCTTGGACTTTACCTTCAGCTTACCATCAGGCGAGGTGAAGTCAAATTGACGTGTCCTAAATATAAAAAAAATAAAAAATAATAAGCAACCTTGACTTTAGCTTGGGCTCTGACGATCTTGGTGGGGTCCCATATACCCATTTGAACCCTAACTACGACACGTATATGTCACGTCACGTGTTCAGTATAAATGTCAGACATATTTACCTTACTATTATCACTGATGAAGAAAGTTCCACACGCTTCCTCTAAAAGAGTGAAGAAAAATAGCAGATATTTCACTATTATTTAATATCTCAAACGGATCGATCGATGTAACCGAGATAGGGAGCAAAATAGGTCTGCGAGTACCGTCAGCATACCTCTGGACGTATAAGCTTCTTCATGTTCCTATCGCCCGAACCACCTATGATCAGGGCGTGCTACGCGTACAATGCAGCGTGCCGGATTCGACGTTGATATCTTCAACACTTAGAAAAACCTTGTGTATTGAATACTTTTCTCTAGCCTAAATGTCCTAATGTCATGACTCCTAATGGTATTTTTTTCCTGTTTATATGTAAAAACTTTAGTTAGCCGTCGCATAAAACATACATTTACTAGGTGATGCTCGCGGCTCCGCCTACATGGAGGTCGGTTATCGTTTTTTGGTCATATCTCCAGTTCTACTAATCCAATTGCAATTAAACTTAAAACTGACCCAAACTGACCAAAAACTGACCAAGACCTTTCTCATAAAAAACCGTATCAAAATCTGTTCAGTAGATTTTGAGTCCATCGCAACAAACAGACAAACACTCAAACAGACAAGAACACTAAAAATAATATTTATGTGTTCAGAATCGTTCATATAACATAACCCAAGTTCGTTTTAAATATCTCTACCGACACAACTAATTAACAATTTTATAGCAATAGGTATAGATAACATGAATTCACTAGCTGTAATGTTTTTAAATTGTAAAATAAATAAATAATACTCATTGATTGTATGTATTAATTCTTGTTACTGAAAGTTATTCAAATTAGACTTTACCTTCAGCTTACTATCAGGCGAGGTGAAGTCAAATTGACGTGTCCTAAATATAAAAAAAAAATAGAATTTACGGTCACAAAGTGTACTCAGCGCGGGAACGGGATGCTGGCCGACTCGGACTCCGGACTCGGTCGAGGTGAGAGCTTCGGATTTGACCGGGACTAACGCGAAGATGATGAGGATGAGTCGCGAGAACGGGGTCAGTATTGCACGCAGGCGGAGCTGCGAGCAACAATGATATTATGTATATATATATATATACGAATAGCTTACGTTACCCACGACTCCGCCGGCGTTGAATTCTGATTCCGTTCTCGCAACCCATGGGAACCTATCCCTGGGATGATAAGTAGCTTATGTAATAAATAAATGAATATTCTTATTATTGGTTATTCTAGACAATAATACTGTACCCAATTTCAGACAGATCCGTTCAACTGTTTGAGCGTGATTGAGGCACAAAAAATCTGGAGATTGAGAGCCGACAAACCTTTGTATATTTATCTAATTTGCATATATAGTTGTATCGAACTGTACTAAATCAGCGTCAATTTCCTGCACATTTTCGACGAAAAATTAAGGTAATTAGGTTAAAATTTATAATTGGCCACGCATACCTGGCTGTGAATTTTTGAAGCAGCCAGCTTGATCCGAGGCACTAATGAGCTTTCAGAGTATTTCACGAGGCCGCCAATGTACGTCACTACGGGCATTTAGGGCCATTGTGAACTGGCACTACTGGCAGTCAGTAAAGACTCACGATATCTCGCAATTGTGGTCACAATTTACGTGTATACTCGTATCTATACTAATATTATGAACAGGGAAGATTTGTTTGTTTGTAATCGATAAATTTTGAAACTACTGAATCGATTTCAAAAATTCTTTCACCATTCGAATTTTACATTGTTCCTGAGTAACGTAGACTAATTTCTATCTTGATATTCCTACGGGATTAGGACTTTCGCGGGTGAAACCGCGTGGTGATGCTAGTAAAACATATTTTATTGGACAAATACACAAACACTGAATGATACATACATACATAGTCACGCCTCTTTTCCATTAGGGTAGGCAGAATCAACATGTTTTCAATTGCTATGACCCTGATTACATTACTGTTGTCTGGAGAAAGTAGAGTTGGACCCTTTTTGTAATATTCATCGTTTGCAGTTTCACTAATGAAGATACTTGGCATCATGATTTTGCGTATAAAGGATTACATTCTCATTGAGAGGTCTTTAAAGGGCCGTGTGGGGCAGAGTATGACTACCTTTAGTTTTATAGTATAAAATGTGCAGCTTTTTTGCTTCTGAAGAATAGTCTTGTAAATGGGTCAGGAAACTCCAGAATGAAAGCGCGTTTGTGCTATTAAATGTGCGTTTTTAAAATAAGTACTTAGTTTTCTTGGTCTATTTATGGAAGCTATTTGTTGCAGGTGAAATAAGTGAAGTGAATAAGTGAAGTGTACAAGTGTTTTGTACAACTTCTACACTTCTCTATTGCAAAGAAAGTTTTAAAACACACAAGAGTGCACTGAACAAGTAAACCTTGTAAATCCAATCAAACTTGGAACGGTGAAAAACACTCTGCGTGTGTTCGTTTATTTCATTGAATACAAAATACCAATAAGCAAACCTTCTAAAATAAGTTTAATTCTGACGACTTCTGTCGTGCAGCGGTAGTGCGTTCGACTGCTAAGTCAGTCAGTGCAAATATGTATTTTGCATTGATCTGGGTGTTTCCATGTATAATATATATTTATTTACAAAAAAATGGTTACCCGCACTCTAGAACTCATATGACAAGCTTTGGTTAGTTTGGGTCTAGATGGCGTTGTGTAATTTGTCTTAGAATATTAATTTATTTATTACTAGCTGGCCCGGCAAAATTCGTTGCACCTTAGAATCAATTTATGTTGTTTACCTTAGCTGAATTTATTTCGTGAATGTCTCATATTTTAAATTATCCTAATTGCTAGTATAGATCCCGAGATCTCAATGCCGTAAATGGCCCCAGAGTCACCCGGGGTGCGAGAGAATTGCCTTGTTTTGCCACCTTTCACCCCGGCATTAGAGACCGAAGATTGTGTGCGGCTTTGGTCAGATCGAGTCCAACATAACTACCCTCACTGTCCGGCATTGCGGTAACCGTGGTGATTTTCACGAGAAAAAAAAATACAAAATGTCACAGTATAGGCGGAGACAAATCTAAAAAATCAAAGATCGTGAAAACCGGTCCACCACCCGTTCTCGAGTTATGAACGGTCTCACTGACACGACTTTGTTGTATAATATATATAAATCATATGGCAAATATTAATTGAAAGACTATCAATGCGTCGCATTGCCAACAAATCCAAATAACTGATTTGTGTGATCACAAATTCGATAAAACCAAATCAAGTTTTTCTTGCGCTATAATCAAAGCAAAAAGCAGCTAAACACAAACACCATTAGTCTATATCCGCGCTTATATAACGACAGCGTATAAAAGATTGCAGATACGGAGATCGTTAGCCAGTAACAGTGTAATTCACTTTCATTAGCGTGGATCGATAGCCGCGACCAATTATTCGCCTTTATCACCAATTAAATGTTTACGATGCACTGCCATCGCTGCCGAGACGAATATGTAAACAGGAAAGTAGGTATATATCAGTCTTTTTATTATAAAATTCATGTGAGTGTGCCGTGAAATGAATCATTTGTTGTTAAAATCGGGTCTTGTGGAGTTTTATGTTGTATACAACGCTTGATAGCATGAAATTCGCTTGTATTTTAGTTGTAGACGCTTCTAATCCATTCATTGTCAACCGTGACCTCCTCCCAAAAATCACTGGTAGTAGTGTTAACCACTACTAGATCCTAAATTAGGTGGTTTTGTATTCGGAAATACTTACTTCTTGCCACATAAAGCACAGCATCTTTTCTGACGACATCTTAGAAATTATAATTTGTAAGATATAATATTGTACAAATAACATAATGTTAACAATGGCGGTTTAAATTGACTCATATCGCAATTATGAAAAAGGTTCTACCTGTTCTCTGTTAGCAATATACCATTACACTACTATAACGGTACAGAGATATAATATTTCACACTTTTACGATTGACTTCAACGATGCTGTCCGAAGTTTACGCAAATGAGTGATACATTAGAGTGAAACAATTTTTAACTAATTATTTTATTACAAGCTGACCCGGCAAAATTCGTTCCGCCTTAGAATCGAGTTATGTTGGTGATCTTATCAGCTGAATTTGTTTCGTGAAAGTCTCATATTTTTATTTATCCTAATACTAGCATAGGCACAGTGTCCCGAGGGCGCCATCTTAAAGCCGTAGATGGTCTAGGGCCTGCCAGCCCTGTATTTGGCCACTTTACACCCCATCATTAGAGCCTTAGACGGCGTGCGATTTTGGTAGGTTTGATTCCGACATAACTACCCCCACTGGCCGGTGGTGGGCTAACCGTGGGGATTTCGGTAAAAAATTACACAAAGTGGCACAGTATAGGCGGAGACAAAGCGAAAATATCAAAGGTCATTCAAATCGGTCCACCCGTTCTGGAGTTATAAGCAGTCATCACTAAAAACTTTGTTTAATATAAATACATTTACACTGATCCCTACGTTTCAGTTGCTTTTCAGCAGCAATGGTCACGTCCGTCCGTTAAAATAGTTACAATATTTTAATGACTTAAATGAATCTGACAATTATCACAACGATTATAAAACCAACCTTTCCAGCTTGAGGGCGTAGTGGCGTGCATAATAGCGATCTGTTAGATATTGCAACTAGTTTTAGGCACGTGTTCAATGAGAGCATAGCGCAGCATCCGTATGCCGATAATCTGACACTCAGGACAGAAACATTAGATGTTGTGAAACAAAGTTTCGGGCAAAAGGTGCCGTGAAACGCATGTATGTCGCAATTGGGCCCGAAAACGGCACTTGACACTTCGTTCGGCGCGGGTTCAAGTCCCGTCTTGGATGTTGACTTTTTCTGATATAAATTTATAGGAAAGTTAGCATTCTATTTGCTCCAAACGTCATTAATTGCAAAAATTCATCATTTCTTTCCTATGCCTTATTTTTTACATGCATAAGCACCCTCATGCCCCAGCCTCCTGAGGGCTTCACCTCATCGGAGCTATCGATAACGTGGATAAGTCAAACTCGAACCGAACTGAACGTCAAACTGAATACGGTGTTTCTTTATATAATAATAAATATTCTACGACATTTTACACAGCGCTCTCTAGACCAAAAGTAAGCATAGTTTAACTGGCTTGTGTTATGGGTTCTAGAATGCGGATAAACATAATTATATACTTTTTTTTGTTAATCTCTTACCTCAGCTCGTAGCGGAAGAGTGTCAACGATCAATTATCAAGAGTGTGGTTTGATTCCCGCTCCCGCAATATAGAATCTAGAATCCCGCAATATAGAATACGGATAAACATACTTAAATACATTTGATTTGTTTTGTAAATACATATATATTATACATAGGAACACCCAGACTAATGCAAATAGACGTATTCATGCATACAAATATTTGCACTTAGCGGGAATCGAACCCGCGCCCCCTGTCGTAGCAGTCGAATGCACTATTGCTACGCCACAGAGGCCGTCATTTTTACGGTATGCACATCGTATCTGTAGTTGTAATTAGAAAATGTAGTATTAGGTCTTCATGGTCTGTAACGATATCGTACACAAAATTGAACTTGTAAAAGCGCGTTCTTGGTGTGAATAACTTTTCGCCATCGCTGCTGCCGCCCACCGTGAACGCAGTTTAGGCACGTAGTTTTACTTTTATTTGTAAATTATATTGTCCGTAATTGTTAATAATTTATCGTATCTTATACTATGACGGAAACGATTATAAATTAATTGACTCAATTATTATTATTATCATTCTATTATTTTCTGATCAGTTTTCACATTATGAAAATAAAATCACTAAAATCTTCAAAAGCGTGGTCTCTAAACGTCTGCGTAAAACACTACTGGTGGTAGAAATTTGATGACACAAATTTGTCACAAAATTCGGCCTGGTAGGTACCACCATGCACGATTGCGAAAAACCCTCCATAGTAATCCAATTTCGGTTTGATTGCGTTCAGGGGTCAGCAAGTGCATAGCCGGGCAGGGGGATTGTGGTCGCAGCACTAGTGGGACCGGTGGGTTCACGCGGTGCTGCGACGACAATCCTCTTCTGATGAGGCCGTCAAGCTGAGTGCCACCATTGTTAACATGGTACGTGTATGTAATGGTGACCCTCTTTCCGGAGACTTTACCTTCAGCTTACCATCAGGCGAGGTGAAGTCAAATTGACGTGTCCTAAATATAAAAAAAAAAATAAAAAAAAAACTAATACTGAAAAATACTGCAGCAGTTATACTTCACCGTTTACATTCTAGTAGAGTAGCGACTTCACATTATAAATAGGTAAAGTATTTTTGATAATAGAAGGTTATATCGTTATAAATGCTTATTAAGGCTGCGTAAGGCGAACACGTCAATTAGCCCGTAATCTGACTTCGTGACTTTTGACTTATGAGTGGCCGATCTTCGAGTGTGGCCATTTAATGATCGTATCAAAGAAAACGGGCCACAATAAATATGATCACGACATGTAAGCCTATAGTTTAATGGTGTAAATTTGTCACCACTTACCGACCTTGTGTGTGTGTGTTAATAAATATAATTAAATAGTTACAGTGGTAACTCACGTACGTAGTTCGTGCGAGTTCATATATGTGAGTAACTGAATCTGAAACGCGGTGATAAACTGGTTGTTAAAATAAGTAACTACTTATAGACTCAACTTAATTTTTCCATTCTGTAAACAGTTGAAGTGAAAACAATTCTAAATTCAAAATATAAAATTATCAATTCAAGTATTAGTTTTAGATGTCAACATTTTGATTTCAATTTCGATTCATCGTACACTTCATCGGCTTTTGATTTGCCACATTGCATCGTAGTCGCATCGGGATAAAAGGTGTGAGTCCGGTTAGGATCCTCATTCTTCGATTTTTTAGCGTTCTCTACGTTCTCGTTCTCGACGGACAGTTGATACCTTCATAGTGCAGATAAATCAATAAAATACACTGTATTAATTTAAGCTTTATTAGTATTTACAAACAGATAGTGGTCCAAAAATTGGTTATTTATTCCTTCAGCTTCTTCTTGAGACCCAGATTGTTGGTGTGACCACATTTGGTTTTGCGGCAGTTCGTAGCACGGGGGTGGAGATGGGTACTTCAATGCCAAAATACAGAAAGAGGCTTCAATGGTATCTCCTCTAAGCTTGAGTACAAAGGGAAGTTAGAATTATTTTGAATATTGTAATTTGTTTGTGTTTATCAAATATTAAAAGTATAACTTCAGTTTTAAGCACTCTATAAAAATATCGAGCTGTAGATATTACTATATGTTTACACAGGTCAACACTGTCTAGGGATATTTTACATTAATATAACACATACAATTATTTAAAAAAAATCAAATTTAGAATTGCCAGTACGTATTAAAAATATTATTCTAGAATTCATATTTGTTTTAATTAGGTACATCTATAAACATAGAATATCCTTAGACATTGTTCATATGTGTATATTCTGTGCTGCGCTTAGAAAGAGCGCTCTAAAAAACCGATGCAAGCCGATCCTAGCCGGACTCTTAAGACTCTTTCAGACGCGACATGCCAAATGAAAGCCCAGTAGACAAACATAGAACCTTTTTGAAGTCAGTTAAAAATAGTACGAAACTTCAAAAAGAATGGCTCCGCACAGAAGTTGTTGACACTGGCAATATGCGGGAGTAGCGTTATGAAAAGTGGAAAAAAAAATGCATTGTATACGTCATAATTAAAATGAAATGATTCCATATGACATAAGGCGATTGATTTTACCGTAAAATGAAAGTTAAGTGAATAGAGCTTCTAGAAATGGTATATCTGATACCGTATCAGCGGTGTCAGATGCTCGATTTAGTTTATACAGTGTTTAAATTCATTTGACGTTTTTGCCTTCATGACCATATGCCGCAAGACCGGCATTAGTTATATTTTAACGACTGACTATTAATTGAGCAAGTTTTTTAATATCTCTTTTTTTTCGATACCTAAACGATAATTAAATAAATAATATATATTCTACGACTTTCTACACAGCACTCTCTAGACCCAAAGTTGTTATGGGTTCTAGAATGCAGATAAACATACTAATACTTTTTTATAAATGCATACATATTATGCATAGAAACACCCAGACCAATGCAAACAGACATATACATGTATATAAATATTTGCATTGAGCGCGAAACGAATCCGCACCCTGTCGTAGCAGTCGAATGCACTACCGCTAGGCCACAGAGGCCGTCGACTGAACTGATCGTGAAATATGAGGCAACTGTAACTTGTCCGAATGTCAAAGTCAACGTTCGTCACCCATCCAACCTGGAGGAATTCTATTTTCGTTATTTTACATAAAGTATGAAAAAAGTATTGTCTTTGCCTATGCCTATGGGAAAGAGGCTTGACTGTTTGTCGTCATCTCAGCGATGATCTCGGTTGCATCCGAGGTTGTCACCTCAGAGCCCGAGCGACTGTCGACTAACCTCCCAACCCTGAGAGGAAAACCTGCGCTAGAGGTTCGTCCGTCAATCAGAAAGTGTACCATTTTGCAGGTGAGGTTGCTTATTTACTCAGAGGCGTGACTGTATGTATGTATAAATAAAAAAACAAATCGCAAAGAAAAACTACAGACAAGAAAATTACCCTCGTTAGCATAACTACGTACTTTTTTTCTAGCATTTATCGCAGTCATAAAATAGCCATGTACAATGTTCAGTGTTCAAGGAGGTGGTAATTTAGTTTCAATTTGCACACATACAAACAAAGAAACCTTGCATCTGATACACAAGTATTTACATAGAGGGCTGAGGGCAAACCGGTAAGGGTGAGCCCCTCCGGTATCATGAGGACAATTAAGCTTCATTTAGATGAAAGATAAGTCATTAGTTTCGTGATTGTGAATTTAGCTTTTGATTTTGTTATTTGTGTCCTTATATTGCGTGACATTTTGTATCTTATTTACACACTTTTATTAGCTTCATCTGTAACTTACCAACCATGCACAGTCCACGATAAATGTAGCTTTTCCCGTGCGGAAATTCCCTCTAATACTTCCCGCCGCCGGCCAGCGGGGGCGGTTATGTCGAACTCGAATCGGCTAAAACCGCACGCTTTCTTGGGTTTTCAGACGCCAGGGTGTAAGGCATTTCTGTCGCATCCCGACTGACCCAAAGCCATCTCCGGTTTAGAGATGGCCCCCTCGGGTTTAGGAACTACGGTGTCTTGCCCCGGAGAAGAGGGTGTGCAATACGCCTCTGCCCGGCCTGCTTCTGCTAGGCTGAGAGGCGACTTCACCTGTCCCCAGGCCTGTGTTCATGGAGGACGAAGGTAGTTGAGCGACCTCCGACGTCTAAGTCACCTCCACGCCTCGCGGGCTGCTTAGTAAATTCTAATTCGTTGATCACTTAAACTCTTAAAACTTTTATAAAATAACCAAAACATGAAATATATTAACTATGTGCTCTGAAGATTATAAAAATTATTCATCGTCATCATCATTATCATCTTAGCGCCCTCCATCATCTTAGTTCTCTTCCTTTTGAAGTTTTGACTTATACAGCTTTATGCTTTTACTTATTATTTTTTATGATAAATCGTTCACTGTACAGGCGGTACGGTTATGGAATGCACTGCCATTATCGATTAGACGGGCACAATCACTGGCCATCTTCAAAACGATGGTGAAAGAGGACTACCTGGGCCTATAGTCTCCCCGATTCCTTTTTATGCGTTATGTGCTGTCTAGATTTCGTGCGAGATATAGAAATAATATATATGTAGGTTTAGTATATATGTAAATGTTATATGTATAAATTGTATGCTTATTTTTAGGTATATGTACCTAGTACATAATAATAATATTTTTTATTGTCAATAAGCCAAATACAGTTTGCCCATCTCTATCAATTATATAACAGAACTAGTTATGTACAACACATTTCAAGTAATTTCTGTAAATTGCAATAATATGTGCTTGTAATCTAGTCTGTTACATTATATGACTACGTTAGTCCTCTATTTTTTTCCTATTACACCAAAAACTACCCAATATACGATTTAGCTCATTTAGGATTCATGTCCATCCAAAGGTTGCCTGTAAGATATTGCTTTTAACGATTAGGCCGCCATTTGTACATGTATTAATTGAGTTTCCATATATGTATATTCTGATTGTTGTACAATAAAGTTTATATCTATCTATCTACCTATCTTTTCTTCGACAGATGTAGCGGCTTGCAGGTGAGGTTAGGCCTCGAAGATCTCGGTAGTGCCCGTACCGTTCACCTACCTTTAAGTAATTTAAAATATGAGCAATTTTTTGGGTGAAGAAAATTCATGATGATGATGATGATGATGAAGACGATCCAAAAATATACTAGTAATTGTTCAATTTTTCACTTCTGCTGGCACTCTCGGAGTGCCACATACTTATTATTTTTATTTTGCCTGGTTGTTAACTTACTAGTACAAAAGGAAGATTATGAGAGTAACACAACTTTATGCAAATAGTGCTACGCCCCTATATAACTTGTTTTTTTTTTTTTTTTTTTTATTTAAACTTTATGCACAACAATAAAATTGTACAAAGGCGGACTTAATGCCAGAGGCATTATCTACCAGTCAACCTTTGGGTGATGCAGAGATAAGCCCAGTAGGTGCTCGAAGGATTTCCATAAAAGAAAAAGAATGGTACAAAAAAAACAAATTGAATACAAAAAAGAATATTATGCCTATAATGCTATCTATGTAGTTTAAGAATACAATATAATATTATATGTTATATTTAAAATATAAATATAGATACATATTTATTATATAATATATATATACATATATACACATACCTATAAATATTAAATACATACAAATATACATTTAAAAAATCTTAAAGATATTGTTCTGCCTATGGGTTATAATAGAGTTGACGTACTCTGTTTTTGAAAGTGGTACGGTCAGTCAGCATCCTGATTTCGAGAGGAAGGGCATTCCAAAGAAGAATGGATTGCACTAGAAAAGAGGAGTGGACGCGACTTGAAATATGAGTTGGACAGTGCAGAAGAAGATTGTTAGAGGAGCGCAGATATTTATCATGATTAGAGCCAAGTAGATGAAGATGAGATTTTAAGTAACTAGGGGCGTTGATAGAATTGAGAAGTGTAAACAATAAACAGACAGCTCGCAGACTGCGTCGCCGACGAATCGGCAACCAACCTAGCTCTGTACGGTAAGCCGAAATGTGGTCGTACTTCCTAAGATTGTAGATGAAACGAATGCAATTGTTGAGAAGTCGGTCAAGTTTATCGAGCAGATCTGCATTCAGGTCGAGATAGCACACATCACCATAGTCGAAGACAGGAAAAAGTAACGTCTGCACAAGCATTATCTTGGTTTTGGCTGGAAGAAAATTTTTGAGGCGATAAAGAGCCCGGAGTGTCCCAGTTACCCTCTGGCAGACGTTAGTGACCTGAACCCGCCAACTCAGGGTTGAGTCAAGGTGTAACCCCAGGTTCTTAACACTAGGTGTGACCGGAATATTTTCCCCGTTAAAGGTAATCGATGGTAGATTTATATCGGTCAACCGGTTGATTATATGACTACTGCCAATTATAATACTCTGGCATTTGTCAGGGTTGACGGCCAGTCCAAACCTATCACACCAACTACCTATCAAGCCTAAATCCGCGTTTAAGCTATCAATAGCCTCCGAGAGATTGTCCACAGAGGCTTGGCTGTACAACTGTAGGTCATCGGCATACAAGTGATACGCACACTGAAGATCGGAGGTTACGAGGTTGATGAATATAGAAAACAGAAGAGGAGAAAGTATGCCGCCTTGAGGGACCCCAGAGTCAAGTTTACACCAGCTCGATGACTTCTCATCAGCACAAACTGACTGCTGGCGACCCTGAAGATATGAGGAAAACCAATCCAGCTCGTCTGAAGAGATCTTAATATGGGCAAGGATTGCCAAAAGTATGTCATGGTCCACGCAATTAAATGCATTCGAGAAGTCTACTAAGACCATTACTGTGGCCTTAGTTTTTTCAATTCTGTCCCTGATATCACCCGTTACTTTTAGGAGTGCAGTGGTCGTGTGCCTGTGTCCTGGCCTGAATCCTGATTGCAGAGGACTTAGTATGCCATTGCGTTGTACAAAATTGGACAACTGTTTATGCACGCATGCCTCCAGCACTTTTGATAGAAAAGGAAGGATAGAGATCGGACGAAAATGTTTTGGAAGAGAGGGATTAGAAATTTTGGGAAGGGGGCGAACGTAGGCTTTACGCCACAAACTAGGAAATTGACCAGAATCAAGGGAAAAATTAATAATGTGTGAGAGAGCAGGAAGAATCTGGTCAAGGATAGCAGTAATCATTCGCCGACTAATATTGTCGCAGCCCACTGCCTTGGATTTGATGGACAAGATAGTCTTTTTGATCTCAACCGACAAGACAAGATTGTTTCTAGAGTAGAGGTACATTTCAAACATTTGCCAGCGGGGGGGTATCCGAAGGGATTTCCGCACGTAAAAAAAAAAAAAAAAAAAAAAAAAAAAGAGGTACATTTCAACGGTTCGTTTCAATGGACAATTTCCTTATACCCGGTAGGTAGAACAAATGTTTACAAAAGAATCTCTAAAATATTTCTTGCTAGCTGTTGCCCACGACACCGCCCGCGACGAATTCTGATTCCTGCAATTGCAGGAATTAGAATTCCTCGGAATTAATTCATGGGAACCTATTACATGGATATAAAAGTAGACCAAATTATAGTTTGGAATATCACATATATTCCAAACTATAATTTGGGCTGACAGACGGTAGTCGCTCCCGGAAAAACCGACTTACCAATCAAAATCAATAAGGACTGACCTCCAGCCCAGTCATAAGAATATGTCATTTTACAATAAAATGGCTCGTGTAATATAAAAATGATAGATTTCCTGTATCAAATTCCTGTCAGATTCATTTCGCTGTTTGAGCGTGATTGATTGATTAAGTAAAAAACATCTAATCATCTTCACAAACATTCACATTTAAGTAGAAAGTAGGATATTCACTTTCACCAGGAACTTTAAATCCCTCAAGCGTCGCGGAAATCTCAAGCCATCTCTATTTTTAAAATTCTGAATATTTGGAAATACAGTACGATCAGAAATCGGATAAATAGGGTAATAGCTACTTTTTATCTCGCAAATAGGTTTCTGTAGGTCGCGGGAATGGGATCAGAATTATTCGTGGATGGAACCTTGGGCAACAGTTTGTATCATAATAAGCGTTTGAAAATGTCAATGTCAATGCACGTGCTGGTTCATGCCTGAAAACGACCTTTAATTATACAAAGTATTCATCTAATTCAGTTGAAAATGATAAAAACGGGAAAATATAAATAAATAAATAAATATTGTACGACAAAGTACACAACGCCATCTAGACCCAAACTAAGCAGAGCTTGTCATATGGGTTCTAGAATGCGGATAAACATACTTAAATACTTTTTTTTTTTTGTAAATAAATACATATTATACATAGAAACACCCAGACCAATGCAAATATACATATTTGCACTGAGCGGGAATCGAACCCGCGACCTTTGGCTTAGCAGTCAAATGCACTACCGCTACGCCACAGAGGTCGTCTCAATGTGTATAATAGGTTAATGTTAAAATTGGTGATTTGAGTTCATCTCAATCCATCAACATCATATTAAAAGATTCAGCCTTCTGAGATATTAGCACAGTTCGTTTCAAACGTATACCATTAATTGATCTTATAATCAGACTATCACTAAATAGATGAAATTGCAATTCAATTTATTGAAATTCAATGAATACTTTCCATTGTTTGTCGAATGACATACTTGGAAAATTTCAATTCTGTTAACGTAGACACACCTCTAGTAGTACATATTCACTTACCTACCTAATTAATATTATAATTGCAGTATTATAATACTTGTAGATGGATATATTGTATGCTTCTTGATACTGAAGCACCGCGTCGCTTAATGTTAATTACCGAAGAATTTTCTTTCATTACTACGGTTTTATTTATAGAATAAATACTCCGTCAATGTATTTGGTGCATGAAGTAAAAAAATAAAATAACTAAAAACAGAAGTATGAATGAAGAAAGATATATGAGAAATAAACAAGAGAATAACTGCAAATTTTACATTTAATAATAACTTTTAATAGATAAGACACAGGCAAGAAGTTTGCATGTCTAGTTCCGGAAGGCCGTGATCCACTTACCGCAGTTATCGGATTAGGAATTCCGTTCTACCACCGCCGACGCCCTCACCCCTCGCTCGCTGAAGGGATTTGTGTAATCAAACTCAGTTTCCTACTAATGTATACACAGCTTTATTTGAAAATAAATGTTGTTGTTGAAGTAATTGAGTTGATTTGTGGGTGTTTTAATTTGATATTGTAAACATTGTTCATTCAATTGGTGTCTGACAAATTGTCTATTCAAATTTTAAAAATTCACATTGCACTCAAAATGTGGTATTAATTTATTCCATTCAGGTTGAATCTCGATGGGATATTATATTATAACTAAGAGCTTGTGGCTCACACAGTTTTTTTTTTAGTTTTTTTTATTTAGGACACGTCAATTTGACTTCACCTCGCCTGATGGTAAGCTGAAGGTAAAGTCTCAGGAAATAGGGTCACCATTACATACACGTGCCATGTTAACAATGGTGGCACTCTGCTTGACGGCCTCATCAGAAGAGGATTGTCGTCGCAGCACCGCGTGACACCCACCGGTCCCACCAGTGCTGCGACCACAATCCCCCTGCCCGGCTATGCACTTGCTGACCCCTGAACGCAATCAAACCGAAATTGGATTACTATGGAGGGTTTTTCGCAATCGTGCACGGTGGTACCTACCCGGCCGAAATTTGTGACAAATTTGTGTCATCAAATTTCTACCACCAGTTTGGTGGTAATGACTACCCTCATAAATATTGTATTTTAAAATCATAATGGAACCCTAAATCCATTAATGGATCACGTGCTTCTTGAGCACCTGATGGGCTGAGGTTGTCAAGAACAATAATTGGAAGTTGAAAGGAAAGTAATCTTAACAAATTGCAGCAGAAATAGAGAGGCAATGCGCCAATGTTTAAAGGCAATTTACCTTATCTTCAATCTTTTGCGGTATACGACAAACTCGAGATGATCTTTGATAAAGATTTGCAGCCACTATTAGATTATTAAAAGTTGTCAGAGAGTTTATGTGCTCGTTGATATTGTTTTATAATTGATTTCAATCATCATCTTCATAATCTGCGCGTTGTTCCCGGTTGCATCCGAGGCTGTCACCTTGGAATCCGGATAACTTCAGACCTCTTTTTGACTTATGCGGCTTTTATGGGAGCGGCTGTCATCTGACCTCCTAAAAAGCGACACCTACGCCTCTAGCCTACGGCGCGGTAAATAGACTAACCTATAAAAAAATGTAAACATTGCGACATACTAGCGTTAGATTATGTATTATTTATGACGAAGAAATAATAAGTGGCAAACCTTCACTTCAGTGCTTCTTTAATCAGAATATTCATAATCAAAAGTGGAAGCCATAAAACCTAGGCAAAGTCATCAATAAGCGACGCAGTTGGTCACGCATGTTGCCTGCTAGACCCGTATCTCACTGGCGCGAACACATTTTCTTCATTAACTTGTCCGCCTCCTGAGTTTTTCTACGCCACAGTAAGGCTCTTTTCATATTAGAATATTCGCGTGTATGGTGGCGTAAATCACTGGATTGTCACTGCGGTGGACTTATAATTTTATTGTCGGACGAAGGCGACACGACAGCCGCGTCACGCGAACGAACGGCCGACGGTAGAACGCCTCACACGACAGCACACGGATCCTGCTTTTATTGTCCCCGTTCTAATTATGGAGTTATTTAGAATTAAATCTCACGTGAGATTACGCGTCTAGACTTGTGCTCACTCCTTCGTGAGAGATTAATTATAATTGGGCGGTAATTTGAAGTGGATGATTAAAATATCCTGATAGCTTAAGTGCTCGCTCGCTTCGCTAGCTTTACACAAAAATGTTGCCGATGGGAAATTCTATTTCGTGCTTATTAAGATATCGCGTGAATGAATTAACTAGCTCCATTTTTGATGGCCAGTTATAAAGGAATCATAAGTTTTGTAGTTCTAGAACATGGAAGTCATAACTGAGATTTTATAAGAGCTCGTTGTTTGATATTGATTATAGTAAAATGTGCTTATAAACTCTTAATTTATAAATATTTGGTTATTAGCCTACAGCAGAAAATGCAATAGATACAATACTCTTTTTTTAAATCATATTTTGACAGCACTAAAATGTCAAATGTAAGATCATGATTTTTTAGTAAACTCCAACGTTATCCGAAAGCTTATGAGATCAACGAGACTTCTTCGAAAAGATAATATTTTAAATTGTGAATGTCAGATAATTATACTTAGAATAATACATAAAGGCATGGTTTATAACACTAATAATGATCAAACAATTAAGAACTAAAGTAACGTAAACAAGACATTATAGTTAATTAAACTTTTATAATCTATACGATATCGTGACAGAAACGTTTTGCTCCTAAATTCTAGGCTAGTCAGCCCACTTCGAATGCAGAACTCGTAATAGTCCACAGTTGAAAGTAGGTTGTCCATCAGGCCCCGCCTACTCACCATGCTATTATGCGACAGGATGTCGACCAGTCCAGTAATAGGTGTCATTACTGTGTCGTTCAGAAATTGCTTCACTATCGGACGAGTTATCACGGC
Source organism: Cybosia mesomella (assembly GCA_946251805.1). Taxonomy (NCBI): domain Eukaryota; kingdom Metazoa; phylum Arthropoda; class Insecta; order Lepidoptera; family Erebidae; genus Cybosia; species Cybosia mesomella. Next base: position 17,313,906 of record OX276406.1, on the reverse strand, counting down.
CGGTTTATAGGTCCAGATTACATGGTATGTAGAGTTTTTACACGCGGTATATAAGTGGATTTGTAGGCCGCACTCCACCCATCAGTTATTGTTCATTACTGTTTTTAATTGAGTGTGGCTCAGTGGTAACTATGAAATGCGTGATACTGATAAAAATCATAATGTCATAACTCGATTCTTTTTAGATATCCTCTCGTAGCTATTTTGCTGGGCGTAGGACGAAGTTCATCATCATCGGTCACATCATTAATCCCGGTTGCATTAAAAAATTGCACTATGGAACCCAAGGTTAGCTTTTCTACTCTTTCGCTTTGGCTCATCTTGTCCTCTACGGGAGCGACTGCCGTATGACCCCGAGAGGAAAGTCTACGCCAGAGCCTCGTCTGTTAGTCAGCAGGTCTGCAGGGCTCTGAATCTATATCACTATACTATTATTATCAAGCTCAAAAGTTTTTTTATTTGGTTGAACGCGCTTATCTCAGGATCTACTGGTTTGAATTAAAAAACGACGGGTTGCACTCTGGGAGTGCCGGCAGAAGTGAAAACTTGAATATTAACGTGCATTTTTGATATTTTGGAATGGTTAGGGAATAAATTTGAACGAATTGCTTTAATTATTAGTATAAAAGTACTATCATTTATGTGATAACATACGATATTCATTTATTGCGCTATCGTACACAAACATGACAATTTATATTACATTAAACATTTAACAATTCAGAACTATTACAATTATTTTACATTAAAAAGTTAATCTCTCAGAAAAATCAACTGCTATCCATAATTTCAACGACTTTTTCACCATCATTATTACCAGAACCATCATCGCCAAGATATTTATAAAGTACTCACTCAGTTTATTTCGCTATTTCTTCATCACTTTTTTCATTAATAGATGCAGTTTGTTTAATTACCATTTTATTCAATAGATTTATGGCACAAAATAGAATAAATATTACAAAAAGTTATATGATGACAAAAAGTGTTTCTTGGGCCTCAGTCGAAATCGATCTCAGTTGACGAAGTCAACGACTACTCATTAGACGAACGCGCTACCAAGGTTGTTAAATACAGTGTGAAAGTAGCGCTTCTATATTTGTCTGCAAACATCTTACGAATTTTCGATCAGGTCACATGTTCTGACGCGAGTTTAACCTTTTTTACCCATAACAAAAAGTGCACAACGCCGCTAAAGATTGAGAGTTTTCACTTCAAAAAATCTTTTTGTGTTTGATAGCCCGATGATTTTTCGAGGAAAGTTATAGGCTAAATGTCATTACGCTCCTACCCAGGAGAGCGGAGCAGTAATCATAAATGTCATCAAATCGGGCAAATTACCATACTTGATTGTAGAACTGATAAATTAGGGGCATGTATGGGACAAATGGGTGCCACGGGGGCGAAGTATGCCACGGGGCACAGCTAGTTGTAAATATCGGGATTAATAGAGCATTGGTCTTTGTTTTGATAATATTCATAGTTACTTGACAAGTGCATTACGAACATACGCTAATACAGTGGGTGTAAATATTTTCTGCCTACCTCTTTGGGAATATATTGGCCAGTGTGTATGTGCCTGTTAGTGTAAATATATTTCTGCCTACCTCTTTGGGAATGCTGCTGCTAAAGACTAATGAGAAAATATGTATGGAGCCCGGGCCATACGCGGCCAAACTTAAGCTTGTTGTTTTTTGATATAGTATAGTCCTACAATTACTATGTAGACGTTTCATTGCCGCGGTGTACTCATATGGCAATTAAAACACATTATGGTTTTAAGTACTTTTAATAGTTATACTGGATATTCTGATTTATATTCGGTGCAAAACTGAAAAAAAAGGTATAACAATAAAATAGGATAATACCATTTATTAATTATATAGCATTTCAACTCATTACATTATGATTAATAAACATTGACAATTATTGTACAATTGTCCTATTTTTAGTGGTCTCTATGATGGTACTTAATTCCGCTGCTGGTAATCTAATATCTTCAGGTTGATTTATTGCCCATCCTAGGTAGTATCCTATTATTCTAGTATAAGTATACTACGTACATTATATGTAGGTACGCAACATCCTATCGTGCACTTTCCACTCACGCATGACCAATAATAATGAGTAACAGTTTCGCTGTGTCTCGCACAGTACACAACGATACGATAGTAATCGAAGAATTGTGCAGACGCTACGCAAGAAGCAAGCTCCACGGGTTTGTCGCTCATATTTTATATGGTCGTAGCTGATTGGTCCGCCCCGAACGTAGGTAAATTAAACTTGCGAAGCTTTTTTGTGTCGATATAATTGTAATCGTTATCAAAAGATTTGGAGTCTTAGAAAAATGGATTAAATGCACCAAATAATTGTAATGATTCTCTATACATCTACATATAAGTAATTTTTTTCCTAAATGTTTTACAGTGAAGCGTTCATTGTAGAAGTTGTTTCCAGTCGGTTCGAGCCCGACATAACCGCCCCCGCTGGCCGGCGGGGGGGTATCCGAGGGGATTTCCGCACGAAAAAAAAAAAAAAAAAAAAAGTTATCACTGCTTTCATTTGAAACTACTTTCATTAATGGCTACTGCCAGCCCAGAAGTGGCCGTTCTAGTTTCAAGATTTTAGCTCAACGGGTATAGGTTCTAAATATACTGCATAAATATTTATATTTTGATTGTATTGACATAGAAGTTTGATTTCTTCGAACCTTCAAAAGATTGCAGACCTGATTATTGATAGGTATTAATTTTAAATTGATACCTCCACGAGAAGAAGGCCTTGACAGACAGGCAGACGGGCAACAAAGTGATCCTATAAGAGTTCCATTTTTTTCCTTTAGAGGTATGAATTCCTAAAAAGTAACTGGTTAATTTTTTAATTAATTCATTCAACCCGTTATTGTTTCATACTTCCTTACTTGCCCCAAATATGTTTGCATATCAGTAATACAAGTAAGATAAAAACAATCTTTTGGACGGTATCTAATATAATTTCACTGAAGTGGGTATATAATTTATGCACCTTGGTTGTTCGGCACGATAATGAGTGTTGCGATGAATAAGTAGCCACTAACGCCACGGATATCCTTGCATGGTGCGGACTGAAATACCACAAACAGTTCAAGTGTCATGCAAGGAAGCGAATGTCTTATAGATTCCTTTGTTTTAGTGCTGTTTCCGGGGTTGAAATGCGAACGACAGGATTAGGTATTTCCTTTTCATAATATGTATTTTGAAAATGATAGATTATTGGCCACTACTTTTTGGACTTTACCTCAGCTTACCATCAGGCGGGGTACAGTCAATTGGACGGACTAAATATAAAAAAAAAAAAAAAATATTTTGAAAATGTGTAAACCAATGACGTCTTACGACGCCGGATATTACTAGACATGCTATTGTCTCATGATTCCTAGCGTCAGGAATTAAATCAAATTAAATTTCGAATTTGGAACGGGACACAGAAACTATAAATGAGCTAATGAATTTTGACTATCTATCTTTACTTGGTATGTAGAGATAGATGCCATGATATTGAGAAATTATCTTCCAAAAAAATATCCGCGAAATTCAAAGCGGCGCTGGCGCAACCCCTACCAAAACTATTTCAAAATAAAGTACTTTCTAGCCTACTGTCCCATGTAGGGCAATTAAAGATTCTTTTGTATTTATATATTTTAAAGAAATTCCCATTTCACACCTTGACATTAAAAGCGTAGTGAAAGTGTTACTAGTATTTCGTGCTACGTCTAGATCGTGAGTTCATTCCCTATGTTGAACTCTCATTGAACTCATAAAAGTCACTAAAAGCTGTTTACATTATTTATTGGTCAATATTTGTACCTAATTTACTCAATCGTCAAAGAATTAATGTTAAGTATGAACTTCATTAGCTGTTAATTGAACGATACACGTAAGGTTGAACGTCCAACAACCAGGCCCTATTCGCAGGAGGTTTGACATCACAGAGTCAACTCTTGAATTTAGAGCCGCTGCGCCAGGGAAGTAACTCCATTTTACAAGTCTTTCTCATTAGATACTCAATGGTCAGGTCATCAGCTCTTAGCAGTGGGGAGGCTGTGAAGGGGTAAGGCGTATCTCTTTGCTTCTCCCACTGAGTAGCGCGAGTAAGCGTTGAAGAGTTCATGGTACCGGTTACCGCTCATCACCTGGAGGGTCATGTTTGTTTTTGCAACTTAGGCTGGCTTTTATAGCGATAGAAACTGTATATATAGCAGTAGTGATTATCTATACAATTTAAAGAATTCAGATGACATAACCAACACGATAAATAGAAAATTCTTTACTGTAGGGGGTGGCCACATTTCACCCCAGCAGAAGTAGGCCGGGACGGTGGGACGACTAGCGCCCCTCCCCCAAACCCGAGAAACCGGAGATGGCCCAGGGTTAGTCGGGGTGCGAGGGATATGCTCTATGGGCAACCTTACACCCTGGCGTGTGTAGACCCGAGTCGTCGTGCGGTTTTAGTCGGTTCAAGCCCGACATAATCGCCCCCGCTGGCCGGCGGGGATTTCCGGATGAAAAAAAGGTAATTAATAATACATAAATCGAACTTTTTACATGATATTTACCATAAGTTTTCTTGGTCTCTTTTTTATTATACAGAATACATATTAATATATAGAATACATAATATATAAATAAACTATTGAGATTCTACAAACAAAATGCTAAGCCTAGCCTCCACATGAATTGAAAAAAATATTATTTGATTATTAGGTAGGATACTTTATCACACACTTTGGCCTGAGTGTGCCTTTATATGTATTTTTATGTATATATATATATATATATATATATATATATATATATATATATATATATATATATATATATATATATAACGTAACCCAAATTACAACGTAATACAAATACTTGGTTTGGGTCTAGATGGTTATGTGTAACACGGCCTAGAATATTTCTTTATTTATGTACAATACTCTTTGATTAAACAACAAAAAAAAAGTTTATTTAATCATTATCTTCAGAGACTTCACGTTGCATCAGTAAATTAATTTAGTTTCATAACATTCAAACTTTTTACACAGTCAGCTTGAGAATGACTTAAGCGATAAAGAGTTTATTACCATGACAAATTATATCAAAAACGTTTTTAAATTTTTATCTAAAGCATTCAACCCTTCAAATGGCGGCGTGACTCAATCCGTAAGTCATTTTCATGTTGCCCACCACCAAAAATTAGGTCATTAACCTCTCTGCGACGTTGTTCTAACCGTGTTTAACTAAAGATACATTTTTTAACTTTATTAGAAACAGTAGGTAGCGTTTTTATTAGTTAAGTTAATTAGTGCCTAACATACAGTAATTAGTAGTTTACGATTAATATCTGTAGTATTTAGCGGTTTACGAGGTTTGATTTAACATTGAAATTATAAAAATAATTGAAGTAACTTATTCAGGTTTAGGGTAACACATAAAGAAGTACAACTTTATTGTATTTCTTGAATAGCTATTAGTATAGGCTACTTATTATTATACTAATATGCAATTAAACACGACACCCACCTATGTACCCTGACTATAATATCACTTGTGATATCATGGTATAGGTTAGTATATATACCACAGTACATAACTCAACATAACATAAAAAACATAACTTCACGCCTGTACCCCGAAGGGGTAGGCAGAGGTGTATTTACACACCCACGATTCGCCAGTACATAACTCACAAATTCACTTAATAGCGACTTTAAGTAGCGGTACCCTTTCTTTTACTAAAATTCCATTCTTCCCCGCACACTGCGTTCACTTTTGATATTGCAAGCATTTTTGGGCCATGATAACTACTTACCATAACTCTAGCCCTGTTCTTTTTTGCTACCCTAGTAATATAAAAAGCGTATGTGTGTGATGTGAGGGTCCAATAAAGTAATCGTGATCGTTTAGTCGATACTCGTACATGATTTTTTACTCAGTGTCACTAACTATTGGGATGGGAGTGGTTACTGAAGCTTATTTACTAAATTATAATATCAATCATTCAATTAACCAATTGTAGTTCATTGCTGAACATAGGCCTGTCGCTTGCCCCATAGCAGCAGTAATTTCAGGTCGTCAAAAATCGAGGAAATAGGCATGCGGTTCAGAAGATTACAAAGTAATAAGATAAATAAATAAATAAGTTAAAATTATTAGATCTTAAAATCATACTCAAGTGCGTATGTCTTGTTTACCTACATTTCACAGGTTGTATTTTGGTCCTAGGAGTTGAAGTTATTGTAAAGAGGTTTAAATTCCGAATATTCTCAGTAGTACCAAATAGCAGTAAGTTCAACCTGGGAACTCGATACACTTGCTGCCGCAGCGCTACAGAGGCTACCACGATTAAAATATTAGATCTTTGATATTATCGCTTCTTTTTTGTGAATAAATGAATAATAATAGACTGACATAAATGACATTGTTATAACAATACAACTAATGACTTAGCGTCATAGGCTTAAGTGCGTATGCAATTATATTATATATGGTAGATAAGATTTGTTTATCGGTGTATAAATCTGTGCGACACGATGACTGTATTTTATTAGAATAGGCACTTAACGCCAATCGTGAACTGTGAATTGCGATAACTTCCCCTGATGTTGTGTTACTAGAGGCGGCAAGGAAACATACTGAAAAGATGATCGAACCTACTTAGTGTATCGCGCAAGTTTTTTCTCGGTGTTCTAATTGCGCTACAAGCGTTTTTAATCAGCACAACCCTTTTTTTTTTACGTGCGGAAATCCCTTCGGATACCCCCCCGCCGGCCAGCGGGGGCGGTTATGTCGTGTCTCGACTAAAACCGGGGTACCCCGGGTAAGCCCTCGAAAGGATAACCCCAGGGTTGCCGGCGGACTTTGACCGCCACCGCGGCCTCGCTTGGTGGGGTCGGGTTTTATCCCGCTTCGGTGAGTTGGCAGGCGTGTGTAGGGCACACACGACACGCCTCCACCACGGCCTGCTTCTGTAAGGACGGCGAGTCGGCCAACTGCCGTCCTCAGGCCCCGGCGATCATGGAGGCCGGTACTAAAGGGACTACTATATAAAAGTAATATTTACGTTTTAGTCCTACAATTCTTTAAAATAAATGTTTGTCTATTAATAATTTTATTTTTAACTTTTTAGTTTTATTAATGTCATGTAGCACCACAGTCCTTGCCAAGAACAGCCAAAGGAGCTCATCAAAACGAGTTTATCTTGTTTAGTTCCAGACCACCTACCGTTTCCATCAGTCAGTGTTTACCAAACTAAAACAAATGAGTCCAAACTAGATAGGTGTTCCTATGGCCACCTTCCTACTCCATCATTAGACCTGGAATACTATATAAAACTAGAGAGATTATCAAGACAAAAGAAATGAGCCCAAATTCTCATCCAAACTAAACGTGCATGCAAAATTTCATCTCAATCGGTTGAAACCCGAACTAACGTATATACTCATACCTTTTTTTTCGTGCGGAAATTCCTCGGGTACCCCCCGCCGGTCAGCGGGGGTGGTTATGTCGGGCTTGAACTTTCTCTCGCACCCTGTCTGATCCTGGGCCATCTCCGATTTCGAGATTGAGAACCACCACGGTGTCCCCATCTTGCCCCGGTTGGTGGGGGGGGGGGTTAGTCACCCCGCAGTCCCGGCCTGCTTCTGCTGGGGTGATAGGCAGCCTCACCTGCCACCCCTAGGCCTGCGCTCATGGAGGACGGAGTTCGTTAAGCAACCTCCGGCGCCAAAGTTCGGATATGTGCTCCGAAGTCCCATCGGCCGTCGAGCACGAGCCCCAAATATTTCATTAAGGGCTTGATGCCGATGAGATTGCCTCCCACGATGAGACTGGATCCCTCAGGTGGCTTGCTCCGAGGCCCATGAAAGAAAAGGGCCACGGTTTTATGCAGATCCAGCCGCCGGATCCGCTCCACGACTTGGGCAACCGCGGTCGTGGCCTTTATGGTCGCTTCGCGGTACGTCGCCTGTGGGGCACGAGTGTGTCGTCCGCATAGCACGTGACGGCACTTCTAAGAGTCCGATTTATTCACCTACAAACTAGTAATTTGGTTAAGTTAAAATGGTTAAAGGCATAAAATGGCACTTCCAGTTGTTTATTATAACGTGGATACACCATTAGTTTATTTTAGGGGTAGATGATGTGTCCAGATAGGGAGGTCAAGTGTCCCCCCGGGGGGTGGAAATATACATAAAAGGGGGTAATTTTGACCGTGCAGTCAGATCAAATATGATGATAGCGACCACAAGACAGAAATTTTTATATGAAATTTTGGAACTCCTTAATTGACTTCAAGATAGTTATCACGCGAAGAACATTAACTGTAGACTTTTAATGATTTCGTTTTGGTAGACATGTAAGTTAGCTGAAACCTTTAGATAACTTTTTGATATAATAATTTTGATACTTATTAATATCAGAAACTTATTGTTGAAATTCCATTTAGTTTTCCGGTAATACTGTTGTATCAGACGTTTTATTTTTAATTTAAACTCTTAACTTACTTTCTTTATAAACTTTTAATAAATTAACTACTATGTGTTCATTAGATGGCATATAATATAACTACCTACGTATGGTGTTATAATTTATTCATTCAGTAAGAAAGAACATACAAAATTAAATTTAAAATTTGGTTCGGTAGTCTATTGTTATTAATTTAGGTACAATTAATGTGATTTCTCGTAGTTATTTCGTGCACGTAATAACAGTCACTAAGGAAGCTCGTGAAATGTGTAAGGATCAACAGATGGCGGCCTGTTGTCTCTACCGACCCACGAATATATGTGTTACCATAAAAGGATAGGTTAAACATAATTCTAAATCAAGTGCGTAAATATATAAGTAACAAATAAGTTAACAAAAATACAGCAAAAAAACACTAAAATCTAACAGTAACCATTACAGAGAAAAATATATCGCAGTAAAGTCCTACGCTTGTATGTATGCGTTGAAATTACAACCCCGATGATATGACTTTTCACCCCTTACAAGAAACTATCACGAGTAACACAAGTATTGGCTACAAGAGGGTTGTTTTATAACGTTCACCAGATGGCGCATGTCATTTACTGCAGCCCTACAACAACCAATATTACTTGACCTTCCAAGTAGTACACCCTTTTATAGTGAGATATGGTTTTTGTTGGTGACGAGAGGGAAGATGGGCCTAGTAAGACTGGTGATGTACTAGAAGGTTAGGAGTCAAAAGGATCCGTTACGGTATAACATCAATTTCTGCAGCCAGTTATTGATAGCTGGGCATAACAATATAATAATTCAAGTTAGCCAGATATATTGTTTCATGTGATCAATTGAGATAAATTTTACTTATCATAATGTGTTTAAAAATTAGTTGTTGGTATATACCTATACAAATTACTCTGTCAATCGTCAGGAAAAAAACTAATTAAATGCAAAAAACGTCTCAAAAGAAATAAGGTTACACGTTATAATAACAAATAAATGAAATCTCTTATATCACAGGGAGAGGTTTTTTCAACTTGTCCAATTTAGCCGTTTCTCGATTACATAAACAATAGCGGGCTGTAAGGCGTAATGGTGGCATAACGGTCGGACGAAGCGGGTGCTAATTAAACAATAAATAGCCGTCCACCGCCGACCTAACGATTATTATATTCAAAAGCAGCTTTGAATTCGCATCACTCTCCAGTAATGTGTCAACACGAGCGAGGCCACCTATTCTCTAAGTAAGACAACTCTAAATAAGAAACAAATATTAAGAGCTGCCAAAGCTGTCTAAAGTTAAGACAGCTTTGGCAGCTCTTAATATTTGTTTATTCGAATATCACATGATATAGCTCATGTGATATTAATTATATATTGATGATATTACATCAAAGATTTAACAGTAAGAAATTGAAATTGCTTTTATCAGAACGAGCTTCTAACATCGTCTATAATACAAAATTTACTAATTTTTTTATTTATTATATTTTAAGGAAACTTACAGCTAATGGTTAGTTTACAAATAGATAGATACTAGAAAAGTTCTCGGAATTACAAGTTTTCACTTATATATTAGTTTGATGGTAATGTATGTAGTATATAGTAGACAGGCTATTGATATGGACACGCACGTTAAAGCTAAGATTATATAAAAAGACAACAAAAATAAAACAAAAGATAAGTATATCAAGAAAAATAAAACGATTAATTTTAGAAAAACCATGAGCTAAGTACGCTTTTCATCGTTTCAAACAAGTCAAGATCGACCTTACGAAAATAAAGGTATTATATCCGTTATGACACAGCTTTAACGTAAACGACCGCATAATAGCTTCTAGGAAACGAAAGGAAACGTTTCAAAATTGTCGCGTCCGATATCGCGACAACTTTGAAAGGTCGATTCCACAGTCGAAGAATTTTAAAATAGTCCCCCACCAGTCATTACGGGGTTGCTCGTTAACGTTCTCTAATTGCATCGGGTTAATATAGACTTTGTTAAATAAAATCTCTCATCTAGGCACCTCCTGTACCTCCCTCGGGTGGTTTTTTCGTTATTTAGCGCGGTGCAGATGCCCTTAATGACGCATTTGAAACTTACGATGACACTTGGCGAGCTTCGAGCTTGGGCCAACGTTGGGTGGTAATTGCACAAGGAATTAAAGAATTTCCGTTCTTCTTATGAATTAATGGGACGGCCTATGTGCGTGGGGGAAGTTTAATGTTGTGATTTTATTGAAGTTAAAACTTCTTTAGGTGCGTTGATTACTTTATTGGGTGAACAAAAATCATGGAACTCGCGTCATCGTCACGACGTGCTTTCCATATTCAAATATGGATGGATAGATGGATGGATGAATGGATGGGTGGATGGATGGATGGATGAATGGATGGACGGATTAGGGACGGACTGGGGGAGGGAGGGATTTATGATGACGATTCAAAAAATACACACGTAGTTGTTCAAGTTTTCACCTCTGTCGGCGCTCCCGGAGTGCCACTGTTTTTTACAAACTTTGAAGTTCTTGGCTGTTTTACTGCATCGTCTATCTGCCTCTTGTCTGTTATTCCTTTACTTGAGTTGTGAGCTTAGAAATGATTTGAAAATATTAATGGATTGCGTGACGAATAATTTTTCACTTATTCATTGAAACTATGTATTATATACATAGGTCTTTTGAAAAAAGAAAAGAAATTGAGTACTTAAAATTCTTATCACAGAACAGCTATTAGCTATCAGTTTTCCAGAGCTCGGCCCATTTATTAGAACTAAGTCGAGTTCATATAGAAAATAAAAGAAACAGTGTTATCTTATTTACATAATGTCAAATAAGCATTTCACATAATGTATTAATGAGAGCCATGCGTTTCCTGACTCCCATCTAAGCACAAATAGGCTGACTATCAAAAAAGTTCCACCCTGTCAGTTAAGATTGGTGTTAAGTAACAGTATGCTGTATTCGATTTGTGCCGAAGACCCTTAATTTCTTTCTTTATTTTCCCATTCTCCTCCTCCATTTCTTCATTTTCCACCACTTCTCACCTCTGCATTATAGGCTACGGTAACAGCTTACCATGGTCCCAATAATAAAATAGTGAATTTAGTTTTGGATTTCATGAGTTGTATCTATAAGATGCTAACTCACAGTTTCTAATAATTCTGATTTTAATTATTTCTCCACGCGGATGATAAACAAATTAAAGGCTAATATCAAACTTTGCACATTCACGCAAAGAAATGATCGCAAGATTTCGCCTAATTAAAGTCTAGGGGAAGAGAGTCGACCCTGCTTTTTATGTTTAACTGTCCAAGTTTTGATGACGACAAGCAAGTTTGTTTAATAAAGTTGAAATTTACAATAATCGACGATGAGAAGAGAGAAGAGATTGGTGGAAGGCGTGTAGTTAGAAATGTTAGAATTAAGAGGGTGCCACGTGGTGCGAACATTACGCTTGGCAATTCGCGCACGATTAAAATTATCCTTCTCCGTTATCGCTAAGGGAGTGACGTACGATATAGACTTCAGTATGAATGGATATGCCCTCTTTTTATTTTATGTTCTGTCTATGATTTAACCAAATAGTTGCTATGCGCGTAGTATGCGTGGGTTCAAATTCATTACACTCGGCATGGTGGTTGATGATGTGAACACATAGGTCACTATAGATACCGTTTTTTTTTTCGTTCGATACCCTACTTATAAAATGTGTTAACAATTTTCATGTAGGAATTAAGATGCATGGAATATAATTTAACATTCTTATGTTTCATAGATTATAAATAGTAGCGGAACATCACACACATACTTGATAATATTATCATTATGATAGAGTTGAAATTGGAATAGTATATTCTGTAATTCATGTAATATCATAATGTAATTATGTTGTAATTCATATATTTTGAAGATAATCACCTTCCCAAACCAATAGATTCATATTTTATATTACACAGATTAAAATCTAAAGTATAGCAATTAAAAACATGATAAAAGCAGTTATCTGAAATGTTGTGTAATTATATTTTTTTTAAATAAATGGCCAAGCTTTAGCCGTTGTAATAATAACATTTAATCTAATCTTAACACAAGTTTTGTTTCGAAATTTAAATAATGAAGTTTGAAATTTAAATTTTAAAAGACTTCATCAATCCATTATGAAGGCAATACTCACCTTTTTAAAGTTCACTTATACTCACCTTGAGCTTTTTATTAAGTTATCAACAAAATATCATTACTTTTTATATAGGGCACTTCAATATAACATCATCAGCCTGATGATAAACTGAAGCTGAAGTCTCACGAATTAAGGTCACCACTATAGATGCCAACAATAATTAGATTTGATTTGACGGCCCTTAATGACAAAGTGTGCAGTTTAAAAAAATATCGATTATGATATTGACTATCGTAACTAAACTAACGGTAAACCATTTCAAAAAGTTCTGAATTCTGCTACTTGGGTACTAATTCAGTCGCACCGAGTTCGCCGCCGAGGAAGGTTCTCCGCACTCGACGGCGTCCCGACGTGTACCACTGAAGATGTCGACCGCAGTGATCGACGAAACGTCTGGAATACAAGTTTCCGATGGACCACGGCCAAACAGCCCGGAAGCAGTATATTCTACATGCAACGCCGGCCGTGAAAGCCTTAAGATTTATATGGGTACTAATTGTCAAATAGGTACATCTTACAGAATGGTGCGGAGTGTGAGCGCGTGGGCCACCGCTACCTCCATCTGCGAGCATGTAATGCTCGCGAAGGAGATGGCGGAGCGCGCCTGGGAGAGATTTAGAAATCTACCGGTCCGCCGAGCCCGCAACATGCTCGCCGCACGTCTCAGGCGACTCAGGCGCCTGAGATCGCTTAACGACCTCCATCCTCCATGAGTGCAGGCTTGGCGGTGACAGGTGAAGCCACCTGTCATCCCAGCAGAAGCAGGCCGGCACGGCGGGGTGACGGGGGGACTCACCCCTCCCTCAAACCGGGACAAGACGGGGACACCGTGGTTCCCAAACCCGAGGGGGCCATCGAAACCGGAGATGGCCCAGGGTCAGTTGGGGCGCGAGGGATATGCTCTATGGGCAACCTCATACTCCGGTGTCTGAAGACCCGAGACGGCGTGCGGTTTTAGTCGGTTCAAGCCCAACATAACCGGCCCGCTGGCCGGTGGGGGCACACCCGAGGAAAAAAAAATACATTTTACCGAAATATCAATTTATCGGACTTGTCTATATTTATGTAGGACTATAGTTAAGATGTTAACAAAGACGTTCCGTAAGACGGGCGTGACTTAGAAACGGATGACGACGTGATTGGCCCTACTTAATTAATCCCAGGGCCCTCTCTAATTAATAACAATAATTCCTTAGCGAGTTGTCGCTCGCTCAACATCTGACGTTACCCAACACTCTACAGTCTTCATTCGAATAAAGTTTAATTGTTTCGGATAATTGGAACAATAGAGTATGGGATTATATATATATATATTATTTCGTTCTGTTATATCAGATACTGTTTGTTTTGTTGTAACATAGTGACATGCCCTTTCACCTTCGAAGTTAAAGCTACTTCTTCGCGCGTCTTACAGCATTAAAGTATCATCAGAATACATTTCCTTCCCACGTTACTGGAAAGTAAAAAGAATGGAAATAAGTTTAAGTTAGGGTAGGTTGACCCAAAAATGCTGTTGTGACATGCGTGTCAATAGTCTTACTATCACGTATTATGGTGGGTATACACCAATCGAATGTAGGTGAACAATGGTTAATAAACATATGTAAAAATTCATACGCGCGTGCAATAATCGTCGAATCTACGAATACTATTCGTTTTGTGTAGCTTTTTTATTCCCCATCTAGAGCACTTACAGCTAATGTTCTACTTATTTCACTAAACTAAGTAGAGCTTATCACATGAGTTGTATAATTTGGATTAACATACTTAGACACATTTTTTTTTGTAAATACACCCTAACCTATGCATTGATACAACAACAATGTCCGGTTCGATTCCCGTTCAGTGCAAATATTTGCATGCATGAATATGTCTATTTTTATTGGTATATTGGGTATACTGGGTATTTCTATGTATAATATGTATGTACTAACAAAATAAATCAAATGTTTCTAAGTATGTTTATCCGTATTCTAGATTGTATATTGCGGGAGCCGGAATCAAACCTGCAAACTCTGAGTTACGGTCGACACTCTTCCGCTACGAACAGAGGTTTGCCATCGTTTACGTATTTTTTCTCATTTATTTGTCACTTACTGTTTTTAGAATTTCTATCTCAGTATAATTATGTCATAACGTTTATCAATTTTATTTGCACTTAAGATTAAAATATATCGTATCATAATATCTTTAATTTTAAATGGTAAATTTCCAAGAACTCCCAAATAATATTGTGTAATAGTGAAATCAAAACACTCGTAACTGGCAAATTTATTGCGTAAATTGAAACAACAAGCCAGAACAGAAGCCTTATCAGACCAAATCTTCCTGAGTGTTGTTGCTTCTCAATTATAATAACAATAGCGCCAACTTGTCTCAAGTAAATTGCGTATTTCGTTCGGATACCTCGCAAGTGTCCGAGGGCGCAGGATCAAAAGAACTTTTGTTTTATCTCTGCTGACAGCCCGCCTCAAATCTGGCTTCGCGTGTTTTCTTTGCCATTTCGAAATTTGAAAGGTGACATAACTTTATTGCTTATTTTCATCGTGTTGTAAAATAAAAACGTTTGTTACTTTGTGTTGTAGACATGTTTTTGAACGTGTTACTGTACAGATATTATAACAATTGAAAGAAATCCTCAAAGAGCTTGCACAAAGCAGCTTTAGTGTTGTATATTTTTTTTATCAACGTTTATTTTGGTGTTATGAGGTACATATATTTAGAACAAATTGTTATTTTAAAGGTTTCTACTGAGTAGGTACAGATCATAAGATCTGAACCACATACTGCTCGATTTTAAATGATGTTATTTAAATAAAATAATATTATATAATGTATAGGTA
Organism: Cybosia mesomella; assembly: GCA_946251805.1. NCBI lineage: Eukaryota > Metazoa > Arthropoda > Insecta > Lepidoptera > Erebidae > Cybosia > Cybosia mesomella. The sequence continues at coordinate 17,298,395 of OX276406.1, read as the reverse complement.
TATTGTAAATATATAAATAAATAAAAGTATGTTCTAGGACATACTACACAACGCTAGACCCAAGCTAAGCATAGCTATTAATATGCTTCAGTTCGTAAATTTATACATATTATACATAAAAACATCCAAACTAAAACAAATATACATATTCATGCATACATTTTTTTACTCTGAGCAGGAATTGGACCAGCACCTCCTAATTAGGAATCGAATTCTCTATCGTTACTTTTTTCAAGGAATAGAAATCAAGATATTTTATGTCCAATCCAATCTCTTTTGTGATCGAAGTTATTCTGAATGTTCTAGATCTTTATTCCTGGTAAATTCATAATAATTTAAGAATAAGTACAATATTAATTAAACACAGTCGTCAGTCCCAAATCCTAAAGTAGGTTAACTACTTTACATTATCGACAGAGCAACTTCATTTTATCGAAAATGTAAGAGTAATTCATTGTAAATATACCATCACTCACAGCGATAATAGTCGAAATGTCAAAATGTGTTTAAATCTAGTAACAAACATATTGAAGTGGGTAAGTCTTAAAGATCGGGAGCCAATGTCGTAAAGTCTCGGCTTTACGATGTACGTGACGGCCGAGACGAAAATGCTTTCGAACGATGACGGATCGTGTGTCTTCAGGTTTATGATGTAAAAAAGTAAAGATCTCTTCGTTGTGTTTAGTAGAAGTGGACCACCTCTGAGTGTCTTGTGTTGATAGGAGAAGCGTATCAGTGATTTGAAGTGAATATTTGGTGATATGGTAAATATTTATTTGTTATTAAAATTATAAATTTGCTGTGTCTGTACTTTGGCGATATAAAAAAATACTTAGGTTATGTTAAATTAACGATCTTGAACGAAAAAAAAACATTTTTAGATTTCTTGTCTTTTTGTCTGTTTGTTCGCGATGGAGGCAAAAACTACCGAACGGTTTTTCATGCGGTTTTTTTCTATTAGAAAGGTCTTGGTCAAGCTTAAAATCTGCCGCATGTTTGATTGTTCTCTTTTTCCGATCTAAATCTTTAGAAAAAGTAAGCATACAAAATGCTTAAAAATTTTTTTTTTTGAATGCAATTGGCTAAGTAGAATCGGACATAAAACCACAAACCACGCAGGCGGAGCCACGGGCATCAGCCTGTTAAGAATAAAAGTAGTAGATAATTAAAAGTTTTGTCTCATTATTGTATTGCTCAGTTTTGTATTATATTTGAAATGAACAGAAAGTTATAGTATGTATTTAACAGGCCAAGTGCGAGTCGGACTCGCCCATGAAGTGTTCCGTAGCAGCAAATAACATAATAGTGTTTTTTTTTAATTTTTATATTTGAGTTGATTAAATGGAAAGGTAAATTGCGGTTTACGATTATGACGTATAAAAAAACTACTTACAAGATCTCGTTCAAACCAATTTTCGGTGGAAGTTTACATGATAATGTACATCATATATTTTTTTTAGTTTTTACATTCTCTTATTTTAGAACTTACATTGGGGAGGGGTTCACATTTTACCACTTTGGAAGTGTCTACCAGTTCTAAGTATGGGGACACCCCCAAAATTTATTGTTTCTTTTTTCTATTTTTGTGTGAATATCTTAATGCGGTTCACAGAATGCATCTACTTACCAAGTTTCAACCGCATAGTTCTTATAGTTTCGGAAAAAAGTGGCTGTGACATACGGACGGACAGACAGACAGACATAACGAATCTATAAGGGTTTTGGCTAAGGCCATTTGACTACGGAACCCTAAAAAGCGATTATCTTTTTAAATAAATATTATGAATATTCTAGGACATTCTACAAAGTGGTATCTGGATCCGAAGTAAACATTGGTTAACTACTTTGTGTTATGAGTCTAGAATGCGGATTAAACACAGATATTTTATTTTTGGAAATACATACATACTATATACACATGTATATTTACACTGAGCGGGAAATGAAACCGCTACCTCCGATTTAGTAGAGCGCTCTACCGCTACGCCACACAAAGTTGTCTTTATTTTTAGTCCTTGATAAATATTGGCATACGACATTGTATACGTGTGTTGTTACTAAATGTAATTCATATAAAAAAATGAGTATATTACAACACAAGAGAGTTCGGTAGACTATTTCTAGTGAAAAGAAATCAGTATTTTACAACACAAAATAGTTCGATAGACTATTTTTAAGTGGAAAGAAAACAGTATTTTACAACACAAAAGAGTTCGATCGACTTTTTCCAGTGAAAAGAAATCAGTATATTACAACATAAGATAGTTTGATAGACTATTTCGAGTGAAAAGAAATCAGTATTTTACAACACAAGAGAGTTCGATAGATTATTTCAAGTGGATAAATTATTTGATAAAAAAAACACATTTCGAAGGAATTTGTATAGATGCTTCAATTGAATTTATTGAATTCTAAATGAAATGGAATGATACAATTTACTTGTAATATTTACAAAAAAAATTGCCGTCCATGTCACACTTTTAAAACAATAAAAAATGACAAATTACCACACAAAAGATTAACACCTCCCTTTCAGCATTAATGGGGTCATTATTGATAATGGTTGAAGGCCATTTATTTCATATCTCTATTTGTACTGTGGGCAGGACATGTGTAACTTAATAAATTGTATTGTGTAGGGTGACAATTGCATGAAATATTATCTGTGGGTGCGGCCGGGACGTATGCAGCTAACCCTAAGGTATAAAAGACATGTTTTGTTACGCTTTTAGACCATATTTCGAATAGTTTTTGACGTCATATCATCTGTTGTCTTAAAAAGGAATAGTGTGGCAACATACAAAAATGTATCTAATCATGTTTATCCACTTTTTAGAATCCATTTTACAAGTCAGTTATGCTCACTTTAGGCACTTTGGGTCCATAAAGCGCTGTGTAGAATATCCTAGATGTATAGGCAGTATTTGAAATATTGTCAAAATAAAGTCGACATGTGCATATGACATTACTAATGTTGCAAGCAATCATAGGGTTATATCACTAGTTATCATCATATAGCCGAATCTCTATAGCATCTCTTTGTCTGGCAGATCTATCTTTAAAGATGCACGCATGCAAGATCATCATCATCACGACTCAAATTACTGTAACGATTGTACAACACATTTGCAACTAATCCCCAATATTGTGATATCGATTTAAATTCGACAATGCTACGCTAATTTGCCATGCGCATGGGAGGGTTGGAAGCTCCGTGACCAACAGCTACAGATGAAAAAATATGACATCTTTATAATAGTTGATGATATCCCAATGCCCCGCCGCGAATTAATATGCGCTTGATTAGTTTATTCTTTTCTTTTATTTTTGAATTTATTTTATTTAAACCCCGACGCAACTTAACAAAATTTTTTTCAACGAATGTTAGTTAAAGTAGATGAAGATTGAAAGATATCTTAATAATCTATCTGTTTTGTACAAATAGTCTGTGCTGACTGATTTATCAATGCAGAATCAACAAAAACAGCCTAGCTTAGATGCCTTTTATTTCGCAGGCACCCAATAAGTAAAGATTTCTGGAAGGATTTCTAAGGGGATAAATAAACAAATAATAAATACTCTAGCACATTCTACACAGCGACAGTAACATTCTAGATGCAAAGTATTACTTTGCATCTAGAAAATCTTTGTGTTCTAGAATACGGAAATACTTACTTAGATATATTTTTTAGTAAATATATATCAATATGAAGTTTTTCCGTACGAAACCAGGACGGGCGATTAGTAAGATTGTGTTAAGATGAGTGCTGGGAAAAAAATCTTTTTGGGGTTTCCCCGGACAACAAAGGTGACAACGCTTTTTCTTATTCTTAGGGGGAAGTGGTGCTACTTGCGACTAATGCTACCAGCCCCGATATAAATTCTGCTCTCTACTCTTCCCTTTACATTGGTACTATTATTGCGTACTATGCCTCCTTGAAAAACTGTCAATGGATTTTTCGCGTACTTTCGTTCTGGCTTGTACAAAACTATGATCTCTAGAGAGGTTTCGCCACTTCACGTACTGATGGCTGCCATGAGGCCTTGGCCTTAGAATAATAAAACAATAAGTTTGATATCATTGATACGTACTATGTGTTTTAGTCAGTTCACCACCGATACAACTTTTCGTCTCGTTATGACTAGGCAACTGGCAAGGCGCCCGAAATAAAATGTTTAGGTGGGACAACAAACACAGTTCCGGATTTTATTTTATTTATAGTATTGTTGCTAGATAAAATCGTTATCCTTTTTCATCCATAGATAAGATAATTTAGTTAACTGTTATTTTATTTTGCACAATAATATTATATTACACTATTACTATAGGCCGACCATGAAACGTACATCCGCAACCGAAATTTTGGGATATCGGTACCATAAAATGCACTTATCCCACAATCGGGCACGAAGGTGGCACGTGACAGATCATGCGACTTAAACCATACCATGAAACGACTCGAAACCGCAAAACTCTGAATTTTGACAGCCCACCAAAAACAAAAATTAAATGAAAACATGATACTATACGGCTTATATTAAAAGATAGAAAGGTTAGCATAGTCCATTGCAAAGGAATGATGTATTTTTCAACATTTTGGTTTATAACGTTGTTTTTTTCGTTTGTATGTATTTAATATAAATATTCTGTTTGTGTATATATTATATAATAAATATGTATCTTAATTTATTGATTGAGTATAACATATTATATTATATTCATAAACTTAAATAAACACCAACTATACTTTTTTTTTGTGCGGAAATCCCTTCGGATACCCCCCGCCAGCGCCAGCGGGGGCGGTTATGTCGGGCTTGAACCGACTAAAACCGCACGCCGTCTCGGGTCTTAACACGCCCGGGTGTAAGGTTGCCCATAGAGCATATCCCTCGCACCCTGACTTACTTCCTAGTACCTTTTTTTTTTTCGTGCGGAAATCCCCCGCCGGCCAGCGGGAGCGGTTATGTCGGGCTTGAACCGACTAAAACCGCACGCCATCTCGGGTCTTAAGACACCGGGGTGTAAGGTTACCCATAGAGCATATCCCTCGCACCCCGACTGACCCTGGGCCATCTCTGGTTTCGAGATGGCCCCCTTGCTCTCCACTGTGCCATCTGCTAATCAGAGGGACACGTGGAAAGCTTCCGAACAGCCCTCAACAGGGCCGTCTTCGCCTCGGTCGGAGTTGGCCGTAGGCGGCAGCGTCTCTCCCACTCTAGGAGAGAGGCGCTGCTGTCTCCGTTGCCCAGGGTGCATCGCGTGGAGGTCCCCAACCAAGCACCCCTTACTTCTTAGTACCTAAATGACACTTCTTTCGGTTACAGTGAACTTCGTTTCACTTCATGACAGTTATTATAGATTATTGAGGTAGCAAACATACGTACGGCTCATCTGATGGTAAGGGAATTAGCGCTCGTATATCGGCCATGGTAAATGCTGGTAAACGATAAGAATAGAAAAGATATGAAAACTGACTCATACTTCACTGATATTCTTCAGTATTACCTGGGGTGAAGGTCTTCTTCTTCATCCGAGCAACCATTCCAGTTGCATTTAAAGTTTACATTTAGAAGCCCGTGATCCAGTTAGCTTCTCATTTCTTCCTATTTTTGTCAATGTGCTTTATTTCAATTTTTATGTCAGTTACTGACCTACTAGCTGTGATAGGAAAACCTGCTCCAGAGCCTCTTCCGTCAATCAGCAAGTGGAGGTAGTCTTGGGCCCAATGATCTTGGGGTTGCCTCATACACTCCTAACTGGGGGTGAAGATGTTTCTTATTTATCATTCTCAGCAGTGTGTCTATTGATCTTGGTGTACAGAATCAAAGAAAGAAGTCTCAAAAACTCTTCTTAACTCAAAATATACAGCAGTAGGATAAAGGATGTGTAGATGACGTTATTCAATATTGACATACCAAAGAGGGTAAGTAACATAAAATGTAATTAAACCAAATTGATACTATTAACAAAATTAAAAGTTCACAAATCCTCTCTACAATTATGTCAGCATCATTACTCTGGCGATATCTCCCTAAATCGACAATATCTGTAGCGTCGCGTGGCAAGTAATCCCTTAGCCCTCCGCCTACTGCGTCGCGTGAGAAGTGAATTAAATCGCCGCGGGGTCCGATCGACCACTTAACGGATCGTGTTCGTGTCTTACGATTGATAGCGAGCGGAGGGTTGTTGTTGAAAGTTAATTCATGTTTGGTGTCAATGCAGCCGCTTTATTACGTGTCAGAGGAAATGCAGTTTTTCCTATGAACTCCACAGATACTTAGGGGGAGTAAAAGCTTGCAAGTAGTGTAATTAATTAAAATGGAATATGAGTTTCGTAAATACTTTTTGAGCGAAGCTCTGAAAGAGTGAAGCTCTCTCTTAGACTCATGTATTTCGGTTGTCCCGCTAACTCCTCTTAAACCACTCAACCGATTTAGATCAAATTTGGCATATATACACAACATATGAGTGTGGAGGTTATAGGCTAGGAAAATCAAATATCAGAAGTACCACGGAGGAATAATCACCGGAAAAAAATTAAAATCTGATTTTTCAATAAACAAAAAAGCCTCATTCACACTATTGGTATTAAATTAAGTAATTTGTTCATATACACAAGACAAAAAAAGAAATAAGAAACAGCAGAAGTATTGCAGAACTAGTATAGTATGTCATACAATTATTTAGACTAATTTATAAGAATAGGTACAGGTTAACTCTGGTAGATTAAAATAATTATTTCAGGAGTTTTTGGATGTGTAATAACGGAGGAGCTGGCGAACAAAATATTATAATTACATAAAAATAAATTTTACAGGAGCAGTAATAATCTGAGTGACAAACTTACAGTGAGCTTTTGGAATATTTTTAAAAATTTACTATATGATTATTGCGTAATTATGCCGTTTTGTTCGCCAGCTCATCAATCTATAAAGTTTTTATTCGAACATTGTCAATTGCAACTGAAATTGTTATACTTTTGTACTACTAAAAAGGTAAACACACAATCCCTCTGAAGTCCATATGTCGTTCATATCATAGGTAAGAACTTAAGGAGTTTTCGGATCTTAACTAGTACGCATTTTACTGCGTCACATACTTTATGCATTATTTCATCTGGAAGACATATTTGTGGGATTCACAGAGATTTGCTCCATATTTGATCGCATTTGTGTATGTTTGTAAGACGGAACTGGTCAAAATTTTCAGCAGTAAGTAGTGGCCGTAGAGCAGGTAAACTCCATGTAGTAGCGTCTAAAACAACCATGTATAAAAACAGTGTCTTCTGCATGGCACCTACAATTTACAATAAACTGCCTCAATGTGTACGTTCCGCCGAAGTTTTACAAGACTTTAAAAGTAAATTGCTCACATTATTATTAAAGAAAGCATATTATTCGATCAACGAGTATCTAAATGAGAAATTTTAATGTTTTATTGTTATTAATTTATAATTTATTAGATATAGTACGTTGACATACAAACATATTATTATTATATAGATATATGACATTAGAATGTATTATTATGAGCAGTTTGACCTAATCTTGTAAGAGAAATCTAGTAACCATAACTTTAAGTTCCAATACTAACCATAATGACATTTAATTTTAATTTGTACGCCATGTAAGTGGCAGGACATAGTGAACTTATATTTATTAGTTTTAGATCTCTGTAAAACCTATGTTCAACAATTTAATAAATAAATAAATAAATTTTATGGGCGAAAATTGTGTTTGTGACGTACCCATGCCACGTAAATAGCTCACCAGTGCGAAAGTTAAAAATATCTGCTCTAATTGGTTGTGTAACTAACCTTAGAAAATCTTTATTCATGTATATCCTATCGATATATATATCAATATTTGTCTTTGTAAACCGTAACAAAATGACAACATCAATTTTAAGATGATGTCAAAACTTTATTAATCTTTATTAGTATATCGGGCGTGAACAAAAGTGATAAATGTTGGCAAGTTATTGTTCTAAATAAGCCTTTCAGTTTACAAAGACGACCCTCTGTCAGGGAACAGTATTAACCCTTAAATGGTGTTGTGTGGGGGTAGAAACGACACGCGGACTGTCACATTCACAATATAGCTTCATAGTTTATTATAATATTTTTGTTCAATATTGCCCTCATTTACCCTCAGTAGCTTGACACGTTACACACTACTGAATTTATAAAGTGTCTGCATTTTATAGATTTAGGAGTGAAATTACGCTTTAGAATTTACTTTTAAGGTTCTCTTGTTAAATGTTATCTATACGTATAATAAAATCATAATGAGGTGAAAACTGTACATCGAATATTTTTCAAAAAATAATTACTATATTTTCTAGGAACGGTACCGATGAAAAAATGAGATTTTTAGAATTTTTGTCTGTTTATCTGTTTGTATGCTTTTGTTATCGATGTCCGAGCATCACTTGACAACCGCTGAACAGATTCAGCTGAAATTGATTGCATGAACATTCTTCGATATGGTCATAAACTGCGCTATATATCTTCACGCTATTATAAGTGTGATAGCAGCAGTAGGGTAAAATCGACTAAATCTCTTATTGGTGATTCCTTTAGTTCAATAGAACTCGGACATGGTCAACGTTCGGGCTATAAATCATCACGCTATAAGTCACGGGCAACAGCTAGTTGCAAATATTTTACATTTATTAACTATAAATATTATATCAAATAAAAATATAATTACCAATTATATTTTTATTGAAGCATAATTTTAGGCAGAACATAAATTTGAAAGACAGAATATTTTTATGTCCAGTGCTATCATTATCATTTTACAAAAGAAGTCGGGGTTATAACTTATGATATACAACATAACTAATCGTAAATTTGTTTATTCTATTACAGACTCAGAACAAAATTAATATGTAGTTTTCTATGAAGAATCTAATCTCTACCACACCACAAATGTACCCCGTGTGTTGTATGATCCGCGATGACAATAAATCATGTAATTTGGTGACGAAATACGAATTCCGTATTACCCGGGTCGCATTATACCCCAGTAGATTTACGCTGTTCATATGACAGCGACATGCGGTTATTACAAGAATTACAAGAATATGACAATTTATATTCGGAAACATATTACATTTTAGGGAGTTTACACATATGATCAACTGTAAATCTTGTCGTTTAGGGGATAATAGATTTGTCGGATAAGGGTTGCATGGAAATCTACTTGAATATTCTCTTCATATGAACATTAAACACACATTCCATGGAAACTAGCCTCGGCGTTTACACATAGAGATTTTTTTCAGTTGTTTCTAGTGCTACTATATCAGTACATAGCCAGTAGAAGTCATAACAGTGTGTATATGTAAGCCGATCGATGTGGCTGGAAAAGGTACATACACAAGGCGGAACAATAGGCCAAGGCATCGACACAATGGACAATGCCCGTACCTTCGATACGATAAATACACTCATCTAATGTTTGTCTGTGTGCGTGCCGATAGGTGATTTATATTACATAATACTTATGTATGTTTGCTGTTGTTTCTACGCTACTTAGCTTTAAACTATATGTTTTCGGTATATTATATATTATATCATATTATTATTACAATACCACATCACAGGCTCAAATGATTTTTCCATGCATCTTGCTAAAGACTAGAGAAGCAAAGGATTGATTTGGAAAATATTTATGGCATCTAAAATTACCATTGATCGCTTCAAGGGCAGTAATTTAAAAGGTTATCTCAATATTGTGAGAACGCTGGAACTTTACCGAATCTTGGTGTGTAAAAATGTGACAGAATCTTTAAATTTCATTCTGATTCATGTCTAAACATTTGTACTCTCAGAAATTTTTAATTTGTGATGATAATTTAATAATTTTATTGTACATCAATATCGTGATTGTAAAAAAATATCGTACTTTGTATATAAATATTTAATAAATCACGATAAATAATGCCTCATTGGCAGTGAGAGTAGCCGAGATGTAATGGAGTTTTTTTGGTAGAATATCTCACGAAAACTGTAACCATGTCCGGTAGATATACGGCAATAGACTCACCGCCTATTACGTGGGACCAAAAAATATCGATAGCAAAATATGGTTACATTTTTTGTTTTTTGGTTTACATTGCTTCACAAAAACTTTTGGATGAAAATTTCGCCTGTTAATTATTTAGGCAGATAAAATATAAAATGTTATCATTTTACTACAAAGTCCTACTTTATTCAAACGGTTTCCCGATGATAATTTGAGCATTGCGCTGGACAAATTCATAAAACTATATTTGCTCACAGATGTCCGTAACGCCAAAGCTCATATTATGAAGGCGTGGTTCTGGTAGATAAGTAGATTTGTGACAGCACGGCAACGACAGACATAAATTTGTGCGGACAAACACCGTTACAGCGGCTTAGCTTCCTGGCAAACAAGGGCGGCGGGGCTAAATGATACCACCGCGCGTTTGGGGGTTGAAACTGTTTATTAGCTCCGAATATGCTGTTAATATTGCTTCATAGAGATATCATAAAAAATATTGCTCTATTGTTATGTGGAAATGTAACAAAAATATACACAGTAATAATATGGTCAAATTTTTAGACAATGGATAAATAATTTTGAGTTCGAAAAAAAAATTGACGTTTGTGTTACATATTTTATATTACATACATATCTATACTAAAGAAGTATATTTATTAGTCAGTCATTGGTACTTTGGTTGTCCCAATAAGCTGAAACTGAGCATTGCATTCATATGCCCTGGCTCACGTTAAGTGCAATTGGTAGACGTTTTGTATGCAATAAAATTAATATTACATTCTAGGCGATGGATGAAAGACGGCTAATGAATGTTGAAGACGGATGTGTGGTGTAACAAGAATGGATTAGATTAGGAATTAGGCCAATCACAGAAAAGTTACCATGTAACGCGTAGGGACGAAAGTAATCTCGTAAGGAAGGCATTAAGTATGGAAGCGGACGGTTACAAGAGGAGAGGAAGATCTAAGAGGAGATGCGACGGACTGCATAATAGAGGATACCTTTTTTTTTTTTTTTTTTTTATCGTGCGGAAATCCCTTCGGATACCCCGCCGCCGGCCAGCGGGGGCGGTTATGTCGGGCTTGCACCGACTAAAACCGCACGCCATCTCGGGTCTTCAGACGCCGGGGTGTAAGGTTACCCATAGAGCATATCCCTCGCACCCCGGCTGACCCTGGGCCATCTCACCACTAACAGCATCGCTCATCCTGTCTCCTCTGAAAGCAGAGGAGTACGGAGAGCGATGTGTTCCCGCCACGTTGGGTATTGGCCGACGATCAATGCCAACCCTATGAAGGGGTGAAGGGGAAGCCATTGACCGCCGCCCAGGGTGTACCAGCCGCTCCGATTCCGTTCCCCCCGTACTGCAGCGGGATCGGAATCGGAGCGACACTCGAGGAGGTTACCCAACACACACCCCAATAGAGGATACCTATGGTTAGAAAGGGAATGAATATTGAGATGACCGCAAGCAGAGGTAAATGGAAAACGCACACATGTTGCACCGACCCCAAATAAATTTGGAATGAGCGCAGGAGAATGCTGATCCAAGCTCCGCTTAAATGATAAATTTCAAAAATATCCAAAAATAAAAAAGTATTGAGCAAAGATTCCCTAATTTTACAAACAGTATGAGCTTTAAACATCTGGCTTAACGTAGAACTTCGATATAAGAGCAATAGGTGCCCAGTCGTCCGGTATACGATCACAAATTAAAAATAATCAATAATAAAATACTTAAAAAAAGTGATCAAATGCACTTCAGTTCCCTGACCCGATAGACTGAATGACCTTAGAACATCTGACACAAAGAACTTCGTTGCAAGAACAGCGCGTGCGCTGTCGACCGGTGTTCAATCACAATGCAGCGGAAGACGTCGCGCACCGCCCTCGGCAGATGGCGCTGCTGAAACTGGTTTCTAATAAACGCGATATTATTGACCCCAGACCTTTGGGGATGTTATTATTCTTAGTTTATTGAGCCACGTGTCTTGTACCAAGATTCTTTAGTGGGACTGGTAATTATAGAAACTCGTTTCAGTGTATGCAATGTTAATGAGTGTTGTGGTAAAGCAAAGGTTTGCTAAGTCTAAATATTCATCTAAGAAATGTCTTAGATGGATATTTTTAACCGACTTCAAAAGGAAGTTAACTGTTGGACCTGTATGTTTGTATGTATATTCGTCCGCGATTATCCCGCGTTTATTTGAACCGAGTTTGATAAATAATATATGATGTGGCAGGACTACACGAGTGGACCTAATCTATAATTCTACCTAATAGTCCTAATACTTCTTTGGTTTTACACGGACTTCAACAAGAAGGTCTTAGGGGTCTTTTAAATTAAATATGTTATTTAGATATTTTTCACTTTTTAGCCCCTTTATTGTTTTTGAAGTCAGTACCATTGTTTTATTTAAAATGTTATTTATCAAATATTAAAGAATCTTGCTACTGTAATAAATGTGAAAGTTTTGATAGTTAGATGGATGCTTTTTACCCAATCACGTCAAAATAGCTGAATGAATAGGTGAGATTTGGCAACGAGATTGATTTAAAGTCTGTAATTATAGCACATATACGCTACGCTTTTTATCCCGGGAATAGGTTCCTGTACTGTGGTGGCTGTAATTATCAATGCGAAAGTGAGTTTGTTTGTTTGTTATGCGTTTACGTCCTAACTAATCAATCTATAATTATGAAATCATGCATGCACTTTGTCAGGAGTACAGAAAAGGACGTAGCGTACCATTCATTTAGAAAAAGTAGTGTATTACATCTACATTTCACTACAGTATAGTTTAGTTGCTTAGTAATTTTTTTCCCATGTTATGCCAATTACAGACTCAATACTGCTTTTGATCACTACCTTATAGAAATATAGGTAAAGTAATACTTTTACTCGACTCAGTCATTGAACACAGTTCTAATCTTTTCTAATTTGACTAAATGTGCCTTAGCACAAACGAGGCAGTCAACTTTTAAAGGACAGAAATATGCCTACAGCTTCATAATTTAGCATCCGCCTAAATAGTAAATGTAACAACACTCATTTATTCTAATAGGCACGCGTCACACTACGCACACAGACAAACAGATAAGACCACGCGCCAAATCGAGTGGTGTAATGAATGTGCCCTAAAATAAACCGCCATACAATGCTACCATCTTGTATTACAACATTTTGTAAGAAGAGGAAGTAGGAAGGCAGCTGGCTGACTTCTTTTCTTCGAGTCTAATGATGGTTTGTAGTGCATTGGGCTTTTGTTCCGGTGTCCTGTCGCGTGCGCGGGTATTCTTTGCGTAAGTAGGTGGAAAGGTGTTCTGCCGTAATGTACCGTTGTGCGTCTCAAGATGTTTTGATTTGATACCTACCATAATCTATAGGATTTGAGGGTTCAAAGTCATAATTATTGCATTCGTGTTACTCGTTTTAAAATTTATATGTTTTTGTCTGAACCGTTCGATCCTTAGATTGATTTAAACATCGAACTCCTCTGTACTTGATTTCTTCATTATAGAGGTAAATGATATTGTGGTACTCATTATTTCTTTCTTTTAATCTATAATGCAGTGAATCGCGTGAATCAAATATACACCATAGTTAAGAAACGTAAGTATTTTTAGATGCAAAATAAATAGGTACAAAAAAGTTTAGGTTTAGTACAGAAATAGTAGCACACATACATTGACGCATAATTAAGACGATCTGAGTTCATTTCGGACGCCTTGCTAGTTGCGAGTCTATGTCTTGATGACATATCGATCATAAGAGCGCGTAAATAGCACGGCATGAAGTCATCGTGAGTTCTAGTTGGAAGCCCTAACCTAGTAGATTTAGGTAACTAAAATCAAGGTTCGCCGAATACTAAGATTTTTAATATGTTTAGAAATATGATTGATAAATTATGCCACCTTTGCTTCTCTGATAAATTAAAAAGAAAACTGTCTATGTTTGCTGGCTTGATACAAAATGTCACGCTTGTCCGAAAGACTTTGAAGATATAGCGAGTGTGCAAAACAGCCTGAGAAACTATCGTGTACGCATTCTGTGGTTAAACTTGAAATGACTATTAACATTTGACTTTTAACCGACATTACAATTTCCCTCATTTATATGCGGGCTCACTATGATCTTCGGAGATCAAGCCAACCTCACCTGCTATCCGGTACACTTGCTGATTAGCGAACGAGGCTCTAGTGCAGTCTTTCTTCTCGGGGTTGGAGGCGGGATGGGGGGAGGGTCAGACGGCAGTTCCTCCCGAAAAAGCCGAGATGAACCAAATCAAGAGAAAAAATACGAGAGCGGAAACCGCACTCCAAATTTGGATGCAACCGGGATTAACGCTGTGTGTGTGTCATTTCCCCATCATTATATTTCGCGATATATCTATTTAATAGACTTTTACCCGAAAATAACATTGATATATTTTCAAGATAATGGACACACCAGAAAGGTTTCCTTTATAATTAAATACGTAATGATATTTGTTTATAGACGTAACTTTAGTAGGTCCTCCTAACTTCAAGTTTGGTCATTTTGGCTTCTTAGCGATACGTAAGTCATATTTGCTAAGAAGTTCCTCTTATGTAATACGGAATATAACGTCTCTAAAAGAGGCAAGGTTACTTGGAGACTGTTATGAATGTTTAACAAAGAATTGAATATATTTTTATCCTTGTTTACTTGTTTTTGGAGGCTTGCACATTACTTATAATCCGCTAAAATATTATATCTGTATATTTTACATAACATAACACGCCTGTATCCCCGAAGGGATAGGCAGAGGCGTATTACACACCCACGAATCGTGGGTGTGTAATACGCTTCTGTATAATTATCTGTATATTATTGTTCTTAAATTTTAATTTGGAAAAAGTAATTTGAAAATCCAGACTGAATACAATAAAACTGAAAAGAAATGAGAATCTAGTCTAGAATAGAAATAGATAAGATTTCTTATTAATACCTATAGGTACTACGTGGAAGTTTTAGTCGGTTCAAGCCCGACATAACCACCCCGCTGGCTGGGGGTATCCGAGGGGATTTCCATGCGAAAACAAAATAAAGGGAACTACGTGAAACAGTTTCTTTACCCAAATAATAAATTGTGATGTGGAACATATCGATTATAACAGCTGAGACCCATAATTCAATGAGTGCGTAATGCCAATTCAGACTGGTATCAATTTCACGGAATTGGGCCGGTTTAAAGTTTAATGGGTCCTGACTGATATTCTACGCCATACTAATCAGCGTTATCTAAAACTAAAATAAGCAGCAAAGTTCAACTTTACGTTAGCTAGTAATATGGGTTCTAGAATGAGTGTAAACATACTTAGATATATTTCATTTGTAAATGCCTACATCATAGAAACAGTTAGACCAATGGAGGAATACATATTCATGCCTACAAAAATTTACACTAAACGGGAGTCAAACCCTCGTAATAATCAAACGTTATAGCACCACGTTGGAGAATATATTATTTAATTAATTGGGTATCGAAGTACTAATATCTATGAATACGACTGACTATTAGATCCGGCCGCCTGAGGATGAACCAATGGCAGTTTAGTGAGGAAACTACTACGCCATCTAGGCAAATTCTTCAGTAAATCCATTCATTTATATACTTCAGTTAACGTGATTATCTTAGTAAGCACATTTAATCTTGACCTTCAATTCCGATATCTAAGTACTGTTCTTTTTATCAGGCTTTTTGATTAGACAGTTCTGAGTAAGATAATTGACTTAAATTTTCCTAATAGGTAGGTAGTTACGACTAATAAATAAGATAGTGAAATAAAAACATTAAAATCCTAATAAAAATAGAAACTAATTGTGAAGGTAAACTATGAGTGATTGAGGCGAATGAGGAACAAGCTGTAGCATCTCTTTTTACCCTGTCATCATGCTCTGAGCCTTTTCCCAACTCAGTGTGAGTTGGATGTCGGTCTAACTACGAAGCTACCGAAATGAAATGAAATGAAATGAAATGAAATGAAATGAAATGAAATATATTCAATATATTCCGTGAAGCTACTGCCATTTAACTCCACAACCCATTGGCGATATCGAAGTTCTGGATATAACTACCCCCGCTGGCCGGCGGGGGGGAGGGGGTATCCGAGGAGACTTCCGTATGAAAAAAAAAGGTACGTTCGTGTGGCAACCGAAGACAGCTTAGCGTGATCTCCATGTGTTAAAAATGATCACACAAGTTAAGCATAGGTTTAGGGAATTGGATGGTAAAGACTTACCTGATTAGTATTGCTTAGCTTTGCAATGTGTTAAGTTACTCGGGTACCACTTAGCCAGGAATCCATCTCTTTTTACCTTGTGGTGGTCTTTATGTGTCGTGTCACGACTTCACAACAGTGCGGTGTGTGCGTCACGTCATCGACACTATATTGAAATTACGTGTCGTTTGTGTGACGCTATCGCAGCGTGCAAGCTGCGACCAGACACGGGCTGTACTTTCGGGGCGTCTGCTTTGCACATACATTTTAAAACGCCGAAGCAGATCGAACGCTAGTATAAAAGCTGACTAAAGTGATAAAAAAAATATGGGCGCATCAGTTGATATGCCCATGCCCATGAATACTGACTACCCTAGATATTATGTCACGCGAGGTTGAAAGTTTATAGGTGATAGACCTAAGTGGCAAACTTTGAACCCTTTTCCTGTACTTTTGATGATGCTTTGATAGATAACAGTTATATTTATGACTGAAACATTAAGTTACAAATTTCGGCCTCCAATGGAAGCAATCCTGTTATGCCATCTCCAAAGTGTCTAGTTTAGTTGTTTTTTATACGTAGTAGAGCCCTATTTTACCCAGCATGAAGTAGTATGCTGTGAGTCACACCTTACCTTCCTTTTCCTTATCATTATTGTTTTTACCCTGTCTTCTGCAAGAGTCATGTCCCTCTCACGAGTGATCATTAAATCTATAAAGTTTACCATAATTGTTGATCATGGTTACTATTTGTCACTTACGTAGTGTAAAAAAGGTACACGACGATTATACATGAATAGATGGAATTCTTTCTAGGTTTAGTATGTAGCAGTTAGCTAAGGATAGGCGTTCAATTTGATCCATTAGACATGCAATTTAGTATAATTATCCGGCCAATATCCTGTGTGGAACCCTCTTCAGTGCTTGTCGGTGCCAGCATATTATAACGGTACTCAAGTACCTAGATAATGAGAGACATTATTTAGTGGCATCAAATTCTGAAACACTTTATTTAGCTCTAATTCATTAAGTCTGATCACTTTGAAGGTTAGTACAGCTTATGATGTTAGAGTACAAAATGAAAAACTATACATGAAATACAATATTTCAATGAAGATATCGGTGTAGTTGCCTTACGGGCGTTTTTAGTCGGTTCAAGTCCGACATAAACTCCCTTGCTTACCGTGTACCTGCTTAATATCGGACGAGGCTTTCTTCTCAGAGTTGGCAGGTCAGAGGCAGTCGCTACTGGAAAAACCGAAATACCAATCAAAAATTAATAGGCGGACCCCGGGCTCCAAAGTGCAAACTTTACACCCATCTGGGCAATCACTATGAGGACGATGATGATAGTATTTCAATGCACGTTTCAGATGCACAAACAGATGATCTAACAGAATTCGTGGAAAGTAGTCTTCGTCCCCAAAGTATGGGTAATGGGTATTTCGCTAATCAACATAATCAATTTCAAGTGTTGTTTCAAAAGAATTATCATCGGAACGGTAGCCGACAAGACATTATCGAGAAAGTCTTTCCATTATGAGCTTTTAAAATAAGCCTCAGATTGGAAATTGATTTATCATCTGAATGATGATAGATGAATACGTTTATCCGATTTAAAAAAATGTAATCCTCAGATAACCTTGATTTGTGATCTGATCACAGTTGGGTATGGCCTTTAGACCATGATATAAAAGTATCACGCCACTATGGACTATTTATCTACACAATAATCGGGTCCGCTTATCACCAAGGTATCACTGTATAATAATTTATATCTGAAGAGGAAAACTGGCGTAAATAAATATTATGTTTCTGCTTTTATATCAGTAAGTAAAAAATTATTTTAATGTGTACAATGATTTATATCTAAGATCGTTGCTAATATTAGGAATAACCCAATATTTATGATATTTTAATAGTAAACGCCTCCCGTTATAGGATTACTGATCCCGTTACCGTGCCACAGGAACCTATTCCCGGAGTTAAAAGTATCCGGACGTACTCTAATTAGTCAAATTAGTAACAAACAAATAAACAATCTCACTTTTGCATAATTAACAAACTGAAAGATGTACTTATAATAAAAATACAATTTAAAGCTAATTATAAATAAATGTAAAAAGAACTAAACCCAAAAGATAGAAAAATATTTACATCACGCGTCATAGAATTCCTCCGCATCATCACCGACTGGTAATGTTCCCAGAAGACTGGCAGCATTGCCACTTTGAATGGCAATGCTAATTCTTTGTGCAAGATGAAGTCCAGCCTTCTTCTTTTGTGCATTCATTAATTTTATAATTTCATGTGATGTAGTTTTAGGACATTATATTTTAGGAAATAAGATTTACAAAGAAAGAAAATACGATAGCATAATATTTTCTCGTAAAAATATTAAGCAAGCTCTTATTATTTCCATTTTACCTTCAAACACAGTACATTCACGGATTGGTCTACAAATTTTATTTTCAAAACAGTACATAATCATATCTTAATTCCTGTACAATATTTTCTTAATCATAAATCCATCGTGTTTATGAAAATATTGTTTGTCGCTTAATCAAATTACAATTAATTGTGGTCTTAATTTATTTGGCGTGTTGTTTCAGGAACAGAGGAAGATGGAGAACCTATTTTAAATGAAGAAAATAATGGTGAGTAATATATTTGCCTTACTTTCATTGTATAACTACGTAACCTACCTTATTACGTTTACGTACGTACCTTTTTTTTTTTCGTGCGGAAATCCCTTCGGATACCCCCCCGCCGGCCAGCGGGGGTGGTTATGTCGGGCTTGAACCGGGGTGTAAGGTTGCCCATAGAGTATATCCCTCGCACCCCGACTGACCCTGGGCCATCTCCGGTTTCGAGATGGCCCCCTCGGGTTTGAGAACCACGGTGTCCCCGTCTTGCCCCGGTTTGGGGGGACCGTATACGTACGTACCTAACGTATTTGTTTAAACAATTACTTAACAGTTTTAGTTCAATTCCTTGTATTTGGATTGAAGAAACAGATTTTAATGATAAGGCAAAACCATTCTAATTGTACGAAGCTTGTAGATATGAATATCATTGGTGTTGCAAGTATTCGGAAGCACTGAGGACCGCTTATCCGGCGCAATAAACCCTTAGGATATGATGAACGACAAACCACCACATTACTTTTTTACACGGGTGTTAAGGATAAAACTAGATAGAAATAAAACAGACTAACCTTCTCACTGCTGTTGAAGACAGACTTATTAATATTTGACATTAATGTGTATGGTCGCGCATTCATACGGGCCATAGAACTCTTAATAATGTCGTGAAGAGATTCCTCTCTTAGGAGCCCTACTCACGGGTAGCTTGGTCCCTGTACCCGATGCCAGTAGGTCACTATATTTTATATTTTTAAATATATTTGTTTTTTTTTTTATATAGAATATATTCAAAAATATAATTTATATGTATTTTAAACTTTAATAAAGGAATTATTAAGATTTCTATTATACGGACTGACATCGCGCAAACAGACATCTTATTCGCAAGCTTCTTATTTGCACGAGAATTTTTTCATAATCAGTGCAGAAGTTTCAACATTGCGATAATCTTATGATTCCTTTCTATTAAAACGACGACGACGCCAGATGCAGTCTTTATTTATTCGGATAGTTTTGTCATTTTTATTTGTATGTTAGTAGTTTCAATTTTGTCTTATTATTATTGCATAGTATTAGTACGGCTGATATTTACTAATTTTATTTAGATTCCTGTCCATTTCTTTTCTTCCTCATGATGCATTAACAAATTCATATGAGTTTTAGTTAACTCAAGCCATCGTAATGTACACATAATATATAGCCCATGCCCATCTGGGATCATGTATAGTTGCCATCGGTATCAGCTTAACACATTCCAAGTTACCAAATACCTTAGCTCTAAAACAACAATTGAAAAATGTTAAGTTTGATTACAAAAAGAATTGTGCATCAATTATTTATTGAATTATTTCAATGAAAAGATCGTTTGTAAAATTAAAATTGTTAGTGTTCAGCAACTAACTAAATTTAAAAGATTTTTGCAATAAGGGCAGTGTTTCCAATAAGGGCAGACCGAGTAGAGCCCGATCCGCACGCTAAAAAAGGCAGTGGTTCCGAAGACTACCCCAAACATAAACAAACTCACAAAATTTGGCATGTCTCTTTATAATATTAGTATAGATCTTATCATACATACTTAAAATGAGGATTTTTTTTATTAGATTATAATGAAATCTTCACGTCATTATCACCAAATGTTTGTCACGTAGTATAATAATAATATACAATAAATACTACTTAGGTACGTAAATCTAAAGGATGACTCCAGCATAATATCGATTACAATAAAAGACGATTACATTTATCAAAAACGATTGTATATTTGTCTAATCTGTCTCCTACTTTATCTACGTATTCACCTAGCGGGTGTCAGTGATGCGCAGATACTTCGGTATCACGAGCTGTCATTGTCGTAACTTTCTGTCTTACAATCTTTTCCGGACAGTCGGTGTGTTGGTTTTGTTTGTTTGGTTCAGGAACTTACATTATATGGTGAAAGGCTAGGTCTACTAAAGCACATATTATAGTAGCGGGAGGACCAATAACTAAGCATTACCTGTTCTACGTATGGTAAGCTGATTTTATAATTATTACTTCTTATGAGACCTTCATTACATTCATTGACATCTTAAACTTGAATATATGAAAAAAAGCAACGATAGCCTAGTGGTGTACGTAACGGACTGCCGAGACGAGGCCTCGAGTTCGATCCCCAGTCGCCCCGGGCACACACCTCTGACTTTTCGTAGTTATGTGTGTATTAAAAATGTTTATTATCGCTCGCTTAGTAATGTGCCCGGTAGATGGCAATAGGCTCGCCCCCTATTACATTGGGACCTAAACATAACTGGCGAATCGTGGGTGTGTAATACACCTCTGCCTACCCCTTCGGGGATACAGGCGTGAAGTTATGTTATGTTATATGAAATTTTCAACGCATTCGTAATTTAAATCGAAAAATGTCAACATCCAGAAAGGGATCTTACCAGTGACCAACTGAGCTATCTAGTACTATCCTGGGCCGAAAATTCTCATCTATTATTGAATATTTTAACAGTAAAAGTGTGTTTTTTGGGGCCACAACAAGATCTTGGCCCAAGCCCTTGCTGATTGACAGACGAGGCTCTGGCGTAGGCATTCCTCTTGGGGTTAGGAGGTTAAACTGCAGTCGCTCTCATAAAAACCGTATAAGCCTATAATACATAGTAGTACAGTAGTGTAGTAAGCAGACCGGGCTCCGAGGTGAAAGCCTTAGATACAACCTGGAACAACGCTAAGATGATGACGATGACGTCTTGAGGTGTATATGTACAATAATAGTATTTTGACTGATTCCTTTAATAGTACGGATAATCTATCAATGGTGAAGTAGAATACCAAGGCCACATGAGTGTCCTTGCGAAGGCGACTAGGGGATAGAGTTCCATCCAACATTTACCATACAAATCATGACCAGTGCTCGGTTAACCGCAATAGACTAGCCCAATCATAACGAAAATAATAATATATTAGTTGAATGCGATTGGAGCTTGCTGAGAATTTGTAATTTAAACGTACCTAAACAATGATATTTAAAGTAAGCGGTTATTCCGACAATATATTTAAGTTACAACCTTTAACTGTAGGAATATTTTGACGATTAATCTGCTGTAAGAAACTTATCTTAGATCTAATAAATTAACAGACTATCAAGACTATCAATCCTCTTTATCGTTTACTTAACTTTAAGGTTAATCCTATCAAAAACATAAATGTGAAATGAGAGCTAAGTTCAAAATCAAGAGTATGCGTCATGTGAGTAGTACCAAGAAACAAGAAAATTTATTCTAGAATGTGGTTTGTTCATTAAAATTTAAGGATTTTTTACACATAACTTGGCACTCATACCTATAGATATCAATTCTTTTGTCAGCGACGTCGACAACGACGCATATTTTTTATTTTGAACTTGGCTCTCATTTCACATTCATGTTTTTGAAGGGATATCATTACTTTTTGTAAAGAGATTATTAGTATTCTATTTCTATATAAATATTAGATTAATTAATTATCTGCATTTTTTTGTAAAACGTGCGCAGGCTTTTGTATTCTACTATAGAACTTTCAGCATTCATTTGACTTGGATCGAGATTTATAAGATGTACTCCGTCTAAGATAAAATAGTTAAAATCTAAGAGCTTTCATATTTATTTATTAATGGATAATATCAGTTGTAACTCAACTCTGTTGAAGCATTAATTATAACTTTTTAAGTAGATTTCAAGAGATAACTGCACAGCATCGGGGCGCTTGTGCTTAAGGACCTGTGTTATATACGTGTGCATGCATGCAGGCACCTGTTTCGTGCATATAATACTGAGCTGATTTCATACGTACGATTTGCGTTTGTGAAGATATTTAGATATTTGGATGTTTGTGACTCAATCACGCTCAGATTACAGCCTGGAATAACACATAGGCTAATTTTTATCCCTGGAATAGGTTCCTATAGGTTACGGGAACAGGATCCTAGGGGAACGGGAGCTAGTTATCAATAATTTTCAGTTTTTACATTTTTTTCCTTTACTTGTGCCTTTAAGTCTACCTTGATGCCAAATATAAATTTTCTGGGTCATCTGGAAGTGGGTTAGGTTTTTGATCTATTATGAAAATATCTATCTTGAAAACTGTCATAAAAATGACAGTTTTCAAACCTTTATATATCAATAATTGTTTGAACAACGTTTGTGAAATTTTGGACTCTAGACAAGCTAAAGGGTTCTAATAAATGTTCAAAATTTTATATACGTATAGGTTAAATAGTTTTTGAGTTGTGAAGTAGCTCGAAAAGGTTCGTGTAAATATATACCCGGCTGCAGCGTCGCCAGTTCCTTTGAATGGATACACTACCGCGTATCTAGATTCAATTTGGTGTTTATGGAGCCCCACTAAGATCTTCGGGCCCAAATCAATGAAACCTGACAACCGGTACACCTACTGATTAACGAATGAGGTATAGGCTTTCCTCTCAGGGTTGAGGGTCAGATGGCAGTCATTTCCGTAATAGCTAAGATAAGCCAAATCAAGAAAAAGAGTAGGAGACCGGTCCCTGGGCTCCGAAACATCATTACCTTGACAGTGACTGGGACTTGCGACCCAGATGACGGTTTTGGGAGCACCTGCGACGTGTCAGTTCTCACTTCATCTGTCTGTCGTATTCCCCTTCTCTCTGACCAAATTCGATTATATTACTACGCAGGCATAAGATTGCGATGAATATGGATGTCTTGTAATATGTTTGTACGGCGTATATATATGAATATTTTAAAAGATTTAAACAAGTCAAATGGTATAACGACAATAGGCTCATCTCCTATTGCGTAGAACCAAAAAAATGTAGCTAACAAAAAGTGGATGCATTATACAAGACACATTTGCTTACCTCCAAGGATAAAAAGAACTAACCCCCATTAGCAAAACTACGACAAAATATTCATTTATATCTACGTTGCTGATACTGATAACGCTCACGTTTTATGCAGACATCGCTATCATAGTTTATAATCATACAATTACAAACTATGATAACAACATTGTTATCACACACACATTTTATTTAGACATCTAAATAAAATGTGCTATCAGTAACGTAATACGAACATAAATATTGTTAAGTCATGATGAACATCGTAATGATTTAACAATATTTGTACATTTTTTGGGAATTTATTTTATGGTGAATGCCGGGATTCACCCATAAAAAAATTCCCAAAAAAAGGATGGTAGGTAACATTTTAGGGTTCATTTCTGCATTGGATGACGTAATGTATATAAGCTCCTTTATTCCATAACTAACTATTACCCACGGCTCCACCCACATGGAATTCTGATCCCTTTCACGAAACCCATGGGAATATATATCGGGGATAAAAGGTGCCTTTGTGTTATTCCAGCATCTAAACCTGTACCAAATTTCTACCAGATCCGTTCAGTAGTTTGAGTTTGATTAAGTAACAGACATCCAAATATTCCAAACATCTTCACAAACTCTCACATTTATACTAATAATAGTCGGAAGTAGAATAGGATAACTTTTAAAAGCCTGTTAACATTGATGTCTATAATGCATGTTAAGATCATCTCGAGTGTCACTGGCTATAAAGTTTCTTGAACTAAATGGCCGGGCAGTCGTGTTTTTAACGTTTTTTAGATTATTATTTATTTATTGTTATAACATAAATAACAAAGGATTGAAAAGAACAAATATTCGACTATCAGGCCAAAAGTAACTGAAAAATTACGAGTTGTTGTCAAAGTATTAAGCTAACCGAAAATGGGTAAAAAAAGTTGCCTAAGTACTGAAAGGAGTTTTTTTTTTTTTTTACGTGCGGAAATCCCTTCGGATACCCCCCCGCTGGCCAGCGGGGGTGGTTATGTCGTGTCTCGACTAAAAC
Organism: Cybosia mesomella; assembly: GCA_946251805.1. Taxonomy (NCBI): domain Eukaryota; kingdom Metazoa; phylum Arthropoda; class Insecta; order Lepidoptera; family Erebidae; genus Cybosia; species Cybosia mesomella. The sequence continues at coordinate 17,273,602 of OX276406.1, read as the reverse complement.
CACACGGTGTCCTCCCCAAGTGTCCGTTGCCGGGCACCCCGGGTAAGCCCTCGAAAGGATAACCCCAGGGTTGCCGGCGGACTTTGGCCGCCACCGCGGCCTCGCCCGGTGGGGTCGGGTTTTATCCCGCTTCGGTGAGTTGGCAGGCGTGGGCACACACGACACGCCTCCGCCACGGCCTGCTTCTGTAAGGACGGCGAGTCGGCCAACTGCCGTCCTCAGGCCCCGATCATGGAGGTCGGTAGTCCCGGGCGTAGATGAGTCTGCGGCGTCCTCGCCGCAGACTGCGAAACTCGGGGGGCAGGGTTCTTTCCCGCTCCCTCTCCGCCGTCTCTTTCGCGCGCATTACCTGCTCGCAGAAAGAGGCGGCAGCGTGCCACTTGCTCCCGTCGGAGACCACGGCCCTCACCATGGTCTCCAACGAGAGAACGTCCACGCCCAGGATCGCAACGAGATCCCGGCGTTGACTCGCCCACGCAGGGCACTCCACCAACGTGTGGAGCACCGTGTCTTCGCCAGGATCCTCGCAGTGCTGGCACTGCGGCGTTGTCTCCCGGTGGATGCGCCACAGATACTTACCGAAACACCCGTGTCCGGTAACCATCTGGCACATCCGGTAGGAGAGGTCCCCATGGACCCTCTCCAACCACTCCTTCATGGTCGGTCTCACCGCCGCAATGGTGGATTCCCCCCACCTTGGGTGCTCAAGTCGCACCCTCCATGTCTCCATGAGTTCCAGGTGGAGCTGGGACCGCTGAGCCCTGATTTCTCGGGGCTCCAGCCTATGGCCCCGCTCCAGCGCCTCCTTGCGCCACTGGTACAGCAGCGCAAGGGCTCTCGCTTCCAGGTCCCATGGAGGGGTCCCGGCTAGGAGACATGCCGCCTCGACGGAGATCGTGCGATACCCCCTGATGACTCTGACGGCCATCGCTTTTAACGGGCTGTTTAATACAGCCACGTTGCGGGCCGCCAGAGTCTCCGCCCATACGGGGGCCCCGTATAGGGCCATGCTTCGCACGATCCCCAGGTACAGTCTCCTAGTGGGGGCGTTGGGTCCCTTAACGTTGGGCATCAGCAGCGATAGTGCGGCCGCAGCCCCCCTCAGTTTCGGGACCAGCCTTCGGAGATGAGGTCCGAAGTCCCATCGGCTATCGAGTACGAGCCCAAGGTACTTCATCGTGGGCTCGATGCCGATGCTTACGCCCCCTACGGTTATGCTGGTTCCCGCAGGTGGCCCCCTCCGAGGCCCGTGAAAACACATAGCCTCGGATTTGTGGAGAGCCACCTTGAGTCCCAGCCGCCGTATTCGACCCACGACTTGAGCAACCCCTGCCGTGGCCTTCATTGCCGCGCTTCGGTACGTTGCTCCCCGCGCCATAACGAGGGTGTCGTCAGCATAGCAGACTATCCTGACACCCTCGAGCAACGTACCGCGCAGCACCCAGTCGTATCCGATGTTCCACAGCAGTGGCCCTAGGACCGACCCCTGCGGAACACCGCACGACACTTCTCGCCGCCCTGGCCCTAGCCAGCTCGGGTAAACTATGGCCCTCTCGGATAGGTATGCCTCGACAATGCGGCGGAGGTAAGGAGGCACTCCGTGATACGCGAGCGCCTCCCTAACGCAGCTCCAGGGTAGGGTATTGAAGGCGTTGGCGATGTCAAGAGACACCGCCACCACCACCCCACCCCGCGAGACTACTTCCTCCGCCAGGCGCCTAACGCGCATGATCGCTTCCACGGTGGAGCGCCCCCGGCGGAAACCGAACTGGTTGTCCGCCAGATCTGGCCCCACGTTCGTGAGATGCTCGACGAGGCGCTCTGCAATAATCCGCTCAAAGAGCTTGCACACCTCGTCGAGCAACACGATAAGGACCAGTTTCCCCGTCCTCCACGCCTTTGGAAACTGGCCCCTTTCGAGGCATGCGCTAAAGAGCGCCACCAGTCGAGGCCCTAGTTCCTCAAGGGCCAGGACCCATGCTCGGCCTGGAATGCCGTCGGGTCCGGGGGCAGTGCATTTCCGGGCTTTAAGCCGGAGCACTGCTACCCCCAGTTCACTCTCCCTGACTTCGGGCACATCGCTCTCGCTATTATCAGCGTCAGGCGCCTGAGGCGGAGCCATACGCGGAGGAACATGCTCCTCCGCTCTCGCTGGGAACAAGGAGCCCAGTATCCCCTCCTGCTCGCTGAAAGGAGTTTGACCTAACAATTAGCATTATGTCGAAATTTTTTGAGAAGGTAATGCTGAAGCGTCTACAACAGTTTACGACATCACATGCTATACTGATAGAGGAACAATTTGGTTTCCGACATAATAGTACCACCTCACTCGCATGTTTTAACCTAGTGAAAACGGTTACACAGGCTATTGACGACGGTTTACCAGTAGCAGCAATTTTCCTAGATATGAGTAAAGCTTTCGATTTTGTAGATCACAAATTGCTCTTACATAAGTTGGAAAAGTATGGCATCAGAGGTAAAGCGAATGACTGGTTGGGAGATTACTTGAGCGGTAGGCAACAATGTGTAGAGATTGCTAGAATGCAGGGGGATGAAAATGCAATTTTTAGAAGTGACTACCGGCAAAATAATTTCGGGGTGCCACAGGGTAGTGTACTGGGGCCTTTTCTCTTCCTAATGTACATCAATGATCTCCCAAATGTCAACCGACATAGCACAATATTATTCGCTGATGATACAACTCTTATTGTCAAATGTGAAAGGAAAGAAACTTACCAACTAGAAATAAACGAAGCAATGAGCAAAATAGTACAATGGTTGTCTTCTAATAATTTGCAAATTAACATACAGAAGACAAAAATGATACAATTTCAGACGCATAGAAGCAAGGTAATAGATTTGAATATAAAATATAATGACACTGTCATAGAACAAGTTCCAAGTGCTATGTTTCTAGGTATAAGGTTAGATGAGAATTGTAATTGGAAGGCTCGTATTGATTATGTTTGTGACAGGCTTAACAAATTCGTTTATGCAATAAAAAGATTACGAATAACAGTTTCGACAGAAGCCGCTCTTATTGCATATCACGGGTATGTTTCGTCAGTACTCTCATATGGTCTTCTGTTATGGGGCAATTCGGTAGACGTTATAAGGGCGTTCAGAGTACAAAAGAAGTGTATACGGGCAATCTGTGGGGCCTGGAGTATGGATAGTTGTAGGCCTCTATTCAAAAAATATAATATTCTACCACTACCATCCATGTACATTAAGGAGTTATGTTTATTTGTACAACAACATCCAGCATACTTCTGTAAGCAAACTGAGGCTATTAAGCGAAATGTAGTTCCTAGAAACAAATATAGGTTACATGTACCACAATGCAGGCTAGAATTGCATTAAAGAAACTCGGACATGAACGCTATAAAGGTATATAACAAACTACCGAATACCTTCAAGAATTTACCTTTAATTTTGTTTAAAAGAAAGTTTTTTTTTTTTTTTTTATATTTGTTCCGTCAATTGACGCACCCCGCTGGATGGTGAGAAGCTAGGGTGAAGTCCAGAAGATATGGGCCACCATCCCAGATGCTGACGATCCCAAAATGGTAGCCCCTACCTTGACGGAAAACTTCCAATTGACGCAATGGTTGATAAAAGAATGTTTTTACGATTTGGATGAGTTTATGTCATACCGTGGGATAGTAGGTGACTTTTAATATACCTTTATACACAATAATTAATATACCTTTAATATTGCGATTGATATTATCAGCGATTTGACATCATATTTAGAATTTATAAATACAATTCATAATTATTCTGACATTATTATAAAACTGACATATATATAAGTCCGACGTCAATAAAAATCTGACAATATGAATCTGACATTAATACATTAAATAAATAGATAATTATTGGGTAGGTACATGCATGCTGAAAGACTATAGCAATGTAACTCAAATCATTTAAATATTTGCACACCATAATGGTAATATGTATAATAATGATGTACATGGGCCATTGTAACGATAAGATCTATCTGTTTACCTGCATTCTGGCAAATAAAAATATTTCATTTCATTTCATTTGCTAATTGTTTGGGACCTAGCACCAAGGCAGCTAAAACCAAACGTCCCATAATATTGTTCTTTATTTTACCGCGGTAACATGACAATTAAAATGATCTACCGTACACCTGATTCGGTTCAGGCGTTTAGAAGTTAAAGTGGGATACAGGAACTCACATAAACTTCTTTCTTAGGCAGACGCGTTGAATAGGTGATTATGTGACGTAACAATAACACACAACAACTATTATCATAAGTATCATTATTTATACTTTATCACAATATGTCAGATACTCAATAATTGAAAAGGCTACGTCACTATATAATTTAATTTATCTTTTAAAACTGGGAAAACCGACTTCAAACAATCTTAATACTGTGACGACATAGAATTATGAAATTAAATTAGCAGATGACATTGTTATTTTTGAATAATCATTTGGGCAGCTTCGATTCTTTCTGACTTAGTAAACCTCTCTTATTTAGTACTTTCCACTTTATCTGTAGACTAGCAACCCGCCCTCGCATAGCTGCGGTTTATATGAGTTTTATCTGTTACTCTAGCCATCGTAATTTACACATAATACAATAGCCTATGTCCATCGAGGATAATGCATCTTTTACGTGGTGAAAGACTTTTTCCAAAGAGCAGTAGTTCCGAAATTTACTCCAAACATGTAAACAAAGTAACAAAATTCAGCCTCTCTCTTTATCATTTTTGTATAGATTAGTATACCTACGCTCGCAGTTTCGTTCGCGTACTGAAACTGTGCCCGTGACCCTTAGAAACTTATTCCCGGCATGAAAGGTAGCTTTTCCCATTCCTTGTCGTACTCTATCTGTACGCGAAATCTCAGCCGTTCTTGAGTGATACTCAATCACCCAAGAACAAACAAACAAACTTACTTTTACATAATGTCCTACAATTCAATAATATCTTGTAATGCTGCTGTCAGGTGTTCCTAAAAGTGAAGTTATCGTAACATTTATTTTTATTTGTTACCCGGTAACCCTAACGATAGAAATATCGCTATTGCACTATAAAAATAAGTTTAAAGTGTAAAAAACTGTAACCAGAACCGATTTTACCAGAAAGGTAAAAATAGAGACGTGAAAGATTTTTTTTTTTTTAAAGTAGAATATATTCGTAGCTCTGCACCTAAAGACAGCGCTAGTAGTATTTTAAATCTCTGAAATATGCTATAGAATTGTATTTTCATCTCTTGATATATTCTATACGGATCCGGATGGCCCATAAGTCCTTAGAAATGTAAAAAAAAAGTTAAAAAATGACTAATTATAATATGAAAATGGCTTTTGTTTTGTCGTAATCCTTATTAAATGAGAATTATTTTTTGAAAAATTACACCATCTAAATGTAATCCGTTACGATCGAAGCACTCCTGTAAGCGACGTCTAAAATTATCCATTGACCCGCCGACAGTGAGACCTGCAGCAACCGACAGGGGCCCAACTGAGGCTAACCATAATCTCGATGTGGTAGTGCAGGTGGTGCCGGTGACTGTAGTGGGAACCCGGCGACTATAATTATTCCGGAGGATACGGGGACTCTTCTGTTTGGTGGGTCGGCTCCCGCCATGCCCCATTTTCATAGACGAAATTAGTTTTCGCACTTTGTCACGCGGTGCCGTGACCCAATTACCTCTCTTTCGCGCCTAGTCTTACCAATGTTGTAATGATCGTAACAGTGCTGCAATGACTCGACGTCCGGAAAGCCAGTGGTCCTGATGGTATGCCAGCAGTGGTTCTACGAAAATGGGCACCAGAGTTGTCTTCAACGCTTACGCATCTGTACCGCATCTCTTACACCTCGGGTACAGCACCGCCGGCTTGGAAAGTGGCGAATGTACAGCCAATCCCCAAGAAAAGGGATCGCTCAGACCCGGGCAACTATCGACCCATAGCCGTCATCTTAGTGCTGTACAAGGTTTTCGAGCATATCATTACCGCACAGCTCATGCGTTACCTAGACTACCTAGAGGATCACGCCTTAATTAATGATAATTTGTTACCTGTCTTTGGGGTGAGGCTATGGACAAGCATGGCGAGTCATTGGCTATTAGTCTTGACATCGCCAAAGCTTTCGATAGAGTGTGGCATAGATTGCTTCTTTCCAAGCTGCCTGCCTTTGGTTTGCCTCCTCGATTGTACAGTTGGGTTGATAGCTTCCTGAGGTACAGCCGTATTTGAGTGCTTTTTGATGGACGAGCTTTGGAGTTCTTGCAGGTAAATGCTGGAGTAACGCAGGGGTCGGTTTTGTCACCCATTTTCTTTCTTCTGCATATTAATGACATGCTGTTTGCCGGCAGTATTCATTACTATGCAGATGATAGTACCTTGCAAATACCGGCATAATACGGGTGATATCACGAATACCTTGCGGCCAAGTAGGCTGACATTGAAAAATAAGGCAGCTTCTTGTCACTGAGCTTAACCGGGTCCTGAATCACATTTGTCAATGGGGCTTTGAAAACCTGGTCGAGTTCAATGCCAAGAAGACGTAGGCAGGTACGTTTACAGCAAAGGTATATACTCGGTATGGATGTTCGCTGTTAACTGAATAACAAAAACTACATCGAGGGCATCATCAAAACTGCCTCGCGTAAACTCGGAGTCCTGAACAATTTAATTCTCTTTTAATTCTATACAAGACAAAAATCCGTTCAAGCGTGGAACACTGCTTTCAACTCTGGGATGGCTCTGCACAGTACTTACTAGATGCTCTCGACAGGTTGCAGCGACGTGCAGTACCTCTTTATTTTTTTTACCGCTTCTACCATGGCGAGTGTTCCGATGAGTTTATACATTAGTTCCACCCTCTCCTTTCCTATATAAGAAAAAAAAAACAATATTAATGCTTCCGTGTTATGTAATCACAGACTGAGTTTGATGGTTTTGAATTTATCACATCCTAAATTGGCTGATAATGTATATTATTTACAAAAAATTGTCCATTTTATTAAAAAATATATAAACACTTTGCTCCGGGTTAACATTTCATTCAAATATTCACATACATAATAATACATCATTTTTAACATCATTCAGTAACTAGTGAATAGAAGTAATAAATATATTATGAGCAAAGCGTTGTCGGATCTAACCTCTACAGTTAGCAGTTCAACTAACGAAGAGTAAGTAAAATCAGTCGTCGCATAGGTCGCGATAGTAAAATATGTCGTGAATCGATTCTGTTCCCGGTCGTAACCGCGTGTCATTAATGGTGAGATCGTAAAGCCGCGGTCAGTACGATCGGAATGCGCCCTGAGGCACGCCTGCGAGCCGATAACCGGCTTCTGTCTAGTGTTGCCATGTGTGGAAGTTTTTATATAAATACATGCAAATTGCATGAACAAGTTAGTTTAAATATACAATCACGAATGCAACAAATTGACATATAGAATGATTGCTGTTATTAATATTCATTGATAAGGATTTTTACATAAAGAAAATGAGAATCTTTTATTTACGGGTGTATACTCGTAAAATACGGGGTAACCGGGCAAGCGGGTACGGGTACTTGATAGGTACCCGTACCCGCTTGGTACCCACCAAGCCTTAAGATTTTCGGGGCCCAAGCCAGCCTCACCTGCAAGTCGGTTGACCTGCTGATTGATGGACGAAACTCTGGCATAGACTTTCCTCTCGGTGGTCAAAGGAGTCCGAAGAACCAATCACACCAAAAAGAGGAGCAAGAGAGCGAACTGGGGGCTTCAAACTGCAACCTTTAGATGCAATGTCATTATTAATCAATTTTTAAATTTAGATATTTAAGTTTCAATTAAGTTTAATACATAAATATCACAATATATTTTTTTCGTCATGCTCAGCAACACTAGGCACGATAAAGGCTTCTGTCTGGGCGCTAATAAGCGCCGCCGCACTTCATTCGCTTGGATGGTTTACGATCGCACCGCTCTGCATCGTTCGCAAGAACGCATTCGTCTCGGAGACTAATTAAAATGAGCCGGCGTTGTCTCGGCGGCCGAACACCTGGAAGAAATAGATTAGTCACATGTTCACTTTACTTTACATACACACACACACACACACACATATAATGATTATGTAATTAGATTGTGTACGTGTTTGACTCTTATATCGACGGTGACGTTTGAAAGCCAAAACTGCTTAAAGTTACATCAAACATTATAGAAAAAAATAGATACAGACGAACATAGAACTTCCTCCTTTATGAATTCGGTTAAAAAGTTCTTAATCATTTTGTTCACAGTGATTTTTTATTCAATGTCGTTTAGGACATTGACCTTGAGCTATCAGTATGTTTTATGCCGTAACCTCTTCAATTAGTGTATATCTGACTATTTGTATGTCACAAAGCGTAAAAACATAGTTCCTATTTTTGTGTCTAGGCAAATTCCTAATAATTTACTTCCTACAGTATTGAATAGGTAGTTTAAGAATTCAGTTGAATCAATGTGTATGAGGTTTAAATGAAGAGATGTAGATTTTAGATGTCAGTAGCTTAGAGTACAGTTACGCATATATTCCGATTATATTAATACGTATTAAAATGTATAGCCAATAAATAACAATGATTAGCTATGATATTTAAACATTATGACATAATGGGGCGTATATTTCCACTCTACATAGTATATAGGGGTGGCGCGTGCAACAGTTTTACATGAGGACCACCACCAATTAGAAGTAATATCAAAACCGTTGGCTGAAGTGCCATCATTATCTCGGATGTTACATGCAAAGCTAAGTCTTACACTCCTGCAGTTTAGGCATAAAATTCTATAAAAAAATCATGCGTTTTTGGAGACAAGTGGAGTGAGCAATCCTGAAGCATGGGGTTGGAACATAGTTAAAACGTTTAGGTCGAGAGGCGTCGAGTGCCTTCAGCCTTTTGTAGATTTTTCTATCGTTTTGGCGGGTTTATGGACTCAGCTATTTTGTCAATTCGTGGGGGAGCGTGTTTCATTTTGACAACCCTTGACTGACGTGGTAGTGATGCGGAAAGCAGTTCAACATTCTATGCCGCAATATGTAGTATGCGACAGCGGTTTAGACTAATCTCTTGGCAAATAAGGATTAAAATTGATTGATATCAGTCATGTCAGCAGACTGATTTATTTGTCTTGAGAGTAGAGCCATACTTTTCCCTGTTGACCCCTAACTTGACGAAGTCAGGGAATGCTACTCATGAGAGAATCAGAAATAGGCATTGATTGTACTCGTAATCTACTGTATAGTGATCATCCTTTCAATTACAATAAAATATTCTTTATTTGATACCATAACCGTAAACATTAAATTACCTTTATTATGTAGATAGTATTGGATAAGAATGGTATTTCAATGATTTATTAGTAGCGCAAATTGCTAGGTACTTTTTTCAATCTATAACAAGAAAAAAATACGTAAAGATCCACATTAAAACTGATAAGTCATATTTCATATATTTTAGAAATTATCATATTACTGATATTATGACCCACCTACTTGGCAAAAAATTCTTAAATCCTTTGATATTTACGTAAAGTAATATTTCTTCAAGTGAACTAGCGTAGCATAAACTTGAATCAAAGTAAGCAGGAATGTAGTTAGAGTAGAGGGTCGGCGACGTATTAATATCGTGAACATTACAGCACCTAACGACTGTATAAATGCAGTCAAGCATACACGCACTGATTGGATACCTATTTTCGATTTAATAGGATCCGCATATTTAGATATCCGCGTATGACCACGATGTGGCTATGAGCGCTAAATGTAAACACACACTGTCAAATGTTACCACAATAATTTTACCTTTATTACTTTACAGGTAGAGTGTATAATAGCATGTGTTGTTAAGACAGAAGTGATAGTAGAACAAGTTATATTGCCGTTTGTATGTGAGTTGTCGTATTTTTCACGGTGGTAAATCGTACTCATTTTAATGTGTCTGCGTGAAATTTTAATAATTGACTCAGTTTCACTACGTGTATTGCGGCTAGATATGAGTGATACATTATTGCCTTATCTTAGAAAACGTAGAAACTCAGCGATTTATAACCAGTAGTATATTATGAATAAGTCATTTTATAAGAATTTAATGAAATTGGCACGTAAGAGACCGTCGCGTCGAGTTGAGAATTTATCCATACGTTATTATGCTTCCAACTGGCATTAAGCCTTAAATATTTCACTGTGCTGAATAAATCCGGAATAATACCACTAAGGTTAAAATCCTATATGGTCTCATTTTCCCTTATTAATCGAAATTCTGACTACACATAGTAACTTGAAAATATAACGTTATTCTTTCTAACGTTATTTTTAATGATCTTACCGTTTTGATGTTCAATAAATAAATAGTTCAGTGACTTCAGAACCTTAGTGGTTAAGGAGTTGACCTTACGATCGAGAGGTCCCAGATTCGAATCCTGGACATTTCATTACCGATGTTAAATCACTCCCAAAGGTGCTGATAAACTTGAGCATTCCCTTGTAATGAGCATTCTTCAACAACCCATAAGTAAAAATGCAGCACAGACGACCGTTAAGTCTGACATCTTCGTGAAGAATATTGTTTTGACAAACATCGACCAGAGCGTTCGCTAGATCATGAAAATGTTCGGTCCGATGTTTGGCTCTGTGCTTGGGTCTGTTCGTTGTTCAGGGCATGTAGACAAAGTGACATTCTACACGTGGGATCGCTCCGAAGCGAACTTTCAAAAGTCCGAAATGTATGTAAGTGACATAATTTGTCGACATGTCACGTGTAACAAATAATGTCTCACCCATACATTTCGAGCTTTTGAAGGTTCGCTTCGCAGTGATTCTACTAGTGGAATGTCACTTTGTCTACAGGCCCAGGTCGAAAAATTTAAAAACGGCGAATGATCTGTTACAAGTGAATGCTCAAGTCTATCAACACCTTAACACAAGCAATTTAGCTAAGGCTTAGGGAATACCAGTAATTTCGGTTACTAATATTCTTCAGAAAAAATTGGCTTGATAGGCAACTACACCACTCCCGTTAACATAATAAAACTGTACAGCTATCGCACCATCTCTTACGACTAACGTCATTAACTAATCTAATTCTAAAAATATATGACAAAATACGATAATGTCGTTATTGATTTCAAGGTTTTCTTTTATTTTGAATGTCATGAAATTCATTTGATAAGTATAAGAGCGATGCATTTCATACGAGATAGTTGAAATCTTGAGATACTAGATTAGATTTTCAACTATGATATCATTAACGGATTGACAGATACGATACAACACGAATTGCATTTAACGAACTGACAGATACGTCGTGTTTTTTTTTCTTTGCTGCTCAGGTAGTACTCAGAACAAAAATTCCTCTTTGGTGGTAGGTAAGGTTGGAATCAAGTAAACGGCTTCTTCCGAAGTACCAAATCAAAACTCGTACTGTACGCACTTCAAGTATATAAAGGAGTCTTTATTTTATTGCATGTCACAGTAATAATTATAATAATAATAATTAAAATCAGTTTGCAATAAACGATTCTACACGGGATTCAGTTCTTCCCATATTCAAACATAATGGGAGCAAACTCTTACATTAAACTGTGACCATTGTGTTCAGCCTTTGTTCTTTTTTATTGTTTTAAACCCCTTTTGTCGCTCCGTGAGCACCATCGGCCGATAGGGAGAAAGATATTTTAACTTATAATTAGTAGCTATGAAATATTGGATTTTATTTTTTTGTAAGTAATAATCGTTTGTTACTTAATATGAATCAAGTTACAGAAATAGTGGACTTATTTTTTCTTCTCCTCTACTTTTCCATTCATATTTCATTCTATAAATATGTTGTTTATTTCTGATTTTTGTTTTAATTAGGTTGCCTGGCAACTTTAATTGACGCATTGTATTTTATATAGGATATTTTTAGTAGTTTAACAAATAGAACAAAACTGTTAGGTTTTCTGATTTATCTTTATATTTTTGAAACTTTTTCTTCTAGATTATAATTAAACGACGAAACGTACGCATTTGATGCAGCATGCGATGACTTTACTTAATCTAATAATACCTACTATTTTATTCATTAGCTTATTTAACCGTACAGCAACAGCTTCTTTCGGACGCACATTTACAACTTAATACACTAACATAACATCATCATTATCATATAAATTGATTAACTTATTCAATCCGGTTAAATCAAAATGTCTTACTGTTACTTGCTACGTGGTAGGATATTCTATTTTTGTAATGGACTTAATAACACTTTCATCAACCCGAGAATTGACCCTAATACTCATACACAACGAATGTACATGACACCGTTGTCCCACTTATAGCTATGCGACTGATGATTAATCAGTCGCATAGCTATAATTATAAAATACTTTACTTTAAACCAAATTTCCTTTCATCCACATCTCCGTAGAGACACACGTCCGATTATTTATACTAATACAATTATCTAGACAAAACGATGATTAACTTATTCAATTGGATTTTAATCAAAATATCCTAGGGTTATTTGCAAGGTGGTTGAACACGTTATTCTAGCTCGCACGTGTCTGTACCACAGAGGGGAGGGCCGGGAGTGGGGTAAGGGGGATTCGCCCGGCGGCTATACGAAATTAATTTCAAGTATAACGCAGCAGCATTTGTGTACATTGCCTGTGTACAGATATCCGGGTAATGTGAGCGTAGCTGTGTTTTCCGATGTTCGTTTTAATTTCAGATTGAAGAGGTTTTGTTGGCCGAATTGGAATTTTTGTTAAGGGGTTGGTTATGGCAGGTTTTGTTAGGATGAAAAAAAAATGTGTATCACAGACAGACTTTGCCATTTTTTTTTGTATTTTTGCAATGTTTAGCTTCCCATAAGGCTGTTTCTAGCGGAGTGAGGGCGTTGATATATATTTAAGCGTGAAATTATGAGTGTTAATGTGATTTTGGAAAGTTTGTATATTGACTAAAAGTATAGTAAGTTTCAAAAATTTTGAATAAACTCGCGAATGTCCACTAACTGGCCAATCAAAAAACCAATGAAAGAGCTGATCAACCAGTGACATGAGGCCTTTGAACGATTTTGACTTTTAAATAATCTATGATAGGTTGATTAGTACGCCTTCGCCCATCGCGTCCATCGCTTACCATCGGAGACCTAAAAATTGTATAGATTTTTGATACCAATTATAAAATGAGGCTATTATAGGAGTAATTTTCTTTTGTTATCAGATTTTATTTTGTATTTAAAACTAATTCATAATTGGTACATTCACTTTATAATTCAAAAAGAGTGGCTGTAACTTTTTCTTGCCAAATTATTTTTTCACAAGTACTATATAATATTGGATGATATAACTTGGGTTTGTCAAGATTTAATATCTTGTTGGTATTTTTTTCTGTATTTCAGTTACAACATTATTAGTATCGAAACTTAAAAGGAAATAATTACAAAGTTATCGGTAACGGTAACAGTGTCACGAATTCAATTATTTTTATCCATCTCAAAAATGTCCAACGCGCTTAAAGTTTTCACTCCAAAAATTGCATAATTCTGTAAATTACGACAGTACCATTTGCCAATTCCTTTACGTATAAAACGATTTAATGTCAAATTCTAAATATTCACACACATAGCCAGTTACTCCTTTATGCACGTCAAGCGTGCCAGTAAACAGTGGATGTTTACTCGTTCCGGGGTGTATTATCCGTAGATACTACCGTCTATCTACTCACTGTTTACCACACCCTGTATTATGTTATCTAATCATACATTTTTGATTGTATGTAACTGATGAATGTAACTTTGTCAATAGTATTTTGTTGGGGATGACCACAAAACAGTACATTTTATTTAGTGAATTATTATTTATTCAATGAAAAGAAAAAGAAAATTGATGCAAACACGTCTACCTTTTTTTTTTTTTTATCGTGCGGAAATCCCTTCGGATACCCCCCCGCGTGCCAGCGGGGGCGGTTATGTCGGGCTTGAACCGACTAAAACCGCACGCCGTCTCGGGTCTACAGACGCCGGGGTGTAAGGTTGCCCATAGAGCATATCCCTCGCACCCCGACTGACCCTGGGCCATCTCCGGTTTCGAGATGGCCCCCTCGGGTTTGGGAACCACGGTGTCCCCGTCTTGCCCCGGTTTGGGGGATGGGCGCTAGTCGCCCCACCGTCCCGGCCTGCTTCTGCTGGGGTGACAGGTGGCCTCACCCGCCACCCCTAGGCCTGCACTCATGGAGGACGGAGACGTTAAGCGACCTCCGGCGCCTGAGTTGCCTGTGACGCGCGGCGAGCAAGTTGCGGGCTCGGCGGACCGGGAGAGTTCTAAGTCTCTCCCGGGCGCGCTCCGCCACCTCCTTCGCGAGCATTACATGCTCGCAGAAGGAGGCGGCGGCGGCCCACGCGCTCGCGCTCCGCACCATTGCCGCAATCATGCTGCCGAGCGAGAGGACTCCCACCCCGATGGCTGCCACGAGGTCACGCCTCGGCGCCTCCCACGCCGGGCAGTCCGCCAGCGTGTGCAGCCCTGAGTCCTCGCTCGCGTCGCAGTGATGACACTCAGGCGTTGGCTCCTTCCTGATCCGATGCAGGTGGTCCCCGAAGCACCCCTTCCCGGAGATCACCTGCGTCAGTCGGTAGGAGAGGCTTCCGTGTCGCCTCTCCAGCCAATCCTCCATGATGGGCCTTACCGCCGCTATTGCGGCGTGCCCTGCGCTTGGTCGCCCAAGTCGTTCCTTCCACTCCACCACGATGGCCTGGCGGAGCTGGAACTGCACGGCCTCGATTTCTCGAGGCTCGGGGTTCCATCCCTGCTCCCGCGCCTCCTTTCGCCACTGGTACAGTTGCGAAAGGGCTCTCGCTTCCAGGTCCCATGGCGGAGTTCCGGCAAGGAGACTCGCCGCCTCGAAGGAGATCGTGCGGTACCCTCGGATGACCCTGATGGCCAGAACCCGCTGCGGAGCGCGCAGCATCTGCACAGTTCTGGTCCTCAGGGCCTCCGCCCATATTGGGCACCCATACAGGGCCATGGACCGCACGATCCCCGCGTAGAGTCTCCTGCAGGAGTCATCGGGCCCCCTCATGTTGGGCAACAGCCGAGCCAGAGCAAGAGCTGTGCCCTTCAATTTGGGGGCCAGACTTCGGATGTGCTCTCCGAAGTCCCATCGGCCGTCGAGCACGAGCCCCAAATATTTCATTTGGGGCTTGATGCCGATGCGATTTCCTCCCACGATGAGACTGGATCCCTCGGGTGGCTTGCTCCGAGGCCCATGGAAGAACAGGGCCTCGGTTTTATGCAGGGCCACCTCGAGACCCAGCCGCCGGATCCGCCTAACGACTTGGGCAACCGCGGTCGTGGCCTTTCGGGTCGCTTCGCGGTACGTCGCCCCGCACGCCGTCACGAGCGTGTCGTCCGCGTAGCACGTGACGGCGGCACCGCCTACGAGCTCACCGCGAAGCACCCAGTCGTATCCGATGTTCCACAGGAGCGGCCCCAGGACCGATCCCTGTGGAACACCGCACGACATTTCACGCCGACCGAGACCGGTCACGGTTGGGTAGATGACGGCTCTCTCCGTCAAATACGCCCCGACTATGCGGCGGAGGTAGAGAGGCACTTCGTGATACACGAGCGCCTCCCTAATGCAACTCCAGGGCAAGGTGTTGAACGCGTTGGCGATGTCCAGGGACACCGCCAACATCACCTCACCCCGGGCTATCCACAGCCAGAGCCCTCACGCGCATGATGGCATCCACGGTGGAGCGCCTCTGGCGGAAGCCATATCGGCCATCCGCCAGGTCCGGCCCCACTCTTGAGAGGTGCTCGACGAGGCGCTTCGCAATTACTCTTTCAAAGAGCTTGCACACCTCGTCGAGCAACACTATGGGCCGGTAGGCGGACGGCGAGTCCGCCGGGCGCCCCTCCTTTCGGATGAGGACCAGTTTCCCCGTCTTCCACAATTTCGGAAACTGGCCCCGCTCCCAAACACGTCTACCTAACCTTTTAGAGATAGGAGATGTGAGTATATAATTAAATAGTGTAATAACAATTTCAACCTACTGATAATTAAACTCGTAAATATTTTTACATATTTCTGAACATAATGGGTGCCCTAGGGACCCTAACAAGATCTTGGAGGCCCAAACCAACTTCAGCTGCCAGCTGGTACACCTGCTAAACAATGACCGAGGTTCTCCTTTTGGGGTTGGAAAGTCAGACGACAGTCGCTCCTATAATTACCAATAAAAAATGGAGGAATGAGGAGGAGAAAAGCGGGCCCTGGATAGGATGAAGAAGAGATTCTTGAACTACTTATATTATATTATTACCTGTTGCCCGCAGCTTCACTCCTGTAAAATTTAATTTCATTCCTGCGACCCACAGGAACCTATTCCTGGGATAAAAGTTGCCTTTGTGCAATACCAGACTATATATCTCTGTGCCAAATATTATATTTTAATATTCGCAGAACGTATTCTGGGAATGTGATCAGTAGGCGACAATGAGATAAGAGTTAAAATGTACTGTTACTAATGTAATACTAAAAAAAGCGGCCAAGTGCGAGTCGGACTCGGGTGAAGGGTTGATGAAGGGTTCCGTAGCAGTAAGTAACAGAATAATGTTTTATTTTATTTTTATATTTGAGTTGATTGAATGAAAGGTAAAATGCGGTTTACGATTTATGACGTATTAAAAAAAAACTACTAACTAGATCTCGTTCAAACCAATTTTCGGTGGAAGGTTTAGTTTCAGTTCTAAGTATGTGGAACCCCTTAAATTTATTGCTTTTTTCTATTTTTGTGTGAAAATCTTAATGCCATTCACAGAATACATCTACTTACCAAGTTTCAACAGCATAGCTCTTATAGTTTCGGAAAAAAGTGGCTGTGACATACGGGCGGTCAGACAGACAGACATGACGAATCTATAAGGGTTCCGTTTTTTGCCATTTGGCAACGGAACCCTAAAAAGCTGAACATAAAAGTATCGTTCTGTCTAAGCCGTCCCGAAAACATAGGTAGAAAAATGTATAGGTAACATGTACACGGTTCAAAATATCATTCAAAGCACGAACCGCTATCAAAGTAGCACTCACAAAGATTGCCCATTTACAGATCCCTCGACACAAGGCCACATAGACACTCATATGTATAACCGTACATGTATTTCTCAGAAACGTCCCTTATAGGAAGAGAGGCTAAGAGAGGTTTTTAAGAGGCCGAGTGAGTGGAGAGTGGTGTTGCGATCGGCTCGACTGCTCACCCCGGCCGACAGTAAAAAATATGAGCATCCCCCTCCATACGTCCCCCTCGCGCCATCTTGAAAAACTTTGTCACTTGTAGCCGCAGATCGATCTGTGTCTACGATGTCTACGCCGTAGCTGTGTAGGTGTGTGTAGAGATACTCTACGGTGCTATAGTTTTTTAAAACCTTTTAGTTGAGTTACATTTTCAAGGTGGTAATCCTGTTGTTTAAATAGATTAATGAATACATTTTTAACATATTTCTTTGTTATATTTGTTATACACATTTCGTACAACTTTCGAATTTCTTCAGTTTCATCAATTACGTATTATTTTACAATATACTAACTGATGCCCGCGGTTCCACACGCGTGGAGGTCGGTTATCGTTTTTGGTAATATCTCTGATTCTTTTAAACCAATTGCAATCAAAGGTACGGCAGATTTTAAGTCTGACCAAGATCTTTCTAATAGAAAAAAACCGCATCAAAATCCGTTCAGCACTTTTTGCGTCCATCGCGATTGAAAAGATAAACAGACAGACAAAAACTTAAAAATATATATTTTTGTTTTCAGAGTCGTTCATTTAAAATAATGAACGATTTTGAAAACAATTTTTTTTTTTAAATCAGGTATAATTTTTTTATACCATTTATTCTCCTAAGTAAATTACAGTTTTATAATACTACTACTACTATTGGGAAGTTTCAGGTACACTTCATTAATCTTCATGTGTTTCGTAGAAAGGGTCACTCACGTAGGGAAAATCAAGACACGTCTGCAATCCGTTTGCTATTATAATAAACGACTAGCTGACGCCCGCGCCTCCGCCCGCGCGGAGCTCGGTTATCGTTTTTTAGTAATATCTCTGTTTCTACTTAACCATTTGCAATTAAACATATGGCAGATTCTAAGTCTGACCAAGACTTTTCTAATAGAAAAGACATCAAAATCCGTTCAGTAGTTTTTACATCCATCGCGAAAAACAGAAAAACAGATGAAAAATTTTTTTTTGTTAAAAGTCGTTCATAACATAACTTCACGCCTGTATCCCCGAAAGGTTAGGCCGAAGTGTATTACACACCCACGATTCGCCAGTTATGTTAAGGTCCCAATGTAATAGGGGGCGAGCCTATTGCCATCTACCGGGCACATTATTAAGCGAGCAATAATTAACATTTATTAATGCACACATAACTACAAAAGTCAGAGGTGTGCGCCCGGGGCGTTTGGAGATCGAACTCGAGACCTCGTCTCAGCAGTCCGTTAGATACGCCACTGGGCTATCGCCGCTTATCGTACATTTAACATAACCCATGTTTTCATAGATATCAATGTTTTTAGACACTTGTTATTGTTACTTTGTAACATAGCTGACTAAAATATAGTCCAATATAAATAAATAAATGATATTCTACGACATCATAATCATCATACGGTTTTTATGGGAGCGACTGCGGTCTGACCTCCCAACCCCAAGAGGAAAGCCTGCGCCAGAGCCAGAGGTTGGTCCCCCGTGATTTTGATGGGCCCTTAAATCACTCCCTACGATATACTAAACAGCGTTATCTGGACCTAAAGTTAGCACACCTGTATATAACATGGATAAACATACTTAGGTTTGTATTTTTTTGTAAATAATAGGTCTTTACCTATTATTTACCGGAAATTTACTTACAAATTCATGAGTTCGTTATTCCTGTAATTTAATAGCTATTTCCATTATTTATATTTTGTTTGAAAGTAGATTTCAAGATTTTACAACTCTGTATTAAATTTTGTTTTTTACTGCCGCTTTTTTTTTTTTTTATTGGCCGCTTGATAAATTAATTCGATCTTCAAAAACAGTACTTCCTAAATGCTATCCATTTTGATGATAAATTTTGTATTATTTAACAGCTGTCACTTTTTAAAAATGTAATATAAGTTGCTGTTTGTTAGCTTAATGTTGTCTCATTCATACACAAAAAAATCATAAAATTTGTATTTGTCATTCCTAAAAAAATGCATAAATGTTAGTACTGAAAATTGGGTTTCCTCCAATTTCTTCAAGAAAAATGGCAATTGCATATGTAACGACATATCCTATATTAGAAACAATTTTTTCGTCTATTTTTCAAGTCAACCAATTTGATAACAGTCGATGAATAACCATTCGTCTACTCTCTTAAGATGTAAATCTAAAAGAGTTTATTCGGTTACGAACATGATTATTATGTGCGTGCCATTGTCGTGACCCTTCATAGCATGACTTTTGTCATTGAAATGATAATCAGTAAAAGGATTTGTGTGGAATTATTCGCATGACTAACTTGGCTAAGGAGATACGCCCTGTGGCTACAAGCCCTATTAAAACAATCAACTTGTACTTTGAACCTTATTTAATGCCGAATAAGGTATACTTTTATTCAGTTAATAATATGGTAAGCATAAGTTTTGAATACAAATCAAGGACACCTAAGGGCCTCAGCAGGTGTCCTTACAATTGTATTTTGTAATTTCCATGTTATTTGGGAAGTCAAAACGATTGAATGAGGAAGCTGAATAGCGTGTATAGTCTATAAGCATGAGACAAATCTTTGAAGAATCTAGTTTTTATTCTACTGGGGTGGTAAATCAGTAAATGGGATCCCCGACGGTAAATCTCGGCAGTTAACAAATACAGCATATTGCTACATAACGATATTAAGTGAGATCCTTCCCCGGTTAAAACCTAACCAGGTAACGATAAGTTTAAAACCTACAAAGAAAACATTCTAAGCAGGGTTTAATTGAGAAATTCTTGTCGTCCGAAATATGGCATGTATGGTGAAGAGGTTCCTGATGATGATTATGATGAAATAAAAGTAGAAATAAAGAGATATACTATCTTGTTTAAAAAATCGGTATTGATTGAACAACGATAAACATTTACGTATTTTTTTCCTACAGTAATGGCAATCTATGTATTACCAATAATATTATAGATTGCTAGTATTTGAATCAAACAAATGAATTTAAAAATAAATTATCCGCAAACTTCGATAAGAAGATAACGGACTCCTTATCCATATTTCACCCATAAAAAGATTATCACATAACAATCGACGCTGATTAAAACTATCCAAGATTCACACATTAAAAAAAAAGTTAACCCTAACCCTTGTGTGAAAAGGTCAAGAAAAAGGATCAACCTTTGACGTTTCTATAAAGACAAGACGAGATAACCCTTCCGAAGCTTCACGTGTTGTTCCAGTCAAAGGGTTTATAAAACCAAAATTAGTTGCATTCAAATCGGCGTGACACTCCGATAGTCATAACGAACCGTGCGAAATTTCTCACAAAGAAAAAAGTTAGACAAAAAATTGGTAAAAAATTGTATTCGGGTAAAATAAAATAAAAAACTGTTCGCAAAAGGGTGATGTTGTCGGTGACTCTCGGCATATTTTGATTGCACCATGACGTTTTTTTCGTTTTTTTGACATCTTTCTCTACGAAATGATCCTAATTTTCGATTCAGTTTAACGGCTCTTATCGTGTTTGCTATGTATAATATCACTCTAGGCATTTTGCAATTAAATAGGCGTTTGCCCTAGATCGGACACAATGAGTACCTACCTATCAGCAATGTATGATAACGTAATCATTGACTGTTTGTATTTGGATGGAAAAACCTTTTAGTTAGATAATATTAATTAATCCATTTTGGTTGTTGTTTATGTAAATGGCGGATTTGTTAAAATAGTAAAGATTCAAGTAACGTGGGCCAGTCATTGCTAATATTTTCGTGAGTTTGCCAACTACGCTCAATTATTACTCGTATTTGAGCGCAGGCCTGGGGGTGGCAGGTGAGGCCGCCTGTCACCCCAGCAGAAGCAGGCCGGAACGGTGGGGCGACTAGCACCCGTCCCCCAAACCGGGGTAAGACGGGGACACCGTGGTTCCCAAACTCGAGGGGGCCATCTCGAAACCGGAGATGGCCCAGGGTCAGTCGGGGTGCGAGGGACATGCTCTATGGGCAACCTTACAGAACCTTGTAGACCCGAGACGGCGTGCGGTTTTAGTCGGTTCAAGCCCGACATAATCACCCCCGCTGCACTGCGGTGGGTATACTAACGGATATCCGCACGAAAAAAAAGGTATGGGTATTTAGTGCCCCATCAAGATCTTTGCGGCCCAAGCCAACTTCACCTGCAAGCCGGGCACAAGTACTTTTTTTGACGAGGCTGTATTACAGGCTTTCTCTCGGGGTTGGGGACAGACAGCAGTCGCTCCCGTAAAAATCTGGATGCCACTGGGATTGGCGCTCAGATGAAAAAGAAGAAGGTCTGACGATTATAAGTCCGACAAGTTATTTCTAATCTTATCTATATATTTGTAAAACAGTTTATAAAATCTTTAGATAAAACGACGTTAGACATAAGCATCAGTCTCTCGTTCAAGTAAACGAGAGACAATAGTATCGCGATGAGATTATGCTATCGATTACAGTACTAGGTTCCTATAGGAACTTTTTTTCACGCTCGAGGATGTAATCGTAAAAAATTATGACCGGTTAAGATATTGAAACACACAAACAAATCATCAGTGAGTGAAATCGTTTGCCTCTTTTTTACGTCAGTTACAATGAATACTGCTAAAATGTAATGCTCTGACATCTTCTATATCTCAAGAACACGAATTCTTCTATTTTCATAGAGTAGCGTTTTGAGTTATTAAAATATATAATTCGCGAAGGTATCTGACCATATACACATAGAAAAAATTTGCAGTCAAATAGCTGACCTCCTTTCTGAAATCACTCATAAATAATTTATATCCTATACCTACACTTCACAAACGTACAGATCTACAGAATTTCCCAAGCAAACCATTGTCTTTACATCAAATACCTTTAAATAATACAAGTCAACGGAACAAATGAGGTACATGGACGTTTATCAGGCGTATTGTGGTACAATCGCTCAGGGGTTGAAAACAATTGATGGTGCCCAAGACTGACTACAATGTCCGGATACCTTTATCGCAATGAGAGCGATATCAAGTAAGTTTATACCAGTATATCGTGATGTACATGATGGTGTATTAATAACTTAATGAATTGCTTTCACTTGAGGATAATTACTGAGACTATTGATATATGAACGATCCTTATACAAAATAAGGAATTTTTTAACATCTAGCTTTACTCCTGACTTTGTCAACGCCGATGTGGAGAGCGGCAATTGAGCCCGTGATCTCCGACGTAGCAATGAATTAGAAGTGAACTATCGTGTACCTTTTTTTTTTTCGTGCGGAAATCCCTTCAGTCG
This sequence comes from Cybosia mesomella, assembly GCA_946251805.1. NCBI lineage: Eukaryota > Metazoa > Arthropoda > Insecta > Lepidoptera > Erebidae > Cybosia > Cybosia mesomella. Next base: position 17,251,053 of record OX276406.1, on the reverse strand, counting down.
ATTTGTACTGTCGTTCAGCGGTTAAAAACAATCGGTAGTGTCATCAATTTACTACTTAACCATCGATATAAATAAAAAAAATCGTCGAAATGTATGTACTTTTTTCGTGCGGAAATCCCCTCGAAAGCGGGGGAGGTTATGTCGGGCTTGAACCGACTAAAACAGCACGCCGTGGTTGCCATAACGCATTTCCCTCGCACCCCGAGAAATGTACGTACCTCCGAACCACAGCCAATTTGAATATATTTTTTTTGTCTTCGATAAATCTAAAAATCAACCCATAGGTTCCCATCATAAGGTTATTTTGGCTTCGGCTTCTTATATGGTACTTCTATTTTGGAAGTTGAGTGGTTTCGAAAGGAGAGAGTTAGTTTCATTTTTGTGTAAATCCTCGTGCATGCTTTCACAGATGTGATCTAGTACTGGATGTGATTTATTTTTAACTTATGAATCGTGCCAGAGGAAAATATTACACATTTCTCTCGTAACAATGAATTAACGTTTGAATGGGCAAGTTTTCCTAATGCATTACGTTACAATTAGATGAGAAAATACAGGGAATTCCCATACAATTTGTTGGTTTAATTTTTGACTACCTGTGTGTCTGAGGGTTTTTAACAGGTTAATTAATTATGGCCTATGTTTTATTATTACAAAAAATACTTGTCAATCTTGAAATTTGGTTTTTATGTACCTAATTTGTCAATTGTCAGCTGAATATAAAACATGCTGTATATTAAGTTATGAACTAAGAGGTAGAGCATTAATTTAACTAAAACTTTTGTTTATTGACGATTTCTTTACCAGACACTCGACTTTACTGTACCACTTTCTACAACAAAGCAAACCCAACTTTGTCCCTAGGGGATATGACTCAAAATCATATGTATAGTCGTTGCTTCAAGCAGGGGTACCGAAGAATAGATATGGGGTCCGATTTGGATAGAATTCTTTTGATTGTAAGACTCATAACGGACCCTAACGTATATTTGGACAGCAACCTGAGAGGTTTGAAGTGGTCCCGAGGTTTATAATTACTATAATTTGAAAGCAGATGAAGAAATTTTAAACATTGAGTAGTACATAGGTACATTCTGCGTGTGCGTATTTTATGTATTTAGAAAAATATAGAGGGTGACTTACTTGTATAAAACATTATGAAGGTAATGTGAACTAAGACGCAGAGCCAGAATTAGTTAAAGATGGAGGAGGGGAAAATTGAAACATTTTGAAAATCAAATGAAAATATAGTAAACCTTTTAATTGTATTGAAGGTTTTGAGGTGATTCATTAAGCAAAATATTGTAAGCCTTATCTACCAATCTCCTTCTTCATCCGAGCGCCAATTCTGGGTGCATCTGAAGCCAGCACCTTGGATATCGGGATCTATGCGGTTTATTCAGTTTTTACGGACGCTACTGCCACCTGACCCCCTAACTCCAATAGGAAAGCCTGCGCCAGAGCGTCATCCGAAAATCAGCAGCTTGCAGGTGAGGTTGAATCGGGCCCGAAGACCTTGGTGGAGCCCCTTTACACCCCATCTTTTAAGGTATTAACCTAATTTATACTATATTAGCTGTTGCCCGAGGTTTTACCCGCGTGGAATTTTACTGTTGTTCCCGTTACCCATGGGACCCTATCCCATCACTATAACCTATATAAGATACACAATTCCACCATTTGCATCATTTTATTATATACAAAGAATTTAGACAGCGTTTTCATTGAAAGCTCCCAAACAGTTTATTTTTTTCCGACACTTTCAACATGTATACAACAATTGACAAATAATATAATAAAACCCTCCTCGACAACCACTTTATCCATTGGTGAAAAGAGCATGAAAATCGGTGCAGTACTTTTTCAGTTCATAGCGGACAGACGCAGCAGAGGATTTTATTTTATAATACGTGGTGATGACAAGATATAATTAGGTACCTACCTATCTATAGTGCGAGGGATATGGGTAACCTTACACCTCGGCGTCTGTAGACCCAAGACGGCGTGCGGTATTAGTCGGTTCAAACCCGACATAACCGTCCCCGAAGGGATTTCCGCACGAAAAAAATAAATAAATAAAAAGGTACCTATCTATCAAGCTATCTACCTACGAGTATATGCAAAGTAGTATATTCTCTATCTATATATATTCTCTATAATATATTCTCTATCTATACCGTATGATATCATTGATTTGTGATATACTTTAGCCTTTAAATCATACAGAAAAGTAAAATAAAAAAGAAACATGTTAGCACTGGCTTTTATTAAAAACGTGATGAGCACTGCGTGATATATGGCCCCGAATCGTACTGAACTAAACTGTACACAAATGAGGGTAGCCTGCAAATTACTTACGACTTTATTTCTTCCGTTTAGATTGTTTTGCAAACACGCGATTCACTCTGTTCGTGTATTTCTTTGTGAGAGTTAAAGTTAAAAGTTAATAGAAATATACAACTGATTACTTATTATTGAATCCGCGGTAGCCTAGTGGTATGGGTAAAGGACTGCTGAGACGAGGTCTTGGGTTCGATCCCAGGTATTACCATGGCACACACCAATGACTTTTCGATGCTTTTCGAAGTTATGTGTGTATTTATCGCAGGTTTATAAGTGCCCGGTTAATGGCAATAGGCTCGCCACCTATTACATTGGGACCTAAAACATAAGCTGGCGAAACGTGGGTGCTAGCACCTCTGCCTACCCCTTCGGGGATATAGGCGTGAGTTTATGTTATGTTATATGTTATGAATCCATATGGAATACGCGTATAATGCGCCTAAATATTTTTATTTCTTTAATAGCTTTCTCTGTAAATTGATTTGATTTTCTAATTTGCTAGAGTTGATCGCTCATATAAAGGTGTTAAGATCTTAATATCGATTGATAAATATTGTTCGAGTGTTACCGTATTATCTTTTAAGATAGCCATTTCGGCAAATCCTTCGAACGCATAAGTTTTTTGTTCTAAGTTACTTAATTTACCATGACTGTACCTTTTTTGTTTCGTGCGGAAATCCCTTCGGATACCCTCCCGCCGGCCAGCGCGGGAGGTTATGTCGGACTTGAACCGACTAAAACCGCACACCGCCTCGGGTCTTCAGACGCCAGCCGGGGTGTAATGTATTTCCCTAATGCAAGAAGAAATAAGAATAAATAAAGAAGGTATAAACGAATAAATATCAAAATATACCTTTTTTTTGTCGTGCGGAAATCCCTTCGGATACCCCCCCGCCGGCCAGCGGGGGCGGTTATGTCAGGCTTGAACCGACTAAAACCGCACGCCGTCTCGGGTCTTAAGACGCCAGGGTGTAAGGTTACCCATAGAGCATATCCCTCGCACCCCGACTGACCCTGGGCCATCTCCGGTTTCGAGATGGCCCCCTTACTTGCTCTCCACTGTGCCATCAGCTAATCAAAGGGACACGTGGAAAGCTTCAATCAACAGGGCCGTCCTCGCCTCGGTCGGAGGTGGCCGTAGGCGGCAGCGTCTCTCCCACCCTAGGAGAGAGGCGCTGCCGTCTCCGTTGCCCAGGGTGCACCGCGTGGAGGTCTCCAACCAAGCACCCCAACATAAATATACCTGCTTCTTTTTTAAATCAGATAAGGAATTAATATTACTGGTGCTCCGTGGGGTGGTAGAAATTCGCGCGTTTTTCTAATATAAAAGCATTAGCTGCCTACATCTCCACATAAATTTTAACTGTGCGAAATACCATACTCCTTTATCCGCGTAATTTTAGTAAACAGAGGAACCAAAGTTAGTGCTGCATGTAATTATTTTAAAATAAAGATTTAAAAAAAAATATAGTGAAATTCAAAAGAATTAATTCAGAATACTAAACTATAAATTGTTGCCCGATTTGTGTGCACCACAGTAATGTATGACACGGTACATCCCGTTTTAAAATGAGCAATTTTTCATGTATCACGCGTGTTGGAGACACAGTTTAAAATTTGATTAACTGGTTTCAGTGTGTGTGCGATATCTCATTGAGTTATGACTGCGTTATTCATACGAACATACGTATAGTTGTATATATTTGAAGCGTCGGTAGCTTAGTGGTTAAGGAGTCTACCTTACGATCGAGAGGTCTCGGGTTCGAATCCTGGCCATTACACTACCGACGTGAACCCACTCCTAACACAAGCAATTAAGCTTAGCTGGAGGGGTTAGGGGGGAATATTAGTAAGTTCGATTACTAATATTCTTTAAAAAAAAAAAGAAAAAACAAGTTGAATTCCTGAGACGAGCTCAGCCGAATACAAGGGATTTTTGATTTTGCGATTTTTTTTTTGAGATTTTTTTTTATCTTGCAATGGTTCACCCCAGCACGAATCTATTACCGAAAACAGCAACTCGATAGCTCATCTCCTTCATACCCAAAACCGTAACATAAAATTGGCAACGACGACGACGTCGACGACAACTCCTTAGCAATAGGGCTTTTCTAAAGAAAATCCCTAAAAAATGTCGAAAGGGGAGCAAGAACATTTAAATTATATGTCTTGGTGTCATAAGGATTTTTTATATAAGGCGTGTTTAACTCGAGCCAAAGTGGGTTAAATTTATTGTATTACCTACTGATACTTCAAGGCTGTACTAGTGAATTCCGATACGCCTTCGTTTATGGTATGGTATATATACGGTACGGTTTGTGAACGCACAGCATACTACTAGTTCAAGTCGATTTTGAGTGATAGGCTGGTATTTCCTCGATAGCTGGCCCTTTTATGCTAGGCTTTCTCTTAAACCTGTCACCCTTCTCTATAGAGAGGCGGGTGTTGAATCACGACGCGTTGCCATCTTGGGCCTGCTTCTGCATAACCTTATTGCCTGTATAAAAAGGTTTGTGATTATCATTGTAAAATTAGTATGTGATTATAATCAGGTGGGGTTCGATCGAGTATGATGAAAATATTGATTAGATAAGTTACGTTTGGTATGATTATGACGATCTTCTCGGCACGTGCTGGAAATATCGTCCACAAGATAATGTTATCGTAACCAAGCGAATAAATCAAAGATGTCCAATCCAATATCTATCTAGCTGTTAATTTTTAATCCTGCCTGATCTTGATCAACATCAATATCAATGCTTTATAGTTTATGCTCGTGACTTTGTCTGTTTGTGTAATCACGGATGCAGAAGAAGTGAGGGTTAAAGTAGAAGGAGTTGTAGCACTTGTTAGTAATGATTTGGTGGTGGTACGTACCTATCGCTTTCATTATCTCAGCATGAATCAGCCAGGTCAACCGGGTAAGTACTCTCACTTATGACTGATTTTAAGTAGCAGTATGCTAAATTCCGTCCAGTCTTTTTTCCTGTACACATTTTCTTTCTTTTCTCTTCAATCACCCTCTACAGGGAACAACGCGCGGATGACTAAATTAATGGCACATTGCGGTTGTTGTTAATGAGGTCTAGTATTCGATTCCCGGGTTGACTAATCATCATCTCTTAAGAGATTCTTAGAAGTAGCATGAACTGGAAATATGCCCAACAGATGGCAATACACTCGCCCTATTGGAACGTGTTCGATTCCTGAGTCGGGTAAAAGGTTAGCCACCTATTGGATTCATTATTACGAAACTCTCAAAAGCAGCACAGAGTTTGAGAACATGTCTTATAAACCGCAATAGGTATTACGCGAGACTAAAATATAACCATAGCTGGTAAAATATTAAACTAATAATTACTTAATAATATTTAAACCTCTGCCCAAACTTTCTGGTATAAAGTAAACAGGTGTGAGTATTATATTATCATGTTGATTAAATTAGTAGGTTGCGAGTGCACGTGACGTCAAAGGCACCAGACCTATCAATCGACAAAAGGCTTGTCACCAACGGTAGTAATTGGTTACGCATATGTGACGTCATTGTACAAATGTTGACGTCACTAAACGGTTGGAGGGGGTGAAAATACAAGATAGCATATGTAAGAATCTATATTTTAATACACGGGGCAGAAACTTCGAATTGGTTATTTTGAATATTGAGGGCGGCGGAGAGTTTTGGCATAGTTAAAGCTTATATGAAGGAGATAAGCTAAGAAAAATACCTTTTTTTTTTTTTTTTTTTTTTCGTGCGGAAATCCCCTCGGATACCCCCCCGCCGGCCAGCGGGGGCGGTTATGTCGGGCTCGAACCGACTAAAACCGCACGCCGTCTTGGGTCTGCAGACGCCGGGGTGTAAGGTTGCCCATAGAGCATATCCCTCGCACCCCGACTGACCCTGGGCCATCTCCGGTTTCGAGATGGCCCCCTCGGGTTTGGGAACCACGGTGTCCCCGTCTTGCCCCGGTTTGGGGGAGGGGCGCTAGTCGCCCCACCGTCCCGGCCTGCTTCTGCTGGGGTGACAGGCGGCATCACCTGCCACCCCCAGGCCTGCGCTCATGGAGGACGGAGGTCGTTAAGCGACCTCCGGCGCCTGAGTCGCCTGCGACGCGAGGCGAGCGTGTTGCGGGCTCGGCGGGCCGGGAGGGTTCTGAACCTCTCCCGGGCGCGCTCCATCATCTCCTTCGCGAGCATCACATGCTCGCAGAAGGAGGTGGCGGCGGCCCACGCGCTCGCGCTCCGCACCATTGCCGCAATCATGCTGCCGAGCGAGAGGACTCCCACCCCGATGGCTGCCACGAGGTCACGCCTCCAGGTCCCATTGCGGAGTTCCGGCAAGGAGACTCGCCGCCTCGAAGGAGATCGTGCGGTACACGCGGATGACCCTGATGGCCATCACTCGCTGCGGAGCGCGCAGCATCCGCACACTTCCGGCCTTCAGGGCCTCCGCCCATATTGGGCACCCATACAAGGCCATGGACCGCACGATCCCCGCGTAGAGTCTCCTGCAGGAGTCATCGGGCCCCTTCATGTTGGGCAGCAGCCGCGCCAGAGCGAGAGCTGTGCCCTTCAGTTTGGGGGCCAGACTTCGGATGTGCTCTCCGAAGTCCCATCGGCCGTCGAGCACGAGCCCCAAATATTTCATTTGGGGCTTGATGCCGATGCGATTACCTCCCACGATGAGACTGGATCCCTCAGGTGGCTTGCTCCGGGGCCCATGAAAGAACAGGGCCTCGGTTTTATGCAGAGCCACCTCGAGACCCAGCCGCCGGATCCGCTCCACGACTTGGGCAACCGCGGTCGTGGCCTTCAGGGTCGCTTCGCGGTATGTCGCTCCGCACGCCGTCACGAGCGTGTCGTCCGCGTAACACGTGACGGCGGCACCGTCTGCGAGCTCACCGCGAAGCACCCAGTCGTATCCGATGTTCCACAGGAGCGGCCCCAGGACCGATCCCTGCGGAACACCGCACGACATCTCACGCCGGCCGAGACCGGTCACGGTTGGGTAGAAGAAGGCTCTGTCCGTCAAATACGCCCCGACTATGCGGCGGAGGTAGAGAGGCACTTCGTGATACACGAGCGCCTCCCTAATGCAACTCCAGGGCAAGGTGTTGAACGCGTTGGCGATGTCCAGGGACACCGCCAACATCACCTCACCCCGGGCTACTGCATCCTCCGCCAGAGCTCTCACGCGCATGATGGCATCCACGGTGGAGCGCCTCTGGCGGAAGCCATATTGGCCATCCGCCAGGTCCGGCCCCACTCTTGAGAGGTGCTCGACGAGGCGCTTCGCAATTACTCTTTCAAAGAGCTTGCACACCTCGTCGAGCAACACTATGGGCCGGTAGGCGGACGGTGAGTCCGCCGGGCGCCCCTCCTTTCGGATGAGGACCAGTTTCCCCGTCTTCCACAATTTCGGAAACTGGCCCCGCTCCAAACATGCGCTGAGAAGCCCTCTCAGTCGGGGCTCGAGAGCGTCGTCGACTAGAGCTAGGACCCACGCTCGGCCTGGAATGCCGTCGGGTCCCGGGGTGGTGCGTTTGGCTCTCAGCCTTCTCACCGCCAGCTCTAGTTCTACCCAAGTGACCTCGGGCACGTCGTCGTCAACCACGTCGGGCACCATTGGCAACCGAGGCGGAGTCATCTGCGGTGGAACATGTTCCACCGCCCGCGCTGGGAACAGGGAGCTAACAACTCCTCCAAGCAGCTCCGGCTGGAGACACTGGGTCAACGGCGGGGCCTTGGGGCGCAGTTTTCCCCTTACCATTAGGTAGGGCCGCCCCCAAGGGTCCCGCTCCAGCGTCTCCAGCAGTTCGCAGCGGGCCTCCTTTTTGGCCCGCCTTATCTCTGCTCGGAGGGCACCTCTGGCCTCCCTGTATCCCTGGTACAACTCCGCCTCTCGGGCCTCCGCATCTGCGGGGCGGCGACGCCTCCTACGGAATCGGGCCCACCGGCGGTGCGTGATCACGCAGGCCCGTCTGAGACATCGCCGCGTCGCAGACACGGGTCATGGCCTCCCGGAACCACTCCGCCTCATCGTCTACGTTGACAGGCCTGTCCGGCGCAGAGGCCCAGGCCTGTACGATGGCGGCTTCCAGGAGGAGCTCCCGATCTAGTCGCTTAAGTGCCCAACGTGGCTCGGGTGGAGCCGGTGTGGCCGGCGCATCGCTCGCGGGGGCGGAGACGTCAAACCGAATATATCGGTGATCCGAACTTGTCTCCTCCCCCAAAACGACACGCCAGCCCTGAACACGTCGCGTCAACGAGGGACTCGCGAACGAGATGTCCACGATTGAACTGGCCCTCGAGGTCACGAACGTGTCCACGGCTCCCCGATTTAGGAGGTCTAGGCCGAGTCCTTCAGCCCAGTCCTCCAGTGCCCTGCCTCTATCCCCCGCCGGGCCCCTATCGTGACGGGAACCCCACGCCAACGACCAGGCGTTGAAGTCCCCGAGCACAAGGACCGGGCGGGGGTGGCAGGCATTGATGACGACTGCCAGCTGACGGAGCCATTGCTCATACGAGTCGTCAGCTATGTCTCGGCTCGGCGTGAAGTAAGCAGCCACGACCGCTATGTCGCCAACCGCCGCCGCCACGCAGCCGGGTCCCCTTGCAACGACGGCAAGAGGGGGGCTGCCGGCGGCAGGGTTGTGCACCAGTGCTGCCGACCCATCCAGCGCGGTTTCCCAGGCAGGCCCGAGGAACCGGTAGGTGTATGGGTCGGCGACAGCGGCGACATTTATGGCCCACTGTGCCATGCTCTGGAGCAGAAGGTCCTGAGCATGGGCACCGTGGCCAACATTCACCTGCAGGATGCGGAGTTCTCAGGAAGCCTCCTACCAGGAGGCTCCGCCCGTCTGCAACCTTTTGGGCCGCCGCGATAGGGCAGCCGACAACTGCTGCCCCCTGTCCACCACGGCCGAAGCGTATCGCTCCGGCCTTAACTGTGTCCGGGGAGCAGCCCCCGGCCTCCGCAACGGCGAGCCTGAGCTCTTCCGCCGTGACGGAGTCGTCCAGGCCCGTAATGCGCATTTCTGCGCATTTAATGGGCCTGGACACCCGGACGTCGGCTGCATCCAGCGACTCCCTTAGCCGAGTCGCTAGGGCGTCGGCCTTGGGGCCACTGGCGGCGCCGGGGACCTCGAGAAGCCGGGATCCCGTCCGTGTGCTCTTGCACCGGACACCCGGGATCTCGAGGGCCTTCAGGTCGACGTTGGCCTTTACTTTGGCCAACACCTCGGCATACCCCACGCCCCTCGACGCTGCCTCCGCCGTCAGAGTGACGACGACGGCAGTAGTGCGAGGGGCGCGGAGTTTCCCCGGCGCTGCCTTCGCGGCGGCCGCGGCCCTCCTGGCCTTCTTGGCGGCCTTCCGCCTCTTCTTACTGGCTCCAGCCACCTCCCAGCCCCCTTCCAACGGGGTGGAGGTAGCCGGAGCCACGGCTGGGGCTGGGGCTGGGGCCAGGGCTGGGGACGTCTTCCCCTTGCCCTTCCCCTTGCCTTTGCCTTTCCCCTTCTCCTGAGTGGGAGGGAGCCGAGGAGGGAGCCGAGGAGCTGGCTCCGGCAGGGATGCACCTGCAGCCGGGCGGGTGGGGCCCTTCTGGGTTGCAGACGCATAGCCGGCTACCGGCGGCGCCAGAGGCGGACGACGGATGGAGTCCACTAAGGCCTCCATTCGACTCATCATCCGCTCCTCCAGCGCACGAGTAGCCGTCACCCAGGGCTCCTCCGGTGGTTGGGCCGGCAGCCGCACCGATCGCGCTGGCTGCTCCGCCTGCGACGACTGCGCTGTCTGTGCCGGCTGCGTCGACCGTGTCGATCGCGTCACCCGCGCCGGCTGCTCCGGCTGCGCCAATTGCGCTGGTGGCACCGGTTGCGCCGAACTCGCCACCACCCTCTTCAGCTCCTTTAGGGCTGCAACGAGCCGGGCCGTCTCCCGCCGGGACTCGGCCAGCTGTTCCGCGAGGGCCTCATTCTCAGCTAAGAAAAATACCTATAGGTATATGCGACAAAAAATTAAATGAATAAATCATTTATAATCTATCTGTCTCTCTGTCTGTGTGTCTCTTATCTATCAGTCTGATCACATTGACTGATAAATTCATCAACGCAGAGTTGTAACCGCTAGCGCCACAAACTAAATTTTCTCATTTGATGTCTTTTATGTTGTAAGTATCCACAAAGGAAGGGTTTTTGAAAATTTTACCCCGAAGCGGGTAAAATTAACCAGGTTCCTGAATGGTTTAGATTCACTAAATTCAATAGGTACACCGCGCGTCGCAGGCGACTCAGGCGCCGGAGATCGCTTAACGACCTCCGTCCTCCATGAGCGCAGGCCTGGGGGTGGCAGGTAAGGCCGCCTGTCACCCCAGCAGAAGCAGGCCGGGACGGTGGGGCGGCTAGCACCCCTCCCCCAAACCAGGGCAAGACGGAGACACCGTGGTTCCCAAACCCAAGGGGGCCATCTCGAAACCGGAGATGGCCCAGGGTCAGTCGGGGTGCGAGGGATATGCTCTATGGGCAACCATACACCCCGGCGTATTAAGACCCGAGACGGCGTGCGGTTTTAATCGGTTCAAGCCCGACATAACCGCCCCTGCTGGCCGGCAGGGGGTATCCGAAGAGATTTCCGCACGACAAAAAAAAAACAAAAGGTACACCGCACTGTCCCTTGCCACCCTTTAAAAGTGGCGCAAGGAGACCCAGGAGCTAGGATGGAATCCTGAGCCTCGAAGAATCGAGGCCCAGAAATCCCAGCTCCACAAGGCCATCATGGAGGATTGGCTCAGAGGTGACACGGAAGCCTCTCCTACCGACTGACGCAGTGATCTTCGGCAGGGGGAGCTTCGGGTCAGGAAGGAGCCAACGTGCGAATGCCATCACTGCGACGCGAGCGAGGACTCGGGGCTGCACTCGTTGGCAGAATGCCCGGCGCCGGAGGTACGTACGCGTGACCTCATGGTGGCGATCGGGGTGGGAGTCTTCTCACTCGGCACCATAATTGCGCCCATGGGGCGGAGCGCGAGCCCGAGGGCCGCTGCCACCTCCTTCAGCAAGCAGGTAATGCTCGAGTAGGAGGCGGTGGAGCCGGCCTGGGAGAGATTTAGAACCATTCCGGCCCGCCGAACCAACAATATGCGCGCTGAGCGGCGCAGGTGACTCAGACGTCGGAGATCACTCACGAAGGTGAGACCGCCTGTCACTCCAGCAGGCCGGGGCGTACCAAATTAAGGTGCGAAATCCGAATCTTATGAGGTGCAATTGTAATTTTCCAGTTTTAATTTAGAAGATACTTAAATATCTAGTACTTACATGGCAAAATATCATTAGATATTCCTAAAATACCGATTCCATTAAGTGTGTTTGTACCTTTATACCGTAACCTAAACATTTACAAAAACGTTAAATTGAAATATTGACACAAAGAAAAACTCCTATTGAAAAGTGGCAACCGCCGAGGGTACTTCACAGAAAGAAAATTAGGATGTGAGCCGTCAAAACTTCAAAACCAGCCCATCAAAGTGACATTTTAGAGGGATGTAGCCCCCGCATTACACCTCTCTCATTATTTATCACATTGTCGCCGAAATTAATGGTGAACCCTCGTCAAATATTTTTATTTTATAAAATAAAGGCCACGGCTTCGGACAGTTTAATCATATCTTTATGTTTCTAATGTGAATGTCTAGACTGCTGCATAGGGTAGTTTCCTATAGATTTTTTGTATCAGATAATATTGAAAACAAAACCACGGGAGTCTAGTGTCTGTCACGTTTTCGAACTCCGACCATTACCCTACCGACGTGAACACACTCTTAATACGTATACGCGATGATATTGATACACGGGCGCAGGAGTTCCTTATGGGATCTTTCCGCGTGACTCCGCACATCCATCGCAGCATATTCATCTCTGAGAAACGCAGCTCTCTTGCAAGCAACAGCCAAGCTTCACAGCTGTGTGAAAGGACAGGTCTAATGATAGTTTTAGTACGGTATAATATTTCATATTTTATGTATTATTTTATGAAGGTTTAAGAACTAATGTGATCCGTAACTTACAATTTGTTAAGCTACTTCTATAGACTGTACGTTCAATAGTGGAACCAAGTACCTACTCATTCAATTAAAACTTAAATTTTGTGAACATTTCACACGTGTTACACGTCTAATAAAATTAATGTGTTAAAATATTACTTAATCTAGTGACTACACACTTTAATCAAATGCCAATTAGGAGCCACTGCTCAGCTTATTATATTATTTCTGAAGTCATATTCCTGTCGATAAGCATTATAATTCACAGGATGACAGATATGTAGCGTAAGTTACAACATGTTAAGCTACTTCTGTAGACTGTACGTGCAATAGTGGAACCAAGTGCTTATTCAATTAGAACTTAAATTTTGTAAACATTTTACACGTTTAATAAAATTGATATGTTAAAATATTGCTTAATCTAGTGACTATACTCTTTACTCAGATGCCAATTAAGAGCCACTGCTCTGCTTATTAGGTTATTTTTGTAGTGTTATTCCTGTCGATAAGCATTATAATACACAGGATGACAGATATGTAGTGTCAGAGGTCGCATAGGAGGAAACTTGCCTTTTGTTATTCGCATCAAAAGTCAAAAGCTACGTAGTATCGTAAAATATTTATCGTTAACATTATTTCTAATGATCATTTTATAGCCGCAAACAATTTTAATTACGGAAAACACAGTTAGTGTCCCCATTAAAAACTTATCACTGGTTTTATCTTTGTTTTTAAATATACACATTTTTATTAATGATTAGCTGTTGCCAGAACGAAATTAGTATTTCACTGATCCCATTCCCACAGCCCACATGAATTCCTAGGAAATTATATAAGTACTCCCATTTCAAAACCAACCGCGAACGGGTACGTTAATCTAGGGGTGTGTGTTGGGTAACCTCCTCGAGTGTCGCTCCGATTCCGATCCCGCTGCAGTCCGGGGGGAACGGAATCGGAGCGGCCGGTACACCCTGGGCGGCGGTCAATGGCTTCCCCTTCATAGGGTTGGCATTGATCGTCGGCCAATACCCAACGTGGCGGGAACACATCGCTCTCCGTACTCCTCTGCTTTCAGAGGAGACAGGATGAGCGATGCTGTTAGTGGTGAGATGGCCCAGGGTTTGTCGGGGTGCGAGGGATATGCTCTATGGGTAACCTTACACCCCGGCGTCTGAAGACCCGAGACGGCGTGCGGTTTTAGTCGGTGCGAACCCGACATAACCGCCCTCGCTGGCCGGCGGGGGGGTATCCGAAGGGATTTCCGCACGAAAAAAAAAAACAAAAGGTACGTTAATCTAGTCCGATAAAACTACCCCCACTGGCGGCGGTGAAGTAACCGTGGGGATTTCCACAAAAAAAAAACACAAAGTGGCACAGTATAGGCAAATCTAAAAAAATCTAAGATCATTATCCGATTATAATGATCTTAGATTTTTTTTAGATTTGCGTATCACCCGTTCTCGAGTTATAAACAGTCTCACTTAAGCCTTCACCCGTTCTCGAGTTATAAACAGTCTCACTTAAGCCTTCTTTAGACGGGTCTATTTTCACCGTGCGGCTAGTCGCTTCTAAAATCGCCCAATAAGCCACATCACTTTACACAAGTGTATGAAATCGCTTGCGCCTCGGTCAGTTCCCGAGTTCATTTCATGAGCAGAATTATAGGCGGGCAATCACCTACAACTGATCGTTTACAAGGTTGATTTTTGTCACTAGCCGCATACGGCCGGTCGCCGGCGCCAAAGTCGGAAGCTATTCAACTTAGGGGCTTGCTGCTTGACTAGCCGAATTGCCATTTAGACGGTCGATTTTTACCATGTCCCAAAAATCTTGCGGCTTTCGTCGTCCTTGTAAACCCAGTATAACATGACTTTGTTTTATTTATATAGATGATAATAGATCTACCTATAATCTTTGTTTTTCTTTCATTCTGATCCGTTCAATCCTAGCGTGATTGAGTGCCAACATCAATCCGTCCATCCATCTAAATTTTAGCGTAATATAGCAGTAGCAAGATTTTTTGCCAGACCCGAAATCATATCTAAAATATCTTTCGAAACATTTTTTTTACTTAAAATATATTCGACATCTCAACTGAAGTTTGATTGTTTGTACTTCTTAAATTTTCTATTCCCTAAGAAGTTGTACTATGCTTTGTATACGTATATGATATTCAGGCTAATTTTAACTTTATTTAATTCGCATTAGAGTGCATATTAGATTAGAAGATGGTAAAGTTGGTAGAATGTAAAATTTATAATTGAGGGCCGTAAATTAAGGTGACATCGACAGTTGTGGCTCGCGGGACGACCCGACGCGCCTTTGCGCTAGCTAGGGCGCGGGTGAGGCGAGCCCTGCCAATATTTTATCGGGAAGGTAGGTAAGTAATTATTTGATCGGCATATTGGGGTAACAGATGAAACTCGCGTAATGTCTTTCTCATGCTTTATTATTATAAAGAAATGATTAATGATTCAGTAGTGTTTTTTAATTTGTTTATAGGTTATGAATATAATACTGTTCGAATATCTAATACTGTTTTGTTTCAAATGGGCTTTTTTTACCCCCAGACACAAAAACGACGGGGTATCATAAGTTTGACGTGTCTGTCCGTGTGTATATGTGGCATCGCAGCTCCCGACTGGACGAATTCTGATTTTCTATATTTTTTTGTTTGGAAAGGAATTAGTCGGGAGTTTGACGAAAATTGGTTGGGGGCTTTTAATTTTTTTCATTTAATTGATTTTATTTATGTGAGTGTCAATGCATCTCTGCCTATTTTTAGTGTATAAAAATAAATGCATCGCATGCGCCTAGCTTTAGCTTTCAACATATTAAAATTTATCTTAGTACTCGATTGATGGCATTTTATCTCACGCCTTAATAAGAGTGAAGAAAAAATATATCTGAGTAAGTACGGGTTGATAGTCGGCTGCTCCTTTATCGACATTCAGGTGTGAGTATATGAGGTGCATGAATGTGTGTATATCAGGTATGTGTATAATAAGGATATATGTATGTAAGGTTGTATGTGAGCACAAAATCGTTTTCAATTGGGAAAGTCGCGTGGCTGTAGTATACAGGAATGAAGACTGAAAAAATATCCACTTACAAATACAATATTGGAGAACATTAATCTTAAGCAATTTCTTCGCATATCGATACTATGTCGTGGGTGGGACATGAAAGTCAATTGTCTTACGAAATGGATTTGTTTCCCGAACTTTTGGGTAGGTTCCTATTGTAATGTTAACTTTGTTGGGTGTAGTTATGGTTATGGCAACGGCCGAGGTGGTATCAAAGAATAACTGTTACGTATTCCGTATTTCGTCTAATGACATAATCTTGTTTATAATAGCTACTAGTTGCCCGTCCCGGATGCCCACGAGAAAATTTCGTCAAAATGTTATTTAAATTGTTTCTATTAGAGAGCGTAATTATTTTGCTAAAATAAAAGTAGCCTAATGACATCAGTTACCTGTCAGAGAACGGTACGCTATAAGCGACCCACCGTTTCAAAGATTACTCAAGTCAAACGGACAATAAGACAGATAACTGTCTGCAAGAGTGTTCAGCAACTTGTTTCACTGACTGTACCTTCCTAAACAAGCGATTCCAGATTTGCCCCTTGCCCCTGATTTTCATTCCTAATTACCATTATTTATAATCAAAGACTAAGAAAACTGGATATAGAATCAGCACTAAGAGTCAGTACACTAGTACGAGAATCTCATATACAAGGTGTTCGCCAGATATAACCGGTCCGATCAATCGCGTCACCTCCCGCTGGTCGATTTAATTCGCGCCTTGACAAAAACCCTTTGACGCATTCAACGGTGACAGATCGCAGTCGGGCGCCTCGCGCCTCGCTGACAAGCCCATTATCACTGCCAAAACGATTTTGTGCGAACTGAGAATAGACCTAACAATTCTCATTGATTTCTCGAGGAAAGTTAGAAGTATGTTTTATTATTACCTGGTTTGGCAAGGTACATATTGGTGGACTGAATATGAAAGTGTTTTGGATATAACGAATGGTTGAACTACGATATATATTATTGTGTGTGAAGCTTCGCAACCTGTGTACGTGGTAGAGCATTCGACTGCTCTATCAGAAGTTGTGGCATCAATTCGCACTCAGTGTAAATATTTCAATGAATGAACGCATGAATATGTCTATTTACGTGAGTGAGTGTTTCTATCCTAGCAATCCTACGTAATATTACAAATGCGAAAGTTCGTGTCTCTTACACGCAAAACGGACGGATCTGGCTAAAATTTAGTACAGAAATAGATGATAACCTGGAATAACACATAGGCTTTTTACTTTTTATTCCTCGAATAGGTTCCCATGGGAAGCGGGAACGGGTTAAGAATACCACTCCACTCGGGTGGAGTCGCGGGCAACTACTATTTCACCCAAAAACTACTCAATGGATCAGAATGAAATTCGGCATCAGTTCAGCTTGATGATATCAAATTATTGTAATGTATTGTCAAAAATGATTGCCTGATTATTCACAAAATTGTATTTTATTTTAGTTACTGTACAATAAAGTGTATATTTATCTATCTACATACCTACATGGCTAATTAGTAAATCTAATGAAAGCGCTTTACTAAAAATAAAAAATATCAGCCTGTAACACGGACAGTGGCTACCAAAAATGTATCGGAGAACGTTTATACTTATAGAATGAACAAATTTCTATGAATATTTTTATCAACATTTTTGAGTAAAACTATTACAAAGGTGCCGACAGCAGCTTTCTCATAAGATGTGGTAATTTTTCTATGAAGATCGGATGCGAGGTGTTGAGGTCGAACGGATGGACACTGTCTGTTACTATCAGTTCTCGGAGAGAGATGAGAGGTCAGTGGGCTTACTGTAGATAACAGTGCGATAAGCTCTCGTTTACTAAATGCGATTTCAATATCTGATTGTTTTTTTTCTGATAGCGATTTATTTGGTGTTATTTTACTATGTATGGTGCTACGATATTATATTGCAATATTAGCTGACGTCTGTTGTTTAACTCGCCTGAAATACTGATCCCGTTACAGTTACCTACATGAACCAGTACCCGGGATTAAAAGTGAATGTGCTATTCCAGACTGGCATCTATTTCTGTACCAATTTCATCCAGATCCTGAGCTGTTAGGGTTAAAAACTAGTAACTTAATCTACCGGGTGTTAGAGAAACGCTCCTGAAAACGAAGACAGGCGATAGTACAGAAGGTAAAATAAAAAAAAAATTTAATTGGTATTATTTTCTTTTTTTCATATTATTTTTAGTATTACTATTTTTTTTTCCCGATTTCTTTTTATTAGAGTCATTCAGGCTCCATCGTATTAGCACAGCTAAATCCAACGATAATTTCATAAGAAAATTCATCACTTTACCTAAAAAATTAATATCGGTATGAAGTCACTACGACCGGTTTCTTTTAGCTGTACTAACACGATGGAGCGAGAATATTGCTAATAAAAAATACTACAATTGATTTAAAAAAAAAAACACTTAACAGTTTTTTTTCTTTAGTACTATCGCCTGTCGCTTCATTTTCGGGAACGATTCCCTAACACCCGGTATTACTACTTAAGTCGTATAAAATTCACAATTAAACCACAAAAAAAAACCTGGATCGTATCCACCACTCGTTTAGTGGCTGTATTTATGTTAGAAAGATAAATCAGTAATAAAATATATCACTGTATTAACTACCAACGTTTTGACTTATCAATATGGTATTCTGTTTACCACTAATTAAAATAAATGATAGTATATCGACATAAATTCATTAATGCATACACTGTTATCGAAGAACTACCGTTTTTATAACTGCACTATTTGTTCTCACAACAAAGTCGTTTGATATCATATTTCGCAAAAAAACTCGATCATTGTCATACAAATGTATCTGTTGTTATGGACACGTAATTGCCGGCCTGGTGTGTAATTTGCGAAAGCCCTTTGTGTCGGAGTCAATGCGTAGCGCAGTTGTTATCAAATCGCGTATAGGTGCTTGGTAGGGGCCGCCGAATGTAAGTCAAACACGCTAAAGATATGATATTTTCTGAATTCTGATTGGGTACAATGAAAATTTTAGGTAACATATCTCACAGACCTAAACATTAAGTTTACGTCTGTAAAATCCCTGACAAATAGAGCGAGCTATATCTCTTCCTACTATTTGGCGGATATATATTATAGGCAGCATACGATTGAATTAATATGTTGGTTTATGGTCAAAACGGCTATATTAATATTTTATACATACTTTACAATTCCCGATCTTGTAGTACGAACATTAACATCCCTACTAGGGTATTTTACAGGAGACGTTCGATCGATTGCTGTCTGTCGCGAAATAGAGATGTAGTGAGTATGTTTGAATTTTTGTATTTTGTGCACTTTTAACGAATTTTTAAGTATCTATAGTAAGTTCTTAGATTTTTCTATACTGAAAAGAGTAAAGAATTCAAATATTGATATTATTATATACATTTCCATTACCTAAACTAAACTAAAACTCAAGTAAACTAAACTTTTTGAGCTGAGTGAGACGAAGTTGAGCGAAAGCTCCTCATACTAGACTTCAGGATTTTCTTTGTCACAGGTCTCCTCCTAAACTACTAATCCAATCAGAACCAAATTTGGCATGATTAAAGAGGTCAATCAGAGGAAGGTTTATGGATATATTTTGAAAAAATTAATGCTACCATAGAGGAATAAATAAATAAATAAATATTCTACGACATTCTACACAGCGCTTTCTAGACCCAAAGTAAGCATAGTTTAACTAGCTTGTGTTATGAATGATCACCGTTAAAAAAATTCCAGATGGAATTAGATAATAACCGCTCGAGACACTGACCAAACTTTACACGCTCAGAAAGCATGTCCAGAGTAGTGATTTTCAAAAAGAATTTTCAAAATCAGACTTGCCACGGAGGAATGATCACTGTTCAAAATTTTCAAAATCTGATTCTCTCATTGTCTCTGATTGTCTCACTCAGCTCAACATTGCAAGCAGCGATTCGCCTTGCAGACCTAGTTATAAGTATCTCCTTTATATATATAAATTTTTTTAATTTTAATTTAATTTAAGGAATTTAATCATTCAGTCTATCTGCCATCGAGACATTTTGAGTGATTTTAGACATCAACAAAGACATAAAACTTAAAAAAAAACCATATCATTCTAAGTCATAAAATAAACAGCTATAGTTTATGTCGTTATTTTTTATGAGCGGTTACGGATAGATTACTACAGGATATTTTTAAAAGAAGTTGATTTTAATGCAATAAATAAAAGGTTTCCCTCTGCACTCTGCCTAACCGCAACTCAAGACGCATTAGCGAGATTTCCAGTAATGACTACTAAAACCGAAGTGAGGATAACACTGTAACTTACTTTAGATGGCCCAAGTTACAAGCAAAATTTTATAATTAATTTGCAAAGTTTTGCATTTTCATTTGCAAAAGATTATAAAACATTTTCAACAGCTCGTTTATCTGAAACATTTTCAGTGTTTAGCAGCGGAAGAACTTTTTGTTTATAAGCGGTTTTATATCGACTAGAGCTGGGCAAATACTAAAAACGTTTTTCATATCTACTCGTACTAGGCGTATGGTTAAAATATGTGACTTACTTTACACTTAGATTATGTCCACAGGTTAATTGATGTAAGCAAGAGAAAACAGTATTTGAAAAAAATTCCGGAATAAATCTAAGTGTGATATCGATCCAGGTGTTTGTTTCACTGGGAACCACGCAGTAAATGAAATATTTTATGGCATGGTTTTATTGTTTTTAAGCCAAGGTCAATGCGAAACAAAACCATATCAATAGTGTGGGACCATTTGTTTTTGAAAAGATAAAGAAATGAATTAGGCTTGACTAGACGCTTATCGTTGTAGTTTCAAGGTCGTCTTTTCGAGTGAACGTCTGGTATTCTTCAGTTGAACAATCGTTTTGAAACAACATTACTTTGTATACAATTATGTTCACTGGAACTAGTGTGATCATATTTTTCTCTAGCCCGTGGCTTCGCTCATGTAGATGTAGTAAACTATAGTTAAAGTATATACTCTGATTTAATTCCTTATCTAGCAAAATACGTTTTTCAAAGCATAAGCCATAAATATATTGTTTAACTGGCTATGTCGTCTTGATATTTAACGAAAAGTATAATATAATGCCTATTGAGAATTAACAGAATCCCTAAAAGGCATTACAGTACCTATAGTTTTAGGAATGAAGTGCTTGCTAGAAAAATAACCCTGAAAATCTTCTTGTAAGTTTGATGCTTGATGATTCAAGCGATGAATATTGAAAATTTTCTGATGGACGGGTTCTTACCCACCTATTTACGTGAAGTATGAGCATAGGTATAATTAGTGTACTGTACTGTGGTACCTGTCCAGTTAATATAGCTCGATTATCTGATAAAGATATTTGTGATTCGTACGTATTTCACTTTTCGTCCAAATTTTTCGGCAAGTCGGGCAAATTCCAGCTCCCGTTCAAAATATACCGTGTTTTTTGCCGCACTCATTGATTTCGATTTGTCCCTTTAGCTATTTCATATGTGTGGCTGTTTCCTTTTTATTAACACTACTTTGGTTCATTTTTCTGTAATTTCTTTGGTTCCCTTCAACCTTTTCTAATTCATAGTAACTACCAGTTAATTTTAATATACTTCAGTTTATTTTCATAACTATTTTTTTCTTTAATTTTGGGGTTTCTTGTCAAATTGAGGCACTTTTCTAAATGAAATTTGATCACGATAGCGGAGAGCTTCGTCGCGTCGCGAGTTAGCTGGTTTAGCGGCTTGTAGGTGCACCCCGTCTTGCAGGTGTGGTTGCGAGATCTTAGTGGTGTAAAGATACACCACAAAAACATTAAATTTGTGAGTCAAGTCCAGAGAGCTCTTCAGCCTTATTAAAACTTAAGGGAATTTGCAGGCTAATACCTTTTTTATCGTGCGGATATCCCTTCGGATACCCCCCCACCGGGCAGCGGAGGCGGTTATGTCGGGTTTGAACCGACTAAAACCACACGCCGTCTCAGGTCTACAGATCGGGTGTAAACCCGAAGCGGCGTGCTGCGAGAATAATGGGCAATCGTGGAAAGAGACAATGTCCCAGAACTCTCAAAAATCATACCAAATGCGATATACTACTATATGAAGTTGATATTAGAGGTAGCCCTGCCTAGATCAAGTCATCCGGGTGTTTCCTGAAAAATCACGTAAATGCACGAAAATTGTGATGGGCGATGCATGTGGAGAAATATGTGCCACGTGAATTATGGGTGAAAACATCATAACTTAAGCCATTATTGGTTATTTTTTTAATGGTCCCGTCAATATGATTTCACCTATCCTGATGGTAAGCCAAAGTCTCAGGAATTGAAGTCACCATTACATATAAAATGATGGCCCTCAGCTTAACGGCCTCATCAGATGCTTTTTCCCGCCCCGCTTAAAGGACTCGGACTGTAGGATGAAGGAAACACGTGTATTATTAGCCTGATATGCTTAGCACGTTACATAAAAGCAAGTTACATAAAATAATAAACAAAAAGTGAAAAGTGTTAAATTTCCCGGGCAATTTTAAACTGCCTTCTTATATTAGTCAATCGCTAACATCTTTTAACTTGCTCGCATAGAGGACTAAACGAAGAGGGTGGGTTGATTGATGAACCAACATTGTTCTCTGATACTGGGCTCAATTACACTGCGATTACTTAATTTGACATGATACCAAGTTTGCCGCTCCGCGATTTCACTCGAGTGTTTCACAACTGTTTTCCTCCTTAATGTTAAACTCCTATTTTTGGTTAATTACGCTTATAGTCGCACGAATGTTCTCTGAATGTGATGACGCTTTTATTATACTGTCATGTTCCTCCGAGTCTTGTCTCAACATAGTTTGGGTCGACTTTCAGTCTGACTACGAAACGGTTGAACTTATTTTCCGTGAAGTGACTACCATCTGACATCCACAACGCACTGGCGATATCGAAGTTCTAGTCAGAGCAGGTTGTCGGACTTCTTAGGGTCCCAACTACCCGTGAAGATGCCACAGATGTTTGTATAGCAACCAGTGCTCTCCAAGGCAGAGTGATGGGTATCAGTATATCAAACCTGTTCCTTCAATGTGGTCTATTCAGGAACTCGGGTATAAACTCGGTATCCCTGACGGTTACCCTAGGCAACTGCATCTCCAGGAATCTCAGTAGACATATGATGAGCCTGCGTAGGGCAAAATTAGCTCGTTATGCTTTACCTACTACAATAATAACGAAATCAATGAAACTGCACAATGATTTTATTAAGTTCATTCATTTGAGATAGTAATTCGAATAAGTGGTATCTACATTTAAACTACAATTGGAACATTTAAAATTGAACAGAATACATGGTTTCGATATAAAATAATATTACTTTCTAGAATCCATTGTAATATCCTCACACACATTGCGATGCTTATTTTAGGTCTAGATAGCGCTATGTAGTAGGTATGTCTCAGAATATTATTATAAGAAATATTTATGTAAAATGTTAATAGTAAATAAATATACTAGGACATTCTACACACCTCACAAGGTATAGCTTAGCTTAACTAACATGGGTTATGGGTTCTAGAAAGAGAATAAACAAATACGCCACCTTCTGACTCCGTTTTCAGACCCTGAATACCATGTAACACAAGAGTGTTAACCAAGATAAACGAAATGAGATCAAGCTGGATAGGTCTATCTTGTTTAGTTTAGGAGTCCTATGGCATCATCAGACGCTGGATACCGTCTAGCAATGAAGTACTCGTCAAGACGAATCAAACGAGTTCAAATTCTATATGGTTGCGTCGTTTCATTACAGAGTTCCTATGGCCACTTTCCAGTTCCATTATCAGATCAGAGGCATGTCATCATAATATTGCTTTTTCACGTGATGTACGTATGCGTGCAAAATTTCAGCTCGATCGGAAACCGAGCAGTGTGTCAAATTTAACTTGCAAGATTTGATCACAGACAGACAGACAGACAACGAGAGGAATGAAACTAAAAACATATAAAAACGCTATAAATCCTGAACGTACATCTTTCGAACATTTTTTTTGATGCATGAGTAAGTTTTTTTAATTAGCGTACAATTTCATACATTCTTCGTACATTTGTTTGCTGTAAGTCTGAATTCCATACGAGATCATGTCACTGCTAGAAAGTATGACACAAATATACATATTCATGCAGACAAATATTTGCACTCAGCGGAAATCGAATCCGCGGCCTTTTACTTATCAGTCGTAGGCTCTACCGCTACGCCACTGAAGTCGTCGAAATAAGGTCGCAGTGCGTCTAACCATAAAACGTAATAGTAATTTATTAAATCAAATCGCATAATTGGGCAGTGATCCATTGATGAGAGTAAACAACAATAATTAGGTGGCACGAAAGGCCGTCATGCGAGAACCGCTTCCATCATGTTTCGAAGCATTATTAACTTAGTTGCTTCCGTTCATGACGTGCTACTCTCCAAATTGCTCACCATTACACTATTAAGGCTAAGTGGGATTGTATCCAGCCAAAGTCGGAAATTCGGTTTGTTTTTCATCTATATCTTTCATCGTTTTTTTATTTCAATGTTTCTATTAGGTTAAAATACTTTTATTATCTTTCATTCTATTTTTTATGAAACCTGGCCCTGGCCCTGGGCCTACCCCCTCAGACGTGGGCCGTAAATAAGAGTATGTGAAATAAGGGCGCTACCTCCTTTGGGAATATACAGGCGTGTTTACAAATATGTTTTTTATCAAAATAATTTATTAGCTTCACTAAGTTTGTAATTAAATTTTGGTAGTTAAGTACTTCTCAATTATCGTTCCATTTAAAATGTTTTAAATTTGTGAAATTCGAATGAAAATGTATTCTTTGACTCTATCAAGTCAATTTGATGACAGAATCAGGAGGTGAACTAATCAAACTCCTCGAGTTTACGCTCATTCATTTCATCGAGTATCATGCCTGACATTTGGTAACAAGTGTTTTTTTACTATACCTTATTATTTCAAATATAGTCGTTGGCTCATAGGTAAGGAATAACTGAACTTTCCTATTTACATATGTTCTACATTTATGATGTTTTATCTTCATGGATACTTTTACTGACACTTGAAAACCATTTTGTACGTTTACAATTATGCGTTCTATGTAATGAGGGAGTTATTTCGTCCCACCACTCCTTAAATTAAATCCGTTGAAAGCAGACAATTCATTTTGGTAAAGACGTTCTGGGCAATTAGAAATTTTGAAATAAAAAGCGGCCGAGTGCTAATCGGACTCGCCCATGAAGGGTTGCGTAGCAGCTAGTAACATCATAATGGTTTTTTTTAATATTTGAGTTGATTGAATGAAAGGTAAATTGCGGTTTACGATTTATGACGTAAAAAAAGAACTACTTACTAGATCTCGTTCAAACCAATTTTAGGTGGAAGTTAACATGGTTGTACATCATATTTTTTTTTTTATCATTCTCTTATTTTAGAAGTTACAGGGGGGACGGGACACATTTTACCACTTTGGAAGTGTCTCTCGCGCAAACTATTCAGTTTAAAAAAATGATATTGGAAAGCTCAATATCATTTTTGAAGACCTATTCGTAGATAGACACGTATGGGTTTGATGATAATAATATTTTTGAGTTTCAGTTCAAGTATGAAGAACCCCAAAAATGTATTCTTTTTGTTTTCTATTTTTGTGTAAAAAATCTTAATGCGGTTCACAGAATTTACTTACCAAGTTTCAACAGCAAAGTTTTTATAGTTTCGGAGAAAAGTGGCTGTGACATACGGACGGACAGACAGACAGACATGACGAATTTATAAGCGTTCCGTTTTTTGCTATTTGGCAACGGAACCCTAAAAAAGACTGTATCGTCATCGGTAACATAAGTTAATGGTGTTGCTTATACATCTCCCTCCTGCAGGTGCTGCTTTCATAAGGCACGGACATCGCTTTCCACGACATAAGGTGAGCCGTGGGATTGTTTGCTACCCATCTAGTATAAAAAATAAACACCTGAAGAACCTGGAGCTTAATTAAAACAGGGGATTAATACTACTCAAGTTGGTTAATAATTCCTTAAAATGAAGAATATTGTTTTCAATCGCGTGCTTGTAGTGTAGCGTTTTCTTTAACATTTTATGTTTGCCACTTATCCATAATGGGTGCTTAGCCAAAGCTCGTGAGGTAATCTCTATCCAGCACTAACATCTATACTTTCTAATGCTATTTTATTACGTCTATAAATTGTATAGACTCGCCCCAGGAGGCGTTTACGGAGTGGCTATCGCGTTTTTCGATTTAGAGCTCTCCTCACTCAAAATTGAAATGGTTCGCCCCTTTGTCAGAACAGTTTAAATTGGACATTTTAAACGCAATTCTTTTGGTGGTTCCTCTTTGACGGTCTTTTAGCATTTGTTAGGGCGTCAATGTTAAGGAAAGAGGTTAAATTCACTGCGCGACATGATGGAAAATTACCTAAAATAATGAAAATTATTGGGTTCATGGTTACCCAAAAAAATGCTTTATATTATAAACAGCAATAATTAGACTACTAAGGTATCAAATAAGTACACGACACACCAGAGACATACGAGAGGTATTACTGGTGCTCATCAACTCGCAATTCAAGTAAAGTCTCATGCACGTTGCCTTCTTTTACCCCTCCCCAAAAACATTCTCATACTCTCTAGCAGAAACATCTATGGAGTTGAGGCAGGTACTTTCCTTCCTGGAAATCCGTTTTTACCATACTTAGAATAAAATATCACAGCATGAGTACCAATATACAACCCCTATAAATTAAGGTAATTTAGCGCGATTTATATATTTATACTTAGGCACCACTTACCGTCATCGGGCATATCACAGACTTTTAAAATATATGAAGTTACTTACTAGACTATTTATACTGTTGATTGATGGCACTTGGTGGAACTTGCTACACATATTGAAACCAATGTATCACTTGTTCTTTTCCACTATTATATTTAATAATTACACCTGTCCGGTTTCGTCTCTCGGCATTCTCAAAGGTTTTTTATATATATTTACATGTTACAGTCACCAAGTATAGTGATCCTCAGATGTAAGAATTTACAAAACAATAATGTTTATAATTTCGGTAGATGGAAACTAAAAATACTTACTAGGTTAATATACTACATCTAATATCAAGCAGGTTGTATGTGTAGGTTAGTTATTACTGAAAAAAATAAAGAATCTAGTTAAGTTTGAAATAAAAACTTCAAAATTATCTTCCTCTAAATATTGATTTTATTCATATAAAAGAATAATACATACAGTATATTAGGCGTTACGTTGGAATACACCTAAATAGATACATTTATAGAGTACTAAACTAATAACCATACTACTGCTAAACCTAGCAGGTTACGCCGTAGTCTGGTAAAGAATAATGAAACTACTTACAAACATTACGCTCATTCAATTCTGATCCTAACGTCTGGGTAGAAAGCGATCTATTGTGTGCGGTCCACAGAGGGACATTTTAAACTATCATTTATCCTTTGAAAGTCGACGGACAGTGGACCAGGCCTTTTATCATGCCGATAGGAACGATCACAATGCATTACCCGACATTCGAATGCGAATCACAGAAACCTTTACTGATATGTATCTATCTTATAGATTATTTGAACTTAGGGTAGATATGATGGGGTACTAAAATTAAAAATTTTGTATTTCATTTTAATATGTTTATGAGATAAATGAGAGTATGGTATATAGTCAAATTATATATCTATAAAACGCTTAGCCGCTCAGCTTGACATTTTCAGCTTGACAGATTTTTTGAGTTCTTAGTCTGTGTAAACCGGCCGGTTTTATCTGGCTGGTTAAACGTCAGAAAGTGCAAAGGTATGTTTAAGAACTTATTTGAGACATGATTGAAATTGCCTTGTTAAAAAAAAAAAACTATCCGGATCCGTATGTATTTTCGCACAGGAAAATCTGGTAATAACCTATAACCTGATCATAGTACCACCTACCGGGTTTAAAACTTTTGTAAATAGAATATTAAAACTCGAAATTCGGTTTTAACTACTCTAAAAGACATCAAGCTCTAGAAATACGTTGTGCTATAGAAATAATGCTTTTCCACAAAAACCGGGCACTGTACTCTGCTATCTCAACATCAGGTGAATTTGTATAGACATTTTTTATCATGGTAGTGTAAAATATACACTGTCCTTTACCATTACAA
Source organism: Cybosia mesomella (assembly GCA_946251805.1). Classification (NCBI taxonomy): domain Eukaryota; kingdom Metazoa; phylum Arthropoda; class Insecta; order Lepidoptera; family Erebidae; genus Cybosia; species Cybosia mesomella. Next base: position 17,223,376 of record OX276406.1, on the reverse strand, counting down.
ACCAAACAAAATCAGTTCCGTAATAAGTTCACGACTCCGGTACACAAGCTGGCTATATTTACTATATGGTTAACGTCACGTAAGCAAGTCATTTTGTATTCTACACTGGACTGCGGCTCGAAGTCACGAGTTTGTTTCGGCGTACGAATTTGTGCTTGAATAGTTCGTCGATTCAGCTAGCCAATATGAATTAGGTAGGAACGGTATTTGCTAGTTTTTAAGATAAATTAATTTATTGTGGTATGTTCGTCTTATTAAGAGTGTTGTATATTTATAGATAATGTTGTTTTACTAGTGATTTCGACAAACCTATTTAATAAAATGTGTCATTTTTATAAGAGTGAGGTGGTAGAGCCATGCTTTCTCTAGAATGCATTGTTTTGGTTGAAGGAATACCGCTCATAGCTCTAAAACCTTTCATAAAAGAATGAACAGAACATAAAATGTAGTAACGTCTTGTAGTACATAAGTCCTCTGTCGATTACAAAAATACTTATAGGTAGGTACAAACAACCCTACCAAGGTGGGTACACAGAAAAGGCTAAAGGCGTAAGGCATGATAAAAGCAAAGCCGTACGCATCGTCATTTTGCTCTGTGATCGCATCGATACGTTTCATTTTATGTTGATTATGATTTTACTTTTACTATACAATTAACGCCTAAACCTGTACAGCTATTTCTTTGGCCGTGTAGCATCAATTTATTTATTAAACATAACATAACATAACATAACTTCACGCCTGTATCCCCGAAGGGGTAGGCAGAGGTGTATTACACACCCACGATTCGCTAGTTATGTTTAGGTCCCAATGTAATAGGGGGCGAGCCTATTGCCATCTACCGGGCACATTATTAAGCGAGCGATAATTAACATTTATTAATGCACACATAACTACGAAAAGTCAGAGGTGTGTGCCTGGGGCGACTGGGGATCGAACTCGAGACCTCGTCTGAGCAGTCGTACGCCACTGGGCTACCGCCGTTTTTTATTTTTGTAATACTTTTGTTGTTAATAGTACAATTGCCTACGTTTATCGTAACTGAAGCCATCAGGGCATAAGAATCATCCTGTGACCATAGTCAATGTAATCCGGTCAAAACATCAGATAGTTCAAAGGTATAGTATACTTAGAATAAACAATGTTCGCGTTAATTTCCATAAACAGATGTTTGTGTAAGAAACCATTCAGTAAAGAAGTTCATATGAAAATGTTTGACTTCCATACATTAGTAAATAATGTAGTGTCGCAATATTTAATGGTAAATCTACCTCTTCGGTACACACGTAATGCCGTATATTAAACATATAAATTCTCATGAGGAAGAAAGTTTTCATTTTCTTGAACGAAATGTATGAGATTCGGCGTGTGTCGGGTATTGTGTGCAATATTTCTTATAGCTAGATTATTTTTAACTTCGGTTACCGCTGTCTTTATACATAACATAACATAACATAAACTCACGTCTATATCCCCGAAGGGGTAGGCAGAGGTGCTAGCACCCACATTTCGCCAGTTTATGTTTTAACTTGTGTTTTAAATGTGTAAACTTAAAGAATTATTCAATATCGTCAGTAAGCAGATGTGGAAAAAGTGCTTGGTTGATGGGAATTAGGCTCGGCGCCTATAACACCTTCCTGCATTTATCGCTTAGGGTGGGCACAACATGCGGTACTTTTTCCATTCATCTCTGCTTGCTGCCATTTCAACATTCACTCCCTTCCCGGTTATATCATCTTAGGTCTTCCTCTCTTCTTGTAACCGTCCACTTTCAAACTTTATATTACCATCTTTGCGACATGACTGTCAATCCTACTCATTATATGTCCGAACCAGGACAAGTGATTTACTTTCCTAACCTGAGATCGAAAAACAGTTGACAAAATGTACCTTTTTTATACACCTCTGATCACTCCTCGGGAGATATTATTGTGTGAGTATGTATGTAGGTGCTGCGTTCCGTATGATTTGTTAAAGTTGCGTAGGCCTTACATACTTTCCTTTCCGAATTTTCATTAATTCCCTTCCTTCCTTTCTTATTTTCCCTAACGAGAGAGCGATACCAGATAGTGAGTAACTCAATGAAATTTATTGAGTCGACAAAATTTGCTAATGTCATTCATGAATTTAGATATATACAAGAATATACTTATATATGTAAAGGAAGGATTCTAACCATGGTAATGTTAAGTAAACGTTATTTCTTCACAGAAGTCTCAAACTGCCTTGTCCGTAGAACCACAATGCCAGCAGTAGGTACCTACTGATCTGATCCAACTATCGTGATCGGGGTTAGGGAAATATCATTAACACAAATTACAATGACTCTTCCTTATTCTGTTTTAATCGAGCTACAAATCACTTGTATGAATGAGGAAGGTTTCATTGATGAGTTTCAGCATTAGTTATTGAAAATGTAATTTATTACATTACGTCGAAAGCTTTCCGACATTCCAATACCTTTTTGTTGAGTTTAACAAACGATTGTACCAACTATGTTCCACTAAATCAAAACTCTATAACCGATGTCATTCCTAAACCAGCATTGAACGCAATACACACAAAGTGAGTAACGACTATTTCCTTATAACGTTTATCGTTCGCACCATTCCATAAAAGCTTGACACAGAATCGATTAAACAAGAACCGCGGAATCGATTATAGGATCGATATAAACGTCAAATCGATTATCAGCGTCGTGTCTGTCGCAAATTGATTCTAGTTGTCACCTTCACGTTCTCATGTTCTGTCACAGTGGGTAGCAGTAAGAAATGTGACTTAAATATTTAGCAACAGCAGGTACCTGCCTTTTGATTTCGACACGTCGGGAAGAAGAGTGAGAGTCCGGCTAGGATCGCCTTGCTTCAGTTTTGTAGAGTTGACAGTTTGATACCTTTACAGAATCATTAAAATGGTTTGTGTTTTTAAAATATTCGAAATATAAATTGGGTTTTAACTACTGTAAAAAGATTTAAAGCTGTATTATCTGCAGCTTTAAATCTTTTTGCCGTAGTTATGCGCAATAAAGAGAATCCTACTAATATTATAAATGTGAAAGTTTGGATGTTTGGATATTTGTTACTCTTTCACACAAAAACAGCTGAACGGATCTGGATGAAATTTGGCACAGGGATAGATTATAGTCTGGAATAAAACATAGGCTATTCCAGATTATCTCGGGAATAGGTTCCCATGGGAAACGGGAACGGGAACAGATTGCCACACGGCGGAACCGCGGGCAACAGCTAGTGATTTATAAGACCGAAGGAAACGATCTCTCGCTTCCGAACCTTACTCCTCGATGCGGTTTGGTCCTCCTGAAATACGTGCGAGGGTCCCTATGACTGAAATTCAGTATACCTACCTAAAAAGAGGGAAGAAAGAAAAATACAACTCAAGGCGGTGGAGGAGAGGCTATAGCGCACATTGGGGAGGCACTTTAGAGATACATTAGCGCACTACGACCAGCAGCGAACTGCAATAAGCTAATTGATGGTGATGATATAATCGTACAATTGTATATCCTTTTTTTATACCAATCAGGTGGCCGACAAGCTCACGGCCCACCTGATGGGAAGCGGTTACCGCGGCCTATGGACGTGTGCAACACCAGGGGCGTCACACTCGCGCTGCCGAGACATTGTGAATTTCAGTAACGAAAGTTATCGTTTTCTTTTGCATGTATATTTGATTTTCTTAATACCTAAATGAACTTTACCTTTAGCTTACCATCAGCCGAGGTGAAGTTACATTGACGTTACCGTTTAGTATGATATGAAGCCTACGATTATAAATGCTAACAATGCTGTCTCCGGTCAGAGCTGGTTATGAAAAATCAGTAAGCTAAGTACGTGTATGAAAGGGTTTGAAGGCCTCCATAGATGCTTTTTCACGCCCCATTTGACGTACCTAGTATTATATAGGAAGTTATTATATTAGGTATAGGAAAATGGATATACAACCTGTGTTGGTACTGAACACTTCTAGGAGGTTTGGAAACCGTTAACAAGCATGTACTTAGGTAACTATTTTTTCTTCATTTGGTCAGCCTTATTTCTGTCACAGCCACACCGTTTTCCGTTACTCTACACAACTCTATACAGATAGGGTTCGATTCCCGCTCAGTGCAAATATTTGTATGCATGAATATGTCTATTTGCATTGGTCTGGGTGTTTCTATGTATAATATGTATGTATTTACAAAAAAAAAGTATATAAGTATGTTTATCCGCGTTCTAGAAACCATAACACAAGCTAGTTAAACTATGCTTACTTTGGGTCTAGAAAGCGCTGTGTAGAATGTCGTAGAATATTTATTATTATTATAGTAAGGTAGAGGAGCATATTAGAAACGAGACCATATAAATACCTATGTTTATTTGTTTACCAAAGTGTATTTTATAGCAAAATTAAATACCTTTATATCAGTAATAAGTATAATAGGTATTTTTATTTCATTGGAGGTAATGAAGAATAATAATTTCATTTATATAGAGAGTACTCTACATAATATTTTGAAAAAAGGATTTAGTTTACAGTAATCCGTGTAGCAGAATATCTTTACGTGATAGGCTAGTATGCTATTATTTGCCACTCACCTACGCAGCCTCTAGTTATACTAACATAACTCTACCACCCAAGTCTATCAAACGTAGAGAGAAATAAAATCTTTATCGACGCACATCAAAGACAGCTAAACTGAGACGGTCAATTAGCATCACCTATTTCACTCACACCACATTCATAGCAAGTACCTACGTATATACGCCAGCTCTCGATGCCAAAACACCTGCCACATCACAGACTCTATCAGACAAAGACGCAGATAATAAGGCTCATCCTATTGGTGCATCACGAGCGAAGCCCCGCCCCGCACCCGCACCGGCCAATCAGAAAGGCCGGCACAGATCTTTGGCGTTATCTAGTTATCTGCCGTCTCGCTTGGCACTTTCTACTACCGATGTTTTCATACGTCGAATCGTCGAATAAATGCACTGGAAAATTGTTCGGATGAGAGATACGTAATTCGTATTTTAATTTCTTTTTTTTTTCATGCGAGACATAGATTTTATCATATTGTTTCAAGCTGCTTTTTGGGTCATGTGTCAAATTTAATTTTAAATTTTATAGGTAATTTATAAATCGGTATTTAATATCCCAACTTAGATATTTGTCTAAGATGCATTGTTATTAAATGGAAGCAATCTGTTTCAAATATTTTTATTTGAAAAGTAGTGATGATTTATATTCGCACACAGCACAGTAGCAAACGATTGAATACGATGCGATAAGAGCGCAAGATTGCTGGCTCACATTCAATCAAGTTTGTTTTCTTAATCGGCGCCTTGTCTCATATCAGCGACCAATACTTACCAACCTCACCCTCCCCTCTAAGTTAGCACATTGACTGTTCAATGAAAGGCGTTCCAGTGAAATGTCAGAGGTCTATGCTGTCTGGTGGTGTTGTACAAGTGATTTGTTATAAAGCACCGTCGATAACTGAAGGGCTATTGTTTGTAGGTCGCTCCTGGTGTAAAATATTGTAATAGTGTCGTTATTGTAATAACGTTTTGAGTAGCTGAGAAACATACGTACTCACCCTTTCAGGAAGAGCAACCAGTAGGTACAAATAATTTTCAAGTACCTATTCTTAAAAAGTGACCACAGATTAGATTAGAAAATGAAGACGCTGAAAAAAATTGAGATGTGCTAACTCTTTGGTACATCTATTTTGAATAGGTATAGGCTAGTGCTGCTTCTCACGATGAATAATAAATATAGAAATAAGAAGAAAAATATCTTTAATATTTTATGTATTTTCAAAACTTGAACCGTTCATTGCGAAAGCTTCTATTATTTTCAAATGGTAACCTTGTATAACGAACCCGAATTGTGTGAGAGAGAAGGGTGTAACACAAAGACACAGGCGGGGCGCGGAGGGGGCGAGGCGAGGGGGTGTCCCGGGCGAGGGTATGTGATTCGGGATTCTAGGGATGAGCTGGGTCTCGCTTCCTCTCGCGTTATTCTGGCACAGTGCGTCGCCGTCGCCGCACATATAAGCGGTGCCGCACTATCACACGCACGCGAGAACACGACAAGCGCACATCACTACACATTTCATCTCAAAATTGTGAATTAGAATTTATTTGAACGCATTCTTTAAATTTAAAGAATGCATTTTAAACTTCAAGCTTGTTTAGTTAGTGCTCTGTGAGTTTGTGTATATTTTTTTAACTGTGATTTAATTGGAACACATCAGCGAATTATATTCACGCATTAATTGATAAACAGTGATTAAAGACAATGAAAAAACATATCATCACGAATACTGAATTTTGATACGAATAATATAAAAATGAAGATGTCTGGTAAGTTAGAAAATATTATATACACCCGAAATAAGAAAAAAATAGAAGATATTTTCAAAATGATCTAATATTAATTTCTACCTGTGCCTACAATAGTAACTGTACGGAACGTTATCAATGTCTTAATGAACTTGAGACATTTTAATGTGTAATTGATAATGTTATAAATAGAATACCTCCATATTACCTTTTTTCTTCATTCGGAAATCCCCTCGGATACCCCCCCGCTGGTCAGCGGGGCGGTTATGTCAGTATTGAGCCGACTAAAACCGCACGCCGTCTCGGGTCTACAGACGCCGGGATGTAAGGTTGCCGATAGAGCATACCTATCCCTACCTACATAGTACCTATTCTCAGAATAAAACGAGGAAGGCTCAGTAAAATATAAAAGTGAAATAAATACATTATTCATTTTTAATACTTTATAAAATAGTAATTAATCTAAAAATAATTACGCAGAGATAAAAGTAGTAGTAGTAGCAATATCAAGGTAGCAATATCAAGCAATATTTTAAGGTAATCTATTAAATATCTGTGCAACTTAATAAACTCCTTGCTTTCTTAATAATCTTGTATTTAACCAACCATAAACACTCTATGACCGTAAACTCAGATAAGAAGATAACCCAAATCTCCTTAAATTATTTCGCGTGTTTAGCCACAAATAAACATCACTAACCGTCTCTTTTTTATCTATGCTCTGAACAACAATCTGTGGTTCTGTCAAGGGTGTGCGAAAAAATATTATCATCGTTTTTGGTGTGTTAGTATAGTATTTTGAAGCGGGGTCTTTTGACGGGTGCCGCCGGGATTAAAGATTGTTTGTTTCAGTTCGATACACCTTGTGCTGTTAGAAATTGTATTTATATAGCACTAGTGCGTAAAAGTTTTGGATAAAGAGTTTTTTCTATGATGTATTAATTTTAGGACAGTATAAAAAACATAAAATCGTGACACCGCCGTTAACAGTGCGCTTATTAAAAAATAGCAAGGTTTCACAGTACCTATGTCACTCATAATATTTAGGGTCTGATCTGATATAAAATTTGAATGATGACTCTAAAATGTTCTGTTTGTTATGTCAGTCAATAATGAGTTTTAATCAAAATTTTACACTTATGAGAAATACGATTTTTGAAATGTAGAGAATTTTTTATCTATTTTTATTAATTTTTGTTGTTTTAAAGATAAAGATGGAGGAAGTATGATATTTTATGAATACCAAAAATAGGATATCCCGATTATAATGGTTGAATACTTAGTATTTTTTAGTTTTATACTACATTTTATGTCTCGATGACATTTTATTAATGAGATGAAATGATTTCATGTAGGTAGGTAAATACATTCCTATATCAAAAGTTGTCTTTTTCTATTAGTACAATATTTTCAATACAGGGATTTTGGTATAGACTAAGGATTTCATTTGGCAGTTTTAGATATCATTATAGCGATAAAGTATGGAAGTAATTACTTGTAATATTTTCCCAATAGAAATCAAATATATTAGCAATAGACTAGAGACCAAAATTGTCAGGAAACATTACAAACGGTTAACTTTCATGCGTAACATTAGAATTTGAACGCAAAAGCAGTGAATTAGAGATTAGCTTATTAGCATACACGCCACCATGAATATTGAGTGTTACGAAATCTTCAAATATGTTGATGAATGATGGCAACAGTCCTTGTATTAAAATAAGACTACCCACCCACTTTAAGATACCAAGAACCTTCCATATGATAATGTTAAAGTTAAAAGCATCTTTCAGTTAATTTCTTATGTGAAAATTTACGTAAGCAACCATGGTTACAACCGACTCATTAAAGCGTACCGCACCTTAGTAATGTTAGAAAGTACAGCTTTCCGCGAATGGTTGGCCATTGAGTGTCGCGAGGCAAGTGAATTTCTCAACGGTGCCGCCGAATCTTCGATGAGTCCTGCACTCATCTAGCCTCGCATTCACCTGCTTCTTAACAGTTGACAAAGGAAATTCAACCTTAGTATATTGCATTTAAAGAAATAATTGTACTAGTGCGTCGATCTTACGTCTTTTGTTGTGTTTTATGAGTCAACACAGCCGGGCCGTGAACTCTCGGTGACAGAACGACGTAAACCGCGCTTATTGTCAGTCGCCGTGGCTAACACGTGAAATCGGCTTGCCGTGGGGTCTGTCGGACTAAAAAGTGCATCAGATACCCTTCAAAACTTCAATTATTCTAGTTATGCCCATCAAAAAAAGAGTTTAAAGTATTTAGAAAAGTTATCGTCCATTGGATAAATTCTAGAAAACTAAGCAAAAACAATGAAAACCTTGTAAAATATGTGCTACTGTTTTACTGTCAATTCTTTCCAAGTCAAATTATTAAAAATTACATAAAAAACCAAAAGACTAGTATCCAAACAAAAATTCAACTACAATTGCACAGCTCCATGTTGTTCTATGTTTGTGCATGTTCTTATTTTAAATCTGTCGCGAGTTTCTGCGGAAACCGGAGATTTAACGACGAGTCGTCCGCATTGTCCGCGCACGAAGCGTTCGCGGTCAAATGGACCTTGCGACGGCTGATTTGAATATGAAATTCGAACATCAGTTTTATGACGCACCGTTCCATAAGTTAGCAGACGTCCTAGCTTCGTATCGGTTTTATTTGTTTTCTTATGAGACAGTACGAAAATGCCTGCATTGCTAATCAGTACAAGTAGGGTTCACTTTGCTTAAAGATGGCTACGGGTTGTAAATACAAATAATTTTGTACTAGGTAATAAGGTACGTAAACACACGTGTAAGTACACGTGGAACACTTAGTAGATCACCTAGGCTAGGTGTTTCACGGGAACTGTTTTGTACCTGTGGTTCACCTAGGTGTTCTAGTGATAACTAATTATGTTAATTTTCAGAATCCAATGTTCTTATACGCTATTTGTTGTTTTAAAATCAGAGACAATACTTACTTTTTAATAAATATCTTAGCAATCTTTGACATTGATTACATACATACATACATACATATACTCATGCCTTTTACCCTCAGGGGTAGGCAGAGACAACAGCCCGCCATCATTGATTACTTTCTGAATTTTATTTCTGTAGCATTTTTTAGCACAACATTCGAATCCCCTTCTGCACACTGCACCGCATGGGAATCCATAGACAATTCGTGGTGGTCGCAAAATATTAATGCTGATTCATCTTCTTATAAAAAATCTGGTACTATAAGTCGAATATTTTCACGTAGGCGTTGTACAAATGTGGGTAATAATACATCCCTGCCTACTCCTTCGAGGCTATACAGGCGAGAATATCCAAAAAATAGAACTACTGACAACTAGTTCAAAAAAAAAACCCGAGACAGGTGAGTTGGCCGTAGCAACAGCGATTCATACAATCAATGAATCTAACGACGCACACGCACATCCTGCCTATTCAATGCACTTTTATTATGTTAAACAGCTATCTTTTAATAGTCTAATTTTACGGCGTTTTTTCGCCACGTGCGAGGAAGACACGGACAAGATAGGGGTTGTTTTAACAAGTATATTAGGAATCATAGGGTTGGTATGATAAATGGTGTGTCTCTTTCAGCTGTATTTGCGAAGGGTCGCCGTTTATTGATGACACGCGCACCCTGTACTTATGAATTTTATTTCCTTCGTTCGTTAAGTGTTCTCAGTATTCAGAAACAATGGTAATTTTTTTTTGGGTATAATATGAAAAACTTGATGTTGATATATTGATAAGCAAGCTATATTTTGGTTTCTTCTATTGAATTTAGAGTTTCTTATAAATAAAAGTACCAACTTACACTAAGTAGAGGTATGCGTAGCAGTTTACCTAACTAACTGCTTCATCGGGTTGTGGGCGGTGGGTTCGATCCCCAAATAGTACAATTCGATTTGTGTGTGTTTTACTTGTGTGTGAGATTATTCTGAGTTTGGGTGTAATTTTATACTACGTATCTGATATTCTACTATTGTGCAAAACCTGTGATAATATTCTAGCCATGAACGTCTTTGTTTGAAATCGACAGAAATAAGTAATTTTTAGAGTAAAAGGAAGATCCACTCTTTGATAAAGAACTCAACGTAGCGTAGAATTAATTTTGCCACTGTGCATCGTTTTTTAGGGTTCCGTTGCCAAATGGCAAAAAACGGAACCCTTATAGATTCGTCATGTCTGTCTGTCTGTCCGTCCGTATGTCACAGCTACTTTTTTCCGAAACTATAAGAACTATGCTGTTGAAACTTGGTAAGTAGATGTAATCTGTAGTAGATGCATTAAGATTTTCACACAAAAATAGAAAAAAAAGAATAAATTTTGGGGGTCCCCATACTTAGAACTGAAACTCAGAATTTTTTTTTTGCATCTAACCCATACGTGTGTGGTATCTATTGATAGGTCTTCAAAAATGATATTGAGGTTTGTAATATCATTTTTTTCTAAACTGAATAGTTTGCGCGATAGACACTTGCAAAGTGGTAAAATGTGTGTCCCCCCCCCCTGTAACTTCTAAAATAAGAGAATGATAAAGCTAAAAAAATATATGGTGTACATTAACATGTAAACTGCCAACGAAAATTGGTTTGAGCGAGATCTAGTAAGTAGTTTTTTTTATACGTCATAAGTCGTAAACTGCAATTTACCTTTAATTCAATGAACTCAAATATAAAAATTAAAAAAAAACATGATCATATTACTTGCTGCTACGGAACCACTAATGGGCGAGTCCGACTCGCACTTGGCCGCTTTTTTATATCATTAATAAAAAAAAATATAGTAGTAAACATAACATAACATAACTTCACGCCTGTATCCCCGAAGGGGTAGGCAGAGGTGTATTATCATTGTTTTTACTTGTCTATTAATCTTAAAAATTCAAATTAGGAACGTAGATGTCACTTCCTTTCTAGTATTCTTTTTGAATGAGTTCCATTTTTAAGTAACGGTAAAACTAATTAAATAATACTTAAAAATGAAGAATTTAAGCTAAACCTCTTTATTATAATTTTATTTTGAGTTTATCATCAAATAAAATAAAAAGATTGTACGATATTTGCATGTAAGTAGTAGGGATGCTCCGAAGACAAGAGACAGACGGAAACTCTTTGTAAGCAGCGGAAACAGACATAATGCGATCAACATCTTGCACGTCTTCACTTTTTTATGATAAAGCTTTTGCTAAATTATAAAACACATCAGACTCAGATTGCTCACAGTTTTGTGTATTAAACTTAATATGAATAAAATAAGCATATCTCACAGAGCGATATTATGCTTTACCTCAAAAAGCATCTTGGGGTTAACGGGAATTCTAGTAATTTCAATTACTAGTTCGTTTTTTTAAGTTACTTACTTCTTTTACTGTATTTAATACATTGCTTTTCAATTTTGTCGAAATTTTCGGTGATATTTGATATATACAAATAAATGAAAACTTGCCATTTCATTCCTAGGGTTATAAACTTATTTTTATATTTCAAAGAGCTATTCTAGTTTGTTTATTTACATGGTTCTTGGAAATTATAGGTATTAAGGATTATATTAAGGAAGGTATCCAAATGATGATTAACTTTTTAAGTTTATGTAGAGTAAGTAAGGCAGTGTCATGATCTCATGGGTGTAATCGTAGTTGCAAGCCACTCATTGGAAACTATGGTTCAAGTCATGATCCATAGCAAGAGTGCGTGGGATTCCGACACCTTCTTGTGCGATAAGGAGGAGTTAGCGGATAGGTAAAAGGAACATGCAAGTTCCCTTCTAACTTTCCGGCCTCTATAGGCAAGAACTTACAAACAGAACTTAAGAAGAGTGGCAAATAGCCGCGGAGCTGTTACCTACGAAAAATTTATTCGACTGAAGGGGTACTAACACTATCATAGAACAGGTGGTATACGAGTGATGTGTCACATATTAAAGATACATTTAAAAAAAGTGTCATCACTGAAAAGCAAAAAAGATTCCTGAAAAAGAAATCACGGTCGTTCAGACATTCGTCTATGCGATTTACCACAGAAAATCTAAGTTTATCTTTACTGGGGTACAGTACAAAAATAAATTTTAGTTATAATAAAACGTGAGTCGTTATCTATTCTTCTCATTCACGGTTGTTTATGAATCACGACTGTCTGAGCAGATAACATAAAAATACCTACAACTGTCTCGACGATGACTAATCTCATTATTTTGTCTACAGCAGCAGACAGCCAGGAGTCTGGCAGCCCCCCGCCGAGCCCGACTGACTCTGGAACATCTGAATCAGCGCCCACCCTAGTTCACATAAAACAGGAAAACATGCCACCTGGAACTGATATCAAGGAATACTACGGATCCCTTGACTTCGGATTATCCGATACATATCTATCATCAAATTTCCCGGACTATGGACGAGGGTACTTATCCAGGCCTATAGAACTACATAATCCAAGTTTCTTAGATCCTAAGAGTCCGAAGGAAAAAGATGACGTAAGCAAAGATGAAGATTCTGGTGAAACGGACTTCAATCTACCAAATGAACTTATGTTTAAAAGTGGTGGGATTTTTGCCAGAGCGAGCATCGCTAATGGAACTAAATATGGACCTTTTCTTGGGAAATGGGAATCACAACCCTTGGATAGAAGATTCGCATGGGAGGTGAGTGTTTTTTATGTATGAAATGAGAACTCTTTGTGGTGGCATATTTCCCAAAATGGTTGAACGGATTTGACAGGACCTAATTTTTGAAATTTAAATCAACTTAATTTCGGTTGTAATATTTCGGTATACTCTTCTACGGAGTTACCTTCATTGAACTTGGCTTAGGCCTTAATTTTAATGGTAAAATATTCATTTATAAAAAACAAAACTAGGTTTTTACAGAGTCAGCAACGCGTAAATGATACCTCTAATGTTACAAACACCTTTTTTTTTTTTTTTTTTTTTTTTTTTATCGTGCGGAAATCCCTTCGGATACCCCCCCGCCGGCCAGCGGGGGCGGTTATGTCGGGCTTGCACCGACTAAAACCGCACGCCGTCTCGGGTCTTCAGACGCCGGGGTGTAAGGTTACCCATAGAGCATATCCCTCGCACCCCGACTGACCCTGGGCCATCTCACCACTAACAGCACCGCTCATCCTGTCTCCTCTGGAAGCAGAGGAGTACGGAGAGCGATGTGTTACCGCCACGTTGGGTATTGGCCGACGATCAATGCCAACCCTATGAAGGGGTGAAGGGGAAGCCATTGACCGCCGCCCAGGGTGTACCGGCCGCTCCGATTCCGTTCCCCCCGGACTGCAGCGGGATCGGAATCGGAGCGACACTCGAGGAGGTTACCCAACACACACCCCAATGTTACAAACACCTAGAAGTTTATTTACCAGCTTTCTGGTAACTAAAAAAAAAGCGGCCAAGTGCGAGTCGGATTCGTCCATGAAGGGTTCCGTAGCAGCAAGTAACATAATAATGCTTTTTTTTTTAAATTTTATTACTGAGTTGATTGAGTGAAAGGTAAATTGCGGTTTACGATTTATGACATTCATTGGTTCAAACCAAATTTCGGTGGAAGTTTAGATGATAATGTACATCATATATTTTTTTAGTTTTATCATTCTCTTATTTTAGAAGTTACAGGGGGGGCGGGGCACACATTTTACCACTTTGGAAGTGTCTCTCGCGCAAACTATTCAGTTTAGACAAAAATGATATTAGAAACCTCAATATCATTTTTGAAGACCTATCCATAGATACCACACATGTATGAGTTTGATGAAAAAAAAACTCAGTTTCAGTTCTAAGTATGGGAAGCCCCCAAATATTATTGTTTTTTTCTATTCTTGTATGAAAATCTTGATGCGGTTCACAGAATACATCTACATACCAAGTTTCAATAGCATAGTTCTTATAGTTTCAGAAAAAAGTGCCTGTGACATACGGACGGACAGACAGACAGACATGACGAATCTATAAGGGTTCCGTTTTTTGCCATTTGGCAACAGAATCCTAAAAACCAATTATGGTACTAACTTATCTTTAGCTAAAGATAACCCAGTCATAGTAATGATAACCGTTTAATAACCGTTTCAATCCCGTATAATAACAATCCATTTTGGACACAAACATGAGATTGTAGACACATAACAAAATCACCTCATGTTGTTGCACACAAAAAAGTGATGACAAAGCACTCATTCTTCGTCGGTCAAGTTAATTTAAGTTATGAATGAACCACTTGTGTTCATATCAAGTATGAAGTGTCAAAAACGTGTGCGACGTCAGTTCGTTGTCAATAAATAATGTTCGAAAACTGAAGCGCTGTCAAGCACGGATGCAATAAACTATCAGATTTATTGATCACTTTAGTTCCTCCATATCCTTTGAGTGCACTGAGTCTCCTTTAAATGACTGCACACTTCATTATTTTTAATAAGTCAAAGCTCGTTAAGTAATGACGGCTGAACTAATTTCAAAATAGTGTGCGACAAAAAATGTACTTCTTTTCCGTATAAGAAATGTAACGGTGGGAACCAAAATGGTCCTGTTGCAAAGGTTCCAAGGCTGTTCTGTTATTTTTTATTAAACTGGCACTAACCAAATACTTTGGTTAAGTTAAGGATTTAAAAAATATGGAAACTGTCTTCGTAGTAAGACTTCTTATACTTTTGCTGATATTGTAGAGAATCTGACAGCTCTGGGTTTATTTCTTTCTTTAAACATCTCACAATCGTCCCGTACCCTTTCTACGATACCAACACGCAAGTGACTCCTCTGCTGTTACAGGCAAACATAGGTCACGGTACTCACTTACCGTCAAATAAGCCGTGTACTTTTTTACTACTTAAGTAGTACGAATTAGAAAATATCTGTAAAGTAATAACAACAGTGATAACTTAATGATAATAAATTTTAGGGCACACGTAGATCCATCAACTTGAGAGAAGTCTATTAAAAATTCTAGTTTTAATTCATCGCAAACGTGTGCAATTCTTCAATAAAGACGTACAACGTTCAATAGAACGCATCAGAGAATTTTGCGAGGGGTGTGGCGAATTTATCTCTGGTCGGAAACGGAAATCAATTGTTGTGTCAGACTCATGGATTACAAGATGATATTTAATCACAGTGAAAGTATTGGATTACTTGAAATCTGCGAAGGTTGTACTGTAGTAAAACTTGCGTTACATATACCGATGTAAGAAATTGTAATCTGAATTACTACCAAAATAATTAAGGACAATGCTTTTATTGATCTCAATTAGTGTGTCACCGTTTATTTTTACACTGTTTAAGATATATAAGTGTTACAAGAATAATTAAAGGCACGGCTGCTCTACTGAAAAACTAAATAAAATGTAAAATTACATAATTGAATAAAACTTTTTTTGGCTCCATACAGAATTATTAAAAAAATTGCTAGTATCACTCGGGTTAATGTGAGAATTCTTACCAAGATTTCAGGGCCAAAACCAATTTAAGACCTAGATTCAATCTAAGTATAGCTCTTTGTTTGTTATGAATTAATTTTTGTTATCACGTGCGTGCGTGACGTCACACATGCTTAATAGTATCTGCAGGAATATGCTGAGATGGCAACCTTATTTGTACTCGCACAATGACATAAGGTTCGATTATAAATTTAATAAGTTGATTTGTTCTGTTTTGCGTACTGTAAATAAAATATTTTCTTTCTCTCAATATAACTTCTAATGCGGTCCTCCTCTTCTTCTCTAATTCGGTCAAACGTTTCAGTTATCTTATGAACCCTGAACTCTATACACTTCTTTAAAGCTGATGTGTAAAAAATGGCTTGCCTGTCTAACGTTTATCTTTCGCATTCCGTGACATGCAATATTATTCATGGAAATTATAGCAATCTTGGTATGGTATAATTATACATACTTTTGAATTGCCTAATAAGTACATTAATTTCCATTAATATAATTGTATGATCACCTGTCTCCTGTATTCCCTAATTATATGACAAATTTTCACAAGGTTTGCTCATAGTATCTTTTTTATTTTTTATTTACCTACCTACTTAATTCAAAAATATTTCACCATTTCTTTCAACAAAAGGCCGGACGCGAAACGGACATCATAATAGAGTACTGAGATGCGCAAGCGCATCGAATATCAGTCTGTTCGCGACAGATAACGCGTGTTTGAGTGTGGGTGTCATGTTGCAGTCAAACCACACCATTGTAGTATTGTACTACGGACATTTAGTTCCGGTACTCCACAGACCCATTTGTACTGTCATTACAAGACATTGTAAACAATAATTGTCAGTTCACCTATACGTGGTTTCATTTATAGCTGAAATTACCGTGAAAGTTAATATATATTTTATTATACATTGATTTAACTTTTATGAGGAATTGATGCATTCTTCTCTTCATCCGAGCGCCAATCCTGGTGAATCCAAAGCTTGTACATCGAAACTTGAAGTCCGCTCTTTCTACTCCTTCTTTCCATCATTTGATTTGGTTGCCTTTTACGGGAGCCACTGCTGTCTGACCCCGAGAAGACAGCCTGTGCCAGAGCCTCATCCTCAATAGTCCTTGCCTTACTTTATGGAATATATAACTCAAATACATTGAATGTGAGACTGTGAGTTTAAGGTTTTTATTATCCAAAATCGTGTTTTAATCATTTAAGTTGTCTTTGCTAGAAATTATTACTAGATACCTTGTACCTAAAAATTAAATTCATTTAACAGGGTGTATGGGGGACCACCAAGATTTCAGGACCAAAACCAATTTAAGACCTAGATTCAATCTAAGTATAGCTCTTTGTTTATTATGAATTAATTTTTGTTATCACGTGCGTGCGTGACGTCACACATGCTTAATAGTATCTGCAGGAATATGCTGAGCTGGCGACCTTATTTGTACTCGCACAATGACATAAGGTTCGATTATAAATTTAATAAGTTGATTTGTTCTGTTTTGTGTACTGTAAATAAAATATTTTCTTTCTCTCAATATGACTTCTAAAATGCGGATAATTTTTTTTTTTCATAAACATAAACATAGAATCTCCTATCTCTTTTCCTAATCTAAATCTATAAACATAATCATTAATAACATAATATAGTTTCCTACGTGGCTTAACTCGTCAAGTTTATTATATATGAAAAGCTCTGCTTAGTTTGGGTCTAGATGACTCCGTGCAATATGCCCTAGAATATTTATTTATTTGATTACTATCTTAGTTTAGTTAATTTAAGAAAAACAATATTTTCCCACTACCTACGTATGCAATCGTAACTGCATTTGACTAACTCTACAAAGGTCTTTTGTATCATATATCATCTCATTTCGAATCATATTGTAAGCATTCATATAATAAGCTGTCTATCTCTCAAAAGAGCGCTACGTAACGACACCTTTGCCGTGCTGTTGCTCAAATGCAGTTACGTTATTATACGTAGGCAGTTTTGATTTAAGCCAATGAAATATTGGTAGTTACCTGTTTCTAGGTTAAGTTAGTTTACATTCAAGTGGAAAACATTATATACCGTTACCTTATATTTTAGGACAGTATTTAACAGTATGTCTGTGTTTCATTGACCGAATAACGTATTTTATGTTTCATATTTATGTTCCGATAATAATGAGCGTATGAGGAAACGGAATTCATTGGTACTTGGCAGATTATTTTTAAGAGTGTGTTTGTTTGTACTGAAATGAGGACTGATAGAAAACAGTATAGTGTTCAAATTTACAGTTTGTTGAAATATTGATACCAATGTCCACATTTTGGCAACTATATTTTCGGATTCACATAATAAGGGGTGAAACTCAATACCTCATTGTTCGACTAGAGAATCGAATCCGGAACTTCATGCAAAGTAAATGTACTATGTAGTTACCACTGAGCCACTGAGGTAGGACTTGTGATGAACTTAATTCAAAAATAAATACACGTTTGATATTTTTAAATTTTATGCTAAGCAAAAATTTTAAGTTAACGCATCCAAAAATTCGGTTTTTTGTTCAGGTGCTCACAAATTTTGTTATTTAATATATGAATCTGTACTACGCGACGGTAATAACATCACTACTGGCTCCCTCTGTGAGCATTGTGGTTTCTGATCATTATATTGTTAGAAAGCCAAGCTTTCTTTCTCTATTGATCTCGTACGTGACACAGTATAAAAGTGCCAATTGTGACGTCATTAGAACGAACGCTGACCACGCTTCCGACTCGCTGGCCATAAAACGATCCTTTGATGGCATTTAGTTTCAGCTTCTAACAATGTAGTTATGACTATCCGTTTTGTCGCTTTCTGTGAAGAATGAATTACTTAGTAATTGGAATAGATACCTACACGCCGATATTGAAATTTAAAAAATGCGAGAGTTACTACTAAAGCTGCAAATAAGCCAAAAAGAATGCTAGTAACTCAAATTATTAATATATACCCGTTAACCCCCTCCAGCTAAGCTAAATTAGTACGACCGAGTTCTTAACCATAGAGGTACCTTCATATGGTGTTCTTCATTCTGTCCACCAACATGTGTTTGATTATTTGATGTCACTTCTTCTATTTTATGCTTATTGACTGACGACGCTCTGGCGCACACTTTCCTCTCGAGATCGGGCGGCAGTCGCTCCTGTAAACATCAAGAGGCTGCAAAGTGCTAGCTTTGAATGCAACCGGGATAACTACTGGGCATATACTAGCATCATCATCATCATGATGATGCTGTTCGATTTTGCGAACCTAAAATCAAAATCTGACTATTCATAATTAACTGTCACGTATTCGATTAAGTACATAGCATTACATCTCTAAAATGGATTTTATTATAAAATCTTTTGAATTGATCGTGTATTTCACATCACTGCAAACTTAAAGGGGTTAAATTAATTGTCGTATCAGTGATCGTATATTATTATCTAACCACCATTTCCCAAATGTCGATATCTCAATACAAAATCGTCACAAAAACGTCCGGGTAATCAAAGAATTCTTTATTTGAGCATCCCGTGTCAAAGTGCAGTGAAAGGTTGCGAATAAACCCCTAATTTCGGTCTTAGCATGACCCCCGTCAACATTTTTTTACAAATTTACACTTTTTTAAACCAAAAAGTAACGGTGAATTGTATAAAAGACATGTCGTATTCACACTTTAAAATGGAAACTTGATTGGCGAGTTTTTATAAATAAAAACGTCACCAAATCTCTTGAAACGCCTCTTCTTTTGAATCGACTAATAAAACTTCTTTTTATTCGATTACCACTCGAAATTTCTCACAGATCTTAAAATTGGTTTCGTCAATTTATTACTTAAATAAATTTATCGTGTTATTTATCATTACCTATCTATTTTATTCTTATTATACAGCATGCAAATTTCAATCTTAGGGATTGTTTATTTAAATACTCATAAATTCTTATAATAACTTATGAATTTGTGATGAGACAAACTCGTTTGGGACAAAAGAATTACCTCAAATCAAACGTCAATCATATTCCGAATTTCAAAACGATCTGCAATTTTTTTATTAGTAGATTGGATAACTGTCATTTGTGATGTGAAATTGGCATGTAATGGATTCCGCTAATTATTCTGGTTCTCGATATGCTATTTTTCGACGGTGAATTAAATAATTGCAACGATCATATTTGGTTTGGGCTTCACAAAAGCTACAGATGAATCATTAATCGGGCTCTGTTGATTTTTCGTTCGAAGCGTTGGTGCTCGAGTAATATTTTAATGATGTTTATTTGATGTGAATATCTATTGCTTATTCGTTAACGTATACATGTTACATTAATAACAGATATTTTATTGAAATATACCGATACTGATTTAAGTTTTGTAATATGTGGCATTTTCATTAAGTAAATAAAGTACCTATGTGGTGATTAAAGATTAAAAAGTAAAGATAAATATAGGAAATCGATTTAATTAGTAGAATAATTGAAAAGCGACATAAAATTTAAGAAATTTAAAATATTAAACTAGTTTCAGATTTGTAGCTATACTCAATACCGAGATAAAGTGATTAATAACTAGTGGCAATGGAGTAGCACCGGCCCCGGCTCCACTCATTGGTCAGCCGGTGATCGGCATGAAAATGAACATATTTAAATGAAAAATAGTGTCGTTTTTCCGTCTGTCCGTGTGTCACCACCGATTTTGTCATGTTACAGAGTCAACACAATAAAAAGATATGGGCAAATTTAGATTCTCCCAAAAACTTGTAAGTACCAAAATATACCTTAATTATCAACTTTTTTTATTTTGGAATTTTTCCTTTATTTGTGCTGTAAAAGGTCTTACAGCACAAGCAAGCAAGCAAGGGCTTTTTGCCAAATTTCGTGATTCTATGTCAACTTCCCGTTGACATATTTAGATTTTCGACCCAAAACCTATAGGGTACTTTAGGTTGATCTAGAATTGACAATTTTTTGGTTAAAGGCAAGGTCTTACAGCACAAATAAAGGAAAAAATTCAAACAGTAAAACAGCTGAAAATTAAGGTAAATTTCTTCTTATTTAATTTTTTTTTTATGTTTAGGACACGTCAATTTGACTTCACCTCGCCTGATGGTAAGCTGAAGGTAAAGTCTCAGGAAAGAGGGTCACCATTACATACACGTACCATGTTAACAATGGTGGCACTCAGCTTGACGGCCTCATCAAAAGAGGATTGTCGTCGCAGCACCGCGTGACACCCACCGGTCCCACTAGTGCTGCGACCACAATCCCCCTGCATTACAAGTTTACAAGTTACAATTACAAGTTTTCGCGAAAATCTAAATTTGCCCATATCTTTATCGTTAAAACTTAGCCACCAATAAAAATGATACTAATTTTATCATGGTGGCATTATGGGTAGGTACGGACCCTCGGTGCACGAGTTCAACTCGCATTTGACCGGTTTTTATTGGGTGAAGTATCGTGGTCTGATTCAACCCTTTTTAGTATTTAACTAATTAATTTCGCTTTCTGTATAATATTAGCGATAGCATCATCATCATCATCTTAACGTTATTCCATTCGAGGCTCGACCTCGGAGCCCAGGGTACGTTTTCCTGCTTGTTCTTCTCCACTTCGGACGCTCTTGGTCATCCATGGTATTGAGACCATCGGAACGAGTCTCATCACTGTTGTACCCCAACTGTGATAGGGAAGGGTTTCGCCAACGGAATCGGAATCGTGGTATATGGCTCGGATGATGTCAACATAAGATTCTGGGACCCCTTGGATCGCAGTGCTCACCAGATTAGCGCGCGAGGAACACAGTCAAAGGCTTTCTGCATGTCCAGAAATAGACATTGCAGAGGCGTTTCTTTGTCTTGTGTTTCCACGATGATACCTTTTTTTTTTTTTATCGTGCGGAAATCCCTTCGGATACCCCCCCGCCGCCCAGCGGGGGCGGTTATGTCGGGCTTGCACCGACTAAAACCGCACGCCGTCTTGGGTCTTCAGACGCCGGGGTGTAAGGTTACCCATAGAGCATATCCCTCGCACCCCGGCTGACCCTGGGCCATCTCACCACTAACAGCATCGCTCATCCTGTCTCCTCTGAAAGCAGAGGAGTACGGAGAGCGATGTGTTACCGCCACGTTGGGTATTGGCCGACGATCAATGCCAACCCTATGAAGGGGTAAAGGGGAAGCCATTGACCGCTGCCCAGGGTGTACCTGCCGCTCCGATTCCGTTCCCCCCGGACTGCAGCGGGATCGGAATCGGAGCGACACTCGAGGAGGCTACCCAACACACACCTCTCCACGATGATACCTAGTGCAAAAATAGAGTCCATGGTCCCGTGATCGGGGCGCAATTCATACTGACATTCCGAGAGTTTACACTGCTATCGAATCAGCTCAATTAATTAGCCTCTCAAAGAGCTTCATGGTGTGGGACATTACCATCTCCGACACCATTAGGGGCATTTTAAATTAGGACCTTAAACTACAGAAAGAATAAGATTGCTACAGCTAACGGTTTTACAAATTACAGTTCTAGCTATGACAGAACAATATCAATAATATTTTCAAATCTTTCGAGGCTAATATATTAAAAAGCGGTAATTTTAAGCCCATGCATCAGTAGCATTGAATCCGTTGCATTAATGTCAAAATATCTGTCATATTCGTGTGACATCCTTTCATTGCTGGTCACCCCTTCAGCAAAAACGGCAAAGGATTAGCGATACACGCGGCCCTATTACATCTTCATTACGGTGGGCGGCTGACATACCCGGCATATTGTTATAGTAGTAATAATAACAAAAAAAAGTTATTATATTTATTGCTACCGTTGATAATGTTTATACGATCCTCACATGATCTCTGGATGACAATGACACAGATGTGAATGCTGTCGCTATTGTGATGTAGAAATAGAGCTATGTGGCAAACATATATCGCGCTAATATAATATAAATTACAAAAATTTTAGTTTACATACTTTACATTATACAAGTTAATTTGGTAGTTAAGTTTTTCAAATTCTCTAATTTTCCGCGCAACTTCCCTACTTTCTTCTTTCATAAGAATCTGTTCTTGACAATAACAAACACAACAAAAACGATATAGCGAAATCGGTCCAGATCTTATAAAAATTATCAATTTATTAATTATTGTTTTCTTAATTACAAAAAGCTTTTGAAGAAAATCATTAAAAGTTAAATGCGGTACGTACACTTAGATCTCTTAGCTGTATCTTGTTTTACTTTTTATTTGCCCCTTATTGAATCATATCGCAAACGTTGGATCAGTGTGGCATCCATGAACGACAGTAGCTGCCAAATTGACACCTGGTCCATTCGACACCATTTACTCGGATTGACATCAAACATTTGAAATACAATCGATTTAGCAACTATTATGTATAAAAACTGGTATGGCATTTAAATTAGCGATGATTTTTGTCTTATTATTTTGTATTTTTAAGCTGTAAAGTCACTCCTCTGCGTAACTGATATTTATCAATTGGATTTAGTTTAAAAGACCTAATCTTAATATTGGTATTTGCCTTAATTTCGTAAGTGGTAAATATAGAACGGAAAACGACAACAAAATAAAGAGCACATTATTTATATGACTGAATTGTGTCTAACAAAATTAGATAGTATACCTACAAAACTACTTGTAAAATTGCTAGTTACTATTCTCTTTCAGAATTTTACATACCTAGGTACAGTTTCAATCTGTCGGGGTGCGAGGGATATGCTCTAGGGGCAACCTTACACCCCGGCGTCTGAAGACCCGAGACGGCGTGCGGTTTTTGTCGGTTCAAACCCGACATAACCGCCCCCGATGGCCGGCGGGGGGGGGGGGGGTATCCGAAGGAACCCTATCTAGCTTACATCCGCACGAAAAAAAAGGTACAGTTACAATCTGAAGATTTTGCCGAGAACAAAAAAAAACATATTTTCTGTTTCTTAGTTCATTGTTTATGTAGGTATTTGACAATTAATTCATACATAGACCTCAACTCTATTGATGTAGTTGAATACTGTTTATTGAACTTTCAAAACCGCACTATCTTTTTATAACACGAACTGGCTTTCCAAAAAACATCTTCATAAATATTGACAAAGTACGTAGGGGATTGCACCCTATACTCGTATCTAAACATTACTCTTATTATTAACTAGCAGACACTTATCGGTTAATCTTACGATACACAATACAGGCTAATCCCGGGCGTGATAGAAATTTATCTTGTGAAACTGTCTTTGTCATTTTGCCCCGGTCTCCCCTCCTGTTCGACGAAAACGGTAGGTATGAAATCATAGCGATCATGGTTTGAACGGTTGATCAATGACAGATAAGTTCAGGAGAAGGATAATTTGGAATTTTTGCGGTTTCGTCACAGTGGTGACCTTTACGTGACGTTCGAAATCTATAACTCACTGAAATTAAATTATACAAATTTCAGTAGAAATTTTTGAAGTGAAAACATTTTGAATGAATATTGTATTTCTACACATACTTTATACATTTTAAGGGTTGATTTAACCAATAAAGATAATTACGCTCAAGTTCATCTTTACTGGATTTTCTCGTTTATTCAATGGAATGCATTGAGTAAAACATTATGAAGCAGTTCAGTTTTAATTTATTTCGGTTTTTATCTTTGGTGAAAGCCGGTCTGTGTTGTTTATCAGATCCAGTTCATTCATCGTTGGGGGGTAGGTACTATCAGGTATACTTACCTTATAGTCTCTCAAACTAAAGCCCTCTGTAGAAGAAGACCACTTATATATTTAAAAACGAATTTAAAAATATTTACATTTCCGTGGTCAAGTTATTTTTCAGCTAAATAACACACATATAGCACACAGTACACAATTTCCTATTTCACCTCTAACTTTTCCATATACCAATGTATTGTATAGCTAATCTCATTGCAAAGTTTACTCACGAGTCGTCTCTGCGGCTTCTTATTTGCTCCAATATTTTTCCCAACAAATTCGTGTTCGCAAAACAGTGCGGGCGTGCACAGTGGGGCAATATTTCATCTGAGCTGGCCAGAACAATAATAGCCTGTGGAGTCGAAGCCACGGCACGTTCGTGCCACAATGTTACCAACCACCAGTGTAACTGGACCTCCCTCGCCCTCGCTAAAACTTCGATAATTACACGCGAAGAGAGGATGGTAACGGAATACGAAGTTCCTTTTATGACTGGTCGATTGTATGCCATCACCAGCATCCGTGTAGACAAAATAACGAAATACTCCGAAAGCAATGCGATACAGCACCGGTTATTGGGTTAGGTTAAGCGCTGTTTATACTAAAACATCGGCAGAGGCGATTGTTGATGCGTCCGATGCCAAGTTGCTAACTTTGACGTTCCATTGTTATTCTATTTTCAAACAGGTCAGCAAATAATGATCGTATCGATGAAAAGCAATTCTTACATAGATACTAATTTAATCATGATGGTGTATTATTTTATAGGCATTCATTATTTATAAAGGCGTAATCTATTTTCAAATAGGTCAGAAAATTATGATCCGTATCGATGAAAAACAATTCTTACATAATATCAATTTAATAATGAAAGTGCATTATTTTATCGGCATTTATTATTTGTAAAGACTAGTTAAATTAATCTCACTTTCACAACATTTGCGAATTCGTAATGCGGTTATATTTACAGTAAAAAATTCGCACCCTACAACCTACATTATTGGTCTACATACGACACCAAAACAGCATCTATGATCTCCAAAAAAATAGAGTTGGAAATAACCGAATAATTCCGGATCCCACCAATTGTCACCGTGACGAGGCCGCCGGTGTCTTTGTCCCACTGTGTATGTTTTTTCTCTCTTGTAATCTTCTAGTTAATCCGTTTTAACGCTTCCAGATGTGAGGTTGCACCTCTATACGCGATTTAAGTCTATTCGGCATGTACCCAAAGGATTCGATTGCTCTATTTAATTATCACGCCAGTATGGTGACATTTTTATGCAGTTTTCGGTGTCCGTAAATTGGTTGATAACTCAAAAAAATACACACAAAAATACTTAGATTTCGCATAAGCTTAATTACATTTGTTTGGCCATTCGACTAATATAATATTATTATCATCATTTTATTGTTGTTCCCGGTTGTATCCGAAATTCTCATCAGAATTCGACCGAGTTATTTTATGCCTAAATCTATTTCATAGATCTATTTTAATGGATTACTAGCGGCCTCGGAAACTTTGTATATACCTTCTCAATTTACTCATAAAAAGTAGGGAAGACTCAGAAAAAACTGGTGGTAGAAATTTGATGACACAAATTTGTCACAAAATTCGGCCGGGTGGGTACCACCGTGAACGATTGCGAAAAACCCTCCATAGTAATCCAATTTCGGTTTGATTGCGTTCAGGGGTCAGCAAGTGCATAGCCGGGCAGGGGGATTGTGGTCGCAGCACTAGTGGGACCGGTGGGTGTCACGCGGTGCTGCGACGACAATCCTTTTCTGATGAGGCCGTCAAGCTGAGTGCCACCATTGTTAACATGGTACGTGTATATAATGGTGACCCTCTTTCCTGAGACTTTACCTTCAGCTTACCATCACGCGAGGTGAAGTCAAATTGACGTGTCCTAAATATAAAAAAAAAAAACTGTGAAACGTGTGAAACATTAGTAATTGACCTAGATGAGAATTGGACCCACAGCGCTATCTCATTATTAAGCTTACGTACCTTTTTTTTTTTTTTTTTTTTTTTTTTTTTTTTTTATCGTGCGGAAATCCCTTCGGATACCCCCCCGCCGGCCAGCGGGGGCGGTTATGTCGGGCTTGCACCGACTAAAACCGCACGCCGTCTCGGGTCGCCGGGGTGTAAGGTTACCCATAGAGCATATCCCTCGCACCCCGGCTGACCCTGGGCCATCTCACCACTAACAGCATCGCTCATCCTGTCTCCTCTGAAAGCAGAGGAGTACGGAGAGCGATGTGTTCCCGCCAAGTTGGGTATTGGCCGACGATCAATGCCAACCCTATGAAGGGGTGAAGGGGAAGCCATTGACCGCCGCCCAGGGTGTACCGGCCGCTCCGATTCCGTTCCCCCCGGACTGCAGCGGGATCGGAATCGGAGCGACACTCGAGGAGGTTACCCAACACACACCCCAAGCTTACGTACCTCAAAAGGAAAAAACGGAACCCTTTTAGGATCACTTTATAGTTTTTGTCAAGACCTGTGGGACAACCAGGAATGTGCAGATGCATCAAGTTGAAATTTATACTTAATACTCAGTTTAGTCTGCAACACTTTGAAGTGGTGAAAAAGTTATACTTCTAGGTTAATACCATCAAAAGGTACAATAATTTAAACTTTAAGTTCGTCCCTGCATCCAGTTCTGTACGGAACCCACTACCTACCTACTCGCTGCGTTTGTCTCGAAGGGATAGGCAGAGATATATTCTATAGTTTTCTATTGTCGTCAACAATTGTTGTTTTAGAACAGCTGTTTTAGAAGTATTTAAAATAGATATTTGCAAGTGTTCTGATTTTGAAAGTAAACCAGCGAATAAATATGTATTGTAGGTGCTACTCACTAATATTACGTGCCAGAACCAAAATTGGTACCCAACATTCGTAAAAAGTTATTTCACACTACATACTGCCCTTTCAAATATCATGTTACTGTTTGTTATTTTTACAACAAAACAAAACCGAAAACACGGACAATTGGCAGTGGTGTGATTGTTCACCGATCACCGAACAGACGATAGATATCCTTTGTTCCAATCAGTGGGGCGCTGATACCCGAATAATACCCACTTTCTGACACCCACATGCACCTCAGAAATATAGAAATAACACTAATTCCTATAACATAAAGTTCAATTTTATTAATTTCATCAGCAAAAGATTTCTTGTAATATTTTTTTTGCGCAATGATAGCAGCCCGTTCGTGAATATTAGGTCGTGTCAGGAATTAGAACGTTTTGTCTCCATGTTAATGGTTGAAACGTGACCGTATAAGGAGTTCGTAATTTCACAATAATATGTCCCAAATGTGACAATGATGTACGGTGAAATCCTATTGAGAGTACCGCTAATTTATGGGCGAGATGAAATTGATGGGCGTTGATACATTGAAGGCGATAGAGATTAGTTATCCTGGACTCGGCAATGGCTTATCTCTGATAAATGATGCTGAAATTGGGTGAATGGTATTGTTGTTATTGACAAGGTTTACCTGCTTTACGTATAATAACAGCTATTTACCCCCGAAGTAGGTTTTGACATCCACATTTTGGCCACTATGTTTTTCTGCCCCGCGTGGAAGAGGTTGTTAGCCTACTGCCGTGAACTGGACACTTTTTAGACTTGTAGGACCAAAGAAGTAGCACCATTTCGCTTAATATCGACGTTAAGTATCAGTATGCTGTATTTGGTTTCCCCCAAACTTTTCTTTCCCTTTGCGCAAATTACACCTTAGAGGTTGAACGACATAAACGAAAATGTTCTGGTTTGCTACCTTTGTAGTTAAAAAATTGTATCGTGGCTTTTTCCAACATACATCCATATTAATATAAAAAATGCGAAAATATCTCTATTTGTCTGTCTTTCTGTTAGTTACGTTTTCACGCCTAAATCATTGAAACGATTGTAATAAAATTTGGTACAGAGATGGACTAGATCTTGATGAACGACGTTTTTGCGATAACCTACATTCACGTGGGTGAAGCCACGGGTATCAGGTAGTTTTAATACTGGGTTATTCAAGCAGGGCGTGTAAAAGCATCTGTTGAGGCCGTCAAGGTAGGGGCCACCATTTTAGAATTGTCAGCATTTCAGATTCTGGGCTGTATCTTCTAAACTTCACCCTACCTTCTCACCATCCAGCAAGGTGCACCGGTTGACGGACCGAATATATAAAAAAAAGTGTATTATACTTACGGCTTTACCCGTTAGAGTAGACAGTGCCATCAGCCTGCCATTTGTTTTTGTTTTTATCAATTGTACGATGTTCTTCTACAGTCATTTGATCATCATAACACGAATTATCATCAATCATAGATGCAGACGGTATTCCTATCAATAAAATACATATAGCTGAGCAAAACCTATAACAAAAATAAACATTAATTCACCCTTAGCGTTGACCTGTGACACAAAACAAGACATTATCAGGCTAATCGCTTCAGCCAAAAAAAAACAAAGAAATAAATAAAAAGCTTGTGAACAAACCTTGGATAACACCGGAAGCAATGCTTTTCCGTAACTGATAAACTAGACAAGTGAAGGAAACAGTGAAAATGTGAGTAAGATATATATAGCCTTCAAGAGGGTTACTTTATCCACATTTCTTTATTTTTCACTGAACGGAAATTTTTCCGTGTCCGTCGGAAGCTTTTGTTAAGTTATTTGGAAGGCTAATCGGGTTTTGAACTGCATTAAGGTTAATAAATATTTTATAATGGTACATAATCATCAAAAGAGAATGAAACAACGACAACAACATGAAGAAAGAAGATGAAACAACAGCGAATGATAGACAACAACATTGTTCAAACGACAAATGTGCAGTTTAATATAAAAATATAACTTTTAGAAAGATGGATAACTGAATTTTATACGTAACTAGTTTGTGTATATGCGTGAAAATTGTCAATGTATTTGTATAACCTCGTTTATTTATAGATGTTTTCAGATCGTGGAAAAAATCTTCATCGTTACCTATATCGATTTTAGATAAATTTAACAAACGTGAACTGTATCACAACTGAAGCGCTTGCACAGATACATTCTGATACTATGGATCTAATTTGGCACAGATAAGATATATATATTTAGATAGATAATTTGACTCCCAAAAGACCCCAGGAAATCTGTAACTTCTCAAATGTTTGCAGTTGTACTCTCTTTCACCGACCAGAACGCCGGTATGATATAATTATTCAAATATAGGGTTTAACTTACACTTACAGTTAAAACCAACAAACCTGTAACCCAAATCTGAAGAGACATACATAAGTAAGGCAGGGTATGTAACAGAGGGTCCAATTTTGCACAGGCGCGTACCTACAGGGTAAATAACCGCTCACATTGCTCACAAATTGTTATCTTGTGAAACGAGACGTGTGATTCGGGCAACGACGCGTGATCCCTGCAAACCGCGCTGAGAAACGCTCTTCAGTTAACGGTAGTGATGGGGTATGTTATATCGATAGGCGAAACTGAATACCGAGTGTATTAGGAATGGTTTTTAACATTAATTACTATTTTTTTTAATTGAAAATCATAATGGGAGGTATCCATCCGGTCATCAACTAAGTACATACCTTTTTCTACTAAGTAACTAAGTACATGTACACTTTGATATCTAAATTATGTACGATTACATGTTTCACGTTCGAAATAAATTCAATAATTATCTGTGGTTATTCAAATTGTAATGAAAATGTAACGATTTCCCTATAAATAGTACAGTAATAGGTATGTTAAAGCATTCAATTATACCGATGTTTTTACATCACTAAAATTTATGAAATGTAATTTTCTGACGCGAACGAGTCACGAACATTTGTAGCTTTTCCGAGTGTACCGGGAAATTGCGATCTCTGAGCTCAGTGCAAAATATGAGATCTGCTCGCAGTTCGCTTAAATTGCGGCCGAGTTTTTTTAATAATATAGTACTGTGAAGCTTTGTACACTCGCTTTACGAGTTCTACTATAATTGGGGTTTAAACAAATATTTTAAAGTACCTAAACAGGGCGAATACGATTCAAGGTTTGAATTTTCTATACATTTAGGGATTATATATAGGTGAAGTATCTGATTAAGGAAACAACTAAGTACGTTAGTTATTGATATTCACACCCATGATATTTAAAAAAATTAACCTTGGCAATTTTTGCGAAAAAAAAAACCATAAAATGGTACAATATAGGCAGAGACAAATATAAACATATCAAAGATCTTGAAAATCAAAAACTATTCGTAGACCCTCGTGTTTTAGTGTGTAGAAATATTTTAAATATAGAATGAAATGAAGCGACGACCGTCACTGGCTGAACTTAGTTATAGATGCCTGATTATATTACCATTCTAGAACATATCCTAATGACAGGTACTATCTATCATCAACCGAGGTATTAATCTATCTCGCCCATATATCACATGTAGGGGTAGCCCCAGCACTGGTAACAAGTGTCCTTGCAATCGTCATCCTTGACCGGGCGGCATCGATGAGTGATTGCGAACACATGCCGTCGGCACCCGCCAACTCATCGCCCATAGTAACCGCAGGGTTGAGCCAATTTTAATATTCGACCAAATTCGGTAATTTTCGGTAATATTCGGTTCACCGTATAAATAGTTTTGACGTATGCTACAATTTGGTTGCGCTTTTAGCTACGGTGTCGAGTAGGTAACGAGAATGACAGTGTTGTTCGAATTTAGTGCCCATTAAATTGTGACTCTGTTACGGTCGTATATCCTTAATAAGTATTATTTTATATATACTTTGTGCTTTACGATGCATTTTATTTCAATCTAATGTTATATTACTATGTCTACTTTGAATACGATCATCAGGACGTAGCAATAGTAGAGCCGTAGATATCAATAGAAATCCTATATGTAGGTACATACATTTTTTTTTATTTCTATGTTTTTCGTGCGGAAATCCCTTCGGATACCCCGCCGCCGGCCAGCAGGGGCGGTTATGTCGGGCTTGAACCGACTAAAACCGCACGCCGTCTCGGGTCTTAAAACGCCGGTGTGTGAGGTTGCCCATAGAGCATATCCCTCGCACCCCCGACTGACCCTGGGCCATCTCCGGTTTCGAGATGGCCCCCTCTATATGTACATGCCTATATGTACTCCTTCACCCATTCATCTTTATTTAGAGTATAAATATATTATTAATAATTTAAACACTGATGATGAAGGAGGTTATCCTACCCATCGTTCGTCAGCCCCAACAAAGACAAAGAGCCAGGGATAAATCTCAACCAGTGTTTTTTTTTATTTTATATTTAGGACACGTCAATTTGACTTCACCTCGCCTGATGGTAAGCTGAAGGTAAAGTCTCAGGAAAGAGGGTCTCCATTACATACACGTATCATGTTAACAATGGTGGCACTCAGCTTGACGGCCTCATCAGAAGAGGATTGTCGTCGTAGCACTGCGTTACACGTGGGTGTCACTCGGTGCTGCGACGACAATCCTCCTGCCCGACTATGCACTTGCTGACCCCTGAATGCAATCAAACCGAAATTGGATTACTATGGAGGGTTTTTCGCAATCGTACACGGTGGCACCCACCCGGCCGAATTTTGTGACAAATTTGTGTCATCAAATTTCTATCACCTGGAAAATTTGCAACAAAATGAAATGTCCAACTGAATTCCTACAGTTGTACAAATGAGAATTTGCTGACTAGGAGTAACAGAGTGGTACCTATATACATACATCCTATACAAATATATTTGGTACTAGCTGATGCCCGTGGCTCCACCCACGCGGAGGTTGGTTATCGTTTTTTGGACACATCTCCGGTTCTACACAACCAATTGCAATTAAACAAATGGCAGGCATTTTAAGTCTGGCCAAGACCTTTCCAACAGAAAGAATCGCATCAAAATCCGTTCAGTAGTTTTTGCATCCATCGCGAACAACAGACAAGAGTTCCAAAAAAATATTTGACTGTTCTAAATCGTTCGTTAATTTAACCCAAGTTTTTTTTAATTACCATAACAACTAATTTTCAATTTTGAAATATGTAGTATAGATTATTTTTAAATTAAATGTCCATTTATTTGGTTAGATTTAGAGGACCTACGTCCTCAATCAATTGTAAGTACATCGTAACGAGTCATCAGATACTTAAATAGTTTATTCATATTTCGCTTTTTATAATCATATTTCACTCGCATGTTTTTCCAAAATAGCGTAAAATCGGCAACCCTAAATAAGACGAGGGTGCTCTAAGATAATTATCTTTTTTACTGAGCACACCCGACGCAAGTTTTAATAACGTGATAAATGCCGCGGAAGGCTTGCCGGTGACGCGTGAACTGGAGGGTTTCCGAACGAATCCACGTTTGATTAATACCTCACTTGTTATGTTACTTTCATTGCAACAGATGCTTTTTATTTTTCAAGCAATTTTCTTCAAGATTTTTTTCCCTTCTTTCAAAGATAAAGCGGGGATCGTGTTTTAATTTTACGCCAAATTAGCCACCTTGTTCTGTCGTATTAATGCGTTGTCAGATGTTGCGCTGCTAATTTGTTTGTGAAGAAATACGTGACAAATGATCACTTCCGAAACGCAATTGCTTTAAATTGTAAAAAGCAATTTTAGCTTGTCAGAACAGAGGGCGTGGCTTGATGTCTATTTTTAAATGTTTCTTTGTCACATACACACGATTGCATACATCTTCTTTTCTCCTTCATTGCGATTCTTCAGCGGGCTGCCGAAAAAAAAATGGATGAAAACATTGCAGTAAACCTAACTGCGTTCCTGAGTAATTTTGAATGACATTCTATTTGTAGCTAGACAGTGTAGCAGTTTTGACTAAATTATGAATATTCTTGGATCAATATTACTGACACCCTTGTTGACTATTACAAAAGTAATAGATCAAGTCTAAATACCCCTAATTTAACGCACAAACAAGGCCCCTGTCGGAAAGGTACACATCTTCATAAAATAACGTTATTGGTATTATGACTCAATCGAATGCATATTGAAGGGAAGCTCGAGTGTCCGTCCGCAAATTGTACGTTCCGCACCCCCTTTTTATACTAACGATGTTTTATTTCGACACAACCCTGTTATTTCAGTCAATTTTCATGGAATAAGGTTAGCTTCTT
Organism: Cybosia mesomella; assembly: GCA_946251805.1. Lineage (NCBI taxonomy): Eukaryota > Metazoa > Arthropoda > Insecta > Lepidoptera > Erebidae > Cybosia > Cybosia mesomella. The sequence continues at coordinate 17,189,731 of OX276406.1, read as the reverse complement.
TGAAAAGATAACGTGTTCGTGTGGTAGAAATGTTTGAGTTACAGACGATTATAGAAGTATCTAGATATTGCAAGGTAGTAGGTATTTCGGAAATAATTGCATTATATTTAGATAAAAAGTCAAGAGATATAGTTGGACTTGAGCTACATTTCTCAATTAATCTCAATTAACATAAATCGGTTATCGTTTTTAGCAATATCTCCAGTTCTACTTAACTAATTGCAATCAAACATATGGCAGATTGTAAGTCTGACCAAGACCTTTCTAATAGAAAAAACTGCATTGAAATCTGTTCAGTAGGTTTATAAATAAACAGACAGACAAGAATTAAAAAAAAATGTGTTCAGAATCGTTCAATTTTTAAAAATCTCTAATGTTCAGACAGCTTATTTACAATTTTATAATAGTACCTATAGAAATAAGTAAAAAATTAAAATCATAGATTTGTAAACAGAGAATATGAGTATTTGCATTGGTCTGGTCGCGCCTCGGAGAGCACGTTAAGATGTCGGTCCCGGTTGCCATACGAATATGTATGACAGTCGTTATAGGGGAAATGGGTGAAATGGCCCCACATAAAAGGGCTGATCACCCGTCTGGTCAAACGGCGTCCCCACTGGCAGTATAGTATATAGTATCGGTTAATAATAATAGTGACTTCGGTCTGATTGATAACCCCGATCAGGAGACAGCTCTTCTGGGCTGCGATGAATAAATCCTCTATGAAAATCATTTCATAGTGCGCAGTCAGTTTTGTCTATTGCGATTCGATAAACGACAATCTGACCAACTCGTAACCCTAACAGATAACGGACAGGAATGGGGACTTTTCAGAACAAGTAAGAAGAATTCCTTAAACAAAATCACCCTGATTACCTAGTACTGGGGAGCTGTGCAGACTGTTACCCGAATAACCCCATAAATATATATTTTGTCTTCAAAGTATCGCTCTTGGTTCTGCAGGAAATACGGGCATATTAATTTTGTGCTTTATGCTCAATGTATCTTTAGTTAAGATTCATAATCTACTTACTGACTTTAGATGCTAACCGATTTTAAATGTTTTGCCTTCACTATAAAAAATCTGTATCAAAGCTATCTTAATTTTTATTAATAACAATGTTACCATTATACCAGTTCACACTTTCCCCAACAAAAATATGAACCCTATAAATATTCGAAATTAAATTCAAAAGTGTTATTCAAATACAGCCACTCGTAACAAAAAACAGATTTATAATCCTTGAAAAGAGATATTTATAAAAATTAATTCGTCAGTAGGTATAAAGGGGTCCTGTTAGATTTGGGGAGGTATAGTGACAAATGGTCAAGCTGTGACATAGGCATTATATCGCGACGTGAACTAATAGCGCCATCTATTGCGGTCAGGCGATGTCCACTCTTCTGTCGTCATCGGTTGTCAGTGCGAGCCGTAAGAGGGCGTTCGTAAATGAAAATTCAAGTGTAATTAATTTACAAGCTGCGTTTTGTTAGGTTGAAATGTTATTATAATGAATTATGTTGAGTTTGATACTTATTTTTAATTTTAATAACTGCTTTTTTATGTTGATCAACCCATCGGGAAGCTATATTATGATAAAATAAATATTTCAGTTAACGCCCTTATCATGAATGTTTAGATATATTATGATAATCTATTCGACATTATTATCGTTAAAGAATAGTTTCGATAATAATGAAGAAAAAGAGTGCCTACCGGTAAAAGCAACATACAACTAAAGTTAGTACGTTATAAGTTCCTCAAGTTACCTCTAGATGGCGCTATTTACAAGTAGTTGTATTATTTATAGCTTGTACAGAAAACATAGGTTGCCGTATTTATGATTTGATTTTGGCGTCGTTGTTTAATCCAAAAATAAATTCTCATTTTTCAAATCTAAGATACAGGGTATATGTTAAAATTTATTAATTAACACATTAGGTATCTACCTAATGTGTTAATTATTAATTTTTTAACACCTGTAGATAATTACTGGATGCTTAGATATTACTGAATGATATCAAGTTGAATAACAAAAGTATGAACCTCAAAATAATGTTCTTATTGGCATTTGCATGATAACCAAAGCCTATTTTATTCATGTACTTTTTTTTCAGGTCCTCGGTAAGAATGGCGTCCGCGGCTGGCTGGACGGCACCACCGAAAAGAGCAATTGGTTGAGGCTGATGCGCTTCACCAATTACCCGCCCGATGTCAACGTCCAGCATCTCTTGCAGGCTGGCAAAGTATGAGCAGTTAAATCGATTTTTATTTTTATACAACGTAGTTACCGGTACCCATTAAATGTCAGAATAACAGTGTTGTTTTTTACCTGTGATGATGTTTCTGAACAGGTAAGTAGTGCCATTAAATCATGGCTTTCCATTTCTCTAGTTGGTTAGTTATGTGCACTGGAAATCCCTTATCAACTTATTGGAATTCGCGAGACTGGCTACAATTTTTTAAAAACTCACTGGGTTTTTTTTTTAATGATATTCGGGTATCGTTGTTTTTGTTTCGAAGTTGTATATCTTTGGGAGGCTTAAGGGGATATAGGTCTAACATGATTATTTCGTCCTCGTGCCGTAAGTTTCGAACGATGCGAACTTTTTTGCCCCTTGCTACTTTAAGCTAATGTGGTCTGGGACACCCACTGCACATTTTGTAATCCTCACCCGCAATGTGAAAATACACTTATGAACCGCATGCAGCAGGTTCTAGGCTATTGTGAAACATGTAGTATGCATTGTATGTGCATAATGAATTTATAATATATCCAAACCCGTTCAATTTACTTCTGATTAACTTCGAAGCGTGTAACAGGACAGTTTTACTTTTCACTTCTCATGAAGGTATATTCCAATTAGTATACCTGGGTAATATCACATGGATGATCAAAGTATACACTCATAAACACTTATTATGGAAAGCGGTTCAGGAGTACTTAAACACGAAAATAATGTCCACACTATTCATTGAACCTATTCCTCAAAATCGGCAATAAAAACCTATTTTATTCAACTAAGTAGGTACATCTTATTCTTCCATCTAGTAAATTAAAATTAATAACTAACAAATCAACGAATGATTATCACAACGGTCTCTGAGCTCATTGTGGTACTACCCCAATTAAATTTGAATGTGGAACGTTGGTACTTCCGGTGGTAGAAAATCGGTGTACTGAACAACTGTGTGGTACTTCCGGTCAATGAGGGGAGCGAACAGATGCGGTGATTAGATTCACTTATTTGGGGTACATTTATGTGCGGCGAGGTTAAACGTTATTTGATATTTGAATACACAGTGTATTGTAATTTGTAGGTATAATTGTTGGCTAGGAATAGGGATGCGGTTAAAGTACTAGGTAGGGTTTAGAATACCCTTACACCATTTTTTTCAGGGTAGGTTTTAGATTATTGAAAATAATTTCAGTTGTGATGTAAATTAAAGGTATTATTAAGGATTGACTTGTAGTTTTAAGGTTCTGAATTGGATTCTCGGGTCGAGTAAATTATTATTGGATTTTTGCGTTAGGAAATTCTTGGTAGCATACTTGAACTGAGCTTATTTAAAAGAAGAATAATACAACAGCGGTAAAAACTTTGTACGTTCTTATTTGCTCCTTTTTATAATTTTTAATGATATATCCATCATTAGTAAATATATGACAAAAGCACATTATGACGTCATACCTTGTTAGTTTATACAAGTTTCTAAAGAACCGTCTACCGTTTTTACGTTTCATAAAACAGAACTAATTTGACTTGTTGGTTAACTACCCTAGAAACAATACTATTTTATACAGATGCTATCGCGATTCATTTAGTGTCATTTTATTATTTACATTGATCCCAACGTTTCGGTTGCTGTTCAGCAGTCACGGGGAGACTGCCGCTGATGGGGGATCATGGTTGTTGAGAAGCAACTCTTCGGGATCAATGTTTTATTTAAATATGTTACATTCGTGTAAACTTCCGATAATATCATGGTTAACCAGCCTATTGTATAAAGATAAACACGCAAACTCTTACTCAACAATCATCACTGCGATTTTCAGATATGGTACAAGGTAATTCGCGAGATCCCATCCGGTCAAGAATTGCTGCTGGGACCTCGAACGCCACTGCCCCTACAAGATGTTATCCCATCGCCTGGTGAGTTTATCTAAGTAGTTTTTGTGTTTAGCTGTGTTAGGATTAAAGTGTCCTTGGATTTTTCTGATAAAAATTCTCAGTAGCAAGAGACTTGCAAAAGTGGCTCATTCTGGCTCATACTTTTTACCTTTAACTAAAAAGTATAGTTTATGAAATTTGAGTAGGTATACGATTAACATCTCCCAACCAAACTCTCTTAATTTTTGCTGAGTGGTTAAAGATGTGTGAGGTGTAGCGTTATCATGATGAAAAACCACACCCCTTCTGTTGATTAATTCCGGCCGCTTTCTCTCAATTTCTTGCTTTAATCTTATCAGTTGTTCGCAGTAGATTTCTGAATCGATGGTTCTGCCCGGTGGTAACAGCTCATAATGAATAATGCCCTTCCAATCCCACCATACACACAGCATCACCTTGTTGCGAGTTAACCCGGGTTTCGCCACAGTCTGTGAAGCCTGACCGGCCTTTGTCCATGACCTTTTTCGCACGTTCTTATCGTACGTGATCCACTTTTCATCACCAGTTATCAATTTCTTCAAAAATGGTTCGGTTTCATTACGTCGAAATAAAGAATCACAAATGAGTACACGGTTAATGAACCGTGTACTCATTTGTGATTCTGAAAGAAACCTAATGAGGTTTCTTTCAGAGAGCTCGTGAGGTACCCAAATATCAAGCTCTTTGTGTACCCATTTTTTTTCAAATGCGCCAAAACTGTTTTGTGGTCAATTCCCAGTTTTTCAGCTACGTCGTAACTACTGATATCCCGTTCTTGCTCCACTTTTTCAAAAATAGCATCCATTTTATCCGTAACAGGGCGACCAGAGCGACGAGCATCTTTGACATCAAAATTTCCATAGTGAAAACATAACATAACATAACTTCACGCCTGTATCCCCGAAGGGGTAGGCTGAGGTGTATTACACATCCACGATTCGCCAGTTATGTTAAGGTCCCAATTAAATAGGGGGCGAGCCTATTGCCATCTACCGGGCACGTTGTTAAGCGAGCCATAATTAACATTTATTAATACACACATAACTACGAAAAGTCAGAGAGATTGAAAACGCTTAAACCAAATTTGTGCTACTCTCAACACTACACTAGGTCCATGAACATCGCAAATTTTTTCGCGGCTTGCGTTGCATTTTTACATTTTTTGTAGTAAAATTTTAAAATGTATCTAATTTCTTCATTAGATTCACTCATCTTGACGGTAAGAAAAAACAAATGAAAATCACGCATTTTCCTAATTTGAATTTGGAATTATCTTCTTTAAAATTTTAACTTTTAAATGATACCAAAACCAGCCAGGTAAGCCAAAGAGGTTTTATTACAAGTTCATACATACTATATGCGAAAAGACTTTTTCCCCAATCTAACATATAGCATAAAAACAGCAAATTAACGTTCACTATGCCGAATTTATAATACATAACAATTTTCGCTAAGTAATTATGCGATTCATTCATCCCAAACACAGGTTATTTTATAGTAAGCTTTACCTTTTTTATTTTTGCATTCTGCGTACTATAACCATCTTTATGAATCATGACATCATTTATATATCACATTTGAAGTTCTATTCACTTCTAACTAGCTGTCCGACCCGGATGCGCACAGGCATATTTTAAAAATTCGATTACACTATTCAGTCCCCTTACCAAGGATCTACTCAAACACATGAAATTTCATTTTATGTACTTAGTGCATTTTTCACGTGGGACAAGCGCTAAACCGGCATCATTCGATCAATGGTCAAACAATCGTGCAACAAGCAAAAGATATTTTAGTGATCAAGGATAACATATAGATAATTATAAGTTAATCTATCCATCCACCCACCAAATCCCTCTCCTACGTAGCCAAGTTCTCACATTATCCACCGAGACAGTTGAATCACGGTCACGCGCGTTTACGCTCCGATGCCTACAGGGCGGCACTTAATTGGAGTCACCTGCCCTCTGCACTAGTGGACTTGCGACCCCAGGTCATATACCACCCCTGATACAGGCTGATCTGATTTAACGGTAGTATCTCATTACAATCAAATATGAATTGGACATTAAGATCGTAACGTAAGTTAAAAATGATAACTTATGTACGTACTTCATATTTTATTGTCCTTTGTTGAATTTTATTCCCGCTGAGAACAACAAGGTAAAGCCTGTGCGAAAAATATGGTTATAGAAAATAGTTAATAATTACATTTTGTGTAGTTTGGTATTCTGATATTGTCTCTTATCTACTAGGTTAAACACATAGATAGTCTGAGTAAATACCCTGACTCGATAATTGGGAATATTTTGTACTTATGTGGTTTTCCATCATAAACATGCACAATGGAGTGTCAACACTTAATAGTTATATAAGTTGAAATAATTATGAGGAAAATCGTAGTACAGCATTGTAATTTGATTACCTTCATTCAACTGAACTGCAAGAACTAAATTAGTCATCGTAGGTATTCGGATTCATTCACGGACTTAGTTCGCGTTCTAGTTAGTTGAGATATCCGTAATTTATAAATTGTATGACACAATATGAACTAACAATTAACTTTATTGAATTACTTATATTGTCATTAACTGGAAATATTTCACTTAAGTTTTTAGGTCTGCCTCAGTTGTGCTTCAGTAGATGACTATGAGGTACCTGATTGATTCGATTCCTAAGACGCGTGAAGTTTTATCGTGTATGTAAGTAACCGCTTTGAGTTTGGAATTTGAAAAAGAGCCCGGTAGACGAAAATAAACTCGTTCCGTAATACGATGGATAAGAGTATTAATACCCCTTCGGTGTAAGTGGATGCATAAAAGAGATCTCACTTGTATTTGACTCTTAGAAACTTTTTTTTTGCTAACCACACTAAGACCTAGGAGATAACTTCTGGATTAATCCTCTGTCACATCAACTAATAATCTTGGTATTGCAGGGACCGTATCAAAAGAAAGACGAACAACAAGTAAATTTTTGTCAATAGACGTTTGTAGGTTACAAAATAATCGTGATTAAACCTACTATCACCAATCTTGCCGTACTGGACTGGCATTCCCTTAGTTATTAATAATTCATATACATCCTTTCGTTCAATCCCATCATTTTAAATATCTTCAATAAAATTTAAAACGCAACAACACATATCTTTAAGTAAACAAAATAAAACAACGTACTGTATGCAAAAAAAAAATCGGTTAGGGACTTGGACACACCGGTGCCACGCGCGCATGTGATATTTAATTTAGATAAATCGCGACGTACGCGCCGCCGTGTGATCGTGTAGTGAAAAATCACGCATATGCTTTGTTAATGCGAGGGTGACTTTATGAATCGTGCGTATGTTTTACTGGAAAGTGCAGCGATTGTTGTGAATAAAGCTGTCTTAAACCATTATCATTGCCCTTTCTGTCTGTTATAGAGAATGAAACCGCTCACTTCATTCCTTCCAATCGTCTCCATTTTCACATCAAATGTTCAAGGCTTTTGTAAGTTGTAGAGAAAGTCAGAAGCTTTACTTTCGCGCCTACAGCGGACATCTCTACTGGTGTTGTAAGTGGGAATGAAATTAGGTCACGGTAACTATGAACTTCCTGTATTTTCATTTATTCCTATTCTTTATACAATATCTAAGGACGAGGTTGTCTTTTTGGCAATTTTTTTTCCGTTTTGATTTTCATAGTCACATCTAGAAGGTGTAATATGTTTATCGTTAAGTGTCTTCAGTGTTTCCTGTAACGCCTTCCGGTGTGTCAGCGTCGCACCCGGCACCGCGCAGTTGATTTATGCCATTCCGATTGCACGTAATTGTCACCTTCTCTAATTACGTTACGCGTTCAGTTTCTATTGTATTGGGAAATTTGATTTCAGGTGTAAGTATAAATAATTGAGTTGGTTTGGAAATTAAAAAATTGAGGAGATTTACAACACTAAATACAGATAACGCAGTAGTGACGAAAGATAAGTTTTGAAAGATGATACAATCTTGTTACAGCTTATTGATTCTTAACCTTGATTCAAACTGTTCGATAATATTTAAAAGCGTGCTGGATTTTATTTTCTAAGGTAAAACCAGTATTACTCGATATACAAGCGTAGTAACAAATAAATAATAATGAAAAAATGTCTAGATGGAAACCGAATGTCTCTTTGTCATCAGTTAGTTTATAGTTTTAAAATAAATATTTGGATTCCTATTTAAAAGAGATATCGGAATAACTTAGAACACGTATAGACTATTTTATATAATACGGTTTATCTTAACAAAAATTCAGATCAGTCGGTATATGAATAATGAAATTCTAACACATTTTAGTATAGGCTAGGTATGTAAGATTGGGACTGGAAAAGAGATACGATGGGACTGGAAGGTTCATTTTGATGGTGTTCTGATCGTGACCGGTTTATCATTATAGAAATAGTAAATAGTTGACATTTAGCTATCGATGATTTATGAACGCTCAAAACCATATGGTAGTTTTGTAATTGTCCCTAATAACACATTTAACATTTCAAATGGGGGGAAATTTCTTGCGAACATTTTTGTGACCACTCTTGGCTCAATATAAATATAAAGGAACAATATGCATGACGCTCCAATATTCCAGTATGACTCTTAAATATTCCAAATTAGAAACGATTTTCAGCATTCAAGCATTTGTCAATTTATCATAATACTCGACCCGAGTTCAATTGCGTAATATTTGATTGATGGTGCCTCCATCAAAATTCACCTATCGTTCAATTCATTGATTATTTTTTCGATAGTATTTCTTTGTGCTAAAGGATTAACTCGCCTAAAGATAAACAATTTAACTCACATGGCAATGTTGATGGATTACTTTTTAGCGTTTAATTTATGGCTAAATGTTTGCATACGTACTTAGACCAGATCGAACTGTTACTTCATTCAGTAGGCGTAGTAAATTCTCTAGATAAGCGCAGATAATACGCTTCATAAGTAATGACACAGATTTATGAGTACAGAAATGTTTTAATAAAGGTCATGCTATGATAAGAAAGGACGAGGCTACGTCCCTTCTACATTATGTTACAGAATTAACTAGCTTATGCTTATATGTTATAAAGTGCAAAGCATCTCTGGCTATTGGTACCACAAAAGAGTAAAACATAAATAGCTTTTAGGAAGATCGAAAGAGGTATTGGTATTTTTTGCCAATATTACTTTAGTCACTCACGAGAAGAGACATTGTAATTTTACTCTTCTTTGCCACAGGTACGGTTTTAATTCGATTTCGTATGGATTTTACATGGATATGATTAAATTGCGTCCGTTTGCATCGACTTTGTTTTTAATACTGGACGGACGTTACAAAAAGCATAGTCCTATGTGAACGTATTTTTTTTTTGCCGTGTTTATGTATATGACTGTGATGCCCAACCCATTCTGTCCTATAATTGTACACACAAGTAATTTGTAATTTTTTTCCTTATTTCTTCGCTACTGGCGCGTGCGCCAATATATATATATTTTTGTAAACCATAGCGCAAGTAATCATTATAATCCGTCTCCCGTCATATGGAATAACAATAATAGAGAGTAAACCCTTCATTGGCTGTACTTTTTTCAAATCGGCCGCGTGCATTCGTGCGCGTAATGAATGAGTGTCGCGCGCGTTGACATTTGTCATCGCGCAATTGTCGCGCAGATTAAAATTGATGACATTGCTTTGTCCGGCGGCGCACGCACTATTGTACACGTTATCTGACTTTCTGAATATATTTTCCATATTGATAAGAGAAATGGATTATGATTACGTAGTTATTGCTTGTTTTGAAACGTCATGGAATAAATAAAAAAAGGAAAATAACTAGGTATTCTAACCATTGTATCGGTAGTATAGATTTTAGTCTTATTGTGAGTATAGTACTTTTTTAAATTTTATGCGAGATCTGTAAAGAAATAAGTAAATGAAAATATCAACAAGAACTACCTGAAAACTAAATTTTAAACATTTTAGGTGCGTTACCAAATTCTTATACTATATCAGAATTTTATTTTGTAGTATAATTACGCAATAAGGGTAATAACGTAAACGCCGAATTGAAACTTCACACATTGCAATGATCCCTCGCAAACAGAATGATTAATCAAAAAATTAACCAACAACAATGGCCTCACCCCCATTAAACCAACGACAATCGCTCGGCGTCCCACATCGCGTATTTATTTAACAATCAAATTAATATTACGCACAATAAAATAGAAATATTTCAATTTAATAACGCCGCCCCAGTGAAGGGTTGAATTTAGTTCTCTGTCAGATTTTTATGCGGAGATTAGATTATCCTTTATCTTGATGTTACGCAAAATTTAATAATTTCTCTACCACAATAGATTTATTATCTGCGATATTTCGAACAATTTGATATCATAAGAAACGAAATCCCATTGACTACGATTGTGACTACAATTAAAATTTAAAATATTCGTATTATCCTCACTTCAGTCTATCAAACAATTTACCTGTTGCAGTCCACTGGAGGACTAAGCATCTTCCAACATATTTTATATATAAACGTTATTATAGGTTGTGTTTACACTTGCGGTTTTTGTTTCAGTCATTGGAATCCTTGATTTATTTATTTCTGGAACGTACGGTACACCCCGGCGTCTGTAGACCCGAGACGGCGTGCGGTTTTAGTCGGTTCAAGCCCGACATAACCGCCCCCGCTGGCACGCGGGGGGGTATCCGAAGGGATTTCCGCACGACAAAAAAAAAAAAAAGGTACGCTTACAGATTACTGCCGTTGCATGTGGAAATATTTGGAAACAGTTACTTATTAAATCTAGACAGTAATCCAAATATAGCATACACAACGTGATAAAGTTAAAATACATATGACACATGGCAAAAAACAACTATTTGTCATGCTTAAATAATTAAAACACTATGCAAATACATAAATATCTTACATTAAAACTACATTTGTTAAGTAATAAGAAAAAAAACAAACACTACGAACATTGTGCATTTATTATATGTGTTATGATCCTCTTGTGCAATGTGTGGTTAGGGAGTTGACAAAGCTGTATTTTTATATTTGTTAATTATAAAAATACAACTTTATGAAATTTCATGGAAAACACGTTTTTATATTTCACAGTGCCTCTCAGGCACAAGCAGTGGCGTGATTTTTAAGAGGGTGATGAATAACATACTGGCATTTTTTCTAACATAGCAAAACTATTGAATTCGTGGTTATTTGGCATTCGTGTAAGTCCGTCTTTTTGTTACTATCTCATACACAAAAGTATTTTGGTAGGCGACTTTTGGAATTTCGTCATCTTAATACCCTCATAGGTATCCGAATGGTCAACCCCATCTCAGCAGGATGGCTGCATGGTATGTCTATCTTGGTAATAAACCTATATAAGATTCCAAGTTAAATATCCTACACAACTACATAATATTCTTCTATCCCTTACAAAATCATACATCAGTGATCTGCGCAAATGTACCAAGTTAACACGGCGCTGCGACCGTTTTCGCCTTAAGGTATAACGGTAACATGCGCGTGCGACGCTCCTGATGCGTTCCAAGAGGCTGCCTCGGGCGCAAATAGGACTCATTTCGACATAGGAAGCGAGCCTGTACGTCTTGGAGCCCTGCGCTAGCAAATTATCGACACGATAGTACTGTAACATAAACAGAAAATTTTAATTTAATTCCATTACTTGCAATACTTTGCAAGAGAAGATATGAGTGTATGTACGGGCCAAAGCCACCCTACGAAGATGAAAAGTAAGAGAGTTGACCCGGGGCTCCGAAGTACAAGCTTTGATTGCAATCGAAACTAACACCACGCTGTGAAGATAATGACTTCGTAGTCAGTTCTTGTCCCATACTTCCCTGTGATCTAAAATACAAAAGTCACCCCCATCTCGTAAAAGGTGACTAGGGTATAGAAGTGTACTCCATTAGATACCTATTATATTATTGTAGCCCTTGAAAAAAATACCCGGTTGAAAACAATAAACTCGTCCCATATTATGTAGGACCGAAAAATATTATTGACGAAATGTGGGTGTGAATACATTTCTACCTACCCCTTGAAAAATAATACAATAGCTCCTCAATTAATCAATTAGCCTATTGCAGTCCACTGCTGGACATAGGCCTCTTGCAATGTGCGCCATAGCCTTACGCAGCCACTCTAACCTAACTACCTTTTTCAGGTCGTCTGTCCATCTATAATAGCTCCTTATGAGTACCATTTTTTTTTTTTTTTTTCGTGCGGAAATCCCTTCGGATACCGCCCCCGCTGGAGAGCGGGGGGTCTCCAGCGGGGGCGGTTATGTTGGGCTTGAACCGACTAAAACCGCACGCCGTCTCGGGTCTTAAGACGCCGGGGCCCATACCCATAGAGCATATCCCTCGCACCCCGACTGACCCTGGGCCATCTCCGGTTTCGAGATGGCCCCCTTACTTGCTCTCCACTGTGCCATCTGCTAATCAGAGGGACACGTGGAAAGCTTCCGAACAGCCCTCAACAGGGCCGTCCTCGCCTCGGTCGGAGTTGGCCGTAGGCGGCAGCGTCTCTCCCGCCCTTGGAGAGAGGCGCTGCCGCCTCCGTGGCCCAGGGTGCACCGCGTGGAGGTCCCCAACCAAGCACCCCTCCTTATGAGTACCTAAGTATTCACAGATAGGTTCTGTGACACTGACAGTAACTACCAAAATCAGAAAATTAAAGATATATGGCAAGTAACACACTTTCCATATTATTTTTCAATAACGACAAATGAACGCAAGTCAAATGCAAAACGTGTGACTTATAAATTGCGAGAAACAACAGGTGGAGCCGTTTGGGGGTTTATATTCATTACGAAATCGGTAAGTCACCGTCACGGTGCGCGGGCGCAACTCGCGCCATTTGGTGACGTCGTGGGAAAACTTAACGATCGTACACCCTGACTTATGCGATATGATAAAATTGTGGGTTCGCTTGGTTAATAAAGATTAGTAGTTTAGAATTTTATTATAGTTCGGTTGGTACTAAAGTGTGTCAATTTTGCATAGTTTAGGTAGTATGATTGTATTTTATAAGTGTAAGTTTAGGCTCAAAATATTCACTTATATCTAAATATATAGATGCCATTACAATATACAGAAATGAACTAGATAATTTCGTGAAGATTTGCTTTGCTATAATAACACTATAATCAATAACAGCTTAGATCGATTTTGCTCTACTGCTTCTAGCAGACCTATGATAGGATGATAATATATGCCGAAGTTTATGACCCTGATGATAATACCCTAGAAGAAATTTTGTTCGTGCAAAATTTCAACTGTATCTGTTCAGCAGTTTTCAAGTAATGCTTGGACATCGATAGTAACCTGCAGACAAACTGACAAACAGACAAACCGACAAACAGACATAAATTATAGATAGTGGGACCGGTGGGTGTTACGCGGTGCTGCGACGACAATCCTCTTCTGATGAGGCCGTCAAGCTGAGTGCCACCATTGTTAACATACACGTACGTGTATGTAATGATGACCCTCTTTCCTGAGACTTTACCTTCAGCTTACCATCAGGTGAGGTGAGGTCAAATTGACGTGTCCTAAATATAAAAAAAATTATATCACATTTTCGGCATCGGCATCTCTCCCAGAACACATTTTTCTGAAAAAATATTCTGTGTTCAGTTTTCACCTCGCTAGGATTTCATTATGCGTATAGATTACTTGATAGGGCCCATTAAACTCTTCGGAACTCTTCTGGGTATACCTGCTGATTGATGGAAGTGGCTGTGGCGCTGGCGTTCCTTTCAGGGTTGGGAGTCAGACGGAAGACGGTCTCGTAAAAGCAGAGATTAAGCAAATATGGCAAGGCCTAGTGCTCCAAAGTGTAAGCTTTTGACACCACCGTGATTGAAATTAAACTATTTTTAACGGATTCTATCGTGATTTATTTGATGTTATTTTATATTTTACATTGACCCCGTGACCATGCTGCTGAAAAGCAACCGAAACGTCGGGATCAATGTAAAATATAAAATAACATCAAATAAACCGCGATAGAATCCGTTAAAAATAGTTTTATTTCAATGTATGACATTCGCGTAAACTTCCGACAATATCATGTAGACCACCGGGATTGATTGATTGCCTCGAAGATCTTGGTCTAACACCCCTCAACCGGTCATAGGCTGACTAATTCCCGTAAATATAATTGTATATTAATTTAAAGTACTAGTAATTGATAAATATCATGAAACGCGAAACTGGATATAAACTGAACGTGACTTATCCAAATTAACAACCCTTCAGTGGTTAGTATAAATCTCGAAACTTGTTAAAAAAATGTTTAAAACCATAGTCGATGCCTAAGTCACGCATAGATGATTTTCCATATTTCCCCATCAGTCGGGTCAAGTGAGCATATTAACCCTCACACGGCAGGTGGGGTGGGGGTGTGACTGGCCCATGATAATTTGTAACAAACACTTCAGTGCTGTATTGACATCACATAGTTCGGGTCACCTTTGGCCTTTACTCTTCATGTGACATCTTCTGTGATCCAGTGACATCTTCTACTTAGAAGGGAGAGTTGAGGGGTATGTAGTTCTAATATCATAACATTTTTTTTCTGGGTTCAGATACATACAACAGATCAATGTAGACTGTTTACGGTTTTTAAAATAGGTATGATTTTTTTTGCGCGTAGAAGTTAAATGTCGAATTAGCGTAATTTCCTTTTAAATTTTAGAATTAGGCATTCCAAAGATAAATTATGAAGGTGCCTTAATATTTTCTATGGTACCTATTTGTTTTTAAATTAAGAACAAAACACATTATGGATACAGATTGAGACATATTACATGCCGTAGCGTGAATGAAGTCACGGAGTACTCGAAATAGTCCTTTTTAGATCCTAATAGCAACCCGCCCTCACTTCGTTCCGGTTTATACGAGTTTCTTTTTAACTCAAGTCATCGTAATGTACACATAATATATCCGTCGAGGATAATGTACCTTTCAAAAGGTGTTTTTTTTTTCAATAAGTAGGTACAGTAAGTAGTTCCGAAGATTGTCCCAAACATATAAACATACTTACAAAATTCGGCCTTTCTCTTTATAATATTAGTATAGATTACACCTTTGCCGAAGTCTTCGATGTACTGCAATCGTATATTGTGTATCTTTCATAATCTCTTCCGAAACTAAAATATTACAAGCGTGTAAACTTTCACTCACACAAATTCATATCTGTTCGATGATATCTCATCGTTATCTTAGCCTTGCCTTATCACGGATGCGGCTTGTTAGACAATGCTCGAGGCGTGGCGTTGCCCGTCGTGACTAGAATTAATTCTGCATGTGTCAATGCGACTTGTTCTTTACTTCCGACGTCCCGATCGTGATTCCATATGCTAGTATGATGATAATTATAAGCAAACGTATGACAAGTCAAACGCTGTTATTATGGGGTTATTTTCTTTGATGTGTCTCAGTTTCCTAGATAATTTAATTGTGTTATATTGAGTAATTATTTCGTTATGGCAAATGTTTAAATGATTTCGCTGTTTGCAATGGAATTATTGCAATGAAAATGCCATTATATATACTAACTTGATATTACATAATATATTAAAGACAAAGTCATGTACCATACCGATAACAAAAGCAAAATCTATCATAGCGCTCCAAAACAAACAAATTAGTAGAATATGTTCCAAAAGTTTTCTGTCCCGTGAGATTCACCCTCTAAATCGGAGAGTTATCTAAAATAATTCATAAAAATAAAGTCATTCAAAGGATTATAGAATTATAAATTCTAAATTTCGAAGTCGCCTTACTTTTTTATTTCGTTTCGTATTTGGTAAGACTGTTGGTAGGCGCCGCCCATGACGCCTGAATAATAAATGAAAAAATGCACCGAATCTAACAAGACTCAAGTAACTCTGTCAAACAGAGTAACCTTTCGGAATGTCTCTGTTATAAATGATAAAAAAATGAATACGCTGCATATTTAGCAAATTAGCTTCTATTATTGATTTTAGAATGTAATTAAACATACTTAGATCCATTTTAGTTTGTAACTACATACATATAATACATAGAAACACCTATACCAATGCAATTGTACTTATTTGCATTGAGCTAGCATCGAATCCGCGATCAATGACTTAACGAACTTACCGCTACGCCACACAAGTTACGATTCCCATCCTGAGCATTGGCTTTTCTAATTTCAATTTATAACAATCTCGTTAGACACAGGATATTGTTTAGTGCACATTCATAAACACATAAAGAAGCGTCTATAGCCTTTATGAATAACAGATGAAGTATTGTCATCGTGTCGTAGTTATGTATGTATGCTCTGTTACGAAACTGTCTGCAATTTAATTGCGCTCTCTATTAATTTACATAGGCCCCTCAACGCTCTTACAACAGTAAGGAAGTGTAATTATCATACTAATAGTTAAGAGAGTATATTGTACTACTTATATTAGTTATTATATACTGTATCCGTATTAAGGATCTGTAAATCAATGTCGTATTAAAAAGAAAACTGAGTTAATTTCAATAAAACTTTATAGATGGCCGGCACCGGCACCGGCAATTAATACGTCAGGTATTAAATGCCGGTGTGTCAAAGCCCCATTAAGACTTTCGGGGCTAAATCAACTACACCTGTAAGTCGATACACCTAAACTGATTGATAGACGAGGTTAGGGCGCATGTTTTCGTCTCGAGGTTGGGCTCAGACGTCAGTCACTCTCATAAAAGCCGTATAAGTCAAATCAAAAAGAGGAGTCCGGGCACCAAGGTGCAAGCCTCGGATGCAACCACGAACAAGGTTCAAATGATGATGACGTATTAAATGTAGTGAAGCAGGTTTTTCATCGCCCTTATTTTCTCTTTTTCCTCTTGTCTCCTCTCCTCTGGTGTTGTAAGTAGTAAAGTAATTTTTGTCACCCTGCATAATCACAGTCAAAATAACCTATGTAACTAGTGTTACATTCGATTATAGTATCTTGACCGTTCGATAAAAAAGTATTGTTCTGTAACTATACTGCTCAAAAATTTATGAATCACATACGTTGTTTCAGAGCGTCCATTGTCCACTGAGAAGTTCAGCTCTCTTCCTCAGGGTGAGGAGGAGGAACGAGAGGACGCCGAGCCTAGGTGCACCCACTGTGACGCACCTTTCCCTAACATTGATGTGTAAGTATTACTTAAATATACTTTTAAAACGATATTCAGTAAAATAAAGATCAGTGGAAAGATCAGTATGGGGTCTCACCGGGGTCTTCGGGGCTCAAGTCAACCTCATCTGCTAGCTACACCTGCTGATTGACGGACGAGACTCTGACGCAGAGCTGTTGGAGCGTCAGACGGCAGTCGCTCCTGTGAAAGCCAAGAGAAGTCAAATCAAGAGAAAGAGTAGGGGAGGGGATCCCGGGCTCCAAAATTTAACTTTGGATGCAACCGGGACTAACGCTGTGATGATGATGATAATGAATAACATATAAATCAGTAGAGGAAAATCAATTAAACATATAATTTATTTCATTACAATTAATAATAACTAATTGACACATAATACCAGAGTATAGGTCTTTATGTATCATATGAATTATGAAGGTGTTTGCAATTTTTTAGTATGAAATTCTTTTGCAACAGTGGTAAAAACTGCACCTTTTTAACTATGACAAGCCATATAATATTTGAAATACAAGTACGAGTATTACATTGTGAATATATTCACAACTGATCTTATGATTTATCTATTCAAATCTGGTACCTAAACCAAGCTTTTAGTACCTGGTGTTCTCAAAAAATAACATATTTAAAGACACCAGGTACCGTATTTTGAGCCAAAATAGCCATTGAGGCTGAAGTAATTTTATGATATTACCTGCGCCTAGCAGTTTCACATGTGGTTATATTTTTTGGGATATCAAGTACCTTCATATATGTGTTAATCTTAGATATTAAGCTTTCTACATTCCATCCGGTCTGCTGGTTCAGCGTGAAAGAGTTAAAAACATACGAAGTCACACCCACACAGACAAATTTGTGATCCCACTAATATTATAATGTGTGTAGCCCACAATCTTGTGGTCTGCTAACGGTTGAAATTAATAAATGACCTCATTTGACATCTACAGAGTTTAACTGTGACATTTAAAATACATTGCATCTTATGGTAATTGATTCGATGACATTTGAAATTTATTAAATCAAAATTTGACATCTATAACATTTTAGATTTGAAATTTTATTATACAACGCAAGTAAACTTATGAAATATTTCTAGTTATGATAATACAATAATTTAAAAATGGTTGATATCGATACTTTCAAAATTATTATAAAATATGCACCAACCACCTACAAGAAATTAAATTCTAATTAGTCAACCAGGCGTGCCTACTAACCGTTCATTCAAGATATCCACCGGTAGATGCAGAGGTCTATCAATTTCAAACGTCTTCGAAATCATTAACCTCCTGCCATTAATATTATATGGTCGTTCGAGAGCAGTAACGATTTATTTAGTGCTAGTGATGTACCCGTTTGATAAGACGCACTTCGGTGATTTGTTGCTAGGCCGGACGATGGCACGCGCTGCGATCCCATCTCTGCTTTGACTGAATCATTACCTCGTTCGAAATATGTGACGCATACCATGCAACCTCTCCTATTGAACGCACTTTTATGGACATTGATTTTTTAACAAGTTTAACATTAATCAAAACTTAAACGCCCGCAGCTTCGTATGCGTGGAAAGCTATTAAGTTTTCTGAAATTTTCCATTTTTATGTCCTATTTTTTCTTCCTGTAAGAACCCACTACAATGTATAATAAAACTGAAATCTAGTCGTTCTCAAGTTATGGCATGCGTGACCAAGGGAAACGGGGATTTAGTTTTATATAGATAGAATGGTTTTCACGAAATTAGTAAAAAAAATTGAATTGTACAATTTTAACTTTTATTGTACTTAGAATTGTAAGATTATAAAGTGCATAGTTTACACAAGAAAGAGAGGTATGAAGTGGAAATAGCTGACCGTTTAATTTTAAATCTTCAAAATTATATTTGGAATGTGTGAGTGTGTGACAAATATAATTTTGAAAACAAATATAATTTTAAATAATTCATTATGAGCAACAAAGTTTAACGACTTAATCCGAGATTCTATGTTTCAGTGACATTAGTACAGAATTGCTATGTTTATATAACTACAAAGAAAGCTCAGACGTAGTAGTATTTTTAATTGTTATTAACCTAATATTTATTCGTTAACGGAACTACGTACAACGATTCTTGATTATTCTATAGTGTAGGGGTAGACTTGAATTAAAATAATTTATAAACTCCAATATAGTAGCTAATCATGATGAAAATTGAAAAAAAAAACCCGTCGTGATAAAATCAGTAAAACAAATAAACTAAACGTCTCATCACGAATGAAACTATATCATGATCATGAATTTATTATCTATGTGACAAGCGATGGACGGCCATAATGGCGTGTGTCATCATATTCTATCGAAGCGGCGTTGGCTCGTCAATAATGCAAGAGATAGAGATTATCGACATGAACCATTCTAACGTATCCTCGCAATCCTTATCGCACCATCACTATTGTTTCAAACGTTTATAATGTTTGTAGGGCATCGCGAGATCGATTAGTAATTAGATGTAGGATATATTGTTGTTTATAAACACAATAACCAATTTAAACATCATTTGACTACTAAAATAGGCATTTAAAGTTAACAGTTTTATCAATATAGTTTTTTTTCTAGCGTTATTTTTATATTAGATGTTTTTTAAAGCGAGAATAGTGAGCTATGCGCGTTTTACGACTAAAGTTGTTCGGCCGGTTTCAGCATTCGACTTCAATGCCCAACGAGAATGAATGAATCTATGAGTCACAGATAATTTGTTGGGTTTTCTTTCGTTTATGATTTGTATTTTTTGTAATACAGGCTCCCAGGCAAAGGGATTTCCCTGGTAAGATACTTGTATTTTTAAGATAATGTAAATATTATTTTAAGATTATAATATTATAAGATATAATAATTCATTGTATCACAAAATAACTATTATTTAGTTATTTTGTGATACAAAGAACAATTATATCTAAAAGAGATCCCATTCAAAATGTCTTTTGCCTGAATCCCTTAGGTAAGGTGTCTCTAAAGCTTTTAAAGTAGGTAATAGTTGTTCTTACCACAAAGGGTTCATTTTGGTGCTTTGTGTTAACTCCTACTTCTTATGCCTCGACGTCGTAATACGAAGAGCATCATAAGCTTCAAATCTTGTCTGTGTGGGGTGCTGTAGCTCCCAACTGGTTAGACTGATTTCGATAAAGTACATATATTTCATTGAAAGTTAGGTTGGCTCGGGATGTTTCCTAGAAGTACAGCCGCTAAAAAGTTTTCAGCACTTTTCTGCGTTGTGTGAGAGAACTTCAAAGATATATCTACAAAATTAATTATTGGTATATTTAGGATGATCTCTTTGTCTTATGAGTGTTTCTTTCTAATTTCGATTATTTGGTTGATTACTTAGTAATCTGTAAATCAACATCATCAGTGTTGAATATATAAGCATACAGAAACCTTACGCTTATATATTAGTTTGCCAATTTGGCACATAAAAGACACAAGCACTACCGCATATCAAGTACAACTAATTCTTGTTGAGGAATTTCATTGAATACACTGTCTCATGATATGAAATGCATTACGATATATTATCTCGTTGACATTGGTAATGCATTAGACAATGGTTTATAGCGTTGTCATAATGCGTTATATGTAGCTATAAAATAACCCCTCCGTATTATTGAGGTACTAAATTATAGTGTCACGAATGTTCTTAATACTTGTTCGAACGTATTGTAATGCATCATATCGATTACAAAATATTATTGTAATCACTCTTATCGAATCTCTCTACAACTCTTACTTTCGTCAGAGCGCTGTCACAATTCGAATGATCATCGTTGTGGTCACACCTTGAATCGTTATCAGATCGATCAGGTAGCGATTGCGAAATCGACACTAAAATTACAGGCTGCTCAAATGATCACTTCTTTTGTACGATGATAATAATTATTTGTCTAAAAGAGATTTATTTTCACTTGCGCGTTGAACTAGTTTGTATCTCGGTTAGCTCAATATAGTAAAAATAGGACAAGTTGTTTGTAAACTCCAACGCCGTTTAACCATTAAACCGAGAAGATTTTTGTGTTGGTACGATAGTTAAAGGAGCGGTACGCAACTAGTTATTATATAGATATTTCATTCGCTATAGATATTCTTAATATCGTATCATTATTTTCTAATTTCTAATCATTCCGGTAGATGGCTCTACATCGATGTCCTAAAACATTTATTGAAAATTTAAACGGGTCTCAAGAACCTCAGTTATTCTGTTGTTTAGTTTCTATACCTATTTTGAGACTAGTCATTACAATACGGAATAGTAATAATAACAAATCTAATTTCCATATGATGTACCAACAGACAGCCGAATCCCGCCTGATTAATATCGATACTATCTATTCGGACATGGAGTGAACTACAATATTTCTCAACCGATTGTTGGCGCTTTAGCCGGGATCTACAATCGATTATTAAAATGTAAGCACGTTCGTTGGTAGTACATCATTAGAGTGCTGGGGTGCTCAAATGTTGCTTGAAATTATACGAATTTATTTTAAAGTCACTTTTCATTTATGAGGGTGTCGGTTACCGGACGAAGTCGTGGGTAAATGTAACTTATGTCCTTCTCCAAGTAGACTATCTCGTTGTCCAATTTTACGATCTGTTCAGAGGTTTAGTCGTGAAAAGGTAACAAATATAGTATTGTCACATTTAGGTGCTTACCTACAAGTATTTGTGAGAATGTGATGAAGATGAGATATAATTAAGTTGATTGGCAGTATCTGGAATATACCATACACGACTGCAAATATATACTTTTATACGAGTTTAGAAGCCAAGTTACTGAAAATGTGATATGTAAAAAAGAAGACGAGAAAAAAACCTTAATGACATTTGACATCTGATTCGCAAAAGAAAATATATTAGTCTCCCATACAACAACACTTTAGATTTCCAACACCGTGTTCTATTTTTGATTTTCTTCTGACAACTTTGATTGCAAATATCAAAATTACAATATCTCTCTAGCTAGCTGACCACGATATTTTTTTTATCTATAACATTCTACACAGCGCTTTCTAGACCCAAAGTAAGCATAGTTTAACTACCTTTTGTTATGGGTTCCAGAATGCGCATACACATACTTATATACTTTTCTTAGACTACTATATACTATATAGTATTCTACTATATAGTAGTCTATTTCATATTTCATGCATACAAATATTTGCACTGAGCGGGAATTGAACACGCGCCCTCACTCGTAGCAGTCGAATGCACTACCGCTACGCCACAGAGGCCGTCAATATATAATAAAAACAGTGCTTCATTTTTAACCGACTTCCAAAAAGGAGGAAGGTTCTCAATTCGTCAGAATCTTTTATTTTTTATGTATTATCTCCGATTACTCAAAGACGCCTTAACCGATTTGGAAAATTATTTTTTTTTGTTTCAAAGGGTATACTTCCCAGGTGGTTCCATTTAAATTTGGTGAAGATCTGATAATAAGTTTCGGAGGCAGAACGGAACGTAACTCTTCAATAAAAGCCAGCAAACCGTGATTACTGCTATCGCATATCTGGGCATGGTTTATGCTATTAAATAACATAACATTCTCTAAATGGATTCGCTGTTCAGTATACAAACTTGTTCGGTATATACATTCGTCAATGAATCAATTTTAAAAATTATTTTAACAACGGGTTTGATTTGGCTCCCGGGTGCCCGCACCCCATCCCATATTTATTAAGTTACGTTCACTGAAAATAGAGAAATAAGTAAAATTTTAGTTTGTGAGTCGGTGCATCGTATGACATTGAATTTTTACGTAGTGTTTCGCGCTTGGCACCGACTTCGACAGTAAGCTCAAACATGTATTTTCGTCTTTTTTTTTGAATTAAATCTGTAATTAAGCTATATTTATTTTTTCAGTGCCTGTTTTTGATGGTTTTTTAGTTTTTGAAGTCGGTTTTTTTTTTTTTTTTAATAATGACTTGTATTACAAGTAGGTGTTTAATGTGCTTATATACTTATAGCGTGGGGTTAAATGAAATATTTTACGCATTAGACCATTACACTAGCCTCTCTGAATTTCATATGTACTTAGTATGATTTTTAATTACGCAATAAGCTATTAATTTTATGAGAATATAATCGCAGCAATGATGTCTCAAGATTTTATCATAACACTGCAGCGGCATTTTAGCGGTTAGTTAGTATCGGTGGCTCGTGTGGGTGGGGCTTAATAGATCGGCTCGGAACGAATGTTGTTCATTGGATGTTATCAATTCGTGAACATGTAGATTATTGCTATGATCGGACTATCGGAGGATATTGACGAGTATAGCGTATTCGTTCTCAATCTCGACACACGTACCTAATGGTAATTTGAAAGAAGATAAACTAGTGTTAATTTTGAATGGTTATTTATTTATTTGTTTTTGCTGATATATAATAGGGCTGATACTGATATATAATTGGAATCAGTAGATTTTAGAGCTATTGGATGGAGGTGATGTTAGACTTTCATTCTATAAATTCAGCAGTGGAAGTTTGGATAAGATGATGATGTCTAATACCTACTAATGGAAAGAGAAATAGGTATAAGCAGTTACCATGAATACAGTACCTATACATTTTTTTTGTGCATATTTTCATGCTACTAAATTTCCGAAGTGATTGCCAGAGGTATAACTTGTTGCAAATTTTATATCAGAGTCGTATTTCACAAGTAATATTTTTCAAACCTCGATAATTACCGACTTACAAGCGTGTTTTCACACTTAGATTTACTCTGAGAATTACCTTACAGAAAAACATTTCCCGACCCAGAAATCGTATCCAAGACCTTACAATATCGCACGAAATACATAAAGGTAAATTTATTACAGATAAAACCAGCGAGACCCAATTCTTGCTACAATGTTTCCATAAAACAGCCTGTTCTTCCGCTGCGGACCTCGTCGGAAGCGCGAAAATAATTTCTATATGACATTACAGGCTGTCTCAAAACCAGTTGTTGACGTAATATTTCATGTACTGACAAGTGAAGATATACATTAATCAGCATTTGCACATCACTAGCTATTACTACAGATGAAATGTTAAGAAAAAAAAATTGTAGCTACCAAGTGATACATACAACGCCGTTTTTTTGTACTTCACAAAAAGTTGTTACCAGAATTACGCAATAATAAATATTATACGATACGTAACTGCTCTATAAGAAAGCTCTACTTACATGTAGTTGTAATGAAAAAATGCCCTTACTGTTGTTGGTTGTGATCATACGCGTAGATAGAGTGCGCTGTTACAAGTACGCCCTGGGGCTACACTTGTATCTGAGTTGCGCGTGCGTTGATTACAAATCTACTAAAAAGCCACTAGTGGCTAGACGAATACGGTGATCTCATTTGATTGATGTGTTGCAAAATTATGAAATTATGGTTTAAATGTAAAATTATTAACTTTTGTTTATTCCGATGTCCTTTTATTGATAGTTGATTTTTTTTTTGGATTCTTATTGGGTCACTAGTCTTTATAAGCTTTATTAGAGAGTGGTTACATCTCAGCAGACAGACAGTGCATAAGCAATAGAATAGTTACTGACGGTAGATTTTATTCCTGTGATTAATTAAAAGATATAGCCTGCCTGCTGCAACACTGAAAAGTTTTCGTTGAAAGTTCTAGACATCGACAACACTTTTGAATAGGTTTATCTTAATCTACTTACTAAATTAAACCCTCAATAACACTCAAGAATAAAACCAGCGATGTAATGTGTACAAATTATATTAAAATACTAACAACGACATCCAACAAGCTGCGTTAGAAAATTGCTGCAGGCAGGAAGGGTTGCGTGCAATAGACTGGTTATACCAATGAGAGTCACCAAGACCGTTTTTGCAAATGATATACGTTTTCCATCAAATGTTGGCATACGTCTTATGACGGTGATAACAGTATTCTAGATAGGTATAACATTCTCACTTAGATTATAAGACTCGCTGAGAAATTGTTAAAGGTTATAAAGTATGCGTTTGTGACAGATTTTTTTAATAAAAAATTTACTAGAAATGTTAAAGCTTATGCCTATAAGTTTCTACTTATCCGATTGCAATCAAACATATGGCAGATTTTAAGTTTGACTTAGACCTTTCTAATAGAAAAAACGCATCAAAATACGTTCAGTAGTTTTGGCGTCCATCGCGAATAAATAGACAGACAGACTAGAAAAAGAATATATTTATGTGATCAGAATCTTTTATTTAACATAACCCAAGTTTTTTCAAATACAGACAATCAATGTAGTGAAGGACAATTCCTGATATTCTCATCTGTAATATCTTTCGTCTTCATGAAAAGCCGTTTACTGAGCGTTAAAAACCGCTCATGTTGGTTATTTTACCATGAGCGGTTTGATTCATTAACTGTGAATGTGATAATGATGCTACTGCTGGTCTACTCTAAATTTCTTGTACAGGAAACACCTTCCGAGTAAGCGATAAACTATTATATCGCGATATAAGATCAATCGTTCCGAAGTAGTTTAGCTTATTTTAGCCAGATGGCGCTAAATACCTATATATGGTATCGCCATATTGTTAAGAGAGAGAGACCTTATAATGGTTATTTTACGTTTTTTGGGTTTGAATATTGACGGGCATCTGATATGAATATTTCAAACCTTCTAGAAATAAAATTGAAAAGCAATGCTGCCGGTGACGCCTCGAAATTGTATCAACAATGACGTGTAACACAACAGTAACTATTAGTTAGATATATGAACGAAAATTTTGACGAGCAACCTTGTTACTACATATGAGACTTTGAGAAATAAAAACGACATCAGATTTTAATTATCTACGGTTTTGATTCTGTAACTAAATTTTTATACTGAATTTCACTCGATTACTATCGTCTCCTTTCCTATTGCCTCACCACTCACATACAGAACAAACTAGACCGTCTCCGTACTTTCTTTCTTTGCCACATGATAAAGAATTGGAATGAACCCGTGTTTTCTTCTTCTTACAATCCCGGGTTATTTAAGATGGGCGTGAAAAAGCATCTATCTAGGCCGTCAAGGTAGGCTCCACCATTATGAAGTCGACAGCATCTTGAACGGTGGCTCACATCTTCTGGACTACACCCTAACTTCTTACCATCCAGCGAGGTGCAGTCAATTGACGGACTCAATATTAAAAAAGCCCATTTCGTGGTTAAATCTATCACATGCCTGCAACTTTTTATCCATCGGAAATATATAATATGTCTTTTATGTAGGCGATATTTATGTATAAAGATGTTATTAGTCTCTTCTTGTGAATAATTACCGCGTAGATCTGGACGACAGGGCTCCATTCAAGTTCGTTAGCGTAATCTTCTTACTTTCTAATAGTCTTTGGTAGTATGCGATAAAGTACAATTAGAATATAAAAAGAAATGTCATTGAAATAAAGTGTTATACTTTGTGAATATTTCCTATATATGATATATATTCGTTAAAATAACAGGTTTCATGAGTGATATTTATATTATTAGATATAAAATAGTATTTATGAGTGGCTGAAACATTCTGATGATTTTTTTCCTTGACACTATCAATATGAAATTATCTACCCTAAGGGTAAGTGCTCTATAAAACGTATAATTTAAACCAGGAAGTCTCTAGACTGCATTCATATATCACTAATTTTATTTACACACTTATTAGGGTTCCGTACCTCAAAAGGAAAAAACGGAACCCTTATAGGATCACTTCGTTGTCCGTCCGTCCGTCTGTCAAGACCGTTTTTCTCAGGAACGCGTGGAGGTATCATACTGAAATTTATATCTAATACTCAGGTTTACTGTCCCTTGGAGCTGTGAAAAAATCGAACTTCTAAGCCAAAGCAATCAAAAGATACAGCCGTTTATGCCGCAAATTTTCGAAACTCGCACGGGAATCAAAACCTACAGGGTACTTCCCGTGAACTTAGAATCTTGAAATTTGGTACGAAGTAACGTCTTATAGTACAGATAAAGGAAAAATTGCGAAAGCCGTACATTTTTAGTTACATCATATAATAAAAAATATTTTTGAAAATTTCCTTTCTCATGAACGCGTAGAGGTATATATATACCTACAGGTTTGTACGGAACCCTCGGTGTGCGAGTCCGACTCGCACTTGGCCGGTTTATTTTTCTTCAAATTATTGGTTTTAATAAAACACTTACCCGTAAACTCGAAAATTTCATCTTGAAAGTGTCAAAGAAAAATCTCCTCGGAATCTTTCTGTTATAATTTTACAAACAGAGCATTTATTATCTAGACGAATATATACAAAATACCCTGCACTATTATATTGAAAATGCAAGTATTTATTTTATTTATATCACAACTTTACTAAAAAATAAAGGGCCAGCAGATTTCGTGTGACGATATAGGATCGGACCATGACACATTAAGTCGCTTGCAGCGACTCGACTAATGTGGAAACGCCTATAAAACAATATTAAACTTGTAACAAAGAACTCAGTGTACAAATATACTCCGATATGGAAACTGGAATGCTACTATCCTTGAAAAAATCTACTAAATCTAAATGACCTTCCGCATCCCAACTACGTCATGTATTTTCGTACTAACTTTCTCTAGAAATACACGGATGTCAATATCAAGGGGAAATTTTATCAGCCTTGACATTTAAGGCGGGTCGATGTTATTTTTATATAAGGTTTTGTTGAATTTTGTTTCAGTCTTGATCGCCACTTGATTCAGGAGCACGCGCAACCAGCAGCGGCTTATCACTGTGAGTTCTGCAACCGTGCCTACAGCACTCGCGAGCTGCAGCTGCGACACCGCGCGCTAGCGCATTCAGATATAAGAAAATATCCCTGCGAAAACTGTCCTAAGGTGTGAATCCAATACTTGTATATGGATGATTTTATACAATTTTACATAAGTATATTCAACACTATTACAAAAAAAAAACTATTATTATAGTAATATAATTCGATTAACATCTAGACCAATAAAGATCTGATATAATTCACCTTTTCCACTGTTGCTCAGTCAGTAAATACCAATTAAATTTTAATTCCAATAACTGGGTCACTCTATAGTGGTTTATGTTTCACCGTTTGCGAAACCTGATGTTATTTCAGGTATTTACCGATCCTTCCAACCTCCAGCGCCACATCCGCGCCCAGCACGTTGGAGCCCGCAGCCACGCCTGTCCTGAGTGCGGCAAGACCTTTGCCACATCCTCCGGTCTGAAGCAGCACACACACATACACTCCAGTGTCAAGCCCTTCCAGTGCAAGGTCTGCTTTAAGGTTAGTGCCTATTTTATAAAACACCTACTGCAGAAAAGAACAGCATAGTAAATGCAGTTAGATTTTGACTTTCGACACTATCAAACTATAATAGCGCTCAGTCTATCCTGTGAAAACTTGACTGTAGCGACTACTATGCAAATTGTCCAGGGTCCAGGATTCTATTCCCAAGGCGAATAATATATTATGTGGTTTTAAGAATCAGTAGCACCTAATAGTCTAGAAAAAGAGTATGCTTGAGGGCAACAAGCTGTCTCACTGTTACGTTGGCAAAATGCCAGTAGTAATACATATCTGTCTACCCCTTCAGGGATTTACATGCATGAGTATTTGAAAAAAAACTGTTACTGCGTTACACTCTAGACCCTGAGTACTGCAGGGAATACATACACATTTTATGGCTATTTTAGATTTATCTAAAACTAAAACCTTTGCTAATTCAGCATGTGTACAGTTAATTATTTTATTTTTCTTTTTCCTGCCGAATTAGGATAACTTGAATATTTACTTCTGAACGACTAAACTATTTTCACACAATATATTTATTTGTTCAGGCTATTCTTCATAGCTAGACTAGGGTCAAATAGATTGGGCCATGGCCTAATTAGTTACAAATTGTTTCGTTGTGGCTCAGAATGTCAACTTCCCAAAATGTCCCCTGGTACCAAAATGTCAACTTCCCATAATGTCCCTTTCCCAAAATTTTGTTTTTGCAAATTATTTTTCCGGCGCTTCGCCGGCCGCTGCCGAGGCACGCTCGCTGCGCTCGCTCGGCTCGCGCTCTGTTGGGGTCACAGTTCTAACCTAACCTAACCCACAAAATTTTTGGGAAAGGGACATTATGGGAAGTTGACATTCTGAGCCCCAACCAATTGTTTGTGTCTTCAACCATAACTATTTTCAACAGGTGTGAATCATCCCTTAGTTAACGTGTATGAAACCACAAAGCATAGCTAGTTATATCTTAAGTAATAAAGCAAAATGCTTTGGATATAGTGATTTGCAATTTTGATTTGCAAGCTTAGTTATTGATATTTTTATTTAAACATTTATTTTTCTTCTTCCAGGCTTATACCCAGTTTTCGAACCTTTGTCGTCACAAGCGAATGCATATCGCCTGTAGAGCGCTTGTCGAGTGTGTCAAGTGCGGTCAATCCTTTACATCTTACGCATCTCTAACTAAACACAAAAGATTTTGTGACACCGCTGCTGCCGCTTCAGTGAATCTTCGAGGGCAAATGCCACAAGGTCTACCTCAGATACCACAGCTACCAAACGTCGGAATGAATACTCCTAACAATACAAACCCGTTCCCAATGTACAGGGGTCCAACTTTACCTCTCCCGTACAACACATTCCCAAATTATCCAGCTTTCTTCTCTGCAGCTGCCGCTGCATGTCCGCCAGAGTTCCTAAACCCGTTGTTTTTGAACGTACAAGGTGCCAGACTAGCTATGGAACACGATATTGCCATGTCAAATGCTAATTTGATGTCAAAGCAACAGGAAGGCCGCTTATCAGTAAAAAGCATGGACAGTTCAACTTCTCTGGAGGAAACGAAGAAACATAAAGATATTGAATTTGAATCTAAAAGAGACAGGTACAGTACAGATAGGGCTACGCCCAAATCACAGAGCCTTTATGCTAAACAATCGCCACCATCAGGTGAGGAAGCATCTTCTCAGCAGCGGCCATCGCCCGTTATGCCATTGACTACACCAATAGTACCATTCAATTTCTCAAGAGACGAGCTAAAGAGAAAGTCACCTTTTAACTTTTCGCTCCAGTTAAATAACAACAATATCCAGAGTAATAAAACTGAATCACCTCTATTACCTAAAGATTTATCTAAAAATATCGTAGAGGATGATAAGTTTTCAGAATATTCCGATGAAGAAGATACAAAAAAAAATGAAACAGACCAGCCGTTAGATCTATCTGTTGCAAGGAAACAAAATGATAAAGATTTGGAAGTGGACAATGATGACCGAAGCTTCCGAAACTCAATGAAATCTTATTCACCTCCAGAGAGTCCCGCAGAACGCAACAAGACACCAGAAAATGACACTACAGACGTTGACGTTGAAGGAGTTGAACCTAAAAGAGAAGAATCACCCCCACAACTAGTTTCGCCACCAATCGCATTCCCAATGCCCGTTCATCCACAGCATCGCAACATTATTGACGCGATGTACCGTCCTCGATTTCCATCTTTTCATTCTTCGGAATCGATCCTGAACTCAACGCACTCACCCTATGTTCCAAGTCCTTTTAATTTTTTATCCCCACTTCTCGGTACTGATGGCTCTGACAGGCAACCCAGCGCTTATGCTAAATTTCAAGAGCTGAACTCAGGTTCTGGCAAATTGCGAGACCGGTACGCATGCAAGTTCTGCGGCAAGGTGTTCCCGCGAAGTGCAAATTTAACACGTCACTTACGCACGCACACAGGCGAACAACCCTACAAATGCAAGTACTGTGAACGGTCGTTTTCAATTTCATCAAACCTACAGCGGCACGTAAGGAATATTCACAATAAGGAAAGGCCGTTTCGTTGTCCATTGTGCGAGCGGTGTTTTGGGCAACAGACAAATCTCGACCGTCACCTAAAGAAGCACGAGGCTGAAGGCGGCGATTCACCAAGTTCAGCCGATACTGAGCGTGAGGATGCGTTTTTTGATGATGTTAGGTCGTTCATGAGTAAAGTAACCTGTTCGCCAGGAGCTCGCACGCCACCAGCGACCTCACCGCACGCCCCCCACGCTGCACCGCGCCCTTCACTTGCAATTTCAACATAGCCAGCAGCCTACCCGCTGCCACCACCGCCGCCGCTTTGGACGCAGCCCTTCGATTAAGCAACACTGTTCTTACCACAAACATTTTAAACAATGCAAATTTGTGAATGAAGAATGCTTTATTTATCTCTCTTTATATCTGTAGTGCAGGCCATACGATTGGCTAACTACATTGGTCAGTCAGTAGATCTCGATGTGCAGGTCTAATTTACGTTGTGACGTCTCTCTAACGTTCACATCGAGAGCAATATAAATTAGTACCTATAATCTCCAAGCCTGAAGATTTATTATAAATTTTATATTTTGTTTTGAAGTTAAACATTATTTTGTGCTTTATTTATACTAAAATACATTTTGACTGGTATCAAAATATGCAAGTATTACATGTTACTATGCAATCTATATTTCGTCAGAACGTATTTTAATTGAGTTTGACAACTATTAGGTACACGTAAGAACATGAAGAAATCGTAGTTTTCTTATTGTTTATTGTAAAAAGTATGAAAATAGGCAGTACATTATAAGTGACATGACAAAAGTTTTAGTAAACATATTTTAATTATATTATGATAAAATAATTTAAGATGTAGATTTGTTAAGAACGTTTTAATGATAACTTAAATATTTGTTCCTAGTTCATATCTTGTGATTTAAGGTTGACTTAAAACGTATTGTCATTAAAACTTGTAAATAAATATGTTTTGTCTGTTATCGTGTAAAGTAGATAATAAAAATAAATTAATGTTCAAAAAATATAAATCTACGATTAATCGGCTGTCTAAAATAGTATTGAAACATTACTTTGGTTTATTTAATTTTTTGGACATCAATTATATATGTATTTAATGAATATACATAAATATGGACTTGGTTGGTTTATTATATTTTGTATTTTTATTAAAATTGGTGAAAATAACGAGGCTGCTCGTTTAGTCAAAAAGTCCTACCAAAGTTTTCTATAATCGAAATTATTTGAATTTAAATTTAGTTTAAAAGCTGTAAAACGTAATATAAAACACAGAGCAATTGGTATTATGAATAGAATCGTTACTTAATTACGTCTTTAGAAAACAATAAAATGATATTTTGTTAAATTTGTTATTTACATGGTTGTTGTACATAGGAGTTGGGATAAAAGCATATCATGTGTTAACACATCGAAGCTCAAAAGTTTTAGATATTGTAATGAGACTCGTATTAAAACTAAATGTATCTTTAGATAACGTAGTAATATATCATACGATATACCTACTTAATGTAATCCTCCAGATTTTCGATCGATAATCACGTCATTCTTTCCGTATCGTGTAGGTACTATTTACTTAGTTAAAAGATCGTATTACAAATATACCAGAATGGTTCTCGGTAACGTTAGTTCTCAATAATGTTACATCTCTCTATCACAAACCTTTAAACATTGTAGAACCTAAGACCAAATTTTACTACACAGGTTACACCTTAGGTTATTACTTAAACAAAACTTCCTTCCTAAAACGCCTTTGCGTTGTCCAATTCAAAGGCTTTACTTTTTCTGATTACCATCAAATAATGTTTTAGTTCTTGTTTGTTATATGGTAGCAGCTTTATAGGTAAAGTACGTACCTACTAAAATGAACTTGTTTTGTTTTCCTTGCGAAAAATAGAGTGTAGAGTTCCTTAAAAAGGCGCTGTACTATAATCAGGGGAGTAAGTCCCTTTGATTTGGTAGCGTAGCTATTCCTATTACTGATTGCGCTTAAAATACTTTTGGTGTTACAAGTTACAATTCTATACTGCCCATTCTGGCGAGTCAGTCGTTTGGCGCCAAAACAATAGTTGCGAAATACTGGCAATTTGGTCTTAGGTTTTCAAATGTATCTATCCTCAATTATGAAGCTTATATCTTTCATATATTACAATATAAAGAGAAGCAATGCAATACTTGTAAAACTAAATATTTGTAATCAAGATATCATATCACTTGGAGGCACTATTGTTAAGGTTTCGACACAATGAACTCGCGTCTATTCTAAGTACACTTGTACCTATTTAATTTCAAGTTCAATTAAAATTTTTATCTATTGTAAACGCATTGAAAAATAAAACAGTACAATCATTTTTGTTTTGTTGTTAAGTACAATATTACCTTACCTTATTTATTGCGAGAAAACCGCAAGGGCTCCACCTTACTAAGGATACATGAACCGATTAAAAACTAACACGGAATGCCATTACGGTCAAAGACTGATTAAAAATATACACCTATTGATTGACGACCGTCGAATTATGAATTACGTTAATCATGGTCTCGTTAACGGTTATATCACAAATACTAATGTTAGTGCCAGCGACAGGTAATTTTAGCCACTTCTCAGATCAGCATTAAGGCATAAAGCCCTGTCGCAGTCATCAAATTTAACGCAAAATCAACGGAAGCAGAACCTGAAAATAGCATGTGTACTTTGCACTTAAAATTAAATAATAATGCACTTTGATATTCAAGGAAATAGCGCCATGATAAGATAACGAAAGCACAAGGCACTACCTACTTTTCTCAAACCGTTTCATATTATTTATGTATATGTTTCTAGTATACTATGATGACTACAAGAATAATGCCAGCTACATGAATCATGAAATCGGTAAATATATTTCCGGCTAGTGTGACGATAAGCCGCGATATGGCGTATTTCATGGCATGATCTGTCTTGGGATATATCATCTCACTCTAGACAGTTTTCGGTCCTGCTTACGCTGACGAGGTGAACCTTTTTTTTTTTTTTTTTTTTATCGTGCGGAAATCCCTTCGGATACCGCCCCGCGTGCCAGCGGGGGCGGTTATGTCGGGCTTGAACCGACTAAAACCGCACGCCGTCTCGGGTCTACAGACGCCGGGGTGTACGGTTGCCCATAGAGCATATCCCTCGCACCCCGACTGACCCTGGGCCATCTCCGGTTTCGAGATGGCCCCCTGACGAGGTGAACCTATTGCTTATCCTTCATACCAATGGTCACGGTGGCAGAAATTTTAGTATATTCAGAATTCTTTGTCAGGACGATTACTTTCTGCTTAGAGGTTTGATATAATGGTGAGAAGAATTATGGGTAGGTACCCACCTACCCATAATTCTTCTACGGAGGCTCTACCTACATTTACTGGGTCCAAACCAACTTCATCTGCTTACCGGAACTCCTGCTGATTGACGGACGAGGCTCTGGCGTAGGCTTTCCTCTCGGATTTGAGAGCTCATATGGCAGTCGCTCCTGCAAAAGTCAAAATAAGCCAAGTCAAGAAAAAGAATAAGAGAGTAGACCACGGGTTTAAAGTACGAGTTTTGGATACAAGCGGGGATTTGGATATAACCCTGTAATGATGACGGGAATAGTAAAACTCTCTTCTTTTCCCAAAACTCCATAAGGTATTGACACTGTAGTTAGGAGCATTTATCTTCTTTCTAGTTATCTTTTCTTAGGAAAATTATTTTTATTTATCATTTTCGTTTTACTACCAGGACTACTACTTCTGTATAGTGTAGGAGTTTGTGGACTTCCAACCATATTAATACGTGTAAAACATAGTAATACCTATTTCATATAGGTATTACTATGTTTATAAAGAACCAAGAGCTGTGAGTATTTTTTTTTTCGTGTTCCTTCTGCGACTTGCAATCAGTGTTGACACAATAAGCCAAACATTTGTTATTTTACTTTAAGGCGAGGGTCCCTGAGGAAGGGTGTTTTTAGATTAAGATTTTTCGAAAATGAGAAGTCTCTGTATTCTGAAAATCATATATGTTATACTAGGCTATTCAAACTAGTACTTTCGGTTATACACAATGACTTTTACTTTCCTCGATAGATTTGCACTCAAAGATTGGATGATACCAAAATGAAGATCATTGATAAGAGAATGAAAAACGATTATCAAAATTTACATAAATTCAGAATTATACCATGAAAATTCGAAATACCTACGCTTTCTACCTATATGAAGTATTCGGCGAGTCAATCCGTCCCGAGCGGAACGTTTTAGAGGCAGGACGTGCGTCAGTTTGCGGCAGATGCAAAGTGAAATCGTACGATTTTTAAATGTAGGTACTTAGCGTAAATGTCACATCGTAGAGAATGTGCCAGATGTACAAAGCCAATGGTAAAAAGTTGAGACTCGAACTTTTGCGAATACAATGCTAGTGTAAGTACACTGTTTTCTGTAAAGTATCATCATCATTAACCCATGCTAGTCCACTGCTGGACATAGATACCCTAATGAGCGCCATAGCGCCCTGTCTTCAGCTTGCCGCACCCAGCATCTGCCCGCAGTCTTTCACAGATCGTCATCCCACCTGGCCGGAGGGCGTCCTACATTACGTTTGTCGAGTCGCGGTCTCCTCTCAAGAACTGTAAAGTATAAATTGTGTAGATAAGTAAGTAGTTACTCATTGCACAAATAGTAAAACTAAGTCATGTATCGGAATTATAATAGCATTAAAGGTCGATTCAATACAAGAATTTGTAATGATTGATTATTACTAATATACTAATAGACGTATATCGAATGGTGGTACTAAATATTGTGAATAGTACCTACCAGCGACATAATTTAAACTGACATGAACCTTCAACACTACTAAATACTACTACTACCTGCCTCTTTATCTATATGTTTTCATTGCTGATGAAGCGTTTACTTTGGGGCCTTACCTCATGAATCCGAGCTCCAATCCCGGTTGCATCCAAAGTTTACAGTTTGGAGCCCAAGGTACGCTCTTCTACTTCTCCTTTCCATAACCTGGTTCATGGTGACTGTTACGGGAGCCACTGCCGTTTCACATCTTGCTTGGGCCCAGGTGCTCAACGGATCTTAATGGTGCCCACGGCTATATGGAACCTGTGGGTGTATGGCACCCCATAGGTGTATGGGACCCATGGGTATATGGGACCCATGGGTTAGGTATAACTGCCATATGGGGTGTGGTGTGTGCCATATGGGTTACTTATAGGTGTATGGGTTGTCATGGGTCTATGTCACCCCATAGGTGTATGGGCCTCATGAGTGATGTATGTGTATGGCGCCTCATAGGTGAATGGCGCCCCACGGGTACATATATGTATGAGGCCCATACATGTGTGGGGGTCCAATACTGTATGGCGCCCATGGGTTTAGGGGGCCTTATGGGTATATGGGGCCCCATCAAGATCTTGCAGCTTGGCGCCTGAGGTCCACTCTTCTATTGCTCTTTTTCATACTTTGGTTCATCTAAGCTTTTACGGGAGCGATTTTCTGATAGCTATGTTACAATATTAGGTGCAACTAGAAGATCTGTGTTTAAAAACCAATTGCGTCATTATTTGTGTTGATACTACAACACCACCTTAGGTTAACCTTCGTCATTTTTCTGTATATTGTCAAGAAACACTGGACGCGGACCGCTAGCACCTCGCTGTGGTGTAAAGTGCCAACTTTACTATCCCAAAATACCTAAAGTCGTCGAATACCCTCGCCTTAAATACATGTCATCATTTGCAGAAAGAATGGTCTGAAGTACCTTTCAAGTTCTTTAATGAAATCTCGCAATTAGCGTAGGGACATCATGCCGCCTCAAACGGTCGTGTGATACACTTCCTGGAGTTTTGAAGCTAGCGGGTTAACGTGTGTTGATATTCTAGCTTGGTAGATTTACTGTGCCTAGAGATCTCTTGCTTGCCTGTTCTGATGTTTAGATCCTCGTGTATGTATATATTTAGCATATGCATATATTTAGAATGGTTGTTAGTGTTTTGCTTTGGAATCTATCAAGTAATTGAATGTTACTATTGCTAGAACTTCCCCACAGCTAAAGTCCATATCGGTTTCAGTATGGTCTTGTATGTTGTGTATATAGAGTATTAACTTAATTTTCTAGTCATAACTTGCAAATGAGTCATTATTTAGAGAAACTTGAGACTTTTGTAATGCGACATACCTTCGTCGTAATAACGAGTGCGGAATTACACAAATATGTCATAAAGTTAAGTCGTGATGACCCGACATCCACACTAATGTTAAAATTCCCACGTCCTCACTTAATTACTTAAGTAAGTGCCCTCGTACACGGTGACATAGATTCAAATTATATCTTCACTGAGTCTTTGCTATGTTTCTAAGGCAGCCTTCTCGTAGTTCGATGCTTAATTGCATATTGAGTAAACCGGGAGCCCGAGTCTGGTCTTTCCATTGTTGCAAATTGGTCCGTGCACGTAATAGGCGATTTTATGAATTAAAACTAAAAACTTAAGTTATAAATGGCCCCAGACATGTTACTGTAATTAAACACACACAAAAAGCGTATACTAATTCGATATTTACAGTGGGTAGATCATCTGTGCTAGCGGCCTGTCCCGGCCTCACTCGAAAAAATCTCTGAAAAAAAAAAAAATGTATAATATATGTATAGATTATTTTACTCCATTCAATTTCCCGTATCTACATAAAAAGCTTATTATTTTGAAAAAAAAAGTGTTGCAATGAGAAAAAAAAGAAAAATATAGGTACTAGTTTATCGCAAAAGCCATAACACTACCATTACTTTAATTTATTAAATTGTTTTCATGCTTCACGTGCAATCACTTCGACTAAGTTAATAGTTTAGTCTAAAAGGGATTTATTGCTAAATTGTTATGTAAATGCACTGTACATATATATTGGTACATTATGCAAAGTCACGCTCGCAAGCCTCATAGGTTTGTTTTAAATGCCTTCAATGATTTAATTGTGAATTCACCAATGATCACTTGTCTCTAATGTAAAACAGTTGCTTGAAAAGGACACGACGTTATTCCACCAATAGGAAGAGTCTTGTGGATATTTCCTTGTCGTTGATTGGTTATTTGAACTCATCAAAGCATTCATATTATGAATATATTCGATAACAGGGACCGCTGACCTGCAAAATGTACTCATTGCATACCTACTTTCAACACAATAAGGCTCAAAGAGCGATATTCATCGATATTACGAAAAAAAATTAATAAATCAAGTTTCCTTCGCAATAGTTGCTTTAATAAAACGTCATGCATGCATTAAAGTAAAATTCGAAAGTGCTGCCGAACGCATGATTGCCCTGTTGTCCTTGAACGGATTCGTCAAGATAAACATGCAATCGATCTTCAATTGAATGTCAAAAATCGGTTCACTTGAACAAGGGTTAACTAAAAAGCTTGACCTTATGTGAGATTTTAATCACTATATTATATAAGAGATAACCTCGGTGAGCGGCGTTATCAGTGAAAGCAAGGACGGAACAAGGACGCAGATAACGCAATTGCACTCATTATCGAGCGGCCGGTGACTGCGCGCGCGCCGGTCTATAATACTGCATTAAGTGGGCGATTGAGCTCGTTCCGTGACACGCCTCATTGTCTATGATAAGAACCTGCGCACCTAGCTTATGATCATCTTTTAGATTTAATTAATTGATATTTTAATTCAATGTACCGTGAAATAGAAGAAAATCTATCGAGATTATTAAATTATTAAATAATAAAATGGAAAATTAGCTGTGTCTGTACCTTGGGGATATTTAAAAAAATACTTGGGTCTTGATAAATGAACGATTCTGAACACCAAAAGATTTTTGAAGTGAAACTTTTTGGATGAAGAAGAAAAATCCGCGAGTGCGTGGGCTGCCGCCGGCGCCGCCTTCTTTTCGCCTTTTTTTAAATCTCGCCTATGTTCACCGTGACTCCTACGTCACCGAGACATTATTTTTATAACAACGGTCCTCTTTGTTGTAGCTAGATGGATGGATGGAAGAATGGAGGAAGAAACAGAGGGAGGAAGGCAAGGAGGCACGAAGGGAGGGAGTGCGAGTGGGGAGGGTGAGGGAGGGGGAAGGAAGGGGGAGGGAGGGTAAGAGTGGGAGGTACCAAGCGGGGGAGAGACGGAAACATAAATCGCTAAATTATAGTTATTAAAACTAACATGGTTACTATTATTAGTATTAGAGTCCAAGGGAGATTTACCATGTGTAGCAGTTCCTCCGTGATCATGGCACTTGCAACAGTACCGAAATATCGGATACTCAAAACAACATGGCAAATATTCTGTTAACTCTAATACTAATTGCTAAATTAGTTGCAAAATTAGCGCAATACTTGAGACACAACAAAAAATAACTCAACTAAATCGGTCAAAGTACCGATTTAGTTGAGTTATTTTTTGTTGTGTCCTTTAGATTGTCAAAAGCCAAAAAAAATCTTTTAATATTAACGATATTAAAAAATTATGAATGCAGCGTACTTCGGCTGCATTCGTAATTTTTTTAGAGTGTCAGACGCCATCCTTCTTTTACATTTTTTTCCCTTTACACGGGGCGATGTTTGAGAACGACTTTACTTAATTTTTAAATAAATAATAATAATAAATATTCTACGACATTCTACACAGCGCTTTCTAGACCCAAAGTAAGCATAGTTTTACTAGCTTGTCTTATGGGGTCCAGAATGCGGATAAACATAGTTATATACTTTTTTTTTGTAAATATATACATATAAACACCCAGACCAATGCAAATAGACATATTCATGCATACAAATATTTGCACTGAGCGGGAATCGAACCCGCGCCCCCTGTCGTAGCAGTCGAATGCTACGATCAATTTCAATAAGTAAAGTATATTTGTTTGCTACGCTAGTTGTATAATAACAAAAAAAATCATCGTGTGTTACCCGGCAGATACAAATCATCTTTTAGTCTCCATTAGAACATTTACCGTCACGAGTTCATCTCCCAGGTGCGCCATAGATGTTTCACATAAAAAATAGGCATACGACCACGTTGAATTTCCAACTCGTACATTCTCAATAAGGTTTCGCTTGCTAGGAGTTTCGCGACACTATCGCGACATGTAGTCACAGTGCTACCCACTCTATATGTTAGGCTTCGTTTACATGGTGGTCCATATAAAAAAAATGGAATGTTGGTTTTATTGTTATATAAACTTTTACATAAGAAAGTTTGCTCTTGCATGGTTGTTGTATTAATTTGAACATCTTGCTATAGCGATTTCTGTGTTTTCTGCATCATCTAAAGAAATCAAGAAAATCAAAACTTGGTAAGAAATCTCAATTCAGTATATTGGTAATTTCCTTTTCTTTGCTTATAAGTGGACGAGTAAAAAAAATGTGAAATTCTATATGTATTAGAAAATTAATTTATACTCAGTGTAATACAAGTGGAATTTTAAAAAACTTTTAAAAATAAACTTTTATTATGTTCTTGCTAATGAAAAGAACTATAAATTTAAAATCAAACGAGCCGAAAGTCAAAGGGTATGCGTCTTTTCATTACAGAGTTCCTATGCCCACCTTCCAGCTCCATCATTAGACCCTGTTTACCGTTGAAAGACAAACTACTCGTCAAGACGAATCAAACGAGCCCAAACTCGATGAGGTTACGCCATGACATCGCGAAGTTCCTATGGCCTCCTTCCAGCTCCAACATTCCAACACCATGTCATCATAATATTGTATTGTGACTCGATTTACACATGTATGCAAAATTTCAGCTCAATCAGTAACCGGACTTGGATCAAATTTAATTTGCAAGATTTGATGACAAACATAGGGACAGGTGAAGCTAAATAAAAGCTTATAAAATAAGTACTCATGGATGCTGATAACCATAATTAAGCTCACTCATAAAAAGGTTAAATACGTTTAATAGTTTATACGTTTGGGTCCCATGTTAGACTACACTACGGTGGCTTGACACCGCAGCCATTGTCCGTCCTTCTCCACACAAGGCGCCACGGTGTCCCGTTTTACACAATCGCGGGTACACCCTACATGAGAAATGCGTCTTATTAGCCGGCCCTTGCAAATGTCATAGTACGGTCAAGTGGCCCTTACTAAATAGAACATGTGATATATTGCACAAATTCTTCTCGTTCGTGTACAAATTCTTGCTTTGAATATATACTATTTAAATGCCATTTATTTTTGTTCTTAAATTGGATTTAGTTTTTAACCGATTTGAAGATTCGATAAGATTGAGAATTTGACCAAATCTAAACTGTCAGCCTGCTGATTACTGGGTGAGGCTCTGGCACAGGCTTTTTTCTCGGCATTAGGTAGTCAGATGACAGTCGCTTCCGTAAAACCCAAGATGAATCAATAGTAGGAGAGTGAACCTCAAACTCCAAAATGCGAGCATTGGATACAACCGGGATTGGCGCTCAGATCATGATGACATTTATTTTTATGCTTTGCTGATCATGAACCATTTTTTGCATTGGTTTCCTTAGCTTCAGCTGTCGTTACGAGTGATCTTATTTTCCTTCTCAAATCAGAAATCAATTTTATAGTGAACAATAGAGATTGAGAATCGTTAAGTTTATCACCAACTATGGTCAAATACTGCTGGATTGGACTAGGTGGGACTACCGAGGCGCATAATAAGGAGTACTTAAATACAACCAGTTTTAATGTGTAATTTGAGTTATTATTGGCACTTAAGTATTATATCAATCGTAAAGGGTACCTTACAATAGAAATAAGCAAGCTAACTTAAGGTAAATTTATTTATAGAGCAGAAATTGTACATACATTACTAAAAATACATTGTTAGAAATTATCTCAGCTAGATAAACGGGACCTTAGATATTCATGGGCACATCAGTTAAAATTTTATAATAATGAATTTTTGGTTGAAGAAACCAATTTCAAAAATGACGACCATTTTCTCCTTCAATTTAATACTAATTTGTAGCTTCGTGTGTTGTAATGAAAATTGTTGTTTATTATGTTTTTATTATTATTTATAATGACTCAACATTGCAATTTTGAGAAGGAAAAAAAAAAGAAAAAAAGACGGCTAATGAACGAATGGGAATGGGTGCCCATGGACGTCAGCGTCACGGCTAAAGCAGTTGATCATTCTTCTTCCTCGTAAACTAATGATCCCACTCGTTTGCGTTCGTTCGGCATAGTCCATTTTCCTTGGTATGAACTTGCCCATAGTTAATACCCATGACCTCTCTCCGAATATAGTATAACAGAACATGTCGATAGGCAGTATCTAACTTGTAATATAAAAAGTGAATATAAATAAATATGCATTACGTAGTTCAAATAATAGAATAGGAATTTAAAACTGTCAATAACTTTCAATTCAGTAGCCCTAATGGGTTTCATAATTATGTTTGTGTTTAGTATTGGCAAACAAATATGCATTTAGTCACCGTAAAGTATCTTTCACTCCATATTTTATTATGTCAATATAAATTGTAATGGTATTGTTCAATGTAAAAGGCTCGGCGCGGGCGCAGATCTCGCTCAATGCAATTAAATTTCGACTTGTTCCTTATAAGTTTTTTTCTTTAAACACCGGTCATTACCGAAGTAATAAATCTCCCTTCTGTCCATTCGTCGTCGTTAAGAACTTCATTATCTTTTCGTTGACGTGAGTTTTTCAATTGAAATCATGAGAATGGGAACTCAAAGCATTTTAATATTGAGATCGCGATGTGACCAAACGCCACGAAATCGATTCACCTTATCATTAGCCACTTCGACCCGCTCTGGACTACAATTTGATACTGAGTTACACATTATTACGATAGATATAAAGCTCAAAATGCGACAAAAGTAAAAAAAGTGGTTGTCATTTGCGTATTTTTTAATTTAACTGGAAAATTATTATACGAGTGAAGTGAACTGTGTGTTTCTTCTTGGAAAACGCTACAGTTTAAACAAGCAAAAATAGAGCGAAAAATAAATGTACTAATTAGCTGATTATTATTGGTACTTATTGATTACTGGTACAAAGGCTTACACCCACTGGCGTTGAGATAATTCTGAAATGATAATTTTACGAGCTACATCCGTTTTAATAATTATAATCTGACCAGCATTGCGTTATATGAATTATGACGTGGCATACAGTGAACTATAATCTACTGATACACTAGAATCGACATCTTATTACAGGTCTATTAGTTTCTTTGTCTTATGTAAGGGACTGTATTATTTCTTCAATATAGGATACGTGGGAAGATAAAATAATCTCTTTGTGACGTATTTACCTTATTTATACCTTATAAGCTCTCCTAAAATATCAAAGTGGTTATAATAACCTATAAATACAGGAAATACTAGAGGTTTACCTGATTTAGAGCCCTGGTTACATCCTTCTTCAAGTTCTGACTATCCGATTCACCAAGTAAAACATAAGCATATAGTGCTGTTCAGTCACAGTTTTCTGTAGCCAGCCACTTACACAGCAAAAATACTGTATTAGAGCATCAGCTATTTAATCCAGTTATGGTATAGTATGTACGGGTATTATTTCTTGATCTGTTTGTTTTAGAAATAGATTCGGTTTTCGTCGATATATTTGCAAAATCTAGTACTAAACTGAAGTTCAAATTTGACTAACTAGTATACGACAGATTATTCAATGGTAGAAGCAGTTGTTGCACCAACAGGGTGACTCTGGTGATAGTAGAAGTACTAGACATTCTCGTCTCTGCAAAATACCCTACATAATAAATTAGATAGGATTTATTAATTTTAGTGACGCCAACGTTCAATTAGATTATCTCATCTAGTCGTTTCTAGGTCTGTACGATACGCGTACGTAGAACATTGCGGATGCAGAACTGTTATGATCGGCTACACTCCGCTACTTAACATATGTTACGGCTTTTATGGGGTTGGGCAGATTGTTTTTGTTATATAGTAATCGTGATATCATTGTTGTA
Organism: Cybosia mesomella; assembly: GCA_946251805.1. Lineage (NCBI taxonomy): Eukaryota > Metazoa > Arthropoda > Insecta > Lepidoptera > Erebidae > Cybosia > Cybosia mesomella. The sequence continues at coordinate 17,145,583 of OX276406.1, read as the reverse complement.
TGTATTCAATCGGGTGTTTTGATTAAAATGTAAGATAACTTCAGTTTGATCATGGTGTCAGTTCCATTGTTATGTGGTAAACCGCATTTTGTTTTTGAAGACTGGTCAAGGAAGTCTGAGACTGCATGTCAGTCTAGCAGATGAAAGCAATTAATGTAGCTAGTTCTTAAATATTTTTGCAGAACATTATATTTTTATCTTGTTTAGCGCTCTGCACAAACATAACATAACATAACATAAACTCACGCCTATATCCCCGAAGGGGTAGGCAGAGGTGCTAGCACCCACATTTCGCCAGTTTATGTTTAGGTCCCAATGTAATAGGTGGCGAGCCTATTGCCATTAACCGGGCACTTATAAACCTGCGATAAATATACACATAACTTCGAAAAGCATCGAAAAGTCATTGGTGTGTGTTATTGTACTGCAACAACTAATCAAATACGATGGCATAATATAATTTGGTGATTTCAATTTCAGAGATGGACGTTCAAGGCTGCAGGATACTGTAAAATTGATCCTTGTGGTTATAGTAATATATATAATCAGAAAATTATAGGGATTGTGTGTTTCTCATTTGTCTTTGGTAGATAAAATCTGTGATTCCAAATTTAAATTACAATAGATGTATATAATGTACTCCGAGGTGGGGCTTATATATCGTTACCTCAAAGGTAGAAGTGCCGAGTGTATGTTTAAGTACTCATCATCATCATCTCAGCGCTGTGTCCCGATTGCATCCGAGGCCCGGAATCCGCTTTGCTGTTTTTACTTCTCCTCCTACTACAGCTAAATAATGATATAATTTCTTCAGCGCTGGTACAACTTACCAAGACGGATAACAAGCCGATCCACTCTTAAGTCTTACCTATGTCATATATGAGTATACTTACCTGAAGAGCGATACAATCAGTATTGCTTGAGCACGATCCATCACGTCGCTGTCAAAAGTACCCGATCATGTGCGTACGTCGCGTGTGTTTTCATGTTTTTTTTAAGTCATTAACGTGGGATCGTAATTTTAATTACCTAATTAATATCCGGTAATGAGGCTGTTGTTGAACGACAACTGATCTAGCTTTTGTAGCTGTTTAAATATATAATTTTGCGGACTTGGCAACTTAAAGAAGTAACTTAAGCAAGTAAGTGGACGTCCGACCGGTCCGACAGAACAAACATCACACTAGCACTGTACATTGTATGCATGAAGTATTAATATACTAGGACGGTTACCAGCTTCGCAATCAACTCAAACTTAAGCGTAGCGAGATTTGCCTATCCAACAATAGGTCAACGTGACCGGTCGACTTTTTCCCTTGATTTGGGTTTTCGGTGATTGTTCCTCGATGGGAAGACCGATCTGGACATTCGACCCCTTACGACACTCAGTAATGTCTACTTGATCACCGTGGCAAATTTCGTCGAGATCGGTCAAACGGTCTCGGAGGAGTATCATTTGTTTGAAATGCAACTTTGAAACCAAAGACGCTTCGCTCGCCTTCGGCTCGCTACGCTTAATGAATAAATAAATAAGCACTGACAGAACATATTCTAAATTCTAACAGAGCTATTATAACAATAGATATTCTCTCACTGCTTTCTTCATCGTCATTATCTCAAGGTTGTGTCCCGATTGCATCCGATGCCTTCACCACGGAGCCCGGGGTCCGTTTTCCTACATTTCCTTCTACACTTTGCACATTCTTGGGCATTCATGGTATGGCATGATCATTGGTCATCCCTAATAAATAATTACTTAAAAAAATAACGACGTCAAACCAGCACTTTTGATGCTTTTTCAACACATAATTATTTTTCGACGTCTTTTATATATATCAACATTCTATTTTCCATTCCATTTCAAGTTACGGGTTTTAGAATCCAACAAGATTCTCTTGGAGGATGAATTCTTGGTGAACTGTGACCTCATCAATGACGTTAATGCCTTGTATTCAAATATGTTGACCAGCGAGGTAACCTTTCATATCGCGTTGTCGGAGTGGGAGGCGTTGGTGTGTTCAGTAGATGCTGCGATTTCGTAATAAGACTATTAGCAACTGATATTATCGACGTTGTTAGAAATGGGTTCACGTTTGTTTGAACCCGTAATCTCTCGATAGCAATCCTGATATCTGGGCCTTTTTGCTACTGCTTATCAGAAACCAATCAAGGTACAATGCATTTATTCATAACTAGTTAGAATAAATGCTGAAGAATTCCACGCGAGCGGAATCCGCGGCTCTGTTCTTATGAAATTCTGATTCCGTTCCGCAACCTACGGGAACCTATTCCAACGATAAAAAGTAGTAGTAGTAGTTAGTATTCCATACCAAAAATCTATCCCTGTTTCGAATTTCAGCCAGATCCGTTCTGTTGTTTGAGCGTGATTGAGTAGGTAACAAACATCTAAACATCCAAACATCTTCGCAAACTTTCCAACTTATAATATAATATTAGTATGATTAGAGGTTTAAAAAAAAGGGATTAAAAAAAAAAGAAGCTACATATATACCTACTACATAAATACTATTTATATACAATTAGGTATAATATCTACATAAACAAAATATTACACGTATACACACAATACACATTTTTAGAACATTCAACAGTATTCATACTTTATAAGCAACGGACACCATTAAACCATACAAACAAAACATCTGTAGATGTAGTTAACGTGTTCTGTGATATACTCAGAGGGCAATAAAGAAATAGTTTGCCGGCTGGTGGGAGGTAGACGTACGACGCAGTGCCGTTTTTTATTGTAACCAACCCACTACAAATTTAATTATTTTATAAATGCAATTTTTTTTTATTACTAAACTGAAAGTGAAGCTATTTAGACGAATATGCGAAATCACATACGGCCGGTTTCAATAATTCATCTATCTTTTATCAGCAGTTAAAATAGCTACCATTAGTATCTTTTTTTTTTTTTTTATCGTCCGGAAATCCCTTCGGATACCCCCCCGCGTGCCAGCGGGGGCGGTTATGTCGGGCTTGAACCGACTAAAACCGCACGCCGTCTCGGGTCTACAGATGCCGGGGTGTAAGGTTGCCCATAGAGCATATCCCTCGCACCCCGACTGACCCTGGGCCATCTCCGGTTTCGAGATGGCCCCCTCGGGTTTGGGAACCACGGTGTCCCCGTCTTGCCCCGGTTTGGGGGAGGGGCGCTAGTCGCCCCACCGTCCCGGCTTGCTTCTGCTGGGGTGACAGGTGGCCTCACCGGCCACCCCCAGGCCTGCGCTCATGGAGGACGGAGGTCGTTAAGCGACCTCCGGCGCCTGAGTCGCCTGCGACGCGTGGAGAGCAAGTTGCGGGCTCGGCGGACCGGGAGAGTTCTAAGTCTCTCCCGGGCGCGCTCCGCCACCTCCTTCGCGAGCATTACATGCTCGCAGAAGGAGGCGGCGGCGGCCCACGCGCTCGCGCTCCGCACCATTGCCGCAATCATGCTGCCGAGCGAGAGGACTCCCACCCCGATGGCTGCCACGAGGTCACGCCTCGGCGCCTCCCACGCCGGACAGTCCGCCAGCGTGTGCAGCCCTGAGTCCTCGCTCGCGTCGCAGTGATGACACTCAGGCGTTGGCTCCTTCCTGATCCGATGCAGGTGGTCCCCGAAGCACCCCTTCCCGGAGATCACCTGCGTCAGTCGGTACGAGAGGCTTCCGTGTCGCCTCTCCAGCCAATCCTCCATGATGGGCCTTACCGCCGCTATTGCGGCGTGCCCTGCGCTTGGTCGCCCAAGTCGTTCCTTCCACTCCACCACGATGGCCTGGCGGAGCTGGGACTGCACAGCCTCGATTTCTCGAGGCTCGGGGTTCCATCCCTGCTCCCGCGCCTCCTTTTGCCACTGGTACAGTTGCGAAAGGGCTCTCGCTTCCAGGTCCCATGGCGGAGTTCCGGCAAGGAGACTCGCCGCCTCGAAGGAGATCGTGCGGTACCCTCGGATGACCCTGATGGCCAGAACTCGCTGCGGAGCGCGCAGCATCTGCACAGTTCTGGTCCTCAGGGCCTCCGCCCATATTGGGCACCCATACAGGGCCATGGACCGCACGATCCCCGCGTAGAGTCTCCTGCAGGAGTCATCGGGCCCCCTCATGTTGGGCAACAGCCGAGCCAGAGCAAGAGCTGTGCCCTTCAATTTGGGGGCCAGACTTCGGATGTGCTCTCCGAAGTCCCATCGGCCGTCGAGCACGAGCCCCAAATATTTCATTTGGGGCTTGATGCCGATGCGATTTCCTCCCACGATGAGACTGGATCCCTCGGGTGGCTTGCTCCGAGGCCCATGGAATAACAGGGCCTCGGTTTTATGCAGGGCCACCTCGAGACCCAGCCGCCGGATCCGCTCACGAGCGTGTCGTCCGCGTAGCAAGTGACGGCGGCACCGCCTACGAGCTCACCGCGAAGCACCCAGTCGTATCCGATGTTCCACAGCAGCGGCCCCAGGACCGATCCCTGTGGAACACCGCACGACATTTCACGCCGACCGAGACCGGTCACGGTTGGGTAGATGACGGAGCTACCATTAGTATCTATCGGGGATTTTTTCTGTTTCAATAAACAAAGATAAACAGAAAATGACTTTGATAATATTGAAACCGCAGTTACAGAGGGATTAATGTTGACTGTTTATCTGGGATAGGTTTAGGACCTTTAACTGTAGGTAGATTATTGAGACTGGCCGTTAAAGCATTTCATATACAAAATAATTTACTTTTACACTACACAATTTCATGGAATATCTTCTGAAATATCATAATATTAAAACTTTCACGCAACAAAAATTAAAGGTTCGTGCCGTTGCCGCATGGCGCTGCCATCGCGTTGTAGGATTTCTTGCTGCGTAATTTTAATCTATTGTTTGCGTTGACGTAGAAGTTGAATTTTTCTCAGTTCTTGAAAACTTAACGTTAAAGACCTGAGTATTTTAACTTCACATACATCACATTCACATACATCACACTCACATACATCTTAAATTTTAGTTTATTTTTAATTACAATAAGTAAATGTACAAATGTGGTTACAAATTTTATATCTAACTAAACTAAATAAAACTAAAATCAAATAAATAATTAAAAGAAACTTAAACCTAAAATGCATCGTGGAATTCCTCCGCATCGCATGCCTCCTGTGGTAACGTGCCCAGAAGACTGGCAGCATTGCCACGTTGTATGGCAATACTTATTCTCTGTACTAAAAAGAAGCCAGCCTAGTCACTATGGTAATTAAAAATAAACTAAAATATATTATTTTCTTAAATTTTAACTTCAAGTGTTCCTGAGAAAATGGCCTTGACAGACTGATATACATATGTTTGTTTGATATGCAGGTAACCAAATATTGGGGTGTGTGTTGGGTAACCTCCTCGAGTGTCGCTCCGATTCCGATCCCGCTGCAGTCCGGGGGGAAGGGAATCGGAGCGGCCGGTACACCCTGGGCGGCGGTCAATGGCTTCCCCTTCACCCCTTCATAGGGTTGGCATTGATCGTCGGCCAATACCCAACGTGGCGGGAACACATCGCTCTCCGTACTCCTCTGCTTTCAGAGGAGACAGGATGAGCGATGCTGTTAGTGGTGAGATGGCCCAGGGTCAGCCGGGGTGCGAGGGATATGCTCTATGGGTAACCTTACACCCCAGCGTCTGAAGACCCGAGACGGCGTGCGGTTTTAGTCGGTGCAAGCCCGACATAACCGCCCCCGCTGACGGGCGGGGGGGTATCCGAAGGGATTTCCGCACGATAAAAAAAAAAAAAAAAAAAAAAAAAAAGGTACGGAAGCTTATAAAAGAATTGCCCAGGTTCTGTCCGCCATGAGGAGATTTTTTGTCTAGTGCCCTGTGCTAGAAGAACAACTTTTTATAACTTTGCTTATTTAGGCTCACTAAGATGGAAACAAAAACGAGAGTAATGAAATGAAACATGGTTAATTTATTGTGGAAGAAATGGATGATTGAAGATGAAATTTAGATTTAGACAACAATTTTAATTGACCGATTCCTTTCCATTTCAGTTTCGTGCCGGTCATCTCTACCTCAATAAAACGCAGTCTTAGCACATACATGGTTATGATACCAGTTTCATATTGCCCATAATTTTTACTCCACTTTTGAGTCGTAGTGTTTTTTGTTTTAACTAGAATACTCTTTATTTATTTGTAATATTAAGAATTCAGTATCGTGTAACAAGTTACCATGTTTTGATTTGTTTGTATTCCGAATGACATCAATCAGTCCTTACGGATAAGTCGTTCGTGCATAAAAATAATATTAGCGAACAGGCAGAGATACCTATGTTAAGTACACATAAAATCCAATTATAAGATCAGTCTTATAATAATGTATAGGAAATACCTTATCATTGATACAGCGGGCGGTAATTCCTATTTATCATTGAGTCAATGAAAACATTCATGACGAATGCAGAGCTTTGCGGAGATCCTGAATACCAAGTAAATAGGTCACATTATTCACTAAACTGTAATATGATATCTTCATTATAAATATGTCATTTAATGTTATAAAATATTACGTCTTTTAATATTATAAAATAATCTTATTGTATTTATTATTGCATTACTAAATATTTCACTATTTGTGTCACACCGCATACGTAACTAAAGACTCTCAACCACTGCCAACCTCATAATACACAATGAATGAATAATATGGAAAAGTTAAAAAAAAAAACAAGGTATTGCAGAAGACTCGTACTGACTGACGTAGGTGATCTCCGGTAAGGGGAGCTTCGGGGACCACTTGCACTTGGGAGGACTCGGGGCTGCACACGCTGGTGGACTGCCCGGCGTGGGAGGTGCCGAGGCGCGACCTCTTGGCAGCCATCGGGGTGGGAGTCCTCTCGCTCGGCAGCATGATTGCGGCAATGGTGCGGAGCGCGCCCGGGAGAGATTTAGAACTCTCCCGGGACGCCGAACCCGCAACATGTTCGCCGCGCGTCGCAGGCGATTCAGGCGCCGGAGCTCGCTTAACGACCTCCGTCCTTCATGAGCGCAGGCCTGGGAGTGGCAGGTGAGGCCGCCTGTCACCCCAGTAGAAGCAGGCCGGGATGGCAGGGCGACTAGCCCTCCCCTACTCCCCAAACCGGTGCAAGACGGGGACACCATGGTTCCCAAACCCGAGGGGGCCATCTCGAAACCGGAGATGGCCCTGGGTCAGTTGCTGGGGTTCGAGTGAAATGCTCTATGGGCAACCTTACACCCCGGCGTCTGAAGATCCGAGACGGCGTACGGTTTTAGTCGGTTCAAGCCCGACATAACCGGCCCCGCTGGCCGACGGGGGGTATCCGAAGGGATTTCCGCACGAAAAAAAAAAGTGTGAGTGTTTATAAATTCGTGAGTTTATCGTAATTGGTTTTGAGTCTTGCTATTGTAATATCTCTATATCACCATCACAACGTTAATCCCGATTACATCAAAAGCTTGTTTTCTGAAGCCTGGAGTTCGCTCACCTACTCTTTCCCTTGATCTCGCTTATCTTGGCTTTGGGTAAGCGACTATCGTTTGACACCCCAACCAAAGAGGAAGGCTACCTCTGAGCCTCATCCATTTATCAGCCGAGATACCTACTAGCAGGTATGCTAACTGGGAGTGGTTGGGCCAACATGTAATTACATTGATTTCATTTGTAAATCTATCACTATCACTTGCTATATCTATAATGTATATAACGACCTACGTAGAGTACCTACCGGTAGAGCATTCGACTGCTAAGTCATAGGCCGCGTATTCGATTCCCGATCATTGCAAATATGTGTATTTGCATTGGTCTGGGTGTTTCAATGTATAATATGTTTTTATTTACAAAAAAAAAGTATTTAAGTATGTTTATCCGCATTCTAGAACACATATGACAGGCTATGCTTAGTTTGGGTCTAGATGGCGCTGTATAATATTATAAATATTGTGATACTTGCATATAAATATATATACATATATATATACATATATATATATATATATATATATATATATATGACTACTTGCATACTTGCATATATATATATATATATGCAAGTATCACAATATAAGAATTTCGACACAGAAATCAACGACACATTTTTTGTTGTAATAATTTGTTCTGTGATTGGGAGGGGGGAGAGGGGAGTTTCAGATTACAGTCGCCTTTGTATAAGGAGGAGAGGAGACTGGACGCCAGGCTTCAAAGCTCGGATGAAGCTAACATAATATAAACTAAATGCCTATTAAATTTTAAAGGCTTTATAAAAAGCCTGTGTGGACATAGGGCGGCGCGTGCGCTAGTCTTCTGCATATAAATGTATATCTTATTGTGCTATCGCTCCACTTCATAGTGATGGGCCTCACTTTTATTTATTATTAATTGATGTTTAATAGAAATGAAGGAAGTAAGTACATTTTATTTTACCTAAAATATCTACGATGACTTGAACAATACTTTTAGTTTAAAATTCATATTGTTATTTAGTTATATAAATAATTTAAGTGAATTTCTATGTATTTTATTGTTATAATTTTTTAATTTACGTATGCATTTGGAATTTTACAGAGACTTAGTACATTTGTTTTTTCTTGCGGAAATCCCTCGGATACCCCCCCGCCGGCCAGCGGGGCGGTTATGTCGGGTTTTAACCGACTAAAACCGCACGCCGTCTCGGGTCTTCAGACGCCGGGGTGTAAGGTTGCCCATAGAGCATATCCCGCGCACTCCGACTGACCCTGGGCCTTTACCTTAGAGTAGCTCGCTTATGTCTACTTCAAGCTTAGCAAAAAATGCAAGCTTAGGACGCAACATTCTGAACTAAGTAGTTTTGTTACCTACACCTACCTATTTCCCCTCAGGCGTACCTTTTTATCGTGCGGAAATCCCTTGAATCGACTAAAACCGCACTCTTGCACCCCGGCTGACACAGGGCCATATCCGCTTTAGAGATGGTCTCCTTGGGTTTAAGATCCACGGTATACCCGTCTAGCCCGCGGATAAAAAGGGGGGGAGGGGGCGCAGGACGCGCCGCCGCCCCGGTCTGCTTCTGCTAGGGTGACGAGCGGCAACACTTGTCACCCCCAGGCCTGCACTCATGGAAGACAGATTAATAAATTAGGCCAGTTTTAATTAATATATATATAATATATAAGTCAGAAACTGGTGAGAAGCCTTTTGAGCATGTGTGTGTGAGTTATTTAGATTTGCTTTAATTAACTATTTATAAGAGTTAGAAGAAGGGATTATAACAATTTATCTATAAAGCAGCGTTTACTTGTATATTTTTATCTTAGTTATTCTTTTAATTATTTTTTTCATTATATATGGTGATACATTTTTGTTCTATATTTCAAAACGGCAAGCGATTTCGATGCCGACATTTCTGCCAACGTGTACTTTTAGTCAATTATTTTTCGTTTGACCTCCAGACGAGTGACAAAAAAGAATTTTCTACTTACCTGGTTATAGATTACATAACAATATAAATCCCCAGCAACGCACGCTCGTCTAGAAACAAGTGCAATATGTAAGGAAATGGAAACCGTTACGAATGGCGGTCGATATCGAAGTTGATGGCGGAAGTGTGTCGGATGGCGATCGATACTACATCGATATTGTTCGGCGCACGCACATCACTGCCTGGGCGCGGCGGTGTCGCAACGGCACGCGATCTCGTGTGCCAAGTACTTTGATACTCGGAGTAATGTTAGCGCATTAAATCTTATCTACATCACACTACATGCGAATAGAATAAAATTGAAGTGCAGTCCTGTTGTGTACAATAAAGAGATATGTTATATGATTACTTATATAAATAAAAGTGATGAATAGGCACCTTGGTCTATAACCGTTTGCACAACTACAGATGTCACTCGCGTTACCATTTGCAGACGAAGAGGGATAGGGAACAGGAGAACCTAAAAAGTAAAAGTAAAACTAAACTAAAGTAAAAAAATTATGCGTACATTTTAGCATAATATGTTTCATTGTCCATTGTTATTGAATGGCATTTTTAATGTCTCTTGTTTTACACTTTTTATACCCAACCCATCAAAAAAAATTTTTTGAGTTAAGGTAGGTACTCATTATTCTCCGAGGGGGCCATCTCGAAACCGGAGATGGCCCAGGGTCAGTGGGGTGCGAGGGATATGCTCTATGGGCAACCTTACACCGGTTTTAGTCGATTCAAGCCCGACATAACCACCCCCGCTGGCCGGCGGGGGGTATCCGAAGGGATTTCCGCACGAAGAAAAAAAAAGGTAGTCATTATTCTTTTAAAAATTATGTAGAAATAAAAACAAGGAAGAAGTAACACAACAGTCTTAAGTATAAATTGCTCCAACCTAACCGCGAGTCTATACCTGACCTAATCTCCGCAATCCGCATGACGTGTCGCCGCTCGCGATCTTATTTGTAGCCGTGTAGTGCGCCACTGCACTATTGTGTGCCATGGACCTTACAACCACAGACTTTACTACTACAATGTACAGTATAAAGTTTTCTACCCATTGTACTTTAAAAAGCCGCGGTAGCCTAGTGGTATGGGTAATGGACTGCTGAGACGAGGTCTCGGGTTCGATCCCAGGTTTTACCATGGCACACACCAATGACTTTTCGATGCTTTTCGAAGTTATGTGTGTATTTTATCGCAGGCTTGTAAGTGCCCGGTTAATGGCAATAGGCTCGCCACCTATTACATTGGGACCTAAACATAAACTGGCGAAATGTGGGTGCGCTAGCACCTCTGCCTACCCCTTCGGGGATATAGGCGTGAGTTTATGTTATGTTATGTACTGTAAAAGGATGGAATAGTGGGTCACGCGACAGCCGGCTGGCTAAGACCTCTAATCCTCAAGAGGAAAGCCTGTATCACAGTCACGTCCGTCAATCAGCAGGCGTATCAGCTTGCAAGTGAGGATGGCTTGGGCTCCAAAGATCTTGACGGGGCCCCACATACACACATTATAACCACAAGTATATTTTGAAAAAACTACCCCCCTTATATCACAATACGTTGTTTCAAGACACAGATTGCATCCGATAGTGTCAAACCAATAACAATAAACATCAGCTCTGACTCAGTGGCCCGGGAACTGATCCTGAGGTCGAATTACTCCAAGGCGACATAATGACAATAAATGAGCTATAAAATCCTTATTTGTGTGAGTGTCGTTACATTGATTTCCGAAGATAGATTTTGATTAGGTACCTCCACATTTTGAGTAGGTACACGTTGAAATTATTTTCAAACGTGATGAATAATGCGAACGAAACAAGCGGCGATATCCCAGTGGCGTACGTAACGAACTGCTGAGACGAGGTCTCGAGTTCGATCCCCAGTCGCCCCGGGCACACACCTCTGACTTTTCGTAGTTATGTGTGCATTAATAAATGTTAATTATCGCTCGCTTAATAATGTGCCCGGTAGATGGCAATATGCTCGGCCCCTATTACATTGGGACCTTAACTGGCGAATCGTGAGTGTGTAATACACCTCTGCCTACCCCTTCGGTTATACAGGCGTGAAGTTATGTTATGTTGAAGTTATGTTTATGAAAAATATTACAGGTTATAAGCTTACACAGCGTTAGTCCCGGTTATGGGCAAATGTGGATTGGACTCCAGAGTCCACCAAAGAGTGCCCCTGGCCGCCCTGAGTGTGCCTTCTTGTGGATGGAATGGTGGTTGTCATTCACCCGCTCTAGAGTCTTCCTCAATAAGATCGCGTGAATAGTAGACGAAGCCCCAACAAAATTTTACTGTTTCTCAGTGCACCGCAAGGTGATTTATTGGCTTCATTTAATAACACCTCTCGTCATCCTGAGCATGGGTGTGCGTGGATGAGACGGGGTTTATCCTCTACCCGCACCACATCTCCACACAATAACCCGTGGTTTAGCTATACAACCCTGTTTATGCCCGGAGGTACTTAAATTATATGGCAGCTAAGGCCTGTTTCAGTCGTCTTGAAAACAGTGCCCGGTTGAAAGCAATAGGATTAACCTTCTATTGCATAGGATTAAAAAATATGAGTTTTTAAAAATATCTCTACCCAAATCTGCGGAATTTTACAGACATATAACAAAAATGCGAAAATTCCTAATTAAACTGCATTGTGTACAATGCCTATTCCAGATGTTATAAAGTTAGCATACTATGCAGATCAACTATTTATAATAGTTTAAGGATTAGCTACTCTGAATTCTATTTTCGAGCCCTATAAGGCTGGGGATATATTACACAATCCACGAGCGCACGCAGACGAACACTCTCAGCTTAAGTAATGGGTGGGCAGAGAAAAAACGCATACTCTGTAAACTGTAACGGAAACAAGTTGACACATTTTTAGTGTTCCGTGGGACCTATGAGTAAACGTTGGGTCTTTGTGCTGACTGCAAATGCTATAAAGTGAGGTTTTAGATTTCTGAAATATTTTTTATTCTTAATACCAAAATAGGGATGATCGTTAGATTCTTACCAATACTGCATAATGTCTGATTTTTTTTGAAGAAATATGCATTGTAAAATAAGATATTGTCTTACTAAACTGAAACTATGATTTTTAATTATTTTTAGTACCCAAAATGGGTTAAAATAAAAACAATTAAATTAAGTCAAACTTTATAACTTTTTTAGATTCCATATTAAATTGTATTATGCATTTACACATGGAAACGCTATACATAGCGATGTCACTTGCCATGATGACTTGGAAATTCAACTAGTTACCCCAAAAGAAGTAAAAAATATGATTAAAAACTTGGCTGAAAAGAAGTCGCCTGGATACGCCTTATCACTGGCGAACTCCTTCAAAATCTTCCACGTAAAGCTTTAGTAAATATTACAACCCTTATCAATGCTACATTCCAACTAAACCATGCGCCTACCAGGACTTAGAACTATGCTACGAGAATATGTACTGGCTAATTGGCAGACACTCATCATTATCAGTGTACAACAAAGTGCTCGTATACAAACAAATACTTATGCCTGTATATACGGTATTCAAGCTTTGGGGCTGTACAAAACGCACCAATGTTGAAATAATTCAAAGATTTCAAAACAAAGTACTTCGTTTACTATACAAAAGGCTCCCTGGTACATTAGAAATGAGGATGTCCACTGGGACTTAGGAGCGGACTTTGTTGCTGAGGTTATAAAAAAATACGCCGAAGTACATGAACAGAGACTTCTTCAACATATGAATGTCGAGGCTATCCAGCTTCTTGATACCACGAACATAGTAAAGAGACTGAAAAGGACTAAGCCTTTTGAATTACTTTAGTGAAATTAGTGGTACGCAGTGCAGTGAGCGCTACCCTTAAAGAACACAAGAACAAAGTGTCTTTCTATTATAATAGAGACCATTAGAAAAGTGCAGATGGACAAATTCTTTACCTGTAAGTTTTTATTAAATTAAGTTGAATTTAAATTATTTATTAGCCTTAAGGCTACATTGTAATTGTATTGTAAGTGTATGGTGAAACCATTCGGTTACATCATAAGGAAAAATAAAACGATGGATTGCACTCCGGGAGTGCCGGCAGAAGTGAAAACTTGAATATTAACGTTGTGCATTTTTGATATTTTGGAATGGTTAGGGAATAATTTTGCACGAATTGCTTTAATTATCAGTATAAAAGTACTATCATTTATGTGGTAACATACAATATTCATTTATTGCGCTATCGTACACAAACATGACAATTTATATTATATTCAAAATTTAACACTTCAGAACTATTACAATTATTTTACATTAAAGCGCGTCGCACGCTATAACATAAACACACACGAATATTTGTGCAAGCGCCCTGCGCCGCCTAAATGAAACAGCAGGCGCTGGCATACATTTTCGCCGCGCAGTAGAAATAGAGGGGGACACTTCCTCTCCTAGGCCGCGCCAGCGATCTACTCTCCCTCCGTCTTACGAATTTTCGATCAGGTCACGTATCCTGATGCGAGTTTAACCTTTTTTACACATTACAAAAAAGTGCACAACGCCGCTAAAGAAGTTTTCACTTCAAAAAACTATAACAGCATAGGAGAAATAGCAATCAAATGATACTTCAAAATAATATTGCATTTTTACATTGAGTAAGATGGTGACTAAAATTGTTATAAATTCTAGTTGAAATTTACGAGACACAGAGCGAGCGAGTAGTTATGAAATACCATTAACCAGCTAAAAATATCCGAGAATTATACAAAACTTTTGGACAATCGAAGAGTTCGTACTTGCCATATTTTTTGTTTGGCATTCGCTCTAGAAAAAACTCCTCCGCGACTCTACACGCGGGCTAAAGATGTTATCGCATCAATTAGTGCAGTTGACTGTTTAATTGCATTGTAATTAAAGGCTATATTCGCTCGGCTAATCAGCACACTGGCTGTATATGGGTTAGTTACGCGATTTTAGGAATTTGTGCGACTGCTAGCTGAGCTGTAAAATTTATTTACCTATGTACCATAATATCATATTTTATATAACCATGCTTTTCTAGGTTTCCACGTTGGACCATGGTGGATACTACATCCACAATCCCTTTTTTATCTCAATAACTGAATGAAATACAATATGCTGGCTGTATTTTTTTAAGTTGATCTCAAATTCTATTGAATTATACTATAACAACTTTCAGTAAATCATGATACATTTTATTTTATAATGTTCAAAGTTACCCCTCAACCCCGAGCGCAAAAAATAAAACATAAAAACAGCAGATGTACCCGCTACATTACTGTGGTAACCTCAACTGTTTCAAAAAATGAAGATATATTAAGATATATCACACGCTTACATTAGTACCTCGCCTACTTAAGATAAAAAAGCTAACCCTATAAAGAGAGCAACGTATTTTTTCGTACCAGGGGCCCGATTCAGTAACACTACGTTATAAAAACGCGTGATTTCAATTCGATTAGAAAGAAAAACTGTAAAAAATATTTTAGTATTCAGTATAATCTGTCAGAACAAACCCTACCTTCACTTTAGTGAGGTTATTAAACATTTAGAACCACTCATGGTTGATTTCGTTTTCAATTAGATTTTGAGATTATAATTTTTGTTAGTTTTGAAATAGTACGTTTAAAAAACGTAATTTTACTGAATCGAGCCCCAGATGCCCAGATTGTAGAACGTATTCCAGTAAGCGAGTTTTGTAATATTATGTTGATATGATGGGAAGACCGGCCGGTCATCGAGAACGATACATATATGGATTCTAACACTGTCGTACTCCATGTTGAACTTCGGAATGTGCATTCACTTGCTTTTAACTTATAGTGAGTATACACCAGACACCATATGACAATATGGTGTATGCGGTAGATTTTTTTGGCCGAAGCCATCCACATTTGCAAATCAGTACACCTGCTGATTGACGAGAGATGTGGCTTTGGAAACCAAATTATGCAATGGAGGAGTAGGAGAGCTGTCTCAGGGCTCCAGAATGCAAGCTTTGGATATAACCGAGATTGACGCTTGGATGATAATAATAATGAGAATGAATGTGATAGATTTTTTTTTTCAATAAAAACATCAAGTCACATCTGAAGTTGTTTTGTTTGTGGTTGTTTCATAGGCTTCAGTGAATACCGAACGGCTCTTGCCTTCGGGTGAGTGGTATGCTTGTCTGCCACATTAGTGATAAAAAAGCTATCCAAAATGTTTTTGAGGAATTATCTTCTTCAACGGCCTCTGAGACGTAGTGGTAGTGCGTTCGCTACGGCAGTATGTTTATCCGCATTCTAGTTAAGCTAAGCTTACTTTGGGTAATTTTCATTTATTATTTAAGAATATTTATCTATTTAACCAATACATACTGTTTCGATAAAGTTAATGATGGCTACAGTTGTCTACATGTCTATAATTACTATCATCCATCAGCGATCACTGTCATTTTACACTATCGTTTTACGTGTTTAGGTAGGTAGAGCTATGCTTTCCCTAGCTTAAATATTCGAGTTAGCCTGGAAGTATAGCAACATTAAGTAGCTCTTCAGCACTCCTCTTCCCGCCTTACAATTTCGCAGGTAGCAAGCTTTTTTTTCTCTTCTTCTCAGAGTTCCTAGCGTTCCTAGTGAATTATGCAGAAACGGCATAAGACGTTAGGCATAATCAAAGCAAAACAGCAGAGCAAAATCGCTATATATGATTTTGATTTTGATCACTACCGAGCATATACCTGAACCCTATTAGGAATTCTCTTGAATGGAATTTAAGAAAATATGTTCTATGAAACTTAAATGCAAGAGAATGGTTTGACTCAGTAATTCATGACTTACTAAAATGCGACATGCTCAGCTACGAGTATAAACCACTTAAAAATGAATTACTTTGTACAAAATTTGTACAATTTGTCATTATTTATGGTAGTAGACACATTAAATGTTCGGTCAGAAGCGACGTTCTTCAAATACTGACCATATTTTTAGTTTATACGATACCATACATGCTATGTGAAAGATGTCACAACTGTGGTACCGACAATGTGACCTGATACCATAAAAGTTGTATTTAAACTTCGACTATTTATTACAGACCAATACCCTCAGTACAATGCGTGTAATGTCAACTATTAGATAAATATGTTTGTACAAAAGCAGCAAAGGAATGCAAAGATTACTTTATATTAGTTAAAGTTGAGAGGTTATAAGAGGCTTAATTGGTTAAATCGATGCTGAACATGCGTTACTCACTCGAACTTTACGAGTTCTTGTTACGCGTGGTACGCTACAGATACACTGACTGATGGATTATACGTATTTATTTGTTAGTGGAACTTAGGAAAACGATCGTTAAATTGATTATAAAGTACCAATATTTGTCTACTATGTAATTTTGTTCGAATAAATACAAATATTGTAACTACTTTGATTTGAAATTGAATTTATATCTTTAAAGAATGCTGTATAATGAGTACCTAATCTTACCTTGTAACTAGTACTGTGTTCTTAGAAATTTTTTTTTTGATGATTTGGTGTTTGTTTTATACATTTGTTTTTATTTAGTGAACTTCACAAACATTCACCTAGTAAATTTAAAACGTCAACATTACAGCACGGGAGTTGAACCCGCGACCCGCGACCAGTCCCTTTCAAGGGCGAATCCAGGATGTCCAGGTAGAGCAGTTGGTCAGAGTATACCGCCTTAAAAGGAACTGCCCTCTTACTCTTTCTCAGGTGAGGTTGGTCTGTTGCTGATGACCTTGGTGGGGTACCATTAATCTGTAAACATTAAATACTGATTAAATACTACATTAAATACCGACTGATATTGATTATAACTGAGTTTAAATACGCATGCAAAAAGAATTTTCGCACGAAAAAAAAAAGGTACCGTCAACTTCACTGTGGTTAAATTGTTTGGTAAAAAATAGTTTTGAAAGATGAAAGATTTTTTTCTTTTGTTGCTCTATGGCCTACAACCATTGATGAAATGTTATTGTAAAAATATAAAACGTGTCACGATCGCGGAATGTTTTAGATAAAAGCCTAAATTGCTTAATATTACGATCCAATTGGACAAATCGTGGTCACGAGTAGTGATGACAGCTCCGTGTCACTTCTGTTAAGTGCAATTTGGCAACTACCCTCCACTTTTGTCATAGTTTTTAACCCGATTTAGGTTACCAATATTTCGACTCATAACGTTAACAAGATTTTGACGATGGTTTTGGTTGCAATGTTGAACGCCGCCTTTTGCAACATGTTGGCAGTAACAAAATTACAGTACATAGTTTTTATAGTCAACTAAGTAATTAAGACTATAAATTTAATAGCTATTCTATTAAAGAAAATGACTTTGCTGGCACGCACAGGTTTGTTTAAAACCATATGAAAATAAAATGCTAAAGTCGTTTAATGTACAAGAAAAATCTTGTATTTATGGATCATAGCCCATACAACAACAACAAGTGTCATAAATTAACCATCTATAGACAACCGCATTGCATTGATTTTAATGCAATATGAATTAATGGCTAAGACTGATCGCATTATTACGATTAAAAAATCGACATAAGTACATAAGTACGTACTACATACGAGTACCTACTATATAAAAATTACAACTATATCTATTAGTATTATGATATTTGAAAGCTATTTTTAATAACAGGGGCCCTTGAAAATGAAGAATCGTGACGAAGATCACAGAATTATTTCCGTCCTTCATGGGCGCGGGCCTGGGTGTGAGCGTTTGGGCCAGCTGTCACCCTAGCAGAAGCAGGCCCAGCTGGCGGAGCGTCGTGTTTCCGCGCGTGCCTATAAATTTATTGGGAGGATTTGAACTTTCTTCACATTTCTTAGTTATAATGAATTTGCCATTATTTTCAAGGCTCATGTTCTAAACACAGGTAGAAGTGAGTACTGAGTGATATTCTTTTGTATGTACACGTGTTCTAAGTTTCTTGATGGTCCGGAGTGTAGCCGGCCTACTAAGAAACGATGTGTCAAATTGAAATATGTATATAAACCACACCAGCAGCTTATATCCAGTCTCAGGTGTTTATGAACAGTTTTTTGCCATACGAGGTAACTTACGATCATAGGCGTGAATCATTTGTACGTAATGCTTACAATATGCTTATCTCTCTAATGACTTCATTTTGTTTGCCTTAGAAATCTTTGTTAGCTACATATAATTTTATTTAAATCAAAACATTTTTTAGATTACTACTGCATGTTTTACTTTTAAGGAATAATTCCAAGTATCATAAATGGTGTCTTTTATGATCAATGTATCAATTAATATTGTAAGACAAAACTAGTACATATTCACTTAGTTGGCCACATCAGCGTAAACAATATCAGTGATATTGCGGTACCGGTACCTGGTATTTTTTTTTTTATATTTAGGACACGTCAATTTGACTTGACCTCGCCTGATGGTAAGCTGAAGGTAAAGTCTCAGGAAAGAGGCTCACCATTACATACACGTACCATGTTAACAATGGTGGCACTCATCTTGACGGCCTTATCAGAAGAGGATTGTCGTCGCAGCACCGCGTGACACCCACCGGTCCCACTAGTGCTGCGACCACAATCCCCCTTCCCGGCTATGCACTTGCTGACCTCTGAACGCAATCAAACCGAAATTGGATTACTATGGAGGGTTTTTCGCAATCGTGCACGGTGGTACCCACCCGGCCGAATTTTTGACAAATTTGTGTCATCAAATTTCTACCACCAGTAAATATAGTTTCCCAGAGGGATAAAGGTAAATTAACGTTCAGTCTGATATTCGTTGATAAATTTGAATGACAAGTGTTTATTACATGTTGCCATTGAGGCGAAGCGTCTCCGACTTAAATAACTAAGCAGAGTACTCACCGGCTGTCACCAAGTCCTGGTCACAATTCCTGTAAATCCTATGTAAACGACACCAGTTGTGCAGAATATCAGCAGGAAGCAATAACAGAAGAAATAGAAAAGAGATGCTGGCTCCGGAGCGTGCACCATACGGACATTTACCACCAGAGCACTTCAATATGTGCAACCCTAGTACACCGAAACGCAATATTCGCATACTTATTTTCACGCAACTCATAGGAAACTATTCTCGGGATTAAAAGTAGGTACGCTATGTGCTATTCCAGATATTGCCAAATTTCATTCAGTTCCATTCAGCCATTCTGGCGTGCTTCCAAACTTTCACATTTATAATAGTAATAAATAGTACTCTTAAAATGCTATAAGATGGCATTTATGCTGAATTTATAATCTCATATACAACTCATGTATTATTTATTTATAATACGAAATTGATTTTGATTAAAAATGATTAAAAATCAGAGACTTCACATAATGGCTCATTTCGATAGCAATCGTTTATTTAACAGATAATAAGAACTGTAATTGCCATCAGTTTATTTTCCAACACATAAGTATCAAATTGTAAGCCTTGTATATATATACAACACATACACGAGATATGCAACGTATACATTATATATACAACGAGTTTGACTTGTTTTATAAAATATTCCAATGGGATATTGATGTGGATCACGTACACTTGGCCTTTTTGGGAATAAGCATATACGCTTAAATGTTAATTATAAATTCTAAAAATAAACCTAGTACTATCACGTACATATTTAGTCCAAAAGAAGTAGACATGGTAGAATATCAAGATACAATTTTTGGAAGCCGTAAATTAACAAGCTGTTTCAAAGAGGCTCGATCTGGGCAGTACCAGCCATCATAATATTGACGTCATAGTACGAGTAGCATCACATTGTATCTATTCGTAAGATTGGTGAGATTATTAAAGGCCTTTTTGTCTTTCTATTCTTTTTACTAGTGCCCATCTCTTTTTCCTTCCCTTTATTCTCTGTAAATACCAAGGCGATTGCAATATCTGATGTGTTACTCAATCATTGCCACCTGCAGAGAAAAAACGGAGATTAATTGGCGAATAGTTAATGAAATGAAATCTCCAGTACCCTTGTTAACCATACAACAAGTAGATAGTATACCATGTTTGTGGACAATAAATAATTTATTTATCTATCTCAACTACTACTCATAGAGACGGTACAATTGAGCCGGCTTATTCCTAGTGCGAAAGTTATAGCTTAATGAATCACTAAAACAAGAGTGTCATCAATTTGAACAAATGACACCAGTTTGTCCGACCAAGTCCAAGATATTTTTTAATATATCTTATAATATCGGCCAACAGCGGCCTATGAGGTTTTATTAAAGTTATATAAACGTTCATGTATTGTAGGGCTTTTAACGCTCAACGTTTAACCTCAATGTATCAGAGATATATAAAGAAAGTATAATTGGCAAAAGCCTCCCATTGAAATCGAAAGCACTAAGTAACAGTGGACGCAATGGAACAAAATAATAAATAGTGTTTTATTTAACTAAGTGGTCTATTCAATTGAAACATTGCGAAAACGAGCGTTGTTGCGATACAAATTGTGTCTGACTTACGAGAACATAAGAAGGGGAAATTCAAAGGAACTTGTGTGCCTCTCTATAAAGGCTGTCTTTGTACATTGTACGAAGATTGTATAAGCAGTTGTCCCTGTGATAATAACTATGCTTTTTTCAACATCGTACACAGCACCGACCAGGAAAGTATCACCCTCACAGTTTATTCCTCCCTGTCACCTCTGTGAGTAACAACACATGAAAAGTCATTGTGGTGTATACTTTCTATCTGGTAGTAATCGGTTACCGCAGCCTATGAGATTTATTATTTGCATGTTGCTTGGCGAAAGTAGGAAGAGAATCTGCAAAAAATAAGAAATGGAAAAAGGCCTCCGGTAGTCTCACCAAACATATTTCATCAGTCAACCTAGCTTCGCCGTGCTGGGCATTGCGCTATTGCTAATAAGACCACTGGTCTTGCCGTCGAAAAGGGTCAACTGAATTCTTTAGAGAAGGTGTTGTTAGTGTCAGTGATAGATTTGGTGTAGGGACTGTGTTTGTGTGTGGCCCCCCGCCGGCCAACGAGGGTGGTTATGTGGGATTCGAACCGACTAAAACCGCACTGTGTCTTGGGTCTTCGCCCTAATGATAGCTTGCTATAATACGCGCACCGTATATTCGTTTGCCACTTTAGCAGTATTTAATATATGTTAAAACACACCATGTAAATACAGCCTTATTATGGACGTCGCTGACTTTAAGACCAGTTCTGTTACAAAAGCTCATGGATCTCAACGGTTTTGTTACACAAATCTGCATACATACATACATAAACATGTCTATAGTACATGTAAGTACCCTAATGAGGCCGTTTGACATCCTGGTTGAGCTTTCGTAGTTGATAGTCTGTAATTGAATATGCTTTGGACGAGGAAGAGGAAACTTAGAAACGATGTTTGAATTTCCCTTAGGTCTTTTTACTCCAGGGCACACAATGCTCAGTAAAAGCACAGTACGAGTCTAAAAATTCTCAATTGACGACAATAGGTGAAGTGACGACAATTGAAGGTGAGCCTTCAAATGCGTGGCATCACACACTTATGATATATGAATATATTATAAAGAGGAAAGATTTGCATTGATCGATAAACTCCGGAACACACCACCGATTCAATAATTCTTTCACCATTAGAATACTACATTACCCCTGAGTAACATGGGCTACTCTTTATTCCGATATTCCCATGGGATCAGGACTAAAGCGGGTGCAACTCCGTGGCGATGCCAGTATGACATACAACGATAAGTTTTTAACCACGCCCTTAAAAATAATTTTGTCCAATGTTTACCAATGCAAGGCTTTAAGAACAGAGACCCAAGGAGTCTAATAGTGTGGCCCAAAAAAACTTAATGGAATGCGTGAAAAAGAAGCACGGAAAGTAGTAACTGAGGCGATGCCGTCTAACAAGAATATATAGAAGAAATTGGGGCAAGGGGAAGCAGATGATGATATAATTTATTGTGAGAATACAAATTTACAAATGTATTTTGGCATTACTTGATCCAGATTACCATCATCGACTTTAAAATGAAAAGCAGCCATAGTCATGAAGTATAAATCACGTGTCAATCAATCAATCAATCAGTATTTGAATTTCAAATTGATAAGTATATTCAAATAGGGATAAACTAAACATGTCGCACGCGGTCGATTATCCCCTTGCTTGCGTGTAGGATCCTCATGTGCCTCATATATATCGCTAATTAACTCCATATTAGTCAATTACATAGTCTATAATTCTTTAATTGTTGGGTAGTTCAGAGATTTCTCAATTTAAAGAAAGTACAGTATTTAATTTGTATCCAAAATTATTCTTTTTGTTCTATATCAAATACAGAGTAACAGAAATAAAGATGATGGATTGGTCATTTGAGAAAATCACAAAAATTTGAGATAACCTTGGATTCCATCAGGAGCATCGCGGAGATAATGATGATGACGGTAAAAGCAGACGTGTGTATTAACTGTCCTACGCTCCCCATAGCTGAGGACACTGAGAGATTACGCTACGAAGGATCTAACCCTTCTCATGATTCATCATCATCATCTTAGCGTTGCTCCCGATTGAATCCGTGGCTTCCACCTCGGAGCCCTAAGTCCGCTTACTCCTTCTCCTCCTTTTTTGTTTGGCTTATACGGGTTTTATGGGAGCAACTGCCGTCTGATCTCCCAACGTCGGGAGGAAAGCCTGCGCCGGAGCCTTATCCGTCGATCAACAGGTGTACTGGTTTGCAGATGAGGTTGGCAGGCCTCGTTAGTCTTGGTGGGGCCCCCTACACCCTCGTTCACAGTACTCGCTATTACATTATAAGTATACTGCTGTACTACTACTTTTAAGGCTTTTGACTTCTACTACTACTATTTTACTACTATTTTTTATTGGTATCTTTAAGTGTGTATAATCAACCAAGATTTGACAACTTTAATTTGTTAAATAACTTTTATCGTTGATTGTATGTGTCATGTAAACAGTTACAGTACGAATTAATGACATGAACGCGTTAAATCAAAAAGTAATCTACCTAGAATCTAGTCTAATTCCGGTGGTTATCTTAATAAAATTCAAGGTACATGTTGGTAACCGCAATTAGATAAAACCTTAAAAGATAAACCTTTGGCCACAGAATATTTAAAAGTAATTGCTTATTTACACCCGAGTAATCAATAAATGAATATTCGAGGACATACTACAGCGCTATCTACACTAACTAAGCATAGCTTATAATATGGGTTCTAGAATGCGGATAGGCATACTCAGATCAGATATGATCTGAACATGTACCTATGTACATATTATATAGTACATAGGAAAACCAGATCAATGCAAATGAATATATTCATGCATCATACAAGTATTTACACATAACATAACATAACTTCACGCCTGTATCCCCGAAGGGGTAGGCAGAGGTGTATTACACACCTACGATTCGCCAGTTATGTTTTGGAGTCAGAGGTGTGTGCCCGGGGCGACTGGGGATCGAACTCGAGACCTCATCTCGGCAGTCCATTACGTACGCCACTGGGCTATCGCCCACATAACACTACAACAATACAAGTATTTACATTGACCTCCCCCTCGACCTCCGACGGAGTAGGTAGTCTTTGTATTGGGCTCCGTCAGAACCTTAAGGGTCAAAGCCAACTTCACCTACAAGTCGGTTCACCGGTGGAGGAACGGGATGTGATGTTCCTCCAACACAAAGGGAGGCAAGTCCTCCGACCAGACAAGATGTTGCCGTTGGGATGTTGTATATATGTTATACCCTTTCGCCATTACCACTTTCGCGATTCAGAATCGGTAGTGACGTAGTAGTATCGAAGTAGTTCAACTTGTTGTCGCTAAATGGCGCTAGGTAGATTTTCATATCCTGCGCAGTATGCCAATACTGCGCTCTATTAACATATCTCCAACAGTGATTCATTGGTTTCATAGTTACCTGTTTGGGCGCCGGCAGCGTGTACGTGTTGAAGATTCCTTTTCCACCTGGCGTAATACATCTGTCGGTGTGCCACAGGGTGGCGTGCTATCTCCTTTGCTTTTCACAATTTTTATAAATTCCATCTCTAAGTCATTACATTGTTCCTACCACCTACCACCAAATATATACACAGGCTCCTTTACAGGAATTGTCGACAGTCTTTAATGCTATTAATACCGATTTGACGAGGATATGCACTTGGAGCAAGCGGTATGGGCTGGAAGTGAACCCCTCTAAGACTCAGATAATAGTTATCGGTAGCTCCAGAATGTTGCCTCAAGTTAATTGGTCACAGTTACCAGATATCGTTTTTAATGGTATTCCACTGGAAATATGCCAAAGTGTGAAGAACTTAGGGATATTCATAGACAGCACACTATCGTGGGGTCCTCAAATCCGTGAAGTTAGTCGCAAATTATTTGCATCAGCGGGGTCTATTCGCAGACTGCGTAACTATCTACCAACGACTACTAAAATTGCACTCGCAGAATCTCTCCTTCTTCCTCTTCTTGACTATGCCAATGTCAGCTATCTCGACGTCACCGAGGAGCAACTCGATAAGCTTGAGCGCCTTCAAAACTTTTGCATTAGATTTATATTTGGTCTACGCAAATATGATCACGTATCAGAGTTTCGCATATTGCTCAAGTGGCTCCCAATTCGACTTCGACGGAATGCTCATATTCTTGCCCTACTTTATAGTATTCTCTTTAAGCCCAATTCTCCCTGTTATTTAAAAGAACGTTACGTGTTCCTCAATGACACACATTTAAAAACCCTTGAGGTCGTCAGAATCATTGGTATTGGCAGTACCTAGGCATTCTACGATTTTTTATGATAAATCGTTCACTGTACAGGCGGTACGGTTATGGAATGCACTGCCATTATCGATTAGACGGGCACAATCACTGGCCATCTTCAAAACGATGGTGAAAGAGCACTACCTGGGCCTATAGTCTCCCCGATTCCGTTTTTTGCATTATGTGCTGTCTAACATTCGTACGAGGTACAAAAATAATTTATGTGTAGGTTTAGTATATATATTTAGTATATATATAAATTTTGTATGTATATATGAATAATTTATATTACCTACAATTATGTTCGATTATATATGCCTGTTTATGTATCATTGTATGCTTATTTTTAGGTATATGTACCTAGTAAATTGCAATCATATGTGTTTGTAATCTAGTAGTTACATTATATGACTACGTTACTCCTCTATCTTTTCCTATTACACCAATAACTACCCAATATATGAATTAGCTCATTTAGAATTCATGTCCATCCAAAGGTTGCCTGTAAGATATTGCTTTTAGCGATAAGGCCGCCATTTGTACATGTATTGTTTAAGTTTCCATATATGTATACTCTGATTGGTGTACAATAAAGTTTATATCTATCTATCTATCTATCTATCTATCTAGGTGTATGTGGTATCGCCACACCACTCCCCTCCAAGACCGGAGGTTGATTGCGATGAGTCAGTTGTTTCAGCTCTGGATGCCGCTAGTGCCATTGATTCAACAGTCTTCCTCACTAGTCCCAGTGAGTCGGGACTACCACTGGTCCCGGAGATGCGGAGCTGAGTGCGGTGTTGCGGGCCTGCGGTAAAATATCCTCAGTGAGTCAGGGCAATTCCTCAGTAGGTCGAGGTGAATCCCCGGTAAGGCGGTTGCGTGGATGGGAAAGAGAATTGGCGCTCAGATGAAGAAAAAATAAAAATAAATAAATCTCGTAGAACGTCATAATAGACATATTCAGCTATCTTGCTTCAATAGGCTTTCCTAACCTGCTATAATTTGTAGTAGTGATAAAATATAATCACCCAAGCACATAATGAGTTCAAATGACGATATTTGAGTCTGCATTAACTGTGATAACTCAAGTTAAACATCCTTAGTTTAGTAGTTATTAGAAAAGCACTACTGTTTTTATAATAACCCTATTTTATTGATATATAGGTAAGATTATCCGATTGTTGCTAAAAAGGAGAATATGTTTTCACTGACGTGTTTGACCAAGAGAATGTTAGGGTAAGTGCAGACTAATCTGAAAGTCTTAAGATAGACTGGTCTCCGTGCAGATCTTGTAAGTAGGTATTTGACACTTTGTTTATGAAACAGTTTTGTTCGAAGTGTGCGCACTTTATATGTTTCTGTAGAGCTTAAGACGATATTGTCTTGAGACGATGTTGTTTCTAATGAGCGCTCAGCTTTACAGTCGTATTCATGTTAAGCGCACGTATTTCGATTCTCTTGTTTACACTATTATTTCAATTTAAAGCTTGTTCAGTTAACTCACACGTCCCATAAATGCTTTTTTTGGAGAATTTTTAAAGTGAAAACTTCTTTAGGCGCGTTGAGCACGTTTTGGTCATCGTCACCGTCATCGTCGTCATCAACACACCGACACCCGAATTATCCCGAGTCTGTGTTACGTCACAATGTTAATTACTTACACAGTAGTATAAATCGTTTAGTAGAAGCGGTTAGGTATCTAAATTTAAAATTATAAATTATTTGTATCCGTGCAAAGGAAATATTAAAAAAAAATACATGCGTTATGTAAAATGAACGTGAATCGTCCATTTTACATAACGCCATTTTTCTTTTTTTTTTAATATTTTTAATTATTTTAGAACAAAAATATATTTTTTAGGAATTTTTGTCTGTCTGTTTATTTGCGATATACACAAAAACTGCTGAACGAATTTTGATTTTTTTTATTAGAAATTTTATTGGTCAGATTTAAAATCTACTATGTCTGATTGGTTAAGTAGAACCGGAGATATGACCAAAAAATCATTCATAGTCCGCGCGAGCGGAGCCGCGTGCACCAGCTAGTCATAAATATATTCACATTGGGTATATTATCAGAATTGACCTGAATCCTTTATCAAACATTATTAAAGCAAATTAGCTATTTTAAACAATGTTTTTCCACTCAAATTTGTATGTTATTAATCAACTCACGGGTAGAAGCCGATGATACTATACTACCGTGAAAGTCCTTGAAAAGTCCTCCGTGAAGATAAAGCGATTCGTTTGTGATGTCATAATTTTATGACATCACAAACCAATCGCTTTTTTTTGTAATTTTATCGAATTTTGATTGTTTATAGTGAATTAAAATAATTATTTTTAACCATTTTTTGCATCAACTATCAATATTCAAAAGTATTGTAGCCTAACAACTGTCATTATCGCTGAACGATAAGATACTGGCTTATACAATTCCATCACAAAACTATTATACCATCACAATACTGAATTAAAAATTAATCACGAAAAATATTTTTAATCGATTGACGTTCAACTGATTGATTGTGGACGATTACACGTATGTTTGATTAATTGCAGTTTTACTAATTTACTTCGAAGTGGTGCTTGTTACTCAAACAAGCTAGAACAGCTAAACAAATTTCATTCACATCCGAATGAAAATTGACACTGAGGTAGATTATATTCTGGGGTGTGTGTTGGGTAACCTCCTCGAGTGTCGCTCCGATTCCGATCCCGCTGCAGACCGGGGGGAACGGAATCGGAGCGGCCGGTACACCCTGGGCGGCGGTCAATGGCTTCCCCTTCACCCCTTCATAGGGTTGGCATTGATCGTCGGCCAATACCCAACGTGGCGGGAACACATCGCTCTCCGTACTCCTCTGCTTTCAGAGGAGACAGGATGAGCGATGCTGTTAGTGGTGAGATGGCCCAGGGTCAGCCGGGGTGCGAGGGATATGCTCTATGGGTAACCTTACACCCCGGCGTCTGAAGACCCGAGACGGCGTGCGGTTTTAGTCGGTGCAAGCCCGACATAACCGCCCCCGCTGGCCGGCGGGGGGGTATCCGAAGGGATTTCCGCACGATAAAAAAAAAAAAAAAAAAAAAAGGTAGATTATATTCTAAAATATCACGAACATACATTATCCCAGGAAATAGGTTCTAGGAGGTCGCGGGCAGGAAGGCTCGGAACAAATATAATTGTCTAATAAACTCTAGCAGAAGTGTACAAATTACACAAAACAACGATGTATAAATTCGGAGCAAAGTGGTACGTATGAGAGGTCTTTCAATGAATTATAAACTTCTTGCAATACAACAAATGACAAGTGTATCTGTTCATTTATTTAATTTATTTACAAGACCCTCCTACCATATACGGCTATAGTGAAGCTACTCTCCAGCCTTTTATAGTAGAATTAATTCATCAATGTATATGAAGCTGCATTTAATTTGTATATCATGTTCTGTATTAGTGTCCGCATTCCTTTACATATACGCTATCATTTTGAGTAGTTGAACGACCTGACTATAGATAGTAACTCGGTTTAATCTGAGTATCCTTATTCTTTTGTTTAGGTTCTGCCTCCCAGTCGTAAGTAAAAATCACCAGGGAGGGAGGGGGAAAAAGGGGAGGAGAGTTAAAGGGAAGGAGGCATGGACAATAACGATTCAAAAAAATATACACCTAATTGTTAAAGTTTTCACTTCCGTCGGCACTCCCGGAGTGCCACTGTTTTTTTTGGATTTAGGTATTTCGACTTCGATAGTCAATCCAATGCATCAGTTACTTATCTTCTTGAGTGAAATACACAAGTTGTTGGGTGATTCGCAGATACACATGGCGACGTGAAATTAGGACCTCAAGATAAAATGACTACTAAAGCCATTATAGAATTATTTATAATGGAAAAACTCACAATGGCCATAATTGATCTTAGAACGTTATAATTCACCATCGTGCTTGCGTCTGCGTATCACGCTTAAAGTCTAACGAGGCTGTCTTGCCATCAATACCTGAGGAAATCATAAATTGGCTGTCACAGATACGGGCCCTAAACGCGTACTCAGCGGATTCTGTGCCCTACCGAGAACCGTATAACCGTCCGCCAGCTGCGCGGTATCGCGTCTGTCGAACGGCAATATTTCACCGGTCGCCTTGTTATCACCTGTCAAATCGTACAAGTGTTCCGCCCAGCTTGGTCCTATTTAAATATCAACTGTTTTAGACGCAAATACTTGTTCTTTGTCATGCCATTATATAGGGTGTAAAATACTAATTGTCAAATCGAGTAATTTTATTGAATGCATTTAGCATTGTTGTATAATTTTTTACGACTTTTAATCTGAATAAAACGGTAATGGGGCATTAAGATAAGTCTATTAGAAATACAGTAGGTACTTTTATCTTAATTGCTATCTTGTACTTGGTAAGTTATGTATTGTAAAGTAAATGTAAAGTATTTTATGATACCCAAATATACGGTATCGCATCGGATTTGTTATCAAGAGGTTATATGGGTCAACAAAAACCAGGTTTTAATACAAAGGTGCTATGGTTAAAGAGAATATAATGATTAATGTAAGACTTTGAAACTTTTTTGACTATCATGATTAAGTAATTGTAATTAATGGTACATAAACGGTCACCATAGGAAAAGTAAGAGTGAACATTTGCAATGATTACACATTAAAACTTTATAAAATTACCACATTCATTAAAATCGGTTGAAACTTTTGAAGCTCTTATGTGTATATTTAATTTAGGCCAGTAACAAATTATATTATTATAGTATGTACAGCATTTGTTTATCCATATCACTGCATTTCACGCTGCACGAAGTCGCTTAATGATGCCTCTACATAAGGTAAACACAGAAGCCGCTGGCACGTCAGCTAGTTTTGTAATAAGGTGATGACTTGTGACCTCTAAAGATCATTCTAAAAATGGATACGATTCTATGGTAATCAGTGTCACCAGTTTAGTTTGTAAACATAATGGTAAATATTTTAAAACAATAACTCGTTGTCAGTTTTCTCTCTAAGAAACAAGTTTCATAACGAGATGACTTCGCTTTACATATATTTACATCAATTTTGATGCTTAAGATATACTGTCGGATGCATCGACGCGTGTCATCGTAAGAGCTTTCAAAATACCGTGCGTACAACGACTTAGCCATAAGAAATATTTATAATGCTTTGTATGCAAAACAGTCTAATGCATTTTACTATATATGAAATACTGTAACTTAAATAGACACGTTGTAATACACGATTTTCGACCTTACAGTTATACGGTGTCAAAGTGCTTTTATTGTTTGACACTGCCATTCGAAGGCGAATATCGAATGCGAATACCGTAACGTGGGTGAGCCCGACAATCTCACTTGGATTTGAATAAAATCTGCATATGGCCCTTGTATTTTTTGATTGATAATATTATATTGTGATGTAAGGTGATTCTGTGATGTGTTTTCGGTGTGAAAGGTGACTATATGTAGATTAGTATCACGCGTATCTAGTTTAATTCGTCACGGATTAACACGTATGTCAAGGACCCAGTTTCACGTCTTCAGACTTTTCAAATATAACTTTGTTCTGTATATTTTTATTGTATGTATAGATCATATTTTGTTTGGAATTTTTATTGAGTCACGAGTGCAAATCATAGCGTTTGACTAAAAAGGAAACGGTGACAATAATCATTGCACAGGTATCATGATATATCTACGAAGGTGTCAACATTTTAAATGATAAATCATTTAATACACTTAATAAGTAGCATGAATAGATTTATATAGTAGGATGTAATAAAGTAAATGGTGAGAAATAGTTGACATATTGCATCAACAACTGGAAATTTGTAACGCGTATATATTTTTGATATTTATATTAAGAAATATAAATATCAAAAATATATACGCGTTACGAATTTCCAGTTGTAAGTACTAGCTGATGCCCACGGCATCTTCTTCGGGTCTTATCTCAGGTTCTACTTAACCAATTGCAATCAAACATAGACAGATATTAAGTCTGACCAAGACCTTTCTATTAATAAAAAAGCAACAAAATCCGTTCTATGGTTTTTGCGTCCATCGTGAACAAACAGATAAACTGCAAAACCGACAAGAATTAAATCAAAAAATGTTGTTTTCAGAATCCTTCATTTACCATAACCCAAGTTTTTTTTTCATTTCTCCAATGCACAGACACAACTAATTTACAATTATATATATATATATATATATATAGGCACTGGGTTATCTATCTACAGATAACCCAGTGTCATACGTAGCGCAGGGGCCCAAAACGTCTTGATCATGAGCACACATATTTTTAACCGACGAAAAAACGGAGAAGATTCTCAAGTCGACGCGTATATTTTTTTATGTATAACCACGTATAACTTTTTACAGAGTAGTCCGATTTTTTGTATTAGGTAATACTTAGATAGCAACCATGAAACAACCAAGCACTTGATCTAATAATGATTATCCCACTCTTTCAATTCTTCTCAATAATAGGAACATAACGCTAAGCTAGTTGTGAGTTTTCCTTCTGATTATTTTCCTAGACTGTTCATCAAAGTCAAAGCAGACAGCCAAGCAAGTACCATTAAGTTTGTGACTGTAATGAAAATTTGAATGAATATTTAGGTAGGCAGGTAGGGTTACAGTATGGAAGTAAGGTTAACCTGGGCCCACCAAGATCTTCTGGGCCCAGGCCAACCTTTCCTGCAAGCCTTCCGATTGACATTCGAGGTTCTTATGTAGACATTGCTTTCGGGGTTGGGAGGTCAAATGGCAGTCGCTCCCATAAAAATCAAAACAAACCAATGTAAAGAAGAGAACTTACTAAATGAAGTATTATCGGTTAAAGTTTCCATAGATAGATTTTAGTTCACCAAACTTGTCCTTTACGATAAACATCAATGGGAGTTTCTATTCAGTTCTACATAATAAATTCCGATAGCTACAATAAATTGTATAGCACAAAAGTCTAGTTAAGCATCTCAGGAGGCTAGTGCACGCAAAATGCGTCCGCTTAAAGACAGAGGGCATTCTTGTTGGCGAATAAGGTTCTTCCTAGTTATTTGCTGGTCCTATTGAGATGTTCCTTGTGCAGCCAGCTGACAAGCGTATGCTCTGCGGCACACCGCGGCCAGCTATTTCAATAGAATGTTAGTGATGTTCTCTGAGACCAGTTACAGACATCGAATAAGGCCGGCTGCACATTCAAATAGCATTTGCGTGCACCTCTGGTTGCGCATGGTCTCGAGTTTCTCACTGAAATTTCCAAATGCAATTTGCAAAATTATGTATTGATATAAAATCAGTGTTACAATTTACGATCAGAGTTTAAGTTCTGATCGTAAATAGGTGGAAAGTGGATAAATTGAAAACGATTGATGAAATATATTTATGTTCATTGCTAGTGAACAAACGTAAACAGGTTTTATCAATTCACCACATCACGCGAATAAAGCCGCTAAGTGCAGTTACATTTAAATAATAAAATTATTTTTAAAATATTATTCACGACTTGAAAATATGCCTAATTTTCTAAGATATTAATCCACACAGTAGTATCTAGGCCCACAATAAGTATAGCTTAACTACCTTGTATTATGGGTTCTAGAATGCGGATTAACATACTTAGGTATATTTTGTTTTGTAAATGTATACACATTAAAAATAGAAACACCCAGACCAATGCAAATAGACACATTGATGCATATAAATAATAGCAATGAGTGGGAATCAACCCCATGATCTCCGATGTAGCCGTCGAGGGCTCTGCCACCGCGCCACATTTAACTTGGAAACAGTAACCTAGGGTAGACATACTGAATACGAAAGGCGGAGGTTCGGGTGCTATAGCGCATGTTGAGATGCTCAGCAGTAGACCGCAATAATCTAATTGATTGATATCCATCAGCAAAACAAACAAAAATCAAACAAAAATCTTTAGAAAAAAAGTAAGCATACAAAATGCTTAAAAATTTAATTGAAAACAAACATAATTACTGTAAATTTTTACTATGGAGGGGCTCGTGGCTAAGTGGTAACCGAGTCTTGGTCTTACGATGAGCGACCATTCTTAACATATTGAGATCCTTGTCTCGGAGAGCACGTTCACTTCGATATCGTCAGTGAATTGTAGAATTCCGTAGTTAGACTGAAAACCGACCCTAACTGAATTAGGAACAGGCTCGGGGGATGAACTTTAAACGCGCGATACAGGATCAGAAGTTTCTGAATAATTAAGCTTGGTTATTTAATTTTATTAAATTTTGTTTTTACTGCGTTCTATGTATGGCTGTCTATGCTATAGCTCAAATAAAAATGACAATAAATAAATAATATAGTATTATGTTAATATAATTATCACAAATCCATACCTCTATAATAGATAGATATATATATATATATAGTATTAATGTATCTACAATACATATATGGTATTATACTCTCACACATACATCCTTACCATACACTCACACATATTCACAATGGACATAGTTACATACATTTCGATATCCACACGCCGCAAACATCTGGGTTCCAGTTGAAAACCAGCGCCAAGGTTCATTCTGAACCTGGCATATGCTGAACTGGACACCCATTTGATGAAACCTTTAGGCATACAATAATATATATTAAATGAATATGTACTAGTAAATAAGTAATTAATGTGACCTACTTGCACCAAATAAAGTTTCTTTCTTTCATTCTTTCTGTCGCTAGATGGCGCTGGGTACATTTGTCATCGCCACATTTTCATACATATATATATATATTTATACGATAATATATATTCTCTTCACGTTGACCGACGTATATCGACCAATATAATCCATTCTAAAATGTAATGGGATAACCTTCGCATCTATTGATATCTTTATATGATATACCGATTTATATTCACAATATAATAATTTCTAGCTTTACTGTCAAAAAGGCTTTTTAACAAGGCTACATAACGCTTTGAATAGATCGTGAGCACATGTACTACATATATATTTTAATTCAAAACAATAAAAGCATAAGCTCAGAACGTTTCGTATGTATGTGGTATTATAAATGTCCCGTTATGTCCAGGGCGGGAATGCGACACATGTCTTAGCAGAAATGTACAGGCCATTTAAATAATAATTGCTTGCATAAAGGTTATCAATCTCTGAAAGGCCAAAGGGACTGCTGGGTTCATCATGTTATGTAGAATATCTTATGTTTATTTGAGACAGTGAAGTAATTTGTGGCATTGTGAGAAATAATATCATAAACAATGTTTTACGACTTGCAAACTATAAGTTGATCCACCTTTCTTTATACTATTGAGGCAGAAAACAAGCCCACGATCTACTTTATGAAAACTGTTGTTGCAGCCAAGAAAGGTTGCAACACCAGACAGTGCGGGCCTCCTGATGGTAAGCAGTTACTGTCTTCATCATCATCATTATCACAGCCTGCGGCGCTAATTCTGCCTTAGATACAACCGAGAATAATCCTGGTTGTATCTAAACTTGTACTCTAGAGCCGAGGTCCGCTACCTAAGATGAGCCAAGTTCAAGAGAAAGTGTCACCTACACTTTCTCTTGACTTGACTTATCTTGGGATTTGTGGAGGCGACTGCGGACTGAACTCCCACGGCAACCGTCAGGTTGCGGGGGTAACAAATGTCGGGCTTTGTCACTTCCGATGGGCCGCCGTAGGAGGGGGTCGTACGTCGTAAGGGATGACATGCGTGCCAGTGGTCTCACTACCATGGATGTCCAAGATCGTGCGAAGTTGAGAAGATAAAGTAGGAAGGCGGACCCTGGGCTCTGAGGTGTAGCCTCGGATGCAATTGGAACACAACGCTAAGATGATGATGATGACTGCCGTCTGATCTCCAAACTCCGAGAGGATAACCTGCGCAAGTGTCTCGTCCGTCAGTAGGTGTACAGGTTAGCAGGTGAGGATGATTTGGGCCCCGAAGATCTTGGTGGGGCGCCCATACTACTTTTACTGTAGATATGCCATAAAAAATCATTCTGTAATATGTGAGTCTGTCGGAGGAGTAAGAGAAGTTTCTAAAAATGCAATAGGTACTTGCAATAGGCCATCATGGAGGATTGGCTAGAGAGGCGATACGGAAGCCTCTCGTACCGACTGACGCAGGTGATCTCCGGGAAGGGGTGCTTCGGGGACCACCTGCATCGGATCAGGAAGGAGCCAACGCCTGAGTGTCATCACTGCGATGCGAGCGAGGACTCAGGGCTGCACACGCTGGCGGACTACCCGGCGTGGGAGGCGCCGAGGCGTGACCTCGTGGTAGCCATCGGGGTGCTCCCACGAGCACCCCGATGGCTTCTCGCTCGGCAGCATGAGTGCGGTAATGGTGCGGAGCGCGAGCGCGTGGGCCGCCGCCAACTCCTTCTGCGAGCATGTAATGCTCGCGAAGGAGATGGCGGAGCGCGCCCGGGAGAGATTTAGAACTCTCCCGGCCCGCCGAGCCCGCAACTTGCTCGCCGCGCGTCGCCGGCGACTCAGGCGCCGGAGGTCGCTTAACGACCTCCTTCCTCCATGAGCGCAGGCCTGGGGGTGACAGGTGAGGCCGCCTGTCACCCCAGCAGAAGCAGGCCGGGATGGTGGGGTGACTAGCGCCCCTCCCCCAAACCAGGGCAAGACGGGGACACCGTCCAAACCCGAGGAGGCCATCTCGAAACCGGAGATGGCCCAGGGTCAGAAGGGGTGCGAGGGATATGCTCTATGGGCAACCTTACACCCCGGCGTCTGTAGACCCGAGACGGCGTGCGGTTTTAGTCGGTTCAAGCCCGACATAACCGCGGGGGTATCCGAAGGGATTTCCGCACGAAAAAATAAAATAAAAGGTACTTGCAATAGGTAGTGTATAATGGATATCATATTTTATAACTATAAATCTGTTGATTAATTTCATGGAATACTATTTTATTTCCAACCTACAATTTCATCGTAAACTTTATGTTTGTAAACAGGAAATACATAATTTTATTTTAATTTGATTCCATCTGAATATCGTGAATCATGTTTATCTTGTATCTCAGCGGCTTTAAAATAGTTTCACAATCCTTGTGGCTAATCTATATTAAAAATAAAGGTCAAGAGTTTGTTTGTTTGTTTAAGAAACAACCCGTGCGATTAGTAAAAACCGTAGCTTAGTTCTTGGGGAAGGTTTATCATCATCACAGCGCAGTCTCGCCTGCAGCCAAAGCTCCTACTTTAAGGCCCGGGGTTTGCTCTCCTACACTTGTTATTCGATTTAGCTTGTCTTGGCTATTGCAGGAGCGTCTGCCATCTAGCCTCCCAACCCGGAGAGGAAAACCAGCGCCAAAGCCTCGTTTGTCAATCAGCAAGTGTACCGGTTTGCAGGTGGTTAGCTAGGGCCCGGAAAATTTTGGCAATATACTCAATTTATGCTTTTGACAGACGAGGCTCTATTCCTCCAGAGGATCCGCCGCATCTGTAAAAGTCAAGAGAAACTAAATAATGGAAAGGAGGAGTAGAAGAGTGCAAGATTTGGATGCAATCGGGATTGGCTTTCAGATGATGATGGTGACTGGTTCAAATGAGTCCATCTTTTCTTATTTTGGATAAGGAATATTACTACGGAAATAATTAAAAAAATAAAATAATTAAAAACATCTTTACCAACCGCGATTGAATCTGTAACATGAAAGGACAGTTCCAGTGGTTCCAGTAACATTAATTTACAATATAGCTTTACAGTTACAATCACGGCTTCCTTATACCATATAAACATTATCTTAAAGGTATTCTTGATCTAGATAGGTTTCATAATATTATTGTTTTCATAACATCCGTGCGCGATGCATCGCGATGTATCTATGGCATCCGATATGGAGTCCAATCTGATAGCCAGCAGCATCGCAAACGCACTTACAATAGCAAGGATATGATACCTGCAGGCATACAAATTGCTGCGAATAGTTATTTATACTTTGTAACTTAAAAAAAGAACTGCACGTAAGAAAAAGAAACACTGTTGTAGGACAGTAGAATTCATTCACATAATTACATAATATATATATCCAATGGGGACACTGGTAGACGATCCAACTTGATTAATTCCCCCAGATCCCTCTTTCGGTAAATACGCTAACAGTTATGGCTTTTCAGACCAATTATGCCATTTTGGAGACAAAATTGATGTCTATGTAAAAGTATTTTAAGTGATTAAATAAGAATACCAAATAAAGAAAAAAAAATTGTCAATTATACTTCTTCGTCATTTTATGCAACTTGTAAAATTTCAAGGCGGCCTTTTTAGGGCGGCTCTTTAGTCAACTGGGTCCACTCGAACTTGGTCCGCGGACCCAGTTGACTTATTTTTTATTATTTTTCTTTATTTAAGTGGGTCCGCTTTTAGACGTGGGGATACTAATATTGTTTATTCATAAGAGGCACCCAAAATTGTTTGTAATATTTTATGACACATGAAAACAACATGACAGACAAACCATACATATGCATAGTCGAGATTGTTTTCCAAATAAATGAATAAATTTTTTTTCGAATACCATACTTATACACTATGTACCAAGGCCACGTGGATTACTCTGTAATCAGAGAAATAAAAATGTAGCTTGTATTCGCATAATAGTGTTTCCTATTGGGATAGAAAACTTATGGCAATGCTAGAATTAGAAGAGGGTAATATTGATAGTTTACTGATTAAGATTCGAACCCTCTTGATTGCAAGCCCAACGACTTAGCAACGGCAGTTTTGTCTACAGCTTCTTCCGATTTCCGCCAAACATGTAGCCCTGCAGTTTATAGTCAATAACACTGATATTATGCCCTAACTCAGCGTTGGCTAGCGAACAGTCAACAACATACAATTTGCCCTGCCGACATAGACCTTTATTTGCCCATTATCTATATCTCAGTCTTCTTTACTGTAAGTAATCACCATATAAATTGCTGCATTATTCCCCTATTTAACGTAATGTCGTTTTCATATGCCACTTTTGTGCGTAATGATATTATCTGATCATCATTGTACAGTTTACAAGCACTTGTTGTGACTAAATTATTATATAGGTGGCAGAAGAGATTATGAGTTTTATATTCGTTCATAGATGTTCGAATAGAGGTTTGAATTATTTGTTTTTCGATAAAGTGAAGTGGAATGGTATAGGTATGGTAGAATTTGTGTGGATGCGGTTTTATGTTTGTTTTACCCATTTGTTTATTAAGGTTAGTAAGTTGCTGAACAAAAAATTTTTCTTAAATATTAAAAGACGCTAAAACAAAGTAGTTAAGCATGTAGGCAAGCTTGAATGATCAAACATATAAAAGCAAAAAGCTAAGAAAACAAAAATAGTTTGTAAAATACAGTGGTTAAACTATTTCTCTACATAACAAGAATTATGTATCAAAGTTATTCATCTTGAGCAACCTACAAAGCTTAACTTAATGCTCACATTAGAACACAATACGTTCATGTCACCACACGGTACTGTAAACGGATTTATCAAAGCCGGGAGCTGAGGAGTTCACGGTTATTTATGCGCTTGTGCACAAACAGATGTGCGCCGCGGGACCCTTGCCCACGCGCGGAGCTCCCACTGGCAAGATTTACTCGCCACTTGAGATAGATATGTCCATGTCGCTGAGGAAACAAAATGACCTCTTTATCTAAAGCTTGATTGTGTAGCTTAGAAGGGTAAGAATGAATAGACGGAACTGTTTGTGGTTATATATAGGTATAATAAAGCACTTTTTTAATTTTGGGGAAGTCGAAAGATCTCGTCAGACTTGCTTAGATATGGTGATACAATTTCGATTAGTTTATATCATATACCAGTTAGTATAAAATATAGGCTAATGGAAATAGGTTACTATATACACTGGCTTACTAGCCTATGGAGAATTTTGTGTTTTGTTTATTATACAGTTTAGTAGTAGGATGCAAGAGCCAACATCTCTTCTCGTGGGCATCGTACAAGCTGATTAATAGACCATTCTCGATCTGACAGTAAACATATGGACCAAGAAGAAGTGTCCTGTTGAGAACAATTGACTCGTCGCTTATTACGTGGGACTGAGAAACATAGGGTGATATTTGCATCGAGCTTTCTACACCTACTGAATGATGGATGAGGTTCTGGCGCAGGCTTTGCTCTCCAGGTTGGGGGTCACATGACAGTAGCTCTTGTAAAAGTCAAGATTAGCCACATCAGAAAGAGAAAGCCTAGGAGAGTGGACCCCGGGTTTCAAAGTATAAGCTTTGGATGCAGACGGCATAACCGCTGGAATTATGATGATATTTAGTTCACTACTTTAGTAGTATGAAAATCTTTATTGATTTTCTAGTCATACAACTAGAAAATCAGTGAATATTTATTCTTGGTGGTAAATTTTTTCTTATTGGATTCGGAGGAGTTATTTGCAGGAGCTACAGTGGTATAAGTTGGACTAATATAAGAATAAATTGTCGATAACACTTTTGATCTTAACGACAATTTGACCTAAACACCTTATCGACAATTCGTTAAGACGGCGTAATACAGTCCGGTACCGTTTGATAAATTAATAATTGTTTTTATTAGTTCGATGTTTTTTTCTGTTTAGATTAGGTATCTAACATGGACTGACTGACTAAGATATTTCTACAGTTAGGCTAATGGTCTGTAATGTATATTAACTCTTTTATAGAAACTGATTTATTTGTTTTTAACCTCGTAAACCGTTTGTGACTCGTACGTTTGGAACTCGTAAAATTTGGGAACTAAATTTTCAAATAAGTTAGTTTACACCTACTTCACTTAGTGCTATGTGAATTATGATATCACAAATATGTTATCTAGATCCATTTATTACACGCCTCACCAGTTAACTCATTTGGTATCATAGCGCCGGTCACCAATTAAACGCCTAGCACTTCAAAAAAATTAAGTCCAGTCGAAAACTCTATCTAATCTACGCGATATCTGTTACCACAACAAAACCAGTTTGAGGGAACGCACTGGACGGCAGTGCGTGAAGAATCCCATTATTGCGGGGCACATCATACATTCCATACAGTAAAGTGTACGCTATGAGTTAATGCGGCCGATGGCGGTAAATAGCCCTATATCTGCCCGGAGAATGCAAAAGGATAAGCTACTGCAACCGTACTGAGGAAACTTTTAGAGGTGTATTTTAATATAATATTTAAGATTTCTTCGTATGGAATGGCTATCAATAACGATAGTGGTATGCAAAAATTCTGTACAACTTAAACTTACACTGACTGTTAGATTTCATCACTAATATGTTTTATAAACTATGAAGGTATGTGAAGATACACCAGTTATATTACCAGCTGTAGAAGGGAGAGGGAGAAGAAAATGGTTATTAGAATGAGGCCTAAGGATGGAGTAAATGCGAAACAGCATACTTCTACTTAAACTGGAGTACTATCCGGATCAAACTGAGTTTATTCCTGTTAAGAAAAGCATAACTATAAATATAACTATTAGCCTTGAGTTTGGAAAATGCTGCAATCCACAGTCATCTTTTCGTGTTCGTGTGGTTGTACCCTATTTGTTGCAAATTTCAGCTAGATGCCTCCAGCCATTTTTTCGTGATTGAGGGACAAACAAATAAACACACTTTAAATTTTAAATTATACCTAGTAAGGATTCGTTTAAAAAGGAAACACCATAACTATGAAAAATGACATAGTTCTCTACTCCTTAGCTGGCTGAGTGGTGAATATGATATACTTACTTACATAAATCGTATCGTCAATCGTAAATAAATAAAACAACTTTTGTTTCACACGTTCTTTTTTTAATATTCATGATATCCAACTATGGTCAGTCGTGGACATTTACGAGTTGTCCTGATGAATAGCCAGACAACACTAGACAAGTGAATACCATCAGCGATATTTTATGAGCACACCATATTAATCTTAATTATATTTATGGTGCATAATGCGTAATTATTGCAGCAATTAAGTTTATGTTAATGCCTTCTTTCCAGCAAGTAAATAAGTCCCAGAGTATTGACCGCGATCGACAAATGGATAATGGAACAGCCAGATGGACTGACGACCTGAAAAAGATAGCTGCGATATACTGAAAAGCAGACTATCG
The DNA here is from genome assembly GCA_946251805.1 of Cybosia mesomella. Taxonomy (NCBI): domain Eukaryota; kingdom Metazoa; phylum Arthropoda; class Insecta; order Lepidoptera; family Erebidae; genus Cybosia; species Cybosia mesomella. The sequence continues at coordinate 17,104,248 of OX276406.1, read as the reverse complement.
GGTGCTACGGCGCACGTTCTGTGAGCCCTAAGTTCAGCAGTAGACCGTAATAGACACATTGATTGATTGGGTATATTAGGTCCCACTAAGATCTTCGCGGCCAAGGCAGTCTAACCTGCAAGCCGGTGCATCTGCTGTTTAACGGACAAGCCTCTGGCGCAGGCAAACCAATTTACCATATAAAAAACTTATGCAATTTTTTTAACAAGAAATTTAGTAAATGAAAAAAGAAAATATCATAAACGGTGGAACACATACGGTAACCCCCTAGACCGCGACAGTTTTAGGTGTTTAAGAAAAAGAGTACATAAATTTCAACGAAAAAAAATTCAAGACAAATCCAAATTTCTTCTGGTCTTATATAAAGTCAATCTGTGCTAAGAGTGGTTTACCACAAATAATGTATTACGGAGGTATATTGGTTTCAAGTGGCACTCAGATATGTGACATGTTTAACGAGCACTTTCACTCTGTATTTGAGAAACCTGGTACTAACTCCATTGATCTGAGCAATCTTCCACCAGTTAATAATTCAATTTTTGACATAGATACAATATTTTTAACTAAAGAATTTGTGTATAAATACCTTAAATCAATCAACGTGAATAAAGTTGCTGGTCCTGATTCTATTCATCCGGTTATCATAAACAAATGCTCACATGAGTTATCTGTTCCTATCACTTTACTGTTTGAGAAGTCCCTTCGCGAAGTTTGTGTGCCCTCTATTTAGGAATGTGCGTTGGTTACTATGATACCTAAAGGAGAGATTAGCTGTGACATTGAGAAATACCGACCCATTTCAAAGCTATGCCAATTTGGAAAGATATTAGAGAAGATTGTTACTGACCAGCTGTCTGCCGCTCTGCATCGTCATATTATTATAAATGAACATGGTTTTCTAAAGGGTCGTAGTGTTGCAACAAATCTTCTATCATACACAGAGATCATTCTTGAGGCCTTGGACAATAATTACCAAGTGGTCGCCATTTATACTGATTTTGCCAAAGCGTTCGATATAATTTGTCATGAACGCTTATTTTAGAAACTTTGGCAACTTGGTGTACACGGTGATCTTTTTCGTTGGATAAAGTCGTACATCGAAAACCGATCGCAGACTGTTGCGGTTGGTGGGTATACTTCTCAGTACAGACCCATTACTTCAGGCGTCCCGCAGGGGTCGCATTTATAGGGTTCGTATTATACCGTAATGACGTCACAGAAAGCATAAATGGATCAAATTTATTACTGTATGCCGATTATACAAAAATCTTTAAGGTTATTCTTAGGTGACTGTGATGCCCTACAGGGAAATGTCAGTAACTTCGAGACTTTCTGAAAACAAAATAACCTATATTTGAATACAGACAAGTGTTCTATCATAAGTTTTAGCAGAAAGATATAATATTTCTGTACAAACTTTGCCAAAAAGAAGTAGGCCGGGTGATTTTGGTGTAATTATAGATTCCAAGGTTACTTTTGTAGCTCATGTAGATAGCATTATAAATAAAGCTTTTAAACAATTAGGTTTCATACTTCGTGTAGGAAAACCCTTTAAAAGAGCTTTAACGTACCGTTTAGGCGGTCTGTGACAACTTCTTGCGACGTCAAGGTGCTATATAATAGTTATGTTCGCAGTCGTCTTGAGTTTGCTAGCCCTGTTTGGAATCCAATTTTTGAAATTCACTTAAATAAAATAGAAAAAGTACAGAAAAAAATTATAATAGCTCTCGATTACCGTACTGGTTACGAATATTTGAATTATGTAACGTCATTGAAGAGGTATAATATGCTTTCGTTAGGTTGTCGTGGAAACTGCATTGATGTATCTTTCATCATACATCTTTAAAATTAGACACAATGTTATCGACGCTCCCCTATTATTGCACTCATTATCGTTTAGAGTACCTCAGTGTCACGAACGGAGTTGCCGGAACAAACCTCTCTTTGTGGTACCCCGTTGTCGCACTAGTTACGCACAAAATGCTTTCGCAAGATGTGCTTGCAGGTTGTACAATAATAGACTATTACATGTGGATTTGTTTAGTGAATCTCTTGGACGTTTTAAGAGATTGGCTTCGGAATGTCTCAATGAATAATTGTATTTTTGTATTTTCGAGTGTCGCTCCGATTCCGATCCCGCTGCAGTCCGGGGGGAACGGAATCGGAGCGGCCGGTACACCCTGGGCGGCGGTCAATGGCTTCCCCTTCACCCCTTCATAGGGTTGGCATTGATCGTCGGCCAATACCCAACGTGGCGGGAACACATCGCTCTCCGTACTCCTCTGCTTTCAGAGGAGACAGGATGAGCGATGCTGTTAGTGGTGAGATGGCCCAGGGTCAGCCGGGGTGCGAGGGATATGCTCTATGGGTAACCTTACACCCCGGCGTCTGAAGACCCGAGACGGCGTGCGGTTTTAGTCGGTGCAAGCCCGACATAACCGCCCCCGCTGGCCGGCGGGGGGGGTATCCGAAGGGATTTCCGCACGATAAAAAAAAAAAAAAAAAAAAGGTATGTCGGTAGGTAGTTTCTTTCTTAAATTTAAGTTTAAAATATGTTTTTGGTTTTTATTAAAATAAAATTGTATACTGTAGTTTTTAAAATGCAGGAAACTGTAGGTCTACAATTTTGAATTTGTTTCTGTATTTCCATACTTGTATTATGACTGTTTGTTTCTAAATAAATAAATTTAAAAAAAAACTTAGCCCGTCCGGGAAATCGAACTGGGACCTCACATACAACAGTGCCAAACGCTACCGCTATAACAGCTCACGTATTATTGTTACGTATATTAAATTTTATTGCGTCTATTCTAAACATAAGCAGGTCTACATTCATTTGGCAGTGCATATCTTCTGCGCAAGAGTCCATTGTTTATCTACCGCGGCGTGGGGTCGGCCAATAAGGTAGCGGGTTCGATCCTGAGCGCGCACCACTGTTTATTACCGCATAGCTATTAAACCTATAATAAAGATATAGGTATCAGTTAGGTCATATAGCTGTATTTAATATATACATGAAGTTATTATTCTATTTTGAAACCAAGTTGTTCGCAGTTGGTTGTGAATTTTATTTTATGTAATGATCTGCGGTGTGTGACTCATTAGGAGGCAGAGTGTTACGTTAGAAGAAGTACAGCCACGTAGGAAGTTGCGGGTTCCATTCCCGTACAGTGTGTTTATTTGCATTGGTCGTGTCATATCTATATATCGTGTTTTTAATCTTAGAGCCAATCCCGGTTGCAATTAATTACTCCTATTCCTCCATTATTGGTTCATCTTGACTTTTACGGGAGCGACTGTCATCAGATCTCTCAATCCTGAGAGGACAACCTAACCCAGAGCCTCTTGTGTACCTCAGGTGAGACTAGGTGAGTTCGCTTGGACCTCGAAAATCTGGGTGGGGCCTCATACGCCCAATGGCAGTCATTGGGACCCCACCCTGGGGATTATCCTAACAGTTTCATATTTGCAAGAGATAGAAAAACTAAAATATGGGGCGTAGGTTACATATCATTACAACTACATTTATTTTAACTATAAATTTAGACCATCTAGGGCGGGACTTGAACCCGTGACCAGTTAGAACAGTGACCAGATTCTCTCTATTATTAGTAAATCATATTACACACCCCAAATGAAATACATAAATGTTGATGAGTAATACGTGATACACAAATTTTTTGTATACCACTTAGGTGGCAGATGAGGTCGCGACCCAACTGATGGGAAGCGGTTGCTATGGCCTTTGGACGTGTGCAACACCTGGGGCGTCACACTCATGCTGCTGATCCTGTAAAAACCTTCTAATGCCCTTCTTGAAGAACCCCATCTCGTAGTCGTTTGGGAAAACTACAGCAGGGAGGTTATTCCTCAGTTTGAGCGAGCGCGGAATGAAGTTTCTTAATAATAGAGGGGATCTGGCACTCGGCGTCTATGTTCTAGCCTAACCTAATCTACCCTTGTCTGCTCCGCCCCACTCCAGTCCATGCCACTCTATTTCACTCTAAATTTGAACCACGGGCCGTGTTGGTTATGCAGTTAATCACCTTGAAGACCTAATTACATGTTAGTATTGTTTGTGTGTTTCTTAACTTACTTATTTAGTCTGCAAATTTTGACCTCTGAGAAGTCTACAGTAGGTGAATCGCCCATTATATCAATTAACCGTAGCTGAATAAACTGTAGGGGAGTTGACCTTTAGATATTTGGTCCTTTAGTATTACAAATATCTCTGAAACGACAGCAGGTACTATAAACAGTATGTCATATGATCGTAGTTATTTCGAAAAGAAAACAACTTTTTTAAGGAAACAATTTTTTTACGAAAACAACTTTAGTTATATATGTAACCGGGTGTATAAGGAAATATATGTGCGGGACGAAAATCGTAAGGCAAATGCAGAATAAACCAATTCTCTTCAGAAATACGACAAACTCGAATAAAATTATGACAGCGTAGAGATAAGTCTTGCGAAACCTATCAATCATGAGATGTCGTGCCCAAGAATACTCTAAATTAAATTAGAAAGCCGAAACGTATCTAATTTGCGTCACAAGAACGTTATTAATACGCGTAGGCTAATTGCCGGTGGCCGGTCATCTCTATTATGCTAGCGTACAATGATGCAGGAGTCCTAGATAAGACTTTATGGTATGTTGTGCCTGTATATCACTAAAATAGAAACATACAAACATTTAAAAAAATATCATTAGGTGTATGTATGTCAATCAGGTCTAGGACATTTTGTCGAAAGTCATTAGGTGCACCGACTAGCAGGTGAGGTTGACTTGGTAAGGTTTTGATCATTATCACGCATGAATAGATGAAATACTCAGTATAGAGTATTAATTTCAGCACCTTCCTATCACGGTTGTTAACATTATAATCTGGCAATTGGAGAAGAGTGGCCTTTAGTTTGTATTGCCGTACTCTTTCCTCGAAGGCTCTTCCGTATTTTGAACGTGATACTAAATGTAGCTTCTAATGTTACATAAGTATTACTTTATGATGCAGAGATAAATAAAAATTTGCAAAAAACATATTGTAGGGGTGACCACACACGCCTGCCTGCCAACTCACCGAAGCGGGATCAAACTGAGGCTGCGATGGTGACCAGAATCCACCAGGAACTCTGGGATTATCCTTTCGAGGGCTTACCCGGGGTGCCCGACAATGAACACTTGGGGAGGACACTGTGTGTTGTAATCGGTACGATTCCGACACACCCATCTCATCCTTGGCAGCGATGGGCCACCCCACCCGTGGAGATTGCCACACGTAAAAAAACGAACAACTATGGCGGTCCTTACGGGTATTTAGAACTCTAAAAAGTCCGACAACTGGTATAACTACGGAACTTCATTATCGCCATTTTGCTGTGAGAGGTCAAATGGCAGTCGCTTCGCGGAAAATATCGACCACCGCTTCGTAACCCCAACTGAGAAATTTGGGAAAAGGCTCGGATGATGATGATGAATAAAAATGTTGCACTTCTAGCCACAGTTAAAAACCTTAAAACTAATGCGCCAATAACACGAGGTTTTCTATAAAAAAAATTTTAACTAATCAGGCACATGCATACACCGTTGTTTTAAATTCGCAGTTACTTCGTGACTTCACTGTACGAGTGGGTACTTACAACGACAATGAGAATAACTAGGTGTAATTTAATTTACTTCGGGTTTGTTTATTTCTGATCGACAACGTAACGACAGTTCGTAAATTTATAAATTTTGTACAATATGTATTTTCATCTAGCTAGTTCTATCTCCATCTGCCAAAGTTTATAATTTAACCTCTTAATTGAGCTGAGCGCGCAAAGCTCTTATACGCGGCATAGCCGTTGGTTGGTGGCTGAACTCCTCCGTAACCACTCACGCAATCTTGAACAAATTTATGTTAGTGTGGACACTGAGGAGTGTTTTGAATGTCCGATGTACCATTGAGGAATAATCACCGAAAAACAGTTTCACGAGCGCGCGGCCTTTTTTTTTTTTACGTGCGGAAATCTCTTCGGATACCCCCCCGACGGCCAGTGGGGGTGGTTATGTCGTATCTCGACTAAAACCGCACGGTGTCCTCCCCAAGTGTTCGTTGCCGGGCACCCCGGGTAAGCCCTCGAAAGGATAACCCCAGGGTTGCCGGCGGAATTTGGCCGCCACCGCGGCCTCGCCTGGTGGGGTCGGGTTTTATCCCGCTTCGGTGAGTTGGCAGGCGTGTGTAGGGCACACACGACACACCTCCGCCACGGCCTGCTTCTGTAAGGACGCCGAGTCGGCCAACTGCCGTCCTCAGGCCCCGATTATGGAGGTCGGTAGTCCCGGGCGTAGATGAGTCTGCGGCGTCCTCGTAGCAGACTGCGAAACTCGGGGAGCAGGGTTCTCTCCCACTCCCTCTCCACCGTCTCTTTCGCGCGCATTACCTGCTCGCAGAAAGAGGCGGCGGCGTGCCACTTACTCCCGTCGGAGACCACGGCCCTCACCATGGTCTCCAACGAGAGAACGTCCACGCCCAGGACCGCAACGAGATCCCGGCGTTGACTCGCCCACGCAGGGCTCTCCACCAAAGTGTGGAGCGCCGTGTCTTCGCCAGGATCCTCGCAGTGCTGGCACTGCGGCGTTGTCTCCCGGTGGATGCGCCACAGATACTTACCGAAACACCCGTGTCCGGTAACCATCTGACACATCCGGTAGGAGAGGTCCCCATGGTCCCTCTCCAACCACTCCTTCATGATCGGTTCACAGGTACAGTCTCCTAGTGGGGGCGTTGGGTTCCTTAACGTTGGGCATCAGCCGCGATAGCGCGGCCGCAGCCCCCCTCAGTTTCGGGACCAGACTTCGTAGATGAGGTCCGAAGGCCCATCGGCTATCGAGTACGAGCCCAAGGTACTTCATCGTAGGCTCGATGCCGATGCTTACACCCCCTACGGTTATACTGGTTCCCGCAGGTGGCCCCCTCCGAGGCACGTGAAAACACATAGCCTCGGATTTGTGGAGAGCCACCTCGAGTCCCAGCCGCCGTATTCGACCCATGACTGGAGCAACCCCTGCCGTGGCCTTCAGTGCCGCGTTTCGGTACTTTGCTCCCCGCGCCATAACGAGGGTGTCGTCAGCATAGCAGACTATGCTGACACCCTCGAGCAACGCACCGCGCAGCACCCAGACATATCCGATGTTCCACAGGAGTGGCCCTAGGACCGACCCCTGCGGAAAACCACACGACACTTCTCGCCGCCCTGGCCCTAGCCAGCTCGGGTACCTAAACTATGGCCCTCTAGGATATGCCTCGACAATGCGACGGAGGTAAGGAGGCACTCCGTGATACGCCTCCCTAACGCAGCTCCAGGGGAGCGCGCGGCCTTAGCTAAGCGCGCGACCGTAGTAAGATGACTTATTTTCAAGTAAGAGTCCTGCTCGCTCAGCTCAATTTATTTCCGTCGCACCCTGCACTGAATTCCTAGTTTTTTTAACCTGTTCATTATCACACATACCATATTTATCATAATTATTAATATTCTTTTACTTTACTTTTACCTCTGTGGCGTAGCGGTAGTGCATTCGACTGCTACGTCAGGGGGCGCGGGTTCGATTCCCGCTCAGTGCAAATATTTGTATGCATGAATATGTCTATTTGCATTGGTCTGGGTGTTTCTATGTATAATATGTATGTATTTACAAAAAAAAAAATGTATATAAGTAGGTATGTTTATCCGCATTCTGGAACCCATAACACAAGCTAGTTAAACTATGCTTACTTTGGGTCTAGAAAGCGCTGTGTAGAATGTCGTAGAATATTTATTTATTTTACTTAGATTATTTAACACCAATGCACCACTGGTGTTCTTCCTTCACTTTAGTTTTACTTAAAAAGTTTCATACCGCCGACAGTTACTTTGAAGTAATATGTGTATATGAAAATATGCTACGGTAATATCTCATCTAGATAGTCTATACGTCACCTGTATTGGCCCACACATTCTGTTGATAAATACCAAAGCAGATTCGCTTAGAGGTAATAAATTTCACAAGATTACCGACGGCATGATTAATAAATGTAAGCTGAACAAAAATGAAGAGCCGATGCCAATCGATCAACGTGGGTGTTTAATATGCGCTCGCGCTCATTTATCTTTATCGATTAGTACTTAAGTAATGGTACGCATACAGGAACTGCCAGGGAAGGGAAAATTATACAGCGTTAGGACATCTTGGGTGTTTGGTTCGTAATAAATGTGTAATGTGTTGTTATGGTGTTGCCTAACATAATAATGTGGGTATTTGATCGGGATAACTACATCGTTACATAGATACCACTACGTGTGTGTTCTTATTTTTATGAGTGCCGAAATTGATTGAAAAGTGGTTTTTATGCGGCTCTTTTAGACTGGATTCACCATGATCATCCGAGCACTAATCCCAATTGCATCCAAAGCTTGGACTCTGGAGGCTGAGGTCCACTTTCCTATTCCTCCTTAACATGAGTTGGTTTATTTTAGCTTTCACGCGAGTGAATGCCGTGTGACTCCTACAAGGAAAGCTTAGAGCATCGTCTGTTAATCAGCAGGTGTATCGGCAAGCAGATGAGATTGGTTAATTGCATCCAGAATATCTTAGTGGACCAGATTTCACCTATGGATACAAAGCATTCAATTCAATTTCAACAACGTTAACTTTTAAGTTGTTTATGCTAGTCTTACTTAATATACTTACCTAAAAAGTTTTAATAAACACAACCGACTACAAGCATTTAGCAGTAATTGGAAGGGTTAAATCACTAACTGTTGAATAGATAATTTGTGATACACAGTACTGGTTTTACGTTTTTATGGTCGTTTTATTACCTCAGAACAAAATATAGAGAACAAAAATATAAATAATTACACTTGAAATACTTCTACATGTCCCATTAGGATGTATTAGAGATTTGGAGTGTTTTTTTAATTAAAACTACTCGAATACATGTATTTTTAGATTTGTTACAATTTCACGCCAATTTTAAATTCAAATTTCGATACTCCCCGTTGATTTACAAGTCGTAATGTTGTTAAATGAATATTTATGAAATAAAATTCATAAATCAATGACATAATCATTTAAAAATCAAACATTGATGTAACTTGTTCGACCACTTACGCTACAAAAATGGTAGCACTGGGTACGATAAAAACTTAAATGGCTACAACAATATATTAAGTCATTTGAGAAAACATATTCATAAAGTTGATTATCTTTGATGAATATTACTTTTACTGTTTTGATTGATAACACGACAGAACTTTAAATCACCTGTGCGTTGAGGTGAAAGGACCATGCCGAGGCCTCACCGACCTCATTTTGATTAATTCAGTCAGTTTCAACTTACGGCTAATTACTGAAAAGTCAAGTAGTCTTTAACCTCTGCATTTTATTTATAAAATTACAAAACTTATACTCCGTACCTTATTTCACATAGAACATTAACAATCTAAAGAAATCTTTGTATGTTTCACATAAGTGGGTACCTTTTTTTTCGTGTGGAAATCCCCTCAGATAACCCCCCGCCGGCCAGCGGCGGCGGTTATGTCGGGCTTGAACCGACTAAAACCGTACACTATCTCGGCTCTAAAGATGCCGGGGTATAAGGTAGACCATAGAGTATATCCCTCGCACCCCGACTGACCCTGGGCCATCTCCGGTTTTGACATGGCCCCCTCGGTACCTACATAAGGTACCTACGGATAAACCTATCGAATTCATTTGAGTACGTACGAAGTTTTATGAAATATCGAGCTAGCTATTGCCTACGGCTCCGCCCGCCCTGTTACCCTTTATCGTGGAAAATTAACTATTTATATTAATTAAAATTAAAAAATATACACGAAAGTCTTCTTCAGCTATCTCTAACGAAAATTTTAACGAAATCCGTTCAGCGGTTTAGATGTGACGAGGTAACAGACAGACCGATAGCCAAAGTTACTTTTGCATTTATAAAATTAATGATTAATAATGGTCTTTAATTGCAACACTGGACTGTACTTTGGCTAGCAGAAGATTTTTTATACGCACATCACATTTCACCCATTTCGCACTAGAGATATGATATATAGATCGACAATATAGTTCTAATTAAAAAAATATTTTTTAACTACACACTTTGAAATTAAAAATCAAAAGATATTATAATTCCTTGGATATTATTTAGACCACGCCGTTTCAAGCCTATTCGAAAGAGGCCACCAGGTCCTGGTAGGTTAATTATTGCAATACAGAATAATGACCGACATTAACTGTTGCCACACTTTTGCACTTAATTTTACAAGTGATATTTTTATGTTGGTTTTACACGAACGTAATAATTAAAATGTTACCACAATAATGATTGAGTTATATTGTTTGATACATTTGCATACAAATTGGTCTGCTAATTTACGTATAGCTGAATCATAGGTATTTAAGTGTTAGACTTATGATTTCAGCATGACGCCACAAATGCTGCTACAGTCGTTTAAGTGGTTGCCTGGCTATTATATCAATTGTTGACCAAACCGTCGATATTTTTTGTCATAACATGGTAATTTAAAAATATATTTTACTTTTAATATTTAACTTTAATACAAATACTATCCGAATAGTAAAACATTGGGGCTGCACAAAGTTCAAATATTCATAGAACTTAAATATTACTTACCTTTTTAGGGTTCCGTTGCCAAATGACAAAAAACGGAACCCTTATAGATTCGTCATGTCTGTCTGTCTGTCCGTCCGTATGTCACAACCATTTTTTTCCGAAACTATAAGAACTATGGTGTTCAAACTTAGTAAGTAGATGTACTCTGTGAACCGCAATAAGATTTTCACACAAAAATAGAAAAAAAACATTAATTTTTGGGGGTGTACTTTGAACTGAAACTCAAAAATTCTTTTTTCATCAAACCCATACGTGTATGGTATGTATGGATAGGTCTTCAAAAATGATATTGAGGTTTCTAATATTATTTTTTTCTAAACTGAATAGTTTGCGAGAGAGACACCCCCTGTAACTTCTAAAATAAGAGAATGATAAAACTAAAAAAAATATATGATGTACATTACCATGTAATACCGAAATTTAGTTTGAACGAGATCTACTAAGTAGTTTTTTTTTTAATACGTCATATTCGTAAACCGCAATTTACCTTTCATACAATCAACTCAAATATAAAAATATAAAAAATACATTATTATGTTACTTGCTGCTACCAGCTCAAGCTCTACTCAACCCTTTATGGGCGAGTTCGAGTCGCACTTGGCCGCTTTTCTTCCCTCGGGCTCAACCCCACACCTCTAACGGTGAGGTGGGTGTGTCGGGCTTGAACCGATTAAAACTGCCCGCTGTCTCTGGCGTCAGCCATATGGTACAGGGAATCTGGTGTGCCCTAGAGCGGATATCCTAGAGACCCCGATCGGCTCTGGACGCCAGTTTAGGCGACTCCTCCGAGATGTTTGAGATCTTATCCGACGCGCCGCCATCCTGGGCCTGCTTATGATAGGGCGACCTAGTCACTCCCAGGACCGCGCTCATTGAGGACGGAGATCGTTTTGTGACCTCAGCCGCCCGATGCGCCGTCTGCAGCCTGGGAGAAGGCTAGACCTCTCCTGTTCCTTATCTGCCGCCTTTTTGGCGTGCATCACTGCTTAAAAGAAGCTCTCACACACTCTCGCTACTAACCATGGCAAGCACCATGGTCTACAGCCTAAGATGTAGATGAACCACCCCGGCAGTGATGGCATTCAGGCGTTGGCGCCCGGCCTATACGATGCAGGAACTCACCAAAACAGCCATGCCCGGTGAGCACCTGCTGTGCTGGCACCTCTGCAGCCATTCCCCCAAGACGGGTCTTACCGCCACAATTGTGGCGTGCCCAGCGCTTGATTGCCCAAGTTGTTATTTCCATTCCTCTATCAGCACCAGGACTTGGGCTCCTTCGATTTCTCGTGGGGCAGGTCTTAGATCTCGCTGCAGTGCCTCTTTGCGCCACTAGTACAGTGCCGCAAGGGCCCTCCGCTTACAGGTTCCTTGGATTAGTATTATCATTAAACCTTTCATGCAAGTCCACTGTTTCCGCTGTTTTCTCGTGTTCCCAGAATTATGTCCCAACAATGGGACCACGTTGGAGTGCTTCTTACCTGTCATTATTATTCAATACATCATTAATTTAATTGGTATATATAAAGTTATATCTTGCATTTCATATTAGAAAATAATAATTAACACGAATAAATTAAAACGTCGTATTGAAATAAATTTAGTTTATGCGAAGAAGTATCAGGTTTTCTTGACATGATGAATAAGTCTATTAATATTTGTGCGTGCTCATTATTCCGTATCAATTATTGTTTTGGCTATATTGTTGGCAGTTTACGCGAAAATCACATATTGAAATAAAACTATTTTCAACGGATTCTATTGCGATTTATTTAGTGTTATTTTACTATGTACACTGATCCCGACCGACGTTTCGGTTGCTTTGCAGCTACTCACAATAGAATCTGTTCAAAATACTATTTATACTTTTGATTGATGGCACTTGGTCGTACTTGCAATACATATTTAAATAATGTATCACATTGAAATAATGTGTATAGTTGTCATACAAAAGAAAATAATGCTGTGAGGCGAAACCGCGCAGGTGTAATTTATTAAATATATAGTGGAAAAGTACAAGTAAAACATAATTATTACAAGATCCGATCTAAAAAGTTTTATATGGATAATGTTTTGGTGTTCTCTTACTTTAATTTGGACTCCCGCCGTATCATCAGCATCCGAGCGCCATACCCGGTTGCATTCAAAGCTAACACTTAGCGTCTTGCCTATCTCTTCCTTTCCATAATTTTAATGCAGAGACTGCCGTCTGACCCCCCAACTCTAAGAGAAAGCCTACGCCATTACCTCGCCATATGATTGATCTGATTGAGTTTACCGACTTGCAGCTGAGTTTGGTTCGGGCCACGAAGATCTTGGTTAGTTAGAGTTGGTCCTCCTACACCCTACTTGTACAAGAATGTGTAATATTCTTTTTTGAAGAATACTTTCCAAAAACAATATAATCTGTTAACATACTAAGTACTACTACAGAATATTATGTATTGTTTAAGTATATTTGTTAGTAACGAAATGTTTTTGTGTTATTATCTAATCATACATAAATAGTTCAATGTAATTCTAAAATTATATATGTTGATGCCAAAACGTGTTAGAAACATCGCAACTCAAACTAAAAAGGACTATTCGGTTCTAAATTTGAATTCAAAATTACTGCTAAGGCTGTCTGGCCGCTATGCACGCAACGGCGCACGCGCACCACCCGCGCGTGCGCTCAATCCGCTCTAATTTCGCAACTTTATCACACAGCTGAGGTTATTCACAGTAGGTCAACTCGATATTGATCGTAACACCTGCGTTTTGTAGACAATGGATAATCTTTATTTGTTAAAAGGTGTGTCATTTATTATATTCATAGTACATTATTTAACTAATCCATTTTCTTATAATACTAAGATTATTTATGAGATGACCCCTGCTAAAGTTAGTTTACCGTACCAAGTGTTTTTATAAATAATTATTTCTATATATTTTTTTATTGGAAGCGTCTCGTTTGATCCGGTGACCGAGCTTAGATAGATAGATCGATTTATCGCATGCGAAACCCCCTGTATACTAAATTTCAATATATTGCAATTGGTTAAGTAGAACCGGAGATATAACCAAAAGCCGCAATAGCCAACATCACCGCGGGTGGAGCCGCAGGCAATCAGCTAGTACACAATAGTAAGAAATATTAATGTGAGATCCCAGAAAGATTTTCGGGACTGAAGTCATCCTCACGTGCAAGCCGGTAGACCGGCTTGACTTGAGTGTACAGAGCCGGTACACACCTGTCAATTGCCTCACGAGGTTCTTTCGCATGTTTTCCTCTTGTGGTTCAGACGATTTGGTGGCAGTTGCGACAGCGAAATCCTACCAAACGAAGTCATGAAAAGAAGTAGTAGGTACTGTAGACGTTTGTCTCGTCGCAGACCTCTACAGTATAAACAGAATTCAAATAAAAAAATAATATTTAGAATTCAAAATAGAACTGTCAAGTGAAAAAAAAATACAATTGTGTGGTTGATTCTATAAATAGCGTTCAAATGTTTCAGTTTGGTTTTCTTTATATATATTCCTAGAGTCTCGAGAGGTTCTACAGTTCCTAGGAGAACGACTCCTGGGGTCCAAAGCGGAAGCTTTGATTGCAATCAGGATTGGCACTGGTGTTAATAATTGAAAATGATAGTAATGAATATATATGCAAATCTTTCTAAAATATAATCTAAAATAAATCATTATACCTATATGCAAATAATTATATTGTTATACAGAACAAATAATCTATCTATTATTGAACTAAGAATTGCCCAACGATAACCTGATCATGTTACAATGTTATAGGGGTGTACAAAATGTAAAGAGTGACTACATTGTAACTATTTTATGATGATTAATATTGATTACCAAACTACATATTTAAAATTGCCACGGTACTGAAATTATTATAATTACGTCAACAACATCATCATCTTTGCGTTAGTTCCGGTCGCATCCGAAGCTCTCATCTCAGACTCTAGAGTCCGTCTTCCGACTTTGGTTCTCCATTTTGCACGGTCTCGGGCATCCATGGTGAGAACGTTGCCACGCATGTCATCTTCTTCGACGCCAAATCAGTCATATTTACGTATTCATACTAAACTAGGATGGTTGTCAGCTTGGCAATCAACCCAAACTTAAGCGTAGCGAGATTTGCCTATCCAACAATAGGTCAACGTGACCGGTCGACTTTTTCCATTGATTTGGTTTTTCGGTGATTATTCCTCGATGGTAAGACCGATCTGCACATTCGACCCCTTACGACACTCAGTAATGTCTACTTGATCACCGTGGCAAATTTGGTCGAGATCGGTCAAACGGTCTCGGACGAGTATCATTTGTTTGAAATGCAACTTTGAAACCAAACACGCTTCGCTCGCCTTCGGCTCGCTACGCTTAATTACTTATTGCATCTTTAATGAATGAATTATTTTATTAATGATGGTCTAAACATAGGTTAACATCTATTTTCAAATAGACAATATTCAAACAAATGTTAATATAATTATTTAATGTTATTACCTTATCAGTATCACAAGGACCAAATTCTCTGCGTTATCACTGATACATTGGCGCAATTGTAGACGTTGCTTCGTCGTGCAGTATATCACGGCGAATATTTACCGCCTGGCCACCGCCCGACGGTGACAGCCTTATCTGTTATCAGTATATAGATAGATACCTTATTGGATGCTTGTCCGTATCCATAGGCTGGTTGCTGAATGTTGCCCTTGAGAAATTAGATTATTTGAGATAGGTGTATTGGGCTGACGAAAGGATACCTTGTTATACGCCTAATTTTCTCCAGCCTTATTTAATATCCACGTTAAATATTGCTCAGTGCTTTTTATATCATAGGACATCAATATGTTCAATCATTCAATCATTCAAAAAAAGATATCTTATCAAAACAGCTCTTTCTGTGAAGTAAACTAATAAGTATTAGTAATCATTGTACCATGGGCGAAGCCTAAGATTAGCAAAGTTTATAATATAATTATAATAAGTCTCCTTCCAAGTAGACGGACCGATGAGTGAGATATGGATTCAAGTGAATTGGGTAAGACTTTAGCCACAATCTTGATACGAATCTGATACCTTTCTTGCCAGTATATGATATTATTATAAAGGTGGAACTGTGAAATTGACGTTATAATATTCGACCTCCACATTCATGCACGATGTCTCTGTCTAAATTGGTAAGAAATTGTTAAATGTGATTGTTATACCATATTTCAGACAGTTTCAGTATATGAAATGTCACAATACGTAGATACTTTCTAGATCTAGTTAAGTTTACGCCATAGTCTTAACTATAACTGTGGCACTATTACGCCAGTGAAAGGGAGGGTGGCCATCTATTTTAATAGACCAATACACCGCCATCTTTTGTGTGTGTGCATAATAGTTGCGACAAGGGTTAGTGGCCTGGGTGTGGCTGGCCAAGGCAGGGTATCGATAGCAATGCAAGTGTTCGTGGTTGATCGGGTATGTTCGGGTCCATTCGAGCTTGTTCGCCCTGCGTAGGATAAGAGCACGCGGAAGCTGGGCTGTCAACGATTGTGTATTAATTTATGAGATTTATATTATGGAATATGATGACATAATACGGTTGCCAGGAAAATTCAGGGAGTAAATTTATTTAAATGAAATTATTAATCAAGTAAATAATAAAAGTAATTTTATATGGATCAATATGTTATAAACTTTTTGACCTATCTTTGTTTCCACTGTCAAAAATAACTCTTTGTTGTCCAGATACTGGCAGCGGTAGCAACTAGGAAATAAAGGAATAAAAAAAAAAATTATACAGATCAAGGCTCACAAGGCACTTGCGGCTAGCCAGATGCGGCGAGCCGGAGGGTATGCGCAAAGTCATGCGGCTAGCCGCATCGACTACGGCTCGCCGCATTTACGGATGTGGTGCTTGTGTATCTATATAGATACACAAGTATTGTTGCACTGAGTGAATGTATTTAAGTGGCTACACTTATGAATGTATTGAAGCGTTGGGTTATCCTTACGAGGGGTACCCGGAGTGCTCGGCAATGAACACTGGGGAAGGACACCGTGGTTTTAGTCGGTCCGATTCCGACACGCCCACCCCATCGTAGGCACCGATATGGGGTGAAGCCCGCGGGGGGGGGGGAGGAGTAAGTGACAGTATGATAGAAGCACTTAAATTTTTCTATGAGGGTCTCAGTGCTTCCACCGTGGATGCCATCATGCGCGTTAGGGCTCTGGCGGAGGATGCAGTAGCCCGGGGTGAGGTGATGTTTGCGGTGTCCCTGGACTTCGCCAACGCGTTCAACACCTTGCCCTGGAGTTGCATTAGGCAGGCGCTCGTGTATCACGAAGTGTTTCTCTACCTCCGCCACATAGTCGGTGCGTATTTGATGGAGAGAGCCGTCATCTACCCAACCGTGACCGGTCTCGGTCGGCGTGAAATGTCGTGCGGTGTTCCACAGGGATCGGTCCTGGGGCCGCTCCTGTGGAACATCGGATACGACTGGGTGCTTCGCGGTGAGCTCGTAAGCGGTGCCGCCGTTACGTGCTACGCGGATGACACGCTCGTGACAGCGTGCGGGGCGACGTACCGCGAAGCGACCCTAAAGGCCACGACCGCGGTTGCTCAAGTCGTTGAGCGGATCCGGCGGCTGGGACTCGAGGTGGCTCTGCATAAAACCGAGGCCCTGTTCTTTCATGGGCCTCGGAGCAAGCCACCGGGGGATCCAGTCTCATCGTGGGAGGAAATCGCATCGGCTTCAAGCCCCAAATGAAATATTTGGGGCTCGTGCTCGACGGCCGATGGGACTTCGGAGAGCACATCCGAAGTCTGGCCCCCAAATTGAAGGGCACAGCTCTCGCTATGGCTCGGCTGTTGCCCAACATGATGCATGCATGCATACATGGGGGCCCGATGACTCCTGCAGGAGACTCTACGCGGGGATCTTGCGGTCCATGGCCCTGTATGGGTGCCCAATATGGCACTGGGGCCCTGAGGACCAGAAGTGTGCGGATGCTGCGCGCTCCGCAGCGAGTGATGGCCATCAGGGTCATCCGCGTGTACCGCACGATCTCCTTCGAGGCGGCTAGTCTCCTTGCCGGAACTCCGCCATGGGACCTGGAGGCGAGAGCCCTTTCGCAACTGTACAAGTGGCGAAAGGAGGCGCGGGAGCAGGGACGGAACCCCGAGCCTCGTGAAATCGAGGCCGTGCAGTCCCAACTCCGCCAGGCCATCGTGGTGGAGTGGAAGGAACGACTTGGGCGACCAAGCGCAGGGCACGCCGCAATAGCGGCGGTAAGGCCCATCATGGAGGATTGGCTAGAGAGGCGACACGGAAGCCTCTCGTACCGACTGACGCAGGTGATCTCCGGGAAGGGGTGCTTCGGGGACCACCTGAGTGTCATCACTGCGGCGCGAGCGAGGACTCAGGGCTGCACACGCTGGCGGACTTCCCGGCGTGGGAGGCGCCGAGGCGTGACCTCGTGGCAGCCATCGGGGTGGGAGTCCTCTCGCTCGGCAGCATGATTGCGGCAATGGTGCGGAGCGCGAGCGCGTGGGCCGCGGCCACCAGATGGCGGAGCGCGCCCGGGAGAGATTTAGAACTCTCCCGGGCGGGGACACCGTGGTTTCCAAACCCGAGGGGTCATCTCGAAACCGGAGATGGCCCAGGGTTAGTCGGGGTGCGAGGGATATGCTCTATGGGCAACCTTACATTCCGTCGTCTGTAGACCCGAGACGGCGTGCGGTTTTAGTCGGTTCAAGCCCGACATAACCGGCCCCGCTGGCCGGCGGGGGGGTATCCGAAGGGATTTCCGCGTGTCAGACACGGGTGTCGGTTTGGGGGGGGGTCGGTGTTTAGTCCTTAGTGGGGTGACTTCTGCCAGGGAATTTACCTTTAACATAAATGCTAAGACGACAATAGCGTACGCCTAGGTGAGCGAAGCTAGGCTGTTCGGCGCGCACCGGCAAGTGCTTCATATACGTCCCCGCCGCTCCCAGGCTGCCGCCGCGGCCTGGGTGCGGGCTCGCTTGGATACATCCGGGCGGGTCGTCTCCTCCGGGCAATGCTATGGTTTATAACGAGCCTCGCTCATTCTACCTACCTCGGCTACAGTTACAGCTAAATATGATGCACGAGGGCGAATCTCCGGCGCCATAACCGGACCATCTGGCTAGGGGAAGAAAACCCTGAAACAAAAATAACCCCTGTGACTGGGCAGTCACCTGCGTCATGGACCTGCGCAGTTGAGCGCCGTACGCAGGGATGAAGGGATCCTGGAGGGCTGAGCCAAACGGCGCTGGCGGTTATGCGTCCGCGAGGCAACACGCCCTCTTTGGCCTGGATTTCAGGCTAAACGGTAGCCCCAAACACTAGCCATGGTTGGGGAAATTAGGTCAAGGTGTCCCATTAGTGGGCCACTGGCGAGGAGTGTAGGGTCCACGATAACCGTCTTTGGACGACTATCGTGGTGGGTAAAGGTCATGCTGACGGGGTAAGTGAGGGTTGACCAGCCGTTGTGGGTAGGCCATTTCATGCCCCCAGCGCCAACCCGATCGAGCCCCCGATGTCGCACTGTAAACCAGCCTTGCACTCCTATATCTCTTTGGTAGTCCTAGTGCCCCTCGAATTAAGTCGAGTAAGGCACTCCCAGTTGCGGGCTCCGTGGAGGGTGGGAAGCCAAAGGGACGAAATTAAAATTTTAACAATAACATGGATAGGCCAACTACCAATAAAAAACCTAACACCACAAATCCCAAGACTGGCAGCTCAGTGGTCCAGACTGCGGGTACCAGTCAAGGGAATGACTGCACACGCGCCTTCAGCGCACACTTGGCCCGAACCGGCAGCTCAGCGGCCCCGGCTGCAGGCACCGGGAAAGGCACCCACATTACTCACCACACCGCCCAAACTGGCAGCTCAGTGGTTAAAACTACGGGTACCAGGGAGGGCGAAAGCACCACACGCGCCCTCAGCGCACACTTGGCCAAAACCGGAAGCTTAGTGGCCTCGGCTGCAGGTACCGGTGGAGGCAAACACACAAAACAGAGACTCACAACCTCAGCCCAAACTGGAAGCTCAGTGGTTTCATCTACAGGTACCAGTGCGGGCACCGAAACAACCTTCACGGGAAGCTCAGTGGTTCCATCTACGGGTACCCGCGAAGGTAATCACACACATAAGGTGGAAACCCCTTTGTCTCACAAACCTCCCCCCGGGGAAGGCCCCCGTAGCGTCAGTCCGGTAGCTTCCTGCCAACCGGAGGACGCTTTCTCGGAAGGCTGGCAACTGCCTAAGAGAAAGAGGGCAAACAGGACCAGGGCACGCACCCAACCGATTGGCGTGGATGGCAAGGCAGCTGCCGAACCAGTCAAGCCAAAGAAACAGAAGGTCCGAAAAACGAAGAAGGAGAGGCGTATGGCGGCGACCGCGGCCAAGTCTCTGCTTTCTTCCTCACAATCCTCTGTCTCGGAAACGAAAACAGAGGCCATCGGTACCCTTAGCTTCGCCGCTGGTGGACGGAATATTCCGCCTACCAGTGGCGAAGCGAAGGGGGCTAAACAGCGACCGAATGGGAACGGTCAGTCCTCTGCCAAACGTGCTCTCAACGAGACGATTTCGCCTCGCGGGGAGTACAAAAGGCAGAGGCTGGACCAAACCAAAAAGGTCGCCAGGCCAACCTACGCCCAAGCTGCGAGTACGCCTCTTGACGTCGCAATTACATGCGCGCGCACGGGGCGTATCGGCAAGGACGTATCCGAGCAGGTACTCACCGAGATACAAACTCGTATTTTCGGTGATGCCCTGGCTCGGAAACAAACTCAGCCCCCGAAGAGACTGGGGACTTCGCCAACGCGTTCAACACCTTGCCCTGGAGTTGCATTAGGCAGGCGCTCGTGTATCACGAAGTGTTTCTCTACCTCCGCCACATAGTCGGTGCGTATTTGATGGAGAGAGCCGTCATCTACCCAACCGTGACCGGTCTCGGTCGGCGTGAAATGTCGTGCGGTGTTCCACAGGGATCGGTCCTGGGGCCGCTCCTGTGGAACATCGGATACGACTGGGTGCTTCGCGGTGAGCTCGTAAGCGGTGCCGCCGTTACGTGCTACGCGGATGACACGCTCGTGACAGCGTGCGGGGCGACGTACCGCGAAGCGACCCTAAAGGCCACGACCGCGGTTGCTCAAGTCGTTGAGCGGATCCGGCGGCTGGGACTCGAGGTGGCTCTGCATAAAACCGAGGCCCTGTTCTTTCATGGGCCTCGGAGCAAGCCACCGGGGGATCCAGTCTCATCGTGGGAGGAAATCGCATCGGCTTCAAGCCCCAAATGAAATATTTGGGGCTCGTGCTCGACGGCCGATGGGACTTCGGAGAGCACATCCGAAGTCTGGCCCCCAAATTGAAGGGCACAGCTCTCGCTATGGCTCGGCTGTTGCCCAACATGATGCATGCATGCATACATGGGGGCCCGATGACTCCTGCAGGAGACTCTACGCGGGGATCTTGCGGTCCATGGCCCTGTATGGGTGCCCAATATGGCACTGGGGCCCTGAGGACCAGAAGTGTGCGGATGCTGCGCGCTCCGCAGCGAGTGATGGCCATCAGGGTCATCCGCGTGTACCGCACGATCTCCTTCGAGGCGGCTAGTCTCCTTGCCGGAACTCCGCCATGGGACCTGGAGGCGAGAGCCCTTTCGCAACTGTACAAGTGGCGAAAGGAGGCGCGGGAGCAGGGACGGAACCCCGAGCCTCGTGAAATCGAGGCCGTGCAGTCCCAACTCCGCCAGGCCATCGTGGTGGAGTGGAAGGAACGACTTGGGCGACCAAGCGCAGGGCACGCCGCAATAGCGGCGGTAAGGCCCATCATGGAGGATTGGCTAGAGAGGCGACACGGAAGCCTCTCGTACCGACTGACGCAGGTGATCTCCGGGAAGGGGTGCTTCGGGGACCACCTGAGTGTCATCACTGCGGCGCGAGCGAGGACTCAGGGCTGCACACGCTGGCGGACTTCCCGGCGTGGGAGGCGCCGAGGCGTGACCTCGTGGCAGCCATCGGGGTGGGAGTCCTCTCGCTCGGCAGCATGATTGCGGCAATGGTGCGGAGCGCGAGCGCGTGGGCCGCGGCCACCAGATGGCGGAGCGCGCCCGGGAGAGATTTAGAACTCTCCCGGGCGGGGACACCGTGGTTTCCAAACCCGAGGGGTCATCTCGAAACCGGAGATGGCCCAGGGTTAGTCGGGGTGCGAGGGATATGCTCTATGGGCAACCTTACATTCCGTCGTCTGTAGACCCG
This sequence comes from Cybosia mesomella, assembly GCA_946251805.1. Lineage (NCBI taxonomy): Eukaryota > Metazoa > Arthropoda > Insecta > Lepidoptera > Erebidae > Cybosia > Cybosia mesomella. The sequence goes on along the minus strand of OX276406.1, from coordinate 17,082,307 downwards.
AGACGGCGTGCGGTTTTAGTCGGTTCAAGCCCGACATAACCGGCCCCGCTGGCCGGCGGGGGGGTATCCGAAGGGATTTCCGCGTGTCAGACACGGGTGTCGGTTTGGGGGGGGGTCGGTGTTTAGTCCTTAGTGGGGTGACTTCTGCCAGGGAATTTACCTTTAACATAAATGCTAAGACGACAATAACGTACGCCTAGGTGAGCGAAGCTAGGCTGTTCGGCGCGCACCGGCAAGTGCTTCATATACGTCCCCGCCGCTCCCAGGCTGCCGCCGCGGCCTGGGTGCGGGCTCGCTTGGATACATCCGGGCGGGTCGTCTCCTCCGGGCAATGCTATGGTTTATAACGAGCCTCGCTCATTCTACCTACCTCGGCTACAGTTACAGCTAAATATGATGCACGAGGGCGAATCTCCGGCGCCATAACCGGACCATCTGGCTAGGGGAAGAAAACCCTGAAACAAAAATAACCCCTGTGACTGGGCAGTCACCTGCGTCATGGACCTGCGCAGTTGAGCGCCGTACGCAGGGATGAAGGGATCCTGGAGGGCTGAGCCAAACGGCGCTGGCGGTTATGCGTCCGCGAGGCAACACGCCCTCTTTGGCCTGGATTTCAGGCTAAACGGTAGCCCCAAACACTAGCCATGGTTGGGGAAATTAGGTCAAGGTGTCCCATTAGTGGGCCACTGGCGAGGAGTGTAGGGTCCACGATAACCGTCTTTGGACGACTATCGTGGTGGGTAAAGGTCATGCTGACGGGGTAAGTGAGGGTTGACCAGCCGTTGTGGGTAGGCCATTTCATGCCCCCAGCGCCAACCCGATCGAGCCCCCGATGTCGCACTGTAAACCAGCCTTGCACTCCTATATCTCTTTGGTAGTCCTAGTGCCCCTCGAATTAAGTCGAGTAAGGCACTCCCAGTTGCGGGCTCCGTGGAGGGTGGGAAGCCAAAGGGACGAAATTAAAATTTTAACAATAACATGGATAGGCCAACTACCAATAAAAAACCTAACACCACAAATCCCAAGACTGGCAGCTCAGTGGTCCAGACTGCGGGTACCAGTCAAGGGAATGACTGCACACGCGCCTTCAGCGCACACTTGGCCCGAACCGGCAGCTCAGCGGCCCCGGCTGCAGGCACCGGGAAAGGCACCCACATTACTCACCACACCGCCCAAACTGGCAGCTCAGTGGTTAAAACTACGGGTACCAGGGAGGGCGAAAGCACCACACGCGCCCTCAGCGCACACTTGGCCAAAACCGGAAGCTTAGTGGCCTCGGCTGCAGGTACCGGTGGAGGCAAACACACAAAACAGAGACTCACAACCTCAGCCCAAACTGGAAGCTCAGTGGTTTCATCTACAGGTACCAGTGCGGGCACCGAAACAACCTTCACGGGAAGCTCAGTGGTTCCATCTACGGGTACCCGCGAAGGTAATCACACACATAAGGTGGAAACCCCTTTGTCTCACAAACCTCCCCCCGGGGAAGGCCCCCGTAGCGTCAGTCCGGTAGCTTCCTGCCAACCGGAGGACGCTTTCTCGGAAGGCTGGCAACTGCCTAAGAGAAAGAGGGCAAACAGGACCAGGGCACGCACCCAACCGATTGGCGTGGATGGCAAGGCAGCTGCCGAACCAGTCAAGCCAAAGAAACAGAAGGTCCGAAAAACGAAGAAGGAGAGGCGTATGGCGGCGACCGCGGCCAAGTCTCTGCTTTCTTCCTCACAATCCTCTGTCTCGGAAACGAAAACAGAGGCCATCGGTACCCTTAGCTTCGCCGCTGGTGGACGGAATATTCCGCCTACCAGTGGCGAAGCGAAGGGGGCTAAACAGCGACCGAATGGGAACGGTCAGTCCTCTGCCAAACGTGCTCTCAACGAGACGATTTCGCCTCGCGGGGAGTACAAAAGGCAGAGGCTGGACCAAACCAAAAAGGTCGCCAGGCCAACCTACGCCCAAGCTGCGAGTACGCCTCTTGACGTCGCAATTACATGCGCGCGCACGGGGCGTATCGGCAAGGACGTATCCGAGCAGGTACTCACCGAGATACAAACTCGTATTTTCGGTGATGCCCTGGCTCGGAAACAAACTCAGCCCCCGAAGTTTAGAGCCAAACCGTTCTATGCTGAGGGGGTTCTGAAACTGTGGTGTGCGGATGAACACACACGCACATGGCTACAACGTGCCGTAAGCGATATGGTGCTCACGCCCAACGTCCAGTTGGTCGTGAAGCGCCAGACTGAGATCCCTCAGCGGGCACGTTGTGGCTTACTGGTCCCTGATCCACAAGGGCTTCTGGAAGACGCTCGCAAAATTGGGCGAGTTCTGTCCTTCCAGAACCCCGAGGTGGAGGTCGCAAAGTGGACCTTGCTAAACGCGACGAAACAAAACGCCGCGTGGTTCCTGGTGGTCGGAGTCCCAGAGGACCAAGTACCGACCCTTATGAAGGCCGGACGCCGTCTCGCTTTTGGAGTGGGGACGGTGTACGTCAAATTCCAGGGTCGGTCCGGCAGGTATGCCGACGTCCCGCTGGGATGGGACCCATCCACGGCCACCATCAAACAGGAGCTCAAGCAGCTACCTGCGAGAGAGGAGTCCCATCCTCTCCCAAACGCTCCTGAAACTGGCGGGGAGGTGCCTGCAACAGCACCACCAACAGCCCCCGCCAGTGTCGTACAGGAAGGCGCACCCATGGAGGCAGAAGAGGCGGAGGACGTTCTGGCCTCAATCTCTGGCCTCCTGGGGGATGACCTCGAACCGGGCGACCTTTTCGCAGAGCTAAAACTTGGGGGGGACGAAGAGGGAACGACCAGTGATGGCGTCCCCTTCGTCGAAGATTAGTGTCCTCCAAGTGAACCTCCAGCACAGCCGGGATGGGACGGCTCAGTTACGTAAATGGCTGGAGGTTCAACAAACGGCAATTGCTCTGATCCAAGAGCCTTGGATCAGAGGAGGCCACATCCAGGGGCTCTCCAGCTTAGGAGGTAAGCTTATTGTGACAGGCGAACATGATCTCCCCAGATCGTGTATATATGTCACGAAAAACCTAAAAACACAGGTCCTCACAGGGTTCTGTTGCAGAGACCTCACTGCCATAAGGCTGCACACACAGCTGGACGTCGAGGACAAGGTGGTCATCCTCGCCTCAGCCTACATGCCCGAAAAGGAGGAGCTGCCCCCGCAAGACCTGGCTGACCCACCGGCTGGTGGACCACTGCGAAAGGGAAAGGGTGGAGGTCAAAATTGGGGCCGACACCAATGCTCATCATCCGCTATGGGGCATGAGCACTCAAAACGACAGAGGTAAGTCCCTTGTTGAATATCTTTTCACTACTAACCTTACCTTACTAAACACCGGCTCTGAACCGACCTTCGTCACCAAAAAGAGCCGTACGATTATTGATTTAACACTAGCTACTGAAAACGCAGCGGAAGCCATCATGGGCTGGCACGTCTCCAAGGAGGCATCCTGCTCAGACCACAGGTGGATTCGCTTCGATCTACAGGCGGGGACACTACAAACTCTGCCAAAACGCACCCCGAGGAAAACCGACAAGGTGAAATTTGAGCAGCATCTGGCAAATAGACTTGCTCAACAGCGCTCACCATTGACTCTCGACAACATCATACAGATTGAGGAACAGGTAAACCACCTAACCAAATCTATAATAGACAGCTACCACATAGCATGCCCAGAAACCCTACCTCCCAAAACCCCAGGCAAACAGCCATGGTGGGGCCCAGAGCTAGAGCGCAAGCGAAGGAAGGTTAGAAGGGCTTTCAACAGGGCTATGAATACTTGTGCAGATGAAGACTGGGACGCCTATCGTTCAGCCAAATCCAGCTACAAAAAATGTATTAGATACCGAAGCAAACAGGGATGGCGAAAATTCTGTGGGAACATAGAATCATGCCAACAAGCAAACAGGGTAAGGAAAGTCCTAGCGCAGACAAAACCGATGGCACTGACCGCCCTTAAAAAACAGGATAATACACTCACAACATCGCCAGAAGAGTCTAGACGCGTACTCATCGAAACCCACTTCCCTGGATGCGTCTTCACGACGACAATCAACTGGCACGATGAAACCATAACACCTACTGCCCGAGACTGGCAGTACGCAAACAAAGTGGTCACACTGGAAAAAGTCCAGTGGGCCATCAGTAGTTTTCACCCTTATAAGGCAGCTGGCCCCGACCGAATCATCCCTGCTATGCTACAGTGGGGCGACAAACTAGTCGCAAGCGGACTGGAGCGTATCTTTAAAGCCTGTCTGGCACACAGATACGTTCCAAAAGGATGGCGGGAAGTAGGAGTAATTTTCATCCCGAAGCCAGGAAAGGGTGATTATACAAATCCCAAAGCACATCGACCAATCAGTCTGACCTCCTTCATGCTAAAGACCATGGAACGCCTATGCGAGAGGGAGCTGAGAGATGGTGCACTAAAACAGCTACCCCTACATGCAAACCAGCACGCATACAGCTCCGGTAAGTCTATGGAATCAGCCCTCCATCTGGTAGTCAGCCGGATAGAGGAAGCGATCGAACAAAAAGGCTTCTGCCTAGGAACGTTCATTGACATCGAAGGAGCTTTCGACAAAACCAGCTTCACCAGTATTAAGGCCGCCCTGTCAAAACATGGAGCGGAACCGGTACTAACAGACTGGATAACAAACATGCTCAGCAAAAGAGTAGTTCGCCTTGGGGAAGAAGATCAGACAGCTCTGATAGCCAAAGGCTGCCCGCAGGGTGGAGTTATCTCTCCCCTTCTGTGGAATTTAGTGATAGATGACCTAATCACAAGGCTGAACAAAAACCGCGACTACACAATAGGCTACGCCGACGACCTAACAATCCTTATCTCAGGGAAGGTAGCGGGAACGGTCTGTAACCTAACCCAACAAGCCTTACGCATCGTAGAAAAATGGTGCAGGGAATTCGAACTATCGGTGAATCCGAACAAAACCGAGTTAGTAATGTTTACGAACAAAAGGGTATTAGGCGAATACCGATTACCCAAACTCTTTGACACGGAACTCCAACTGTCAAAAGAGGTAAAATACCTTGGCGTTATTCTTGACAGCGAGTTAAACTGGAGTAGCCACCTAGACAATAAATTACAAAAGGCCGGCATTACCTTCTGGCAGTGCAGAAGAATGATTGGTAAAAAATGGGGGCTATCACCGAAAATCATCCTATGGCTTTACGAAACAGTAATCCGCCCCATGATAGCGTATGGCGCTATCGTCTGGTGGCCAAGGACCGAAAACAGCACAATAGCGGCTAAACTACAACAGACCCAAAGACTAGCCTGCATGGCAACCACTGGATGCATGAAATCTACCCCCACCGCGGCAATGGAAGCCATGCTCGGACTCCCACCCTTGGATCTGTTCATCCGCCAAGAAGCAACAGCTGCGGCTATACGCCTGAGGGCACTCAACCTATGGAGCGAGAGAAACACACGACACACCTCACTGCTCACAGATCTCATAAAGGAGATACCCGTGATAGGAGCAATGAATGATCGTGTACCCAAACAATACGTTTTCGACAAAAAATACAAGATCCAACTTCATGAGGACCACCGCTGTGAGGCTTTATGCCCAACGGAATTACGCATTTTCACAGATGGATCAAAAACTGGAACAGGCACCGGGGCCGGCGTTTTCTCGGAGGACCTTAATGTATCCATTTCAACACCGCTGGGGACCCATAACACAGTATTTCAAGCTGAATGCATGGGGATTACCCTGGCAGCTTCAGCGGTAATGGCCAGGAGAGTGGAAGGCCACTCAATACGCATACTCTCCGACAGCATGGCCGTGCTGCAAGCTTTAAACAGCCACACTATAAACTCGGGACTAATTTTGGAGTGCCATCGTAAACTGAACCAAATAGGCCATTCCAACAACATAACGTTGCAATGGATTAAGGGCCACAGCGGCTCGCGCGGCAATGATGCAGCAGATGAGCTTGCCAGGAGAGGATCTGACATGGTGGTAATGGGACCTGAGCCCATAATACCGATCCCCTTTGCATACCTACGAACTATAGTAAACAAACGAACGAAAGATCAACACAACAGCTATTGGACAAATCTGGAAGTTTGCAGACAGGCGAGGGAAGCACTCCCCGTGCTTGAAAATAGACTGACTAGGCGTCTTCGACAACTGACCAAACGGCAACTGCGCACGGCCACAGCTGCCATCACGGGGCACGGCTCCTTCAATAAACACCTTTTTATTTTAGGAATCACCGACAGCCCTCTCTGCAGAGCCTGCATGAGAGAGGAAGAAACAGCGGCACACGTGCTCCTACACTGCCCTGCAACCGCCACATACAGGGTTAAGTACTTCGGAAATACAGGTACGCTCCGGGAGATTTCCAGCAGCGTGAATAGCCTGCTGGCGTTCTTCAATGAGTTGGGGTGGATCGAGTGAAATGCCCACCCTCACGCAAAAACCGCGCCTTGTCGTGGAGTTGCGGATACCAGCTCGCGAAACCATACCATACCATACCACGGGTGTACAGCGTCGCTGGGGGCTTTTTAACCTACTTATGAAGCCGTGGGCAATAGCTATTTATCAATATAACTCATGATTAAGATGTAATGAGTTAAAAATACATTGAAAACTTATAGAAAAATTATATAAAAATTGGCCTCGTAATAAATAATATCATGTCTTCATATTAATAAAGATGGAGCTGTTGCTATTGCTGTAGCGGCCACCATGATTGTCATAGATCAATGTTTTGAGGGTTCATTAATGTTTGTAGGTTTCTTTATTCCACTTTAAAACTTTTAAATGCCTGAACAACTTCAGATGCAAGATCTGCATCATTTACACTTCAAAGCATCGCTATAATCCCGAGTGACATTGGGTCTACTTTACACACAATATTTCGACAGTCTATTATCTGACTCGTTAATAGTTTTCGCAAATTTCAGATGAAATTTATATGGAACAAACAACACAACAGACACATTTAAATAAAGTGTGAAGATTGTTAAGCAAGTCTATAAGTTCTAAGTGAATACTTCAAATAACCCACGGGCATAATAGACTTCTCGGTGTGATACTTAAAACGTACCTGTATACTGCGGGCTCTAGATAAATAAAACAGCACGCGGAACTTCATAAAATTATGTTACACCCTATTTAGATATCATGTGGATTATAAGACATGTAGGATTTATAATATTGAATCTGTTTTGAATATTTTCTAATGGGCTTTTATTCCTCATCATTTTCATCGCCAATGCTGGGTGCATCCAAAACTTGTGCATTTGAAGCCGAGATCCGCTCTCCTACTTCTTTTTGCTTGTGGTCTGTTTATCTTGGCTTTAACGGTCACTGCCGACTGATTAATAAAAGCTGAAGATTTTTTATTTTTGTTGAAGATGCTAATTTTTGGAGCTACCTATGCGATTTGAAAATCTCTTTTTGAATTTGATAGGGAATAGGCCATTTAACGTTACTCTCTGGCACCTAGTAGCGGCCCGCCCACCAAATACGGTAGGTGGTAACGCGGGGCATAACTAGTCAAGTACCCTGGATTTTAGCCCTTACCGAAGAATGAAACATATGTGTATACATAAAAGAAACTCAAAAAATTAAGTAATATTTGCAGAAAAAAGTTTTAATAAATTACTTCATATTAAATTTATAGGACACGCACTGGAAAAGAAAATTGAATACATTTCATATTTGTATTGTAGACATTGTTCCTTAATTACAGCAAGAGCACAGCTGCGATCTCTTAACATAACAATGAGTCAACCTACCATTTAAGACAGCGATGGTGCCTATTAGGCATAATGTAAATATCGACACCAATTAAACGCACAGTTCTCGTGCATACTACTATACGTGTCGAAACATCGCACAATTATCGCGTCAGTTCTACAATGTCAGATTCGCATAAATCCAACCCAACCCTGAAATTCAAGGTTGCCCCTAATTATAACTTTCGAATGAGACGTCATTTCCTTACGCTTACGAAACATTAAAATGTAAAAAGAGGCTTTTTCGCGTTTCAAAGGTGTGAATTTAAATAATTGCAATAATCGCGGCGTCGAATGGACATGCGAACTTAATGAACGGGTGAACGATGAACGTGAAGAAGACAGCCTGAGCGGCCGACAAAGAGCCGGAGTATTCACCGACTGCAAGATACCTTAGATCCTTTATACCTCACGATTCGTAGGGCACAAAATCGGTTCCGGTGCGGAGTGATCATTAGCCGCATGGGTAAGTTTGCCCAGTTAGAGGATTTTTTCTTGCGCGGTTACCCCCACGCAAAGAAAGATCCACGTTCTCTAATAGGTGGTATTTGGGGAGCAAACATCATATTACTATGAAATGGTCCTTGAATTACTGTGTCATTATCTTAGACAGTGGCAAGGCAAACAATCGGAACTATTTTTATCGTATACCTAATAAAGAATGTTAAAGTCGTACTCTGTAAAGAGTTTTTATATTTCGGTTCACACACTTCACAGTGACGGAACAATTATAAATGAGGTCGATTCCATATTGGTAATTCTCGCCCCAGGTATTCACATTTCCCTTATGGATACACTAAAACTTAAAAAATACTGATATTTTAAATACACATACAACATTATACTTTTTAAATATACGCATCTTTTTAGTATTGAACACTTTAATTTCATATTTTTGAAAGACGTTCAATTTTTAGGCTAAAAACAAAGATAACTTTTATACTTTAATATTTTAATCTTTAATAACATTTCATTATAACTATAAAATTATGTTAATAATTACAGAAATTATTATGTTTGTTTATACTACGTCAATTCTGAAATAAAAAAGTTACTCAGATCTCGCACATCTCGTCAATTTTGTTGGGAAATAAAATAGCTTGGAGGTCAGATGGCAGTTGCTCCATAAAAGCCGTGTAAGCCAAATCAAAAGGAGGAGAAGGAGTAAGCAAACCCGGTTATACGATCGGTAACAACGTCTAGATGATGATGATAAATAAAATTCATGTATAATTTTATTTTTAAACTGTTATATTACTATTATGTAATTTTATATACTATTCAAGCAAAGATAAGATGGCATGCATTTTTCGAAAAATATTTCCAATTTGTTGGTATTGCATAAGGGCCTCGTTCACCATCTGCAAGTAAAGCGTTGATTAGTAACTTCTAAATTAACGATAACTGGTAATTAAAAGTTCTGAGTATCTTTCGCCAGATTCACAAACGAAACCGATCCTTTGTGTAACAACTTAGGGGTTAATCACTTAACCCAAATGACACAGCAAAATCATACACTCATTCGTTCAATTCATTATTGTCATTTTCTTGTCAAGTCAAACACAAACAAAGAAGTTATTTCACGTCACGTGTTATTTGCTTATCAAGAATTTCGTTGTAATTTAATAAAATGGACAACGTTAAACGGGAAAGGAGTGCCAAATTTTTTTCACAAGAGACTCTTATTTTGAAATATTAAAACGTGATAGACAATAAAAAGAGCGATGCTTCCACATGGAAGAACAAAGAAGCTGCGTGGTTAAGCATTCAAAATGAATTCAATGCCATATCTGGGGGTACATTTAGGTCTTCTAAAATGTTCACAGCGTGCTTTGATAAACGAAATCTAGCCAAAAAATCACTTCAAGTCAATACAATTCAAATCATCTAGGTCAACAAAAAAATCTACACGAAATTTAAACACACGAATTCTCGGTAATCGTCGCATCGTAGAATGTTCTACATCTAATTCATCTAATTGCTGATCAATTACCTCGTACAAATCCATTATTTTGTTTGTTTTCACAAATATATGTTGTTAAGATACTCGTCACAAACACTGTTAACTACAGAATGACAGATCTCGTAAATGTCAAATGATGTTATGATCCCTTACTCGTCAGTTAAAGTCGCTAATCAGCAGAAAGAGTAGTGAGTAAGTTAATCGTCAGTATAACCGTTGAGTAGTGTTACTCAGACATTGTGAAATGCAAATATTCAGTTACCGGGGACTTTAAGTTACGATTAGCCTACTTGACACTTAAATCAGAGATGGTGAACGAGGCCCAACTACTTAATCATAGGTTTATACACTGTTGGGTTAAATGAAGAAATTAAAATCCATCTGACAACATCAACTGCTCTATAAAGTATAAAACAATCTCGGTTAACAGAATATTCCGAGCACTCATGTACCGTATTTTTACCATTGTAAAATTTTATTACCCCCAATTTGCGACAGTTGCGGTAACAATTGAACGAACTTCGTTCGGTAATCAAGGCTTCAACCTTTTATGTACACAGTTTATGGACATTTTCCATATCATTTTCTTGGTTTTATTACCGGTAATAAGCGATAATTCACCGGAATATTCGATTAGCGCAGTAAATAGTTAAGAGAACATCAAATTTTTAATTCGTAAATTGAGGGTAATTAACACGTACTGACATTTTAAAGGCACTCATCGAATTATGTCATTCGTAATTATTGTATTTTTTTTGAGTTATTATCTGGTGTAATGATACAGTGCAGAAAAAATATTGGGCATTCTACTCTGTTCATGGTCGCTTAAATGAGGTGTCTTCTCAGGTTTAATGTCTTAAAATCGGAGTTCTTTGTTTATTGTTATCCTGAACTACAGTCCTAATGGTAATTTTTATTTATTTTACTTATTATAAAACCAAGCAGCAGAAGTTTTTCTTAATATTTTTCTTTTAATACAATGTAGTATGATATTGTCGGAGGTTCACGCGAATGTTACACATTGAAATAAAACAATTTTTAACGGATTCTATCGCGATTTATTGGATGTTATTTTATATTTTACATTGATCCCGACGTTTCGGTTGCTTTTCAGCAGCCATGGTCACGGGGAGACTCAATCAAACGGGGATCAATGTAAAATATAAAATAACATCAAATAAACCGCGATAGAATCCGTTAAAAATAGTTTTATTCCAATGTAGTATTTTAATCAATTTATTTTGTTAATAAAAATACAAATACATTTAAAACTAAACTAAGTAAATTAAACTAATCTAAATATATTTAAAAAAGTTTAAAAATATATTAGTGGTATTGAAATTTAGTTTTATGTCTCGATTGGTACATTGGGACCTACACATAAACTGACGAAATGTGGGTGCTAACACCTCTGCCTACCCCTTCGGGGATATAGGCGTGAGTTTATGTTATGTAAATAAATAGCTTCGCACCTAACGTTACCTGAAGCATCTTCAGTATTCATGTAATCTAGATTTGTTATAATATACCTACGACACGGTTTATGGACACTCGCGTCGTCAAATATTGAATTTCACTTATTAAGTAGGTACCTACCTACACTTGTAAATGTCTACCAATTCAAAGGAAAAACAAAATCTATTATAAATAAAACGGAAATTCATTATTAAGTATTTAGCTAACGTAGAATTAGAGGACTGTGAACCCTAGACTTCAATGGTCAATGAATTGATATATGATGTTGAATGGATACCTATATATTTGTCACACGCTTCGCTCGCTCCCATTGTGTTTAATGAACGGCCTAGGCGTCCAATAAGCTGACTAGTTAAACCAAATGGCTGCAGCGACATTTACATATAAATATACGGGTTAATACTTTTTAAAAGTTTATTTTTATATTATTATCTAATGTTCTTACTGTTGCATTCAGAATTCTATTCCGACCACGATTTAAATTAATAAGCTGCAAGTCAGGAGATACTGATTTATGAATATTTATATAGACCGTAGTAGTTTATTGACAACTCTGTCGAGCCTATGTTAATAACCCTTCAGCGTGTCAGCACTCCCAGCCAATGACAGTATTGATGAGATTGACAGTGGGCCGATACACTAAGACAGAATTAGAACTTGATAGATTTATTATCAAAATGGAGTCTGAATAGTAGAAATTACGATGCTTCATATATATCTAATTATGGTGTATTTTACACCATAAATCTTTCGGATTGTGAGTTGGGCTTGGTTTCTGAAAGTTGATAGAGCACACCTAAACATAATACCTAGATTTGAATACACTGGTTACAACGTGGGTAATGAGCACTGACAATGTTGACAACTTGTTTGATTGGAGGATTAGGTACCTCCATCTTGTGGCGTAGGGTAGAGGAGAGAGTTCATCTCTAGATACTATTCAGAGGGGCGTAAAGTTTACATATTAAGAAAATTTATATTATACTAGACGATGGGCGCTCCTGTACCCGTTCTCGTTCCCATGAAAAGTATCCTCTGTGTTAATGGTGTTAATCCAGAGAATGGTCTATCTATGTTTCAGTTTCACCTAAATCTATTCAACGGTTTACGCGTGATTCACTAACAAATATCCGAATATCTTCACAAACTTTAAAATTTGTAATAATAACTAGGATTAGGTACAGTCAACGACAAAAGTCGCTCAACAAATTCTAATCTATTGGTCACCTTAGCTCTTAGCCCTTTCATAAAACATGAATAATATTAACTTTGTCCTTTGGGAATTATAAAAATACTTAAACACCCAGGATTGGTTCATTAATTCCTATGTAAAAAAAAGGTTTGTAAATAATGTAGTGTTAACCAACTTTTGTCGTTGACGGTACATTAACTTTTCATATTTAGACATTTTATTATTAAGACATTAAAATTAAACAAAAATCATAATATAATGCTACGGTACCCACAAGTTTGAGTTCATCCAAATGAATCACAAGGCTGCAGAAATCTTGTAGCGAAAATCATACAGTTATAAAATGACCATATTATTACACATCTACAACCTTGCTGGTCATTAAAAGCATCAAAGATACAGTGAATATTGTAATATACTAATGTTATATGCTTACATATTAATTCCAGTATATCCCTGAAGAGGCAGTGTTGTATACTTTTCGGTTCCACTTAAAATAGGGTGGTTGTATTGATCGGATCGGATGAATCGGGCACTTTATTATGAGCTGTATAATTATGCATTTATGTTCTATCTTCTATCTGTCGTATTGGAAATCGTATCCAATAAAGAAAACCATAGCTTTACTTTATGTATTTTACGTAAGACTGAAAAATGTAATCTGTAGCTTATAAATAAATAAATTATTTTTTATTAGGGTTCCGTTGCCAAACAAAAAAACACATTTTATGTTACTTGCTGCTGCGGAACCCTTCATGGGTGAGTCCGACTCGCACTTGGTCGCTTTTTTCGTTTTTTATATCGATTAACATAAAACATGTAAAAATAACTGAAAAACACAAATGATACAACTTTTTTCATTGGTAAATTGTTAAACTTTTGCAAAACAGGACTTTTAAATATGCTGGTGGTAGAAATTTGATGACACAAATTTGTCACAAAATTTCGACCGGGTGGGTACCACCGTGCACGATTGCGAAAAACCCTCCATAGTAATCCAATTTATGTTTGATTGCGGTCAGGGGTCAGCAAGTGCCGAGGGGGCCATCTCGAAACCGGAGATGGCCCAGGGTCAGTCGGGGTGCGAGGGATATGCTCTCTGGGCAACCTTACACCCCGGCGTCTGTAGACCCGAGACGGCGTGCGGTTTTAGTCGGTTCAAGCCCGACATAACCGCCCCCGCTGGCCGGCGGGGGGTATCCGAAGGGATTTCCGCACGAAAAAAAAAAGGGGTCAGCAAGTGCATAGCCGGGCAGGGGGATTGTGGTCGCAGCACTAGTGGGACCGGTGGGTGTCAAGCGGTGCTGCGACGAAAATCCTCTTTTGATGAGGCCGTCAAGCTGAGTGCCACCATTGTTAACATGGTACGTGAGACTTTACCTTCAGCTTACCATCAGGCGAGGTGAAGTCAAATTGACGAGTCCTAAATAAAAAAAAAAAATGCAACTTATAAAGTAGGTACCTTATGTTTGTAATATAAGAATCGGTTGGTTAACATTTGAATGCAGATGCTCACAACAGTTGCGTCTGTCGATGTCTGACCGTGACATCCGTAGCTCATCATTCACCGTGTGCCACGCTCAACACTAACGTCGAAACCTGTCTATTCACTACTACCGTCTAATCGTCGCCCGACCAGCCGCCTGCCGCCCGGATTCAAGTGATGAATGCCCCGCTTAACCCACCTGACAACTCATTTTCTCGTAACAGATTCCATTACTAAACGCTCAAATAACATAGTAGCGACGATCACCTTCGCAATAACAGATCATAATGGTAGCCTTATTCATACAACCATCATTATTTTCTGTCTCACAACAACGCAAAAACAATCAATAAAAATAAATCATTTAAATAACCATAAACACGTATTACAATGCGCCGACATTACATCTCCTAATGATTTCGCTAACGAATCATTGAAAGTGCTCGGATCGCGTGCCCGTGCGCATGTCCGCTGCGATCTAATCGTTGAGCTACATGTGTGCGTGCAGACTTAACTTGTGTGCGTGCAATGCGGTCGTAATAATATGAAAGTGTTGTCCGGACCCCGCCCTAGCCTCGGGCCCGCTCTGTGTTCCATTTACATCTGCTCGAATAGTTTATTAAGCCTTCTGTCGAGCTAGCCGCACTACTGATTCGTGCCTCGTCGAATTACTGATAACGATAACAGTTTCCATTATATTCTTGTTTCTAATGCAATAGATACATGTAACAAAAGCGCCTTCAAATTTTATTGCACACATACAGGTATCCCAAAACGAATAAGTGAAAGCTATGAATGAATGTGAACCCAGACTTCCCTAGCTGCACATTCTGGATCCTCGTATTATGGGTCAATCGTATATGGGAAGATCAAATATTGAAAAATTTGCGAGTATATTGAAAAGTAAAGCTATAAATAAGCATTAATAACTCTAGAAGTCATCCAGACTTGCTGACGCCCTATAGGTAGTCTCCTCCGGTCTGCCCCAGTCCTCTAACTCATTTGACCTATATTACCTTGATTTTTATTAACTGAAAGCGGGTATGAATTATACGTATTATTTGGATTATCAATCAATCAATCATTTATTTGCATCGAATATGGTTACAGAGGATCTTAAAGCTAGTAGGCATAGCATATTCTGCTCCATAGAGCGTGCAAACATTATCTTAGGTAAGTACAGTACAATCTTTAGTTTAATAACATCATCAGTTTAATAATAGCTGAGTTTTATGAAGACTGTCGTTATATATGTAGTTATAGTATTGAAATTTTTATTTATTTTGTGGCCTTATTTATATATTTTAGTATTAAGTTAAAAACTAGGTAGATATTAAATATAGTTTAAATACAATCCACATAATGTTCGGACCACAAAGGAGATACATTTTTAAATAATAAAAAGAAAACGTTTATATCATTTTAGGGCTTGTACAACAAATTATAAATTATGCAAAAATCTAAAACAAGCAACATAAAAAAGTGGAGAGACTGTAAGGAATATAATTTACATGTCGTCGCAAGTTAAGTTAAGCAAGCAATTTAGAGGAGTACAACCTGAGCCTATAATTGGAACTAGACTCAAGAACCTGACCTTCATTTTTGGCTTAGATAGAGTTGTCGTGACTCACAACCAACCAATGTTGATCCATTGTTACAATTTATAGGGCAATTATTCATAAACAGCATTTTCTGCGCCGGATATGAAATCGCTAGTTATACGACGCAATAATAAATCACAATAACTTCAATAAAAAGACTATTCATAATAATCATCGACGGCTATTTTCTAGTGGAACTAGTATTCTGATATAACTATCTAAACAAGATCGGATATTAATACCTGTCTGAGTTTCACTGGATACAGTTTAAGCAGAATTATAGTTTATTTCGAGTTCATTATTAAACAAGTGATAAAGTATATATAATTAGACAATAATAGAAGGTGTATATTGAGTCTCATCAAGATATTTGGGGCCCACAATGTCATCTGTAAGCCGGTACACCTGCTGTTTGAAAGACGAGGTTCTGGTCCAGCTTTACTGTCGGAGTTGGAAAAATAGACAGTCGCTCCCATAAAAGCCAAAACAAACCAATACAAGGAGGAGTAGTAGAGTGGACCCCAGACTGAAGAGTGCGAGCTTTGGGTGCGACTGAGATTAGATGAAGAAGTTAAGCAATAATAAAAAAAATAATGAGTATTATTAGTATTACTAGCCTATGCTTGTGGCTCCAGCTCCACCCGTATGAAATACTGCCATAAGGCAATGGGATCATCATCAGGCAATGGGGCTATCCCCGGGATAAAAAGCAGCCTATGCCGTATCATCAGGCATAATATAACTGCAGTCACACTAGTCCCCAAGATAAGCAAAATCGAAAGAAGCAGAAAGAGTAAACGGACCCGTGTGTTACCGGGAACCACGCTAAGATGAAGAGAACGGACTCTAGTCCATCAGAATTGTTAAACTGTTCATCTGCAATTTCAGTTTAATCATCGTTCAATCGACTTGCTCGTCGGAGAAATATTTCTTTATTATTTTCTGCTTAGGCACATACATTTTCACAGACGATGCTTTTCCACATCGAGAAAAATAATGACGCATACGTACTTCGCGAGATCTCTTGGTTATTAAAATACTATTCTCTCAATCTTGTATTATGTATGTAATACGATCCATATATTAGGAATGCTGATGCAACCCTTGGGTCACTAGACATTGTTCAACAAATTTGATGTTCAATTGAGGCTATAAATAATTGCATATCGTAAACAGTTGTGACTTATGTGTCATTATAAATACAAAATAATGTAAATCCATCCACTTGTATAGTTTTTTTTTTTTGTATTTTACATTGACATTTGTTGTTTCATAATGAAATGTAAAATTTTACATCTCAGTAATGGTCAATATTAAAAATTTCATTATCTATTTATTTTTACTATTGAATTTATAATTCAATGTTAATAGTTTTGCCAGTTTTTATTTATTTTGTTGGTCATGATGATATCGACTTCACAAGTAAATTTTGACGTCTGTGGGCTAACCACGTAGTGATTATAGTAATTCTATTCAAATCAGTAGCGCCAAAGTATTAGAAATGACGTATTTGGTCCAATACGTCAAGATCAACGCCGCCCTAAACCAATCTCACCCGCAAGCCGGTACCACTTGCTGATTGGCGAAAAATAGGCGGTAAAAGCCAAAATGAACCAAATAATGGAAATAAGGCCGAGGACAGCAGGCCCCTGGCTTCGAAGTACAAGCTTTGAATGCAACCGGGATTGGCGCTTGGATGATGATGAGGGAACTTTGACATAAAAGTGTATGTAATCGTATAATCGATTGTATTTAAACGATGTCGATCGTAAGTGTATCAGTAATACGCAATGGATACGATTCAGTTACTCTAGGCAGAAGCACGTCTCGGCGTTGAGACACCAAAGGTTGCCTGTGCGTAAGGTTTACGCAACTTATCGTAAATAAATAGAGCATACAGATGCGGTGGGCGCAATTTCTACGAAGCTGTACTAGTAATTTGTCAGCTAAATTTGATAATTACGCAATCTTTTGCGGGTTTGAGTGCTCACTCGTGCTTGAAAAATGTACAATCCGGTTTGCCGGTTGTCATCTTGTCATCTATATTTTGTTACGCAGAAATTCTTGAGCATTTCGTTGCGCGTTTATTAATGACACAGTTGTTTGGATAATGAATGTGATAATCTTTTGTTAGAATAATGGAGGCTTTAAGTTTTATTAGGGAAATTAAATGGCGTTAATTTGGTAAATTTATATAACAATGGTGCTTATAGAATAGATTTTCGTATTTGCTATGAGAGAGTCAGGTTCCAACTTAACCAGAAATTTCCTCAGCAATAATAGCAAAAGATCATATAGGAATAATATAGCCAGTGACTGACCCGTGTCGGTGAATATCCGCACATTTGGATGGATCTTTGATGATGCGCATCTGACTGTCTTTGGTGCGGTTTTTTGTGATTTTACCCATGCAATGTTCGTTGTGTAAATACTCACCATCTATAAATCGTCTCGATAATATTATCGCGTCAATATTTCTTGTCTCTAAAAGTCTCTACTGCTAAAACATGCCGGATTTTTGATTAGCAGTCTAGTGATGAATGGTAGAGAGAAATTATATTACAATAATTTTTTTAGGTAGGTCATTTGTGACATTATAATAGGTCTTTACCTATGTAATTGCCGAAATTTTCTTACAAATTTATGAGTTCGTTATTCCTGTTATTTAATAGCTATTTCCATTATTTATATTTTGTTTGAAAGTTGATCTCAAGATTTTACAACTCTGTATTAAATTTTGTTTTTATTGGCCGCTTAATAAATTAATTCGATCTTCAAAAACAGTACTTCCTAAATGCTATCCATTTTGATGATAAATTTCGTATTACTTAACAGCTGTCACTTTTCAAAAATGTAATAAAATAAGCTGTTTCATTCATACACAAAAAAAATCATAAAATTTGGATTTGTCATTCCTAAAAAAAATGCAAAAATGTTAGTACTGAAAATTGAGTTTCCTCCAATTTCTTCAAGAAAAACGGCAATTTCATATGTAACGACCTAATATAATAAAAACGATTTTTGAAATGTATTGTGGAATAGGCAATAAACGATGGTGCAAATAGTAAAATAAAATTAGATGTCATAAGACAAAGAAAAAAATTGCGTAGCGTTCCGTTGCGTGAACGCAGTGATCGCTTACATTGAAGCAACCTTGACAAAACTGAACTAATATAAGCCTATCTCGTTATTTTATTTCCTAATTGCTTTTTAATTATATTAAGAGATAATTTTGACAGCTGTTATGAATAGTACTATTATTTATGGTACCTACCTATCTCTAACATCGGCCGTGATATTAGAGATAGGTGTTATTACTGAAATCCATTTAGGTCTGTTTAATATTGGATGAATTAGCCTACCTCTTATTGTATTACACTCTTGTATTAATGTCTGATAATTTTGAGATTAATCCCTTATTTAACTAAACTACTCAAATGCGAGTGCGGCTCACGTTGAGATCTTATAATAATATAGAAGTAATTTTGTTTAAGTTTTCTGTACTGTACTATGAATGTAGACCAAGTGTGAAGCTCATTCGTAATTTAATGAAGAGGCAATACAAATTGTACTTCTTGCCTGCAGAAGATTGGATATCAAGGGTCTGAAGTTACCTGCCTCCTTTGATTAGCAAGAAATTTACTCACTTTGTGGAGATCGGTTTTGTATATCTATCTGTTGTAATTCGTTGAAGTTTAGTTATATTATCGTGGAATTGAGAAACGCTGTGGAAACATGTGGATTTAGCACCCCAATTCTTATCATACTAATATTAGGTATAAATGTGAAAGTTTGTGAACATGTTTAGATGTTTTAAGAACAGCCGTTTAAGCATGATTGGGTAAGCCCAATCATGCTTAAACGGCTGAATGGATTAATTTACGAACGAAATTATCAAATAAAATAACTCAAGAACAAAGAAGCTAGATGTCGCATGCTTACCGAATTCGTGTTACTTCTCGGTATACACAAATACAGTTTTTACACTCATTATTTTAGTAACAATCGTTTGTTTTGATCGTTAGTGATGTATCATCGCGAAATTAAGCTATTTCACACTGTTAAAAAGATGTGTTAAAACTGAGTAAAAGATCTGAAAATGTACCTGTAAACAAACTTACTATACATAATAATCATGTGTAGAGGAGAAAACGATTACAGTTATAATATTACTAAGGAACATAAATAAATTATTTTCATAAGTGAGTGTATCAAAGTGTAGGGCACTTTGATACTCTCACTTATGAAAATAATTGACACGTGTCGATGTAGGGTCAAGGGTTTCTGAGCTGTGACAATGACCGCTTCGAAGAAATTGTTGTTTTGTTAAATTTGTCTCTTTTGATTGGTAAGTTGTTTATAGTGAGAATACAGTATATAATATTGTTTACAGTATGGGACAAGGACACGAAATATATTATGGTATTAATGGTATAAGGCCAAAAAAATACACACATTACAAAAGAGAGTGCATTTTCTTGCTATCTAAACTTGCTTTTGTCCAACCGTAACTGCAATGTTATTTGATTATCTTCTTTATGTACAGAAATGTCAAAATAATCCTTACACTCCAGCATTTTTAGCACTGTACCTACCTGTAGCAGTCTAGGGTACAGGATACTAAGCATTTTATGCCCTATATTGCTGAGTCAGAAGACCTTCTAAAGGTCACACGGCAAGCCAACCCGTCTTATTTTTAGAGTCGGAGAGGCGTTGTTACTTTCAGTCAATTTCTGGCTGCGATAGGTATGGTCTATAATTTTTGGAGGGTCTCTAGACTCACGGAGGTATGAAAGTAAAATATTTGCGTTATTTTCTTTCCCAAATATAGTAAAAGTATATACTTCAAATATCCGCTTAATATTGTTCACACCTTTCACAATTTGAACATTATTAAATTACGTAATGTCAATTCCCACATTTACCAATTTCCTCTTTTTATTTATTTTACTTATAACTAAAATTAAATTTTATTATTTCATTAACATTAACACTTAAATTATCTGTAATAACGTTGGTACTTCAGCCCATTATCCTCAATATATAATGGTTTCATTAAGATTGTATCGACTGTTTCAAAAGTTTACAATATAAGACGTCCGATTTGAATGTGAGTGGATCATGAAAAACTTAACCTAAAAAAATTTTAAGCTCTTATGTCGATTTTATATGGCTGTAGCTACCGGTCAGCGGGCTATCGATTTTCTTCCGAAGTTAACATTATATTCAGTTTATGGAATCTGTATAGGAATGATAAACATAACTTCATATTTTTTAAATTTTACATCGAAATTGGCATATTGGAAATTGCATAATTATTAAATTTTACTCTACCTCCTTACCGATCACCTTAGCTCCGAAATGTTTCATAAAATAATAAACAAAACATGAAAATATATAAAACTTGTCCTCTGAAGATTACTAAAATGTTTATAGGTCCAACAATACAAAAGATTTTTTGTAGTTGTATGGGGTCCTGTTGCATGTTCGTGCCCAACACGACGCCATACAACTCCCGTAAGCCGCTGATTGATGGACGAGACTCTGGTGCTGGCAATCCTTTCTGGGTATGGGGCTCAGACGGCTGCCGCTCTATAAGAAGCCAAAATAAACCAAATATAGAAAAGAGGAGTACTATACCGGCCCCTGGGCACCAAAGTTCATGTTTTGGATGCAATCGAGATTCCTGCCCTTTTTTTCTAGTACACAATTTGAATTAAATATAATTTAATATGCTTTTCGAGAATATATTTTCAAAATTGTGAATATCTTTATATATAACAATAATAATAAGTATTAAATAAAAATTAATCCCTATTTCCCTTGGCCAAGGAGTCACGCGTGAAATGCTGGACCGATTTTGCCAATTCTTCCTTTGTTGTGTTTATTATTGTCGGATGAAGGTTCTTATAAACGAAAATTTTAGGAAATCCATAGAATTATCCATATAGGGAATAGTTGGCACTCTGGTGACACCGGGGCGAACAGCTAGTGTACGATAAAACTTCTTTGTTTTTAGCCTCAATAATAATTATATAATAAAAATAAAATAAAAGATTTAACTATGTCACGTCACATAACAGACGGGGTTTACTACATAATTTTACATACATACATTTGCAAATCGGATTCCACTATGCTATGACTCAATCTTAGTGTATCCTTATAAGTACGTTCAACTGAATTTGAACTCATTAAATAAAGATACAATGCCCGCGCCTGCGGCGCTCGCATGGGCGGGCGGAACCGGGAGCGGCAATTAGTCCTAACAATATTGCCTTTATGCATTATCTACGATTGTGCGATACCATCGGCTGAATTATTGTGTTGTATCCGTGAATGTACGTGGATTTTCTGAAGAAGGCCAGCTTATGAATCAGTCTTGAGCTGTAAGGCATTGAATAAAGGAATTTGTATTAGATAGACAATGTAATATTAATAATTATTTATTTATCTATCTTAGATAGATTTGAAATTAAAGCAACAATACCGAATCAGTCGACTAAATTATAATCTAGACAAATCTGGTACTCATTGAAATTCAATTAAATCTCTTTCTGAATCATCACCATCATCATCATCATCTTAACGCTGTTCCCGGTTCCATCCGAGGCCTCGGAATTTGGAATCCGCTTACTCCTTCTCCTCCTTCTGGTCTCATCACCCAAATCCTAATGCTAAGTGGAAAGCCTGCGCCTGAGCCTCCTCTTTCAATAAGCTGGTATACCGGCTACCAGGTAAGGTTAGCTTGGGCTCTGAAGAGAATATACTTTGTGAATGTGATATGTATTTTTAGGTAGATTTCGATGAAATCGATCTACCTATTGGTTTCTTGATTACTGTCGAATTTAAAAAAAAATTCTTCGTCTAGTTATGACCCCCTGAGTCCGAAATGACCACTGGTCAAAAAGTTTATATATATATATATATAAATGTATGTATGGTTCCACTTCCCAAAATTTGCGGCACTCTCACGGTCGCATTTTTGCCCCGATCGCTTTCAAACTGCGGTCAAAAATTGCTTTGGTGTAAACTGAGTTTAAGTTCGTGAACGGGTGGAATCTGGCCTAAGGGTACGGTAGGGCCTCACTTTTTGTGAAATCAGTTTTTCCTCAAAATTTCACGTTCCATGAAAGATATTCGAACCGTTCTAATTTTATCCCATAGTATACATGAATACCAACAACTTTTAATTATAAACCAATAAGATTAAAACTTTAACTAAAAGTGGAGGGGGGAAAAACCAAAATTTTTCGGGAAAAAAATCATAACTTCTAACCGGTGAACATTCTTGCCGTCGGAAACATTTTTAATCGATAGGCCATTTTTAAGTCTAAAATAAATGTCTGAAAAGTTTTTCGCTAAAAGTTACCGTTTTCGAGAAAAAAAAATACTAGAACTAGGTGAATGATTGGTGGTGATTTTTTCATATCTCTTTCTTCATTCAGAACTTCGTATGCAGTTTAACCATGGTTTAGGTATCTATACTTTTTTTTTTGCCTTTAGGTATCTTTTTTTTTTTTTATCGTGCGGAAATCCCTTCGGATACCGCCCCGCGTGCTAGCGGGGGCGGTTATGTCGGGCTAGAACCGACTAAAACCGCACGCCGTCTCGGGTCTACAGACGCCGGGGTGTAAGGTTGCCCATAGAGCATATCCCTCGCACCCCGACTGACCCGGGCTACTGCATCCTCCGCCAGAGCCCTCACGCGCATGATAGCATCCACGGTGGAGCGCCTCTGGCGGAAGCCATATTGGCCATCCGCCAGGTCCGGCCCCACTCTTGAGAGGTGCTCGACGAGGCGCTTCGCAATTACTCTTTCAAAGAGCTTGCACACCTCGTCGAGCAACACTATGGGCCGGTAGGCGGACGACGAGTCCGCCGGGCGCCCCTCCTTTCGGATGAGGACCAGTTTCCCCGTCTTCCACAATTTCGGAAACTGGCCCCGCTCCAAACATGCGCTGAGAAGCCCTCTCAGTCGGGGCTCGAGAGCGTCGTCGACTAGAGCTAGGACTCACGCTCGGCCTGGAATGCTGTCGGGTCCCGGGGCGGTGTGTTTGGCTCTTAGCCTTCTCACCGCCAGCTCTAGTTCTACCCAAGTGACCTCGGGCACGTCGTCACAACAGGGAGCCAACAACTCCTCCGAGCAGATCCGGCTGGAGACACCGGGTTAACGGCGGGGCCTTGGGGCGCAGCTTGCCCCTCACCATCCGGTAGGGCCGCCCCCAAGGGTCCCGCTCCAGCGTCTCCAGCAGCTCGCGGAAGGAGGCCTGTTTGGCCCACCTTATCTCCGCTCGGAGGGCTCTTCTGGCCTCCCTGTATCCCTCGTACAACTCCACCTCTCGGGCCTCCGCATCTGCGGGGCGGCGACGCCTCCTACGGAATCGGGCCCACCAGCGGTGCGTGATCACGCAGGCCCGTCTGAGCTGCGCGATCTCCGACGACCACCAGTAGACCTGACCCCTGGGATTATAGGGCGGAGCCCTAGGCATCGCCGCGTCACAGACACGGGTCATGGCCTCCCGGAACCACTCCGCCTCATCGTCTATGCTGACAGGCCTGTCCGACGCAGAGGCCTGTACGATGGCGGCTTCCAGGAGGAGCTCCCGATCAAGTCGCTTAAGCGCCCAACGTGGCTCGAGTGGAGCCGGTACAGCCGGCGCGTCGCTCGCAGGGACACACACGTCAAACCGAATATATCGGTGATCCGAACTTGTGTCCTCCCCCAAAACGACGCACCAGCCCTGAACACGTCGCGCCAACGTGGTGCTCGTGAACGATAGGTCCACGATGGAGCTACCCCTCGAGGTCACGAACGTGTCCACGGCTCCCCGATTTAGGAGGACTAGGCCGAGTCGTGCGGCCCAGTCCACCAGTGCCCTGCCTCTATGCCCCGTCGCGCCCCTTTCGTGTCGGGAACCCCAGGCATACGACCAGGCGTTGAAGTCCCCGAGCACAAGGACCGGACGGGGCTGGCAGGCATTGACGACGACCGCTACGGCCAGCTGACGGAGCCATTGCTCATATGCAGCTTGGTCTCGGTTCGGCGTGATATAAGCGGCCACAACCGCTATATCGCCAACCGCCGCCGCCACGCAACCGGGTTCCCTTGCAACGACGGCAAGAGGGGGGCTGCCGGCGGCAAGGTTGTGCACCAGTGCCGCCGACCCATCCAGCGCGGTTTCCCAGGCAGGCCCGAGGAACCGGTGGGTGTATGGGTCGGCGACAGCGGCGACATTTATGGCCCACTGTGCCATGCTCTGGAGCAGAAGACCCTGAGCATAGGCACCGTGGCCCACGTTCGCCTGCAGGATGCGGAGTTGAGGATCCATTATGGGACCCCCATCTCCGCATCCCGCTGCGAACTAGGGGCGGAAGGCCGGCCTCCCGGCTTCGGCTCCCCTCCGGCGCAGGCCTTGCTGCCAACCCTATGGTCAGCCGGCTTGCCCCCCGCTGCACATCTGAAACAGTGCAACGGGGCGTTACACGTGCCGGCCTTATGACCGGGCTGGCCACAGCGGAAGCAACGGTCACCCGCCGTTACCTCCGCCGTGCAGTGCACCCCCACATGGCCCACCGACAGGCACCTGAAGCACCTGGCCGGTCGGGCCTGCAGGAGCCGTGCCTGCGCCACCAGGAGGCTCCGCTCGTCTGGGACCTTTTGGACCGCCGCGATAGGGCATCCGACAACTGCTGCCCCCTGTCCACCCCGGCCGAAGCGTATAGCTCCGGCCTTAATTGTGTCCGGGGAGCAGTCCCCGGCCTCCGCCACGGCGAGCCTGAGCTCTTCTGCCGTGACGGAGTCGTCCAGGCCCGTAATGCGCACTTCTGCGCATTTAATGGACCTGGACACGCGGACGTCGGCTGCGTCCAGCGACTCCCTCAGCCGAGCCGCTAGGGCGTCGGCCTTGAGGCCACTGGCGGCGCCAGGGACCTCGAGAAGTCGGGCTCCTGTCCGTATGCTCTTGCACCGGACGCCCGGGATCTCGAGGGCCTTGAGGTCGACGTTGGCCTTCACCTTGGCCAACACCTCGGCATACCCCATGCCTCTCCCCGCTGCCTCCGCCGTCAGGGTGACGACGACGGCCGTAGTGCGGGGGACACGGAGCTTCCCCGGCGGCCTTCCGCCTCTTCTTGCTGACTCCAGCCACCTCCCAGCCCCTTTCCAATGGGTTGGAGGTAGCCGGAACCACGGCTGGGGCTGGGGCTGGGGCCAGGGCTGGGGACGTCTTCCCCTTGCCCTTCCCCTTGCCTTTGCCCTTCCCCTTACCCTGAGCGGGAGGGGGCTGAGGAGCCGGCCCCGGCAGGGTCGCTCTCGCTCCCGCAGCCGGGGGGGTGGAGCCCCTCTGGGCTACAGCCGCGTAGCCGGGCGCCGGTGGCGCCAGAGGCGGACGGCGGATGGAGTCCATTAGGGCCTCCATCCGACACATCATCCGCTCTTCCAGCGCCTCCATATAGGGTAGCCAAGACTCCGCCGGTGGTACCCTCGGCTGCGCCGGCCGCACCGACTGTGCCGGCTGCTGCACCGGTCGCACCGGCTGCTCTGGCTGCGTCGACTGCCTCGCCGACGAGCGAGTCACGCGCGCCGGCTCCACCGGTTGCGCCCGCTGCGCCGGTTGCGCCCGCTGCGCCGGTTGAGCCGGGCTCGCCATACCCTACCCCTCTTGAGCTCCTCGAGGGCTGCAGCTAGTCGAGCCGTCTCACGACGAGACTCGGCCAGCTGCGCCGCCAGGCCCTCATTCTCGGAGGCGATGTCGAGCACAATGCGCAACATCGCCTCCTGCTCAGGGTTTGGGGACCCCTGGAATGACGCGGTCACCTTCTGCAGTCTCTCCAAAAGAGACCGCGTCCTCCCGCTCGGTTGCGTCACCGCCGAGGTGGTAGGCCTCGGCGGCGATTTTTCCGCGGATCTCCCAGTGGCCGACGGGGCCCGGCTGGGTTGCCCACCCCTCAACCCTCCTCGCGCCCGGCGGACTGCAGTCACCTTAGGCGCCCGCATTGTCGCCTCGTCGCTGGAGGAGGCCGTCCCAGTGAGGGTGTAATCCTCATCCGACACGCCCTCCCCTGGTCGCTGCTTCTTTGGGCGCCGTTTGCGTTTCTGCGCCTTGACGCCCAATCCTAACGGGCTTGCCGCCCTACTCCTTTCGCTGGCGGTGTCGAACCTCTCCCAGACTACGGAGTCTGCGCGGAGGTCGCGCAGCAGGCGGGCGTAGAGGTGACGCCAAACACCTCGGCGATGTCGGAGTCTGCGCGGAGGTCGCGCAGCAGACGGCCTTTTCTGTGTCCAGGTCGTTTGTGTTTGATTTCCTGTCCGGTTTTTCCTTGATATAAAGATTTGAATCCATAGTATATCCCACGAGTATGGGGGTGTAAGGTGGTCCATCCAGGCGGAGCCCCCTGCACCTGAATAAGCCTATATACTATGGAGGTCGGCTGGTATGCATAGGTTTTTGCGACTTCGCTGTCGGGTGTTATAGACTTTTCCTTGTCGTGGGCCGGCCAATAAAGGCAAGCCCTCCGGTCAGCAAGTTCACGGCGTACCCTTCTGGAGCCACCAGTCAGGTCGTTGCTGATCACCTGCCGATTACGGAACGCGAGAGGATGGCTAGTCCTCTCTCACCGGCGGCGGCACAAGTGCCCGTCGGCCCCTGCGTTAGCAGTGGGCCAACCCGCCCCTGGATCCCCTAGGACCCTATGGTGGCCTCAGCCACAAACACCATCGCTCATCCTGTCTCCTCTGAAAGCAGAGGAGTACGGAGAGCGATGTGTTCCCGCCACGTTGGGTATTAGCCGACGATCAATGCCAACCCCATGAAGGGGAAGCCATTGACCACCGCCCAGGGTGTACCGGCCGCTCCGATTCCGCTCCCCCCGGACTGCAGCGGGATCGGAATCGGAACGACACCCGAGGAGGTTACCCAACACACACCCCACGCCTTTAGGTATCTGACAAATTTAAAAACGATTGGATACTATAAAATCTAGTGGGGCGGAAATCACACAGTGATTGTCAAACTTCGGGCCAAACTTAGATATTTTTGTTGCAGTATTTTTATTCAAAATTACAGCCCTTGGGCTTTATGCATATTATTCGACGCGTCTTTATATATTGAGCAATAAATATGTAGAAACTGAAATCAAATCAAACGTCTTCGACGTCAAAAACACAAAAAAAATATTTTATATTTCAGTTTCTTTCAGAGTCTGGTTGTTTTATGTAAATATACAATATACGTATTGTCATTGTCACTCAAATGTCAAAGCCAAATACGCGTTACTCTGATAACTCGAAAGAAACTCACTTGTAAAAGTTTTTTTAGCGACAATTTGTATGGTAGGTACCCGAAACCTTGAACGTACAAACCCCAAAATCTAATCAGTTCTTCCCATTAACCAAACAAGATGATTGGCGAAAGAATTTTTTAAATCGGATAAGTGGTTCTTGAGTTATTGCATAAACAGACATCCAGACATTCAGACATCCAGACATCCAGACAGACCGACACAATAATTATTTTTGCTTAATTAGACTTAGAATCATATGAAAAGTCGAGAAAAGTGATAAAAAGTGGGTGTAAGATTTTGTTTTTTTTTTTGCGTGATTTTAAGACTTCCGTGTCCACCTGGTTAGTGGCCCGAAGTAAAACATAGATACAGACGAACATGACGAACAATTGATATTATATTTATCATGATTAACTAGAGTACGTGCAAGCATTATTCTTGTGAATGAAGGCGATAGTCGGCGAGTGCCTACCATCGCCTTAACAAATTACAGATAATAATAGTCAGAGGCGTATCTTTGATAAATAATACAAGAGGCAACCGAATGGGCCGGACATTAGGTTACAAGGATAAATAAGTACACTGCCACTACAGCAAAGTTCGTTAGAAGTCTACTTTTGAGATTAGTTACGGTGGAATAATTTCATTTTATATACAGATTTCCATACCAAGTATTTTCTACTATAAAGGTAGCGTTACATGATGAGGTCATACGCGTTAAATCAGATCGCCTCTACGTAGGAACGGGATGTGTTGTTCCTGCAATACATAGGAGGATCTTGCGATCAGGCTAGCTGATCACGCCTGGCTGATTGTGGCCCAACGGTTGATGTTCGACGTTTAGCATCGGCGTGAGAACTTTTTAATTGTGCGCTTGCAGTTCAGCTTCAATACGCTAGATGGCGTTGCATACATGTGGTGTCGCCGCAAGAAATGTTAACGTAGCAGCTTCAGAGTGATTGCTTCTTGCTAAATATATGATTCTGTTCGATTTAAAGTAAAATGACATATTTAAACGATTTAAAGTAAAATAGATAAGATGATAGATATATACGTTATGTATTTATCGGAGCTACTCTTACATCAACTAGATATTTAAAAAGATAAAACCTTTACCCATTGGTTACAATATAAATTAAATCAGGAAGAAAATTCATAGTCACATGCATGCGAAATATAATTTATATAGGTGGGTTTATATAATTTATACAAAACCGTGCGAAAAACTTTAACAACATCGTAAAAAAAAGAAATACAAAATAGGTTAACATGAGTAAGTATATTATTTATTATACGACTTAGATATTGAAAATTAAAAATATGAAATAGTATTTAAAGTTAAACTAAAAAAAAATAAAGTAAACTGAAACTAAATAATAACTAAATATAATACAAATATTTACATACATGCATCGTAAAATTCCTGAGCATTATCACTGACCGGTAATGTTATGATATACATACTTAATGAACGAAAAATTGCCTATCATTATCATATCCAAAGAGTATATCAGTATATCACAATCCCTGATGCCTTTTTTTTTTGACGTGCGGAAATCCCTTCGGATACCCCCCCGCTGGCCAGCGGAGGTGGTTATGTCGTGTCTCGACTAAAACCGCACGGTGTCCTCCCCAAGTGTCCGTTGCCGGGCACCCCGGGTAAGCCTTCGAAAGGATAACCCCAGGGTTGCCGGTGGACTTTGGCCGCCACCGCGGCCTCGCCTGGTGGGGTCGGGTTTTATCCCGCTTCGGTGAGTTGGCAGGCGTGTGTAGGGCACACGCGTCACGCCTCCGCCACGGCCTGCTTCTGTAAGGACGGCGAGTCGGCCAACTGCCGTCCTCAGGCCCCGATCATGGAGGTCGGTAGTCCCGAGCGTAGATGAGTCTGCGGCGTCCTCGCCGCAGACTGCGAAACTCGGCGCAATTCAAAACTAGATGAATGAAATAAGTTTTCATCAATCCCTGATGCCTGATGAAAACTTATTTCATTAATCTAGTTTTGAATTGCTTCATTACCATTGTTACCATTGTGATTTGTAGGTATTGCTACCTACATAACTGCCAAGGAGTTATATTTAACTCCGGTTCAAGGAAACTGAAGATACCAGTGATTATGTGCAATGACCCTAATAGCTGTGTACTTGTCATCCTATCTTTCACGGTGTATTAAGCTAAAAGTGGGATTGTTAACCGCCCACATTTTAGAGACATCGTTGGCACAACATACTGTATAAATCAGGCCTGCTTCGCGTCTTGTTTACGTTATTCATAACATGGACACGACACGATGTGAGATTGTTTATTTTTGTAATACATACATTTGCAGTTCATAGTGCTTAGCTTTATTTACATTAATGTTTAGGCATTTCTTACCAAAAAATAAAAAAACATATTTCTTGAATACCTTAAAGTTGAAGTGACGCTTACCCTGGGGCTGACCATTTCTTTTTCGTTCTTTATTTAAAGAGTACTTGTAACTGAAATTACTGATATTTCCGTTACCTACAATCCTGGGCTCTTTAAGCGGGGCGTGAAAAAACATCTGTTGAGGCCGTCTAGGTAGGGGCCACCATTCTAGGGGCAATCTCTAGAAATGGTGGCCACTACTTTTTGGACTTTACCTCAGCTTACCATCAGGCGGGGTACAGTCAATTGGACGGACTAAATATAAAAAAAAAAAAAAAAAAAAAAGCTAGGCTAAATTGCTTGTGTTAGAAGTGGGTTCACGTCAGTAGTGCAATGGCCAGATTTCGATTATAAACTCCTTATTCACTAAGCTATTGGCACTAATTGCTCAGCTCAACAGGTAAGGAACATTTAATTGTCGATCAAGATAGCGAAGCTTGTGAGTACTAAAATCGAAATTAATTTCGTACAAATGAACAAACAGACACATTTCATCCGTGAGATCTAGATCAAAAGTTCCTTCTTACACGAACACTCAACTCCAGGTCTTCCGTTATGCGAAGCAACTCGGAAATAATTAATATTGGACCCGGGATATTACTGTTTAATGAAACAGTTACACGTGTGAGTACAAAGGTTTCTGAATCAATGCGAGTGAAAGGGCAATTAATGTTCCAAGAACTTGTTACAATACATTTTGTTAATTTATATGTCCAGGTAATGCGTTACATAATAATTGTATTTTTATTTTTGAGAACTTATTTCGGTGTTGTGAATTTTGGAGATCGATGCATTAATGAAGATTGCTGCACTTGATCCTACTTAGTTTGACACGTAGAACAGGAAACTAGAACATCGCAGCCTCAGCAGTATCTGGACTGGGTGTATAAGGTCCAAGACAATCGAAGCCCAAGCCACCCTCACCTGCCAGCCCTTTCCCTTGGGTCTTGAGAGGTCTTATGGCAGTCACTCCCATAAAATTCGTATAAGTAGAAGCATAAGAAATCAGAAGGAGGAGAAGGAGTAAGTGTCAGCGTAAAAAGTCTTACTTAAGTTCTTTTATAAGCTCTGTGTGACACACACTCAGTTAATATGTGAATCTAAGGGACTGGTCGAGGGTTCAAGTCCCATCCTAGATCTTCTCTTTTTTTTATCTAAATCTATAGGAAAAGTTAGCTTACTAATTGCTTCTGAAATTTCATTGACTTAATGTGGCGTGGTAATCAAAAAACAATGTAAAAATGATTATACCATCATTTATTGTTTACGTAGTTCGCAAGAATTACGCTAGATGGCTCCAGTGTCGCCCCGAGACGTATATAATTTATCGGAGAATTTTGGATATCTGGGACGTGTCTAGGTAGCTCAGTTGGTCAGAACGTTCCCCTGTAAGGGACTGGTCGCGGGTTCAAGTCCCGTCCTAGATGTTTTCTTTTTCCGATCTAAATCTATTGTAACTTTATCTTTCTATTAATTTTATCTGATAAACATAGAACCCACGCTTTTAACGTCTTCGAATAAGTAGACCCAGCAACTAATCAGTCAGCGTTAAGTCATTGGAGAATACAAATAGTTGAGAGGCCAGAGAAACCATTCACGAAAGTCGGGATGCAATAAATAAAGTTACTAGCAACTACCCAATGATTGACACTTCTTATGTAGCTTTGTATGAAACACATACCACGAGAATGAAAAAATACGTTAAAGGTCATAGTGTCGAATGGGGATGAACTTCCCCAGTACCCTACGGAAAAATATTCCCAAACAATACTTGTACGATGTGCAGAGTGGTGTTAAACGCATACTCTCCGCAGTACCATTTAAATTAGAGTTTTTGATGTCTGTAGCGGAGTTGTATGTTTGTCTATTCCATACGGCTACTTACTCTTACTTAATCTCAAAAAAAAAACTACCATTGACAGAAGTATAATATTAAAATATTATCATGGGACGGATTAGTATGTATTGATATTTCTAATCCATCCGTCACATGATAGTAATTTTAGTGAAAAATCTACTACAGTCCGTCAAATCTAAGAAGTACCGTTTGACAGTTCTGACAATTGAATGATAGGGATGGGATGAAAAAATCGATTACTATAATATCCGAACTTTGAGAGATCGATTACTATAATATCCGAATTTTAAGAAATCAATTGTTATAATTAAATAAAAGAAATGTTTAGGATATTTTTTTATTCACTACTAGTACTAGTATCGTCGTCTTCGTCATCATCGTCATTTAAATTAATGACCAGTTGATTGTCCATTACATTATCAAAGTGTACGTCTCTTTCGAAGTCGTCCATTATTATTTTCTTTGTTTTTTGTACTACTTTACTCCAATCTTCCTGTGTAACTTGGGCACATGCTTCCTTTAATAAACCTTCCATTTTCTTGACACTGAAGGGTGGTTTTGTGTTGTGTCTTGCTGCATAACCTGTAAAACAATAATGTAACTATTTGATAGCAGACGAAAACCATTGTTTAAATTATAAATGTTAGAAGTACTCGTGTTATTATTATAATATTATAAAATATTACCTTTAACTTGGGCCCAAATCAGTTCAATGGCATTATATTGGCAATGGTACGGAGGAAGTCGTATGACTTTGTGCCCGTGCTCTTCGGCCAATTGGTCAATTACATATGTCGGTTTTGGTGGTTTATGCAATTTCACTAACTGTAATAATTCAGCTTTTAATAGTGACATGTCGGCATCCACTCCTTTTCTTTGCAGCCATGCCACCAAATCTGCTTTCTTATTGGCTGACGTAGGTGCTTTATCAATTTGCACAGAGTGGTATGGGGCATTATCCATTATAATTGTGCTGTTAGGAGGGATATTCTGTAATAAATTTAAGAACCACTCTCGGAACCTTACTGCGTCCATTTCTTCATGATACTCTTTAGTGCTTTTGGATTGGAAAGCTAATAAAGAGTTTTCCACGAAGCCTGTAGACGCTGACCCAGCATGGCATATTATGAGGCGTCCACCTTTTCCTATCGGCACCTTCGAGCACGAAGCTTCAGAATCATCAGTCCATGTTTTCGGCACAGAATGGTTGGAATTTAGCCAAGTTTCGTCCAAAAATATTACATTATCCCAGTTTATAATTTGTTTAACTTCGCGCAGGAATGTTAGTCGCTGCATAATTATGTCATGTCGCTCCATAACAATTTTTCGTTTGTCAACTTTTTTGTATCTGAAGCCAATTCCTGTTATTACCGTTCTCAACGACTCTATGCTTCCCTTATACAGCCCGGCATCTTTTAAAGTTGCACATAACTTTGCCAATGTTGGAAATTCGCCTCTTGTAAAATACCCGTATATATGGTTTCTAATAGCATGACTATCGAATTCATCGATGCCTGTCACAGGTTTATTTCTTTTTCGTTTTTTCGGTGTGTGAAGTACGTTACTGTCACTCCCCGAAGGCCCATATTTTTCACTTAATATTTTGCCAACGGTGCGGCTACCAATACCGAGAGCTTCACCGACGCGATCCCGAACTTGTGTAACTGGCAGTAGAAGTCCCCCATTTTGAGATTCACGCTCAAAATACTCGTGTAATTTCACCACCAATTCACGAGCCTGGCTGTTCAAAGTACGTCCTCTTTTCGACATTATTAATAAACACTTGCTTAGTTCGGAGTCCAGTATAAATATTGCCAAGGTAAACGGATAAAGAATGATCAGTCCAGAAAAGTAATAGCCAAGTCACAAATTGTAAAACACAAACGAGAAAGCAAGTACGCGCACAGTCAGCTTCCAAGATGGCGAGAGACTGCTGACGCCGAACCGACCGAGCGGACCGCGTGCGCTTGTAGTTGGCAGTGTTGCCAGAAAAAAAAAATTGTAGACCTAACCTGCGATTTTGCCTATTGACCTAAAAATAATTAAATTAATTTATTTTAGGGTATCTGTGTATTCAGTGCATTATGCGGTCGCGCAGTAACGTCGTTAATTTATAACATCAGGCAACAACATTTTTGTGAATGGGTTCTACATACCTTATTTTTATTAGTTTTAGACGTAGAAATAAGACTTAGAAGAAAAAATTGTAATTGTAAAATCAATGGATGTGCTTGTTAAAAATTTGTTTATTTCTCTGTAATATGCAAACCCATACTATCATACACAAAAATAAATGTAAAAAACACTATCCCTGACTCCATTTACTATTTCGACAGCGTTAGCGCGAGAAACCCCGACTTATTTGGGCGCGAAAATCAAAAATCGACAAATCGCTTTCGACAACTTTTTAAAGAAGCAAATATATTTGATTTATAAATACGTATTTTTGGTGAATGGGTTTTATCTCATATTTTACGATTACATAACTATTTAGTTATGTAATCGTAATATGTGAGATAAATCCCATTCACATGAAAAAATATTTGTTTGGTTGTCAAGTGTAATTTGTAAATAATACATTCGATTTTTCGTATATGTAAACGATTTTTTTGCATACAAGTGTATCCGAAGAGTCGCAACACTACGTGCAGTGACCTAACTACGTAACTTTGTAATGAGGTCAAGAATATAACTATTAGAAATTATTTACTGTGTAAATATGTGTTATTTTGCTTTGTTTGAAAGTTTTCAATTACATTTAGATATTAAGAATTGTACAGTACAGATACAATAATGAAATCTTTCTAAATTCATGGTTTTATGAAAAAGGTTATCGAAACTGAATAATGTACGTATGAACAAAGTTGTTTCGGTTTGAAAAATATGAAACCTCAAACGGTACCTCTTAGATTTGATGGACTGTAGGTGAAAGGTATCAATTTTTATTTTGATCTGTAGTAGTGTGCTGCAACGAACTTAAGAACTTGTGTATGTGTTAGTTTAAAAATACTAAAAAATAATGTTTAACATTCTTTTAAGTTACTTTATTGAATTTACTGTTTTCGTTTGTTACTTCAACTGTTTCCTAGAAAGGCATCGTTTAACGAATCCGGTATAAGCATTCTGAACATTAATTAGTGTGCAACAATCTTTGTAGAAGAATGTGCTACTTTCCTTCCTCACACCCGAGGACAAATCAGTAATTATGTTTGTATCAAATTATATCGAATCTTTACTGTAAAGCACCATATCCTGTTGCAGTTTTAATGGGTTTTAACACAAAATCCTATTGAAAACAACGTTTTTATATTTGCCGGTTCCGTAAGGGATTTAAGTTATTTTTTGAAACAGTTATTCAGTAACGGAATCGGATAAGTACCAGATTCAGTGTGAACGCGATACTTTTAAACTATTAATGATACAGCTGGGCGCTGCTGGATACTTAGAAACAAAAGTTTAGAAATTTATAATAAGTAATATAATCGTTTATTACATGTGCCTACAAATATATTTTATTTTATTTAAAATTTTATTTACTACTGAAAAATCTAAAGGAAAACCTTTTAAATAACCAATGAACTGTATAGTGAACACTACAGTCAACGACAAAAGTTGATGTACAATAAATTATTTACAAACCTTTTTTACATTGGTACACTAATTAACGTATTATTAGTTTAATCCCCAGAGGATACAATTAATATATTTCATGTATCGTATATTATTTTATACATAGTTTAAGAGCTAAGACGATTAATAAATTAGAATATGGTAAACTATTTTTGTCGTTGACTGTACATTTAGTCGATCTAAGGTGGGGTTTTAGAACTACACGTAGATATAACAAGATTATCTACTTCTATTTTTGTGGTATTGATTAAAATACCTATGATTTCGCAATGGACTTCCCAAATAATCTGAATAGGTACAGGAAGTTTGGGTCTGGCGATCGTATTCAGAATATGGATTGCAATTAGTAGACCGCGGGCACTTTTCCAATACACAAGCAAGTCTTGTAATCTAAGGTTATCTTGCAAGGTTGTTTGTCAATGACAGTTGCTTTATAATCCGACAGATACAGATATTAACAACAATAACAAGAAAATACTTCCCTGGCAGCGCCTACTGACTAAGACGGATTATGAGCTTAATTTGTTCCTACTAATTTTTACTTATTAATTTTTATTTTTTGTGAATTTTTTTAATTACCACATGTCATGGTGCACTCTATATCATTATAAGTTATAAGCAACTTCTGTACGGCGAGCACGCGAGCATTAAATTAGCACTCCTGCGCACCATTGTTAGACATCAAAAGATAGCTTCGGGTGTTTTTATAACGAAACAAGGACGCGCCCACAACAAGCCTTAACATTTTGGCGAAAGATACACATCAATCATAATTATTTGCATACTATACAGTCAGTCACGATTTTAGAGCTATGCGGACCAACCATTATAACAAGAGCTCTTCCACCCTACAAAATATATCAGCGGTACTAAAGAAATGAACACTTTACGGGTCAAGACTTATTGTACACCGTATACCGAAGGAAATAATCGAATCGAAATCCAGACCATTAACGTCGTCAGTCGTTTTATAAATCATCGCTTGGATAAGCAAGATAATAGAGTGTGTCTTAGCATTTGGCATAGTATGTTTTGTTATTGTTTTTGTTGTTGTTTGAGTATGAGGCCACACCAAGTTATTCGGGGCCCAAACCAATCTCATGTGCAAACCAGTACGCCTGCTGAGTTACGAACAAAGCTTTGGCGCAGGCTTCCCTCTCGGGAAGTTGTTCCCATAAAAGACACCCAAAAAATATCATGGAAAGAAGAGTACGAGAGCGTATCCCTAGCTCTAAATTGCAAGCTTTTGATGCAACCGGGATTGATAGTGAGATGAAGAAGAACATACTTATGTTTCAGTCTCAGGCAAAAAAGGTCAAGCCGCTGGTAACCGGAATTTTCTCCTGACTTTCTTCTTCTGACGCTTCTTCTGAGAACTACTACTACAATAAAACCTAATAACACTTTCCGCCCCGGAAACTTATGCTCAGCAGTCGCATACGCTACCTAAAGGTCATACGCCAACGAGGCATACGTAGTATGCAGAACTTGATGATTCGTATTTGTTCGTAAGTATGATCTGGTAATTTAATTTCTAACATAGAATCTTTTAAGATCAATTGTTACTGACATAGAGACCTTTCTGTAGTCTGTATAAGTAATATAAATTAATTTTTTTTTTTTTGAACTATAATCGTACCTACGGAAGCCTTAAACTTCTCTTTAATTACTCAGATATTTTGCACATACTGATAAAATGTACTTTGTACTTAGTGAGTACGTGAACAATAAATTACTTGAAGGGTATTTTGCATAAAGGTCGCCTTAATTGTCTCGGTCACACACAACTAATTAAAACTAAAAATTTATTATGAAACTATCCATAATTCAACTAAAGGACAGAGGGCAAAAACGGCCATTACTCAGACTGCTCTACAATGATCTATACTGACCTAATAATACAAACAGACTGACACTAATACATTGCGATTGACAATCCACATATTAACAACGCACAATTAATTATCATTAATAGACACACGTTGAAAAAATTTGGGGTCTTCGTGGCTGAGATGGCATTGAGATGACAACGGATAGGATTACGTCGTAACCATACTAACTGGAACTCCCCGTCCTCTCTGGTTCAACAGTTCGTACAAGAGAAAGAGGGAGTGTAATAGTAGTTTGTGAGTCAAGTTATGTTGGTCATTGGGCTGGCTCGAGTCACGCTCGGTGTCGCGACCGGCCACGACCGGCGCCCTACCGCTGCATTCCTCCTGTCAAACTTAGCTTCGAACTGAACGGGAAAAAATATCTAGAGCATGCAAGGACAAAACTCTGAATTCCATAGAATTTAAAAAAGTACTGCAAGGGCGACTCATTGAAGGAATATAAATGATTTGATTTAGTTTTCTTGTATTTCTCAATAGAGTTAGTTAGTGTAATTATAGCATAAGAAACGAATTTCCGAAAATGGTACTGCTTGACTTTTGAATAGGCACTAAAAATATAAAATTATTTGAAACATAATTTGACTTAACTGACTGTCCCCAGTCAAGGATATCTATTCTATTTGGGCCTCTGGTAAAACATAAAGAAATTAAAAGTAAAGTAACGATAACCTAACTATAGTTTTTTTAAATTTTAAATCACTTTAAATCTAAAACTCCATGATGGAATTAATTTTATTATACTTAAATTTTGAAAATATATCATGGAAAGAAGTGCTAGACTATTTAAATGGCCCTGGGGTTATCCTTTCGAGGGCTTACCCGGGGTGCCCGGCAACGGACACTTGGGGAGGACACCGTGCGGTTTTAGTCGCGACACGACATAACCACCCCCGCTGGCCGGCGGGGGGGGTATCCGAAGGGATTTCCGCACGTTAAAAAAAAAAAAAAAAATGGAAAGAAGAGTATGAAAAGAGTAGTAATTAAACTGCGTTTTCATAAAGAAATATAAATTACCTTGCTTAAAAACTAATTTTTACTTCCTAATTGATAGACGAGGCTCTGGCGAGGGTTTTTCATCTCGGGGTTTTCTCAGACGCTGTCGCTCCCATAAAAG
Organism: Cybosia mesomella; assembly: GCA_946251805.1. Classification (NCBI taxonomy): domain Eukaryota; kingdom Metazoa; phylum Arthropoda; class Insecta; order Lepidoptera; family Erebidae; genus Cybosia; species Cybosia mesomella. Next base: position 17,043,615 of record OX276406.1, on the reverse strand, counting down.
TCAAAATTAGCCAAATCAAGAAAAAGAGGAGGAGAGCGAACCTCATGCTCCAAAGTGCAAATTATGGATGCAACCGGGATTGGCGATAAAGATAATGATGATACTTCTTAATTCCTGGGTCGCCCCGTAGCCATATTACATCAATTTTTTAGTGCCTATTGTAAAATTAATTTCTTTCTAATAATAGTACTTTGAATCAATTAACACCTGCACCCTGAATTGTATGGAGGCATGCCCTTCTCCTTTGAAAACTAAGATATATTATGACAGACACTGCTGCGAAACACTGTAATATCTAATCGTGTAAAGCAATATTTCAATCAACAAATCCATTGAAATATTAATCTCGATTTAGCTTTTCAAATTTCTCAAGTTATTGAATGACATTCAGAGTATAAATCTAAATTTCTCTAATTAATATTATATCTTAAATCACCACATGTTGGATTTGATTGATTCGTATCGTAAGTGACAATAGAGTTAGGCTGCGTTTCGATACGTACCGAGGGATGTGTTTGTTATCAACTAATAAAATCGTGGGTGTGTAACACACCTCTGCCTACGCCTTCGGGGATACAGGCGTGAAGTTATGTTATGTTATGTAATAAAACCACTTCATTTACCTAGCCTCGCTTAGTGCAGCTCCCAGCGAGCCGAGGTTTTTGTACATGCAAAACAAGGGAAGAATGTCTGCAACGGGTGTGTTGCGAGGGATGTGTTGCGTGACGAAAGCGAGCAAAAAATAGCAGTCGCACATCCTCAAGGGATTTTATGGGGTGGGATGGGATGTTATGGAGTGGAATGGGGTGGGCTGGGGTATTATGGGGTGAGATTATGGGTGTGATGGGGTGGGATGGGGTGGTATTGAGTGGAATAGGGTGGAATGGAGTTGTACGGTGTGGGATTGGGTGTCATGGAGTGGGATGGGATGTTTTCGGTCAATTGTTCTAGATTAATTTTCTGCAGACGTACCCGACTACCTCACTCATCTCTAGTGGCATTGCAGCTTAAGATAGATAAAACCTGATAAATAATAAACAAATACTCTCGATCTGATTTGACGGCCTCTGTGGCGTAGCGGTAGTGCTTTCGACTGCTACGACAGGGGGCGCGGGTTCGATTCCCGCTCAGTGCAAATATTTGTGTGCATGAATATGTCTATTTGCATAGGTCTGGGTGTTTCTTTGTATAATATGTATGTATTTCCAAAAATAAAAGTATATAAGTATGTTTATTCGCATTCAGGAACCCATAATACAAGTTAGTTAAACTATGCTTACCTTGGGTCTAGAAAGCGCAGTGCATAATGTCGTATCTAAAAATAAATAAATAATATTCAAAATTATTATTCAGTATTGTTATTCAAAACTAGTTCTAAAACGTGTTAATATTTTATGAATTTTTAATATTGAAAGATTTATTGCCCACTAGTCAGTAAATTATATTTTCTACAGATTAATGTTCATTCTATAGGTTGCGATTAAGTAGTAACTACTATATTTGAAAAAAAAAAACCGGATCTGAGCTCTGACCTTACGTCAAAGGATCCGTAATAAATACGTAATTATTTCAAGTTTAGAATTGTATGCTATCTTAATAAATCTAGAATAACAAAAGGCTCTTAGTTAATACGTGCTTATTATGGTGTAGTAGGCGGAGCACAGCGGTAGTGAGCTACATGAGGTTCCACGTTCAATGCCCGAGTCGTGCATAATGTTATTGAGTTTTTCGATGAAAAATTCTTACTAAATGTCTTATTTGTGATGAGAAGTCTCTCGAAATTAACTTAGTATTGATACTTTCATTTATGCTTTCAAAATATCAAATAAGCACGTGATCCACCTGATGGCATGGTAGATAAAACCATGACTCTACCAATATACAGATATGAATAAATGATAATAAGTAAATAAACCTTTACTTTCTTGACTCCTGTAGAGGACTCCTAGAGCCTTCTTCCTCCTAGAGTGAGGTTGACTCTTAGAATCCAGGTGATCCAAAGAGTAAAGTTACCGATGTAGCTCATAGAATAAACAACCTGAAGTGGCGGTGGGCTGGTCACATCTGCCGAAGGATGCCATATTGCCATAGTTATGTGGAGTAAAACGAGTCCTTGAGTGGAGACGCAAATTGGCAAATGGAAGGTGAGACGTCCCATGGTCAGATGGACCGATGAACTGATAATTTGTAAGTTTACCTAAATATACAGAAATTTGCATGCATATAATAGAGGCTAGCCGTGGTATTTTTGAATGGCGGAACTTTTATGCATTCCGATAATCACGTATTAAAACTGGAACAAGAGTGAAAACTGACAAAATATGAAATGTCAACTTACGACCTTGCTCCAGACATGTCTACATTAATTATATTTGTAGCATTTAAAGTTTGACTTTCGTTTTACAACACACTCTTTAATTTCCACACCAAGTCTTACAGTCGCCATCATAAGTTGCTGTTAATCAATCAATTAGCCTTTTGCAGTCCACTACTAGACATAGGCCTCTCCCAATGCACGTCATAGCTCCCCATGCTTCACCCTAATCTGTCCCAGCCATCCCAGCTATCTTTTTCACGTCGTTAAACATTTACAAATTCACAAACGATTTTTTGTCGTTATCATCATTAACGTCAATCCCGGTTACATTTGAAGTTTGCACTTCGGAGCCCGACATCACCACCCTTCTCTCCAGCATTGATACTTCGTATCTTGACTTATCGAATGCCGTCTGACTAACTACCTTTCCCCCTTCCCAGCCCCTAAATCAAAGCCTCCGCCCGAACTTTGACCGTTAATCAGTAGTTGCACTGATTAACAAGTGAGTTTGGCTTGAGCCCCAAAGATATTAGTAGAGCCCCTTACACCCACAATCGATCTTTTGTATTGTTGTATAAGTATATTAATAGAGGACAAGTATGATATTATTTAATATTTTATTTATTATTCTGTGAGGCAAGTTATTTCCGAGAGCGACTCTACATTAATTGGTCGCAAATAAGTCTAGAAAATCCCAGGTTTTTCAAGCAATACGTCATGGGGAATTTGACGTAGTAAGAACCGATGTTGTTTAATTTATTCCATGGATCAAAAATAACTTTACGTATAAACCTGAATCTTGCATTCGCGACAGTCTCTTCGGCGTAGCGGTAGTGTGTTCGACTACTACGTCAGGGGGCACAGGTTCGATTCCTGCTCAGTGCGAATAGTTGTATGCATGAATATGTATATTTGCATTGTTCTGAGTTGTGCTTACTTTGGGTCTAGCTAGCGCTGTGTAGAATGTCGTAGAATATTTTTTTTTTAATATTTATTATATTTATTTCCGCGTGGTTCCCGATGAAGTAGAATATGAACCATACTACTCTGTGTAAAAAGTATCGGGAATATGTCAATAAAAAGACCCGCGTAAAAGAGGTCGTTCTAATTTTTTTACTGCATGTTGGTAGCACTGTACTGATTTAGCGCGCAAAATTTGAGCGGGATCTGTCATTCAATTTGTTTTAAACTACACTTTTTGTTGGTCATAGTTTTGAGTCCTCGGCGATTTTTACAATGGAAAATATTTTTGAACAAAGAGTGTGCCTTAAATTTTGTGTTTCGAATGATATTTCATGTGGTGAATCACTAAAAATGTTGCGAAATACCTACGGCGAAACGTGTATATCGAAAACAAGGGCTTATGAATGGTATAAGGCTTTGAAAGAAGGCCTAGAAGTAGTAGTAGACTTGCCTCGTTCTGGTAGACCTTCAACCGCTACGACCAAAGAAAACATCGACAGAATCAAGAAGCTAGTGCTCGAAAATCGACGTATGAGTCTGATAGAGTTGGCTAGTGAGGTGAACATATCTTTTAAGTCCGTCCACAATATTCTCATTGACATTTTAGGCATGAAACGCGTCGCCGCTCGTTCTACTACTATCTACTAGTTCCAAAAGAGCTCAATTTTGTTCAAAAAGCGCAGCGAAAGCATGTCGCTGAAGACATGGTTTCCCGAGCTTCTACGGATCCGACCTTTATGAAACGTATAATTACTGGCGACGAGACATGGGTTTATGAGTATGACATGCAAACAAGCCAACAGTCTTCAGAATGGCGTCTCGAAAACGAGCCGATACCCAAAAAACCGCGGCAAAGTTGCTCCAAAATCAAGGTGATGCTGACAGTTTTTTTTTGACTACCGTGGTGTGGTTCACTTCGAATTCCTTTCAGAGGGAGAAACAGTGAATAAAGAATATTATATAGGCGTCATGAAGCGTTTGCGTGAGAGTATCCGCAGAAAACGTCCAGATTTGTGGCGACACAACTCATGGATGCTGCACCATGATAATGCACATTCACACACAGCCATTATAGTGAAAGAGTTTTTAGCCAAAAATTCAACAAAAGTTCTCGATCAAGCACCGTATTCACCTGATATGGCTCCGACTGACTTTTTTTTATTTCCCAAGTTAAAATTACCACTTCGAGGAAAACGTTTTGAGTCGATAGAAGCCATAAAAGAAAATTCGCTGATTGAGCCATACCGCAAATAGCCTATGAAAAATGTATGGAAGACTGGGTGAAGCGGTGGAGATGTTGTATTGCAAGCGATGGGGCCTACTTTGAAGGCGGTAAAATAAATTTAGATGAATAATTTGTATTTTTTGTTTTATTGACAAATTCCCGATACTTAGTATACAGAATGTATAATCGCTTACCCCGCTGCTCTCCACCTGACAGATGAATAAAAGAGAGACTACATACAGCCCAGTCAAAATTGCCTGGTTGACATTCTCACTTTTATTACTTGGAACCAAAAACATGGTTATGGCGAAATTTCAATGTGAATGGAAAACTTTACATCCCTTTTTACGAAAATTGCGCGGACGGAGAAGTGTCAGATTTGCTTATAAGGGAGAGAAGTATAGAATGCTAATATACATTTTTAATTATGCATCAAAATACTTATCAATAAATAAAACATTACACACACTACCATGCAATTGGAATACAGACACCCATATTATTTACGTAAGTTCGTACCGCCAATGTCAAACGCATTATGCAATATTTGTATAATGTTCACAGCTGGCGTGTCAAACAAAATAAAAAAGAAATGCTTTGAAGTTTAACGTTCTGACAACCTCAAACAAAAGCGGCCAAGTGCGAGTCGGACTCGCCCATTAAGGGTTCCGTAGCAGCAAGTAACATAATAATGTATCCTTTTTAAAATTTTATATTTGAGTTGATAGAATGAAAAGTAAATTGTGGTTTACGATTTATGACGTATTAAAAAAAACTACTTACTAGATCTCGTTCAAACCAATTTTTGGTGGAAGTTTACATGGTAATGTCCATCGTATATTTTTTTTAGTTTTATCATTTTCTTATTTTAGAGTTACAGGGGAGGGGGGACACATTTTACCACTTTGGAAGTGTCTCTCGCGCAAACTATTTAGTTTAGACAAAAATGATATTAGAAACCTCAATATTATTTTTCAAGACCTATACATAGATTTCAAACACGTATGGATTTGATGAAAAAAAAAATTTGAGTTTCAGTTCGAAGTATGGGGACCACCAAAATTTATTGTTTTTTTTCTATTTTTGTGTGAAAATCTTAATACGGTTCACAGAATACATTTACTTACTAAGTTTCAACAACATAGTTCTTATAGTTTCGGAGAAAAGTGGCTGTGACATACGGACGGACAGACATGACGAATCTATAAGGGTTCCGTTTTTGCCATTTGGCAACGGGACCCTGAAAAGGTCGGTATTTGATCATCCTAGAATTCTTAGAATAAGAATATTCATCCGACTATAAACTATTAACATGACTGCCTCATTTGTATTAAGGTATAAGTGGTATAAGTTTGTGCTTACGTTTGCGCGCGATCTTGCACGATCGTTAGGTTCAGGGTTTGATATTCGGGTTGGGTTTGATATTATAGATTTTTCTGTAAAGATTTTCTCTTCAGCAACATGGATTCTGGAACCGTGACCTAACGGCAATGGACTCACTTCAATTATTTTGAAAAAAAAAAGTATAATTGGCAAAATGTTTATCATAATATTATTGATAACGCAGAATACTCCCGGGCGATATACTGCAGTGAGTATAAAAATACGATACAAGGAATAAATTATACTAGCTGTTTAGTAACAAAATCAATTTCATTAGTCCGTAAAAACTATTAATTACATACATTATTACATTTATTGACATTCATGCAAGCATAACAAACTGTAATTATTGCTCCCCTATCAATCAAAACGTAAGAGCTTCGTTCAAAATCAAATAGCTATCTGTGATCGTGCGATAAGACGTTGTGACCTCGTCACTCTGACGCGCGGATGTCAACCGATCCTTTATGATAATAATTAAAAAAGTTACTTTGTCCGGCTGCAAGGTCGCCAAATTATTTGGGACTTGAGTTATTCGGAGCGAGGCTGCGACGGAACGACGGACTTTTCACTCTTAAGCAACTATAATGTACACGCATATACGTCCGAAGATATGTTATTATATTTTCGTTATGGACAGTGTAATGCCTGCTTTATTGCAGATGATTTTTATTGTATTGTGACATTGAGCGTGGCTCCTAACCCTTAATATATGAGTGTAATCTGTGTTATGACCACACGATTAAAGGTTGAGTCGTTTTATGTGCTCATATTATTTTACAGCTGCTATGAATGAACAGTTGATCATTATTTTGATTGTGATTGCATTTTTTCGTTCTTGGAACTGTATACTTCGATAAAAGGTATAACTTTATCAACATCTTGTAATAACAGTTTGTCGAGGTATAATGGTCTCGATAGTACCGATGCCAAAGACCAGACAAAGTGGAGTAGAAAATGTACTAAAGCAGACTTCAAGCTCCGAGGTGAAAACATCGAATGCAACCGGAATCGCTAAGAAGATAAGAAGATGCATATTAATAATTAAGCAATTCTTGTGGAACGGTTTTAATAGAGGGTAAGGTTTCTTATCTGCTCACTAAAAACGTTCTGCAGTGTAGGCAGTCGATAGCTTTCGCTTTGAAAGCACATGGAATATCCACACAATACTTACGTCAACAGTGCACGATGATCAAATACAAACTACAATGTAACTATGTAAACCTTTTAAGGAAAATGTACGTAACGTTGATAATACTTTTAATCATTATTTTTTATGGTTGATCGACTTATTGCAGTATATTGTATTCTAAGAATTCGAGAGTTCCTGTTGACATTCACGGCTGACTGAATCGATGGTGATGGTTGAAATGGAAACCGAGACGCGTCGTATTGCGGTTACTGAGTGTAGATAATAAACAGCTAGTATAGAAGGAATATTAAATATGTTTGTTTGTCGAGCAAATAAACAGTTATTGAATATATTGAGCGTAATCCATGTGCAGTAGTAGCCATGCCACCGTTAAGATGATGATGGTGGTGATCAAGTAAATACAAAAGGAGTCACGGTACTAACTAGTAGTCTAAGGAAAAACAGATAAGTCTTCCGCAGACAGTAGTGGCAATAATAATACAATATTCTACAATACACTACACAGCGCTATCTAGATCCGCTTTAAACATACTTAGATATATTTCATTTTTGTAAATACATGTAATACATATCATACATAGATGCACCCAGACCAATGCAAATAGACTAATTCATGCATATAAATATTTGTACTGACCCGATTTAAACCCGCTAATGCTCTACGCCACGCCACAAGGTCAGCTAGACAGAGTCATAGTCGCTTTGTTGGAATTGAAACAACCAAAACCACACGGTGTTCCATCACGGGAGCCTTTTACCACAGACCACATTTATAATCTAGGAAGAAAGAATGCATCTATAGTCATTTTAAAGAATTCATTTTAAGCAGTTTGAAAATGCGATTCAACTACTTATTGGGTTTAATAAGTTATTTATAATGTTGATTGAAATGTAACTGATAATTTTCATTCAGATTTATAATTCTGAAATCTGTGCAATCATCATCTATTTTTGACGCAGACATTTCCTTTTGACGCTCACTGTGCCTACTTGATCAATCATGCTTATATTCATTAAGCATGCTCTCAGGATTGATCGTCATCGAAAGTACCAAGAATTCAAGTTATTTTGAACATTGGTAATTCCCGGTTCTTCCTAGTATCGTGTCCAGAATTTTTATTCATAAATTGCGTGTGGTGTAAAAAAAAAGCTCTGAGAAAGGCTTTGGCGCAGGGTTTCCTCTCGGGGTCGGTGGCTCAGATGGCAATCGCTCTCGCATAAGCCAAGATAAGCCAAATCGAGAAAAAGAGAGGGAGCGTGGACCCCAGGCTCCGAAGTACAAGCTTTGGTTGCAACCGGGAATAATTCTGTGATGATGATGATAAGTTAGTATCAGTAAATGACGTAACACAAATTTACTTACCACGCTCGATTGCCGCCAGCGCAGAATACCGAACTATACCTAACAGGAATGTTCGTCATTCCAGTGTCATCGATTATTTCTTATAAATGTCGTTTTTGCTATAAGCAGGTAAAGATCCATTTGTATGCAGGAAATAATCAAAAAGTAATGGCGATTGCCGCCTTCCTTCATCATAATGCACCATAAATTCATTAGTAGGAATTTTTGAAATGATGGCAAATATTTCGCATGTTTCAATGTACAGTCGCCATCAAAAATTGCTGTTAATTTGCTGGCACTAGCAAATTTATGAACGATTTTTACAATGAAATCTATATATATATGTGCCTAGTTGACGTATATTATTATTTTTGTAATTTTTTGGAGGAAATATTTAAACTTTTTTCAATTTTTGATTATAATTTAATATAAAATTTTAGAGCCAAAGTGGTTGGTAACCTGGAATGTGTTAAGCTAATACTGATGGCAACTGTCCATACCCAGATGCAATTATTATTTTAGTTTCAGTTTCCAATAAAACTGTAGGCTGCTTTGCACAAGAAGTGAACTTCTCTTAATGATGTTGAACTTGAACCAACTTATAAAATAAAGAAGCACTATCGTAATTGTTAGAGCATCAATAATACAACATACCTCCGTTATGAACTAACTTGCTTAGCTAGAAGTGCATCAGAATGAATTCTAGTAAATTACGACCCACAATACATTATGGACGATATTGTTATTAAAAATATATGAAATACTATTAGATACGATTTGCGAAAAGTGAGAGACAACGGCCTTTGTGGCCAAATAAGCTGATATAATGAAACCGACATATTTGCCACAAGTAAAAAAAGAAAAAAAAAACTGATACAATTGAGACCTCACGCTCAGTACCATCTAAGCCGCCTTATTTGTTATATTGTCGGCATGTGCGGAACCAGAGTTCTTCATAAAAAGCACAGCAATATCTATGTTTATTTGTGATCAAACCTAGAAGTAGATTAAGATTAAGTGATGCCTTAATTCTTCAGCCAGCGAGCCCATGTGTAGCTATTATTTATCACTGGTATCTATGTATAATAATTTTGTGAATATTATATAATATTCACAAGCTCAGGGTTTAAACCGGAGTTATATCATTAACAGTATACATATTTTAAGAAATTTAATAATTAAATTATAACAAGCCGTATGAACCCTCCACCTCATAAGATTAATGTAAACGTTGCAGTACTTAAAATTAATTAAATTCATTATAAAACGCTGTAAAACATTTCTTGCTTGAGATAAACGATGCAGCTTCGTTAGCTCAATGGATTTTAATTATAAACAATGTACAAAACAAACATGGTGATGGGGAAACATAATATGACACTTAAAATAATGTTTATTACTTATTACATTCATCGTCATCTTAGCATTCCCGGTTACATTTAAAGCTTTCGTCTCGGAGCTCCAAGTCAGTTTACTCCTCCTTTTGTTTTTTTTATACAGCTTCTATGTGAGCATCTACCGTCAGACCTCCTAACCCGAGAAGAAAGCTGGCGTAAGGCCCCCGTCTGTCAAATCGCAGCTTTCAGCTGAGGTTGGTTTGACCCCGAATATCATCGTGGGGCCCCATATACCCGGCCCCATCACGTACTATTTAGAATATTGTTACAAATTTTAAGGGACTTGCATGTATTTAATAAGTTTAACCATAAATTAATAGGCGTGTACTATACGATACAGTAAGCTGCCAGTCGACAGGCCAACGCGTGATAGGCCAACGAAATCTATTAAAGTTCAATACTTAACCAATGTCAATAGATTCTTTAGATTCCATTTCAGGCTAAATTCGTCCATTCCAACACCGCCCGTGGCGATGTCATGCCATTGTATAATAATATTAAACTATAGTTTAAACTAAAGTCATATATGTCGGTTTAATCATTATATTATAATACCCCTGATTATAGCACAATAGTGCTAGTACATTATTAAAAAACAAATATTGCCTTATGTGTCTGTGCCAACGACACATAAAAGTGCACTTAAACATAATTTACCTTATAATTAGGTCATCCCTTAGTTCATTAAGGGTAAAAAATGGAACTCTAAAAAAACACATGGAATACAAAACGTATGGAAGAATACTGAAGGCAATATTTGTTTTTTTAATAATGTTCATAATGGCGAGTGATTGATCCGATGACCCCTTTGACAACCTGAAATTAGTGAAAGAAAAAAAGAAGCATAGATTTGCTGCCATTAATATTTCGATTACTCATTACACAATAAAAGGCTTGAGGAGCAACTCAAGCCTTTTATTAGACATCAGTTGGTCAGGGCTCGTCGCATGATTTTTTCGGCCACAGGAATGTCCTAACCAGTGAACCTAGGGCCTCATGATCGCACACAAACTCTTGCCATAGGACCAACGAGGCAGGCAAACTACTAAAAGATTATATTTTAAAATTCACATCAAGATATTATTGTTTTCCTTAACAACTTACATATAAGTGCAACAGATAATCGCTCTAAGGAATTCCTTCAATAAGACGACTTCATAAATATTGCAAAGTATAAGAATCCACGATAGCTATGATTTACATACTAATTTGCCATTGATGTGTTTACTCCATTTAAATCAGTATTTGATCCCTGATATCAGTTATCGAGCTTCCGCGAACTGATACATGTTATTTATAACCCCGGTTTATGCCCGACAGGCGTTGTGATGTCTCTTCAATTTTTTTTTAGTTCGAGACGTAAACGCTTACTTGCAACAATAATCGTACTTGAGCTCTACTAGTGCCATAACGAACAAACATGTCTTCTTCATCATCCTAGCGCCAGTCCCGGTTGCATCCAAAGCCTGCACCTTGGAGAGTCCGCTTTCCTACTCCCTCTTTTCATTTTCCTACTGGAGCCACTCCCGTCTGATCTCCCAACTCCTAGAGGAGAGCTTGTGCCAGTGCCGGCTTGCATGTGCGGTTGGTGGAGCCTCATGCACCTAATCAAACTAAACATGTATGTTAGGTAAATTCTTATGTAATAATGTATCTAATAATGAGCTCGTAAATGCATCCGTGAGCTTGGATCCAAGTTGGATTCTGGAGGTGGTTGTGAACCGTATTGTTTATAGAACCTATGTTTGGAAACCAACTGTGCAACTGACACAATCCTGGCTATAAACTTCCAGTCTTTCTAAATATTGTTTCAAATATATGTTACACACAAATTGCAACATATTTTTTTTATTTTTTTTTATTACACATTACAACTATCATTACAGGGTTTACCTAATGCGATAGTGTAGACATCTTATTTAACTATTTTACATCTACTAAACATGTTACAGAACTCGAGTAAGTACATACCTAAACTTTGATAATAAATTAATTTCTATAACAGATTATATATAATGCTACCCTTGTGAATTCACTCTTAGCACAATGGAATACATCAATTTCCGCCGATATGAGGTTCAAAGTTGAGCGCGAGGTCACACGCGTCAGAGACGCCTCCTGCAAGAGGTTGGTTCGTCCCACCGGCTTCATCAGAAGGGGTGGTTTACGACGTCGCCATACGTACCGGTCCGGCACACATAAACCTAGCAGCCCTAGTATATCTTTGTTATATATTTTTAGTCTTAATACTTCAAATGTATAAGTTGTAAGTGTCAATTTTCTCCTGACCACAAGCTCATTATATCCTACCATTCCCATCACAAATAAAGAAGGATACATTAAGGGATAAAAAGGGTACACCCCATACAGACGTAAATACAAAAATCTAAGAAATTTGTTTTGTACTCTTTCCAGCATGATCCTATATTTAGCTTCATGTGGAGACCAGATGACTGCGTTACATTCAAGTTGACTCCTAACCAAAGCGTTATAAAGTGCTATAATGGCGTTAATATTAGTAAAAGGCCGCAGGCCATACGAAGAATAAAGCCTAGGTTTCTGTATGCTGTTTTACAGATTTTCGTAATGTGGTTCTGATATTTTAAGCCTGTGTTTATGAAAAAAAATATAGTCATAGAAGGCAAGTAGGTGAAGTCTATCAAAATGCATCAGTAAATTTTCCTTTATAACAAAACCCTACACGGTGACGCTACATACCAAAGCAATCACCTGTCTGAAGGGACATTTAGAAACAAAAGTGCTATTCAATGACCTCATTATTATTGCCTCAATGTACTGGTGAGTCGTAATGATACTGACTATACTCAAATGCCGGAACAAACCCCAGTATCGTAAATACTGATGGCATTGCATTATTCGGTACATGTTACTATAGCGTGATTTTAACAGAAGGCAATATTGTTTAAGATAACCAATCTACAGCCGTAATAAATAGACTAATGAGTGTCAATATCAAGTAGACCAATCGAGTGCGCGCGCCGCGCGTGTATTTGAAACTTTATAGAGGTGTTTTTACCATTAATTCTAAATCGTGGAGTCAATTACGCGAATGTATTATTAGTTTGGTGGTTTATTTATCTTACTTCTTACTTTACATTCTTCAGTAGGTACATAGGTATATCTCTAGAATCGTTACTATTTTTGTTTGATTATTTCAAATTCTTTCTTATTTACATAACATAAACTATATCCTATATCCCCGAAGAGGTAGGCAGAGGTGCTAGCACCCACATTTCGCCAGTTTATGTTTAGGTCCCAATGTAATAGGTGGCGAGCCTATTGCCATTAACCGGGCACTTATATGCCTGCGATAAATATACACATAACTTCGAAAAGCATCGAAAAGTCATTGGTGTGTGCCATGGTAAAACCTGGGATCGAACCCGAGACCTCGTCTCAGCAGTCCATTACCCATACCACTAGGCTACCGCGGCTATTCTTATTTATTTTATAATAAATTGTTCTTAATTTACGACTCGTAACTATATCAAAATATCGCATATGGAAATTCCTATAGTTATAATGTAAATAAAATCAGAAATTAAATTAAGTACTTAAATACTTAAATATGTCCAATTTGCAATATATATTCTAGAAATCTTTGGAGGTATTAACACCTTTAATGAATTCAGAGTAATGGTCAAAAATCGTGCGCCCGCGTCGCCCGAAGGTCGGTACGAAGCTGAGGCCGATCGGTCACAGTGTACAATGGCCATCTGTTGTAATTACTATTACTTATAACTTGTGCAATTGCTAGTACTCCTGATATAAGATATACTACCTGATGCCCGCGGCTCGGCCCGCGTGAATATCGGTTGTCGTTATATCCCGATTCTACTTAACCAATTGCAATTGTATATGTATATGTATTGCAATACAATACATATACATACATACGAGGCCTATGTTCAGCAGTGGACTACCTACAGCTGATTTGAATCAAACATACGGCAGATTTTAAGTCTGACCAAGACTTTTCTGATAAAACCGCATCACAATCCGTTCAGTAGTTCTTTTATTGATAAGTGCGCGGTTATACTGCAAGGGCAGGTTGTTTTTACCCGACTGCGCCAGCGAGGCTAATGTTTTTCACTCGTATGTATGTGTTTAGGTTTCTTTGTTCCACTCTATAGGCTTAATGGCTGGCCAGATTTCGATAAATGAGGTCTCAAATGAAAGGTATTTATCTTCTGAGTGTTATAGATTACATAAAATTGGAAGAAAAATTATAGTATGGATTTTTGGCGCTAAAATATATATTGAAAAAAAAAATTCGCTGAAACCTATTGAGTAGGGTATCAAATTGAAGGAAATTAGAAGGAAATAACATCAATCGGATTTTTTATTTTTTAATATTTATTTTATTATGTAGTATAAAGAAATGAAATGCAAGAAATCACTTTTTATACCAAGTAAATAGTAAATAAAGCTTAGAAAGACAGAACAAATATAATGAAATATATTTTTTGTGAGTCCCGGTACTCATCCGAATCTTACAGTTAACATACGAATATCTGTTCGTAATTCGTTACGGGTAGCTGAAGCTCCAGAACTACCATATTCGGAAATGGTTGAAAATTTCATGGTTTGTGAAAGGAAAATATCGAAGTTCGGCCGTTTCGTATTTAGACTGATAGCCGATCATAACTGAATTAGGAAAAGCCTGGATGATGATTTCTTTTGTAAGGATGTATTCTTGTAACTTCTCCACGCCGAGACAAAACAAAAACATGCCGAAGCACATGAAACTTTACGGGTCTGAGTAATATTCGAAATAATAGCTTGTATTCTAAATTAAGATATAGGTTCCTTTGTTCAAAACTGAGGTTTTGAACAAAGGAACCTATATCTTAATTTATATAGTTGATGATCTACCAAATGAATGACGTCTCTCAATCGATGATTTATTGAGAGAGCAAAGCTCTGATGAACTTCGTTCTCTTTTAGTAGACTTATGTATTTCGTTAGACCATCTTCTCCTCCCAAACGGATGAACCGATTCTAAGGAAATTTCACACAAGCAATAAAGTTACTGATGGAAAGGACATAGGCTATGTAATTAAGAATTCATTTGTACCACGGAGGAATAATCACCGAACAAAATTTTCTAACTCTGATTCCGCAATAATGGTCAAGCCTAGACCAACGGTTTTGGCGCCAAAACGTGCAGCTATGGAAATGGTATCGTACAACTAAAGAATATTGACAATTGGACATACCATCGAATCTGTCAGAGAGCTTCGCTCAATTTTTGCAACAGCAGAAAGTATTGCAGACCTAGAAAAAGAAGGTTACAGGAAAAGTTACATTAGGATGTTACATAGTTTTTATGTCCCCATGGCCTTCCATTCCATGCATGAGTAGTACAAATATTTGGTAAATACAAACACTTAACAAATAATAATCATGATTGGTACAGTTAATTATGGTAATTACGTCCACTAAATGGATGAATAGTTTCAACATCACGTCATAAAGTATAAGTTATGTCATTAGGTATAGAAGTTTCAATGATGACATATGTATGTAGCTGCCATAATTTGCGCGAGACACTTTCAAAGTGGTAAATCTGCCCCCCCCCCCCTGTGACTTATAAAATAAGAGTACGATAAAACTAAAAAAAAGATATGATGTACATTACCATGTAAACTTAGACTTAAACAAACGAAAATTAGTTTGAACGAGATCTAGTATGTAGTTTTTTTAATACGTCATAAACCGTAAACCGCAAGTTACCTTTAATTCAATCAACTCAAATATAAAAATTTTACTTGCTGCTACGGAACCCTTCATGGGCGAGTCCGACTCGCACTGGGCCTGATTTTTTCTACTGTTAATAATGGTTGTAGGCAGGAATTAATTCTTATCGTAAGTGAAAAGGAAAGTTAAATGATTACATTACTTAATTATGACACGTGTCAATTGTTTAAGTTTGTTTAAGTCTGGTAGGCTCTAATTATATTTGATAAAGTGAAGTCGAGCAAGTTTTGTTTTGTTATTACTTACGTTAATAGGTTTAGTGGATTAATGCAATTTTTATGGACGTTGTTATTTACATATAATATAAATTTTTGGTTTTGCCAAGAGTTTTTCCAGCGATGCAGTTTTTATCTCCTCAATCACAGAAAATCTTCGTCTTTTCCTGGGTTTCTTTAGTTTTTGGAACAGGGCAAACTCGCCGGGAACTAACTGTGAATAACTGTGACTAAAAACAAAATAAAAAATCGGGAAGTCGTCTTAATAGTGGGTTAGTTTATTGCTCTCTACCGGGCAAAATATCTAAAAATGAACTGTAAAATTACTGGGTATTTTCTTATAGAAAAAAACAAATAACAATTAGCCAAACTCAAGACCTCAACACGATAGTCATTTTCGAGCTTAGCACCCTACACTACACTTCTACTCCTGGTATCAGATTTCTTAGAAGGTCAATTAAACAATTAACAAATTTTAACTCTTTTAAAATTGTGGAGAATAAAAGATTGTCAAGTACCATTAAATTATTTGTTCTTTCATTAAACTTGAACTGCAAACCAGGAAAATGTAAACATTTAGCGAGAACTTTTTGAAAAAATTAACACTTTTGGAAGAAACCATTTAGAAGGTTATTTTTTCTTATACACGCAATTTTTTGGTTAAGCTGTAGTACAGTAGAAATTAATTTCGATATAAATAATTAATAATAATTAATTGAGTTTATCAAATAATAATTGGAGAGTAAAATAGGCGTAAAAGATCAGATTTAACGATTTTGTAATTCGATTCTATTACATCGAATCGATTCATTCGATTAGTAAGTAATTTGCAATTATATATTTGAGCCGTTTAGGGTTGAGATATTTAAGGGGTATCTGGGGTCATGGGGTCCAAGCGCCCGTTTATTATATAAAGAAACTAGCTGTGCCCACGACTTCATCCGCTTGGATTACGATTTTTAGGGTTTTAGGTCAATTACGCGGAACGCTAACTTTTTATAAAATAAAAGTAGCCTATGTTACGTATTATAATATTACCTATCGGCCAGTGATAACCCCGTCAAAATCGGCCGAGACATTTCAGATTTAAATCGATTGTGGGTTTTAATTGTTTTGCGCGGATCTCTAATAATTTTTCTGAAATTAAAGTAGCCTATGTCACGCCTTGTAACATTACCTATCTGCCAGTGAAAGTCCAGTCAAAACTGGCCTAGCCGTTCCAGAGATTACCTCTTTCAAACAGACAGACAGATAAAATTTTTAAAAAATTGTGTTTTTGTTATAAGTATTGTGTACGAGTACCTTTTTTTTTTCGTGCGGAAATCCCTTCGGATACCGCCCCCGCTGGAGAACGGGGGGTCTCCAGCGGGGGCGGTTATGTCGGGCTTGAACCGACTAAAACCGCACGCCGTCTCGGGTTTTAAGACGCCGGGGTGTAAGGTTACCCATAGAGCATATCCCTGGTAGGTACCCTTCTAGAGGTAATACTACCTAACTACTTATGCTACCTGTACCCGTCCTCTATAGCTGAAATTCTCGCCTAATACTTCTTGTCTGTCTTGGCTCCGTAGTAGTCTTATAAAAAGATTTTTATTACATAATAATAAAATTATCCCTAAATAATGAACCATAGTAGATTGTTACACAAGGGTTGAAAGTCAGCCATTTCACCCGAGATATTTCTGGCGCTCGAACGAAGTGAGAGAGCCAATAGTTCAAGGGTGACATGGTGACATTCACCCGAGGTAAACACTCTACTTTTCATTTCGACTATGTGATGAAATTAAAATACTACACACACATTTAATGAAACAGGTAGATTGATAATCAGTTGAAATTTAAAGTAAAATTGGAAATAGATTATTAACAAGAGCTTTTACCTGTTCTTTAATTTCAACGGGAGTTAAATTAATATTCATGTCACTTTAATAACTTTCCGAAACCATTTTTAACCACAACAACAACACAAGGTACTTATTTATTTATATTGAATCTCTTTTTCCCGCTAATTATTTAGCAAACTTAAATATATTTTTTTAATTCTGAAAAAAAAAGTTATAATTCACGTACATGCGTACTGCCAACATTAGAAAAGTTTTGAAAATCGAATCTATTGGTTACATTGTAATCGAGTATCTAGATACTCGAGTACAATGTAATGTAGAGTAATGCAATCGGCGGCCATGTAAAAAAAAGCGTCATGATATCAAGGCATTATGACGTAACTTAATTATAATGAACTCTGTGGCAAACCCTAAAATTAAAAAAAACTTACTTTCCACCCTAGGGATGAAATAGGCTACTTTCCACCCGGCTATCTACCCATGAAAATTAAACTTTCCGAACAGGAGAGATGAAAAATCTAAAACATAATATGTTTATTGCAAATCTATACTAACCCTGTGAAAGTAAAATCATACTTATAGTTTTTCTCATGCTAACAATTATAGAAAAAAGAACTGTGATGACTATATTCGCAATTGAATAAAACCTGCATGTGACGAATCGTATTCAGTTATAAAAAATTGTAACTAATTGACGCGTAAAATAAAATCATCAAATTGCGTGTTTGTGTAATAAAAAAGAGTTTGACCGAGATCTGAATAGTGAGATAACGAAACGTTTCGATCCAATATCAGTTTCATTGTTAGCGGGTATATACGGAAGGTGATTGGTCCCGAGTAATTACTATTTTGCACGTAACAATTGTGTAATAGCTGTTATCGATATAAAAAATATCGATTTATATGTTCAAATCTATTTATACTATAAATGATGTGGTGCTGTGGTATCATTGCATTTTGATTAAACAATAGTGTAACGGGGTGCGAACAACGTATCTGTAGTGACACAAATATGCAGTTAGGCTAAAAAATTGAAATACTTATTTTTATTGTAAACTGGCTTTACCGATATTGATACAACGTTATATACATCATTATTATTGATGAGTCATCATTGATATATTTTCCCCCACTGGACCTCATTATTTGTACGGAAAAGGAACGAAAGGCCTACCTAGCACTCTACCGTGCCACAGAAGGCAAACTGGGCGGATTATTTATCTGTCCTACACTAGGGGTGGCACTTCAAGCTAACTATCGCCCTAGCAGAAGCCCGGCCAGGGTGGCTGCGTATCGTATTTCCACATGCGCCTTTTTATAAGAAACGGGAGGTACGATACCCAATAACACCAACGTTGGCGGCCAAAGGGGGTCGCAGGGATATTCAACCTAGGATATACCTTTTTTTTTTTTTTTTTTTCGTGCGGAAATCCCTTCGGATACCCCCCCGCGTGCCAGCGGGGGCGGTTATGTCGGGCTTGAACCGACTAAAACCGCACGCCGTCTCGGGTCTACAGACGCCGGGGTGTAAGGTTGCCCATAGAGCATATCCCTCGCACCCCGACTGACCCTGGGCCATCTCCGGTTTCGAGATGGCCCCCTCGGGTTTGGGAACCACGGTGTCCCCGTCTTGCCCCGGTTTGGGGGAGGGGCGCTAGTCGCCCCACCGTCCCGGCCTGCTTCTGCTGGGGTGACAGGTGGCCTCACCCGCCACCCCCAGGCCTGCGCTCATGGAGGACGGAGGTCGTTAAGCGACCTCCGGCGCCTGAGTTGCCTGCGACGCGCGGCGAGCAAGTTGCGGGCTCGGCGGACCGGGAGAGTTCTAAGTCTCTCCCGGGCGCGCTCCGCCACCTCCTTCGCGAGCATTACATGCTCGCAGAAGGAGGCGGCGGCGGCCCACGCGCTCGCGCTCCGCACCATTGCCGCAATCATGCTGCCGAGCGAGAGTACTCCCACCCCGATGGCTGCCACGAGGTCACGCCTCGGCGCCTCCCACGCCGGGCAGTCCGCCAGCGTGTGCAGCCCTGAGTCCTCGCTCGCGTCGCAGTGATGACACTCAGGCGTTGGCTCCTTCCTGATCCGATGCAGGTGGTCCCCGAAGCACCCCTTCCCTGAGATCACCTGCGTCAGTCGGTAGGAGAGGCTTCCGTGTCGCCTCTCCAGCCAATCCTCCATGGTGGGCCTTACCGCCGCTATTGCGGCGTGCCCTGCGCTTGGTTGCCCAAGTCGTTCCTTCCACTCCACCACGATGGCCTGGCGGAGCTGGGACTGCACGGCCTCGATTTCTCGAGGCTCGGGGTTCCATCCCTGCTCCCGCGCCTCCTTTCGCCACTGGTACAGTTGCGAAAGGGCTCTCGCTTCCAGGTCCCATGGCGGAGTTCCGGCAAGGAGACTCGCCGCCTCGAAGGAGATCGTGCGGTACCCTCGGATGACCCTGATGGCCAGAATTCGCTGCGGAGCGCGCAGCATCTGCACAGTTCTGGTCCTCAGGGCCTCCGCCCATATTGGGCACCCATACAGGGCCATGGACCGCACGATCCCCGCGTAGAGTCTCCTGCAGGAGTCATCGGGCCCCCTCATGTTGGGCAACAGCCGAGCCAGAGCAAGAGCTGTGCCCTTCAATTTGGGGGCCAGACTTCGGATGTGCTCTCCGAAGTCCCATCGGCCGCCATCCGCCTAACGACTTGGGCAACCGCGGTCGTGGCCTTTCGGGTCGCTTCGCGGTACGTCGCCCCGCACGCCGTCACGAGCGTGTCGTCCGAACCTAGGGTATACCTGGTTCCCCGACAATACAGGCAGATATTGTGATGAAACACCGTCGATATACACATACATATACACATCTCATTGTTAGATCTTATGAGGTGAATCCCAAATTGAACTGTTTTGGCGTGAATATTTGTTTTCTGCATTTTTATAGTCGAATAGTATAGTATATATATAGAATATAATATATATATATATATAACGATTTTGTATATATATATATATATGTATATATGTATATATATATATATATATATATACTATATATATATATATATATATATATATATACATCACAGTACTGATCTTACGTCCTTTCATTTCGCATTAGTATAACGTCCACTACTTTTAGTTCATTTTTAAAAACTATGACAGCGAATATTGGTCCATTAAATTATTCCAAAAATCATGTACAACTTATTTTTTTAAATATTTGTTGATATACAAATATTCGTATATTGCCAGACAGAGGGAAACCCATAAGGACTCCTATCCACATTACCACTCATCAGAACTCTTTTGATATACATGATTTTTAATTCATTCTACTGCGTATTGCAATTCCTTTGTAGAATGCGACGTTGCCATTCTTATTACCTATTATATCATGCACGATGCATCACGGACCCACGGTTGTGGAAATAATCCCTGAAACTGCACAGTACACTTCGCGGTTCTGAAGGTTCTTGGCATTAAAAAAGCCTCGACCTCCTCACTTCGAGGATATGGCTTACCCAGTCATGCTATACTATAGAGTATTTATAATAAGCAATATTAAAAAATATTGATGTAAATGAAACAAATATTGGGATCAAATTAAAAGCTTATGAAACATACATTCTTATGTAGGTATTGAAGATATGGACGTCATCATATCAGCCGTAGGAAGTCCACTGCAACATAGGCCTCCCCCATTGACTCCATTTTGACCGGTCTGTAGCGGCCTGCACCCACCGAGTCCCTGCGCTCTTTACCAGGTCGTATGTACACCTTGCGGGAGGCCTACCTACGCTGCGCTTGCCGTCACGTGGTCTCCACTCAAGGACCTTTCTACCCCAACGGCCATCGGTTCTCCGAGCTATGTGCCCTGCCCACTGCTACTTCAGCTTGCTGACTCGCTCTGCTACGTTGGTAACTCTGGTTCGTCTACGGATCTCCTCATTTCTGATTCGATCTCGTAGAGAAACCCCAAGCATAGCCCGTTCCATAGCTCGCTGTGTGACCCCGAGCTTCCTTATGAGGCCCATAGTGAGAGACCACGTCTCGGCACCGTAGGTCATCACTGGTAACACGCACTGATTAAAGACCTTTGTCTTCAATGAATGCGGTAATTTGGACGAGAAGACGCTGCGCAGTTTCCCGAACGCAGCCCAACCGAGTTGGATTCGTCGATTGACCTTCTCGAAGTTGGATTTGCCTAGTTGGACGGTTTGTTTCAGATAGACATATATATAGATAGATATTCATCAACAACTTCGAGAGCTGAGCCTCCCAATAATACGGGAGTGGGCGACACATGGACATTTGACATGACTTTCGTCTTGTCCTTGGTCATTTTCAGGCCCACCCGCTGGGACACTCTGTTGAGGCCTCCGAGCATAGTGCTGAGCTCCTCTAGAGACTTTGCCATGACTACTATGGCTTCGGCAAAGCGAAGGTGAGTGATGTATTCGCCATTGATATTGATGCCGAATTCTTTCCAATCCAGAAGCTTGAAGGCGTCTTCCATTGCATTGGTAAAGAGTTTCGGCGAGATGACATCACCCTGCCCAACTCCCCGCAACGGAATAGCCTCTGTGCTCTGATCCTGTACTCGGACCGACATGGTGGCGTTTTTATACAAACACTTCAGCACTTCGATATACTGATAGTCAATGTGGCACCTCTGAAGAGACTGCAGCACCGCCCAAGTCTCGATCGAATCAAAGGCTTTCTCATAGTCCACGAACGCCAAGCATAGTGGCAAATTATACTCCTCGGCCTTCTGTATAATCTGCCGCAGCGTATGGTACTATAGCTTTTACGGAAACCGGCTTGTTCCGGGAGGCTGGAAGTCATCAAACCTGCGTGCGAGACAATTCGTGATCACCCTCGAAAACAGCTTGTAAACATGGCTCAGAAGCGAGATGGGCCTGTAGTTCTTCAGTAAGGTTTTATCACCTTTCTTGAAGAAGAGAACCACCACGCTTCTGTTCCACGCTTCGGGCGCAGTACCCTCGAGAACCTGTAGAGCTTTCAGTATCGGTGTTCCACCCGCACTCAGAAGCTCCGATGTAATTCCGTCCTCACCCGCCGCCTTGTTGCTCTTGAGCTGTTTGAGGGCCATCCTAATCTCATACAGGCTGTTGTCCGGAATATCTTCTGTATAGTGTCGGGTTAATTTGGCTCTTGGATCTTTATCCAAATCATCAACAGGCTTAGCTACTGAGGTATATAACTGTCCGTAGAACCTTTCGATCTCCCTCAATACCTCTGACTTAGTAGACGCTACACTGCCGTCTTCCGTCTTCAGCTTCGTCAACTGGCTCTGCCCAATAGACAAGTCTCTTGCGAACACTTTAGAGCCCTTATTTTACTCTATCGTATCTTTAATATGGTTGGTATTAAAGACACGGACATCGTGTCGCAAGGACTTAGAGATCCGTCTATTGAGCTGCCGATATGCTTCAGCGTCCTCGGAAGTCTGCAACGTCAATGAGCGTCGTTCTGCCATAAGGTCGTGGGTGTGATCTAATAGTTTTTGAGGTCTATCTTTCCGGCGTGGTCTGAAGAAGACTTCCCCTACCTTGTAGACAGTTTCTACCAACCTGTTGTTGACCTCGTCCACAGAAACGCAATCCTCCAGGCCAGAGAAGCGGTTTGCGAGCTCGAGTGGAAAGCTCTCGGGGTCTTGTATATGGGCTGCAGTAGGTCGGAGTGTGGACTTCATTAGTCGAGACGTTTCCAGTTGGACATCGATATTCATTGTGCCTTTAACCTTTCTATGAACACTTCCGGTTTTCACCCTGTGGATCACGGAGACATCATTGAATATTCGTCTCTTTGTAGACATCATGAAGTCGATCTCATTCCTCGTGGAACCATCGGGACTCATCCAGGTCCATTTCCTATGAGGTGGCTTCTTGAAGAAGGAGTTCATCATAAAGAGTTCCTCCTTCTCCAGAAAGTCGGCCAACCTCTGGCCCCTGGGATTTCTCCGCCCACATCCAAATTGCCCCACTCTCAACTCGTCATCACCCCTCCTACCCAGGTTTGCATTAAAATCCCCCATAACAACGATGAAGTATTTTTTGGAAGTATGTATGATGATGTTCTCATACATAACTTCCACTTCGTCGGCCGGGTGCGCTGAGGTCGGTGCGTAAACCTGTATGACCTTCAACGAGTACCTCTTTGATACTCTGAGTATCAGGTACGCAACCCTGCTCGACACACTCTTGATACATATCACGTTGTTTACAAGGGATCCGTGAATGAGGAACCCGACACCACCCTGGGACTGTTGGTCGCCCTCCCGGTGGTATAACAAGTTGCCAGACTTTAAGGTTGTCGTGTCCTCGCCCACTCTTCGGACCTCCGATAAACCCACTATGTCCCAATGCAGCTTGTTCATCTCCTCTTCCAGCTCAATGATCTTCTCGTCTGTCCTTAATGTGCGCGTATTATATGTCACCAGCGACAACCTACGTCGGTATTCCGTTGAGCACTTGCCTGCGGTCGTTCGTCGGCAGCACCTCGACCGGAGATTTTTAGCACCCCTGACACCAGTGCTCGACCGACGCCCGTCCACGTCAGTCTTGCAGCTGGAGCCACCGGGCACTAGAGGCCATGCTCCTCTGTCCATCGTTATATTGGGGGGGTTTGGACCATAACCCGCCACGCTGGTCCAGTGTGTGTTGGCGGGTTGCCAGAGCCTTCTCCGTTAATCAGCAGAGTGCACCGCGGGCAGGCCAGGTTGGCTTGGGTCCCGAAGGATGTTAGTAGGGACTCCTTACACTTAGTATGGACGTCAAATAATACAAAATTTTGATATTTTAAGGTAATCTGGCGTCCGTATAAGGGTAATACGGACGCCAAATAACGTACGTTACACATATTTTTAGTAATATAGCGTCCATATTTAAAACTCTAATAATTTCAATAAAGTTCATAATAAATGACACTTCACAAAATTTAACAAAAATGACCTCTTACGAAAAGAACTTAAGTAAGGTCCTTATTTATACACAATATCATGTTGCACACAATTTAATCAAATGTTACAATAATCTGGCGTCCGTATTATGAAAATATGTGTGTTTTCATAATACAGACGCCAGATTACCCAAAAATATTCACACTATTATTTGACGTCCATATATTGCCGATATCAGGTAGGTATCGAAGATATGGACGTCAAATAATACTAATAATAATACTTTAGGGTAATCTGGCGTCCGTATAAGGGTATTACAGTTTCGAAAAGGTAACAAGGTACTACAATTCACCTAGAAACGCGGTCCCGCTTTTTATCAAAGAGCATCGAACACGCAAATCTGAGCTCACTAATGATGCGACGCCCGTAACCAGGTGAAATAGCTAAATACTATGATTTATCTGAAACATAAACAATGCGCACCGTACGGCAACGTCGCATCTCCAAAATTTGTGCGGACGTCAAACACGGCTATCAATGAAAGTATTCCAAAATTGACAACAGCGCTATTCATTTTGCAACGAAAATCAACGGAACTACGTAAATATTCAGTATAGCAAGATTGGAAGAAAAATGACGTCCAATTTTTTTTTCATATTTGGTCATTTCGATAGTTACCGTCGCCAGTGCGCCTAGTCTCCTATTTGACGTCCGTTATATGGACGTCGTAAGCAGGTGGACGCCATATTAGATGCAGAAATGGCCATAGTGGACGTACAATAAGTAACAGGATGTATATATATATATATATATATATATATATATGTATATGTATATATATATATATATATGTGTACATTAAGTACAATCGAAGTCTTTAGATTCTTACTGAGGGTCAGACTTAGCAAAGTCTTTAAGAATGGATTTTGAATGTGTTTAAAATGACATAAATGAATAAACGCATGTTAATCAGGTGTAACAATTAATACTCTACCTACTATCCTTTTGGATACCCTTCAAACTATCTCTGAGTAAATCAAATGTTATAGTAATGCTATATTTGTTATGGATTGTTATTAAATGTTTGGAACCGAGTAAAACTAGTAAGAGGCACTGCACCCCCAAACTGATTACTGGTAACTGGTCACAGTTCTGGCTATTTATGGATTTTCTATCACTATACCGAGTCGATGTCGAATTAAAGGAGCGGTGATGTTGATTGTAATTTATAGCCAATATTTTGTATGATAATGACCTGAAAAAGATAGCTGGGACGGACTGGATGCATATGCGAAGGCGCAGGTGCTATAGCGCACATTGCAATATACTTAAGATCATTCCTTTGCTCCGACTGATATAACACTGTCACTGAACAAGTGTTGAAAGTACCTATTTTCATCAATAATGCCATGTTCATAAGCAACTACGAATCAATGATCATGATTAATTATACGCTAAGAGATAAGTACAATCCAAATATAATTTTCTAACGTTATACAATATCGTTCTCGTATTGATGTCTATTAGTCTGAGTACCTATTCAAAGTATAAGGTTATTATTATTAGTACCCTAATAACCTTAACCTGTTAACTTATCACTTCATATGATACGATGTATTATTCCATTTTGCAGGTTCATCTCACTTTAATTTTCAGGTATAATCTATACCTACACTATCGCTTTGAATTTTAACTTTACGGTATAACTTCACTTTCGCAATAACAACTGCTTATTTATGGGTCTAGTCTTACAATCTTAGCCATGGCAGTCTACTTTTGGATATAGACCTCTCCCAAAGTGCGCCACAGCACTCAATCCTCCGCTTTCCACATTCAGTCTATCCTAGCTACCTTTTTCGGGTCGTCAGTCCATCTGGCTGGGAAGAGTCCCATCTTACGTTTGCCTACTCGTGGTCTCCATTCTAGGTCTCATTTGCTCCAACGACCCTCGTTCCTTCAACAGACGTGGGCAGCCCATTGCCACTTTAGCTTCCTTTATGCGGGCTAAGGCGGGAACTTTACTTCTTGGTCGAATGACGTCATCTTACATGTAACTGTGATTTTTTATATCGAGTATAATGGTTTAATAAATTTACTCGTACATACCTACATACTTCCGATGCAGGACCTCAGGATACTTCCGCGTCAACAATCAGGGTCATAACTTGAACCTCCCATCCTTATTATTCTGCTCTCCTCTATCATCTACCGATTTTAAGGAACTAAGTTCTACCACGTTAAATAAAGATATTTATTAAGAATCAGGCAGTAAGCAAGATGGAACCAATTGCTGTCAAGTGTCAACAGATATCCGGGAGTTTTTTTTGTTGAAACTCAATTATAACATCATTTTGTGTAAATTATTGTCGGCATTAGAGTCATTGTCAAGTTGTCTTTGTGTGTCAGGAAGTAAATTGGCGTGACTCAAAATACTTTTTTGTATTTAATGAAATTAGGCCTTCACGTAATCGAATTTGGACGTATAGGTATGTAGCATACTGGGTTCTGTAGAATACTTCAATTTTAAGGTTATATCCATAGCATTATAGTTTATTAAGACGAAAACAAAAATAAAAAATCGTAAAGTTATATTAATTATTTTTCAGACAGATTTTCTTGGACAGCGACACACGCTATAAAAGGTAAGATATCTGTTAAAATTATTGCAGCAATAAATCATTGGGCTTATAATTTATGTTTTCTATTATTTATCAAACCAATCCTCTTAGTGTGAGTAGGTACCAAACGCCCTGGCCGACTTACTGCCTCTACAGTGTTTGTACACTGGGGGAGGCCAGCCAAACCTAGCTGGGAATAATATTAATAAAGCTATAGCTTACCATAATTACCATAGTATATATACTATGGTAATTTGTTAAAGGAGTTATTTTTTCTGATTTATCCATTTCCTAGTTCCGTTTTATCTGTTAAAACTTTAAAATAAGTTCTGTAAATAATTATCATGCATCTCAATAAATGTAAATGCAGCCAAAATTTAATAATATTTTCATAATAGCTCTCTAAAAAATAAATTGAACGCATTGACTGTTTCACAAAATCAAACAAAGCTTATCAGGCAGTGTAATTGTACTGTCAAAAGCGCTTTAATTACTTCCTAATGTCGACAAAGCTGGTTTTTATAACTCTAAGTCCACGTCGACCTGCTGTAGAAAAAACGTCAATATTGATTCTCTCTATATACTGTTGCAAATGAACTAACCACGTATTAGTCTAGTACGATTAAGCTTTGAAACGCTTCTGGCGATGTGCACATTACGTATTTTGTAAAAATACCATATCAAGAAATCCAGGTCAAGAGTAGAAAGAAAGAAAGAAAGAAAACACGTTTAATAACAAAGAACCAACACACTGGCCCACCGACGAAAACAGACTGCCCGACGTCATAGACTTCTTCATCTGCAAGGGCATGTCACAATACTTCTCTTCGACTAGCTCCTGTCTGGATAGATCCACAGTTCACACTCCTGTACTCCTAACAATAAGTAGAATCCTATTAGAGTATGAAAGTACACCAAAACTGTACAACAGACATACTAATTGGGACTCCTTCCGCGACATCATCGACAAAAAACTTAACCCTGAGGTTAAGTTTTTTGTCGATGATGTCGCCAGGCTAGACAAAATAGAGCAGTGGTTAGGTAGAATCTCTCTGAAATCACCTGATGATATAGAGACAGCTGCAACCCAGTTTACAAATTTAATTCAAGTCGCATGCTGGTCAACCACTCCCGATAAGTCCTGCAAAAAACTCAGACACAACTCAGTCCCATGGGAAATAAGAAATAAAATCCAAGAAAAAAGACGACTTCGCAGAGTGTGGCACAACACTAGACACCGTGAAGACAAACAAGCATATAACAAAGCGATTAAGGAACTGAGGGATCTGTTAAGAAATGCCAAAAACGAAACCTTAGCACAGCGACTAGAATCATTAACAGCGACCAAGTCTACAAATTATTCCTTGTGGAAGGCAACGTCAGACTTAGACCAGCCAAAATACACCAGACCACCCCTCAAACTAGAAGGTGGTATGTGGGCTAGAACTCCACAACAAAGAATAGATACCTTTGCAAACCACCTAGCTTAGCTAGGTGGTTTCCAACCCAATGAAGGCATTGGCAATGACTCTGACATAGATGACATACTGAATCAGGACATCCAGTTAGACATTCCTATAAAATATACGACCCCACGAGAGATATTTAAACTCCTATCTCGACTTGACAACAGAAAATCCCCGGGATTTGATTATATTACCAAAGAGGTTCTTCTTCAACTGCCAAGAAAAGGGATAGTCTTCCTCACGATCCTTTTCAATAGTATTATGAGAGTAGGTTACTATCCAACCATATGGAAAATCTCCCAAATCATAATGATCCCCAAAGATGGAAAACCGATCCACGAAGTTGGCTCATATAGACCAATTAGCCTCCTACCTGTTACCTCTAAGCTTTTTGAAAGGGTTCTGCTAGTAAGAATCCTTAAAACCATGCAGGAAAAATATGTAATCCCAGACCACCAATTCGGATTCAGACAGAAGCATGGCACTATAGAACAGGTGCACAGAGTCGTTGACCATATAAGAAAGACCCTAGAAAATAAGGAATATTGCTCGGCAGCTTTCCTAGACATACAACAGGCGTTTGACAAGGTCTGGCATAAGGGACTACTCTGCAAGGTCAAAACCCTGCTACCCCAGGCGTACTTCGAGCTACTAAAATCTTATATCTCTGGAAGAATATTACAAGTTAAAGATGGCGAATACACCTCCAGGTTTCACGAAATAGAAGCGGGAGTACCGCAGGGATCAGTACTGGGACCAGTGCTGTATACTATCTTCACATGTAACCTACCAGAATCACCAGCTGTAGTAACTGCCACTTTCGCAGATGACACTGCCATCCTTGCAAGCAGTAGTAATCGCAGCACCGCCTCTCAAATCCTCCAACAAGAGCTAGACAAAATAGAGCAGTGGTTAAAAAAGTGGCGGATAAAACCCAGTGCCACAAAGTCTACTCACATCACGTTTGCATTACGCCCAGGAGACTGTCTTCCCGTATACCTAGGAAACGCTACATTGCCGCACAAGGACTCAGTGAAGTACCTGGGTATGCACCTGGATCGGAGACTCACCTGGAGAACACACATACAAAAAAAAAGAAGAATTGAACTTGAAATCTCGAAACCTCCATTGGTTGCTCGGAAGAAACTCAGTACTGAGTATAGACAACAAACTCCTTGTATATAAGGTCGTACTGAAGCCTGTCTGGACATATGGCATCCAGCTCTGGGGATCCGCATGCAAATCCAATGTCACAATTATACAGAGAGCTCAGAATGGCATTCTGAGAAGTTTGGCAAATGCTGCATGGTTCCTAAGGAATAGTGAACTGCACGAAGAGCTCAAGATAAATACAGTCAGCGAAGAAATAAAGATATTCTCAGCCACCTACACAAACAGCGAATAGCTATGCATCCAAACCCCTTGGCTGTAGAACTCACGAGTATAAACTACGCCAAGCGGCTAAAAAGGAACCACATAATCGAGCTGGATTCGTGACTGAAGGAGGAAGAGATCAAAGGATCCCTTTCCCCACACACCTATGTCATACACATCTGCTCATAGTTGATAAAAAAAAATGGGACTGATCGCAGATTAAAGTAAAAAAAAAAAAAAACAAAGAACAACGCACATTACAATCATTGTTAAAACTTAAATCTATGGGCACGAAAAATTATTTTTAAAACTTACAACACAGAATAAATATAGTGACGTAAATGACGTCTGTGACACTTGATGTTGACGTGTCACAAACGCCCGAACGCCATTTAGACAGTAGGTATACGTGGCAAATCGTAAGACGTGTTTTCTCGACTGCCCTTATCCATATTACAATAAAAATATACCATGTACGCTGTGTTTGCAAATAGGCATGGACACTCAGCATACACTGAGATGGATAATAACATCTATCTCAGCACTGATTTTCAGTGCCGACCTCAGATGACGTCTGACAACTAGTAGAAATAATAATCATCCATAAAAAAAGAAAAAAGATGTATGCCAGGATCCTAGCAAATGAAAACAGGTTGCCTCTTTCTCGCCTAATGGAAAAGAGGCGTAACTATAAGAAGTATGTTGTATGGAAATGGTTGTTTATCTTTGATCTACTACAAACTACTTTGCTGTGTAGACATAGAGTAATGAAACTATGGTAAATGATACGCATATCATTGACACTGAGAACAATACACTCAAAATATGAATGAAGTTGCTGGATTCCGTAGAATTTGGTCTATTAGACTCACTTCACTTCAGTCATTATTGGTCAAATATCACTGTCAGCGATATAAAAGCTCGTCCTCTATAAGATGCGACCGTACTTTCTTTTGCTTTGGCGTAAACCCTCACTCTTACTTACTGACAATCATAAATGGAAAAACTTAGATGGATAGCTGGGTATTTATTACATTATACACCTGAACGGCTCAACGGATCTGGATGAAATTTGGCACAAAGGTTGATTATATTTTAGAATTTTTATCCCGAGAATAGGTGCCTTTAGATCACAATAATTCACGAACCCAGCCACGGGTAACAGGTAATAAGAAAAAAATGAGTAAAGGGGAGTACTTGCTGGATGAAATTAAAGCGTTAAGGACATATTTTTTTATATATTCATCATGAAATAAATATTGCCCATATAAAAACGGATATCAAGAACTAATAAGCATATAAATGTTATGCATTCACACTTATTAGTTTGATTGATAAGGCTTTTAGAAAAAGCCTCGTATTAGCACTAATTAGCAACTGTTTCAGATTCAATGATATTATCGAGTCCATTTAATCATTATTTATTAACGACCAAGTAATGATTATGTAACCTTCTGGCACCATTTTTCACTTCGTAGATAGTAATCTAATTATGATTTGTGTTTCATTAGCGCCAGAATTACAAATAATGATGTAACATGTCCATAGTAGCAGTAAAAGTATTTAAAGTAATTTTCTCAGTCCTTTTGTGTAAATAGTCTTGGCTTTTGGGAAACGCTGAAACACTGATTTAATCTTTCCGTAATGAAATTCATGGTAATTATAATATGTATTTGGTTAACAAGTTGCCAATGAAAATGATAACATTTCTTCTTCTGCAAATCTCGGTGGCATCCAATGTACCTTGGATCCCGAGGTCCGCTCTCCTACTACTCCTTTATTGATGTTTTAGGTAATGTTGGCTATTAAGGGATAGACTGCCATCTGACCTCCCAATCCTAAGAGGAAAGTCAGCGCCAGAGCTCGCCTGTCAACTACCAGGTTAACCGGGTTACAGGTTGGGTTGGCTTCGCCCTGAAGATTTCGGTGGGGGATTTGGTGATTTTTTCATAGATTTTATTCTCTTAATAGATGTTTCTTCTTGATAGAATACAAATAGTCACAACCATTAACCCCTAAAGATTTATAACATTTTAATTTTATAGCTCACATAATAATTATTATCTATCGACACTGACAACTGGTATGATTAATTAGATATTATAAATGTGAACATGATTCGTACAGGTATGTCGCGTATTGTGCGTAGATATTTTGTAAAATATATTGATGCGCTTGATTTGACAATTTGTTGAAATAGCTTCACTTCGTTAATTAAAATAGTTTATTACAACATTACCAATAAATATGTTGAATAATGGTATGAGTATTTTCTATGGACCAACTATTTTAGCATAACTAGTTGTGCTATATGGCGGGGGGGTATCTGAAGGGATTTCCGCACAAAAAAAAAAAAAAAAGGGTACATCTTCCCCACCAGGCGAGGGCGCGCTGGCGGCCAAGGTCCGCCGGTAACCCTGGGGTTAACCTTTCGAGGGCTTACCCGGGGTGCCCACCAATGTACACTTGGGCAGGACACCCAAGCAAAACCGCACGTTTTAGTGGGATCATGCACGATATAACCGCCCCCGCTGGCCGTCGGGGGGGTATCCGAAGGGATTTCCACACGCAAAAAAAAAAAATGGGTACGTCTTCAATTATGAAGTTGATTTTATAATTTCATCTTGAAATGGAATGTAAATCATTAAATGTAAAAGAAAAAGATCCATCACCACATGCTATGTTAATAGTCTGTTTATTTATAGTAAACTAGCTGATCGTACTCGTTCTCATATTCGTACGGGAAAATTTCCCGAAACGAACCAGCCGTATTGATCGCAATTGGATGAACGATATTACAATCAATAAAACACTAATAAACAAACATTATTTATTATTGTTTACTTTATATAACATGATTAGGTAGAAATATTCTGATCAAAATTAAATAAAAAGGTCTTTATAATCGATGTGAGTTCTACAGCTAGAGCAATGGGTGCTCGTGCCTACGTCCCTTGTAAGTTGTAACAAACTGGAGCAGCATGCAACGAGAGTGAATGTATTATTCAAGCGCTATCTTAGCGCGCGCACGAGCCACACAAATTGTGCGCTTGCGTTCGTAGCGTCACGAGGTTAGTGTCAGAAACTGATTTGATAGATGGAGCAGGATAGTAGAAAGTGATGTCGCCTGGTAAGATTTACAGTTTTTATTTTATTTGTATTAAGAATATCACACAGGCTCAGTTATGAGTACTACAATAATAATGTTTAGAAGAAAATAGCCGACCTCATCTTAAAGACAAAGAAGAGCATTAGGATTTTTTTTTTCACTAATACATTATTAGTTCAAGGGATAGACAAAGGTGTATCAAAGGTAATTATGTCGCCAGATAATCTATAGTAAAATACGAGCCTAATTACCATCAAGCGAGTATTATTTCCTTCCTTGAGCTGTTACTGAAAAAAATCTGATGGTGACGGATGGAGAACCCATATTGTATGCATAGCCATCACGCTCACTGCACCACCAAGGTAGTAATTTCTACAAACCTGAAAATTTATCATTGTAGAAATGTCGATTTTGTTTACGTGCTATCAGAGACACGGAAGGCCGAAAGACCGGAGAAGCCATAAGTTTTATAAAACAGTTATTCAATTTGTTTGCCATAACATCGTTAAACTTTTTTATAGCACCAGAGGAAATCTGGAGAATTACTATTAGGCAACACCTCGGGGTAGAAATCTAAAAAGTATACTTAGATGAAGTTACTGGCTTCGCAACGAATGGAAAAATATCCTGTCTTCCAAAGATCTTATACTTACTTTTAAGTCGAGGATATTTGTGTGATCTATAACCATATGAGTGTGTAAAATCAATATTAAATTTATAATGTTATATTTTTTAAAGAAAATTTACTGTACACGCTTAAATTAGTCTTCAAGTTTCGTTTAGTTGCATATTCATCGTACTTAACTGCTTCAGTACAAGTGTGGTACCAGTGTCTCACAGGTTTGGAACTGAATACACTTTTTTCATGATTCTTTTTTTCTTTCTTTCTTTTCATCCTAGGTTAAACTCAACCTGGGTTATATCCATGTAGTCGAATATAGCACTATTAATAAGTAAATTGTTGGATTCCACCGTATCTACACCATGCCATTGGTATGATCTGTAGGTCTTCACACGATAAATGAAGCCAGAGTTATTAGAAAATATAATATACCAAAGAGAGCAATGTGATATATAAATATGTTTGAGAAGATTAATTTCGACTATAGGCCGACACGGTCTAGTGATTGAATAAATTACTTTCATTTTCTCGTAACGTATTGTCTTGTTATATTAACTTTCGTTGCAAAAGCTGTATCATGCGGTATTTTCATATTGAAATCCATCGTCAAAGAAATCGAACGTAAAATATGAACGTCACGCCTGGATGGTTTAATATACATTTTGAAGATTTGGTAACAGCACAACAATCACTTTGTAATATTAAAATACTGACGACACTATTTTTAAACCTCTGGTATTGTACTTCTACCTATTCTATTATTATAATAAATGTAAAATGTGAGTTTCGTACTCTTTTTGCAAAAGCGGTTGGACGCTCTTAGATAAAATTTGGCATAGAGATAAAATATACTCTGGAATAGCACATAGGCTACTTTTTACCTCAGGAATAATAACAGGTAAGTCATTAGTGGTTGCTCCCGTAAAAGCCAAGATAAACCATATTGTGGATAGAAGAAGTATGGGAGTGGACCCCGGGCTTCAAAGTGCAAGACCATGCCAGCCAATATTAGCGCTCGGATGATGTTGATGAATTAACGAAAATACTACTGAAGTGTGACCTGGAGTCGTTAGTTTGAAGTTTACTATTCACGAAAATCATTTATCAAACTGATGAATACTCGATAAGTCTATTTACAAAAGATAATAGTGATAAAACAACAATTCTAAGATCAACAGAAGCTTTCTAGGCCGATGACCTCGTAGTAATAAACAAGACAGGACGTGCCGGTTAACGGAAAAGCCCTTCAATGAAGTCAATCTACATAAACAATCAATAAGTTACCACAACCCACTTTCTTTCTTATCTCTATTGAACCACCTGTCGGTGACAGACGCGACTCAAATCGAGTACTACCTACTGTACAAAGTGAAGATCGAACAAAATCGTTCATACTTTTTTACCCGACTCCGCCAGAAGGGTTATGTTTTTGGAGAGTATGGATATATGAATGTATGTATAATTGTTTGGCACGCTCTGCAGCCTGAAAGGCTCAATAGATTTTAGCTTGATTTTAGGTGTTGTTAGATTCGTATTTACTGTGAGAGTGCTACTGGGTATTTGAAAATAAAAAAAAACCAACTGGTAGATTTTTGGCAGTAAAATGTATATTATTAAAAAATATTTTCACTCAAACTTATCAAGTAGAGTAAATGAAGAGCTTTTAAGGGTGATTAAAAAAATATATACATCATAAATAAAAAGTTCATAATAAAATGATTAATTAAATAATTAAAAAACCCAACTGCCCGTAAAACACCGAAACAAGTTTGGTAGCAAGCGGGGCCCATTTGCAAATCATAAACCGAAAGAAATTTAATGGGTCCCGCCTGGTGGGACTCTATACACCTATTCCTAAAAAAAGTATACTGCATTTGTGAAACTTCTGAGAAATCTGAAGGTTTTACTCACAGTTTCTATCATCATATTCTCCTCTTCCTTGCAAGTGTCCCTTTTTGTATTGTTAGTGACTTATATTCGACTTCTTTTAATAAGTGTTCTAAAAGAAGCTTTTAGATTTCCAGAATCAGTTACTTTAGATTTGTCGAGTCCGCGCATCGTGGGCTCTTCGGATCGGGAGAGATCTAACCCGCCCCGCTGCCTCGCCTTCGCGAACATTACTTGCTCGCAGAAGGAGACGATGCCTCCCATGCTGGGCACTCCGCCAGCATGTGCAGCCCTGAGTCCTCGCTTGCATCACAGTTATGGTACTCAGAAGTTGGCTCCTTCCTGATCCAAAACAGGTGGTCCCCGAAGCACCCCTTCCCAGAAATCACTTGCGTCAGCCGGTACGAGGATTATCGGATGCCTAAACTGTAAAGAGGTGAGTGATTTTTCCTAGCAAAAACTGCTTTGATTATAGCGAAATTGATCGGGCGAGATGTTTTTGCTCATTATCAAAAATGTAGTTAATGTGTTTTTGTAGAATGCCTTTTATTCGTAGCCTATTTTTTAAAGCGCCAATACCTAGGTATTAGACGATATTACTTTGTCAAATATGACTTTTTCATGAAATAGGCATCTAAATATTTTTTGTTTGATTTTGGACCGCCTTTGTGCTGCATTGGTAGTGAATTTGAATACCGTGAGGTTCTGGTTTTTCAATTGCCAGTTCGAGCAGAATTATTGGCTTTTTCTGATGGAAAATGCTTTTAATAGAAGGAGGATGATCGAAAAATGTACTTCTACTACCAACTATTACGGTATTCTAACTAGATACTAATTCAATCATAGGATAGCATTATCTGTTGGGTTATGTATGTTTTATTTTTAAGTTTGGTTGAATTCCTTATCAATGAGTAGGTAGTATATCACTTCAATTGCGCTAATCCATCTGTTTTGCTAGCTTCAGTAACTTAATGGTTAAGGAGTCGACCCTGCGATCGAGAGGTCCCGGGTTCAAATCCTGGCTAGTAAACTACGACGTGGTCACGTGATAATGCTTGTCTCTCTGATGAGCAGAATATAACATCATTTTTCATATTATATTCGTTACGTCTTTTTTCAACATTGTTAATATAATATTGTATGATACAAGATAAATGAATAATAAGGATACGATTAATGGATTCTTTATATATGACCTCTAATGACTTGAGGCTACCCTATTGTTGAAATACCTGTATTCATCAGAAATCTGTAACTGAACTACGCTTTTTGTTAATATATTTTATTTAAAATAGCTTGCTGCTTTTACAATAACTATGGTTATCGTATTCTCTTTATATAAATATTATCATAATACAATTATTGACATGTTCTTAAATGTCTTCATAGACATACTACGAAATATCCTTTAGTTACTAATACCCAATGAATGGAAGACTTAAGGCTGTTGTTAATACTATATTTACCATATATAAAACCGCTTATGTAAAACGGCCTCACCAAACAATGGGTTTAATTTCGTTATTTATATTAAACGCAGCGGGCAGGAAGCCTTTGTACCGCCTAGCTCAAATCATAATAAGCCTTCGTAATCAGATACTAAAACACTTTTAATTTTGTGTCGACCTTCAGCACTGGCCGTTCACGAACAGTGAAAACGAGAGGCAGATAAACAATCGCGATCGTGCACTACCTACCGTCGATTGAAGAGTTTTATTGTTGTACTATCAATGAGAAAATTAGTGGGCGTGGACTTTGATTTTTAACTAAACATTTTGATGACTATTATTTTGTTACAAGGCAACAAGCATAAATATATTAGACAAAGAAATAATAGTTATAACGAAAATATGAGCTGATAATAAATAATGATATATCCGAGAATTTCAAATATCTGGGACGTGTCTAGGTGGCTCAGTTGGTCAGAGCATTCCCCCTGTAAGGGACTGGTCGCGGGTTCAAGTCCCGTCCTAGATGTTCTCTTTTTCCGATCTAAATCTTTATTACTCTTGAAGGTTTTAAGTAGCCCGCCTGCAAAAGGGGTCTGAGATTTTAGTGAAATGAGGTTATAATGCGAGCTAAAATGATAATTCCCCGTGCACCATCTACCTATTTTCATTTCTGCTCAAGGATTTTTTGGGTATATCGAATTATTTTCTTTCTTTGCTAATTAACTATATTATTACTGTCCACAGTACAAGTATTCATATGCTTCAGTAATAGTCTCTTTTATGTTGCACTTTGTTAGTTACTCACGGACACAAGTAATCCAATGTTAGCGTCCCTACAATAATAAAACTGTAAGTGGGATTCACTAGCCGTTTTGGCTACGACTGTACATTTCCAATAGACAGGCGACGCCGTGAAGCCTTCAACTCGCGCGGCACGTGCGCGTGCGACGCAATAAATGACGTTATACCGTTCCCAAACTGTTTGAATTGGGTTTAAAATATATGCAGATGAATCAATAATGCCATGGTTTATTTATGTAAAATTTATTTAAGGAGATATTTACTATATAATTTGATTTTGTTTGTATGTATGTAACGGTATCTTTGAACTCGACTTTTGATCACTTCAGACCGTCACGTCGGCTTAATTTGAATTTTGGTTACTTATCAAGGACCGATGACAGAATAATAAATTTAAAATGATTATCGCCTCATTGACTAGGAATCCTGCCGAATCGAAATAAAAACACGCTTTTTTTTTGTTTATATTCGTTCCGTCAATTGACTGCACCCCGCAGGATGGTGAGAAGCTAGGGTGAAGTCCAGAAGATATGAGCCACCATCCCAGATGCTTATTATTGATTCTTTACAATATGCATATCTGCTACATTTTTGAACATACCACTCTCAGATTATGTTAATCTAATAGCTGACCTCGCGAATATAGGACTTCAAGAACACAGAAAATACCTAGATTCAAAATAATGTTGTGTGGATTATGATTATGTTAAAATCGACCACTTAAACTTAAGTTCAATCAGTGCAGTGAATAGAGACTATACTTTCATAAATAAAACTGTAAAAATGACGTTGGAGTTTCTTCAATATTAACTAAGCATCTCGTCTGGGTGTCATCGCTAGATATTGAAGTGTTACACGTTTCGATTTTCTTATATCTTTTTTATCTAGCCCATTGTGTCCCAGTGCTGGGCAAAAGCCTGCCCCAATTTTTTACTTCTCCCTCTCTTTTGTTATAAATGATACAACACCCATTTAAAAAAAAATCGGTTGATGATTATAACTTCTTAAAATATTAAGCCTATTGTGACGTTTTATTGCTCTACATTACGTTTACCGTCAGTTGACGCCTGTAGTACATCTGATCATGTACAAGTTTTACTTTAGGACCTATACAAATACTATATATATATGAAAGACGAAACGTATAAAACGAACTACATTTAAAATTGCACTGATTACAATCATAGGATTTTATTAAGAACAAAGTCAAAAGTAAATTTAATCTTTTTAATCATTTTCTTACATGAAAGTGGCCAATCCACCAAAAAGCACTTTGTCTGCGGAACAATATTAGTCATTAACACTACGTCATAAAAAAAAATGAATTAAGTTGAAATATGAAGGTTTACATTTCTTGTAGTAGGTTGATTCACAATGAGACGTGAGGACAGACGATGTGACCTCATAATACTATAAACTTTGATATTGCAATATCTGACAAATTAAATGATAAAATAAAAATTGTAAAGCTGCTTTGTAAATGGGTTCTTTTCTTATTTATAAATGCTGGATACTATGAAGGTGGTTGGTGGTAGAAATTTGATGACACAAATTGTCACAAAATTCGGCCGGGTGGGTACCACCGTGCACGATTGCGAAAAACCCTCCATAGTAATCCAATTTCAGTTAGATTGCGTTCAGGGGTCAGCAAGTGCATAGCCGGGCAGGGGGGTTGTGGTCGCAGCACTAGTGGGACCGGTGGGGTTCACGCGGTGCTGCGACGACAACCCTCTTCTGATGAGGCCGTCAAGCTGAGTGCCACCATTGTTAACATGGTACGTGTATGTAATGGTGACCCTCTTTCCTGAGACTTTACCTTAGACTTTAGCTTACCATCAGGCGAGGTGAAGTCAAATTGACGTGTCCTAAATATATAAAAAAAAATAAAAAATATAATACTATGAAGGGCTTTTAGTTTCAAGAGAATTAGCTAGGAGTAAACCAGACAATGGATATAAGATTCGGATAGAGCACGGACCTACGTAGCCAATGCAATGTGCTGACAGGAGAGTCTTAAGGTTAAGAACGTATTGTCTCGTTCCGCGCTGAGCTACATAAGAGTTCCATGGAAACTTCGCCATCGTTCGATTGGTAATAATACTGGTGGCCTTAGTTCCCTTACTTTTCTTTCCTCTCCTAGACCTACCACCCCTCTGGAACCATGAAGACTATCGTGTGTTTGTTTACAAAGAAAATGTCAACATCAGAACTTGAACCCACAATAATTTCACAACAAAAGATTACTTTGCTCACTAAACTATCGGAAAATAAAACTGTATTTTAGAAGACATCATCAAATGAAGTTTGTAAGATATCCTACGCCTCAAACGATTTATAGAATTTACATAAGCCTATAGTGTGGAAGGGGCTCCACCAAGATTTTTGGGGCCCAAACCAAACGCTGATATAAGTCTATTACTTATATTATTTGTCATTCAAATTATTAAAACAAATTGATAAATCAAATCCGTGAGACAATGTTGAAAGCTGTAGTTTTACTCCTCGACATATTGTACCCAAAAAAACCTGTAGAATTATTTAATCGTTTTATGATTTCGCTTTTTTAAGATTTTGTAATTATCTTTTTCGCAAGGTTGATTTAAAACGAGAGCAAATTAGTTCAACTGTTAAAACGCAGATCATAAAGCGCAGAGAACGGGTGACCTCTGTACCAAAGCGAGGAGATAGTTTCCCACTACCATTAATTTACGAGACACTTTTATAAACTCAAGTATAAACTGTGCGGTATATTATGCTCTTATAATTATTTACTGAAACTTAATTTTTTAATACTTTTGAACAACTTTGTCAATTTATGTAGGAGATTTATTTTTCTCTGAGTACTCACATATTTTTTATAAAGATTACTAGTAAACTAAATTGCTAATATTTTTATTAACCTCTAAAGTTAAGTGCTCGTGCTAGGCGCCGGACAAACAGAACGGACGCGCATCCGAGGGTGTTAAGCGGAGGGGTTAAGGGGCGTTACATAGACACGTCCGTTCTGTTTGTCCGGCGGCTTAGGACTGGCGGGAACGGCAGGAATTCGAACTCGTGACCTCGATGACGCCTGATCTAAAAATTGAACTAGTTCCTAAGCAATGGCAGCAAGCTAACGTACACTCAGTGCTCAAAAAGACAGGGGTAACGACCTCACTAACTAGTGGTATTGTAATGAAAATAAAAGTTCTGGTATATTTAGAAGCCCGGTATATGCTGCCTAAATGACCCGCTCAGTGATCAGCGCACCGGCGTGTAGCACAGTTGGACGTGCGTGAATAGGCGGCGACATACCCATGCCACAGACTTGCTAGCAGCGACAGAGTTGAGAAGACTTTGAAATTGAAATTTGACTACCAATTAAAATATATTATTTATTTAGATATGTCACAAAGTATCACTTATGAATATATAATTCAAACCATCGGGGTTATGACCAATTTAACACAAAATAATAATTCCATTGTTTATTTCTATATCTACTCTCTTCATTCGAGTACCAATCGCGGTTACGTTCAAAGCTTGAACTTTAGAGCCCGAGGTCAACTCTACACTTTACCGCACTCTACTTTTACAGGAGCGACTACCGTCTGACTTCTCGACCCCGAGAGGAAAGCCTGCACCAGGGCCTCGTCTATCAATCAACAGGCGACGGTGAGGTTGACTTGGGCCTGGATATAGGTGGAGCCACATAATAAACATAATTATTACTGTACATTCATTTAAAAAAAAACAATCTAGAAATAGTATTTTGAATATTAAAAAAAATCGGAAAAGAATCTTTTGTGTTCGTTCTTATGATTTAACAAAAATTATACAAATACATATAATAAAGCGCTTAAGTATACTTATTTTTTTACGGTATAAGTTATGTGCAGCAAGCATAATTTAAATACGTGACATTATTTTTAATTGCACCCTAGCAGTTTATCCACACCTGACCGGTTTAAAGATAATCTCTATTAAATACGTTGTTAAAATGTCGTTTTAACTGATCGAATCCGGCTCTTTGTTTCTGAATAACAACTTGTTATGCGATTTTCTAAAGATAAGTACCACTATTATTGTGTAATGAATGAACTAGAACACCTAGACATATCGAATCAAAAGTACCAATAAGCGAAGCGATGAACGATTCTTTTTATTCTGACCTTGTTTTAAATCGTTTACCGAATGATTGATTTTAGCTTTTTTAATAGAAATGAATAATTCCGAAAACTACAACTTTTCGTATTCTGTTTGGGATTGGATCTGATCCCTTTGTTTTCATTTTATATGATTACCTAACATGACTGTACGTACCAAAAGTAGCTTATAGTGATGCTAGTAATTAATAGTGGAAGGGCTGGGATACACGGTTCCCGTTGATGAAACTACTCGTAATTACATAGGTTATTATAAAATATAGTGTGAAATGTGTGCTAAAATATACGGTTCAAAACGACAGTAAACCGTCAAAGACGTAAAAAAGCAAAGGCTATGCTATTTATACTACTTATAGGTAGTCATCCTCGATAGAGTGTGGCTTTGTACGGTGCCAATGGTCTCACTTATATGGATGCCCGAGACATGCATCGTGGAGGAGTAAAAGCCAGGGCTGGACCACGGACTTCGCGATGAGAGCATCGGAATCAACGGAACTAACGTAATGATGATGATGATCTGGTTGTTGTAAAGATTCCATGAAGTGTTTTTATATCACGTGTGTGTCTTAGTCACACTATACTTTTAGCTCTGTAATCTAGAAATCGTGGGTTAAAAGCCACAGAACCTTAAGTTGTAGGGGCTAACAAAATGTTTCAAAACATGCGTACAATACTATGATGTTTTTATCTTAAATTGGGTCGTCTATGCCTTACCAATCAACCTTTATTAGTGGACAAATTACGTGACATTCATGATCTATATAATAAAACGCGGAAAGAGGTCGGTGAATCAGAGCCCTAGGGAGCGAGGTCGCGTGGCAAGCGGAGGTCGTGGCAAGCTCCATCATGCTCGGCGTCGGACGGCCACGCCTCTGCGTAATTGTTATTTTAATCGGTGCACTCTATAGATCCACAATCAATTGTTTAGTGTTTAACCTAGATTGTTATATAATCTGTACAATATTGATATTGTTTATCGACAAATGATGAATATTAGTATTTCCTTTATCTTTGAATATAAAAATGAATCCCTATTTCCTTTGGTTACGGTAGCACGCGTAAAATGCTGAATCGATTTCGCTAATTATTTTTATTGTTGTATTTATTTCTATCAGGAGAAGTATCTTATGGACGAAAATGTTGGAAAACCCACGGGCAAAGTTGGCGTTCAGAAGACAACGGGGCAAACAGCTGGTTTAAGATAAATTCTGGACAAGGGAAATATTTTTAGTTCTGCATTAAAAGACCTACACTCAGACTCATCATAATTATATGCACAACACATAAAAAAACTTTTATAATAATAA
Organism: Cybosia mesomella; assembly: GCA_946251805.1. Lineage (NCBI taxonomy): Eukaryota > Metazoa > Arthropoda > Insecta > Lepidoptera > Erebidae > Cybosia > Cybosia mesomella. Next base: position 17,000,314 of record OX276406.1, on the reverse strand, counting down.
ATAAAGTTTTTATAATTGGTTATTATGTTGTTATCTTACATCATATGCAAACAACGACTAGATATATGGGCTAGCCTGATAATAAAATTTAGTACCTCCCGTAATCGATTAACGCTAACAACATCAGGGGTATTATTACGCGCATTGATGTCTAAATAATAATCTTATACCTCGGATAACGTCAAACAATGTGTTTGTCAAAATATGTAACAGCTTAACCTACAAATAATTCCATAAGCACAATAATATATACTGACTAGTGATATAGTAGGTCAGTAGTTTCTGCTAAAACTAAAAGTCTGTTCATAGCTCCAGCGTCCAATTATGGAAATCTGCTAATGTTGGTAAAACTAATTTTCACTTTCTGAATCATGAGAAAGAAATAAAATAATATTAGCACAGTTTTTAGGGTTCCGCTGCCAGATGGCAAAAAACGGAACCCTTATAGATTCGTCATGTCTGTCTGTCCGTCCGTAAGTCACAGTCACTTTTTTCCGAAACTATAAGAACTATGCTTTTCAAACTTGCCCCCCCCCCCTGTAACTTCTAAAATAAGAGAATGATAAAACTAAAAAAAATATATGATGTACATATATATACCATGTAATCTTCCACCGAAAATTGTTTTGAACGAGATCTAGTAAGTAGTTTTTTCTTAATATGTCATAAATCGTAAACCGCATGTTCCCTTCATTTAATCAACTCAAATATAACAATTTTACTTGCTGCTATGGAACCCTTCATGGGCGAGTCCGACTCGCACTTGGCCGGTTTGTCATTCATCCACTGCTGAACCTACGCATTCATGGTACGTTAGATTATGGCCTGGCCTGTATAATGGGCTGTAATCTGTTAAAACTGTCAACCGTTGCTAAAAATATAGCTATTTCTAAAAAAATATCTCCTCTTATGTTCTAATGATCTAATCAATTTTAATTCGAAAGTTTTTAAATTTTAATTTGTTGCCTGTGCCATTTTGGTAATGGCATTTTACCTAATTACCAATTCTTTTGCTTTCGTCGTTGCACCGTTCACGGCCCATGGCCTGCTTAATACATTTCTAAGTGCTAATCTGATAGCGATGAGATCGTTATCCGGTGCTTAGATAGTGGATTCATTTGTTTTTTGTATTTATTTTCAAGGCAATCTATAGAATTAATTGTGTCAAAGCTAATATACGGTTTGCCTTTCTTTGTAACTATTTAAACTACGTTTTAAGTATAATTATGTAACCTATATGAGATTTGATGCCAAAACATATTTCAGTATACTTGCTTTCTGCTAAGCCGGCGTTTGACCTAAACAAAATATTGTCACTAAACTAAATTTATCTTAGAATGAATATTGCATAGGATCTGGCATTCTTATCATTCACAGAAAATGAAAGGAGAAATGCAATTAGAAATCTATTTAAAAGCCACAATAAAATCCTAATAGACCCGAGTACAATATACGATCACTTTCATCTTCATTTAGATTCAGAAATAAAAGAGTTAGAAAGAGCGATAGCGATCGAGATAACCAGTGAGGATTTATAATTAGTTCTTAAGCATAAAAAGGCCTTAAATGTTTAGTGTTGTCAGTCAACTTTGGTTTAGATTAGAACCAAAGTTGACTGACATGGCACAGCTATCTCATATAGTCAATCAACTATATAAGATAACTTACATAATAGCCGCAACTAAACAGCTGGAGTGCTGTAAGCTTTTGGCTCTAGTTTTATGTTTGTTTGTTAATTTTGGTTTTCGATATGGCAGACGCTTTTGACAGATCTTGAAGACACTATTGTATCTTTGTACTTTAGCGTAGAGGTGACAAGCTTTCGGAAAAGTATATTAACAGTTTCGTGTGTGTCTAGTTTGTATCTTTTTCTGTCGCCTTTGGCTTGTATCATTTGTCTTTCTTTTCGTTTTTTTTTGTTTTATTTAATTATTATATGTGAAGGTAGTTGCTATCAAAATATGATCGATTTTTTTGAGCAACAAAATTTCAGGAAACCATGATTTTTTCCTAAAAAATTACTCACGCACTATTTAATCATTTCTGTCACGAGGAGCCTAACTTAGAATGCAATTTTGAACCATTAACACATGAATACTTGTTTTTTTGGAACACAGCCTATAAGCCTGCATTCTGATAAACACATGTGATTTACCCCATCCATCGAAAAAAAAAATCTCTTACGCTTTGAAATGTTCATCAATTTCACAGTGTTGTGGTGCAGTTTCATCCTTTATTCTTAGTGCGATGGTTATGTAATTGCAAAATCTTAATAGACAAATAATGAAATTACAATAATAGCTGCTTTTATTTATTTGGACCTGTTCGTTTACCTGTTAATTTACACAAGTGACTGCAGCTATAGGTACTTAAACTATAGATAGGTCGCTCTTCTATAGTTGTACATGAAGAAATATAATTGCAAGAGCTCAGTGAGTACTTAGTGTATAGTAAAACAAGTTGCACGAACAAACTTGACAGTCTTTTGCAAATATCTGGAATTATAGACGTTGGCTAGGATGATAGATCACAATAGATATTTATCAGGTCCTTACTTTCGAAATAACGTTTGTATTTGCACACCATTACATTACATGTTTTGGATATGCGAATTCAGCTTACAATTTGGTACTACATAATTGAATTATGTATTTTTTGAATACCTATGTATGTTTGTATTGCAGTTTAAAGTGGCTTTTAACTCTAATACCTACCCACTTAGAATTCTAACCGCAAATTGTGAATGATTATTTCTTTTTAAAAATGGTTATTTTCTTTGGCTTACCATGCAATTTCTACATTTAACTTTAAATATTTTTAAATATGCACTGTATTAAAATGTTTCCTGTACCAGCAAACGGTATCACAAGAAATTAGTTTGCCTATGGTTGGAAACAATTCGATTCGGTAAATAATATTTCATTTATAAAAAAAATTAAGAAGACCTACGTTGAGACTGTCCTTACAATGTAAAGAAAACTGATATAAATCAGGGAAAAGATTTTTAATTAAAAGTTTTTTTGCAGTTAGAAAATATTTTTAGTTCTCATAAAGACTAAAATAAATCATTTGTTCAATCTGCAGCTTCAAATTTTGCGTTTAAATACCTTTATAAAATTACCTACACGGCGGCAACGTCAAAAACAATTACGAACATACGAGTGCATGCAGAAAATCATTGACAGGTAAGAGCGTACAATTTTCTTCTACATTCATGGCTTACCGTCCGCTCTATTGCACTTAACCTAATAACGGCGGTAATCTTGGCCGGTATTGCTGACGAAATTGCGGGGTCATCTGTACGGGCACTAATTGAGACAGTTTAGCTTAAGACACTGGCCGGTCGACAGACGCCCGTAAATTGGCCGTTTATGGTGAAAGTCGAGACCATCAGGGCCCCTATGTGGAAATGTTAAAGTTCATTGTAGCTCCCGATATTACAGTCATGTTATGGTGTTGCTGCGCTGCGGGGCGCTGGCCGTCGTTCTATCGGTATTCTTATTAAGGTCGTTGGATTTCGCCTTTAACTTTTATTTAATTTTTAATACGAAAGTTTGGATGGGTGATTGTTTGTTAGTCAATCACGCCAGAACGGCGAAACGGATCTAGATTAAATTAGGCACAGAGATCTGAATCGGCGAGTCGACTCGAAGAGTCTGGAATACCAAATATTTTTATCTCGGGCTATTCCCGCTACTCTATGGATTACAGAGTTTATAGAAGAAGTTCAAGAGAATCATTGCATGTTAAACATGTCAATTTAGCTACTAATTTAGTATTGCATGCCTAATTTAATTAGGTCTATTTTGAATTTAATAACAATGTCATAAAAATTGACATCTGGATATTACAGATTGAAGGTTACCGTTAGCATTCATTTTATGATATCGAGAATAACATTTTATGTCAATTAAAATTTTATTAATCAAAATAAGTGCACACGCAAGTAGCAATAAATATAGTAATTACAAAATTATACTTATAAAATATTCAGTCTAACACTTCTAATCAAATTTCAAGAATTCCAGGATGTTTTTACTGAATCTTCATACAAACCTAATCTTTGATGACTGATCTGACTAACTGCAAAATCAAAGCCTGCACATAATCTATAAATCTAAATATCCTAAAACTGATGGATCCAACATAAAATACTAATAATCATGATAACTATAATTTATTAGGTTGAGTATGGTTATCATTTTATCATCGGTGAAATTTTCTTTTTCTGATTTATCACTCTAATACGTTTACCTTAACGAGAACCTGCCAATACCTCGAACTGTTCAAAATGGTGTAGTGTCCATGCAATCTGATTTACGCGCGCAGCTACGTTCCTGAAGCCAGTGTCTAGTATAAAGTATACTCGCGCCTTTTTTGGAATGCTAATTCCTGTACAGATTATTCATTGCTCTTGTCTACATAAATTTGATATAGTAAAGCTCTTACCAGGGTAGCGTTGGTGACAATTTTCAAGTTATTGGAGTTTGGTTACTTTCAATTGCAACCATATTGTTATGCACCTAAATGTTTATTTAATAAATTTAAACAATATGCATGGTTTAATAATACATTACATTATTCATTTTTTTTGTTCGTGATCACCTCCGGATACATAGTCTAACCCATTAAAACCATAAACTGTCTCGGGTATCAGATCTGCAGCAGGTAAAGGCGGTATAGTTGCGGAACGAACTACTCATCAGTCCCTGGGTAGGTCTTGACCACGTCTTGACTTTGGAAAAGAGAGAATCTCGTAAGAAGTTTAACCGCTGGTCGAAAGATTGTCTCTTTAATTAAATTATTTATCATAAAACTATTATACACGTACACTATTCACTTTACAGCTAGCAGGTACCGTGTCCTATGAATGCCTGCAATATCCAAGATATTACTAGCCATCGTAAAGATGTACAGGGGGGTAAGTTTCTGGCAATCTCGACATTGGACGGTTATTTCACACTCGATTTAATCAAGCACCATGACAGCTATCGAGAATTTCCAGAAATTAATTTCAAAAACTCAGTTTCGTACTTAATGTCTGATTGTACTTAAAAGATGCTTTGAAATAACATGTTTTATGTAAAATGGTCTAACACTCAACCATAATTTCGCAATAAGCGCTGTTGTTACTGGCTACATACCATCATTCCTGCATGTCTATTTAAAATTTAATAATATTTCGTCGATGTGAACGTTAAACACACTTTGATTTTAAATGTTGTTAAGTAAGTAGGTACCTATGAAATATTAAAAAAAAATTGTTTACTGGCACCAACCTCAAAATAAATTGCGTGCCTCTAATTTATTTATGTCATAATTTTGAGTTACATCTTTTTGAAGTTCAGTTTTAATCGAAGAATATAAAAACAACACACCAATTAAACTGCAGCTAAAACTAATACAAAAACAATCCTACTAATATTGTAAATATGAAAATCGGCTGAAAGTTACAGGGATATATTTTATAGTCAGAAATAACACATCTACTTTATATCCCTGAAATGGGTTACCATTGGTTGCCGGCACGGAATCAGAACTCCACGCGGGTAGAGCCGTGGGCAACAGCCAGTTTAATAATTAAAAAATCAAAACATAAATATCAATGCTTTAGATGAGATCATCATCACGGATTGACAGCCGATAAGATGAGTGAAATATAATAAATTCTGTACGTTATGGGCATGAATACTGCTTTAATGGCAACCCCCTTAGGTGCCAATTGATATTGAAATGTGAAGTATCTTATCGTTTGTGTGAGCATTAATTATTTACATGTGTAAATATGTAAACATATAATTTGTTAGCCATGTTGATTGCTAAGACCTTTGCCTAAACATTTTCAAGGTTATAAATTAATTTTATTTATTGTTCCGTTGTGGTACTATTTTAGATGGCTGCTACTCATTTTGCTTGTCTAATTTATCTTAGTAAATTACCTGATACAGGTGCTGATTGTTTGTTTTTTAGAGATAGATTTAATAAATCAATTTTATTGCGGAAAAATTTTGTTTAAATACCATCAAAGTATATCGAAAAAAAAAAGCATGGTTTCTTATTTTGAAGTAGCGATACGAATGATATTTATCGAAAATAAGAAAAAAAAAGCCTAGGTCAGGTAAATCATAAGATCTTACATTGATAGACATATTCATTTATTCTCAGCATTCAAGTTATTTTCTTAGTAACCACATTTTTAAATACATAAATATATAGAAACAGAGTGTCAGCAGCATCGAGTACTGGGACCAAGGTACCGATAAATTCAATTTCTAGAGGGAGGAACTTCCTCACTATAAGTATCGTATCGAGAAGCAGACCTATTTTAAGTAGGTACTTATTAGCAGAAAATATTATTTTTAAAGTGTGAAAAATTGCTGTGTTGTCAAATGCATGATGCTTGATTTACAGAATAACATTAATTTTACAAGACATAAGCTCTTGTAAAATAGGGAACCAAATATTATAACCAGGTCTAATTACAATAGTTATAATACCCTGTTATTAGCTAAGTCGTTTGTATTTAAATGAGTGTATAATTATTGGACCTCATGGTGAGGTTTATTAAAATGCCTATTTTTATTACCTTTAAACTAAATGGATGGTCGTTTAACCAGCGCTAAAATTAACATTTATTACAATTACTCATATCTACAACCGGTTCTTTAATCACCTGATTTTGCATAGTGCATAGTACATGCCCAATCTAATTTCATGAAAAAAAATACACAAGAAACCCTAAGAGGGCAATCAAGCCTTACCCCTGATTGCCTATCTAGGCTGTTAAAAATTACTTTTCTACGGAAAAAAATATGTCAATGACACATGCCTTCCAATCTAAATCCTACTATCCTATCTTACTAATATTATAAATATGAAAGTTTGTGCAGATATTTGGAAGTTTGTTACTTAATAACACTCAAACAGGTGAGCGGATCTGGCTGAAATTTAGTACAGGGATAGATTATTATAGTCTGGAATTTTATCATTTTATCCCTGAGATGGGTTTCCATAGGTAACGGGAATGGGATCAAAATTCCACGCGGTGGACCCACGACCAACAGGTTGAAAAAAATAAGTTGACTGCTGATAAAATCTTTGTTGCAGTGGCAGCGTATGCGACTGCTACGCATTCTCAAGCGAATGAGCTCCCGCCCAAGTTCAATTATTGGTGATGGTTTTATTTGGCTTCTATTTTAGATAATTTGCAATGGTAGTGGTAGTATGAAATCTGGAAGAAAGTGCTCCGTTGACGTCAATAGGCTTAGCCCCCTTAGTTTATATAGAAAAAATAGCTGCCGAAAATTGCGTGTTAATATCTCTCCCACCACAGTATACGTTGTTGTGGATATTATATATTATATTTAATAAATACATATAAAACAGGAATATCGGCCGCTTCATAGTTATACGGTTTACACGGACACCGCCCACTGCGCGATCGGTATATGAGTTTGGCATGAACGGATTTCAAGAGACCAATGCGACATGAGTTTCGCTTCACCGCCTACCGGGCACCGCTGCGGTGCAGTTTGTAAATCGCCTTAGCCTGAAAATCCGATTCCAACTGAACTGGAAACAGAATGAGGAATGTTAAACATAATATTTTTGTCAAATCTATTCGAATTGAATGAAGTTCTTCTACGACTACTGCTCAACATTACTGTTGAGACAAAGGAAATCAGCGATGTATTAGCAATAAATTGAGCTTAGGCAATATTTTAATTGAAATTATTTAAAATTATATTCAGGCAAGCTACGATGAATTCAGTGAACTGCCTTTGAAAAAATTGATACAGACAAACATATAACCCCCTATTTAAATAATAATAAATAAATCAAATTGTTTTTTGTGGCAACTAATTTACCTTCTATTTGCGTTTGACTTAAGACTATCAAAATTTGACTTATATTTTTTCAAGGGTTGGTGGATATTAATTGATGAGCATTTCAGTTGTCCAGAAAATATCCAGGGGGCTCAGTTACCGTTATACTCGGATAGACCTAATACTCTCTTTTCTAAGAGACAACAGCCAATTAAAATTTTCAATGTATTTTATAATAACAAGCAAGCATACAAGCTCCCTACTGGCTTTGTTCTGCGGTCGTTTTGTTAAGCGGTTAACAAAATGACCGCATAACAAAGCAAGTAGGGAGCTTGTATTCATCGCAAATGTCGTTTAGCTAATAGTTTAATTGCGCCGGCCAGCGTTCAGGGCAGAGATAGAGATCAGCAGCCAAGAGGTCACCTGCTTGCACCGTGTTTTACTGAACTATTCATTCAGGCTTGCATAACTTGGCACGAATATTCATAGTCCTGTCTAAATGAAAGAATATTTTATTATTAAATTAGCTTATAAACTGCGACGTATTATTAAGAGGATGATGGTGTTTATAATGAAGTGTAAACATCGTTGCCTTAGGCAACTAACTGTCAGTTAATATCATGCAAATAGTATTTCAAGAGGAATCCTAAGAGTATGGAAAAGTACATAGCAAAACTACTAATTGGCGCTCCTATGTTGAATTTTACAAGCTTGCCAGGCCATGAAGATTTTGTCAGTCAATTTTCAAAAAAATATTTTTGATTCCTAAATAACTGTATTTTTTTCTGTACCCATACAGGGTAAACTAAAACAAGGCCCCATTTTTCGAGTCCTAAAGAATTGACTGATCTTACGTAACATAATAGGAGGGCAAGGTTTTAGCAGTACAGCGAGTTCGTAAAGTGTGTAAGGACAGAACAAAATGGTGGGTGTTTTTACCTACCTTTAAGCGAAAAATGCGTGAGTACGTTGTATATAATAGAAGGCTGATTACCGGAAATTATTTCTGAAGTTGTGCTGCTCTGCGAATTTTCTAAGAGAACTATAACTGAATTGTTCTCTTAGAAAATTCGCAGTAACAGCACAACTTCAGAAATTATTTATATCTTTGTCCGGATCAGGAATCAAACTCAGAACCTCACGATTGCAAACAAATATTTTTTCATGTAAATAACGATAAGCTCAGAAAAATGTTTGAATAAATAATAATCAAAATAATATACTCGTAAGTAAATTAATTTCAAGACTATAAATACAATACATATTTAACATCAGCGCAGTCCGATGAGTTAATAATATTATATAGAATTATCTTGGAACGAGCGCCATAAATAAAGTTCTAGTTAATTTTTGTGCGTTGCCCCTGAGGTCGAGGTCAGCTCTTAATGATCGTTCCTGACCAAATAATTGATTGAGTCCATTCTTTGTTTTATTATTTAGTAGTCTGACGTACGGTATGAAGGAACATTTAACAGTAAGTTCATTGTAAAGGTTAGTTCTAAATCAAATCTACCTTCATTGCAACCTAATGTCGATTTTCATAGGCGTAGCGAAAACATGTCTCGTTTAGCCCGTGCACCCTTACTACTATTTTTTATTGTCCAGAACCCCCCTCGGTGTGCACTCACCGGAGCTGACCGACTGAAACCGTACGGTGTCTCTCGCATCAGCCATGTGGTACGGGGAATCTGGTGTACCCTAGAAAGGAAATCCCGGAGATCCCGACCGGCCGCGGCCCCGGCCGCCGGCGTTGGCCCGAATAACCGAAACCCGATAAATTCAAAGACGTACTCACGTACGACGGTGTACTGGCACTTAAATTCAATTTTAAGTGTGCGAATGGTACTTCCCCTGCCCAGTCCGCTTATTAAGCTCTACCAACTATTGAAAAATATAATGATAATATATTAGACAAAATGATGATAAAATGTAATTGTAATCATTCGATAGGTAACTAATATACTCGATTAAATAAAACACATATTTTAAGTAATGTTTTTAGGAATTTTTATTTGCACCCAATCTAAATTATCATCAGAAGGTTGAGGAATATGCCTTTCTACTTGTACCGCTGAAAAAGAAAAATAATGTAAGAGTCATTATTTTAGGAGAAATTTCTTACGACTTTATTTTACTGTATTTAACTATGATAAAGTATATCTGATAAATATTCACGCCTGTATATGCCGGCAAGGGTAGATTAAGCTGTATTACATTCACCTTTGAATAGTTTTATTTTATGATCCCGCATAAAATGCATGAATTTTAGACATGAATGATTACTTGATACTGTGTATGTATGTATTTTGTGTATTTACCGTGTATTTTTTTTCTACTTCTACTGCTCAAAGGTTTACTGGAGGAAAACTAGCTTTTGTACATATTATCTCACCTATTATTTATGTATACATTTTTAATAGATGTATTTTTGTGTACAATAAAGAATTAAGAACTTTTCTAGACTTCCTGATTTCTTAATCAAACAACTCAATAATACTTCTCAATTTAAGAATCCATAGTAAAGCATTCCACAGTAAATAAACACTCAAAACCCTTGACTTGAGTTTTGCATTATACTCTGCATTATAATATTGATATTTTAACCTATACCTAAATTTAATTAATTTCGGTTACTAATATTCTTTAAAAAAAAAATCAAAATGGGACTCTGACAACTCTCAACACACTGACAACTGTCTGATCTCCCTGCCTCCCTGGGGAAGGGACTGTCACAGTTTCAAGTCCCGTCTTGTATGTTAACTCCCATATTTCAAGTTATAGGAAAAGTTAACGTAATAATTGTTTAAAATTTCATTTTATACTAACCTTTTTTCAATAACTGCAAAATATCTGCAATATTTTTCACTGTTCCACTTTGAGTGTTACGTAATTTTGATAATGTTCTAGCACTCTCAGTGCCGGCTGTAATGCCTGTATAAATGTATTTAAAAAAAACTTATGAAACTGAGCTAGTAGTAACTAGAGTACCAAAATATAAACACCGTGGTGTACAGGGCCCTACAAACACCTTCAGGGCCCAAGAGAACCTCACCTGCTAGTCAGTGCACCTGCCAAATAACAGACAAGGTTCTGGCGCAGCCTTTCCTCTGGGGGTTGAGGGGTCAGACGGCAGTCGCTCTTTTAAAAGTCAACAGACCAATCAAAAATAATGAGCTGACCCCAGAATCCAAAGTGTCCTCGCTAGGAGGATGATGGATGATGATGAAAGTACCGAAATATAAATCATTAGTTTAGATATTGAGACTGTCCAAGTAACCATTGACATAGCTTAAGACTGTTTATCTAGATCTACGACTTGTCATAATGTCATATCACAACATAGGTGGTAAGATCCGTCATAGAAGGTTGGTTTAAGTGGTGGCATGATTGCCTCTCTTAAGCTTTAAGCGTAAAGGCAAAATTAGCGTGGCTCCATTGCAAGAACTGACATGTTTACACAGTACTAAAATCTTAAATTCTATGAGTTCAATTCGGCGTAACAAATTCTGAGGTATTAATACTGCTTCGGAGGATGCAGAGGGCGGAGGATGCAGTCGCCCGGGGTGAGGTGATGTTTCAACCCTTTGCCCTAGAGTTGCATTGCCCTAGAGTCCCTCTGAGCCTCCGCCACATAGTCGGGGCGTATTTGACGGAGAGAACCGTCATCTACCCAACCGTGATCGGTGTCGATCGGCGTGAGATGTCGTGCGGTGTTCCGCAGGGATCGGTCCTGGTGCCGCTCCTATGGAATATCGGATACGACTGGGTGCTTCGCGGTGAGCCGCTGTCACTTACTACGTGGACGACACGCTCGTAACAACGTGCGGGGCGACGTACCGCGAAGTGACCCTGAAGGCCACGACCGCGGTTGCTCAAGTCATATAGTGGATCCAACGGCTGGATCTCGAGGTGGCTCTACTTAAAACCAAGGCCATGTTCTTTAATGGGTCTCGGAGCAAACCACCTGAAGGATCCAGTCTCATCGTGGGAGGCAATCGCATCGACATCAAGGCCCAAATTAAATATTTGGGGCTCGTGCTCGACGCCCGGAGAACACATCCGGCCCCCAAATTGAAGGGCACAGCTGTCGCTCTGGCGCGGCTGCTGCCCAACATGAGGGGGCCCGTTGACTCCTGCAGGAGACTCTATGCGGGGATCGTGCGGTCCATGTCCCTACTTGGGTGCCCAATATGGTGGGGGCCCTGAAGGCCAGTAGTGTGCGGACGCTGCGCGCTCCGCAGCGGGTGATGGTCAACAGGGCCACTCAGACGCCGAAGGTCGCATAACGACTTCCATCCTCCATGAGCGCAGGCCTGGGAGTGGCAGGTGAGGCCACCTGTCACCCCAGCAGAAGCAGACCGGGACGGCAGGGCGACTAGGGCCCCACCCCCCAAACCGGGGCAAGACGGGGACACCATGGTTCCCAAACTCGAGGGGGCCATCTCCGGTTTCGAGATGGTCAGTGGGGGTGCGAGGGAAATGCCTTAAGGGCAACCTTACACCCCGGCGTCTGAAGACCCGAGGCGGTGTGCGGTTTTAGTCGGTTCAAGCCCGACATAACCACCTCCGCTGGCCAGCGGGAAGGATCCGAGGGGATTTCCGCACGAAAAAAAAAGGTATCAATACTGCAAAAAGGGCCTTACTGATGGTAGATGATGTACTTTTTCCTTGTAGCTTTTTTTCTAAGTCACTCAATGCTTTATTTAAATCTTCCATGTAAACAGGTTTTCTTGAGGGGTTAATGATGTGTCCTGAAATAAGTGCTGAAGTTTTTTTTTTCTGTTTTCTGTTTAAGCGTGTTATTTGTATTAATGTGATACAGAGTCAATCCTTTATAATAACGAAATGTTTAAACTTTGAAAACCAATTAATTCATACTAAACTTCAGAAGTTATGTGGATTATGACATAGCTTATAGTTATAAACATTGTGATAGTTTGTTTAAATTTTGTGTATATAATTGCGCCTTGAATTGTATATGTCAGACAGTAGAAAAAGTCATCCGAAAAGTTAAGTAATAAACAATGTTAGTTCAAATTAAAACTGTAATTGACGGTTGCTCCTGTAAAACCAATATGGAGAAGAGGGGTAAAATCAGACCACGGGCTCCAAAGTGCAATATTTGGATGCAATCAGGATTGGAGCTTGGATGAAGAAGAAGTAGTGTATGTTTTGAAAGAAACAATAAAGAAAATTCAACATCATCGGTAAATTCAGGATTGCTAGTATGACATAAATGAATAACCTGTTGTAGCGTCAGTAGATCTAGATATCGTGGCCTCAGTTTTGGTTGCTCGTGACGATGGTGTTGTACTAGCAGGTTTTCCACTAGACACATCAGGCTTCGGCGTTACTACAAAATGAGCAATTTTACTACCATAAAGAACGACAGCTCGATAATGTTAAATTACAAGAAGTTTTCATATTAATATTCTTTTACGTAAAATTTTGGTAGACTGTAGCTGTAGGTAGCTCTTACCAAGCTCTTTCGAGTTTACGAGAAAGAAAACCACAGCATAGACATTGCCCAGAGGAGATCCGTTGCCGTTTCCATCACCAACTAGATAGCCGGTGATGGAATCGGCAACGGATATCCAAGCGGCAACTTGTTTCTTTCTTCATTTCTTCATTGCGGATGCATTCATACCGGTTTATAAATTGATACAAGTATTTAACCGATTGGGTTTCTGGCCACCAAAACCTCAGAAGCCTAAGTCCACCTAACCTGTAAGCCGGTAAACCTATTGATGGATAGACGATGAGCGGAGAGGAGGAGAGCGAGATGGAGGCTGTGGTGCAGGCTTTTCTCTTGAGGTTGGGAGATAAGATGATATTCGTTTCCATAAAAGCCATATAAGTCAAACCAAAAGGAGGAGGAGTAAGAGGACCCCGATTTCCGAGGCGAAAGTTTCAGATGGAATCGAGAACAATTGCAATCTGCATTTTAACGTACCTGAAGGTGACGTATTATCAGATGCTCTTGCTGAATAGAAACAAACAAAAATATATTATATTAACATAAATGTATGTATAGTAATTGTATAATATAACGATTAGATTAGTCGTAGTTGTATATTTTTTATTGTATATATATCGTATTAGCATTATATTAAGAATCATACTTGCATGACGCAATAACTTGATAGTTGGCTGAAAATGAAATACTAAAGTTAACCTAGTTTTTTAAGATGTCGATTCGATACACCTATTAGCCGTCGCTGTGGTACCAGTAAAGATGAAGGTTTCGCTGCTTGATCATAAAACTCTATTTGCATTTCAATAGCATGATTAGGCAATTCCTCTGAAACAAATATATCAATAAGTTAACAAAATGAACACCCAAAAATGAACAGTAGGACTTAGCACTATTAACTTTAAATACATAGACTATGCTGAACAGATCCAGGTAGCTCAGTTGATCAGAGTATTCCCCTACCATGGTGGGGGGAATCCACCATCGCAGCGGTGAGGCCGATCATGAAGGAGTGGTTGGAGAGGCACCACGGTGACCTCTCCTACCGGATGTGCTAGATATTTACCGGACACGGGTGCTTCGGTAAGTATCTATGGCGCATCCATCGGGAGACAACGCCGCAGTGCCAGCACTGCGAGGATCCTGTCGAAGACACGGCGCTCCACACGTTGGTGGAGTGCCCTGCGTGAGCGGGTCAACGCCGGGATCTCGTTGCGGTCCTGGGCGTGGACGTTCTCTCGTTGGATACCATGGTGAGAGCCGTGGTCTCCGACGGGAGCAAGTGGCACACCGCCGCCTCTTTCTGCGAGCAGGTAATGCGCGCGAAAGAGACGGCGGAGAGGGAGCGGCAGAAAACCCTGCCCACCGAGTTCCGCAGTCTGCGGCAAGGACGCCGCAGACTCGTCTACGCCCGAGACTACCGACCTCCATGATCGGGGCCTGAGAACGGCAGTTGGCCGATCCTTACAGAAGCAGACCGTGGCGGAGTCGTGTCGTGTGTGTCCTACACATGCCTGCCAACTCACCGACGTGGGATAAAACCCGACCCCACCAGGCTAGGCCAGGTGGCGGCCAAAGTTGGCCAGCAACCTTGGGGTTATACTTTCGAGGGCTTACCCGGGGTGCCCGGCAATGGACACTTGGGGAGGACTCCGTGTGGTTTTAGTCGGTCCGATTCTGACACGCCCACCCCATTGTCGGCACCGATGGGGTGAAGCCCGTGGGGGTTTCCACACGTAAAAAAAAAAAGAGTATTCCCCTAGTAAGGCACAAATCACGGGTTTAAGTCCCATGTTGGATGTTGATTTTTTCCGATTTAAATATATATAATACGAAATTCATTGCTGACACCATGGTGTCAGCAACCACTCCTACCTGTATCACAACAATATACCTACAGTATCGGTATAATAATTTGCTAGAAGCATGTAATGTGTATAATGTGGGTTTTATATTTTCGTAATATAATTTGGTTTACTTATAAACATAATATAATGTGTAAAATAAGTATAGTATTTTTAGATAGCATCAAAATATAACCTTAAAAGGGGTTTTAGGAGCAGAGATAGTTCCCGGAAAAGATACGTGAAAGAGGTCATGGCAAGGAAAGGAGTAACCGAGGAGATGACGTCTGACAAGAAAGTATTGAATAGGTATTAAATATGACAGAAAGTATTTAATACGACATGTTTTGTCGACATCAATTATGACATATTATACCGACTCCAATTAATTGGGATAAGGACAGGTGAAAGATAATGGCTTGCTTTTAAATATAATTTGGGCAATAACCCTTTTACCTGTTAGTTTTCGTAATGGATTAATATATTTTTTCAGTACAAACTCGATTGCATTTTCTTTCATCCGTTTATGTCGTTCCGGGGCTGTAATATTTAATTGGTATTATTTATTATCCATTGGTTATAAAAGCCTATGATATTTTTTAAAACCACAAATAAGTGAAAATTAACCAAATAACTTACGACTACTAACTGCGCATTCCTGTTTCCATATGAATAAAGACAGTAATAAAATTAAAAAGGTATATGAAAACATGATCCAGAAACTGTCAACCTACGTGACCATGTTGTACCTAAGATTAGTAAATGTAACTATTTACAATAAAATTGCTTAACTATTAGTCGTAAAAATGAAATAGTATGAGAATGAATTTACTGAAGCCATAAATTTTATCAGGGACTATTCAAAATAAGTTATAAAAATGTACAGCTAAAAAATTTAACCAGCTAAATGAATAGGTTTTAAGGCGGAACAACACTTAGTTATGCGTTATTTGTTATGCGGTTAGACTGTATTCGCCCAAATATTTGGCATATGAGCGAACAACAAACATGCCATCCACATTTCGTGCCGATGATGACGCAACACGTGCCGTACATGACAAAAATAAGGACGGATACGTGTATTAATTATTCGCACTTATGCTTTGTACGTGCAAATGAAGCAAATATAGTTTAATGAGCACTCCACACTTCGTCATATGCGACCGAATAAGGCGAATAACAAATAACATAATTTAACGAAGCGTGGTTCCGCCTTTACAATTACGTATTAGTTTTCCCTACAATTCGTTTGTTTTCCAAAACAGGACATGATAGTCTAGCTCATGTCAAAATACGACATTTCAATGAGGTAACTCAATGCAATAATGGTTTACAGAGTTCCAAACCTGTAAATCTTTCTACTCAGCCTACGTTGTGTAATTTGTGATGAATTAGTACCACAATTCTATATTTTTAGTCTATAGAAAACCTGACATTAAAATTAGTATACGATTACAAGAGGTTTTGTTAATTTCTCAATGGCACCAAAAAAAGATTGTAATAAAAATACTATAAACTTATAATAAATTTAATTAGATAACACTCAACAACTTTCACATCATAGCTTTTAAAATTGTTTTATTTCTCTCTTCCTTATATTTTTCTTCTACTAAGTTTTATCTAACCTAAACCGTCGCTTATAATGTCAGCAGATTCAGTATCTATATATCTATTTTGCTCTTTCTCTAGAATTTGTGTTGTGTCCAATTTCAATGGAAATACTTTATCCATATATATCTTATTTTTTTTGTCTAGATCTTCAAGAAATTCTGCATCAGAGATTTTTTCATTTGCAGTATCTGTGTCTAGTAATAGAAACGAAGTTCATGAGTATTTTCAAAAAAATATTCTATATATATATATTAACGAAGACCTGAAACACTGTAAAATGATACTGAGCGAACAATGTTGTTGCATAGATACATAGTATAAAACAAATCGGTTCTGCTGTCTGTCCCTATGTATGCTTAGATCTTTAAAACTACTAAACGGATTGCGACGGTTTTTTTAAATAATATAGTAGAGAAACACTGATAATTTTGCAGGGACATAGTGGTTACGGCAGTACCGGCCGGAAGACCGGTGGCGGTAAAGACATTCTGTAGTATATTTAGTATCAGCAATGCACCCGTGCGAAGCCGGGACGGGTCGCTAGTTCTAGATAAAGGCTGATTACCAATTAATTGGCTGAATTATTGTAGATGTAAGACTACATTTATAATTGAGGCTGCACATTTACCGGTATTTATTTCTTAAAATTCGAAATTACCTGAAATCTAGACTAAAGTAAAATGAATCTGATCCTAACATAAATCTCTGCTCTGGCAGCGGACCATCTTTTTGTCCATTCTTGAAATGGAGATTGTTGAATGTTATGGAACTCAATCAGTCAGTTATTTTTTCTATAGGTTTTCCTTATCTAACTTAAATATTGATTAATATGTTTAATTTTGCCAACTGCTATCATAGTCCTATAATAAACACAAGTTTGAGTATTGCAAGTATCTGAAATTTGAAGGTTAATTTTTATCAAGGTAAGTCATCAGCGTCTTAGTAATGCGGCAGTATCGATAGGGCATTAGTTCGAATCTACTATTCACGACCCACAAAGAACAGTATTAGTACCTCGTAATTATAATGAATATGTTTAGAAGGTAACAATTTATTTGATAATATCAGCAGAACAAAAACAACAGGTGGGTAAGGAGAGACAACGGGCCATAAGATTTTTGTAAAGGTTTTAATTGCAATCAATCCTTTATTAAACTTTTTAAATCCATTTAAATTATATTTTTAAATACATTCTATAAAAAATCAAAAGCAAATTTAATCAATCAATTAATCCTTTATTATTATTAGAGGTATTTATTATATTATCAGTAAATTAGGCATTTTATATATTAAGTCTGTTGATAAAATCAATCTTAATTTTCTTTCTTTAACATTAAACTACTCAATTATAATCGGTTTGAAACTCAGACTTCGTCGAATATCTAAATAATGCGAAATATATTTTTAGGCAGCTAAGTTATTATATTTCACAGAGATGCGTAGTATTTCTTAATCAATTTCTTGAACTTCCTTGGTGAGCTTGCATGCTTTATTTCTTCTGGTAGCTTATTCCACATTTGAATAGCCCTGTGATTCGAGTTGGTGACGTTAAGCATATTGAACTTAGCCACCATATTAGTTTTCATATATTCTGGAACATTATTAATAACTTCGATTCGAACCACTAGATCGACGTGACATTTACTATTTTATAAATAAAATTTTAGCGCTGTTAATGAATAAAATAATATTGAAGTTTGTGGTTTTAGTAGTTTTGTGGTTTTGTGTCCTCAACTTATCTGAACATTTTAAATTTATTTATCACCTTTCTTTCCATGCTTAACCTAACGGAGATAGGTAGCCTTCACCTGTAAGCTGTATTGAAAGAGTTTTTTTTAATGAAACCTAATGAACCTGAAATACTTAAAGGGCAAGGCATTGGAAGGAAGACACGCCGAAAAAAATTTTTTAATAGCTCAAGAATAAACTGTACTTTTGCTATATTGGGCAATTAGATCCACTGTTATCAATCTGGTAATCGTTTTTAGCTGAATACAGTTACATGGAGAGCGCGTGCGCTTGTCTTACGTCAACTAAAAATCCATCCTACCAAATGTAGGTATAACTCTCACTAGAGGTTTCCCAAATTGACTTAGTGGTCAACAATTCGTTTAAAATAAACTATTAAAAAACGGCCAAGTGCGAGTGGGACTCGCCCATTAAGGGTTCCGTACTTGATAGAATGATAGGTAAATTGCGGTTTACGATTTATGACGTATTAAAAAAGCAGCGATAGCCCAGTGGTGTACGTAACGGACTGCCGAGACGAGGTCTCGAGTTCGATCCCCAGTCGCCCCGGGCATACACCTCTGACTTTTCGTAGTTATGTGTGTATTAAAAATGTTGATTATTGCTCGCTTAGTAATGTGCCCGGTAGATGGCAATAGGCTCGCCCGCTATTACATTGGGACCTAAACATAACTGGCGAATCGTGGGTGTGCAAAACACCTCTGCCTACCCCTTCGGGGATACAGGCGTGAAGTTATGTGTGTGTTAAAAAAACTACTTACTAGATCTCGTTCAAACCAATTTTCGGTATAAGTTTACATGGTAATGTACATCATATATTTTTTTTAGTTTTATCATTCTCTTATTTTAGAAATTACAAGGGGGGGGGGACACATTTTACCAGTTTGGAAGTGGCTCTCGCGCAAACTATTCAGTTCAGAAAAAAATAATATTAGAAACCTCAATATCATTTTTGAAGACCTTATCCATAGATACCACACACGTCAGGCCTGGAGGTGGCAGGCCTGGGGGTGGCGGGTGAGGTCGCCTGTCACCCCAGCAGACCGCAGACAGCAGACCGAAGGGATTTCCGCACGAAAAAAATAAAATAAAGATACCACACACGTATGGGTTAGATGAAAAAAAATCTAAGAATAGGGAAGCCCCAAAATTAATTGTATTTTTCTAATTTTGTGTGAAAATCTTAATTCGGTTCACAGAATACATCTACTTACCAAATTTCAACAGCATAGTTCTTATAGTTTCGGAATAAAGTGGCTGTGACATAAGGACGGACAGACAGAATAAAAATGTAAGTCGTATAATTATGGAAATCTTACCATCAGAAAACAACTCAAGTAGACCATCTATCTCCGCATTATCTCTTCGGCTTTGATGAGCCTTTCGCCAGGGTTCTATAACATATTTTGGAGTGCTTTCTTCTATTAGCGTGTAATCTGCGAAGAAATTTATTCACATATTATATACATGCATCAATTTGTCCAATGAAAGTTTGGGGTTCTTAAAAATGGTAGCAAGTATTTTTACAAGATCGGCAAATACTCAAGTGACGTAATACAAGTGTGGTAGATTTCAGTGACTGCTATTTTGCCGGTGAGTTTTCCAAGACGAGATATTTTCAAATATATTATTATATTAGTGCGATTGATCATGTAGTGAAACAGAGAATTGACGCGGGTTGGATGAAGTGGTGGCAGGTCAGATGCGACCCGTATCAAGGGCAAAATTTATAAGATTATGTTCAGCCTGTCGTTTTGTATGGATCATCATGTTTCGCCTTGAAAGCGACGGAAGAAAGGCAACTGCATGTAGCGGAGATGCGAATGTTAAATTGGATTTGTAGTGTGACAAGAATGGACAGAACAAGGATTGAGTACCTATATTAACTCACACCAGTGAATTTTAAATTGAGAAGCGAGCGACTGCTGTAGTATCATAAAGATAAAATATTCTTTATTGTACACCATAAAAGTAGTAATAAATAAATAATATTCGACTTAAGTTAATAAATGTACAATGGGCTATGGCCATATTATGAGAAGAGATGAATGCCATATTGTTAAAAAGGTTCAAAGTATAAATTCAGAGGGCTTTAGGAGCAAGGCAGGCCCAAGAAAAGGTGGATGGAATGCATGAAAGAGGATATGGCAAAGAAGGGGAGATAACATCTGACTGGAATAATGGAAGAGGATGACATATTACGCCGACCCCAAATAATTACGACAAGGGCAGGTAGGTGATGATAATTACATGACGCATTTGCCTTGTCTGCAATTTCCTTCAGAGCGTTTGATAATTCTGATATGAGTTTTATCCAGGCCTTTGGGTTGGTTAGTAAAGCTGAAAAAAAAACCAAATGAAGTGCTGAAATTTTCTATCTCAATTTAAAAAGTTATACTTTAACATATATTTTGTAGTAATAAAACGTAAAAGAAAAGTAAATGACCTTCTTTCAATTGCATTTATAAAGACACTCTTGTAAGATGATATATTGAAGATAATGTGACTGACCAAGAGTTAATAAGAGAAATTACACTGCTTATGAAATTAAAATAAACTATACAGCTTGTAAAAACGGTTTTGGGAAAGTTATACCAGTAAAGTGATATGTAATTAAGGTTTTAGGGTGAAACAATATTTTCATACATTTTAAAATTGTTTTTATTGCTCCTTATGACGAAGTTACATACTGATCGAAGAAACTATTGAGAGTAAGTACCAAGAAAATATTTTATGGACCACTGGTACTCACATGCACTAAGTGATTTTTCTTTTGTATCATTGTATCTTGTTTCTATTAAATTAAACAGTTGATTTAATAAAATATTAGATTCTATAGCTTCAGTTACACTAGGCTCAGTTGTTGTTTGAAATTCAACACTGTCCTGTGCTCTTTTATGGATACCGTTGTCTTTGAAAGAAATGCTACTGAACACTGAAATATTGTTATTGTTCGTTGGAAATGTTTCAAATAAGTCAAAATCTGGCTTAAAAAGTGGTTGTTGTGCTGAAATATTAAAGCAGAATATAAATAGAATATTAGAGCCAGTAGATAAAAAAAAACGAAAGAATTTAATTTTAACTCTACTAAAAAGGTACAGTCCGCAAAAAAGTAGCTAAACACATTCAAATTTACAGATCATCCTAGTGCCTATACCTTTTATAAAATTATAAACAAAGTCTAAAATATATTTCACTCATTTATCATTTTTGAAATACCATAATAGCGTCACCATTGCTCCTTTTTCTTTTGCATATTACTAAGGGAGCAAAAAACCACTTATACCATTATGTTGTCATTTCTTTGTGTCTATGTTATATATGTCACTGCGCCACTGAATCAGCATCCCAAAGAAGTATTGTATATAAAATAAAACTTATTTTCTATTCTGAAAAATCAGTTTACTTCGTTGAATGCTTTATTGTTCAGAGTGTTATTTTCATTATTGTTGAAAAGTTTTATGTGATGCTTGTTTGAAGAAAAGGTTTTTTTTTATAAGCTAGGTAATCAGGTAACTAATTACCAAGACCTAAGTGTTACCTATAGTAGTAGTAGTATATCGGTTAGGCTTCATAGTCCTCCATTCATTACCGTCAAAATACATAAAGGGTTTATCATCGGGCACTGTAAAAATTAAAAATCATTACTTTGAATAATGAGAAGTTTTCTAGCATTGAGTAGCAATATTAGCAGGACTAATGAGATGTGCGGGATTAAAAAAATATTCAGAATCTCTAGCTAGATTCTACCAGGATGACATCGACTTCTTTGGCCGGGATTGGTAGAATGAAGCAAAGGACAAAGAGAAGTGGCAAGATTTGTAGGAGGCATTTGCTCTCAAAGAGACATAACAGATTAGATCAAAAAGCAAATCCAAAATATCTACCTATATAAAAATTATACGTTGCTCCAAGGCTACTGAAGCACATTAAAAATAAACTGAATTTCATATTTCCTTAAAGAATAATTTAAATAACATTAAGGCTTCCGTCACAAGCAACGTTTAGATAAAAATTAAGATTAAAAATAATTGGTCGTTTCTACAGTGACAAAATTTTCGTCACTTTTAATTCATACTGCAGTCATTTAATTCATAGGTACTTAATAAAATAAACTGTACACTGCACTACATAATATCGAATTGGTATCAAAACACATTTACTCTTTCGGACCGTTTTCAACAACTTGTGTGGCACAAATATTAAATTTAATAAGAGAATCGATAAAGTTTATTGCGGAACACAAAATTATTGCATTCGTGGATCTCGATAGTTGTCGTTGTTTGAGAACGTACCTAATGTTGGTCTTATCGCGTGCACTGGGGACAATCGTGAGCTAGCGGCCATGTGTGATATGATAACTATGATTTGCTGGAATGTGCACCACGAAATATTTTAACCCAACATGAAAAGGAAGTTAGGTGGGTGCATTTTCGATCTTATAGATAACGGATGAAGGAAGCAATAGTGGATGTTTAAGAACAATCTTATTTGAATAAGCATTCGCCATATTCACTTGACACCACACAAACAAAAGCTGAATAAGTTACATGAAAAGATGTGCCATACTTATGTATTTACATACATACATAACTCTCGGCTTTTTTTCCGGGGTAGTGACAACAGCCTGCCATCTGCTTCTGTCCTTACACATTTCAGGAGCACCCTCAAGTGCCCGAAACCCGCGGGCTTGCATGAAAGGTTTAAACCTTTCATGCAAGCCCGCCGGTTTCGGGTACTTATGTACCATGTACTTCATTTGTTTATGTTAAACGCTCGCTAGGCTTCTACACGGGGTGCCCGGCAATGGACACTTGGGCAGGACACCGTGCGGTTTTAGTCGATGCACGACATAACCGCCCCCGCTGGCCGGCGGGGGTATCAAAAAAGGCTCCAAAGTACAAACTTTGTATGCAACCGGGGAAATGGCTATGAGGATGAGAATAATTATCATATCCGAGGGCTTACCATGACGTATTACAGCGCCCGTATTCCGAGCTAGTGAGAGGGATGCTGCTCTACACCCTCATAGCTCCATCCCTCTTTCTCACTCGGAATACGAACGCTTTAACAAGTTATGGTAAATTCCCATCTGTACATTCCCAGTGTACGATCTGTATACGTTATTATATTTATAACCTGTGGTATTAAGTATTAATGACCGTATGGATGTATGGAAGAGCAAGGAGTTGCATGGACGTTTCTATCGGGCTCTCCATGGGCCTGTTATAGATTTACCAGCATCTGTATCTTGGCTACGCTTCGGTGACCTATTTGGGGAAACCGAAGGTTTGGTTTTTGCAATTATGGACAAAGTTGTGATGGATGGTACGGTTGACATATGTCGGGCGTGCTACAGTCCCGGAGAATCCCTTAATATATAATTTCTAGTTGTTCTCATCTTGCAAACGGCGAGTATTTGCATAGACATAACCAAGTAGCCACGATTGTTCATCAACAGCTTGCTCTAAAGTACAACCATGTGGAATCAGAGGTAATGTACTATAGGTATGTGCCCGACGCAGTTCTCGAAAATGGGCACATCACGTTGTACCGGGATCGATCTATCATCACTGATAGGACTATTGTAGCTAATAAACCTGATATTGTGTTGATAGATCGGTCAGAGTGCCGCGCAATAATTATTGATATCACCATTCCACATGACGAGAATCTTGTGAAAGCCAAAAAAGAAAAACGCGGCCAAGTGCGAGTCGGAATCGCCCATGAAGGGTTCCGTAGCAGTAAGTAACATAATAATGCTTTTTTTTAAATTTTACATTTGAGTTGATTGAATGAAATGTTAATTGCGTTTTACGATTTATGACGTATTAAAAAAACCTACTTACTAGATCTTGTTCAAACCAATTATCGGTGGAAGTTTACATGGTAATGTACATCATAATTCTTTTTAAATTTTATTATTCTCTTATTTTAGAAGTTACAGGGGGGGGGGACACATTTTACCACTTTGGAAGTATAGTACTAGTGTAATTGACGGTGGGATTCATTTTTAATACTTTTATAAATTTATTTAGTTTCACAATATAACCAGATCACAGTCTACAATAGTAATAAAATTAATTTATTTACAGAAAATCTATTCCGTGAAATAATAGTTTAAAAAAACTAAAAAAAACACGCTTTTTATAGAGAACCGAACTAAAAAAAAATCCGTTCCCGGGAACGCACAGGTAGATTTCATGAAGCAATTAATATTATTTTTTAACATGGTTAATTTTTTTTTCTCGAAAACGGTAACTGTTAGCGAAAAACTTTTCAGACATTTATTTTAGACTTAAAAATGGCCTATCGATTAAAAATGTTTCCGATGCAAGAATGTTCACCGGTTAGAAGTTATGATTTTTTTCCCGAAAAATTTTGGTTTTTCCCCCCTCCACTTTTAGTTAAAGTTTTAATCTGATAGGTTTATGATTAAAAGTTGTTGGTATTCATGTATACTATGGGATAAAATTAGAACGGTTCGAATATCTTTCATGGAACGTGAAATTTTGAGGAAAAACTGATTTCACAAAAAGTGAGGCCCTACCGTCCCCTTAGGCCGGATTCCACCCGTTCATGAACTTAAACTAAGTTTACACCCAAGCAATTTTTGACCGCAGTTTGAAAGCGATCGGGGCAAAAATGCGACCGTGAGAGTGCCGCAAATTTTGGGAAGTGAAACCATACATACATATATATTTATATATATATTATATATATAAACTTTTTGACCAGTGGTCATTTCGGACTCAGGAGGTCATGACTAGACCTCAACAGTAGTCAAGAAACCAAAAGGTAGATCGATTTCCGGAGCGCGCTCGGGAGAGGTTCAGAACCCTCCCGGCCCGCCGAGCCCGCAACATGCTCGCCTCGCGTCGCAGGCGACTCAGGCGCCGGAGGTCGCTTAACGACCTCCGTCCTCCATGAGCGCAGGCCTGGGGGTGGCAGGTGAGGCCGCCTGTCACCCCAGCAGAAGCGACTAGCGCCCCTCCCCCAAACCGGGGCAAGACGGGGACACCGTGGTTCCCAAACCCGAGGGGGCCATCTCGAAACCGGAGATGGCCCAGGGTCAGTCGGGGTGCGAGGGATATGCTCTATGGGCAACCTTACACCCCGGCGTCTGCAGACCCGAGACGGCGTGCGGTTTTAGTCGGTTCAAGCCCGACATAACCGCCCCCGCTGGCCGGCGGGGGGGTATCCAAGGGGATTTCCGCACGAAAAAAAAAAAAAAAGGTAGATCGATTTCATCTAAATCTACCTAAAATTGTAAATAAGTTCTAATAAATTTAAATTAAGAATAGTATGAGTAGAGTGATTATCATTTTGATAATATCTTAAAAAGCATCCAACGTTTTTTTGTTAAATGAAATACATTTTTTTTTATTTACTTTATTATTAATATAATAACACTTAATTTAATTAAAGAAGAAACCGCGGTAACCTAGTGGTATGGGTAAAGGACTGCTGAGACGAGGTCTCGGGTTCGATCCCAGGTATTACCAGGGCACACACCAATGACTTTTCGATGCTTTTCGAAGTTATGTATGTATTTATCGCAGGTTTATAAGTGGCTCGCCACCTATTACATTGGGACCTAAAACATAAACTGGCGAAACGTGGGTGCTAGCACCTCTGCCTACCCCTTTGGGGATATAGGCTTGAGTTTATGTTATGTTATGTTATGTTATGTTACTTAATTTAAATTTATTAAAAAAAAATTTATAATTTTTTACTTCGGTTCTCTATAAAAAGCGTGTTTTTTTTTAGATTTTTTAAACTATTTCGTATTTGCTGTTATAGAAGCAACAGAAAAACATCATCTGTGAACATTTCAACTAGCTATCACGGTTCATGAGATACAGTCTGGTGACAGATGGACGGATGGAAAGTGGAGCCTTAGTAATACAGTCCCGTTTTACCCTTTTGATACGGAACCCTACATTTTTTATCAAATTAGTGTATTGTCATCGGTCCTCGATAAATCTACAAAGTTTGAACGAAATCTGGCCGTTTAAAGTGGGTCAAAATCGCGCCCAAAGGAGTCGGTTACAAACGAACATACAGGTGAAGCTAATAAAAAGCGTATAACATATTTCGACAGTTCGCGACCAGTGTTGCAACTTATTATTAAATTGTTGGGCTAAAGAAACATTCAGGTGGATATTAGGACTATGTGTTCATTGATTTTAAGTGTGACCAGTAAATACGAACTAAAGATGTGACTTCATCATCATAATCATCAACTATATAATAATAATAATAATCCTTTATTTCAGGCAATATTTACATAACGATCTTAAATATGTAAACAGAGACCCATATAATAGATACCTTATAACTAACATACATATTTGTATAAAACTTTGTTAATATTGGACTTAACCTATGTTAGTAATGTTTGGTGATTTATATATATTATAAATCTATTAGTCCACTGCTGTGACATAATAGAACTAAATGAATATAAATAAGATAAAGAATGGCAAACTAATAGGTCATTAAATTAACACGACCTATGTTAATAATTAATAAATTATGTTAATAAAAATAATTGAAAATTGAGGGTAGATTGTTACCTCTACGGAACTACACTGATAAATCGCCATGTTCTTATCACGATTAGTAGTGAGTCGTGGTAGTGAAAGATACTTATAATATACCATTTATGTTAACAAAATGATATTAATAAATATGGAAAGGTTCGCATTACCACATTGTTATGGTTATCAGTGACAGGTCACGGGCGGTGTAGGTGCATCCAAATCGGTATGTACCGGTCAAAATCGTGACTGAATTCGACCCTTTTTGCTATATTGGCTACTGTTTATGTATACATAGTATTGTAATATTATAGAATAATAAAAATAGAATGAGCTGGTCATTGTGCTGCAAATAACTTACAAAATAGCTAAAATTATGTTTTTAGATAAATCTGGAGTTGGTTAAAATTCGAGTTTCAGTATATACTACTTTTCTTTAACAAAATTTACGAAACACCGTAGCTCTTAAATGCTTCGATAAATAAATGGAATGACTATACTTTTGTAAAATGACTCTTGTATTCTAACGAATAATCAATGTTCTCCTCATAAAATTGTACTTATTTAAAAAGCTTTTAGATAATTTGATTACGTTTAATTACTTTTTACTATGTTACATATTTATAATTTAAATTTGACTTTCCAATAATAATTTATGTAAGGAACACATAAGCCCCCTGAACATTTATGTGAGATAATGTATAGAAAAGAAAACCTGCAGCATATATGTTTTTTTCCTCAGCAGCTGATAACTAGAGAGCGCAGCGAGAGATAAAATGACAAAATAACAAGCGCTTTTTTATTTCTGTATCATTTTGGAGCGATTGACCTAGTGTGGCGCAGAGATGTACTCGAATACATAGTCTTGTCCAGTAAGGAACGTGGACCTCTGTAAGAATACTAGAAAGGGGTGAGCGGGTTTTCACTGCATGTATATTCGTTAAAAAAAAATGACATGGTGCATACGTATGGTCGTTGGAGGAAACGAATTATACAGTGGAGACCACTAATCGATAAACGGAGGGTATGCCGTCTCCCTGAAAGTAGGATTGACGACTTAAAAAAGGGAACTGGGATAGATAAGATGTGGAAGCCTGTAATACGATCAGGTACTATGGTACACATTGGGGGATGCTTATATGCAGTGGACTGCGATAGGCTTATTGATTGAGAATTGATTAAATAATGTGGTGTCAGACCAATGTCCAGTCAACCTGACCTTTCAACTCAGCGTTGAAGGGTCAGGTTGGCAATAGGTTCGGCAATAAACGGTAATAGTTCATTTAAGGCTGCGAAAAAGACAACATCTATAAACATCTCTAGTAGAGGCAAGCGACCCGATAAGGTGGTCTTCCTGAATTACCGTAGCTTCCAATAAACATATACCTACTCAATTAAAAGTAAAGCCTTACGACCCTATTAAGGTAGTTGAATCGTTCCACCTCTTCGCCTAATCTCTATCGTTGCACTGTAGGCGATCGCTATAGGCTAATTTAGGGGGATTTCTATGCAAATTTAATTACCGCAGTAACTGCATACTGCGACTAACGAAGTATACCATTAGCAGGGCCAATATGGAACATATTAATTTTACATGAGATATTGCTAAAGATTTAGGTACAAGGACATTTTTGGGTTAAAAGACGTGTGATCGATATAAATCAAATAAATAGTCAAGTCTGTGTAAATTAGCTATTTATTTTCAGTATTTTGTGGGACTGAGTAACATACATAATATCTTAAAATTTTTCCTCGAATGAGTAATTGATTAGATTATTAATTATTTTTTTCTAAATAGTAATTGGAAATGAATATTTGAAAATGTTTACTACCTACAAAATAGGCATATTATCCTTGCATCCACTTGGTATCGTGACCCCATCTTTGGTCCCATAGTATAAGTTCCTACCTGGGTTCCATTCCTGGTTCTGGTAAAGTGTTATTACGTTTTCTGTAGAAGTAATATCATTAGTAGCACGAAGTGTGGATATGTGTTCGATAGAAGGCAATAACGAGAATTTTGTAATACTACGTAGGAACCAAAAAATATAGTTGAATAATGTCTAGCAGCAGTGTAAAGTTTGGTCACAGTGTCTCGAGCGGTTTTTTAACGGTGATCATTCCTCTGTGGTAGCATTAAATTTTTCAAAATATATCCATAAACCTTCCTCTGATTGACCTCTTTAATAATGCCAAATTTGGTTCTGATTGGATTAGTAGTTTAGGAGGAGACCTGTGACAAAGAAAATCCTGAAGTCTAGTATGAGGAGCTTTCGCTCGACTTCGTCTCACTCAGCTCAATTAACGTATCTGGATTAACTACTTTTGACATCATATAGAGTGCATACGAGAAACTATTTAATTTAGGACATATCTTATCAATGTCCGTTTTCCAATTTAACTTCGAGTCAATATGTAGCCCTAAAAATTTAGTATTAGATATGTCAATATTATTTTTATTTAAATGCTTTATATTCATGTCTCTTATATTATGTAAATTATTTCCGAATGTCATTATGTTTGTTTTGTCAAGATTAATTGAAAGATTATTTGATGTCAACCAATTGATTATTTTGTCCATAGTACAGTTTATATAGAATTCCACACTAGATTTTTGGTCCTGAGTAAATTACAGTACTGTAGCGTCCGGGGGTTGGACGCCACAATACCTCGTGTTGATAAAAGATAAACACACGGGTTAAGCAGTAATATATCATTTATTTATTCAAACTAAGCTTCCTATATCGAGTTTAGGGAGGTTTTTACGCGAATATATTTATATTTAAGCGAACTGTAGGGAATCGCGGTCTCCGCTCAAGGACTGAGCCTAAATTCAATACACTTATATCTTCTCTTCGGCCGGCGGACCAGGGCGGCGCGCCCAGTCGCCCGCTGTCAGCCGGATAGCCGAATGCACCGCCAAGCAATTGTTTTTTCTTCCCTAAGCTAAATTTAAAAGTATTTAAATATTTATTTTTAAACTCTGACACATGATGGCCAGGTCAATGAACTGTAGTGATCGAATTAGGTCGAAGCGATCATGGGGTAATCTATTGACCGCGGGAAATCATTTATATATAGTATAAACAACAAAGGACCAAGAACGCTTCCTTGAGGTACACCGTCTGTTATTGTTTTCATTTCTGATGAATATTTTACCTCCATTTTATATTTATTGCATATTCTGCTTATTTGAGTTATCTGTTTTCTACCTTTACGGTATGATTTTATTAGATTTAGAGCATTTCCTCTTATTCCATAAGTATATAGCTTATCTAAAAGTATACAGTGATCTACGTAATCGAATGCTCTCGTTAAATCCATGTACATAGCATACACTGGTAGCTTACTATCTAGATTCCTCATGACCTCTAAAAGGAAATTGTAGATCGCTTCGTTTATACTTTTATTTTTTCTGAACCCTACCTGTTCATCGGTTAATATTCCATTTTTGTCAAAATATTCGTAAAAACACTGATTAATGAATTTTTCCAAAATTTTGGAGAATATGGATATCAGTGCTATGGGTCTATTGCATATTTTCCTTATCTTCTTTTTTAAAAATAGGGACAGTTATTGTTAACTTCAATTTATCAGGAAAAATACCAGAACTTATGCATAAATTCATGATATGGCTTAACGGACCTGCTATAATAATAGAAACGAATTTGACAACTTTTGTACATATTCCGTCATAACCTGTACTTGAAGTATTCTTAAGGTCTCTCATGATTCTATGCATATCATATGGAGTTGCTGGACTTTTAAATATCGAGTTCTCTTTGTTCCATGCTAGAGTAGTTTTATAGTTTTTGGGAATATCTTCCGATGAAGGTTGAAACTTATTTAAAAAGAAATCATTAAATGCTTGCGCTATCTGTTGTGGATCACTAATTATTTTATTGTCAAGTTTTATACACCGTATTTCTTCTTTAGGAGTGTTTGATTTGCATCCGTTGACAACTTTCCATGTGGCCTGAGACTTATTTTTTGCACTTTTTATTTTAAAATCATTCTGCGCTTTTTTTGTTAGTTTTATTATAGAATTAAGTCTCTTGCTATAGGTCTTTGTTTTGCGTACTAGGATTTTTTCTGTACTTATGCAGTAATTCCCGTTTTCGTCGCGAGCATACTTTAATACCCTTACTCATCCACCGTGGTTTTATATTTCTTGTTATTTTCAATTTGATCATAGCTAAACATAAATTATAGAACAAAGTAGATATGTCAAGAAAATTATTATAGGCAATATTTGGGTCATCTGAATTATAAATGTCATTAAAACTAAGTTTTGTCAAACATTGCTTAAACTTCGTCATATTACCTAAACTGTAGTCACGTTTTATTATTTACCAATAAGGCAGAGTGCAGTAATACCTAACTGGGCAAGTCAATATTTGTGCTGTATGGTCCGACAAAGCTAGTTCAATTACTTCAGCTTGACAGCCGCGTATACTATAAATTATATTGTCTATGCAAGTACCACTTACTGGTCGAGTGGGTTGATTTATGGCGAATCTAAGATTAAAGCACGTGCATATTTCTTCAAAATGAATACTAATTTCATTTATTTTTAGTCTGTCAATATTGAAGTCTCCGCAATTAACCACTTTTTGTTTTTTAAACAATATCTTTGCAACAGGTCTTGTAGATTTTGGAAAAATATTTTTAAATTATTACTATCTTCCCTTGGTGGCCTGTATATACATAAAACTATGACATCATGTTCTATTAATGTTATTGCACTACATTCTATTAGATTCGGTATACTAAATTCTCTGATATCTGTTATTGCGTCATATTTGTGACTATTCCGCACCATAATGCATGATCCTCCGTATCTGTTATGCCTACAGCAGGAAGATGCAAGTTCATAATTATCTATTTTCAATATATTTGTGTCACATTGAAGCATATCGTGTTCTGTTATGCACAGTACGTCAATATCTTATTCCTTTTTTGAAAAATTATCAATATGAACTTCTAACAAATTTGATTTCCCTATAAGGCCATCAATGTTATGATGAAGTATGTTTGTAACATGCTTTTTAGAGACGAAAATTATGTATGTTATCTGTAGACTCTGCCAAGGACTCCGGTATTGGAATATGTTCCTCGCTTACATTATTTGTTTGTGTACATTTATCTAGTGTAAGTATTATATTCTTATTACTACTTAGAGTCAAAACTTGTTGACTATTGTAATGGATAAATTTTAATCTATATGTTATGCGTAATATTTCCCGGAGCAATGACCTTGACAGGTTTACAGTGAAGTGTTTGAATTGTGGATAATAGTGGTAGTAATTCATGCTAACATATTGTATCCCCCCCCTCTAACTGCCCCTAACCCCCTTTCTTTCTACCCCAACCCTTTCTTACCCTACCCCACTTACCCTATCACTCCAACTTACCTACTCCTAGACTATACCTACTCCTACCATGCTCTTATCCTACACACATGTGAAACTCACAACTCCTATTCAACTTCCTAAACTAATCCTTGATATCAATTTTGTCAATTCAATTCTTACCTACTTATCAAATAATCCTATCATGATCTACATAAATTCTGTTACAACTTAATATTAATTTGGCCAATGATCGTCATAGTGAGAAAGAACCCTTATCATGATACGTAGTTACCCTTAGCTCTATAAAGGGATTAGGTGCTAATTCTCCGTTAAGATGAATGTCTACTTAAATCCTTATACTACTTAACTTGTAATCATGAATTGTTATAATGAATCTCTACCTACACAATATATTACCTGACCTACTTGAACTAACTTTACTTGTTATAATGAAAATCTGTCTAGTCCTGATATTACCTAACTTATTAGTTACTTGATTATAGTAATACCTACCTAATCTTCTAATAGGTCTAGTTTACACTATAGGAATAGAATGTAATATCAATTTCATATAATTAGAGTTTAGAATTTATAATTTTATTCTACAAATAATTGTATCTACTAAGTTCCATGTTTCACCTATAATGATACATATTAAAATATCCAAACTTAACTTTGTTCCAGTTATTATACAACTATTGATTTCAACATGATATTTGTTTATTCGGTCCAATACATCAACTAATTGAATTCTGTACTTATGTGAGTTTAGGTACAATCCCTAATCTTATTGGATCAAATACTTTATATGAGTTCTTAATTTATTACTAATAAATTTATACAACATGATATATTTGTTTTCGGTCTAGGGCCCCATGAACACGCGCCCAAAGACAGTACAGTTCACACCAATTATGATTAACTGTTCCTATGTCTATTATAGGTATTGGAGTAGTTTTACTTACTCCACCTGGCCAAGACATCTGGCACCCATAAATAGAGAAACACCAATTCGAATGGCGTGGAATTACAATATATCATTCCCTTTACTTAATTAAAAGCTTAAGATAAATTATAAGAGTATTCTCTTTTGTATATCCACCTACTATAGGTATAAAGGTATCATAGAGATGTATATAATAAACTTGGAGAATAATAAATATCCTTTATATTTATTTTTTTATGTTAGAATGCATATTTGCAGTAAATGTTTATAGAATCTTACAATAGATTTCAACCTGGAACTACTGTCCATTCCACCAGAACACAATCTAATGTTTAGGTAGGTAAAGTTGAGTTATAACTTATTAGTTACCCACATCACCAAGTTTAACACAAGCCCTTACTAGACTATATGTGTACAGGGTCTATTGCCCAAGTCTAAGAGATTTGAATCCATTCCATAGTTGGAAAATATCATCTATTGTGATAAGACTCTCATTCTCTAGACCATACTCGACTTAGTGAGCAAATACTAAGTCAATTGTTACAATTGAGAACTATCCTCAGTTACAGTAGAATAGACATAAATTCTGTTATAAGAAAACTAAGCTTTATCGGTTTTCTCCGGTTATTTGCATATAGAATATAACTAACTGCAACCAACACATGACATGAACGACTCAATCTACAATCGTTTATTATTCACCAAGCTCATAACGTTACCCCTTCTGTTATTCTATTTGACTTTTAGATTTGTTTGTATTCAAATGACCAATTTGACACCCTTAATTACATTTCAATTTGTAGATTATTGAATTAGAATAATAAGAATAATAATACTTTTCTATAATGTAAATTAGGTAGACATTTCATCCTTTGACAATGAATTTGAAACTAATTATACTTGGATCAGCTCTTAGCTCGTTTGTTTGAATAATTTCTGTATTGAACTAAAGAATTTCACAATCAAAATTCATGAAATATTACTTTATCGATAATTTGGACTGACCTTGAGGGAATTCATGTCTGTATCATAGAGCTCATAAGCCAAGTTCAGACACAAACCTACACACACTCATAACTTCTTATACCACGGTATTATATTGGTCATAACACTGAATTTTAAATACTAATCTTAAAACTCTTTCTACAACAACCTTTGACGGTTATGAATTATGAATGACATGACACTGTCCAAAACGTTCCGTTTCCCTATTGCGTTTCAAGCCTGAGGGTTACTTAACATAACTAAAAATTAGATTTCATAAAGACATAATGATGTGTAAATGCCTATGACTAATCCCTATAAGACTAATCCCTGTGTTTGAACAAATTTTACCCATTTAGACTAAATGCGTGATGTGTTATGTCCCTAGATAAAGTATAAAGATTACAGGAGAGTCAAGCCTGATTTTGACGTACCTAAGACCCGTGTATTGTCATAAGACCACGACCGTAGTCTGGGATGTAGCCTTACTACCTTCCCTACCATATGATGTACTGTGTGCATAAATAAATATATATTTATATAAGACTGAGCTGCTGACTCCAATAAATGTGACTAGGCCAATCTACTGGATATCAACACTCAGATGGCTATTTCGACCCTGAAACTCAGGTAAAGTCGCAAGCGAAATGGCGGGACCCATTTTGGATTATCAGCCATCTAGCTAAAAGGTGGACACAAGCTTAGTTATCACCGTAAGGTTTCCACTTGTGGCTGCCACATCGACAGACTTACCTAATGGGATTTCCTAGCTATTCCTAAGGCCTCAGCCGCCTAGCCTAACTTCCTAATCCTACTATCCCCATTCGAACTCCTAAAACAACATTTCGCGTCAGGAATGGCCGTTGAGCAGACTCACTCGAACGAACTACGCTTTCATATCTGAGATATTCAGCGTCGCCAGGAAAGGTGTCTTGCTACCATTCCAACAAAATGCTGTTAACGCGACATTTCAACCAATGTTCGAGCTAAAATTCACTAAAAGAATTATGATTCTACACAAATGTAACGCGATTTTATCAAACTATAATGAATTAACGCGATTTTCAATGTAAAAAACGTTTCAATCAATTCACAAAGCAAGGTTTCACTAATTTACCACAAATTTTCCAAAACTTCGCTTGGTAACCCGCCCACCGGTGACCCACGTTAGATGTCTCAAAAGAGAATGCCCGAGGATAGCACCAAAAGGTACCCAAATCCCATATTTTCTTACTATTTTCGCGGTCTACATCCGCGGGAGCCTCTTTCCACCAATCAGCGTCTCTTAAAATCCTTTTTTTAGTTTCTACAAACCCCGCAATATTTCTAGACCAATCCATTGTTTTTCCCCAATGCTCCCAACTTAATAAATATCATTTTTTTAATTAATAATATTAATTCCCTGTGCGAAATATTTACTTTATACAAGTTAAAACGTTTAACTAAATTAAAATTTCTTCCCTTTTAATTTAATTCCCTTCTTTGTAATTCATTCTATTTATTTACTATTATAAAATAGCCTTCAGACCGGAAGTTATCTACATATTTTATAAAACAAGCTACCTTAGAATTCTTTTTTTTTTTCTTCTGAAAAGTATTTCTTTCATTTATTCTTCCAATTTAGTTAACAAAACCCCATTTATTAAATCTATTCCTTATTATTAGAATATATCTTCAATAATATTGTAGCAATTTAAAATTATTAATATTTAAAAGAACTTACAAATAATTATAATTGCTGAGAACAGCGCCATCTCTCAGAAACCCGAATTATTACTTAGATCAATCGCTACTACGACACAATGTGGTAGACGCTTCCTACCAACAACCTAATTTCATTTATTAGATTCCTTCTTCAAAACAGATTATTTCCTGAATTGTATTGCAACAATTCATCGTTATATAGTTCTAAATATCATATTTCTCAACCTAATTCTTTACTACTAACAGCGCCATCTCTTAGAAAATCGATTTATTACTTATAAAGACATGTGACATTCTGTCTCGTTACATTACCAACAACCTAACTTCATTTATTAGATTCTTTCTTTAAAACAGATTATTTCCTGAATTGTATTGCAACAATCCTTATTTAATTCTAAATATCATATTTCTCAACCTAATTCTTTACTAATACAGCGCCATCTCTTAGAAAATCGATTTATTACTTATAAAGACATGTGACATTCTGTCTCGTCACAATATGATACATGCGAATATTGGCTGCACATGAAAATTCGTAATTGAGCTTTGTTTCGTTTAGGCACCTATTGTATGGTATTTCGCATATTAATATATTCTTATTTTTATAACAATGAATAAAGTTGAGAAATTGAGATTTGAATTCATAAGGATTCGTATCATTAGTTCCCCCCAATATGATAACATAATCATTTTCTGTAAGGTTTCTTATTGTGTTCGCTTCGGTATCATTAAGAATATCAATAATCCTAGCGCCGTACTTCCAAAAACTAGTGACAAAATAATTCTTTCCTATTAGTTTTTGAAGGGTTGTCTGCATTCCCCGTCCTTGTTGATCAGCTATAATTACTATCTTTTGTACTTGTTGTTGTTTCTCGCCATTTTGTTTGGTGTAATATATTACCGGTTGTAATCTCTTTTTTCTTGCTTATTACCTTCAGTTTCTTTGTGTCACTATATTCTTAAACCTCCAATTCCTTTCTTTTCTTAAACTGCGTTGATTTGCTTGTCTCCTTCGACGCTACATATATTGGAGAGTTTGGTA
Organism: Cybosia mesomella; assembly: GCA_946251805.1. NCBI lineage: Eukaryota > Metazoa > Arthropoda > Insecta > Lepidoptera > Erebidae > Cybosia > Cybosia mesomella. The sequence continues at coordinate 16,963,238 of OX276406.1, read as the reverse complement.
CTATTGTGGTGTTTAAAAATTGTTTTATTGGTGTTGATGTCAGACAGCGTATTTTGGCTTTATTTCGCTTTGATCCGGGAGTAGAACATTTTGGATTACCCATTTCAACTGTCTTGTATAATTCTACTACTTTATTAGTTTTTTCTAGATTGGATTTTAGCTGAGTGTTTTCACATATTAAATGGTCGATTTCTTGGTGTGCGCTTTGCAATTCAGTAGTCAACCTATCAAGTGAGTCAATCGGTGAGTATATTAATTCTTTCGTCTTCTATTGTATCATTTGGTAAACTCCTACTGGTGGTATCGAACATGGTTGACTCTGAGATTGATATTGATATTTGTGTTTTTTGTTTTCTATGAGTGATATTTTCATTCTCCATTTTATTCTAATTTCTAATAATTCAGATGAAATTTATTAATATAGTATCCCCAATTCGTGATTATTTATTTTTAATGCTAATTTTTCAATCTTTGTCCAGCTATTTGATTACAGATGGCGTTGTACGCAATTTTAAGATTCTATAATTGGTATTTTGAGCGTAGTAATATTATTGTTGATGTCAATATGGTGTCAACAGTGTCAATATTGATATTTCTACTCACCACTTGATGGCGTTAGTTGTAGTTTTGAAATCAATATTTATATAAACTGTCAAAATATGGCGTAGAAAATTATTTAAATCACTGTGATAACGGCTAATAGTAAAATATGTTTTGTTTTCATACAAAAAATCTGTTTAATTATCACTGCACTGAGGTCAAAAGTTACGTTGTTTGGTTTAATTGTTCGAGATTAGCACTTATTGTTTACTTATTTGTGGTGATTTTACAGCTAAGCTCTTGTTCACTATAACACTTGAATATTTGTTTGTACTAATGGGTATTAACCACAAACGGTGTCACTTGAACATTATGATATCTGCTTTAGATTTCACTATATTATAACTTATTTGAACTGTTACTTATTTATATTCGATATTTAAACTACACAGGGGATGTTTACATTGGCAATGCCAGTGTTGCCAAGTACTAAATAGTCCAATAATCCAATAATTTGGAAAAATATGTCGCAATACGAAATCACTGCAATAAGGTGTGTAGGAATGCACAACGCCAATATATTCATGTCTCCGTCGAAAACGGTGATCCATCTAAAGTATGGAAGCTTTTGAGAACCATAGGAGTTGGCAAGTCAAGAGAAGATACTCCTCAAAACGTTGACCTCGAAGCACTTAACCAGCATTTCTCATCTTCGTCCAATTTTGGAGGGACTGCTAAAGTAAATACGCTTAACCATCTTTCGTCACTTCCAGCTCCTAACTATTCTCCCTTCGTCTTTGATCAATTCACTGATTGTGATGTTAAGAAGAGCGTAATGTCAATTACATCAAATGCTGTTGGCAATGACTGTGTTAGCCGCAAAATGATTCTACCCATTCTAGACCAGATCCTTCCTATTATAACTCACATTTTAAACTTTTCTATTTCTAGTGGCTTCTTCCCGTCTGCATGGAAAGAAGCACAGATTGTCCCCTTGCCCAAGAAACGTAATCCGTCTTCCTTTTCCCAGTACCGTCCGATATCTATATTACCTTTCCTCTCCAAAGTTCCTGAGCGTCTTGTACACACTCAGCTTAATGCTTTTCTCTTTAAAAATTCACTTCTAAATATCTTTCAATCTGGTTTCCGCCCTGGACATAGTACCATTACAACCTTGGTGAATGTTACGGATGACATAAGATTAGGCATGGAGAAAGGAAATCTAACAGTACTTACTCTATTGGATTTCAGTAATGCTTTTAACACAGTGGACTTTCAAATCCTACTAGGCATACTGCGCTCGATTAACATATCTCCAACGGTGATTGATTGGTTTTACAGTTACCTGTCGCGCATAGATGATTCCTTTTCTTCATGGTGCGATATAACAGTCGGTGTGCCGCAGGGTGGCGTTCTATCTCCATTACTTTTCGCCGTTTTTATAAATTCCATTTCAAAACAATTACTTTCATCCTACCACCTTTATGCAGATGACCTTCAAATATATACGCAGGCGCCTTTGAGTCAGCTGTCAGAAGCATTTGCTATAATAAATATGGACTTAGAACGCATATGTGAATGGAGCAACAACTATGGGCTTCAGGTAAACCCCGCAAAGACGCAAGTTATTGTCGTTGGAAGCCCCTGGATGATGTCACGCATTGACTATACACAGCTGCCCCAAGTTATTTTCAATGGTTCTCCTATAGAAATTAGTGATAATGTAAAGAACTTAGGTATTTACATTGATAACACTTTGTCCTGGGGTCATCAATTACAGGAAGTCAGCCACAAGTTGTTTGCAGCTGCAGGGTCCTTGCGTAGATTGCGAAACTTGCTTCCAACTGCTACCAAAACTGCGCTTGCACAAACCCTCTTACTCCCACTTCTTGATTATGCCGACGTCAGCTATCTAGATCTCACCGAGGAGCAACTTGACAAGCTTGAGCGTCTTCAGAATTTCTGTATTAGATTTATATTTGGTTTACGCAAATATGATCACGTATCCGAATTTCGTAATAAACTCAAGTGGCTCCCAATTCGCCTTCGTCGGAATACTCATATACTTTCTTTATTAAACAGCATATTGTTTAATCCTTGTACACCCCTTTATCTCAAAGAACGGTTCAAGTTCCTTCGTGACACAGATTCAAGATTTCTGAGGTCATCGGAAAATTTGAGACTGGAAATGCCAGTGCATTCTTCAAGATTCTTTGATCAATCTTTTACTATTCAGGCAGTTCGCCTGTGGAATGAACTGCCACTACATATAAAGAGAGCACAGTCATTGGTGTCTTTCAAAAATATGTTAAAAGATCACTATTTGTCCATCTCCCGTTAGGTGACTATATAGTTGGTATAGGTATATGTAAATATTTTTTGTATTATATATATTGGTATACACTTATAATGTAATATATTGTGTATATGCTTAAAATACGACTGATTTATATGTAATTTTTGTTTATTTATCTAATATATGTATAATTTCTTTTTCTTATTTTTCATTGTTAATTGTACACTGCCCTTATCCATCTCTTTTGATTTCTATCCATCCAAAGGTTGCCTGGAAGAGATCGCTGTTAGCGATAAGGCCGCCCATTGTACATTTATTAACTTAAGTCGAGTATTATTTATTTATTACTACTTTTATGGTGTACAATAAAGAATATTTTATCTTTATTTTATCTTTAAATAGGTATATAATAATACTAAAGGTGCTTATGCAAAAAAAAATTGATAATTGATGATTAATCGATTTGCGGCAATTCACTCGCTCGGCTTGCGCTCTGTTGGGGTCACAGTTCTAACCTAACCTAACCCACTTTACTTATTTTTGGAATATAATTTTTCAAATCTGTCGAAGTAGTGGTCATTCGAAGATGTATCTTGTCTAAGTATTGTCTGTCGAATAATCGTCTGTCGAAGTAGTAGTAATCGAAGGTGTGTGTTATCTAATAATTGTCTGTCGAAGCAATGACTTGTCGATCTATGTGTTTTCGAAGTTCGCTACATGTCGAAGTATTGTACAGTCGACTACAAAGACATGTATCCACTATTGGACCTTATCACAAAGCAATAAGGTGAAAAAGTGAATACATCTCTTTGTAGTCGACTGTACTGTCTAAATTCAGTCCGTAAATGATATACATCATCTAAAAGATTATACATGTACGTTTCGAATAATGCGATTGTGGTTTTACTTAAAAGTTATCGTATTTTTGTACTTAATTTTTGTGGGATACTTCCACATTCAAGCAGTAATCTACTACTACATCTTTGCCGTATTTTAGAAGGTGAAACTAAGATATTTATAGGTTACTTCACCGTCTACAAATCACACACGTATGTAAATCTTAAAAGGTTCATCAAAATCAATCCGAAAGTTATTGAGATGGGTTGCAAAAACTAACAAACGCTGAATAATGGTAAATAATATAAGTTATAATTTATTGTACAGCAAGAAAAACGCTTCAATTTTCAATAAATTAATCTCATTTTATACCATGCCATTATAAATATTCGTAGAAAGTACTTAATACATCTGCACCAAGCTATTGCATTCAAGCTACAAGATTTCCTTATGGATATATACTACGATCGGATATCTCTAAAGGAATATACATAAATAACACAATGTTTTCCATTTAACAACACCGCTCATATTCATTTCTACCGCCTGAATAACAGTTTAACCATATAAACGAAATTCAAATTACACTGTGCAAGCCGTCGGCTGGCCGCTGAGTGGGCAATCGCTGCCGATTTGGTATTAAGGGCTATCGTCCACATAGTACCGATAGTAGTAGTAAGATGAATAACTGGACGTCACCAACTACGACGACGTCCAGATTTCTAGTCTATTAGATGTTATTATATATTGTTAGTGATATACTTGATTTATACTACGAAATACTCTTTCTTGAATGAAACTTATCAAGAGTTAATGTCACTTTCATTCACTAGTTTACACGGTTTATGTACCTTCGCCAAAATATGTATTTTTTATACCGTATGTTAGAGAAACGCTACCGAAAACGAAGAAACACGATAGAGTGTGAATAATACTAATAAAAAATCTAAAAATATGATATAAAATAAAAATCAACCAAATGAAAAAGAAAACACTTAAAATTTCCTTTATCTTCAGTACTATCACCTGTCGGAGTTGGGAGACAGATTAGATAATAGTTACTACATAAGTTAAGAGCTCGACGGCAGTCGCTCTCGTAAAAGCAAGATAAACAAATTCATAAGGAGAGGAGGAGTAGGAGGGTGGACTCCGGGCTCATAATTGCAAGCTTTAGATGCAATCGACATTGACGCGATGATGACGATCTTAAAAGACAAAAATCTGGAGACATTAGTTTTGTGTCGTGACACAAAGATAAATAAATTTATCATATGATCATGAGCATATGATATGAGCTTGGCGGCCAAGCCCATCCTGTTTGGGTGTGGTTGGCCTTTCTGTCTTCTTTAAAAAACATCTATTTAGATTGACTCCCTGTACGGCCACCCTAACAATTGACACCATGTAAGTCTCGCCGGTGGCTACGTTGGCCCATTAGACCACTTCCTTAACAAAAGAGGCTTGGAGCCTCCCATTCTAACAATTGTATGAGCTATTTACCTTATCTGTAGCGCTCGGCAATCACACCAGCTCCTGACGCCGACTGCGACCAATAAGTTTTGATACTTCACCCATTGTTCTGTCGCATGATAAATACTGCTTTAGATCTAAATAATATTATTTTATTTATTGGATACTCGTATCTTTTATTACTATTTATAATTCTGTCAGCGATATTTCAGCGTCTCGTCTATCTCAATAACAGTTCTTAAGCTTTTAATATACATTAATATGCCTACATTATTTTGAGTTACAAATCTCGAAAGCTGTAATGTTTGGAGAGCGGAGCGGGAGAGAACCCTGCCCCACGAGTTCCGTGGGTCGTGGGGCGGCGAGGACGCCGCAGACTTGTCTACGCCCGGGACTACCGACCTCCATAATCGGGGCCTGAGGACGGTAGTCGGCCGTCTCGCCGTCCTTACAGAAGCAGGTCAAGACGGAGGAGTGTCGTGTGTATCCTACACACGCCTGCCAACTCACCGACGACGTGGGAAAAAGCCCGACCCCACAGGCGAGGTCGCGATGACGAACGAAATCCACCGGTTACCCTGGGGTTATACTTTCGAGGGCTTACGCGGGGTGCCCAGCAATGGACACTTGGGAAGGACACCGTCTGATTTTAGTCAGTTCGATTCCGACACACCCATCGTTGGCATCGATGGTTGGCACCGTGGGGGTTTCCGAACATAAAAGAACAAAAAAGGGGCACACTGAAGTCCAAAAGTTTTGCACCCCTGGCACTCGGTAATTGCTTGAATTTCGAATTATATATTTTATAAAGATTGATTTATAGTTGTTTAAAAAAAGATGATGTAAAAAATGGCTGTATTTTATTTTTTATTACATTTCAAAGTTGGTCATTCGTGCATATGGAGTTAAGGCGAAAATATTTCACAGCGATGTGTGTGGTTTGTAAGGAGTCGGGAAGGACGCCCTACAACTGCGACCATCAAGGAAAATATGGTTACTGTTTACGCCGCTTACCAAAGAAAATAGACGCAATACTTATAAAATGATTAGGGAATATCGGGGGATTGATATGAGTCCGATTCAAACTATTTTACATGACGTATAAAAAATTAAGAAACTTTGTTGTCGCTAGATCCCACAGGAACTGACACCAGAGTAGAAACGGGCTTGTGTTGATTAGTGCTCAAAAATGTTACTTAATACGACCATGGACATTCAAAGGCATTTTATGACATCATCACTGGAGAAAGAATGTGAATTTATTATTTTAAATCGCAGAAGGCAAAAAACGGTACCCTTATAGATTCGTCATATCTGTCTGTCTGTCCTTCCGTATGTCACAGTCACTTATTTCCGAAACTATAAGAGCTATGCTCTTATCTATGAATAGGTCTTCAAAACTGATATTGAGGTTTCTAATATCATTTATGTAAAATGTGTGTCCCTCGCCCTGTAATTCTAAAATAAGAGAATGATAAAACTAAAAAAAATATTTCATGTACATTACCATGTAAATTTGCTCCGAAAATTGGTTTGAACGAGATCTAGTAAGTAGTTTTTTTTAATACGTCATAAATCGTAAACCGCAATTTACCTTTCAATCAATCAACTCAAATATAAAAATTAAAAAAATCATTATTATGTTACTTGCTGCTACGGAACCCTTCAGGGGCGATTCCGACTCGCACTTGGCCGCTTTTTTTTCTTTCATACGGGTTCAGTTTGCACGATTTGACTTGAGAATCAAAAAAGTTCAGCATATTACACCATTATTTTTTTGCCCACTGTACTTGTAAGAGTCCGAAAGAAGCGTCTGAGAAGCCGAATTTTCCTGCGCTATGAAAATGCTTCATCCCACACGGCAAGGAAATCAAAGTTGATTTTGGACTTCAATAAACTATAACTCGTGACCAATTCTGCACATAAACCGAACCTGGCACCCTGCGACTTCTTTAGTTTCACAAAAATCAAAGATTTGATGTGAGGAGTCACTTCTACGAACGCAAAAGAGGCAGTGATGGCTTTCAGTCACCACTCGGGAAACTTACCATGAGATCGGTGATCCTTGTGTATCCAAAAATGGCTTGACAGAATGAATAAATAAATAAGTAAATACTCTACGACATTCTACACAGCACTTTCTAGACCCAAAGTAAGCATAGTTTAACTAACTTGTGTTATGGGTTCTAGAATGCGGATAAATATATTTATATACTTTTTTGTAAATATATACATACATATTATACATAGATACACCCAGACCAATGCAAATAGACATATTCATGCATACAAATATTTACACTGAACGGGAATCGAACCGCTACGCCGCAGAGGAGAGAAGTGTTTAAAATGCAAAGGAGAATACTTTGCAAAACAATAAATTAATGTTTCGCTTATAACTTATTTTAATTGTGCCCTACGTAGACGGTGGCCCTAAAACAAAACCTTACATGCCAGCAAAGAGCCCATCAATTCATCTGGCTATGGTCGTCCTCTACCATTCGTTTCCCAATTCGCGGTCTCCACGCTAGGACTCACTTGTGTGGCTACGGTCTTTCGGCAGAGGGAGGCCAGTCTTTTATCATTTCAGTTTGCTTATATTGCACGTTTTATTAGTGACTCTAGTTTACCAATGCTCAATTCAGTTTAGTACAGAACCCTCAGTAACTGAGTCCGACTGGCAGTTGATAGGATTTTTATGTTTATTATATATATAGACTATTATTTTCACAACAAAAACTTCAAAACAGAACTAATCTGATTCAGAATCCATAATCAAGGTTAAATGGTAGAAACTTCAAATTGCGCTTATTTAAAATCGGGTAAATTAAGTAAAATAATTTTATACTATCAAGAAGTGACGTGCCTAGTAAGAGGGCAGTACTGTATCTGTATCGTCGGGAGGCGCAAGCTAAGGTAACCGCGTTATAACAGTGATAGTGCGCTCGTGATGTTACCATAGCAGGACGAGCCTCCTTGCGAGTTATTTTACACATTATTTAGCTGTGGAATATGTGCGCTTGCAATTGATGCTAGGTATAGTTGTACTCAGAAAAGGAAACTTACCTGTTTATCGTGGTTTCAAGCAAATATACTACCATTCAAAATATCTCATTAACATCTTAGCGATGATTCTGATTGCATCCGAGGATTCTACCTTAAATTCCGAGGTCCGCTTTCAACCATTTTTATTTGGCCTATTGGATCCAACCAAGGTCATCCTGATCCTGGTTGCATCCATGGCTTTCACGTTGGAACCCAAGGTCCACTTTCCTCCATTTTTAGGGTTCCGTTGCCAAATGGCAAAGAACGGAACCCTTATAGATTCGTCATGTCTGTTTGTCTGTCCGTCTTATTGACGATTTTGACTATTATGAAGGCGAAATCCTAATTCCGAGAGAAAAGCCTGCGCCAGAGCCTCGTCCATTGCCCAACTAGCAGTCAGGTGGATTTGGACCGCGGAGAAAACCATGCACTCATAAATAACCTATCATTGAAACTATTTATAGTGGGGTAATTAATAGTTTTACACGAATTTTTCATAATCCTATTATGCAAATGATTGCACTTTAGTAGATAAGTTACTTTAGTTAAATATTTCAATTATCTTTTGATAATTGGTAAAAGTTTTGTAAGTAGGACAGTCTAGACAGTTAGTATTGCACACAAATCATGATTTTTATCTAAGATAATGTAAATAAATGTAGGTCATCGTTGCAATTTTCTTGTCAACTTGATGACTAATATTTATATTTAAATATTTAATTTCAAGAATTAAACTCATAATGTGTGAACTATGACAAATAATAATCTAAATACTTAACTTCCTTGCAGGTACATATTTTATGTGAAGCAGGCCTTAGATGGTATCTGTTAGTTGCTCAATTCATCATCAGGTAGTGCACAATAACACTTTCACAAGAGTGTTTTATAAAGAAGAACTCTTTCTTAGCTTTCAATGGATCACCATGCAGGTGTCGGATCCATCACGTGGTAGATAGAGGAAACCAAGAAAACAGATTTCGTTCCCGATTGGTCGAAATTTGACCGTAATCATTACTGAAAATTTGAAGAAAACATAAATCAAAGTGGGAAAAAAGCGTTTAGCTAGTTACGCTTACTGTCCTGCACCTTCCGCTGCTCCTCGAACTCATCCACTCGCGCTTGAACGAGCCTGCGCCATTTGGAACGTTATACCTACTGCCAATCCTTCCCATTGTGAGGATTTAAATTTGCATTTTTTCATGTCTCTTCTGTATATATCATCTTTATAGCGGAGGAGTTGGCCGCCTTGTTTACACCTACCCTCCTCTAGCTCAGAGTAAAAGATGCACTTTGCCACTCTATCCTCCGTCATTCGTGATTTGAGACCACACCATCAAACCTGAGTAAGTAGGCCACGATGCCACCTACATTAGCTCGCTGCAGGACTTCGGTGTTCCGCACACAGTCAGACCACTTGATGTTTAAGATTTTCCGAAGACACTTAAAGTGGAATCGATCTAACGTGCGAATGTGATGACTATACACACACCACGTCTCAGATGAATATAGGAGGTTTGTCAGTACAATCGCCAGGTAGAAAGATATTTTATTTTAAGTCTATACTAACATTATAAAGAGAGAGGCCGAATATTGTGTGTTTATGTCTGGGGTAATCTTCACAATTTGAAAGTTACATTGTCCCCGATTGGACATATGTGTAAATTAAGATGGCTTGAGTAAAAAAAACATACTAACTGAAGCGAAGCGAGGGCGGGTTGCTAGTTTAGTATGAAGCTGACAATCGGTTGACTAACAGAGAAGAAAAGTTCTCAAAGTTTTCGCTTAGCGTATTAATATATAGTAGATTCAAACTAGTTTTACTGATTTTAAAGTATTACTCAAACTGAAAACATCTTACGATTACGACACGAAAGCGGCACGTGCTGCTAACCTGCGCATGCGATAGAACAGAAGTGTCCGCGCGGAGTCGTGACATAACTGGTACGGGCGCCCGTAATCTAGAATAAATTGCGTACACTTTGTGACTCTTTATAGACCTTTTAAGGTAGAGAATTTAAGATGATGATCACCACGTTCATAATTAAGATCTGGCTTGATTGTGGACTCGTGATCGGGTGTGGGTGGTTCCGCTTCCGAGGCCACGGGTGGTCCTATTCCAACCCATTTGGGTAAGCTACTGGCATTTTTTTAGAATTTTGATAAATAGATAAATGGTGTTTACCTCTTAGCCATATCCGGATGATGAGTTAATTTATAAGGAAAAACGTATTTGTGAGAAGTTTAACGGTATTTACCATATTTACAACAGTTAAATGTGGTAGATACCCGGCTAAAAATCCAAAATACAAAAATCTTTATATATTAATATTTCTTTGAGATTAGTAACATTTTTGAAGTACAAAAGTGCGTTATTGAAACTCTTGTCTTGCTGGACTAAAAATTTGGGCCCTGACTGCCGAAATTTCACATCGAAATTTAAATTGAAATGTCATAAAAATAATGCGGGCACGGGATTTTTTTATAACTTGTTAAAATTATTTCATAGGCCTTAAAATTAACATAATTGAAGCGAAGACTATGGAACTTTATAAACGGAATGCTTCTTTCGAGTGATATTGTAAACCAAGACATAATCTATGATACATGTGAAAGTTAGAATCACAAGATAAATGGAACATATTTGTAAGGTTGATACCAAAATTAAGTGCACTACTAACAAAACGTAAGTAGAAATAAACCGTAAAGTCTGGTTTAACGTAACCAACTCAGAAAGCCTTTATACCGCCAGTCGTATAGAGTAGCGACGTGTGTGGCATCCCCAGATGCTTTATATAATACTTGGGTTCTGGACGATCCTCATATCTCAACGGGAAGTATTTTGCATGCAGCCACCACATATCTTTTGAAACAATCTGAAAAGGGGAGCACAATATAGTTAAAGAACTTACGACGCAATGCTCTTTCGCAGAAATTTAAACTTTAATTTCTAGGAATAAGAAATGATTTTTGTTTGGCAATAATGTTGATACATGATTTAAGGAGTGGAGCTTAAGTCTGACGTTTTGTGAAACGCACTATTTATCTTAAGTTGATAATTGCTGATTGTGGACGTAGAATTGAATCTTCGAAGTACTTGATCTCTTAAACATAGATCCTAAAAATCCTACTAATATTATAAATGTGAAAGTTTGTGAACATGTTTGAATGTATGGATGTTTGTTACTCTTTCTACGGATTAGGCCGACATATTGTATAGGGATAGAATATAATCTGGAATATCATATAGGCTACTTTTTATCCCTAGTATAAGTTCTCTGCCTACCCCGGAGGGAAAAAGGCGTGAGTATATGTATGTATGTAATAAGTTCCCATGGGAAGCGGGTACGAGAACGGAATTTCACGTAGGCTAAGCCACGGGCAAAAGTTAGTATGTAATGAATAAGCAATAAAGCAATAAGCCATATTAAAGTTTGTTAATCTACGAAGCGTATTCAACTGTAGTTATAAAGCAAAAAATAAAGAGAAAATGTTATTTAAAACGTTCGGTCGGAATTTCAGATTCGCCATTTGCTATTCATCAACACTTTTGATGACGATCTATTCGCAACAGTTCTATGACAATAAATAATAATTTTACAACGAACACCTTTCTAGGTCCTTTCTAGAATCTTAAATTTGCATAAAACATATACATTCACTTGCAAAACCAATTAATATTAGTTAACTTCCTCTGATGTTATACCATCTACTTGGCGATCCACATTATGAGATTTGTTAATATATATGCGATTGATTATACATTATAATATTCTAATAGGCTGTAAAGCAAATCGCTGATTATAATTCAATTAATCAAGAAATCGATCTTAAAATGTATATATAACATACGCTTAAGGTGTAGTTCTGAGCTTCTGATGCTATGATACTTATGACACAACAATGTTGCACTACAAGTTTAGTGTATTGTCTTTTAAAACCCTGACTGGTCGGGGAGTTTCCTTACTAGGGCGTACCTGGTTACTCGATAATACAGCCAGATGTGTAAGAACACGGTGTAAATCGATTTGATTCCGACGTACCCACCTCGGTTAGGGGGTCAAACGTATAATATATAGGTAATACTATTGTAACGAGTATTTATACAACTAGAAGCACTATCAAGTTAATACCTCCAACAACAGTAAGTGGTAGCTTTTTTTTTTTTTTTTCGTGCGGAATTCCCTTCGGATACCCCCCCGCCGGCCAGTGGGGGCGGTTATGTCGGGCTTGAACCGACTAAAACCGCACGCCGTCTCGGGTCTTCAGACGCCGGGGTGTAAGGTTGCCCATAGAGCATATCCCTCGCACCCCGACTGACCCTGGGCCATCTCCGGTTTCGAGATGGCCCCCTCGGGTTTGGAAATCACGGTGTCCCCGTCGTGCCCCGGTTTGGGGGAGGGGCGCTAGTCGCCCCACCGTCCCGGCCTGCTTCTGCTGGGGTGACAGGCGGCCTCACCTGCCACCCCCAGGCCTGCGCTCATGGAGGACGGAGGTCGTTAAGCGACCTCCGGCGCCTGAGTCGCCTGCGACGCGCGGCGAGCATGTTGCGCGCTGGGCGGGCCGGGAGAGTTCTGAACCTCTCCCGGGCGCGCTCCGCCATCTCCTTCGCGAGCATTACAGGCTCGCAGAAGGAGGTAAGTGGTACAGTAAGTGGTACCTACTGAGGGTTATTTTTCACGTGACTCCCTTCCTCAAAAGAAATATATATTCATTTTTACTGTCTATGTACGAATCATACTCGAGTAATTAAGTGTAATTATTCTATTTACTTTTAATTATATTTATCAACCGTTAATGATTTGATAACCTCATTTGTATGACAAGTTGCGTATTGTAGCAATAAAATGCGTATGTTAAGAAGCTTACTAGGCCACCAATGGCACACTTACATAGTAATTAATTAAATTTAAATAATATTGATTAGACAGTCGGTAAATAAAAATATATTTGCTAAATTCTAATAATATAGCAGCGGTGAATCGAACTAATTAAAATTGTGTTCTATCACGGAAGTCTTGTCATGGTACTTGTTGTTTTAATTATAATATGATATTTCTTCGTTCCAGTTCGTCCCTATATTCTGAGATACTGTAGTTGGCGGTTGCTATGGAAGGTAGTCAATTGCTTAACGTTTCCATGCTTGGGACCTTGCTTTTGCATCGTTACTAATATTTATTATATACTTTTACAAATATAGATTTAATTCTAACAATGTGTCCGGTTTCCGTATGTATTCTAGGAAACTTACTTTCTAGAATACATCCAGACCCCTTCTCCTCGCAAACATTAGTTAGTGACTGTAGCGTCGTGACTCTTTCAGCCCTAACCTTCGGTTTCAGGCCAAAGCTCAAGTTAGCCAGAGATCGTTTAGCGCTCTCTAGCACCCAGTACGTCTTCTGCGGGAGAGTGACAGCCGTCTGTAGTCCCCTTTCCACCGCCTCTTATGCGTAAATCACCTCTACGCAAAACGACGTGACAATTTTCAACGTGTTCTTACTGCGTGCTATAATAATAGGCATATTTGCACTGGCTTTGATTCCCGCACCAATGGCTGTCACGAGGTTATGACGTTGCTGCCTACGTAGGGCACTCTACAAGGGCGCGGAGTCGTCCCAACAGCTCCCGATGCCGCGATGGCTCTCGCTGGATGGTGACTTACGGTACCATCCAGAGTGTTTGAATGTAAAATCTTCAGTAGATAATTTGTGATCAATATCTGCAGCGTGAATACATACAGCGTAATTCAGATTCACATAACAATTACTTGATCATATCATAAATGCAATAGTACAGTCGTTTTCGAAAGCTAGTGTTCTAGTGTATAGATACTCTATCCATGTCTTCCTTATTCAAAAGACTGCTTATACCAATAATCATAATAAGAATGGTTATTAAATATAACTAAAACAATGCTTGCAATTATGCTTATTATCATTATTATTTAACATTAATAAATGTTCACGAAAAAAAATTGGTGCCATACTAACCCTTTGATATGATCATAGGGTTACTAGAACCTACAAGGTAGATCTTTCCGCAGTTTGTGCAGTTACTCTTATGCACATGTTTGTGATTAAAAGATAGATTTAAGGATGTATTTAAAAAAAAGGTTATTTATTCACATGTGGAAAGAACATCAAAGCAGTTCGCACTGAGCATGTAGGTCAATGTTTATCACTTCATTAGCCAGAAGGGTCACCACTGCTCGGGCTCAGCGACACCTCTCGTGCTAATGTTACAGATGTGTTGTTACGATTGTGAGACCTTACATTGTGGGCACGCGAACCAAAGAGTTTCTACGTATTTTTTGTTGTCTTTTGGTAGTAGCGGCTGCTTTCTAGTACTGGGGTAAACATGGATTCACATTTCATGTTATATGGTATTAGATACAAAAATAATTAGATACAAAAATAATTATAGTGGACATTGAGAGCTTTACTCATATTTAGAGCAGATCGAGAGCCAAAGTATATATGTATGTCCATGGTGAATTCACCATTCACCATACTGTACTTTACTGTAAACTGGCATCGCCGGACGGTACGGTATCTGCAAGTCCTAATCCTGTAAGAATATTGCGATGAAACATCGCCTATGTTACTCACTGACAATGTAGCTTTCTATAGGTGATTTTTATTTTTATTTTAAATCTTTAACACCGTGAGGAAAGCCTTTAGAGCCAGAGCCAATACATGTCTATCTGGAATACGATAGCCATCAAGGTGTACTTACTAAACGGAGATGTTTTAATAGTGATGCTAACTGTTTTTTAATAGGGAATATTCATTCTACGAATGGTAACCATACGTCTTGAAACCGATATTTACTCACAAATTTAATAATATAAGGATGAAGTAAAACAAATGTTCATTTGTGAATCTCAACGGAACATAAAGCGTTCCTCAAAGCAATAATCTCGATAACTTTAGCACACCATTCCAGTGTAGTCGTTTTCACGCTAGATTAGTGTAGTAACAACAAAGAGCCATCAGTAACATTACCTCTGAACCACGAACTGTTCGCCATCTAATTTACATTTCGTCGAGGCGCGAGCGCAGTAATTTTTGCACGTTCTGTGCACGCGCAGCACCTTTGAAAAGTAGCCTTCTGAATAACAGAGGCGCTTATTTTCCTTATTAAGGGTTATGTCTGTTTTCTGTAATTTAAAGGTTTTTGTTAGATTTTATTCTAATTAAGTATGTTGGGGAATATTTAATAATTATTGGTAGTACACCAATTAATACATAGGGAATATATAACCTAAAGGGAGAATTTATCACTTGCAATATGCCAAAGTGCATATTTAGTCTGTACGTGTTTCGCCAATTTAAATAATCAAATATATATTTATCGTATGCAAAATTATATCACGTGCAAAACTATGTTTATATCTTATAAGATATAGTTCCTTATTGGAATAATGTAATAATTATACCAATAACAAACTATATCTTATAATGCAGTTATTCTGATCAAACTTAATAGTAATAATCCTGTACATAACTAAAATATTTTCACGGCACAATTTTAATTTCTGAACTGACTCGACTTCTTAGAAAGAGGAGGATCTTCATTTTTTTCCTATATTACGTTACACATTTTAATAACTCAAAAACTTATAAGTTACCTTAATAACTGCTATAACAATATACCTATCTATGATATTAAACTATGATGACGGGAGCCGGATTGGATATTTCATATTATTACCAATCGTATTAGTTGTAAGCCTGAGACGTGGCTTAATATGATTGCTCGCTTTCTGTATGTCTCTACTCCGCTCGACTCTGCTTCATTTGAGATGTACCCTAAAGATGCGTTAAAAGATTAGTATATATTAAAATTATTGAGAAGCAAGTCTTTATAAAGTTTACTATGCTGTAAATCACTCCGTACTCTATCAATGTTTTCATTGTGAATACCATTATCTTATTATAAGTTACCATTTTCGGAATATTTTATAGGTTCTTGATAAACAAGTCGTGATGAAACTTCGAAAATAAGCTACGACGCCAATTTGTTGCACATGTTTCGGTAGTAAATTATGTAAAATTTCATACCAACTATGCAGTAAAATTAACTTAATATTATATTATATGTACATAACTATACATCAATAATAAATAACTTAATTTTAGCAACTCATAAAGGTGAGTAATAAAATGCAAAATGAATAATACACTTATCATCTAGGAAGTAGAAATAAATGTATGGTGAGTATTATGAGCCGAAATTTGGCCTAAAAAGGCATACCTCTCTGTAATGACTAAGTTTGCGGCACTTTTACATGGGTGTGACTTTAAAGTCAAAGGTCCTAAACTTCTTCATTACATTTATCCGGTTTACTTCCTTTAACAATACTGAATATGTTCTAGAAATCGCTTCCAGTCTGAAAAAAGTTTACACCCTATTCTCCTAATGCTCGTTCGCACTATAAAGTCGCTACTTAGCCTTAAGATGTAATACATTTAATACATACCTAATATACTCAATACTCACGACTTTTTCCCTCCGGGGAACATGGTGGGGTATAGTATACAATAACTATGAATAACATAATAATTAGGACATTATAAGATACAACAGTTATCCTGTTATTCAGTTATTCAGTTATCGCGGCAACCCTCGTTTGTGTTATTACGCCTTTCATGGAAGCCGTTTCTTCCAATATATTTTCATAACCATCATCCACGACGTATAGTGATCTAAAATAATAAAACTCAAGTTAAAGATAAAGATTAAATGATTTGGTTCTGACATTTTATCACAATGCTAAACAGTTATGATCGAATTACAGATAATGACTATGTTTCCTTTCCTACTGTCGATAGAAAGCAAATAGAAAGCAGATAAAAACGATTTACATACAACGTCTAACAACATTATTATCTCATCAGTTATATTAGCGTCTTCTTCTTTTCGACTACGTTGGCACCAGGGCACAATTTTATTGTATGATTTCGTACGAGATTCTGGGTTCGATTTTTAGGTCGGGCAAAGGATTATTTAGTTTTTCTGTTAAAAATTATTAAATAGCACTTTGTTTGGAAATATACTCAGTTGATGGCAATTAAAAAAAATGCATAAATTGATTATTAATATTTTATTAAAATTATGATGCACTTTGCATGGGCGATATCACGGGCATCCTACGGCCAAGCAGGCCGAGATTGATAAAAAAAGACTACAGCTTTTCACTGAGCTTGACTGTATCCTGAATCACATTGCAGTTGCATAGAAACGTTGCTTCTTTGCAGTATTTGACCACATCTACGATGGCGAGTGTTTCGATAAGCCCTTTCAATTAGTCCGGCTCTCTCGTTGCCTATCCTGAAGAACACGTGCGAAGCTGAGGTGTCACACAATCACTGCAAACAATTCCATCTAGAGCTAAAGTTCAGTATATCTTTTCTTTGCCTCACCAAAAAATCTTTAAATTGTTGGTAAATAATTACAACTTTGGGGCCGTCAAACTTACGACCATAATTTTAGTAGGTATTGATTAGTAGATATTATTAATTCTTTAGACTATACTTATAGCTTACCATTAGGTACGCGGAGTAAAGTCATATTGATGTAGGTACTTTAAATTAAAAAAGCGGCCAAGTGCGAGTCGGACTCACCCATGAAGGATTCCGTAGCAGCAAGTAACATAATATAATGCATTTTTTTAAATTTTATATTTGAGTTGATTGAATGAAAGGTAAATTGCGTTTTACGATCCATGACGTATTAAAAAACAACTACTTACTAGATCTCGTTCAAACCAATTTTAGGTGGAAGTTTACATGGTAATGTACATCATATATTTTTTTTAGTTTTATCATTCTCTTTTTAGAAGTTACAGAGGGGGGGGGGGGACACATTCTACCACTTTGGAAGTGTCTCTCGCGCAAACTATTCAGTTTAGAGAAAAATGATATTAGAAACCTCAATATCATTTTTGAAGACCTATCCATAGATGGGGTATCTATGGATAGGTCTTGACGTACGTATGGGTTTGATTAAAAAAAAATTGTTGAGTTTCAGTTCTAAGTATGCGGAGTCCCCAAAATGTATTGTTTTATTTTTCTATTTTTGTGTGAAAATCTTAATGCGTTTCACAGAATACATCTACTTACCAAGTTTCAACAGCATAGTTCTTATAGTTTCGGAAAAATGTTATGCCGTTTTTTGCCACTTGGCAACGGAACCCTAAAAGTATCTAAAAAAACTGATAGACGTAGTTATCGCACAGTCGAACTACGATATCAGAGTTTAATTTACTATTTAACTTCCATTGTACCAGAATAAGTATCTATAGGTATACTATTAAAAACCAGACATAATATAGTCTTATTGATTTAATCCCTATCAGCCTTCGAAGCTCCAAAGCTTAGTCATTAAAGTCGAGTAAAGTAGGCCTACTCTACGTCTTAATTAGAGATTGTGAATGGTTGTAATGTGTTTTATTGGTTCGTTTGATTGCGGATGCCAATTTAAATGTGCGTCAATTTGATTTGAAGTTTTGATTGAACCGGCTTGTCTAGAGGAAGCAGCCTTATCGAGTTACTCAATTTTCTGTGGTCAGAGTGTCGGCGTTTGTGTATAATATTTAAATTAAATTTTTTAAGTTATTTAATTTTATAGTTCTTATTACTTACTTTTCAGGGTTCCGTAGCCAAATGGCTAAAAACGGAACCCTTATAGATTCGTCATGTCTGTCTGTCCGTATGTCACAGCCACTTTTTTCCGAAACTATAAAAACTATGCTGTTGCTATGATGTATTTTGTGAACCGCATTAAGATTTTCACACAAAAATAGAAAAAAAAACAATAAATTTTGGGGGTTCCCCATACTTAGAACTGAAACTTAATTTTTTTTTTCATCAAACACATATATATCTATGGATAGGTCTTCAAAAATGATATTGAGGTTTCTAATATCATTTTTTTTAAACTGAATACCTTGCGAGAGACACTTCCAAAGTGGTAAAATGTATGTAACTTCTAAAATAAGAGAATTATAAAACTAAAAAAATATATGATGTATATTACTATGCAATCTTCCACCGAAAATTAGTTTGAACGAGATCTAGGAGTAGTAAGTAGTTTTTTTTTAATACTTAATAAATCGTAAACCGCAATCGTGAGGGCAGACATCGTTGACACTCGTGCGCGCGGAGCTAGTTTTTCGATACATTCGCGAGTACTAAATATTGTACGTTTACGATTTGATACTGTTTTCGTTGATTAAAATAAATTTCAATTACTTACATCGAAATTATATTATGTAACTTGCTGCTACCGATCCCTTCATGGGCGAGTCCGACTCGCAGTTGGCCGGTTTTTTTTATAAATGCAAAAGTTTTGATGGACGGGTGGATGTTTCTTACTCATTTACCCTGAAAATCTCATAACGAGTGAATACCTACTCTATACAACTGAAATGACCATAAATCGAACGCGCCCAACTATTGAATTTGTTGAGAATTATAGAATAATGAATCACTGGTTAATCCTGAAACAAGAAGCAATGTTTAAAATTAAATCAATTCATATATTGATCTGATCATACGAAATTACATATTAAACGTTGATAATTAAGCTGCGACTAGCAGAAACCTTGAAGTAGCTACGTAAAGAGATTTTATGGAAGCAATATCAGAGTTGTGGTTAAATTTAATTATTCATTCGTGGAAGTATGCCTTTATTTGTAGAATGTATTTGTTATTATTAAGCGAAATGCAGTAGGTATATATTTTCTGGGGTGTGTGTTGGGTAACCTCCTCGAGTGTCGCTCCGATTCCGATCCCGCTGCAGTCCAGGGGGAACGGAATCGGAGCGGCCGGTACACCCTGGGCGGCGGTCAATGGCTTCCCCTTCACCCCTTCATAGGGTTGGCATTGATCGTCGGCCAATACCCAACGTGGCGGGAACACATCGCTCTCCGTACTCCTCTGCTTTCAGAGGAGACAGGATGAGCGATGCTGTTAGTGGTGAGATGGCCCAGGGTCAGCCGGGGTGCGAGGGATATGCTCTATGGGTAACCTTACACCCCGGCGTCTGAAGACCCGAGACGGCGTGCGGTTTTAGTCGGTGCAAGCCCGACATAACCGCCCCCGCTGGCCGGCGGGGGGGTATCCGAAGGGATTTCCGCACGATAAAAAAAAAAAAAAAAAGGTATATATTTTCTATACAAACCTAAAGAAAATCTAATTTGATAAGACACAGGTTACTTCGCTCCCTGAAAAAAAAAGAAGTGTGGCCTCTTCCGTAACTCAGGTTGAACTATAAGACGTAGGCTTTACGAGTATTTTCAGTCAAGAAGTTTTATCGCACATGGCTCCAAGATGACCTGATTGAAAATGCATAAAAACAAGAAATTCGATTCGATACTAGATGTGTGCAAAATTTTAGAAAATGGTATTGGTAGGCTAGCGTGACCACCATATTTTAAGCAACGAAATTATATGATATATAACCCACAAAGTCAAGGTTTCATTTCTGCATTGACTCGATTCCTAAGAGACCCTTAAGAACGACAAGTTATATTTCCAGCCTGTGCCAGTGTTGGAAATTCTTTTTTTTTTTTCCTTTTCGAATTCCTATAAAGTTTGACCTAAATTTATGTTTGGGAACTAAAATGATTTCTAATCTGAATAGGTTCGATTGAATGTCAGTTTTTGCTTGAATCAGCTGTCATTCCGCTGTGTTTCAAAGACTTGACCTTCAATGTGACTTCTGTTATCGATTGTCCATCTGTAGCCTACACCGGTTTAAAAATAATACCAAAATCGCAACTCGCTTTCAATAAGCCCGTTAACCATCGTTACATAAGCTGGTTAATTATACAGCTATATTACTTTATTAAAAAGTTAAAGAATACTAACATGCTGTAAATTCTAAGGACCGTATTAAGGTGGCTATAAATCCACACTGCTACTCAAACTTATAAAAAACTAACAAGCTGTGATATCTTTATATATAGTCAATCAAACTGCCAATTTCTGTTCGAAACACACGGCCACACCTGACTTATTTCGGTTTCATCACACGTTCATGAATATTATCAGGATCTAGAATGTTTTTGTGTGTTCAAGTGAATGTGTTTTAGACACTGAGATACTTTAGTATTATATATATCAATAATTTTAGATCGATTTATTGTGTACCGCCAGCATATTATATGCCCACGCAATGTGAACGTAATTTCTTAGAATTGACTTCTGTTTTGGTGTATTGTCTGATGCACTGTGTTGTTCCGTCTAAACTGATAATAATACGTCATTGCAAATATAATTTAATACTATAATAAAGCCGCGGTAGCCTAGTAGTATGGGTAATGGACTGCTGAGACGAGGTCTCGGGTTCGATCCCAGGTTTTACCATGGCACACACCAATGACTTTTCGATGCTTTTCGAAGTTATGTGTGTATTTATCGCAGGTTTATAAGTGCCCGGTTAATGGCAATAGGCTCGCCACCTATTACATTGGGACCTAAACATAAACTGGCGAAATGTGGGTGCTAGCACCTCTGCCTACCCCTTCGGGGATATAGGCGTGAGTTTATGTTATGTTATGTTATGTTATAATAAAACTGTAGGTAATTTGTTATAGTTTCCAGTGTGATGGCCCCTAAATCAAATTTGTTTTTACTTTCCGCTTAAAAAGCTGGAATGAAATTATAGGGTGAGGAAAATAAATGAGTTGGTGAAAAATCCTAGTCTTTTTACTCCGTCGAATCCTCGAGCTAAATCAAAAATGGTAAACATATGGAAAAGTTATTAACATACTTGTTTTAATATTCACAACACAAATGTTTAGACTTCATACGACTTGCTGCATTATTACTTTCTCTATATAATCGCGGAAATACAAAAGGACATCTAAATCAAGTGTGTGTCAGAC
Source organism: Cybosia mesomella (assembly GCA_946251805.1). NCBI lineage: Eukaryota > Metazoa > Arthropoda > Insecta > Lepidoptera > Erebidae > Cybosia > Cybosia mesomella. Next base: position 16,941,159 of record OX276406.1, on the reverse strand, counting down.
AGACGGACAAGCCGACAACGGCTCGCGGGTACGGCCATAACTCTCTGCAGATGAAGTTATTAATGTATGTTGAGGCAGGTGTTTAAAACCTCCATTAACTACCAACTAAGTTTCTTATATGTATTCAATTAATTCAATTAAATTTTTTAAGCATTTTGTATGCTTCCTTTTTCTTATAGATTTAGATCGGAAAAAGAGAACATCTAGGATGGGACTTGAACCCGCGGCCAGTCCCTTACATGGGGAATGCTATGCTCTGACCAGCTGAGCTACCTAGACACGTCGCAGATATTCGAAATTCTCCGATATATTATTGACGTGTCCTAAATTTAAAAAGATGGCGACGCTGGGGCCAACTACCGTAATTCTTGCGAACTAAGGAAACAATGAATAACTTTACAGTCATTTTCAAACATTGTTTTTTTGACGATCGTCGCCTTAAGACGTTTAATATACCGGAGTATTTCAAATATCTGGGACGTGTCTAGGTAGCTCAGCTGGTTAGAGCATTCCCCCTGTAAGGGACTGGTCGCGGGTTCAAGTCCCGCCCTAGATGTTCTCTTTTTCCGATCGAAATCCATAAGAAAAAGTAAGCATACAAAATGCTTAAAAAATTTAATTGAATTAATTAGGCGGAGTCGTCAAAAATACAAATTTTTAAAAATAACTGTAAAGTTATTCATTGTTTCCGTAGTTCGCAAGAATTACGGTAGATGGCTCCAGCGTCGCCTTAAGACGTATATAGTATATCAGAGAATTTCGAATATCTGGGACGTGTCTAGGTAGAGCTTGTCAGAGCATTCCCCCTGTAAGGGACTGGTCGCGGGTTCAAGTCCCGTCCTAGATGTTCTCTTTTTCCGATCTACATCTATAAGAAAAAGTAAGCATACAAAATGCTTAAAAAATTTGATTGAATTAATTAGGCGGAGTCATCAAAAAAACAATGTTTAAAAATGACTGTAAAGTTATTCATTGTTTCCGTAGTTCGCAAGAATTACGGTAGATGGCTCCAGCGTGGCCTTAAGACGTATATAATATATCGGAGAATTTCGAATATCTGGGACGTGTCTAGGTAGCTCAGCTGGTCAGAGCATTCCCCCTGTAAGGGACTAGTCGCGGGTTCAAGTCCCGTCCTAGATGGTCTCTTTTTCCGATCAAAATCTATTCTTATATATTTTTTTATATACAAATCGGTAACGTTTTGGTTATATATAATTTTAATACAGAATACTAGAAACCGAACCGAACCTAGTCCTGACGACCTCTCCAGCTAAGCTGAATTCATTGTATTAGGAGTGTTTTTGCTCTGGTGGTTTCTGATTCTGTTTCTGATTCACGGTCACGCACCGCTTTTCGGTTTAGAAATTGTCCTTTCCAAGAAGGAATAGATTTACGAGATCTCTTACTAAACTTTAACCTAACTCCCACCCCCTCTTTCGAGCTTCACGTGATTAATAGACGTCCCCTTAGCAATATAAAGGAACTAGCTTGTGCCCGCGACGCCGCCCGCGTAGAATTCTGATCCCGTTCCCGCAACCCATGAGTAGGTTCTCATGGGCTGTGGGATAAAAGTAGCTTATGTATTATTCCGGACTATAAAATATCCCTTTGCCAAATTTCAGCCAGATCTGTTCAGCCATTTTTGCGTGAAAGGGAAACAAAAGAAAAATAAAAAGGTTTTTTTTTTGTCGTGCGGAAATCCCTTCGGATACCCCCCCCCGTCGGCCAGCGGGGGCGGTTATGTCGGACTTGAACCGACTAAAATCGCACGCCGTCTCGGGTCTTAAGACGCCGGGGTGTAAGGTTACTCATAGAGCATATCCCTCGCACCCCGACTGACCGCGGGCCATCTCCGGTTTTGAGATGGCCCCCTTACCTACTTGCTCTCCACTGTGCCATCTGCTAATCAGAGGACACGTGGAAAGCTTCCGAACAGCCCTCAACAGGGCCGTCCTCGCCTCGGTTGGAGTTGGCCGTAGGCGTCAGCGTCTCTCCCGCCCTAGGAGAGAGGCGCTGCCGTCTCCGTTGCCCAGGGTGCACCGCGTGGAGGTACCCAACCTAGCACCCCGATACATACATACCTACATACTCACAAACTTTCGCGTTTATAATATTAGTAGGAAGGCGTAAAAGTCCCACCCAGATCTTCGGAACCCCAGCCTGCAATCCGGTACACCTGTTCATATCATATGACCGAGGCTTTGCCGCACGCACTCATCTCGGGTTATGGGATTCATACGGTTTTCACTCCCATTATAGTCAAAATAAACCAAATCAAAGAAAGGTGAGGAGAGGGAACCCTGGACTCAAGTGCAAGCTTTAAATGCAACCGGGTGTTATGATGATATTAGCAGAATAAAATATCCAAATATACATAAAACTTTCTCCTTTATAAGTTTTATGAAACTAGTACTGGTTCAGACACGAATGTTCCTATCTACTCTGGTATGAAAAAAAACTACAATGGGAAATAAATTTAACGCTTTAGACACTTTTACTTCCTACATTCTGGTCTTGAAAATACTTCATAATTAAGGGTTTAAAACAAACCCTACCAAGGTCAAATCTGAGGTCACAGCGGGTAAAACCCGTACCTAAAATTGCCCAACTGACCGCAAGAGCTATTAATTTACAATTCATGCGGGTTTTCTTATCTTTTGTAACTAAAAAAGCAAATGGAAAACAAACTTTCTACAATTGTGAAGTTGACCTTTCCTCGTAGGACCTTGTGTCGGAAATGAAACAAAGGCGAAACAAGTTTTATAGGCTCGAATCCTCTTGCACTGTTGTTGCTAAAAATATTGTTCCTCGAATATATCTTCGTATTTCCTGTTTCTTTTCCCCTTTCACGATAATGCGTTTTAAGAAATTGCTTGAAGGCGTTGACGTAGATAAAATTACCCTGTAGTTTAAGTTGTATTCCACGACATTCTACACAACGCTTCTAGACCCATGTTATGCTTGTTTTGAAGCATAGCCTAACTAGCTTTTGTTATGAGTTTTAGAATGCGGATAAACATACTCTGAAACATTTTTTTTTGTAAATACAAACATATCGACTGTGACTACGAACAGTATCGGAACTGCAAAACATGTACTTTACAGGAGAGCAGTTGAAAGATAGAAATTGACTTTAAATTTTTTGTATTAATGATATCTTAAAAATAGTACTTGAATTTATTAATAAATTTTACGTGTTCTCCTTTAACCTAGGGTTTCTATTATTTAATGTAATTTTCTAGATATTTCACATTCGATAATTTACTTTGTTGGTGAAAATTGAGATTTGATCGAAAGTGGTAGTTTCGATAGTATTTTAGGTCTAGAAAATTCTAATAAATATCGAAACTGGTAGTTTCGATAGTGTTTTAGGTATATCCAGTATTAATACATATCGAAAGTGGTCGTTTCCATAGTATTTTAGGTCCTTAAAATAAAAATAAAAATCGAATCTTTTATATTATATTTATTTTTCTACAAGCACCACAAAGAGAACTAGAAATTGCTCAACTATTTTAATGAAAAATTTGTTTCGGATAATATTTTAACAGAGTTACTTAGGGATAGGTTTTAAATTCAAACTTCAGTCTAATGTATTTCACATCAAACAATCAAGTAAACAAAACTAAATAAAGCCTTGTTCTGCCTTGTGAACCTAAATATTAAAAGTTTTAGCTAGTCAAAAATGTTACATATTTTTGATGTTATATAGTTAGGTATTATTATCAAAATAAATCTTTAGAAGAAAAACAAAAAATACTATGCCCTCCACACTATCAACTACAAGCTTTAACTAAATCTATAAGAATTTGCACTTTTTAAGTATTAGAGTCAACGGGATATTTACCATGTGGTTGTACCAACTCTAATACTTATGTTAGTGACCATGATAGTTTAAATACCTATATTGCACTTTTTACTTTACTTTAATTACTATAATCACAGATTAAACTTTAATCTTAATCACTTAACTTTCTAATCATTTAACTTTAATCACAGATCATTTATTCAGATCAAATCAGAATGTTTTGTTAAATTATAAAGTATTAAAATAATTTAGATTTAAAAGTTACTCTTAGAGTAACTTTTATAAATATTACAATATACAATTTAAATTTAAGTAATATTAGTATTATTCAAATTTAAATTGTATGTTGTAATATTATCTGTTACAGGACACATACCTACCAACAACACCTACCAAGGCTGAGGCACCTATGTATGCTATTCTACCGAGATGTATTTAATATTTATGTTAATTTAACTTATTATAGTTAGGACTTTCTACTTAACCTCCATCACAGATTATTAATTAAGAGATCAAATCAGACATTTTTTTGTAAAATAATATCACTTAATCGTCTTCGTCACTCCCAGAAACATTATTTGTATCATCTTTCTTAAGATTCTTAAAAAAAGCATGATATTGCTTCGGAATGTGACCCTGCTTCACAAAGGTGCATTAAATCTTTATATTTGGCTTCTGGGATCGGCAAACTGTCTGAATATAGTGGTTTTAGTACGTCGTTACAGCTTGCAACGACAGTTTTCTTATTACGTCGTATCTGAACAAGGTATTTAATGTGAAACAATCGCAATCAAAATCATACTTGTAAAATATAACATCAGGGTCAGATTTCTTCACACAAACTTCTTTAATATTATTCCATTTGACGTCTTGGTTTAAAGTATTTTTCTTAAAATTTCTGTTTTGTAACAACTCTTTTAAATCATATGACATATCTTGGGAGACTTCTGTGACATGGTAAGGCTCATTATTTGTTTTTACCCTCCGAACCAAAGCGTACCATTGGTCTGGAGTTTATATTATCTTACCTCTGGCAGACCTCTCAATAAGAGCATGGACACTGTCAGCTTCTTGTTGCGTATGACCAGTCACCAGGAATCTGTGTGTAATATCAACATTGTATTTATTACTGGCATACATTTAAAGACTGTAAACAACTCTATTTCTATTTTGGTCAGTACAGTTGTTCGACCAAAACCTTATATCTTCTGCCCCATTTTCAATTTTCAATAAAATTTAACAAGCAGCTGCCTACTTCATTGGCACCCCTTTTACCAATATTTTGTGACCATAAATAACAAGAAGCTTCTTCAATTCCAGCATCGAAAATAGTAAATTGCATGAGTGACAGTTTCCGCTTATAATAAGAAATCGACACATCTCCAGAAGGGCAGTTAAGTATTTTTTTAAAAACCGTATGTTGCGCATACTACTTTTGAACCACTTTGGATCGCCATTTCCTTATCGTTAGTTTTATATTTACGTGCAGTTTCCTTATTTAAGATATTTTTATCATGTACCAATACTTGATCTTCAGAAGGATTTTCTTGATTGGAAAAGGTTCTTATCCCACAGGTCTTTTTTCGGCATAAAAACGCTATATTCATGTGGTCATTTACTATGTTCCGGTATTGTCTCTCAGTTGTTGCTTTACTATTGTAAGTCTCTAGATTTGGCCAATCTTTGTACAAAAAACATTTTATTAAAGCATAATGAGTTATCTAAGTATAATTTAGCGGTGTTTTTTCTCGTGTAATGGGATTCAATAGGTTGGAAAGAGTTTACGCGGTCGCAAACACTTTTAATTGTCTCATCATTTATCTTTTTTACATGGTTTGGGTGCTTTCCTCGGTTATCTTGGGTTGTTATACTACAAGAGTCTAACTTATTGTGTGCAGTACGGATTAATTGGTCTGTAATAGATAGGGTACTACAAAACATCTTCAAACATACTTGCTGAGCTTCATAGTTTGAATCAGTCGTAGGCAAAGGTAAATAGTACTTGGTGGTAAAATTTCATGTCGACGGACCTTCAGCTGTCTTTCTATTCTTGTGAAGTTTTTTTGTAAATTTATTTATGAACTCCCACTGCTTGCTGTGGTCACATAGTTGCCAATACTGGGCAAAAATGTTTTTTCTAATTACTTCTGTAAATTTTTCGGAGCATTTTAATTTGCAGGTTAAAGCGCATGGCGTGTTCAAGGCTTTTTGAGAAACGGCTTGGTTTGGAAATATACTCTTTTCCGGAGTTCGCTAGTCGTTTTTTTCGCACATCCACCCAGTCACTAACATGGCGTTTACGTTTTCTCCCAGGATCAGTTTTGTATGTACTTTTACGTTTCTTCGTGGTTAATACAGTAGAATTGGGGGTATCAGGGTTTACATAGTCGGACGATGAAATTAAGGAATTTACGCAGGGGATATTTATTATAGGGTCCTCAGTACGAGATATTGATGGAACTTGACTACCATAGACTTGCACCGAAGAAACTGAACTGTCAATAGATTTGTTACTTAGGGTGTTGTTGGAGTCTTCAGTTGGTCGTGGTTCAAATTCAAAATAATCTTGTCTAGAAGATGGTGATGGCTTTGGCGTACCTTCGTTACTATCAAATATAACGTTGTGGGAATCATTTTCCAGGTACCTAATCGCTAAACGTCTTGTCACCATCTTTTTGTGGGGCGGGAAAAAAGTCATCGTCCAAGGATACATTATTCTCCAAAAAAGTCCATTCTTCTTCAGTGTATTTTGTATGAGTGCACTGGAGATACTGAAACATAATAATAAAACATGTTTTGTTAGTATTTCCTATTAAAAATAACATTAAATTAATTGTTATTTTGGTTTTGAATATCCTTAATACCTAAACAGTTATTAAAATAAAAATTGTCACGATTATAAAAACATCGAATCTGTTAATCAACTAGGAATACAGATCGGGCCGGCATTGTAACTGGTAGTTTCGATATATATTTTATTAGGTACCTATCGAAAATGTCTGATTCGATTGTTCTTAAATTGTAATAGACTTGTAATATTCTCGAAACTACCAACTTCGATACTCTTTGAAAATTAACGAACTTGAAATACTATCGAAACTACCAGCTTCGATACTCTTTGAAAATTTACGAACTTGAAATACTATCGAAACTACCACCTTCGATACTCTTTGAAAATTAACGAACTTGAAATACTATCGAAACTACCACGTTCGATACTCTTTGAAAATTTACGGACTTGAAATACTATCGAAACTACCACTTTCAATAGTTTTATCGGTTAACCTACAATTTAAACACATGATCAAAAGAAAAACAAGATTAAATCAACATATTCACATAATTAAAATCGTAAATTACTTTCCTGTTCTTATAAAGCACAAATAATTAATATAAATTGAGTTAAATAGTTAAGAGCACTTACCAGGAACATCTTCGATTTTTTCGTTAGGTGGATATTTATTCGTTGGTTTACTCTCAGTGACCAAATTCAATATACGCCTTCCTCTGCTATTCATAATATCGTAAACTAAGTGTTAAAATTAACAAAACAAAACAAAATCGAGCGATATCAAACAAGCCTTCCTTTTTTTTTACATAGCGGCGAACACTGACGGTTCGGGTAGTTACGAGGGTGGAGCGGTCCTCGCTACACGAGAACATTGTTGAAACTACCGGTTTCGGTTGTGTTCTTTGTTCACACCATGTAGTATCAATTTTATTCATTTTAAAAATGTACATTAGAATTATTTTTTTGAAAAAATACTTTGTCTACTTAAAGATTGATATATTCTAGCCCTAATGGTACAATAAAAGAAAAAATGAAAATTTTCAGTATCGATACTGTTCGTTGCCGCAGTCGATATTATACATACGTCACTGCATTTGATGAGAGTTTGAAATATATCTACAGTTCAACACCACAAATGTTCTCTCAATGGATGCAGGCGCCTCTCCCCATCCATCACGGGGGTATCGGGATACGACGCGCGCGGGGTAGCATATTTTGTCACTGTAATATTTCATAACAATGGTGGCAGGGTTACCGTGTCCTTTGCAGCCGATGCCGAGACAGCTTGGTTTGCCCGCAGTTCTGCGGTTTAGTGAGCGAATTGGGGCGTAGGTTGAGGTACAAAACAGGTGACTTCCGCTCCGGCTCGTATCTGGTGCAAAGGTTAGCCATAACAATGGCCACTTTTGCACCATGCCGGTGTTGGGCTGGTTAATAAGTTAGACATAATGCCTTAAGTGATTTAAAAGTTACTTGAAAAAATTTGCACAAATATTTAACATAATCTTCAGCACGAAACATTCTGTGGCACAGAAGCCCGAAAAAGTAAACTGAATACTGTGGAAATGAGAAGTATAGCTGTAGTGATGTTGATGGACCGTGTGAGAAGCAACGTGATAAAAGGAACATTGTGGTCTAGTAAAAAAAGTTGTGACCAAGATAGAGAAAGGAAGATTTATATGATTCTAAAACATAGAGAGAATGGATGAAGGTGAGGGTGAATGGGAACCTGGTTAAGGTTGACCTAGGCTTCCGTATGGCAATCAGATCCAGAGGACGTGGGTCAGGTCAAGAGTATCCGTCAACGGGTGAACATCTATGGAAACAATAAGGAAAGTAGAAGCGAAATAGGCATGCTAGCAAGTGGAAAGATGTTGGCTCTGCCTACCCAACAGGAAAGAGGCGTGATTGGAGAAATAAAACATACAACATAAAATATCCAAGTAATAATACCTGTTAATATCTCAGATTGCACGTCAATTATATCAGCAGTTCAAGATTTTCTTAATTACCTAGCTTTGCGGTACCAGTTATCCCAAGCTATACATAAATTACATAGATTAATGAAAATCAATCAAATCCTGTCGACAACTGTACCGACGGGAGCGCAGATAGTATCTCTCACTTTCACTGAGCAAGTAAACAAGCGGAGACGTCCGTTGGATTGACGCGAACCCATTTTAATTTGTGCCCGCTTCCCGCTATTAAGTACGCCGGTGGAGAGTACTAGTAAAGACTAAAGTGATGACAAAATCACTACTATTTATGAATAAAATACTATTTCAAAAAAAGTGGTACACAAGCATATTGATGATGCTTCCAAAATTAAAAACCCAAGTATTTTAAAGTGGCTATGTAATAACAAATTACTGATCAACTGACAAAAAACAGTTATGCTAATAGTTTGTACTTATCTAAAACGTATACGCATAACCTTGATATCGTGTCTTTTCACAGTTGAAATAAAAAACAAGAATCACCTAGCCTTAAATCACCTAGCACTAAATTAAAATCTTTTCGAATTAAAGTAGATCTTTCCAATCAGATTAAGCATTATATCCTTACTTTATTTTTAACATTTGACAGAACAAAAGTTATAAATTGCCTTCAAGTTGGGGCCACCATTCTAAAGACAGTATCTGGAATGGTGGCCTCTACTCATTGAGCTTCACCTCAGTTTACCATCAGGCGGGTTGCAGTAAATTTACGGAGCAAATTTATTTAAAAAAAAAACCTAAGGGCACTTAGGTTTTTAAGACTAACCTAACAATACTTTAACTGTCACAATCCATATCGTCGTTTGAAAGGAACCAATTTACACTCGACAAATTTAACCCTTATTTCGCAGTCCGGGAAAAAAGAAAAGTAAGAAAAACATTGACGAGTTTCTATTTTAATATTGAACTACTTTTCAGCACAAATGTACAGCACCTGTCGATCGTCAAGGCACTCCCGTTAATAGTTCGTCGTGAGTAGCTCTTCGTAACTTAAGCTTCCTGTAGAGTTGATATATTCTGCTCTATAAAATAGCCTAGGGAAATGAAGTCAGCGTCTAACGAGAAATAGGCACGTAGTACTTTTTACACATAGCTTCATCTTTAATCAGCCATGCTATGTGGGTGAGCTGATAGTGGCGGCATGGATGAATAAAAATTACCACATATTTAATAGGGAATGTTTTCTATCTGCTTTATGACGTAGGTATTATTTTTTGGAATTTTGTGCCATCGGCACAAAACTCCAAAAAAGAAAATTCTAAATTGGTTATTCTATGGGAAACAAACAACATTAATACAATACAAAAATTAATGTGGCTGAGTAATCAAAGAACAATGTTTAAAACTGATTGTAACATCATTCATTTTTTCCGTCGTTCGCAAGAATTACGGTAGATGGCTCGAGCGTCGCCACGAGCCATATGTTATATTCCCATATGTACACACATGTTACATATATTATGTAATCTTCTTTATATATAAAAATGAATTGCTGTTCGTTAGTCTCGCTAAAACTCTGGAACGGCTGGACCGATTTGGCTAATTTTGGTCTTGAATTATTTGTGGAGGTCCAGAGAAGGTTTAAAAGGTGAATAAATATGGAAGTTGTTATCGATTGAGGCAGTACGAAGTCTGCCGGTTCAGCTAGTTTTAAAATATAGTTAATCTAACGCATGTATTACATATTCTTCGGTTTAACGGGATAACTTATTTACTTTAAGGGATAACTTATGCATAAATGTACTTCAGTAGGTATCATCATCATCACCAACCTATTCTAGTCCACTGCTGGACATCGGTCTCCCGCAATGAGCGCCATAGCACCCTGTCTTCAGCTTGCCGCATCCAGCATCTGCCCGCAGTCTTTCGCAGATCGTCATCCCACCTAAACAATATTATTTAATGGAATGTAATATGTAATTATTAGCTAATTAAATTAAATTATATTTATTTGCATGCCCATAGATACAATGTGGCTACACATAATTGTAACATGATGATATCGCAAATGAATAAATCTTTAATTGATTGAAAAAGGACACACACACAAAATTGGAAATAGTTATTTCAGACTTTCGTTTTTTTGTTGGATTATATTTTCTTTGCTAAATCTATATCACTACATATTATGAAACAAAGTCCTCCACCGTGTCTGTCTGTCTGTCTGTTATTCAAAAATTACGGCACAAATTTTCATGATGTTTTCACCAATAGATACAATGGTTCTCGAGGAAGGTTTCATTATATAATTTGTCAAGTTTTTGTTTACCTTGGCTAAAATATAACTAAATATTTGTTGGAGGTGGCGGAAAAAATTAAGACGTCTGGGAGCTTTCAATGAAAACGCTGCCTAAAAAAATTATGTATGGTGGAATTGTGTATCTTATATAGGTTGTGGTGGTGGAGTAGGGTCCCATGGGTAGCGAGAACGACTATAATCAGAATTTAATGCGGGTGAAGCAGCGCTAAACAGCTAGTATGCATATCAAAATAAACTCCTTTTAGTATGTATATAATAACTGAACTTGAAAACGGTTTTACCGATTTATTTCATATTTTTTTAATGTTTTCTAATACTTCGCAGAAGTTTAAAAAAAATAAGAAAAAGTCGCAGAAACTTAGAAAATTGAATAAAACTTTACGACCATAATATTAACCTTTATAATGTAACCTTATGGCGTTTGACATACCTTTTTTTTTTCGAGTGGAAATCACTTCTAATACCCCCCCGCCGGCCAGCGGGGGCGGTTATGTCGGGCTTGAACCGACTAAAACCGCACGCCGTCTCGGGTCTACAGACGCCAGGGTGTAAGGTTGCCCATAGAGCATATCCCTCGCACCCCTACTGACCCTGGGTCATCTCCGGTTTCGAGATGGCCCCCTCGGGTTTGTCAGTCGTTTGTAATTAGCGCCATTGTTAATATTTTTTGGCATGGCCACTTTAATGTCGCCTGATTCCGTGTCGGAACACCAATAAAACTATTAAGCGCTCGAAAAAATACTACAATTTTAAATATCACATAGCATTATAATAAATAGATTTATAAAGACACACTGTGTTTTTTTTTTAATAATTATACAAAATTCAATATCCGCAGTTAAGGCAGGATAACGTCTGTCGGGTCAGTGTATATAATATGTGCCTACTATAATATACTACAACTATGAGTATATGGTTTTCCCATCAAGATTTTTGGCACCCAAGAGAATCTCACCTGCAAGCGGTACACCTGCCAATCAACGAATTGGTCTAGGCTCCTCTCGGGGTGGGGGAGAAAATGTAGGCCTGGCACACGGGGGGGTATCCGAAGGGATTTCCGCACGATAAAAAAAAAACAAAAAAAGGTGGATCCCGGGATTTGAAAGCAACCGGAATTAATGTTAAGATGATGATGATGAATAATCTAAGAAATCAACTTAATATAATAAGGTACAATAAATAAGTAGAATTAAATTCAAGAAATTTGCGTTTGCATTAAATATAATAAAGTTTAATTCGTGAAGATTGTTTCAGAATAAAAATATAAAAAATCTAACACATGAATAGTATTTAGAAGCATAGTCTAACAGGACAGAGTCAACAATGCCCACACAAATCAAACAGGATTCCTAATACATTATCGGCCAAGTTGTTGTGTACTGCAAACATTTGCATGGCGCGCGGTCAAACGAGAGTTGCGTGTTGACGCCCACTACGCTCCACTCCGGTGCAATACTGTTGCATACTCTGCAATCTTACTACTTATCAGCATCGCATTAAACTTTGTAAAGACACAATGTGGATTTCTCCACAAAATTATAAAAACTTATGTGCAAGGTTTTGCTGAGCGCGCTGCGACATGCAAAGACCATTGCCGCAATGCTGTTACAATGGTTGGTTAATGCTAGTCAGTTAATTATTTTTACAAGGTATTCTTAGAATCCATAGGAAACCTTTTTAACACGCTTTTATTAGTTCGCCTAGTATGTATGCTTTTATTTATGTAACGAAAGCTTTAAAGTTAATTTTTGAGCAATTCCAAAAGTTGGATTAATTTAAAATTTGCACACTTACCAGGGACCGATGACAATATAGTGTATTTTTTCACTATTTAAATCCATATACACCGTAAGTACTACTTTTTTTTTTTTTTTTTTGTGCGGAAATCCCTTCGGATACCGCCCCCGTAAGTACCGTAAGTACTACCTTTTTTTTTTTTTATCGGATACCCCCCCGCCGGCCAGCGGGGGCGGTTATGTCTGGCTTGCACCGACTAAAACCGCACGCCGTCTTGGGTCTTCAGACGCCGGGGTGTAAGGTTACCCATAGAGCATATCCCTCGCACCCCGGCTGACCCTGGGCCATCTCACCACTAACAGCATCGCTCATCCTGTCTCCTCTGAAAGCAGAGGAGTACGGAGAGCGATGTGTTCCCGCCACGTTGGGTATTGGCCGACGATCAATGCCAACCCTATGAAGGGGTGAAGGGGAAGCCATTGACCGCCGCCCAGGGTGTACCGGCCGCTCCGATTCCGTTCCCCCCGGACTGCAGCGGGATCGGAATCGGAGCGACACTCGAGGAGGTTACCCAACACACACCCCACCGTAAGTACTACCTAACGGTTACATTATCTAGAATAAAGTATTCTGTAGTATATGTATTAAATAAGTAAATATTATGCCTTAGGCTTTTTACTATATGCGTGATGAATTTAAACACTGTTTAAGCTAATGACATTGTTTATTAACCGAAGCTCTTGGTAAAAACATTTGTGAATTTAACCTATAAAATATTATTTCTTAATAAAATATACTTAAAAGATTTGAGTTTAGTGATGTATGGCAACCCGATCGATTTTGACAGAATAGTACCTTTTTTTTTTATATTATCGTGCGGAAATCCCTTCGGATACCCCCCGCCGGCCAGCGGGGGCGGTTATGTCGGGCTTGCACCGACTAAAACCGCACGCCGTCTCGGGTCTTCAGACGCCGGGGTGTAAGGTTACCCATAGAGCATATCCCTCGCACCCCGGCTGACCCTGGGCCATCTCACCACTAACAGCATCGCTCATCCTGTCTCCTCTGAAAGCAGAGGAGTACGGAGAGCGATGTGTTCCCGCCACGTTGGGTATTGGCCGACGATCAATGCCAACCCTATGAAGGGGTGAAGGGGAAGCCATTGACCGCCGCCCAGGGTGTACCGGCCGCTCCGATTCCGTTCCCCCCGGACTGCAGCGGGATCGGAATCGGAGCGACACTCGAGGAGGTTACCCAACACACACCCCCCACAGAATAGTACCTATTTAGATATAAAAGGGATAGGGAACTAATGATTTCGGAGACTTCCTACGTAATTTTCCCTTTATCATACCGGTAGAGTGTCACCATCTAGGTGCGAAGTTGTTTCGTAATGACCCAATAATTCTACACAGTTAATTAGTGTAATACAAGTGCGTTGACATTCTCGACTCGTGATCGGTCGATGGGTAAGTCGATCTCATCGTCGTCGGCGACACCCGACACCGTCGGATCGCCTGTCGGCGACGATACAGCACGGGGCCTTGAGATAGCGCTTACGGAATACGCGTCTCATGCGTATCGGGTTTAGTGTGCTTTGGAAATATGAGTGTGCACTTATTTGTGACAACTGTATAAAAATGTGAAAACATATTTTTGAAATCCGATGAATGACACTAAAATTTATTTCATGCGCTCTACTATGATTTCAAAGCGCTGGAAAGTAGTATCGTTTTTAGGGTTCCGTTGTCAAATGGCAAAAAACGGAACCCTTATAGATTCGTCATGTCTGTCTGTCTGTCTGTCCGTCCGTATGTCACAGCCACTTTAGCCACTTAGCCTACCATCAGGTGAGGTGAAGTCAAATGGACGTGTCCAATTTTTTTTTCATCAAACCCATATGTGTGTGGTCTATGGATAGGTCTTCAAAAATGATATTGAGGTTTCTATTATCATTTTTTTCTAAACTGAATAGTTTGCGTGAGAGACATTTCCAAAGTGGTAAAATGTGCGTAACCCCCCTGTAACTTCTAAAATAAGAGAATGATAAAACTAAAAAAAATATATGATGTACATTACCATGTAAACTTCCAACGAAAATTGGTTTGAACGAGATCTAGTAAGTAGTTTTTTTTAATACATCATAAATCATAAACCACAATTTATCTTTCATTCAAACAACTCAAACTTTAACTTACTTGCTGCTACGGAACCCTTCATGGGCGAGTCCGGCTCGCACTTAGCCGCTTTTTTACTATAATGACATCCATTCAAATATGTGCAAATGGGTCGAAATAATACTCTAAGTTCTATTTATGAATATCTATCTGTTACACTTTCACATCTTAACCACTAAACCTGGTTTTCATGAAATTTGGTACGGAAATGGACAAAGTCTTGAAGAAGGACATACACCTGTTATTGAGAAAATGTAGCTTGAAGGGCTTTAAATAGAGGATGAAAGTTTATATGAAAGTTCGTAATTTTCGAAGCGAATACCATGAAAATTCGTATAGAACTTGGAAATGGACATATTATTATATTTGGGTCGCGATAAACAGCTAGTTTAACATTAAAGCAAGACGAACGTTACATGAACCTGTTGTCTTAATGACCTTATAATTTAATAACTATGAATGCCATCGACCATTTGTTAATAAGTAAATAAATGAAAGATGACATTCTTTTGTCCATTCTTTTCGAATATTCGTAGATGTTTTTTGTTTTAAAACATTGTTAGTCCGAGGGCAGTATGTATTGAATGTATCCCAAAATGATTCAAAACACGCCTCTTAATCAAAGGAACGTTAACACCGGAGCCGGTGCAAAGACGGGGACACAGTGGTTCCCAAACCCGAGGGGGCCATCTCGAAACCGGAGATGGCCCAGGGTCAGTCGGGGTGCGAGGGATATGCTCTATGGGCAACTTTACACCCCGGCGTCTGTAGACCCGAGACGGTGTGCGGTTTTAGTCGGTGCCAGCCCGACATAACCGCCCCCGCTGGCCGGCGGGGGGATATACGAAGGGATTTCCGCACGAAAAAAAAAAAAAAAAAAAGGTACGTTAACACCTCGTAGGCATTTTAATGTTGTTATTTGTAGACGGAAAATTAACAGAGTATCATTATTTATTTCTTTATTCATATTCATATCAAGTCAATAGCTATAGATATGTTTTCATATACCTATTGCCATTATTTTTAGCCAAAAGCAGAAGCTTATTTTGCATTCATATTTATACTTTATGTTTAGCGTCATTACACGTAGGGTGAATGTGGTCCCAACATAATTTTCAGGTTCCAAGTCAACGGTGGGTCACTTACAAGACGGTAAATCTGCTGACTGACGGACGAGGCTCTGGCGCAGGCTTTCCTCTCGAGGTCAAGGGCGGGGTCAGACGGCAAGAACCAAAATGAAGCAAATAATGAATAGGAAAGGTAGGAGAGCGGACCTCCTGCTTCCAACTGTAAGCGTTGAATGCAATAATGATTGATGCTCGAATGAACAGTCACTTTAACGTCACGTAATAAAAAGACAAGTCTATTTATCAAAGCCATAATATATCAAATATTGTACGACTACAATTTTTATATTTTAAGATTACATTTAGAAAATTAATATTTTAAGACAGAAAGATAAAGGACACGTCGAGAATCATACCAAGGACCTCAAGATTGAACCCTATCAGAGAACAGGCTTATGCCACAGGATCAATGAGTCTATATTATTCGTAGTATTATACAATTCGTAGTATATAAACGTGCAAAATGGGCACGCTTTCTTCATTTTGTGTCTGCCTTTCTGTGAAGACCGTCAGAGTCGTGTAAGTATTGCCATTTATTTTTGTTCATAAGCAATATGTCATGGCTTTTTTTTAATTTTGTGCCAAGAGAACACCATGCTGTGTTAATATGATCCCACACTGCAATGCATTGTACCAGTGGCGAAAGGAGGCGCGGCAGCAGGGACAGGTGGCTGAGCCTCGAGAAATCAAGGCCGTGCAGTCCCAGTTCCGCCAGGAAATCGTGGTGGAGTGGAAGGAACGACTTGGTTGACCAAGCGCAGGGCACGCCACAATAGCGGCGGTAAGGCCCATCATGGAGCATTGGCCAGAGAAGCGACATGGAACCAGGTGAGGCGATTGACGCAGGTAATCTCCAATAAACCTAAGTGCCATCACTGCGACGCGAGTGAGGACTCGAGGCTACACACCCTGGTAGACTGCCCAGCATGGGAGGTGCTGAAGCATGACCTCGGCAGCATGATTGCAGCAATGGTGCGGAATGCTAGCGCGTGGGCCATCGCCGCCTCCTTCTGCGAGCAAGTAATGCACGGGAAGTAAATGGCGGAGCGAGCCCGCGAGAGATTTAGAACTCTCCCGGCCCGCTGAGCCCGCAACATGCTCGCCGCGCGTCGCAGGCGAGTCAGACGCCGGAAGTTGCTTAACGACCTCCGTCCTCTATGAACGCAGGCCTGGCGGTGGCAGGTGAGGCCGCCTGACACCCCAGCAGAAGCAGGCCGGCACGGCGACTAGCACCCCCGTCCTGGGGCTAGGCGGGGACACCGTGGTTCCCATACCCGAGGGTATGGGAACCACGGCCGCTCAGTGCCAATATTTTGATGCATGAATATGTATATTTTCATTGGTCTGGTTGAGTAGATAGTATATATTTACAAAATCTAAGAATATTTATCGTATTCTAAAATCCATAATTGCATGCTAGTTACGCTATGTTACTTTGGGTCTAGATAACGCCGTGTAGTTCGTTCTAGAACCATGAAACGTAATGTAGAAGATGACATGCGTGCCAATTGTCTCACTACCATGGATACCCATGACCAAGAAGAATAAGATAAAGGTGAACCCTGGATACCGATGTGAGAGCCTCGGATGCGACCGGGACTAAAGCGAAGATGATAATGAGTACGTCCTAGATCCAGAATTTTATTATTTAGGAGATAATATCGTAAAACGAAAGTTGTCTTCAAATACTACATCTTTATGCAGCCAGTGTTCCATTGTACATTACTATAGCAAGTTATGACAGCAAGAACACTGAGCAGGTGCATGGGAAGGTATTTCCGTCTGTAGACATCGGGTGCATTCTTTTTTTCCCCGGTTCCCATGTCATTTGCCAACTAGTGTTGATTGACTTTAACTAATACCTATTTTCCCGTTGTGAGTATTCACACATAATGGAGCAATATTAATATCTATCATTCTATAGCGTATAGTTCTATAGAATGACAGATAGTAGAATAGTTTCATATTATACGGTACAATGCCATAGTAATTTCGGTTTCTTGCCTTTCAAGATATTTTGAAAGGGAAAATATTGATATGTACAATATCTGGGTGATTTCTTTTTTCGATTTATCGCCCCCGAAACCTCCTGTACACTAAATTTCATGAAAATCATTGGATCCGTTTCCGAAATTCAAATGAGAAAAGACTTTATTGTACACCAACAAATAAATATCACAAGTACTTACATTAGCTATCATAACATATTATGTACAATATGCTGTCTTGCCTCTTAAGGGTTTAACCGAAGTATAAATAAGTGATACCTGCGTTACATCAATTGTATTTCAGCCTTGACTGATTACCTCGTCGGGACCAACGGCAAAGTGCAATCATTGGGTTCAATTCTTTTTCGTATAAATTTTTATAATCATCATTTACTTTTGATGCTGATTATACGTACTAACATCTGAATAGTAAATAAATAAAAATATGAGACGTCAGAAAATGTAAATACATTTAGAAGTGCGCGTATATGGTAAGTGTGGGTGCGGCAATTTGCATGTTGTTTCCTCGTTCTGCGATCTACATTAGGTACAGTATCTTCCTTCATAATTACAGTGTTGATACTTGTACCTATCCATAAATATAAATATTGTAATTAGCAAGTACATATATGCGGAAGGTAAAGACGAATGATCTTGACGCTTAACCTGATTTGCGGCTGATGTGTTGGTTGTTGGAAAACTACCTATACTACCTGTGGCCGTAAATTGGTCCACGTGAATTTAGACCTGGGTTTTCAATAATTTTGTGCGGAACCCCGATACTTTTTCGACAATAAAACAAGACTAAGTTACACATTATAACATCAGCCATCTGTAGTAAAAAGTCCGTCAAAATCGGTCTCGATCGGAATCAGTCACTTTGGAGATTATTCAGAACAAACAGACAGAAAGATAGACAGATTAAAAAAAAATAGCATTTCATTGTTTCTGTCAATCTTTTTCTTCACGAAGAACGTAGCGATCTGCGCATTCAAAATAACACGTTCCGGATGTTAAAGGCCTGCCGCGTTTTTCTAGTCTGTCCGGTATATTTGCCGAAGCGAACATAGACAGAATTTTGGCTATTATGTATAAGAGAAGCGTCTCTCTTTGACGCTATGTACACGGCAGTCACATTATGATCTTAGTGTGGTTCCTAGTGCCATCCGAGGTTTCCAGCTCCGAGCCTGGCGTCAGCTTACTCCATTTCCTCCTTTAGATTTCACTTATGTGGCTTTTATGGCAGTGACCACCTCCCAACCTCGAGAGGAAAGCCTGCGCCAGACCCTTGTCCAAGAATTGGCCGGTGTGTACCGGCTTCAAGGTGACGTTGACTCGGCCTCAAGGTCTTGGTGGAGCCCCGTATACGGCCCAATATCATAATAAGAACGCTGGCTGATCGAAGGAAGTCCCTTACCCTGGGGTGAAGGATACAACTGCATATAGTCAAGTAGGTATGGTCCTTGGTTCGAAGAATACTGTATCCGACTTTAGATTTCGCACATCCAGCAGAAGAGTGAGAGTCCGGTAAAAATCAACGGGCTACGGTTTTGTTGAGCGTTCTCTCTATCACACAGCGCATATCTATTTCTTGATATCTTGGTAAAGCAGTTAAAACCGAAGTTATAATTAAAATATTTAAAAACACAAATGATTTCAACTACTCTATAAAGGTAAAGTACCAAATTGTAAGTCCGGTATGCGATATCGAGAACGCTCTACAAAACCGTTGCAAGCCGGGTTTAATCGGACTCTTACTCTTCTTTCTGACGTGCTAAGTCGGAACCCAGGCACTGTACATAATACGGAAATACAGTTATATACTATACTATTAAAAAACTGCGGACCTACCACGACGCGTTAGAAGCAATTCAGTTATTGGCAGCGTCTCAGAGGGAGAGAGATGGAGCTCAAAGCAGCCGGGCCTACCACTAAGTTATCAGAAACATTGATTAAGTCAGCAGTAACTCATCATCATCCTCCTAACGATTTCCCAGTTGCGTGTTATGTATGACTTTGAACCCTGGGTCCGCTTGCATCTCTCTCTCTCCCGAGAAGAAGCATGCTCCAAATCCTTGTCATTTTTTAGCAGATGCACTGGCTTGCCGGTGAGGTTGACTTGGGCCCCAAAGGTGTTGGAGGGGGCCCTGGACATTTCAGCCAACAGTAACAACAGTCACATTACCCATCACTTCAGGTTTAATTTCACACATATCAAAGTGTCTGACTATATATTATTGTATGCGGAAGATTATTGTGGCCTAAGTATTGTGGATACAAATCCTGCTAGGGTCCTCTTAGCAGGCATCAGTCTTGTTTACGCCTACGTTGCGCGTTAGATATTCCGTTTTATTGATAATACTGGCTGGAGTGTGTTGTGAAAATATACGTACATATATCGTGTCCAACGGATAAACCTTTGTTCATTATCTTTTGCTATAATATATACGAATAAGTCTTGTTATTACTTAGTAATATCATCATATAGATGTTGCATTTATTGAGATTGAAATAAATATTAAATACATACGAATATAACTTAAAATAACTATGTACAACTAATCTATACTTACATATAAATAAAATTGGAGTGTCTGTTTGTAATATTAAAATAACCGTTTATATAAACCGTTTAAATAATGTATATGAATTTTTGTCTGTCTGTATGTTTGTTCCGGGGGACCGATTTTGGCGGGACTTTCACTGGCAGATAGGTAATATTACAAGGCGTAATATTAAAGTACTTTAATTTTAGAAAAAAATAGGGTACCGCGCAAAAGAACCAAAACCATAAAAATCTAAATCTACGCGGACGAAGTCGCGGGTACAGCTAGTTATAAATAACTCTAAAGAAAACTAAACCTATAACTCATAAATACTTACATATATACATAATGTTCCCAGAAGGCAGCCATTGCCACTTTGAATGGCAATGCTAATTCTTTGTGCACTATAAAGTACAGCCACATGGTCACGTGTAGCATCGATCAGCCACTTTGCCAATTTTGTAGATAAAGCGGGCATTTGGACCCCATGACTTCTGTGTAGTGACGGTAGAGAACACAACTGCTACATCGGAGGTCGCGGGTTTTATTCCTGCTATGTGTAAATATTTGTATGCATGAATATGTTGTCTCTTTGCATTGACCTGGGTGTTTCTATATTTAATAAGATGTATTTATTCACAAAAAAGTATCTAAATATGTTTATTCTAATCCAAATTGCAGGATTTTGCAATCAACCGAGATTATTTTTTTAGATTATATCATGCTGCCATCGTTTATAAAGCTTATAACTAACTACTAACTAACACTTATTAAAGGTGTCTATTTTTGGTAGGTATGATAGTAAAAAATGTGGAAAAAGGAGTGGGATTTTAATTAAACGGGTATAATATTACTTTCATGTAATTTTTGGTCGGAGTTTTTATAATTATCAGGTAGGTAGGCTTATGTGTAGGTATCTAGTATCTACGAACTACTGTGTTCTTACACACCTCCCTTTTTATAAAGTACCAGCTTTGGCCTTCAGTTTCCTCCAATGTTTCTCCAGTACATGTAATTTTTTTTATACTTGTAGCCTTAACGCTAATTATAGTAAAACCGTATTTTTTAATGGAATTTAAACAGCTACGACCGACTCCTAGCCGCTACTGGCTCTATATTAAATGAAATATTCTTTCATTAGTAAATACATCATATTATGTGCATCAATTCTTTTGTATTTAAAGATATTCAGAAACGGTATAGTCATTTATTGCTGTTAACAGTTAGACAAAATGTTAAATATGAAAGGGTCCAAATTATTTCGAATCATTTTATGTTCCGAAAGTCGAGGATCTTCAATCACTTAGTAACAACGTATTGTCACACTTATTAGCTTAAGGTTTTACAGTGACCCAGAAATTAAATTGGTTTATTACAATATCTCCGACTTCCGTCATCGAGATAAAATGTTTCCAGTTTTTAAGTAAAATTGCAAGTTCGGTTGTGTGGTTTTTCTTGCTTCTCAAACAAATTAACTAACATTTACAGTTTTTAACAGTGATAAAAATAATAATATAAATAGAATAAATAATACATAGATTGTTTTAGACCTTTGTTAAAAATTGTAAAGAAAGAGTAGGTATGTGAACCATGGGGTGCGACTGGTTGGATCACCTTCAAGTTTGGTGCACCCTGGGCAACGTAGGCGATGACGCATCATTGATTGCGCCTCTGGAGTAGCTGGCGTCAACGTCAACGGTCAAGAGCCTGACCAATCGGCCCTTTTCAGGGCCAGCTGTTACCCCTCTGCTGTTATCAGAGGGGACACTGCGAATGGCACAGGGTCAGTCGGAGTGCGAGGGATATGCTCTATGGGTAACCTTACACCCCGGTGTCTGTAGACCCGAGATGGCATGCGGTTTTAGTCGGTTCAAGCCCGACATAACCGCCCCCGCTGGCTAGCGGGGGGGGTATCCGAAGGGATTTCCGCACAAAAAAAAAGTTATGTGAACCATGGCGAAATCAATGCATCCAATGCACTTTGAAGCATGAGATCCGCTCAGAGAAAAACCAGCACCAGAGTCTCAGTCGTTAATCAGTAGATGTACCAATAAGCAGGTGACGTTTACTCAGCCCCTGAAGGGTTTGGTGCGCCCCATATACACACAACACCAAAAATAGGCCACCATTCACAATGAATGATGGACATACACATAAATAAATAAACATTCTACGACATACTACACACCGCAATCTAGACCCAATGTACCTTTTTTTTTTTTTTTTTTATCGTGCGGAAATCCCTTCGGATACCCCCCCGCCGGCCAGCGGGGGCGGTTATGTCGGGCTTGCACCGACTAAAACCGCACGCCGTCTCGGGTCTTCAGACGCCGGGGTGTAAGGTTACCCATAGAGCATATCCCTCGCACCCCGGCTGACCCTGGGCAATCTCACCACTAACAGCATCGCTCATCCTGTCTCCTCTGAAAGCAGAGGAGTACGGAGAGCGATGTGTTCCCGCCACGTTGGGTATTGGCCGACGATCAATGCCAACCCTATGAAGGGGTGAAGGGGAAGTCATTGACCGCCGCCCAGGGTGTACCGGCCGCTCCGATTCCGTTCCCCCCGGACTGCAGCGGGATCGGAATCGGAGCGACACTCGAGGAGGTTACCCAACACACACCCCAGACCCAATGTACCTAAGCATAGCTTAACTAGCTTATGTTATGGGTTCAAGAATTCGGATAAACATAATTCGAAACATTTTCTTTTGTAAATGCATACATATTATTGTATATAAACCCAGACCAATATAAACACATACATTCAAGCATACAAATATTGCTACTGAGCGGGAATAGAACCCGTGACCTCCGGTATAGCAGTCGAACGTCGAACATACTGGAGAAATCATTTCTGTATTTGACGCTGCATTATCGGGTAAAAGGTAGCACAAGCTAGACGATATATCTTTCAGTATGTTTTCACTTTAGTCAACTGGAATAGGTATAAAATATTCATACCACCAATACAAGGTAATCCTTACTTTATTAATATCTAATCCGACATATACTCCAATAAGAAAATTAACAAATATCTAAATAATGATACAGGCATCGTGGCCATATTACGCGCAAATAAATATTGCAAATAATACTCATTTAAATGTCTAACATTCCAATTTATAGCTTCTTAGATATTAAACATAGTACTAATAAATACGATATTCCTTTTGATGTCAATTTGAAATAGTGTAGCCTGTGTTATGAAAAACTATTTATATTATACAAACACTTACACACTAAGCAATTGATACAAGATTACCTACTATTCATTAAATATAGTAATCGTTTATTTACATTTCCAATTTAGGGCGGTATATCTGCTGATTGAAAGAAGAGACTCCGATGTAGGTTTTCTTATCGAGTTTGGGGCTCAGGCGGTAGTCACTCGCGACAAAGCCAGATATACCAAATTATGAAAACGAGAAGTAGGAAAAGAGACCCAGGGCTCTAAAGTGCAGGCAGGATTGGCGCTGGGATGATGATGATGACCTGCTAATGATGATTATTGACTACCAGTTTGATAAGTAGTTAAAGGTACCCTTAAATACTTGCCATCACACCAATACCACAGATACTACCTCTTACCAAGGATCTTAGGTGACAATTCGAACCAGCAACATGCCATTGTATGAAGGTATCAGGGTCTGTTTAGAACTTGCTTTTACAATCAATGGTAGCTACTTTGTTGTTACCTTAAATACAAACAGAAACGAGTACCTATATGAATTTAACAAGACTAAAATTTAACCCCATTTTGGTCTTGCCTTTGATGAAAGGACCCGGGGGTCTGTTTTTGTCCTGTCCAGTTTTTGTAACAAAAGAATTGGCACCAGTGTGTGTAGATTTTATACCTTAACTTTTAAAAGTGTAAGAAGTCAAAGCATTTGTATATATTCAATCAGTTTTTGAAAAATAGAATTCATCAGTTCCTTGTAAGTTCACAACTTAAGCACTCAGATATTACTTTTAAACAATCTAGACATATAGACGCCACCTCAAGGACTCCTCAATCATCATACGTAAGTCAGTATTTTGTACGAAACAATTCAATAACTCAATAGCAAGTATCTAAATTGAAAAGCAATAAAACATCAGGCTAAATAAATCGGCCATGGACAATGGCTACCTAATCCCGCTGGCTAGCGGGGGGGGTATCCGAAGGGATTTCCGCACAAAAAAAAAGTTATGTGAACCATGGCGAAATCAATGCATCCAATGCACTTTGAAGCATGAGATCCGCTCAGAGAAAAACCAGCACCAGAGTCTCAGTCGTTAATCAGTAGATGTACCAATAAGCAGGTGACGTTTACTCAGCCCCTGAAGGGTTTGGTGCGCCCCATATACACACAACACCAAAAATAGGCCACCATTCACAATGAATGATGGACATACACATAAATAAATAAACATTCTACGACATACTACACACCGCAATCTAGACCCAATGTACCTTTTTTTTTTTTTTTTTTATCGTGCGGAAATCCCTTCGGATACCCCCCCGCCGGCCAGCGGGGGCGGTTATGTCGGGCTTGCACCGACTAAAACCGCACGCCGTCTCGGGTCTTCAGACGCCGGGGTGTAAGGTTACCCATAGAGCATATCCCTCGCACCCCGGCTGACCCTGGGCAATCTCACCACTAACAGCATCGCTCATCCTGTCTCCTCTGAAAGCAGAGGAGTACGGAGAGCGATGTGTTCCCGCCACGTTGGGTATTGGCCGACGATCAATGCCAACCCTATGAAGGGGTGAAGGGGAAGTCATTGACCGCCGCCCAGGGTGTACCGGCCGCTCCGATTCCGTTCCCCCCGGACTGCAGCGGGATCGGAATCGGAGCGACACTCGAGGAGGTTACCCAACACACACCCCAGACCCAATGTACCTAAGCATAGCTTAACTAGCTTATGTTATGGGTTCAAGAATTCGGATAAACATAATTCGAAACATTTTCTTTTGTAAATGCATACATATTATTGTATATAAACCCAGACCAATATAAACACATACATTCAAGCATACAAATATTGCTACTGAGCGGGAATAGAACCCGTGACCTCCGGTATAGCAGTCGAACGTCGAACATACTGGAGAAATCATTTCTGTATTTGACGCTGCATTATCGGGTAAAAGGTAGCACAAGCTAGACGATATATCTTTCAGTATGTTTTCACTTTAGTCAACTGGAATAGGTATAAAATATTCATACCACCAATACAAGGTAATCCTTACTTTATTAATATCTAATCCGACATATACTCCAATAAGAAAATTAACAAATATCTAAATAATGATACAGGCATCGTGGCCATATTACGCGCAAATAAATATTGCAAATAATACTCATTTAAATGTCTAACATTCCAATTTATAGCTTCTTAGATATTAAACATAGTACTAATAAATACGATATTCCTTTTGATGTCAATTTGAAATAGTGTAGCCTGTGTTATGAAAAACTATTTATATTATACAAACACTTACACACTAAGCAATTGATACAAGATTACCTACTATTCATTAAATATAGTAATCGTTTATTTACATTTCCAATTTAGGGCGGTATATCTGCTGATTGAAAGAAGAGACTCCGATGTAGGTTTTCTTATCGAGTTTGGGGCTCAGGCGGTAGTCACTCGCGACAAAGCCAGATATACCAAATTATGAAAACGAGAAGTAGGAAAAGAGACCCAGGGCTCTAAAGTGCAGGCAGGATTGGCGCTGGGATGATGATGATGACCTGCTAATGATGATTATTGACTACCAGTTTGATAAGTAGTTAAAGGTACCCTTAAATACTTGCCATCACACCAATACCACAGATACTACCTCTTACCAAGGATCTTAGGTGACAATTCGAACCAGCAACATGCCATTGTATGAAGGTATCAGGGTCTGTTTAGAACTTGCTTTTACAATCAATGGTAGCTACTTTGTTGTTACCTTAAATACAAACAGAAACGAGTACCTATATGAATTTAACAAGACTAAAATTTAACCCCATTTTGGTCTTGCCTTTGATGAAAGGACCCGGGGGTCTGTTTTTGTCCTGTCCAGTTTTTGTAACAAAAGAATTGGCACCAGTGTGTGTAGATTTTATACCTTAACTTTTAAAAGTGTAAGAAGTCAAAGCATTTGTATATATTCAATCAGTTTTTGAAAAATAGAATTCATCAGTTCCTTGTAAGTTCACAACTTAAGCACTCAGATATTACTTTTAAACAATCTAGACATATAGACGCCACCTCAAGGACTCCTCAATCATCATACGTAAGTCAGTATTTTGTACGAAACAATTCAATAACTCAATAGCAAGTATCTAAATTGAAAAGCAATAAAACATCAGGCTAAATAAATCGGCCATGGACAATGGCTACCTAATTAAATACGAGGGCGACTCCAATCTTTGTTCTAACATTTTTGATTACGCTAATATAGGAGTGGTATCGGTTCGAGCGGTGCTTACACCATAAAGAACAAAAGGTAACAAGCCACAAGACATAAGGAGAGCACAAAGCGGGTATTAGCGGCGTGCGGTGTGATAACGGCGCGCGCACAGCCGCGTTATCACCGCACCCGCGTCCACCCGTACAGTCGCCACATTCACTGTGATTATACGTTGAACGAGCAATCTTGGTACAACTTATAATCAGAGTATAAATTTGTTTACAATACGTTTTATGTAATAATAATTTTACCGTGATAACGAAATGGAATTATATTAGAAAACAGAACACTTAATGGTTCGATTTAAAATGAATCAAAGAAAATAACAGAATTAAATAGAGTAAAACGGACAAATTTCTGACGAGGATTTTATTGTGCGTAGAGGCAAGCTACTATTGTTTCGATTTTTTCCTATCTATTAATATACGAGTAATTAAAATAAAGTCCTGCAACATATATCTACATACATGGTTATGCGATGCAATGTAATCAGCTGAAGAAAACACTATTGTAGTGGTATATACAGACATGTTCTTTAATTAATACTTTTTTGAAAGCAAATTTATCAAGTATCAAAACCTTGCAATAATACTACAGTTATAGAGATCATGCGATGCTTGACGCTGGAGTCAAGGAGAGCGGCCGGCGCCGACCACGCCCGCGCCCCCCTCCCGCACTCCCCACTGCTCTGCCTCACCCCGCGCCGCCCGCGCTTCATGCAAAGTACAGTACATCGATAGATTCAATTGTTGGTCATTACGTATCCTGCTTTGTAATGTATTATTATGGGTTATAAAGGGTATGATATAACAAATATTTCCAATTACAACCAGCTTCCGTGACGTAGCTACTTGATTACCTATATGGATCGGAGGCTGTGCAAAAATATATATTATTTATTTTGATGGTGAAGGGATACGAGCACACGACTGATGGTAAGCGGTTACCTTAAGCTACAAACGTTTATAACACCAAAGATGTCAATCACGCGTAGTAATATCTATGGGCAACCTTACACCCCGGAGTTTTGAGACCCGAGACGGTGTGCGGTTTCAGTCGGTTCAAGCCCGACATAACGGCCCCCGATGGCCGGCGGAGGGGTATCCGAAGGGATTTCCGCCGGGGTGTAAGGTTACCCATAGAGCATATCCCTCGCACCCCGACTGACCCTGGGCCATCTCCGCTTTCGAGATGGCTCCCTCGGGTTTGGGAACCACGGTGTCCCCGTCTTGCCCCGGTTTGGTGGAGGGGCGCTAGTCGCCCCACCGTCCCGGCCTGCTTCTACTGGGGTGACAGGCGGCCTCACCTGCCACCTATCACCACATCACATGCTCGCAGAAGGAAGTGGCGGCGGCCCACGCGTTCGCGCTCCTCACCATTACCGCAATCATACTGCCGAGCGAGAGGACTCCCACCCCGATGACTGCCACGAGGTCACGCCTCGGCGCCTCCCACGCCGGGCAGTCCGCCAGCGTGTGCAGCCCTGAGTTCTCACTCGCGTCGCAGTGATGGCACTCAGGCGTTGACTCTTCCCTCATCCGATGCAGGTGGTCCCCGAAGCTCCCCTTACCGGAGATCACCTGCGTCAGTCGGTACGAGAGGCTTCCGTGTCGCTCTCTGTCGTCTTCGTGTCTCTAGCCAATCCTCCATGATGGGCCTTACCGTACACAGTTAAGTACCTGGATTAAAACGTAGAAACAACCACGAAAAAATAAACCGCGTGTAAGATTGAGGAGTTCAAATAGTCATATTTATAGTAAATTCCCAAAACAATTATGATCAGCTCGAGAAAAACCTCTTAGAACTTTAAGTATTTCGTTAATCTATATTTATTAGACAAGTTAAAGGATTTGTAATTACAGTACGGGTTTATCGATCTTGTTCTGGTGATTAACTGAAAATATCTGATTTAGATCGGAAAAAGAGAACATATAGAATGAAAATATCTGGTTTATTATTAAATTTATATTATTTATTTATTATTAAATTAAATATCATATTTATGAGATACGTGATACATTTTCACCAGAATGAAAAGGAAGTATAATTACAAACCAAATTACAAATATTTAATATTGTCTATAAATAATATGTTAGTCTGAGTATCATCATCATCAACCTATTCTAGTCCACTGCTGGACATATATCTCCCCTAATGAGCGCCATAGCGCCCTGTCTGAGTTTACGACATATCAATTCTATAAATTTATTATTATACAAAACCGTATAAACGTAGAATTTAGTCGCAAGTGCCATATTTGCAAATGTTAAAATGTAATAACTTTCAAATTTTTATTGCGCTCAAAACTTGCTTTTACTGTAATTAATATGTATGTAATTAAGTATCTAGATCAGAAACTACGTAGAAGTACACATAGTAAGGCTAGAAAACTAGTATTGAGTTTAAATAGTATTTAGGAGATGTGTATTGGAAACCTGTCGCGATAAAGTTGCAATAAAGTTGTGGGACAAACAACCCAACTGCTCTTCGCCTACGAGCTTTAACTCGGCTACAAAACAGAATATATAGGCTGTTTTTTAGTTTAAAACTTAACTTCACATATGTATATATTTTGAGGGAGGTTCATTGTGTGCACTTCGATGACCTGTATGGTATGGCGATAATGCTCGAAATTCTATATCAAAGGTTGCAGGTACGATTCCCACACAGTGTGTATTACCTACCAATATATATTTGTATGTCTATTTTCGTTTAGTCCCGGGGTTTTAACAGCTCTCATATAAATTATCATTAACTTTGAGTAAGTGTTCGGTTGTTCATAGGTGGGAAACTCGAAACCTCTCAATCACAAGTTTGACCCTTTAGGCTGAGTATACATTAGCGCGCGATGCGACTTTTATAATCAATCTATATAAATAAAAATTAATCACCGAAATGCAAGTACGCGCATGATTTCCGAACTACTGCACTAAACAGGATAATTCTTTTTTTTGTGTTCGTTATTCGCAGCTAGTATTCAATATAATTTATGAGGAGGATCGGTTGCTATGGCGTACATTGGGAGAGGCCTATGTCCGGCAGTGAACTGCAATAGGCTAATTGATTGATTGATTGAAAAAATAATTAGCCAATTAATCTGTCAATTTATTATGCGAGAGAAATAATGTTAATTATAATCAAAACAACAGATTCATCAACATATGAGCAATATTAAAGCGAAATAATTAGAAAATTTCTCGGCTGCACGACCAGTTCAAGAGTACTGCTAAATACACACATCAAAAAAGTCTAAGCAACATGCTTAATTTTACATATTCTGCAAATTATATTGGTCAATTGCTCTACTTTTTTTTACCATAGGTGGGCAGGTATGTAACCTGTTTGATTAGAAAAAAAAACTCGATTTTGTTTTGTTTTTTTTATTAAAAGTATACCTACTCGCACAAACGCACAAAAGAAAACAAGGCGCCTAAGAAAATAAACTTTTTAAAACAAAATTAAATCGTTAACCAAAATTTATTTATTCTTAAAGAATTCTGTAATTTAATACAAAGTGTGTCCTCCTCTGTTGTTTAAAACTTGTTGGCACCGATTATTCATGCTATCGATGAGTTTGTTAATGGTATCCTGCGGCAATCGCTCCCAATGAAATTTTACCAAATTCTGCAACTATTGGGTTGTTGTCACGCCGTCCAGGTTCTCTAATACACATCTCTGGAGCATATCCCATACATGCTCGATGGGGTTGAGGTATGGCGATTGTGCAGGCCAGGGTAACACCCTGATGTTTTCTGTTGCCAAGTACTCCTAGTCCGAATCGCTGTATGAGAACGTGCATTGTCATGCATTAACTTAAAATCGGAGCACAGGGTTTATGCAAATGGATGAACTAAGGCCTAACAACATCCTCAACGTAATTTTGAGCGTTCATGTTTCCATTTACAAAAACGAGCTCAGTTCGTCTGTTCTTCATAATACCCGCCCATACCATGACTGTTGATCCGTTGTATGGATGAACTTCCTGAACGCACCTTAGTCTTTCAGTATTGCCGGGACGATGGTACACTCTTACCCTTTTTGTATCAGGCCTAACTCCGAATCGAGACTCATCGCAAAATAAAATGTTGTGCCATTGTTCCTGGGTCCACGTTATGTGTTCCCTACACCATTCATTTCGACGAGCGCGAATTCCGTGACGTATAGACCGTACTCATGCAGTCGATTTCGCACGGTTTGGGGGCTAACAACAACACCACTTGAGTTTTGTAGCCTTGAACCTATCTCTCTGGCGGTTAACATTGGTTGACGCCTTGCGGTTAGTTGTATGTATCGGTCTTGCCGAGTAGTTGTACTCCTACCACGGTCCGGGTATTGCTCAGCGAGATTTCCTGTCGTAGTGTAACGCTGCCACAGACGGCAGATAATGCTCCTGTTCACATCAAAATGGCGAGATACCTCAGATTCACCTCAGTTTCTTCCCGCTTGTATCATTCCCACAGCTCTTTGCATTTCATCAGCGGTCAAATGACGTCGCTCCATAACGTAAAGAATATCTCACAATTAAATTTTATCAAAAACTTGGTTAAAACTATAAAATTCAAACGATACCATATTTCTTAGTTATCAAAAGAAAACACATTGAAATTGGAACTAATGTAGCACCTTTTAATTTTATGAAAAAAAAACAAAGCACAATCAAATGATTTTTAGGGTTCCGGTGCCAAATGGCAAAAAACGGAACCCTTATAGATTCGTCATGTCTGTCTGTCTGTCCGTCCGTATGTCACAGCCACTTTTTTTAGAAACTATAAGAACTATGCTGTTGAAACTTGGTAAGTAGATGTATTCTGTGGACCGCATTAAGATTTTCACACAAAAATTGAAAAAAAAAAACAATAAATTTTGGGGGCTCCCCATACTTAGAACTGAAACTCAAATATTTTTTTTTCATCTAACCGATACGTCTGACGGATCTATGGATAGGTCTTCAAAACTGATATTGAGGCTTCTAATATCACTTTTTTCTAAATTACCATGTAAACTTCCACCGAAAATTGGTTTGAACAAGATCTAGTGAGTTTTTTTTTTAATACGTCATAAATCGTAAAACGCAATTTACGTTTCATTCAATCAACTCAAATATATAAAAAAAAAGCATTATTATGTTACTTACTGCTACGGAACCCTTTATGGGCGAGACCGACTCGCACTTGGCTGCTTTTTTTTTCTAACTAGCCAGTAGGTAATCTGGAACCAAAAAGGTTACATACCTGCCCTAATGGTATTTTTTACCATAATAGAATAGAATAATTGTCCAATATAATTTGCAGAATTATCTAACATTAAGCATGTTGCTTAGACTTTTTTGATGTGTGTATATGGGTGGCAACATTGTATCGTAATTAGTTCACTTATGTTGAGTAATGAAACCACCTTATCGTAGAATTTTTCTACTAATGTAGAATACATTTTTATCTCGTGTCTCTCTCGATATTGCAACGCAAATCTGTGTCTAGTGTAGACTCAACTTTAGCCAATACGCTGCTACATAATCACTCTACCTAAGCTAAATTGCTTGTATTAGGGGTAGGATAGGGTAGTGTAGGGGCGAGGATTCGAACCTCTCAGCCATACAAGGCCAATTTCCTAACTACTAAGCTACCGATGTGTTATATACAGGTATAAAAAAAAATTTACTAAACGATCCGTTTGGTGTCTTATATTTCAAACTAATCAAAAATGCAATAAATCAACAACAACAACGTGAAATAAAATATTTATAATAAGGAACATGCTGTAAAATTTGCAGATGGCCTGACAATGATAAAGTAATAATAATATCCTACACAGTGCCAACCTACACCCAAAGTAAGCTTAGCGTAACTAGCTTGTAATATGGGTTCTAGAATGCCAATAAACATAATTTAGAGTATTTAGTATGCTAACTTTTCCAATAGGTAGAGTTCGAAAAAGTCCAGGACGGGACTTGAATCCGCGACCAGTCCCTTACAGGAGTACTCTAGTAAGATCAGTTGGTCACAGTACTTCCCCTGTAAGGGACTGGTCGCGGGTTGAAAAATTAGAATACTAATTGCTTCAACATTTCATTGAATTAATGTGGCGGAGTTATCTTAAAACAATGTTTAAAAATGATTGTCACTTATATATTTTTTTGTAAATACATTCTTATTATACATTGATATACCTAGACCAATGGAAATATACATATTCATGTATATGAACATATATGCATAGTGAACTGTGAACATCCTCCTTTTATATAGAAGTCAATTAAAACAAAAATATATAAACGGGCTATTACGCGTCGTAGGTATAACCTACTCGGACATAATACTTCCACTTAACACCTACTTCTCACTTTGACAAGCGATTAACTGCGTATTTAACAGGCCATTTAAATTTTCATCCATTTACAAATTAAACGACCGTTGTTGAAGAAACATTTAAAAGAATGATTACTTTCGTAACCTTATGGGGTAAGCAATTACCGAAAACCTTAGATTGGTTTCGGAAACGAAAATTAATGAAGCCAAGGTTTGGCACCATTGAAACGTGGACTTTTACACCTAATAGACGTAATTATTTATATGACATGTGTTAAGCACAAAATTAAATATAATTTACAACTAGTTATTGAGTGTACTTTGTATTAATTAATTATACAGGTATGTTTTGTAAAGCCCTTCGTGACACAAAGACCGTTTTCGTATGCTACTTTGTATGGTGCTTTACTACCGCTATTTAATTTCAGTAAAGGAGGTGGAAAATCTTGGGCCACGGGTGCAAAGAGTTGAGAGGTCAAAAAAAGTCATATTTTTTGTCTTAAAATATGTAAATTTAGCTCAATCGTGAGTCTTGAAGCGGAGATATATGAGAAAATAGTTTTCATGAGATTATCGATTAGTTGCGTAATCGAAGTGTGCGATTAATATTTAGTGCTTCGATATTTTCTAAAAATGAAACCTAGTTAGATGGATTTATCGCCCCCGAAGCCTATGCAGGGGGCTAAACTTTATGAAAACCGTTGGAGCCGTTTGGAGATTCAGATTATATTTTCACATATATGCAATAATTGGCTCATTTAAAGGTATTAGATATGCATACAGTATAATTATCAATATTAAATAAAATATTAATTAAAAACTGATCATCAATACAATGAAAATCGAATCCACATTAGGGACATCAGTCTACCCTTTTAGTACTCTTTGACTTGAAAAATAAATATTTTTAACGTATTTTACAACTGCCGAATGCTACGGTTTACTCCATAGGTTTACTCACTCCGTGCTCACTCCTTACGTGTTTTCCGATGCATTTTCAGAGCTTTGATTTTTACGGTTATCTGCAAGGATCGCACGTGCTTGCTTTCACACTGGATCCGAACGGACTTATAGTTTCAAGAGTATCCAGCAGTAAACTATAAGTCCTTACCATAACTTCATACCTTTTTTTTTTTTTTTTTTCGTGCGGAAATCCCCTCGGATACCCCCCCGCCGGCCAGCGGGGGCGGTTATGTCGGGCTCGAACCGACTAAAACCGCACGCCGTCTTGGGTCTTCAGACGCCGGGGTGTAAGGTTGCCCATAGAGCATATCCCTCGCACCCCGACTGACCCTGGGCCATCTCCGGTTTCGAGATGGCCCCCTCGGGTTTGGGAACCACGGTGTTGCCCCGGTTTGGGAGAGGGGCGCTAGTCGCCCCACCGTCCCGGCCTGCTTCTGCTGGGGTGACAGGCGGCCTCACCTGCCACCCCCAGGCCTGCGCTCATGGAGGACGGAGGTCGTTAAGCGACCTCCGGCGCCTGAGTCGCCTGCGACGCGAGGCGAGCGTGTTGCGGGCTCGGCGGGCCGGGAGGGTTCTGAACCTCTCCCGGGCGCGCTCCGCCATCTCCTTCGCGAGCATCACATGCTCGCAGAAGGAGGTGGCGGCGGCCCACGCGCTCGCGCTCCGCACCATTGCCGCAATCATGCTGCCGAGCGAGAGGACTCCCACCCCGATGGCTGCCACGAGGTCACGCCTCGGCACCTCCCACGCCGGGCAGTCCGCCAGCGTGTGCAGCCCTGAGTCCTCGCTCGCGTCACAGTGATGACACTCAGGCGTTGGCTCCTTCCTGATCCGATGCAGGTGGTCCCCGAAGCACCCCTTCCCGGAGATCACCTGCGTCAGTCGGTACGAGAGGCTTCCGTGTCGCCTCTCTAGCCAATCCTCCATGATGGGCCTTACCGCCGCTATTGCGGCGTGCCCTGCGCTTGGTCGCCCAAGTCGTTCCTTCTACTCCACCACGATGGCTTGGCGGAGCTGGGACTGCATGGCCTCGATTTCTCGATGCTCGGGGTTCAGTCCCTGCTCCCGCGCCTCCTTTCGCCACTGGTACAGTTGCGAAAGGGCTCTCGCCTCCAGGTCCCATGGCGGAGTTCCGGCAAGGAGACTCGCCGCCTCGAAGGAGATCGTGCGGTACCCGCGGATGACCCTGATGGCCATCACTCGCTGCGGAGCGCGCAGCATCCGCACACTTCCGGCCTTCAGGGCCTCCGCCCATATTGGGCACCCATACAAGGCCATGGACCGCACGATCCCCGCGTAGAGTCTCCTGCAGGAGTCATCGGGCCCCTTTATGTTGGGCAGCAGCCGCGCCAGAGCGAGAGCTGTGCCCTTCAGTTTGGGGGCCAGACTTCGGATGTGCTCTCCGAAGTCCCATCGGCCGTCGAGCACGAGCCCCAAATATTTCATTTGGGGCTTGATGCCGATGCGATTACCTCCCACGATGAGACTGGATCCCTCAGGTGGCTTGCTCCGGGGCCCATGAAAGAACAGGGCCTCGGTTTTATGCAGAGCCACCTCGAGACCCAGCCGCCGGATCCGCTCCACGACTTGGGCAACCGCGGTCGTGGCCTTCAGGGTCGCTTCGCGGTATGTCGCTCCGCACGCCGTCACGAGCGTGTCGTCCGCGTAACACGTGACGGCGGCACCGTCTGCGAGCTCACCGCGAAGCACCCAGTCGTATCCGATGTTCCACAGGAGCGGCCCCAGGACCGATCCCTGCGGAACACCGCACGACATCTCACGCCGGCCGAGACCGGTCACGGTTGGGTAGAAGACGGCTCTCTCCGTCAAATACGCCCCGACTATGCGGCGGAGGTAGAGAGGCACTTCTTGATACACGAGCGCCTCCCTAATGCAACTCCAGGGCAAGGTGTTGAACGCGTTGGCGATGTCCAGGGACACCGCCAACATCACCTCACCCCGGGCTACTGCATCCTCCGCCAGAGCCCTCACGCGCATGATGGCATCCACGGTGGAGCGCCTCTGGCGGAAGCCATATTGGCCATCCGCCAGGTCCGGCCCCACTCTTGAGAGGTGCTCGACGAGGCGCTTCGCAATTACTCTTTCAAAGAGTTTGCACACCTCGTCGAGCAACACTATGGGCCGGTAGGCGGACGGTGAGTCCGCCGGGCGCCCCTCCTTTCGTATGAGGACCAGTTTCCCCGTCTTCCACAATTTCGGAAACTGGCCCCGCTCCAAACATGCGCTGAGAAGCCCTCTCAGTCGGGGCTCGAGAGCGTCGTCGACTAGAGCTAGGACCCACGCTCGGCCTGGAATGCCGTCGGGTCCCGGGGCGGTGCGTTTGGCTCTCAGCCTTCTCACCGCCAGCTCTAGTTCTACCCAAGTGACCTCGGGCACGTCGTCGTCAACCACGTCGGGCACCATTGGCAACCGAGGCGGAGTCATCTGCGGTGGAACATGTTCCACCGCCCGCGCTGGGAACAGGGAGCTAACAACTCACCATAACTTCATACCTACCTTGCTTTTACTAATACTCAGATCTCAAATCAACATAACATACGTAACATTCAGTAAGAGATTCTGATAAGTCTGAATCTATTAATTCACACCATTTTCATCTCATGACAGTTATGGCCCGAAGATGGTAAGGAATCTTTTACATCTCAATTATTTTGACCATTCAATTATGTTTTAGTTGTTATAATAACACCCTTACCAATTACCGCAATCTAAATTGTAACAAGATAATTGAATTGTAAACGATGGATATAACGACGATCTAGTCGGTTCTATCCCGCTGAGTAAATAAATAATCAATATACTTATTAGTGCATACAACTTATAACTATATTAGTAAACTTTATCATGTTCCATTGGCAAACTCCATAATATAAATATGTTATCCATACCCCTTATAAGAAATCAAATATTTCAGTTTAATTAATTGGCAGCTAATGGATTGAACTGATGTGATCTATTAAGTATGAGAATGATATTTTATGATCAACCTATAAGCAATTCCATAAGAAACATGATAATGTAAAAAT
Source organism: Cybosia mesomella (assembly GCA_946251805.1). Taxonomy (NCBI): domain Eukaryota; kingdom Metazoa; phylum Arthropoda; class Insecta; order Lepidoptera; family Erebidae; genus Cybosia; species Cybosia mesomella. The sequence goes on along the minus strand of OX276406.1, from coordinate 16,903,965 downwards.
AACTCGATTTTATTCATCGTTTTAAATTATTTTAGAATCTTTTTATTCTACATTTTGTAATAGCAGGTACAGTCAATAAGACCTTCCAGGCCTGGCTCAGGAACACGTCTGTCGCATTCTTTATTATCGGGGTTGGGGAGTCAGACAGGTATCGGGCCCGATAAAACAGAATACACCAATTTATGCAAAGGAGGAGTGGTACCATGGACCCCGGGCTCCAAAGTACAAGTTATGGATGCAACCGGGATAGGCGCTTGGATGAAGAAGAGTAAAAATAAATGATAAATTTTTCGATTTGAATAGGAGAGTTTTATGTGCCAAAATAAAAAATGTTAGCCAATGAAGTATTGTGTTGTCTTGTAGACACGCTCTGAGTATTACATTTTGGTACTTACAAATTGAAACAAAGAAATAACATCCGGATACAATAATCACTACTACGAGTAATTTGATTTCATTGCTTATAATCTTATCAATATCTGAACAACGTTCGAACGCTGCGCCGTTTGACAAGCGATGAAGGACGAATATCCGCGACTGATTCGCAGTAAATTACACATTAATTATTAAATCAGAACAATTCCTCAACATGCGGATCTAACCGTACGTAGGTACCTTTCGGGCAAAACCAGGCGGACACGATTTAATTAATCAATAATTAGTGATTCAATCAGTGTCATTGACGAAAACCAGTAAATATTTATGTGTATGTAACATTTCAATTACTATTGCATTTAATCTCATCTAATATATAAGTATAGATAAAACGTGTCCTCTTAATATTAATTATCTTTAATTAATTTGCTGATTATTCAACTTAAATATTAAGTACAAGTTTTTCTGCCCTTTCTGAACGATATATTGATAATTGCAAGAGAAAGAAATTGGTTGATTACGTAAAATGTATGTTGTACAACCAACGCGATTTTTAGGAAATATGGATCACGTAATGTAAGACTTTCATCGGAGTTAATGTCAAAGAAATGACCGATTACACTTTGAAATCAGTTCAACATTGCGACAGGTGAAACCTGAGTACGTCATAAGAACCTTTTCTTCATAAAAGTGCATTAAATGTTGAAAACGTTCTTTGTACTAAAGTATTTTATATGATTCAAAGCAATTTGAACCTTAAATTATCGATACACATTATTACAAAGAAGGTAACTGTTTAATATTCTATGATAGTTAAAATTCTTTATAGTTTTTAGTTCACTACCTACATAGCTTCCAGATTTTCTTATGAACTTTACATAAAAGTAAGTTCGTATTTAATAGAAAAATATTTTATTCAGACGTAAACTACCTCAATGGATGTGATAGCATTTGATAAGGTTCTTGCACAATAATGCCAAAATCAGAAGTACCTAAATCACTTCACATATTTATACTCAACACCATCGCGGTGTTGAATACACCATATTCGTTCCATATTCCATATTCAAGCCGAGCAAAAACCAGAATCAATTTCAACGTCCGCGTTTACATAAATAATAAATTAGTTTTTAAACAGTAACGTAAAACCCTGCAGGGAAACACTGTCCGTTGAGCTAAATTAAGCTATAAAACTTAACGATTCCATTAGCCATCTCACCAAATTCCTGTGAAACGTAAATTATCATATGATTATAAAAAGAAAAACTGTCGATAGTCGCATACATTGAAAGAGAGTCGACATTTAAAACCAAAATATGAACCTGTTTGGCGCATTGTGACGGTAATGATTATTATTCTTGACTTTAATTTCGACGGAGTGGCAGTTGTCTGACCTTTTCACTCAAAGCATTTATTTTTTATTTATTTCAGATATAGTTATCATCAAACATCGATCTGGATTGGCGGTGGCTTGATCGAGGCTGCTACATCCGCTCTCTAAGGTCTCCGGCGGCCACGCCTAGCTCAAACGATGCCTACTCGACTATTACGCACAGAATCACTATAAGTGCTCAGAATTAATAATTAGCAGTTTCTACTACACATAAAATGCCATGCGTGTGTTAGTTAAGTGCATTAAATATTATGTAATAAGAAATTTCTGTCTTTGTAACGTTGATAACTGGAACAGAACTAAAATGGAAACTTGAGGAGCAGTGGCCATCATAACCTGTCTTGGTGTCAAGTATTCGTGATATAAAAATAAAGTGACAATTTGCCTTTTATGAAACTATTAATGTAATGAGTAATTGTATTTCATTAAAAAGATATATTGTAATGGATTTAATATATTTTAAGTATACCAAAGTAATCAACGCTTATTTGTTGGGATTAAATTAGCTTTTCTAGGTCACGTGCAAAAACTTAATATTTTTTAAATTATTAATAAAAGAATAAAGCACTAATAAATGAAGGAACATCCAGCGCAAACATAAGTCTTGACGGCGTTTTTGGTCAAAAAAAATAATATCTTTCCAGGGTGTATCAGAAGTAGTTCTGATGCATCCTGGAATCCTCAAAGCACCTCTTTTGGTCTAGGTTTGGTCTAGCGATTTTTGAACGGAAAAAGGAAACATTAATAAGAACAATCATAAAAAAATGAAAGATGAAGCTGCGGTAGAGTAATTGCCTACTTAGCTGACTTACTCATCAACTGGCTCACACGGAACTCGCTCATTCGAGCGAGTTGGCTTCTTTCAATTTAATTAAAATAATATAATTGTCTTATACTCGCTTGATTCTGTCAATCTAACGTAAATGTAATGTAATATAATTTAAATAATAACTGAATATAATGCATACAAATGTGTTGTGCATATGCGGGTGTGAGTATGCATTTATGTCTGTGTTCTGTGTGATGAAGTCCTTATTTATATAACAACAAGCTGTGCCCGTGATTTCGTCCCTGGGTTTAAATCTGGGTTTTAGTTTTTTTTGCACGGAAACCTAGTTCTTAGGCATCGGTAGCTTAGTGGTTAAAGATACGGCCTTACGATCGAGAGGCCCCAAGTTCGAATCCTGGCCATTACACTACCGACGTAAACCTACTCCTAACACAAGTAATTTATCTTAGCTGGAGGGGGTTAGGGGGAATATTAGTAAATTCGGTAAGGTACTTTCTTTAAAATTGGATTGCTTTTTTTTCAAATTATCTATTTATTGCAGAAACATGGTTAAGTACATATATGTTACAATTAAATTTATATAAATAAATAGAATTAGCCTAAGTTTTTATGGAGAGCTCACGCTTGGCCATAACATTTAGTATGCAAAGATTATTTTTACCAAGAAAAATATGCACCTGTGTATGAGAACATATTTAATTAAATATGAATAACATTTGGAGTTCCGATTTATTTCCTTCAATATTATGAATTGAAGATTGAACTAGCTAGTCGTGCTTAAAACCTTGTAATGTTAAAAATGATCACTCATTCTAAGATTGATCTGGCTAGTATTGCTTAACCTTATAATGTTAAGAATAGTCACCAATCCTAAGACTGGCCTGACTCTTATTGCTTGACTTTGTACTGGTAAGAATGGTCACCCATCCTAAGCATTCCTGGCTAGTCGTGCTTAACCTTGTAATGTTGAGAATGGTCACGTGTCCTAAGACTGATCTGGTTAGTATTGCTTAACCTTGTAATGTTAGGAATAATCAGCTATCCTAGCTAGTTTTACTTAAATTTTACCAATATGTGTATAACACGCGCGTTAATGCAGCTATATTTCGCACGTCTAATTCGAAAATATAAGTACATAATAGTCGGTACTTAACTTAACCTAATCAGGTAATGTGGGTAAAGATGCGGATACTAGTTATTTAAAAATTTTGGCTTAAATATATTTTTATATGACTGCACTTTAATGTTCGCGCGAGTTGACGACATAAAAAATCGGAAGGTGCCAAGTACTCGTAGCTCGAATGAGCGAGTTTCACGTGAGCCAGTTGATGAATAAGTCACTTCGCTTAGCTGACGGTAGCAAGTATACCTACAGTATTATTATGTGGCCTATATTATTTGCAGCCTTCAATGAAAATTAGCGTTTGATTGAAGCCCTAATGAACAAGACATAATTAAAACAACAGGTCAACAGAACTGTAACTATATCATAGTCATCAACACTTTATTTATTTATGAACTTCATGGAATTCATTAATTCATTTCTTAGAAACATTTTTATTAAAAATGCAAGCCGTTCACCATAATGACCTTTTACACTTACATTTACTGCAAACTGCGCCTTACCCAGAACCGTATGAATCACATTTAAAAGCACGAAGCGTCCTCAACCAGCCATTCAGCGATACCATCGGCTTGATTGACACCTTGACGGCCTATTCAGAAGCCGTATTATAATTCCTTTAGACAAAAAGAAAAAATCATTTCGGCCGTCATCCGGTAACTACTGGTTAAATTTTTGTTTGCGTAATCGATAACTCTACGAGAGTAGTATATTAAAATAGGTTTCACTTTCGTGAGCAGTGGTACTGTTTATAGTAAACGGTTTTTTAGTTTATGTAACAATACGTAACGTGTATTGAAAATGTATTGTTATGCTTGTTTCTTTTCTTTATTGGCTGGTTTTGTTAAAATTACTATGAACTAGATTACTTATTCATACCGGTTTTTTAAACCTCCAAGTGGCAGGTATACTATCTTTATTTTTAACAACAGAATATTGTCTAGTAACATGGAACACATGTTACTCCATTAATCAAAATTGCTTGATTAGGAGTGAACGCAGCGGACCCAGGGCTCCGAGGTGAAATACCTTAGATGCGACCCGAACCCAACACTGAGATGACAATAAGAAACATTGTTTAAGGAATGGGTTGTTTGGCCCCGCGCTTGGCTCTCACTGCATTCAGTATGTATGAAACCACTACTTCACAATTGGTGTTTTTTATATGGCATCAACTCACATTGAGACAGAGATTGACATTCACTCAGTAACCAAGTTCTAAGAAATCCTTGCTTGATGTAGTAGGGGATGATATTAGTGCTAATAATCTGACTGTCAGAAATGCTGAAGAACATACGAAGTGGAGAAGAAAAGGATGGAGGCTTAAGAAGAAACCGAGAAAATCGCTGAGATGAGAATGACTCGAATAATCACACGTTCTATATCTCAGTGGTGTCTTATCGCTTTTATCATTACCGTAACATGGGGCGAATAGAGATCAAGGAGTGAATAGAAATAAAATGATAATTAGAAATTTTTGAAAATTTTATTCTGCAAAATTTCAAGTACTCAACCAAATATCTGATTGTTCTGTTCATTGTTACATTGAATTAGTCCATAGTTTTACTTAGAAGAATAATTTATCTGACCATTTTATTTCTATTCACCCCTTGATCTCTATTCACCCCATTTTACCCGGTACTTAGAATTGTTTACAATATCAAAATATAATTCACGAGATCAAGGAGTTTAGTCAGTAATTCTTCATATTTTCCTGTATTATTTCTATATTTCTCTGTACTTCATTTTTAGGCAGCTTCAAATTCAAACGAGATATCTCATTTGTCCCTACCTCTTCCGATTAAACAAAGCAAAGGTAGTTTAATCGTTTTCAAACTTATTATATTTGTCGTAGTTATTTATATAGAGATATACACATAATTTGTGTTTTACCTTAAAGTTACGTAAACTATAATTTAACTTAAATGTTCAATCAGAATAAAAGCACGAATCAATCCAGTATTATGACTTGTCAATACAGGTTGTTTCATAATCATGTAAATATTGCTGCGCTTCTATGGCAATAATAAAAAGGAAATTGGAAGGAAATATTACAGGAAGGAGCCAACGCTCGGCCCGGCTGACTTCGGTTGTCATAGTGGCCTAGCCGTTGGCACGAGTTACATCCTGTGTTGGTGAGTTGGTAGGCATGCACGACCCGCCTTACTCTCGGTCTGCTTCGTTAAGGACGGTGAGTCGACCGACTGTCGTCCTCAGGCTCCGTTCATCCATGAAGTCGGTAGTCCTGAAAGTAGTGGAACTCGGGGGCAGGGTTCTCTCCCACTCCGCCGCCTCTTTCACGCGCATTACTTGTTAATCTTAATGAAACATCAGAACAAATCGAACAAAATAGTGATATTTTGAAAAATAGCAGATCAACCTTTATGTGTATGAAAGGTAAAAGACCGTGGCGGAAGGATAAAGATGGAAACCAAAGTGGAGGGAGAAGTGCGTAAATTTATGTATGTATGCAAATTATTACTTAAGAGAACTTTCAAGTGGCGCAGCTGTAACGAGTGTTATTGATATGAATGAGGCCTCGGGTCCGATTAATACCCGGGCATTATTGCAAAAAGCTATTGGATTCTTAAGAGAAGCAGAGGGAGTAAATTCGTAAGGTAAGGTACCCTATAGCAGAAATTTCACGCTTTAAAACTCATCCTGTACATAGTTCAAAGCATAATTATTATTTGCAAATAAATAATGTAAATAAAACACTAATCAATTAAATATCAAGACAGCAGACAGATTATTACTGACTAATGACCTTGTGTCATTGTGGCTTTCGGTAGCAAAAGGGTGGATCGGTGTACGGTAAGTGAACATATTTTACTTTTTGATTTTATTATTTTAGCCCGGTATTACATTATTATATTATGATTACTGTCCATAGATATCGTAAAAAGTGTTTTCTTAATAATCAGGTGGTAAACGAGATTCACTGAATGCTGAGCACTTGTATCCTGTGAGTGTATGGAGAGCGGCTATCATCTTAAAATAAATGCACATCATCGTCTTAGCATTATTCCCGGTTGCATCCTGAGGCTTTCACCTTGGAGTCCGGAGTCTGTTTATTCTCTGTCCTTCTCGTCCTTTTGATTTGGCATAATATACGACTTTTTTGGGAGCAACTAATGTCTAACCTCCCAAACCCGAGAAGAAAGTCTATACCAGAGTCTCATTCGCAAATCACCAGGTATACCGGCTTCCAGATGAGGTTCCTGAAGGCGTTGGTGGGGCCCAATTCCCCCAAAGAAATAAAAATACTATTATCAAATATCCTTTTACATTCAAAACTCCATGCAAAACCGTATTTGCACACTCATACTTTCTCAACTATTTAAACTTGACAAGGACAACCCTATTATAATTCGCCGCAGGCACTCTCAGGCAAGTTCCGGGTGGCCACTGAGAAGTTCCTGACAGAATTAATATATGTACCTGATACTTTTTGCGCATAGTCACTTAAAAATTCTAATGCACCGTGTTATTGGTTCAATTCTCATTCAGAACAATTTTGTGTGCCCTACGGTTAGTTGTTTAAGTGCTTATGTTGGGATTTTATATTCGAAAAGTATACAGAAGTATACCTTGTACCTTGCCAATACCGGTTGCATCGGAAACTTGCACTTTGAAACCCGTAGTCCATTGTCCTACTCCTCTATCTTTATTTTTACGCAAGCGACTGCCATCTGACCCCCAAATTCTAAGAGGAAAGCCTGCGTCAGTCTTATACGTCAATCAGCAGATGTATCGGTTTGCAGGTGAAGATAGCCCTAAGATATTAGTGGAGGCCAATATTACATGTAAGTGAAAATGCTTTAAACAAGTCAAGAGTTCTGCTATTCCGATCAGAACCTGTCTTTAATATGGCACAATTTGTGAAAATGCCGGAAACCTTGCCTCCTTTTTTTTCTTTTTTTCCCTTTCCTTTCTCCTCCGTATTTTCAAGTGTTCATAGGTCATATGCAACGCTTACAGGTCGATCGTTTATTTGTTTACTACCTCAGTAATATAAAAAACAGTCAAGATGGAATGTTACGACTGGATAAAATGACGTTATACTTAGTTCCACACAAAAAAATAACACTCATACAAAACATAATTTAAAGCTTTTTGGTTTATTCAACTTTATTATCAATCATCAATTAAAATCAATCAACTTAACTTAACGTTACAATACAATATAATAGGTGCATTTATAATGTGAGATTGAATGGTTAATAGATATACTTCAATTGAAACCTTCGTTTCAAATTATTTTTTCTTGTGTACTCTGTACCTATATGGGTTTTGTATGAGCTATTGTCTCTGCGGCTGCCAGTGAGGTCGGCTGAGACAATAGCCCGGGGTGCTAGGCTAGAAAACCTCCTTGTAGTGCACCCTGGGCAGCGGAAGTTGAGCCCCCATTGTTGCAAAGGACATACCAGGCCACTCAGAAAGTATTGCGAAAAAAAGTTTTTATATATGAGAGACTGGTCAGTTATAATCTATTTCTAAAATATGATTATTTATGAGTAAAAATAAGTACGTTCCAATTTCAAAATTTCTCTCTGCATTTTTTGCAAGATAATTTCAATTATTTTGATCCATTTTTCAATGAGACCATTGAAAAATGGATCTGCGTCGGGAACATTTTCGCGCTATGATTTTCTACGATTTCAAGTGTCGCCTGAAACCAGACGAATCGTACGATAGACTTCAAATGGCATTCATGGATGAAGGCCCTTCCAAGGCGACCGTGTATCGTTGGTATAACGAATTCAAGCGCGGTCGACTGACTTTGGAGGATGAAGAAAGAAGTGGTCGCCCTTTGACGGCTGTTACGGAAGAAAACGTGCTAGCAGTCAAAAATTTAATCCAAGATAATAGACGAGTCACATATCAAGAGATTCAGCACATTCTTCAGATTGGATCGGGAAGCCTTCACGAGATTCTACACGTGCATCTTCGTGTGAGAAGGATAGTTTCACGCTGGGTGCCGCACAATCTCACCGATGCTCAGAAGCAGGCCCGGGTGGAATGGTGTCGTGATATGATAAACAAGTTTGAAGCAGGCGCGTCTCGGCGTGTTTATGACATCATTACAGGTGATGAGTCGTGGATTTATCAGTATGATCCAGAAACAAAACGCCAGTCGACGGTTTGGGTGTTTCAAAACGAATCAACACCTACCAAAGTGAAGCGATCTAGAAGCGGAGGGAAGATTTTGATCGCGAGTTTTTTCGATTTGTCTGGCTACTTGTTATCAATCCCTTTACGAAATCAAAGAAGCATCAACGCTGAATGGTACACTACCAAATGCTTGGCAGAAGTTTTCTCTGTAGTGAGCTACAAGCGACCAAACACAGGGCTCCGCGGGATACTACTCCACCATGACAACGCGCCCGCACACACCGCGCTTAAAACGAGGGACTTCCTGGACAGCACTCCGGTTAAACTCCTAGGTCACCCTCCTTATAGCCCTGACCTTGCACCGTGCGACTTCTTTTTATTCCCGAAAATAAAAAATCTGCTCAAAGGGATACAATTTACGTCGCCGGAAGATGCGCTGTCAACGTTTGAGCAGGCTGTAAACGAGGTATCTGCGGCGGGGTGTGTGTTGGGTAACCTCCTCGAGTGTCGTTCCGATTCCGATCCCGCTGCAGTCCGGGGGGAGTAGAATTGGAGCGGCCGGTACACCCTGGGCGGCGGTCAATGGCTTCCCCTTCATGGGGTTGGCATTGATCGTCGGCTAATACCCAACGTGGCGGGAACACATCGCTCTCCGTACTCCTCTGCTTTCAGAGGAGACAGGATGAGCGATGGTGTTTGTGGCTGAGGCCACCATAGGGTCCTGGGGGATCCAGGGGCAGGTTGGCCCACTGCTAACGCAGGGGCCGACGGGCACTTGTGCCGCCACCGGTGAGAGAGGACTAGCCATCCTCTCGCGTTCCGTAATCGGCAGGGGATCAGCAACGACCTGACTGGTGGCTCCAGAAGGGTACGCCGTGAACTTGCTGACCGGAGGGCTTGCCTTTATTGGCCGGCCCAAGACAAGGAAAAGTCTATAACACTCGACAGCGAAGTCGTAAAAACCTATGGATACCAGCCGACCTCCATAGTATATAGGCTTATCCAGGTGCAGGGGGCTCCGCCTGGATGGACCACCTTTCCCCCATACTCGTGGGATATGATATGGATATAAACCCTAACATAAATGGAAAAAACCGGACCGATCAAAAACAAAACGACTTAGGCACGAAAAAGGACAGACAAAATGACGGAGTCTGCGCGGAGGTCGCGCAGCAGTAGAGGTGACGCCAAACACCTCGGCGGTGTCGGAGAGATTCGACACCGCGAGCGAAAGGAGTAGGGCGAGCAGCCCGTTAGGATTGGGCGTCAAGGCGCAGAAGCGCAAACGGCGCCCAAGGAAGCAGCGACCAGGGGAGGGCGTGTCGGATGAGGATTACACCCTCACCGGGACTGCCTCCTCCAGCGACGAGGCAACCATGTGGGCACCTAAGGTGGCTGCAGTCCGCCGGATGCGAGGAGGGCTGAGGGGTGGGCAACCCAGCCGGGCCCCCTCGGCCACTGGGAGGGCCGCGGAAAAATCGCCACCGAGGCCTTCCACCTCGGCGGTGACGGAACCGAGCGGGAGGACGCGGTCTCTTTTGGAGAGACTCCAGAAGGTGACCGCGTCATTCCAGGGGTCCCCAAACCCTGAGCAGGAGGCGATGTTAAGCATTGTGCTCGACATAGCCTCCGAAAATGAGGGCCTGGCGGCGCAGCTGGCCGAGTCCCGTCGAGAGACGGCTCGACTAGCTGCAGTCGTCGAGGAGCTCAAGAGGGGGATGGCGAGCTCGGCTCAAACGGCGCAAAGGGCGCAGCCGGCGGAGCAGACACGCGTGACTCGCTCGTCCGCGAGTCGGTCAGCGCAGCCAGCGCTGTCGGCGCGGCCGGTGCAACCGGTCCAGCAGCCGGCACCGTCGGTGCGGCCGGCGCAGCCGAGGGCACCGCCGGCGGAGTCCTGGCTCCCCTATATGGAGGCGCTGGAGGAGAGGATGATGTGTCGGATGGAGGCCCTAATGGACTCCATCCGCCGTCCGCCTCTGGCGCCACCAGCGGCCGGCTACGCGGCTGTAGCCCAAAGGGGCCCTACCCGCCCGGCCGCGGGTGCGGGTGCGACTCTGCCGGTCCCGGCTCCTCAGCCCCCTCCCGCTCAGGGTAAGGGGAAGGGATCATTTTCGGATCGCAAACGGGTACCTCACAGAAAGAGGTCCCCACTGAATGTCGCAGACCCCACCGACAGGCTAGCCCCGCACACCCCACCACCACACCCCCCCCCCCTACGACGCGGAAGGACCTGACACCCCCACCAAGTGTAGCATCGCTACAACCACATTGGAAAGGGGTGCAGTCTCCCAACGCGAAGACCAAATAGGGAGGGAACAATAACACACACATTCATACACACATCAACACAAACAAATGAACACACCCAGAAACACACCACAAAAACACACACAAAAAATAAGAATAGTCCAAGTAAATCTCCACCATTGCCACGATGCCATGAATGAGCTGTGCAAATATGTGGTGGAAAAGAAAATCGATATCGCTCTGCTGCAAGAACCACACGTCTATAACGGACGCGTGACTGGGCTGGGCTCTCTTGGAGGAGACATCTTCTATCATGCTGATGGTGAGTCAAAACCAAGGGCATGCATCTACGCCAGCAGCAGAGTGAGATCGTTAGAACTAATAAAAGCAGATTGTTACAGTGACCTCGCTAGTATTGCAGTGACAGTACAAGCGGAAGCAGGAAATAAAGTAAGGGTGCTCTTTGTCTCTGCGTACCTACCCAGCGAAAGGGACTTCGAGCCACCATCCCAGGAAATGGAGGAAATAACAAGAAAATACCAAGGTAAGAACATTCCTATTATTCTAGGTTGTGATGCCAACGCCCATCACGTGGTATGGGGCAGCACAGACTGCAATAAAAAGGGGGACTTACTCCTGGATTTCATTAGTACTACAGGAATGGAGATTCTAAATATTCTGATATTCTAAAGATTCTAAATACGCCTACGTTTGTCACCAAATCTAGAAGAGAAGTGCTGGATATTACTATCGCCACGAACAGTATAAGCCAGTACATCAAGGACTGGAAAATAGACGAAAGTGACTCAATGTCGGATCACCGAAGAGTCACCTTCAGCCTAGAGACCAAGATAGACAAGATTATGATAAGAAATGCGAGGAAGACCAACTGGGCGACATACGAACACCACATAAAGAAATGGAACCCGGGAGGTGAAACCTTACTAATAGATAAAAAAGAAATAGAAGAAGAAGCTAACAGACTGGACGAAGCTCTTAGGGAAGCATACCACAAGGCATAAAACTCAAGGAGATAAAACCAGGCAAAGGGCAACCCTGGTGGACTAAAGCACTAGGCAAACAAAGGAAAAGAACACGGCGAGCTCTCAAACACACTCTGAAGAAGGACGATGACGAGAGCTGGCGCGCGTACAGAGAGGAAAGAAATATTTACAAGTAAGAATGCAGAAAGGAGAACAGAACAAGTTGGAAGGCGTTCTGCACAGGAGTTGAAAAACAACCTGACGCGGCACGACTTGTGAAAATATTCTCCAAAGTGAACACATGTAAACTAGGAAGTATCAAGAAAGGGAAAGAGTTACTAACGGACCCCAAGAGGATACTTGAGGTCATGCTGGAAACACACTTCCCAGAATGCGAAGAATATGAGGACGATAACACGCCGATAGACTCAAACCCCATAGAGGACCCACAGTCGAAGGCCCTTATCACAGAAGAACATTTACAGTGGAGTATACGATCATTCCAGCCATACAAGGCGGCTGGACCGGACGAAATCTTCCCTAAAATGTTACAAGAAGCCAGCAAGTACATAAGCAAAGATATACTGGCTCTCTACAACAGTAGTATCAGAGCTGGATATATCCCAAGAAAATGGAAAGAGGTAAGAGCAGTGTTCATCCCGAAACCCGGGAAGACATCATATCAAGAGGCCAAATCTTTCAGGTGCATCAGCCTCTCCTCATTCCTTCTTAAGACATTAGAGAAAATCCTGGACAGACTAATAAGAGAACAAATAAACAAGAATGGATCTCCACTCCACCAAAATCAACATGCATATATGGAGGGCAAGTCCACCGAAACGGCCCTCCATAATCTGGTGACAAGAGTGCAGAGATCAATAGACAACACAGAATACGCACTGGGCTGCTTCTTTGATGTAGAGGGCGCTTTTGACAGAGCCACCCCCGATTCGATAGAGGCCGCATTAGATCGAGAAGGAATCGACAAAGACATATCAGAATGGGTGAAAGCTATGCTAAGACACCGACTGATAAAAGCGGAGATTGCAGGAACAACACACATGGTGATAGCGAGAAGAGGCTTCCCACAAGGAGGATGTCTATCGCCACTACTGTGGTGCCTGTTAATAGACGAACTAGTTAACAAGATTAACAGGATGCACATATACACACAAGTGTACTCTTACGATGGAGTGCTCCTGATCACAGGCAAAGTTCTCAGCGTCATGTGTGACATCATGAACAGAGGCATAAAAGAAACACTAGTATGGTGCAGGAGCAAAGGTCTAAACCTCAACCCTGATAAAACCAAGATAGTCTTGTTCACCAATAAAAGAAAAATAGGAAGAACTGCGCCAGTGCGCCTGGATAACCAAACCTTGGAAACTGTCAAGGAAGTAAAATATCTAGGGGTAACTCTGGATAGCAAGCTCACCTTCAAGACTCACATCAGCAACACATGCCTAAAAGGCAAAATGGCTATGATGCAGTGCAAAAGTGCAATAGGAAGAACGTGGGGGATGAATCCAGCGATAGTGCTTTGGATCTACAAAGCAATTATCCTGCCAAGAATCCTACATGGTGCCCTTGTATGGTGGCATAAAACTGCTATTGGGAGAAATAAAGCCGAACTAGACAAAGTACAAAGGTTAGCAGCTCTGATGACCACGGGCGCGATGAGGACAACTCCCACAGCCGCGCTCGAAATCATATTGGGGCTTAACCCCTTGGACTTAGAAATAAAAAGAAAAGCAACCGAACAATGGTTCAAACTTAGAAGCACTGGCCAATGGACCGGAACCATTATGGACAAAGGCCATGCCAGTATCAGCAAGAACTACGAAGAGAGGCTGTCGATGATCCTCTCTAACAATGACTTGATCAGGAAAGAGAGAATCTTCGACAAGAAGTACAGAGTACACATAGGACCAAGAGACGACTGGAGGACAGATGCCGGTGGCACGGTCTGCTACACAGACGGCTCAAGAAAGGAAACAACAAAGCTATCAGGATCTGGAATACACATTAAGTGCGAAGACGGATCAGAGATAAATAGATCAATATCCTTAGGCAGATACGCAAGTGTCTTTCAAGCTGAAGTATACGCCATAAAGGAATGTGCTGAGCTGGTCGAACACCTGACCGACATCCACAGGGTGACCATCTACAGCGACAGCCAGGCGGCACTGAAGGCACTCAGCAAAGCGGAAACGACCTCAGCAATCGTAAAGGAATGTAAAGAGTCACTAGATAAACTGGCAAGAAAAATCGACTCAACAGTTGCCTGGGTGCCCGGACATGAGGGCAACATGGGCAATGAGACAGCTGACAAACTTGCCAGAGACGGTGCCGATAAAACCTTGGTGGGGCCGGAGCCCTGGATCCCAATATCGCACAAAATCACCAAGGGAGTAATTAGCTGCAGTATTATAGCAGAGACTAACCGACGATGGAGATCATCGACGGGCATGAGACAGTCGAAGATCTTTATCAAGGGCATTGATAAGAAAAAGACGAGCCAACTGACCAAACTCTCAAGAGGGAACATGAGGCTCGTCATCGAAGTAATAACAGGACACTGCAGACTGAACAGACACCTGACAGAGATCGGAGTGAAGGAAGACCCCAAGTGTCCGGAGTGCATGGAGACAGAAGAAACCAGCTTCCACCTGCTGGCCGAATGTCCCATGTACTCACTAATAAGATGGGAACTTCTGGGATCGGACACACTGGACATGGAGAAGTTGAAGGATCTGAGGGTGGAACAGATCGTAAGATTCTGCAAGGACACAAAAAGGTTTGTAGGGGCGCCGTGAATGCTGGAATAACCACGCTCTCCCCAACGAGAGGGCAGGGGAAATGGATGAAGTGGCCCACAAGCATCGTGGGTGGATCGTCCGTCCGGCTTCCGGTGTCCCCAATTGCAATAATAAAAAATAAAAAGGGGAAGGGCAAAGGCAGGGGGAAGGGCAAGGGGAAGACGTCCCCAGCCCTGGCCCCAGCCCCAGCCCCAGCCGTGGTTCCGGCTACCTCCACCCCATTGGAAGGGGGCTGGGAGGTGGCTGGAGCCAGCAAGAAGAGGCGGAAGGCCGCCAAGAAGGCCGCCAAAAAGGCCAGGAGGGCCGCGGCCGCCGCGAAAGCAGCACCGGGGAAGCTCCGTGCCCCCCGCACTACGGCCGTCGTCGTCACCCTGACGGCGGAGGCAGCGGGTAGAGGCATGTGGTATGCCGAGGTGTTGGCCAAGGTGAAGGCCAACGTTGACCTCTAGGCCCTCGAGATCCCAGGCGTCCGGTGCAAGAGCACACGGACGGGAGCCCGGCTTCTCGAGGTCCCCGGCGCCGCCAGTGGCCCCAAGGCTGACGCCCTAGCGGCTAGGCTGAGGGAGTCGCTGGATGCAGCCGACGTCCGGGTGTCCAGGCCCATTAAATGCGCAGAAGTGCGCATCACGGGCCTGGACGACTCCGTCACGGCTGAGGAGCTTAGGCTCGCCGTGGCGGAGGCCGGGGACTGCTCCCCGGACACAGTGAAGGCCGGAGCTATACGCTTCGGCCACGGTGGACAGGGGGCAGCAGTTGTCGGCTGCCCTATCGCGGCGGCCCAAAAGGTCGCTGACGGGTGGAGCCTCCTGGTGGGAGGCTTCCTGAGGGCGCAGACACGGCTCCTGCAGGCCCGGCCGGCCAGGTGCTTCAGGTGCCTGTCGGTGGGCCATGTGGGGGTGCACTGCACGGTGGAGGTAACGGCGGGTGACCGCTGCTTCTGTGCTTCTCTGCTGTGGCCAGCCCGGTCATAAGGCCGGCACGTGTAGCGCCCCGTTGCACTGTTTCAGATGTGCAGCGGGGGGCAAGCCGGCTGACCATAGGGTTGGCAGCAAGGCCTGCGCCGGAGGGGAGCCGAAGCCGGGAGGCCGGCCTTCCGCCCCTAGTTGGCAGCGGGATGCGGAGATGGGGGTCCCATAATGGATCCTCAACTCCGCACCCTGCAGGCGAACGTGGGCCACGGTGCCTATGCTCAGGGTCTTCTGCTCCAGAGCATGGCACAGTGGGCCATAAATGTCGCCGCTGTCACCGACCCATACACCCACCGGCTCCTCGGGCCTGCCTGGGAAACCGCGCTGGATGGGTCGGCGGCACTGGTGCACAACCCTGCCGCCGGCAGCCCCCCTCTTGCCGTCCTTGCAAGGGGACCCGGCTGCGTGGCGGCGGCGGTTGGGGATATAGCGGTCGTGGCCGCTTATATCACGCCGAACCGAGACCAAGCTGCATTATGAGCAATGGCTCCGTCAGCTGGCCGTCGTCGTCAATGCCTGCCAGCCCCGTCCGGTCCTTGTGCTCGGGGACTTCAACGCCTGGTCGTATGCCTGGGGTTCCCGACACGAAAGGGGCGCGACGGGGCATAGAGGCAGGGCACTGGTGGACTGGGCCGCACGACTCGGCCTAGTCCTCCTAAATCGGGGAGCCGTGGACACGTTCGTGACCTCGAGGGGTAGCTCCATCATGGACCTATCGTTCGCGAGCCCCTCGTTGGCGCGACGTGTTCAGGGCTGGCGCGTCGTTTTGGGGGAGGACACAAGTTCGGATCACCGATACATTCGGTTTGACGTGTCCCCCCCTGCGAGCGACGCGCCGGCTGCACCGGCTCCACCCGAGCCACGTTGGGCGCTTAAGCGACTTGATCGGGAGCTCCTCCTGGAAGCCGCCATCGTACAGCCTCTGTGGCGTAGCGGTAGTGTATTCGACTGCTACGACAGGGGGCGCGGGTTCGATTCCCGCTCAGTGCAAATATTTGTATGCATGAATATGTCTATTTGCATTGGTCTGAGTGTTTCTATGTATAATATGTATGTATTTACAAAAAAAAAGTATATAAGTAAGTTTATCCGCATTCTGGAACCCATAACACAAGCTAGTTAAACTATGCTTACTTTGGGTCTAGAGAGCGCTGTGTAGAATGTCGTAGAATATTTATTTATTTATTATTTATACAGGCCTGGGCCCCTGCGCCGGACAGGCCTGTCAGCATAGACGATGAGGCGGAGTGGTTCCGGGAGGCCATGACCCGTGTCTGTGACGCGGCGATGCCTAGGGCTCCGCCCTATAATCCGAGGGGTCAGGTCTACTGGTGGTCGTCGGAGATCGCGCAGCTCAGACGGGCCTGCGTGATCACGCACCGCCGGTGGGCCCGATTCCGTAGGAGGCGTCGCCGCCCCGCAGATGCGGAGGCCCGAGAGGCGGAGTTGTACGAGGGATACAGGGAGGCCAGACGAGCTCTCCGAGCGGAGATAAGGCGTTCTAAACGGGACGCCTTCCGCGAGCTGCTGGAGACGCTGGATCGGAACCCTTGGGGGCGGCCCTACCGGATGGTGAGGGGCAAGCTGCGCCCCAAGGCCCCGCCGTTAACCCGGTGTCTCCAGCCAGATCTGCTCGGAGGAGTTGTTGGCTCCCTGTTCCCAGCGCGGGCGGTGGAACATGTTCCACCGCAGATGACTCCGCCTCGGTTGCGCATGGCGCCCGACCTGGAAGACGACGACGTGCCCGAGGTCACTTGGGTAGAACTAGAGCTGGCGGTGAGAAGGCTAAGAGCCAAACACACCGCCCCGGGACCCGACGGCATTCCAGGCCGAGCGTGGGTCCTAGCTCTAGTCGACGACGCTCTCGAGCCCCGACTGAGAGGGCTTCTCAGCGCATGTTTGGAGAGGGGCCAGTTTCCGAAATTGTGGAAGACGGGGAAACTGGTCCTCATCCGAAAGGAGGGGCGCCCGGCGGACTCGCCGTCCGCCTACCGGCCCATAGTGTTGTTCGACGAGGTGTGCAAGCTCTTTGAAAGAGTAATTGCGAAGCGCCTCGTCGAGCACCTCTCAAGAGTGGAGCCGGACCTGGCGGATGGCCAATATGGCTTCCGCCAGAGGCGCTCCACCGTGGATGCCATCATGCGCGTGAGGGCTCTGGCGGAGGATGCAGTAGCCTGGGGTGAGGTAATGTTGGCGGTGTCCCTGGACATCGCCAACGCGTTCAACACCTTGCCCTGGAGTTGCATTAGGGAGGCGCTCGTGTATCACGAAGTGCCTCTCTACCTCCGCCGCATAGTCGGGGCGTATTTGACGGAGAAAGCCGTCATCTACCCAACCGTGACCGGTCTCGGTCGGCGTGAAATGTCGTGCGGTGTTCCACAGGGATCGGTCCTGGGGCCGCTCCTGTGGAACATCGGATACGACTGGGTGCTTCGCGGTGAGCTCGTAGGCGGTGCCGCCGTCACGTGCTATGCGGACGACACGCTTGTGACGGCGTGCGGGGCGACGTACCGCGAAGCGACCCGAAAGGCCACGACCGCGGTTGCCCAAGTCGTTAAGCGGATCCGGCGGCTGGGTCTCGAGGTGGCCCTGCATAAAACCGAGGCCCTGTTCTTCCATGGGCCTCGGAGCAAGCCACCCGAGGGATCCAGTCTGATCGTGGGAGGAAATCACATCGGCATCAAGCCCCAAATGAAATATTTGGGGCTCGTGCTCGACGGCCGATGGGACTTCGGAGAGCACTTCCGAAGTCTGGCCCCCAAATTGAAGGGCACAGCTCTTGCTCTGGCTCGGCTGTTGCCCAACATGAGGGGGCCCGATGACTCCTGCAGGGGACTCTACGCGGGGATAGTGCGGTCCATGGCCCTGTATGGGTGCCCAATATGGGCGGAGGCCCTGAGGACCAGAACTGTGCAGATGCTGCGCGCTCCGCAGCGGGTTCTGGCCATCAGGGTCATCCGAGGGTACCGCACGATCTCCTTCGAGGCGGCGAGTCTCCTTGCCGGAACTCCGCCATGGGACCTGGAGGCGAGAGCCCTTTCGCAACTGTACCAGTAGCGAAAGGAGGCGCGGGAGCAGGGATGGAACCCCGAGCCTCGAGAAATCGAGGCCGTGCAGTCCCAGCTCCGCCAGGCCATCGTGGTGGAGTGGAAGGAACGACTTGGGCGACCAAGCGCAGGGCACGCCGCAATAGCGGCGGTAAGGCCCATCATGGAGGATTGGCTGGAGAGGCGACACGGAAGCCTCTCCTACCGACTGACGCAGGTGATCTCCGGGAAGGGGTGCTTCGGGGACCACCTGCATCGGATCAGGAAGGAGCCAACGCCTGAGTGTCATCACTGCGACGCGAGCGAGGACTCAGGGCTGCACACGCTGGCGGACTGCCCGGCGTGGGAGGCGCCGAGGCGTGACCTCGTGGCAGCCATCGGGGTGGGAGTCCTCTCGCTCGGCAGCATGATTGCGGCAATGGTGCGGAGCGCGAGCGCGTGGGCCGCCGCCGCCTCCTTTTGCGAGCATGTAATGCTCGCGAAGGAGGTGGCGGAGCGCGCCCGGGAGAGACTTAGAACTCTCCCGGTCCGCCGAGCCCGCAACTTGCTCGCCGCGCGTCGCAGGCAACTCAGGCGCCGGAGGTCGCTTAACGACCTCCGTCCTCCATGAGCGCAGGCCTGGGGGTGGCGGGTGAGGCCACCTGTCACCCCAGCAGAAGCAGGCCGGGAAGGTGGGGCGACTAGCGCCCCTCCCCCAAACCGGGGCAAGACGGGGACACCGTGGTTCCCAAACCCGAGGGGGCCATCTCGAAACCGGAGATGGCCCAGGGTCAGTCGGGGTGCGAGGGATATGCTCTATGGGCAACCTTACACCCCGGCGTCTGTAGACCCGAGACGGCGTGCGGTTTTAGTCGGTTCAAGCCCGCTGGCACGCGGGGGGGTATCCGAAGGGATTTCCGCACGATAAAAAAAAAAAAAAAGGTATCTGCGGCGGATTGGAAAAAGTGTTTTGAAAACTGGTTCAAACGCATGAAACTTTGTATAGAGGCTGGTGGAGAGTACTTTGAAAAGATTTAATAAAAAAATATTTACCTATAGAACACTTTTTTTTATTTTCGCAAAACTTTCTGAGTGTCCCACGTACGTATGTAGTTACATCAGTAGTATTTAATCTATATTTAATAAATAACCATTATTCGTTCGAATGAATAGATACGTTAAGCAGTGCAACAGAACACAGACAAAGAAGAAATAAGGATTAGCGCTCAGATATGAAAAATGTCGAAGGAACCAACCTAACAAACTGGCATCTAAAACCTACCGCCACCTAGGCAGCTAGGCTATGCAGTTAGATTTCCGGCAATCTGCACATTAGGTGGCCACGAATTCCTGGCTTGTTCTTCATACCTACCGATTGGCCTATGGCTATAATATTTCAGCCTCCTCAGCCTGACTGCGCATTGGGGCTGCCTAGTGCGCGGGAGACCTAAACTAATATTAAAAGTCTCTAATTATTATTATATTCAGAAACTAGACACCAGATATTAGGAAAGGTTGCTATTAGTAAGAAACACCTTTGACATAAGACCACTCATAATTAAGAATTAATTGCAGATAAACAAATACCTATACATATTTCAACTAAACTTAAAAGTTTAGTTGAAATATGTATAGCATACAAATTGCTGTAAATTCTGTAAGGGACTGGTCGCGGGTTCAAGAAGTCCCGTCCTAGATGTTCTCTTTTTCCGATCTAAATCTATAGGAAAAATACCTATATTTCTTTGTCTAATATCAATATATATATATATATATATATATATATCTAATATATAATCTTGTGATTAAGAATTTCATTAGCATAAACCAACACATTAATGGAATTATAAATTTATTATGTGTAATTTAATTAATTTAAATATCTATGTGACAAATTGACTATTTAAAAAAGAAGTGGCCCATGACTTACTTGCGAACTGCTTACGAGATCCCCCCCGAGGGCACGGCACGATGTGCTACCAGTTACAAACGTTCAATAAACTAATAGGTGTATAGCATATAGCACTACGTACTAGAGAAGCTGAATGACAGAATGCATGTTCCATTTTAGTATGAGATAAAACATAAGTTAAAAATTCAAACATGGAGGGCTAGTTTCTAGTTTTTAGTGCCTCCTTCTCCGAGCCTTTACCCAACTCAGTTGGGGTCGGCCTTTCAGTCTAACTACGAAGCGAACTTCGATATTTTCCGTGGCGATACCAAGGTCTGTAGATCAGATTATCGGACTTTTTTAGGGCTCCAACTACTCGTAATAACTACCATTGATGTTCGTATGACAACCGGTACCGACGGCTTAACGTGCTCTCCGAGGTACGGAGGGGTCTCAGTATGTCAAGAATGGTCCCCCATCCTAAGACTGACCTGGCTAGTATTGTTTAACTTTGCAATGTGTTAACCTACTCGTTTACCACTTAGCCACGAGCCCCTTTGACCCTATTTTGTGACCAGTGCGATTTGTTCAATTTATTGCAATAATTTTTCACGCACATTTCTTATGAAATACGTACAATCAATTACAAAAAATATTTAACACTAAAATATATAAAAACTTTTTTCCATTGAAATACACAACGATTTTTTTCCGGATCCAAGCCCACCTCAACTGCAAGACAGTAGACCTCGCTTTCGCGCAGGTTTTTCTCTTGGGTTGAGAGATTAGACGGCAGTCTGACATACTCCCTACCAACAAAAAATTCAAGATTAGTCAAATAGAAAGAAGGAGAACGTCTTAGCGGACCGTATGTTTAGAAACCAAAGCCTCGGATGCAACCGGGGACAAGTTTAAGGTAACTATGATGGAATGAATGTATTAATTATAAGTAGTTAATAATATATTTAACGTTTTGTTTATTACTCAATGAAAGCAAATTAGAATTTGCTAAGCTATTTTTGTTGGTGACTGTACAATACAATTGATCATAAATAAATGTACAAATTCGTAGGTCCATGGAGATGATCTTAGTATACATAAAAGTGTTTAGTGTACAGTACTTTTAAATAGAAGTGCTCGCATTCCTGTCCATTACCGGTTATAGTTGTGAGTTCTGATATAAGAAGTACCGTATCCACCGCTCAGAATAAACTCAGAGACCGGACAGGGTGATCCCTGTTCTGTGGTCATTTCTCAACTATGTTCATTGGTCGGGCATGGAAAGTAATATTAATTAGTCCATAACATGGAACATTAAATTTAATCATAATTTTTTTTTTCATATCTATTTAGTGATTTCACACACTCAAAATTTCTGAAAATAAAGCCTAAATACTTCTTTTGTATTAAAAAGGATCATTGAAATTGAACTACATACAAACAGTTACGCGTCATTAGCAATGGTTTAAACAGAGACATTAAAAATGTTAATTACGATCTACGATTGGAAACCTCTTTTTAAAGTCGGCTAAAGTAGCACAAGAAACTCTTTTGTCTCTGTTTTTACTCAAAATTATATTTTTTAACAGAAGCCCAAAACGGAAATCGTAGCCGACCGAGCATAATATACCAAAACGGGAGCTCACATTACAAGTCTATTATCTAAAACAAAATCTAAAAAGTCGTGCGTGTGACATTAGCAATAAATATTGTAATAAAACCATGAAATGTATAACGATAAGAAATTATATAATTTACAAAAGAGTCGGGGATAAAACTCGTGTTTAATTGAAACAGAAAGTAATGGCGATTTTATGATAGCGTCGCGCGCAACATGATTTACTGTGTCAACATACTGAATTGCCAACTTTTTCAACGCACTGTATAATTTTCATGTAAAGGATTGTTTATATTCCTCCGTGCCGGATCCGACGCGAGTTTTTATAAGGTTGTTGCAAAGTTGAGAACAGAGACATAGAACAAAGTGATCACCTTGTCAATATTAAGTGCTGCATAAAATATTTACAACAAGTGTTGTAAATTTAATTCCAGCACTGTAGAATGCTTTATATGAATATTTTTATTGTGACTAGCACAATAAAAATATTCATATAAAGCATTCTACAGTGCTGGAATTAAATTAAAGAGTATAATATATTTATTTATTTATAAAATAAGAAATCATTTCTAATTATAATACAATTACTAAAAATTAAACTAAATACAAATAAGTATAAAACATTGGGCCCATGATGCAGGGGTTCCTCGCAAAATTGCTACAGAAGGCCTTTGGGCAAGTAAATTAAAAACACACGGATCGTCACTTACCTCTTTCAGATGCTGGCGTAGTTTATTTTATCTACTGGTAAGGTAATGTGTAGTCTCAGGTGTGATCTGACAATGCCTCAGTAAAATACCGACTACTGGACGATTATTGGAGAGAATGTGAATATGATAAGAACCGTTCATAATTCCACTACAAATCAGTAACAGGACAGGACAGGTATTAACAGTAACGTGTATTTTATAACCAACGATTACTTAAAGTGCGGCTTTACCACAGAATAAATTGTAAATAAACTTCTTTACGGGCAGTATAATTTTCAAGTAATTCGTTTAATTATATTTGACATTTTACTCAGTTGTAGTCCTTTAAATAGGCTAAAAGTTTAACGATTAAAGCGTATGAATGAGATGATTTTATTGGATCACTAATTAAACGCTGTACCTATGAAAAGTTCGATGGAACACAAGTATGGCGTGAGGTATTATCAAGGTCTTATTATCAGCATTAATCTTGAATACGTTTTAATATCTGTTTAGATGTACACAGGTATTCGAGGCAGTACACCTGCTGATTGTCGAAAGAGACTATAACTACATTACGAAAAGATCAAATCCTGGGTTCTAAGGTGCAGACTTTAGATGTAATCGGGAGTAGGGTTCGGATGATGAACACTATGAATTGGTACCATAAGTTTCACAGGTATTAATAACTAGTGCAAAAAATAGAGTATTGCTATTAAATCAAAATGTTCAATTATCCACACTATTTGAATAGAAAATCATCTTTTAACAAATTCAAAGGTCGTTCAGTTCATAACACAAAGAAGTTTGTATCTTTTTAAAACAATACAGAGAATCTCCCAAAGCCTTGAACTGCTCCATTATCGATGTGATTTCACACGAAACTTCGTACAAAGCGAGAGCGCCTACTGCGTTTCTTACATACATTGTCACATACTTATCTTCAACAATAACGTACACAGGGTGATATTTAATTCGTGTATCTTACTGTATACATATAAGAAATGTAGGGCTAATAAGAATCGTACATACGAAGTTGCGTACAGAAGTTTCGGAGAGTTGGTACTATGAGAAGCATATTCCTGCAATCAGACCCGAAGACGGCACATAACATTTCGTTCTGGCTAAACCCTATCGTAAGAAATCCCAAATAACTTCATAGTGCACTGTGAACAATGGCTCTACTCGATTGGAATTTCTGTTCTCTTGGTCACTTGCAGAACGAAACTAGCTGGCGAGAAGAAAAGAGGATGGGCCGACTGGACCTCTAGAAGTGAGTTAAGACCTCGCGTCCTCTCAAACTATACAAAATGCTACCAATTCTTACTTAAAGTTGATATTATATGAGAGTGTGTAACGAGAGATATTACACTGGCGTTACTACGGTGTAGAGACAGAGCGTCCTGCTAGTAAATTAGAGATCACGAATTCGTTACCCCTTAGTTCAAATGCTTGTATACATGAGTATACATACGATAATATCACGCCCCTTGCGTATAGGGATAGGCAGAGACTACATATTTCCAATTGCATACCCTTTTCGCTTCGTCTACTTTCATAATTATATGAAATGAACTAGCTGACACCGATGCTGATGGTGATGCGCGTGGGGAGCCCTCGACTCCCCACGCGCGGAGGTCGGTTATTGTTTTTTGGTTATATCTCCAGTTCTACTTGACCAATTGAAATTAAGTATACGGTAGATTTTAAGTCTGACCAACACCTTTATAATAGAAAAAACCACATTAAAATAAACAGACAAGAATAAAATAAAAAAAAATCTTTTTCAGAATTATTCATCTAAGATAACTCAAGTTTTTTTTAATAGTACTAGCTGTTGCCCGCGACTTCTCCCGCGTGGAATTCTGATCCCGTTCCCGCTACCCATGGACCCTATTCCACCACCACGAGCTATATAAGATACACAATTCCACCATACATCATTTTGTTATATATCAAAGCAGTTTCGCTAAGCAGCTTTTTCGTTGAAAGCACCCAGACAGCTTATTTATTTCCGATATCTCCAACAAATTTCATTATATTTTAGCAAATGTATAAAAAACTTGAGAAATTATATACTAAAATTTTTACCGAGAACCACTCTATCCATTGGTGAAAACAGTATTAAAATCGGTGTAGTAGTTTTTGAGTTTATTGCGAACAGACAGACAGATAGACGCGGCGGAGGACTTTGTTTTATAACATGTAGTGATAGATATGATATTAATATTTTTAGACAAAAATCGTTAATGTATAAAGTGTACAGCAATTTGTATAGTTGACTGTACAATACAAAGAAGAAAAAATTTACGAAGTAAAACAAGTAAGTATATAATAACTAGCCGGTTACGATTAAATCGATATAAATCCTACGTTTCGGGTAGTACCCGAGGCCACCGTAATGAAGAGTTACTGCGGTGTTGATTTTAACATAATGAGCTGAGTAATTTTCACAACGTTCACCAAAAGAAAACTACACACTGCTCTTGAGTTTGAGCTACCGAATTAAAAAATTAAATATAAAATAATAAGGTCGTTCCGTTTCTTGGTTTATTTCAACAAAACGAAATTATTCATAAAATAAGCGTGATAGCTATACTAGGGTGAATTTATATCTTGGCTTACAGCGCAATCCCTTGCAAAAAAAATTACACACTGGTTATTTCAAAAGTTATAATCGAAATATAAAATAAAAAAATAAAAAAGGAAAGTATGTAAATATATGGATGAACATGGATTTATGATCTGACTGCAAATAGACTGGCTGATATTTGATAGAGGGATAGATCTGCAATAACACATACGCTACTTTTATCCCTGGAATAGGATGCCATGGGTTCTGTGGATGGAATCAGAGTATCACGTGGATGAAGCCGCGTGCAACAGCTTAATAAAATAGCAAATCCTCTGCCTACAGATAAAAGGCATAATAAAACTTAAAGTTGTAAAACCCAATGAACCGTGTGTACGGTTGAAATTTGGTAAATTCTCGTGAAAGACGATTAAATGTCATGACTTTTATTGCATTTTAATAAGGCACGTCCAGTACCGCACGAAGGGCCCCGAAGCTAGCGATTTTTTACATTTCCTTTTATTATTTGAAGAAACTTTTAATAAAATTTAATAAAACTCATGCTTGCCCGCTTTATTTATTATGCTTGAGATACGCTTATCTGCCAAAATATAGCTCACGAATATAAGTTATGTGAAACATATTTCTTATATTCCACTCTTTTTTGATATATCCTCACGCTGTTATATTTCCGATGAGGTAAAAAAAAGGTAGACAGGTTTAATAAGCACGTATATTCTGCCAGATGTGTATTACTAGCTGTTGCCCGAGGCTCTGTACCTTCAATCCAGACTTCGATCTGGACCCTCGATCCCGTTCCCGCTCTTCCCATGGGACCCTATTCCATGGATAAAAAGGTTGCCTGTGTCCTATTCCAGAATAATCTATCCCTATACCAAATTTCAGCCAGATCCGTTCAGCCGTTCTGGCGTGATTAAGTAACAAACATCCATCCATATAAATTTTCACATTTCTGATATTAGTGAGATTTTTTGTGCCATGTAATAGGGGTGAGTCTATTTCCATCAATTGGACTACTACTAAAAATATCCTTACAGAAAAACTGAATAAAACGCTCAATAAATATTTTTCAAGTGTACAGGACCCTACCAGCATCCTCGACGCCCAAGCCGACCTCACCTGCAAGTCGGTACACCTGCTAAACAACGAACGAGGCTCTAGTTCAGGCTTTCGTCTCAGCGTTGGGAGATTAGACGACAGTTGCTCTCAGAAAAGCCGAAATATCAATCAAAAACAAATATACGGACTTCGGGCTTCAAAGTGGAAACTGATTGAGAATTGAACCCGAGACCTCATGTACAGCAGTCGCATTCACTACGCCATCGAGGCAGCGAGTCATATCAGTCATTGATATTAAATGCCACTTATTCAACACAGACGAGTACAATCCTCAATATGATTTACAAATCATCATCAACCTATGCTATTCCACTGCTGAACATAGGTTACATATAAACTTTTTCATTTAATAAAAACCTTAATAATACAATCCATAACCCTATGTCTACCCCTAACGTCATGAAAGATTTACTCTTAGTTTATAAAGCTTACACTTAAATTCTGAATATTAATAAAATTACTCTCATACAATAGACTTCAACGCGAGCGAACACATTCCTTATTTCCAATTGAGAAAATTATGAAATTTCTTATACTATTTATATTATTCTAGGACAAATATTACGGTTACTCCAAATATAACTGATAATATCAATTCTTCAGACGTGCAAAACTGCTTCTTCGTGATAAATTACTTCATAAATTATTAAAATGAGAATTCAAAGATTTCTAAAATAAACTGTTAAAAAATAATAATTAGCAATCAAATGAAATATTTCTTGAGCGGTAATCTTATCCAAACCTAAATCGATCTCATTCACGTAAAAATGGCGGGAAAAGAACGGCACATGCGTGTTGAGGCTTATAGGCTGTATGCGGGCGCACGGGGCGGCGTCGCGCTCGCGACTAACCGCGCTATCGTTCACGCGGCGCGCGCATCGGTACCGTTAGACAAAGAGAGCGAAACGTCGCCTTACGTGTGAGCAGTACCACCGCCTGCGCCCGCGCCCCGTCCGCGACCCATCCGGAAGCCCCGCGCTGAAACTGGACCGTTTTCTTTTCTTGTTATTATTGAGATCGACTCTCAAGTTCTGTTGTTGTCGCGCGGCGCGCCGCTCGCGCTGATAACGCGATGCCACGCCGAACTGCGCACGCGCACTTAGTATCGCTCCGCAGCTTAAAGCTCGCGCGGACACTTTAAAAAGAAATAAGTCACCCCATAGTGATGGAATGGATATTTTTTATGGACACAAGTGCTCAGTGGTCAACTGATTGCGACTAACTTTAAAAAAATAATTGTGTGTTACTTGTTGGAACGTAATAAAAGTGCTAATGAGAAAGTGAAACCGATACTCTGTGCAATTAAACGTATTCTGAACGAAAGGATATTTTTAATTAAACTTTTTTCCAAATAATACTTTTGGTGCGATACTGAAAAATAGTAGCTAAAAACTATTGAAAAGGATCTATTAAAGTTTCAGACTTTTTCAGCTGTGACAGGTAGGTCAGTTTTCTTATACATTATGCTCTTGATGAAGGTGATTTTCCGGCTGAGTTTAAAGATATTGTACTCCCTTGTTCAATCAATTCCGCTGAACTTTGTTCATTTCAAAACAAAATCAACCCCTGTCAATCGATGCATGTTGATCAAACCGTCTGGAATCAAACTTTAAGTTGTAAAGGTAATTCAGCCCCATTTTATATGATACTTCAACTTTTATCAGTTAAATATACTTGTATGTATTAATAAAATAAAGGCTTCAAATATATTTCCTTTTCATGCGTATATTGTGTATCGATGTGTTAACTTTCATTGAAAAACTACCAGTCATGCCATTTTTTAGGTCTGTCTTCGTTATTTTAAATTATTATGAACTTCATTGTACACCCATATATTGTTATGGTACATAAAGTTTCCTAACAAAAGCTTTACAATAGGTGTTAATAATCATTGCTTTTACGACCAATTAAAATTAATAGACAAAAAAATTGAAGATTTTCAAATTCATTGACCAATTGAAATCTCTAAATTGAGGTGGAAAATATTCAAATTTTCCAATTAAGATGTGTAAAATTTTAATAGACATAGCAGATAAAATCTGATACTTATGTTAATTTTACAGTAAGTGTAAAAAAACAGAATTTAATTGATTGTATGTTTTAAAAATATTATATCTATAAATTCAGGACTTAACACAAATTTTAATAATGTTGGCAGATTTTAATTTAAATGCTTTTCCGATGTTACATTTAAATACAAACTAGGTTTCACAAACCGCTAACATTTGTAAATGCGTTTTTAAATATATTATTAAATAAATCATATTATATGTATCTTGCAAATGATTTCTACACTTATAAAAAACGAGAGTGTATAGAGTCCAATCCAAATCTTCAGGGCCCAAGCCAACCTTACTTTTGCAAGCTTTTACACCTGCCGATTGACAGATGAGGCTCTGGCGCATGTTTTCCTTTCGAGATTGCGGAGACGGGAAAGTGCAAGCTTTACATGCAACTAGGGTTGACGCTCGGATGAAGAAAAGACAGAAAACAAAAGTGAAGGGCAGAGTTTCACTAATGTTTCACAGTTTGTGACAACAAATAAAAATGAAATAAATAAGATTATTCGACCCAGTAAACCAGAACAGTTAGCTGAGATTACGCCGCCCGCCGCCGGCGCACCGCCCGCCGCCGACGCTCCGACGGCAAACTTTTTTGTTCAAGTTTTACTCATTATGTCCCAGTAGTAGTCGATAGTCGTTCGACTTCTTATTGTAACCCTCATTACTAACTTGTTACACTCTTCAGGTTGTACAATCAGTATATATACGTCTTTTTAAAATGTATAAAAATTAAACTTACATCCCTCTACGGATTATAGCTACGATAATGAAAACTGAAACGTTTTCAACACGTTTCTTAGTTTAAAAAAACACTTGCTCTCGTAGGCTGAATATTTAAACTATTACATTTTATATACAATTTAAGTTAAGTTAATAAAACAAAATTGAAGATCAAAAAGTAAATATTAAAAATTAAATAATAATTAACAAAAAATGATATTCTACACAGTACTATTTAGACCCGAAGTAAGCATAGCTTAACTTGTTTTTATTATGTGGTCTAAAATATGGAGATACATTTTTGTAAATACGTAATTTATAACATAAAATTTAAAAAAATATATAACAAGGGAAAATGATAATATTTTTTTCACATCAAATACCAAATGCGAATAAGTCTGTCATCTTACATATTAATGGACGTCGGTAATTAACTATGGTATTCAATTTAATACTACTTATCTCTACTCAATGAAAGCTTCACAGGCTTCTTGAAATCCTGTTTTAAAGTTTTAAAACCTCTACCGCATCAGTTAATACTTTCACGCCGCGATTTAAATTTAAAACCGATTAACGTTGTTACGATAAATCGCTTTTAGGAGTTCATATTTTTAAACAGATAAAAAAGATCATCATCACCATCTTAGCGTTGTTTCCAGCTGCACCCAAAGCTTTTTCGCTTTTTCTTTCTCCTTTTTGATATAGCTTATATACTGCTTTTATGAGAGCAACTGCCATCTGACCTCCTAACACCAACACAAATACCTGCATCAGAGCCTCGTGCGTCAATCAGCTTGCAAGTAAGGTTGGCTTAGCCCCAAATTTCTTGATGGGGCACCGTATAACCTATAATAGTTTTAGAACTTGTTTTGTGTGTAACAAATCTATATTTTTCGTTTTAGGATTGATTACAAGTGTAGAGATTATTAAATATTACGATTGTACTACTAATAGTTCTTTCGTAAGCTCAGTCACTATAATTATATAGAACTAGCTGTGCCCGCGACTTCGTCCGCGTGAATTTCGATTTTTATGGTTTTAGTACTTTTGCGCGGAATCCTAATTTTTTGTGGACCAAATTGTGAATCTAAACCATCCTCAAATCCCCTTGAACTCACACAAAAAAAAACATCAAAATCGGTCCAGCCGTCTAGGAGGAGTTCAGTGACATACACACGCACACAAGAAATATATATAGAAAGACTAGCTAATGCTGTACGTAGTTGTAATTTGCAAAGGTTTATCGCAATCGTATGAATAGTATATGAACCATAATGGATAAAGAAACGTTCGTTTAAATATCTTCATTATCTTCTAGTAGCAGTGAAAACTGATGGAAAATTGCTTGGAAATTATCTGAAATTCGTAAAATCTATGCGTAAAGGTAGACAGACAGTAATACATTTAGTACGGAAGAATAAATGAAATTGCCACATCGGTCCTGGCCAAGGTATACAATATGATTAAAGGATAGGGTTGTTCTCCATACGACAGGAAACATACAGATAACGAAAAACTGCTTGGTTGACTGTAAAATGCTTGTCTATTAAAGTGGGACCTCAAAATATAAGTAAAGTAAGACATGAGTGTATGTATGTCATAAATAAAATGTAATAAATTATATAAAACAAAGATATATTATTTGTGTCTCAAATTTTAAATAAGTATTTTCTTCATATTTATTTGAGTATTCACGGTTTTAGAATTCATTTATTTTTTCCAAAGCTTTTAACATTTTGGTACCATCTAGTTTAAAAATCTGCAATATTTATATAAAGTTTACTAAAATGGCCTATCAGAAACAAATCAGTGTAATTTACAAAACTGCAGCATATTTTACTACAGATAAAATCTGAACCGTTTCACGCAAAACGAATTCGCAATTCTCCAACCCACGACACAACTGTAGGTAAGAGGACTACCAAGAATACGTGACGATAAGTGGATCGCTGTCGATTTTAAATGTGTAACAGCCCATAAAATGTATTTCTCACATGTATCAGCTCCTTAAAAGACATTTAGCACATCAGGCGACTACCAAAAAAACGAAAATAAAACCCGCAACTGAGTTCGCGAAATCACTCTTATCAGACCTTACATCATCCACTCAAAGGTACCAAATAAAAAGTTATGTTTATAAGCAAACCGACTCAGCTTCTGTTAAATTTTAAGAAAATATTCTTATGTCGACTTTTAATAAAATAAAAACATAAAATGTTTAATTTGTAATAAAAAAAAAGATGGTGATACCATTGAGCGTTTATTTAATTTTTTGTGGCTTATATTATTTGGCTTATAATAATTATGCAGTTAAAGTATGTGCCACTTAAAGCAGGATTCTATCGAGTGTTTATTTTAGGGCTGTATCATTCGGGTGATAGAAAATTTTAATATATTCGATGTTGTTTTGCCCATGCAAACCTCACCTGGAAGCCGGTTCACCTGCTGATTGACAGATGAGATTCTGGTGCAGGGTATTCACTCGAGGTTGGGAGCTCAGAAGGCAGTCGCTCGCATAAAATGTTTACACAATGTGGGTGTTAATATACCTCCTCTGCTTACCCGTTTGGGAATACACAAGCTTGAGTACATATAAGAAAATTGAAAGGTTTTCTATCTCTATGCCTCTTGCGACGGTACCGCGTGGTTTTAGTCGATTCGAAACCGACTTACTCACCTTATTGTTAGTTCCAGTGAGGTTAGGCGCGACGGGGTTTCCACTAGTACTAAAAAAAAGATTTTCTGGTGTTAAATACTATTTCTTCTGTACTTCAACTCAGAAGCACAGATTTCTTCCGTCGAAATATTGCTATCATTTTTAGTCCATAATTACAATGTGAATTCCATTTGGATTCCTAAAGTAGCTTCAAAATAGAAACGCTGTGTCATCTCTGTTGGAGTAAAAAAATAATAATTAAAAAGTTCACTTTCACTGACAGTGAATACGTACGTAGAGTTAGGTAACTGACAGACTTGTCCGTTTTAATATCGATCAGCTCCGCGACAAAGGCCGGTTTTTAATCTGTATCAAGTTGGTATACTTCGGTTTATAATTACAGGTATTTCGCAATATGGGTACAAGTTTATATTACTGTTAAAATTTTTTATTCGTACTAACGGATGTACAGTCGTCCTCAAAAGTAACTTAACAGTTTTCAAGTTACCGATCGCTTCGACTCTAGAGCCTTGCATAAAATAATAATTATAACATGATATATATTGAACTTACACCCGAGGATTACAAAAATACAATTTGACTTTGAATAATTTATTGATTTATTTGAATGTAAAGATCGTTTATAATTTTGTAAGTGTTCGATAATTTTAGCATCTTACCGTCAACAAAAACCAGGCAGAAAAGGGCTTGTAGATTGTGGGGATTGTGGTCGCAGCACTAGTTGGACCGGTGAGTGCCACGCGGTGCTGCGACGACAATCCTCTTCTGATGAGGCCGTCAAGCTGAGTGCTACCATTGTTAACATGGTACGTATGTGTAATGGTGACCCTCTTTTATGAGACATTACCTTTAGCTTACCATCAGGCGAGGTGAAGTCAAATTGACGTGTCCTAAATATTAAAAAAAAAAACCTTTTCATAGGCTATTGGTTAACTATCAAATATAGAATCGGCCAAAGCAGCCAAATCTTATCCCTAGTTGCCTAATACGATACCCACGGGAAGGTATGGAGTGACTCTGGTATCCTAACATCGCTGAAAACCACGCGGCAAGTTATATCATAGTATCTGACCCGGCAAACTTCGTTCTGCCTTAGAATCAAGTTATGTTGGTTACCTTAGCAGCTGAATTTATTTCGTGAATGTCTCCTTGCACCCCGGCATTGAAGACCCGAGATGGCTTGTGAGGTTTTAGTAGGTTCGAGCCCGACATAACCACTTCCACTGGCTGGGGGGGGGGACCCTGGCGAAGAAAAATCACGAAAAGGATAGGACAGATATAGCAATAATCATGAAAATCGTTTCACCCGTTCATTCATGTTTATTGAGCTGAGCGAGCGAAGCTCTTATACGCGGCATAGCCGTTTATTGGTGGCTGAACTCCTCCGTAACCATTAGCGCGTATCTTGACCAAATTTACCACGGTGATAGTGTGGAAGGGATCCTGCCGTTTGGCAAAATATGTTTCGTCAAATTTCACTTACTAAAAAACTTATCGCATAGTTTCATTTCCCAAAAGAATCTTTAGCAAATTTATATTTCGCATTTTAATCACTTCGTCAAATATTCATTTTGCAACTTTTTACTTGCTCAATTTTTATTAAGTCAAATATACATTAAGCAAATGCTTTATTTTGTAAAAAAATATATTCCAAAAATAAGTTCGTTCAAAAAGCATGTCTCATTAATAATTAATTATAAATAAAGTAAAATTTATTAATTTCACATACGTTACGTAGGCTAGATCGGAACTGCCAGAAAAGTTGGGTTAGGTTAGAACTGTGACCCCAACGGAAAAAGGATTAGATTTGTATAATAGCAATATAATTACTATAGAAGTTCTTACCTGTAAATTATTTGTCCAAGATGAAACAAACACCCATGCAGCAGTGTATTTCTTGCCATGTATGTTGCCAGCCATGCCGGGGAAAAGTATGTTATGCCAAACCATATTTGACTACCTAATACTTGGTAAAATGAAACTTTGCCATGTATTTATTTGTAAAACAATAAATTGCCAAAAATAGTATTGCTAACTGTAAAATTGCGAAAAGTTGATTTGCCAAATGTTTTTTTGCCAAATGAAAATTTGGGAAACATACTTTGGAATGTGACACTTTGGAGAACGTTTGTTGCCAAACATTAGTAAACCAGTGTGGACACTGAGGAGTGTTTTGAAGCGTGATGGTTCATGTCCGATGTACCGTTGAGGAATAATCACCGAAAAACAGTTTCACGAGCACGTGGCCTTAGCTAAGCGCGTGACCGTAGTAAGATGTCTTATTTTCAAGTAAGAGACCTGCTCGCTTAGCTTAGCTTCGAATCCTGGCCATTACACTACCGACGTGAACCCACTCCTAACATAAGCAATTTAGCTTAGCTGGAGGGGTTAGGGGGAATATTAGTAATTTCGGTTGCTAATATTCTTTAAAAAAAAATAAAAAAATCAAAAAAATCAGTCGCACCTTGCACTGAATTCGCAGTTATTGGAATCATCACTGTAGTGTTTCATCTCTTAAGATGGTTTTGCTATTTGTATCTTGTCTCCCATTTGCTAAGAAGGGAGGTGGATCTATTATATTTCTACCTTCTCCAATTTTCATCCGTTTAATTTCGATGCGAGTTGTTGATCCGGAAATGCGGTTATGACTATTCCCGTTAAGAAGATGATCGTTTTATCAAAGAACATTATGGATTGCTTATATTATTTTTTAGAGATTTATATTGATAGCATGCATTACAACTACATACTTTTCAAAACCTATCTCAATTTTTCCGGCTATTTATCCCATATCGTGGTATGAGGGCACGAGGAAGAGATCCTATAGGCTTTATAAGATACCTTAATGTAGGCTTTACTCAACCAGGAACCTCCTCCTTTGTTAAATCGGTTGAAAACTAAAATCCCAAATGAAGTTCCTCTCCTTTGTCTGCAACAAATACTAGTACTTATATTCATTGAGTATCATTACGACGACAGGGTGGGTGTGCTACAAAGTGCTGGGTTTCAAAACGAGGCTCTGTCGCGCGTCACATTTGCATATAATTGCCGTTCATTTCTAATTATCGACGTTCTAAGCCTCAACGATCATGTATGTATAGTGCATCTATTGTCTACAATAGCAATTGATGCAGTACAAATTTGCATAAACATTAAGTATTTTTAAATCACTTAGGTTCAAAAATAGTATTTGTAATGATTAATAGTCACATCTAAGGGCCTCTAGGGATGCTTGGTCAATACTTGCGTCGGGTTATAGGATCCCATGATATATATTTTTCGAAGTTGCAAATTTGCTACCTACAGTTGTATTTCCAAAGTGAGATAGGTCGTGAAACACAAAAGGATCAAATATGATGAGTCATCTGTCTCCAAACATTCCCTTATAATTTCAGAAAGCGATTAGTAACGAAAGAAATCAATGAAACTTATACTAAATGCCAACACATTATACTAGACAAAAGAGTTTACGAAGACGGCTGATGTAAAAGCCTAATGTAAATGGGAATTATATCTGTATTCTAGTTGTAGTAGATAAAAATGTTACAATTAAGAATGTTACAATTAGGTATATAGCTTCAAGGGCACGCCGCAATAGCGGCGGTAAGGCCCATCATGGAGGATTGGCTGGCGAGGCGACACGGAAGCCTCTCGTACCGACTGACGCAGGTGATCTCCGGGAAGGGGTGCTTCGGGGACCACCTGCATCGGATCAGGAAGGAGCCAACGCCTGAGTGTCATCACTGCAACGCGAGCGAGGACTCAGGGCTGCACACGCTGGCGGACTGCCCGGCGTGGGAGGCGCCGAGGCGTGACCTCATGGCAGCCATCGGGGTGGGAGTCCTCTCGCTCGGCAGCATGATTGCGGCAATGGTGCGGAGCGCGAGCGCGTGGGCCGCCGCCGCCTCCTTCTGCGAGCATGTAATGCTCGCGAAGGAGGTGGCGGAGCGCGCCCGGGAGAGACTTAGAACTCTCCCGGTCCGCCGAGCCCGCAACTTGCTAGCCGCGCGTCGCAGGCAACTCAGGCGCCGGAGGTCGCTTAACGACCTCCGTCCTCCATGAGCGCAGGCCTGGGGGTGGCGGTAGAGGCCACCTGTCACCCCAGCAGAAGCAGGCCGGGACGGTGGGGCGACTAGCGCCCCTCCCCCAAACCGGGGCAAGACGGGGACACCGTGGTTCCCAAACCCGAGGGGGCCATCTCAAAACCGGAGATGGCCCAGGGTCAGTCGGGGTGCGAGGGATATGCTCTATGGGCAACCTTACACCCCGGCGTCTGTAGACCCGAGACGGCGTGCGGTTTTAGTCGGTTCAAGCCCGACATGACCGCCCCCGCTGGCACGCGGGGGGGTATCCGAAGGGATTTCCGCACGAAAAAAAAAAGGCATCTAGCTTCATCTACTCTATTCAGAAGACGCAAATCTCTTGCTTATTTGACTTAATGCAGTGCCAGTATTCAAATTGGTACAAACATGGTGCAGTTTGACATAAAAAACGAACAGTCCAACTCAAAAAATGTTTATTTTTCAACTAAACTACAATTGTATTCGTCTACTGCAGCAGACACATGAATCACGATGCAGACGATAAATACATTCTATTTTAGGGGTGAACATTTTACACTCCACATAGAATTTTAGTCTTTAAATCCGCCAAATCTATCTGTAAACTGACGATTTTTGTCTGCATATATGTCAGACATAGATGTAGTTGGCTGATCAAAATTCAAGGAAATTCGACATGTTCTGCAGTCAAGTACATGACTCTAGATGAAATTCAAATTGTGAAAAATGCATAGACGGTATGGTAGACGGTGGCCGTATAATTTGTAGATTCATTTTCATAATGTGCAGTCGAATGGTTGAGGTCAGATGTTTTTAATATTTCAAACGTTTTTAATTGCGAATTTTCACTAGGCATTTGTTAGTATTCCCAAGTACAGTAGAAAACAAAGCAATACTTAATCGTGTTCGCATTTTCAAAGCAAGTATTTTTTCCGGGAAAACACCATTAGCGTAAAATCATAAAACTTTCGATATTCTGTGTTGCAGTTATAGCCAAGGAACAAAAACTGCGAAAGCTCAATAAACTGAAGAAAACAAAAGAAAATGGTGCACAATTTATTGGCTTATATTCAATTAAAGTGTTTCACTATAAAACAATTACACCTTTCTCTAGACCGGACATCCGTTTTACATAGATGTAAGTAAGGATGTCATCGCCTTAGGCCGGCAAAGATTAATACACCATTAAGACGAAGCAGTACCATAAATACGATAGCCTAACGAGCCACCAATGATATATTGCCAACAAAATTTTATATTAAATATTTATATTAATATATCGGTTGACAGAAACAATTATAGCATACAAAATGAGCTCATTAATATAGAAAACTATATGTTTTAGAGATACGTAATGAGAGACTGGAATTGAAATATCAAATAAAGTCGGATGAATTATTGACGGTTGGTGTAATATGCTATAGGATGTTTAAAAAAGTAATATTTTTTTCATGTTAGTCCGTTAAAAGTACTACTCCAAATAATTAGAAATTTGATACCATTTAGAATGCTGCATAATATCCGTAAACATTTATTTCATAAAAAAACTCTTTCCCACTTTAAAGAGTTATTACAATTGTTGCTCCAAAAAGCTATAAACTGAATTCAATAATGCGTAATCTATATTATGGTGCAATAAAGTGTATGGCCTCCATAATAAATTATTGATTTATTAGTTACTATTTTCTTATTGAATGTTGTAAATGCAGAAGTTTGAATGGATGGACAGATAGATAGGTGTTAAACCCAATCACAGAACGGCTGAACGAATCTGAATGAAATTTGCTAAAGACTATACGTCTGGAATGGTACTTTATAACCCAGGAATAGGTTACTGTGTGTTACACCAACGAGATTAATATTCTAATTGACTGGCTTTGATGGACTTTAAATATTAAAAATAACTGTGTAGTATTTGGTTTAAATAATAAAATACGAAATTATTAAGCAACTCATTTACGTTGACTTCAATCTATCACTTACTATGTAAATAATTAACTAGAGCTACATACCTTCGTTATTTACGAATATGTTTACAAGTAAGTGGTTAAGAAACATCAATTAGAACATATCAAGTTCCCATCACAAAACATTTACACTGCACCTATACTTTACCTAGAGACCTCGATACACATATTGTTCGCTCACACGTGTTCAAAACACACAAAAAGTGCTTTCGTTATCTACATTATACGTCTTCATTGCGTAATGTTGCAAGTTTACAACTGATGGCAATCCGTGCATGGGAACGCATTGTTTAGAACAAAATGTTCGCACACACGAATGCTAGTATTATGCTCTGGCAATAGGCTACTGTTATGTTTTATATTACACTTTATTTGTACTTTGTATTTTGATTGGTTGTTTGTTCTTCTATATTTGAAGAGACTTATTTTAACTCTTGACTTACTGATTGTTTAATTACTTAGTGCCGTTTTTTTTTTCGTTTTTTTAAAACCTAGCTAAATATCAAATTCATCGCCTCCGAAAATCGTTGGAGCCGTTTCCGAGATTCAGATTATATAAATACATAAATACAAGACAAGATATTATATAGAAGTTTAACATTAATAAATTATGCTGTTTATAAATTCGTGAAATACAGGTTACATTGGAATGTTATAAAGTTTAAAAGATCCAATAAACCATAGTTCTCTCAGCACAGGTCTCAAATAGCGATATAACATCGTTTAACTTAATATCTACGATCCGAATAACTTCGTGAAAGGGACAACGAACCGAAATTACTAGTAATCCAGCTAAGCTAAGTTACTTGTGTTAGAAGTGGTTTCACGTCGTTAGTGTAATGCCTAGGATTCGAACCTGGAACCTCTCGATCTTAAGGCCGACTCCTTAACCACTAAGCTACCGACGTTTCGTTATTTCTTTCTTCCTGCTATCCTTCTTCGTTCCATCCCTATACTCTTAGCGAATAACTTCACCTCTGGTGTTGTTAACATTTATAGTCAACGGTAACCAACCGTAGTTGATCGGGTACTTATTCGCCACTAGAACGCATGGCTTTTTTATGTAGGGCACCTCGCTTGATGGTAAGCTAAACGTGAACACGGACACTTTTTTATTTTTATATTCGCTGGAAAACAGTCCTATTTCTTAGTCATTTTGTACAACACCCACAAGTATGTAAGCCGTCATTTGCCCAGCTAAGTAGAATACAAGGACCATCTTTAAAAAAAATTAAAAGTCCGCTAAATTGCTACTGGTATGCGCGAGTTACTTCAGCGTAGATATGCAGTTAACTAAATATTACCGTACATTTTTAGAAACGCGATCTTCAAGTGTGAGAAATTTTACACTGTGAGTAGGAACTCCTTTCGACTTGTAGTCGGATATTTAGTTTCATACCAATGACTACTAAGTATACTACTAGACTGACTGTACGGAACAATAAATTGGGTATCACGAACGACCGAAGTTATGTCTTCGTCACCAGCAACAATGCGCAACTTTTTGTTGCTGTTATACAGATATAATTACAGATGCTATGCCTATACAGATAGGTGTCAAAATTCATTAACTCATTTGTCTAATCTGCGTCCCGTACCAAATTCAAAATTCAAATTCATTCCCGCCTCACCAGGAACCATGACACAATTTTTGTTTTAAACAACTTGTGTAGTACTTACATAGAAGTTAATGTATACTACGTACTACGTAATATATAAATATATGGGATATAGGGCCCTGCCAAGATCTTCGGGGCCAAAGTCAACCTCACCTGCAAGTCGGTATACCTGCTGATAGACGGTCGAAGCTAAAACGCATAAAAACTATAAATAACCCGAGCTCCAAGGTACTTTGGATACAAATCGGGATTGGTACTCAGCTGAAGACGAAGACTGCGTAATACAAAAAATTGTAAGCATTATAAATGCAAGACTTGCTGTCATACATTTTCGTCAACGGATATTACATACATACCCATAACTTTTAAGTAGATTGTAAAATATTCTTAGCAAATACTCATAAATTTACTCACGTTACAAAATATAATACAACATAACGCATTAATATACCATAAAGTAGATAAAGAACAAAGGAAAAAAAACATTACTTGGGAGACAATTGGTTATTTCCTCCGTGTAAAAATCACCTCGTTACGGTATTCTTTAAAAGTAAAATTGATAGTTTAACAAAAAGGCCTTGATCAGAACATCACTTGTGGTTTCATTAGTACTGTCGACAGTAAAAGTGCATTTACACTTTTTTGTATTTTATTTTATTACTTACATATTATATCCCGAACTAAAATATATAATACTCATATTACTTAAATATATTATCTACCTAGTGTATAAATATCAGTAGTATGTAACTGCTATCGATTTCATTCGTCACTAGGTACAAGTCATAGGGCTCGGTATTTGACAGCTAATCGCACAAGTAGTGGCTTGTAAGTGAGTCATTAATAGTTATGTTTAGTTTATGTAAAGTTAATGGTATGCAGTAACACTCCTAGATTCACTTCAACTCATACAATATGCGTAGCTTCAAGTTAAATCTGCTATTAGCAGTCTGATATTCGAAAGAGATAATAAACACTTATAAGAACATAAATCCCTGTGAGGGGTAACGAATCCCTGTGTACTTCTGTATAAAATAAACATCTATACCTAACTAAATAACAAATCATATGAAAATTACAAGACTGTAATATAAATATCTATGCTATTGTGAAAATCGAATAAAATATCTATAAAGTTATTTTACACTGCACATTCAGTGCAGTTTTGTCTTCATTGCGGCATTGAATTAACCTGTTACCGACTTTTTCTAACTGTATCAAGAATATCTTTATTAAGTATCGTGATCATTAACAATAAGTCACTTAACGCCCATTGGCGCAAGAAATCGCGAAAAATTACCATTGCGTCACAGTCTCACTGTTAATTGCCGTTACCGATTATTACAAACCGATCGTTTCCAGCCGATTTGGTAACAAACTGCATCATTAATATCG
The DNA here is from genome assembly GCA_946251805.1 of Cybosia mesomella. NCBI lineage: Eukaryota > Metazoa > Arthropoda > Insecta > Lepidoptera > Erebidae > Cybosia > Cybosia mesomella. Next base: position 16,862,714 of record OX276406.1, on the reverse strand, counting down.
GACACACACGAGCTTGGCCACCATCGATTTCATTTTGACGTTTATTGAAATTTATTGAAACACACGTTACATTTAGGTGCGCGACTGTAAACATGCATGTTGCTCAGACAAACAGTTTTATCAACCAACTACCGTTTCTTAGAAACAATCTTTTATTACCATCATCACTGTCGACCCATTATTGTTCAGAGTTTGAGTACGCGCAATTCACAGGGTAGGTGTGGGTTTATAGATTTAAGGCATTACACGTTCAAGACCACTTTGAGAATTTTAATGCTATATTGACCTGAAGAACCGTACATACTTCCCGAAATAAACTGCATCGCTTCCAACTGCCATTACCGTTACCTTGCTAAATTGATTGTGTTCAAATATGAGGTAACTTAAAGAAAAACAATAGGATACTGATTTTTAGGATTCCGTAGCCAAAAGGCCAAAAACGGAACTGTCCGTCCGTATGTCACAGCCACTTTTTCCCAAACTAATAACTATGCTGTTGAAACTTGCTAAGTAGATGTATTCTGTGAACCGTATTAAGATTTTTAAACAAAATAGAAAAAAAAAACAGCGCAACGGCAGCGCCTCTCTCCTAGGGTGGGAGAGACGCTGCCGCCTACGGCCAACTCCGACCGAGGCGAGGACGGCCCTGTTGAGGGCTGTTCGGAAGCTTTCCACGTGTCCCTCTGACTAGCAGAGGGCACAGTGGAGAGCAAGTAAGGGGGCCATCTCTGAACCGGAGATGGCCCAGGGTCAGTCGGGGTGCGAGGGATATGCTCTATGGGCAACCTTACACCCCGGCGTCTGTAGACCCGAGAAGGCGTGCGGTTTTAGTCGGTGCAAGCCCGACATAACCGCCCCCGCTGGAGACCCCCCGCTCTCCAGCGGGGGCGGTATCCGAAGGGATTTCCGCACGAAAAAAAAAAAAAAAGGTACATTACAGTTGGGCAACATTCAGTTTCTACGTCGTCAACTAGCATAAGCAGTTATTTACAATTACGAAAACTTGTCGCGATTGCTAATTGTAATAAAACACTATGAAACTGGACACAATATAAATCAGAAACGAATTGTTGCGTAACTATTTAATCGTTCGCGATTCCATTCAGTTGACTATATACGCTACATAGAACATATATATTTAGCTGACAGATCCAACGAAATTAAAAGTTGATAAATAATTGTGATAAATCACGTATCAACGCAGTTATCTAAATAATTTTTGCTGGTAAACTCTTTAAGATTTAAGTCGCAAGATAAAGATCTTTAATACAAATTATCGAACCACTTAAAGTGCTTTTGCGCCACTTTTGGAACCAAATTTTTTTTCTTAAATTATAGATTAAAGTTTTTCAAAAGTTAGTAGTCTACATTTTTTTTAAATCACGTATTTTTTGGTACTCTATATGAGATTTATTGCATTAACGCAATTATTTGCTTTTAATGCGTACAATAGGTAAGGAACATAATATATGTTTTATTAAATGTTTGCATTAAACATTATTACTCAACTATCGAAAGAGATTTAGAGATTTTTAATTTTTATCAATTTTTCAAACTCCTTTTAAGAAATTATTTACATACTTGGCCGTAAAAGAAAGTGTAATTTATTGTAGTAGCCCGAACCAATAAAACTTATACAAAATTGGCTTGACTAATCGAAATAGAGTGATGGCACTAGCTAGTGTTTCTTTTTGTGGAAATTTAGGTATATGAAATAAAACTATTTTTAACGGATTATATCTAAGATGCTCCACGAGACTATTGAAATTAATAAACATCCGAATTTTAATAGAGTAGTTGGTTGTAATATACCACCAGCTTGGGACCAAGTCATTCACGTAATTAATTCAAAAAAAAAATTAAAATACAACAAGGCTTCATGACACTAGGAGCTAATTCTGCGTTAATAGTAACACCAATAATTCAATATAGTTCGGGTACTTTTAGATAACTTACATTTCAAACTATAAGACAACCACAATCTTCAGTATCCCCATGACCATGGCTGCTGAAAAGCAACCGAAACGTTGGGTTCAGTGTAAATGAACTAACATTCAATAAACCGCGATAAATCAAATAGTTTTATTTCAATAATAATTTATAATTATCTATCGTGTACATTAATTTCAATGTATGATACTCGCGTAAACTTCCATCAATATCATTAGTTATGTTGTTAGAGTATCTATACCAACAATATAGATATTAATTTTTCTATTGCGAAAAAAATGTGTAAATAAAAAAAATAAATAATAATTATCCGAGAAAGTTGAATTGCAGAAAAATATTTAGGTATATCACTACATATCACCTCCCTAACTGAACATAATTTATCTTCTTTTTGTGTTTTTTTTTGTAATCACCAATATTGAATGTAAGACAAACATCAGCAACTTCTTTCGTTCTTGTCACTGCTATTGAATTGCAATATTGAATCGAAAACAGTACTCAAGAATTTTATCCCCTAGAGTATACTCCCCGTTTCATATATGCACGTTTGCATATAAAATAACTTGCAACAAAATTCACAATGATTTCGACAAATAAATAATTACAACGTTCACTGAACAGTTAAAATAGGTTATCTGGCACTTAGTGTAGAAACAGTTTTAATATTCAACATCAAACGTCCATAACTCATGGGAGTTTGTGATTCATTTATGCATACTGCAGTTGATTACAGCGTGTTCTAATAGTCCTCAATGTACGTTTCACTACGCCGCGCAGATGTCCGCCTAAATTTACATAGAACCTTCGGAAATTGGAGCACTATGCTGTGACACCCCTTGTGGTCGCAATAATAAATGATTTTCAGTATTTATACCATCGTTATGTTGATCACTTTATTACAATATTGTTGATGTACGATTAGGAATAACTTTATCAGAGTAGCCAGTTCATTTATACATTTAATTAACTAATGGCCAGTATGCCTTCAAATCTGAATCAGGGGCAGATTAGAACCACCCGGAAAATTCTATAGTGAAGGAAACTCGGTAGGAATGAAAAAAGTAAATCATAGACTTTAACCTTTATATTTCAAGGATAGGTAAAGAGGGAATGAGTAGATAAATAAAATTAACTTTTGTTAATCTACAATAAAAAAACTACTATAACTATATATGATTGCAGTTTTATATCACAATAAAATTCAAACATATCACAGAATCGAATAACTCACTGGTGCTAGTCCTTAGGAATGCTCCAATCAAACGAACAATGGCGGCCACAAAAAATATCCCACGGCACATAATAATGAATAGTTAACGACGAAAACTAGGTGAATCTTTGTGCAATCACCTAGTGTCTTTTAAAAGAAATACGATCATTTTCAATTTCATAACGTTTCCCACATAAGGTGGTATGAATGGACCATGGTTGTAGACAAATTAGTGTAATCTAAAACAGATTTTGTTGCTAACACAATTTGATGACGTGAAGCCGACGCGTGCTATGTTCGTGTGCTGTCAAATTATGTTCTTGTATTACCATAATGAATATGATTAGAGATAGACGTCGTATTGTGCCGCTCATTTCTATGTGAAATGTGATGGTAATTGGAGTCTATATGCATCTGGCAATTTTTAGTACATTAGTAAACCAGTTCATGTAGATTGAATGTTACCGTGCAGTATTCATTACTAACCTTGACACCAGAGAAGCAATTCCCACTAAGCTTTAATTAAATAGTAATTTTAACTAGTTCAGAAATTTATTACTGCCTACCGTTACACGAGAAGATTTGTGATTTGGTGCCTGGTAGAGGGCCTTGTTTTTTCTGAAATGATAAGAGGAGATTGTGACATGCCTGTTTTTTACAAGATCCAAGAGCTTTCCTCCCTTCTTTTCTTCCCTTGCTTACTTTGCAGACGTGTATGTTAATTAAACCACGCTAACAGCTTATCATAGTATCTTGAAAAAAGAACAAAGTCCTTCCTTTTTCGGTTTCAAATCAATCAATTAGCCTATTGCAGTCTACTGCTGCCTCTCCCAAAGTGCACCATAGCACCCGATCTTCCGCCTTGCGCATTCAGTCTATTCCAGTTACCTTTTTCGGCTTGTCCACATAATTTTTTTTTGTTTATGAATGATAGGCTCACGTTTGACCTCTTGCTTCGGGGTTCCCACCTTCTGTTTTCCGACTTATGGTCTCCACTCTATAATTCGTTTACTCCACCGGCCTTCAGTCCTTCAGCCGATGGGACCATTAAAAATAGATAGATAGATAGATAAGATAAGATAAGATAGATAGATAAGATATTTTTTTTTTGTTTATGAATGATAGGCTCGGCTCACGTTTGACCTCTTGCTTCGGAATTCCCACCTTCTGTTTTCCGACTTATGGTCTCCACTCTATAATTCGTTTACTCCACCGGCCTTCAGTCCTTCAGCCGATGGGACCATTGCCCCATTGCCATTTTAGCTTGCCTTTTTCAGTTTAAACGTACTAAATGACGACCTCTGCAGCGTAGCGGCAGAGCATTCGATTGCTAAGTCATAGTTCGCGGATTCGATTCACGCTCATTGCAAATATTTGTGTGCATGAATATGAATATTTGCATTAGTCTGGGTGTTTCTATGTATAATATGTATGTATTTACAAAAAAAATGTATGTAAGTATGTATATCCGCATTCTAGAACCCATAACACAGGCTAGTTAAGCTGTGCTTACTTTGCGTCTAGATAGCGCTGTGTAGAATGTCATGAAATATTTATGCATTTATTTAAATTACAGAACTCATTGTTCAAGAAATTAAATTGATCATTAATTAGCTTATCAGAAGTAACAAGAATATCAGTTAAAGTAAATGGGTTTGTATGACCACTGATTACACTCAAAATTATTGATTAACGCCTACTTTAATCATTCAAAAGCGGCGATAGCCCAGTGGCGTACGTAACGGACTGCTGAGACGAGGTCTCGAGTTCGATCCCCAGTCGCCCCGGGTACACACCTCTGACTTTTCGTAGTTATGTGTGCATTAATGATTGTTAATTATCGCTCGCTTAATAATGTGCCTGGTAGATGGCAATAGGCTCGCCCCCTATTACATTGGGACCTTAACATAACTGGCGAATCGTGGGTGTGTAATACACCTCTGCCTACCCCTTCGGAGATATAGGCGTGAAGTTATGTTACGTGTTTAATCATTCATTCCTTCCATCCTTCTGTTCAGCTACATTACCTATAATGTAATTGAACATAATAATAGCATCATGCAATTAGAAGCTGTTGTTTGACATCAATGAGACAACTCGTCCACATTTATTTTAACAGTTTTTAACTCAAATCGCAGCCATCACTCACGTTCTCAATCAAAAAAGCAAAAATTTTAGCCCCAGATTCAAGGAGGCAGCTAAAACGTATGCTAGGTAAATACTCAAACACGATAGATGATAATTTAGATTCATTCTCATTCCATATTCAATTCACTGCATATCCCATTCTCATAATTAACCGCCAACAAAACACACAACACACGTACAAAACAATGAAGAGAACGGCCGTTCATGAAAACCGAACGCGAAAACCTCAAACCTTCAATGCGAGTTGTCCGAATGTCAAGCTGAAGCCTCATATAATAGCATTAGCCAATGTGCATCTTGACATTCCATTTTATTCGTCAAACAATCGTATTTGTTCGTGCGAAAATCTCCCACGGAGAGATAATGCCTCGGATAAGCACTAGTAGTCGGATAGTGTTCGCCGGGGCGGTTAAACACCGTTTGGAGATAATTGCCGATTAGAGAAGACATATCAGATATTAAGAGGATATTACCGGCGGAGCACTCCATACAAAGTGCAGATACTCAATATTTTGGTCCACAAGTAATTAAAGGAGAAACCGGATTCCCATACAAGAATGCACTTAATCATAATACAAAACAACGTTAAATAAATAAATAAATATTGTAGGACAAAGTACAAAACGCCAAAATAATAGAAACACCCAGATCAATGCAAATATATATATTTGCACTGAGCGGGAATTGAACCCGCGACCTCTGACTTAGCAGTCTAACGCACTACCGCTACGCCACAGAGGTTGTCAAAAAAGAGTTAGAAAAAAAGTTAAATAATTAGAGCAGTTAGCAAGGTTTTTAATACCTATTTTCACAACTATGGGCAATATATTTTTTCACAACTATTGCCTATAACCAAATGAGTTAAATCGTGTATCGTCTGTAGTAGGTATAAGCTTTACGTTATTTTTTAACAAAATGCATTAACCTGTTTATCAGACTAGCATACGTCACGGCGTTTAACTAGCCGTGTTCTGAATAACCGCCTACTGTAAAAAAGTGGTCGCATAATTTATGTATATATGCTTAAACTACTTTGTATGATCTCAAATATCAACTTCGATGTAAACCTCTTGCATACACAGATATAATGAAATCAATCAAACATGACTCAATTTCCGTCCGAAGTCCAATACATTAAAAACTAAGAATTATACTACATATATAACTATTCGTCCTCGCTCGTTCCTGTCTTTATATTGAGCAATCAACGATATAAGTAACCGAATTACTACGCATCCTAAATCTATTACTGAGGTTGTTAAGTACTGTAATAGATAATATATCTAAGCTATACCAATACATACTATCATCACGACATTTTCCGATTTTTACAAAACTGCTTGATCTGTTAGAGCAAGTTTAAAACGGAGATTACAATAATCCCACGTCGAATTAACTAACCAAAATACTATAAGGAATATGATCAGGTTAGTACAAAAAAAAAACAATGATTATCAGAAAAACTGGAATGAGTTCAAGTGGCATCATGAGCTTTTTGTAACTTTTTTATAATAAATAAAAAACTATATAAAAAAGGCAAGTTAAAAAATATAATCAAACGAGTAACGATACATTAAAACAATGTTTTGCATCTGTATGAACCTCTAAGATTCTATTATTTATATTCTTGAGAAATAATTCTATTACGTAAAATTTGAAACAGGACGGATGTGGACCTGAAAAAAGTAGCTAAGATAAACGGGTTGCAGAAGGTTAAAGCGTAAATTGAAAGAAGTTTAAATCCAGTAGTGTGCTGCAATTCAGATAACATAATACGAAACAAAAAAAAATACGACGGTCGCTATAATACTGCTATGTTACTTGAATTTATAACAAAAACACTTACTATAAGTATGTTATTGGTAGTATTCCTATATCTCTATGTTAGTAGTAATTTCATAACAACAAACTAATAGTGTACAAGTACCTCTTTGTAGTTCGCAAAAAATAACCTCTTTGATAGCACGATCTCACTAAATGAAACCATATAAAAACGATATACAGTAGCGCTACGAAACGAAACAAGCATGAATCCATTATTCTAAATCCCCCTTGTAGAGTAACGTTATATAGTATAATAACATTGTCTTATATAGGTATATAGTTGTTGACAGTTGTAGTACTACTTCAATAGTAAAGTCTTACGCGTATTTTGTCTTTTGAATTTTATCTGTAATTCAGTTATTTCTCTTTTTTCAGTGCCTGTTTTTAGCTTTGAAGCCCTTAGCTTTTAGCGTTTTAGTTTTTGAAGCCAGTTTTATTTTTGAAGTGAAAGCTTCTTTAGCGGCGTTGTGCACTTTTTTTTGTAATGGGTAAAAAAGGTTAAACTCGCGTCAGTAAACACGTGACCGGATCGTAAGACAACAAATATAGAAGCGCTAATTTCACACTGTACTTAACAACCTTGGTGGCGCGTTCGTCTAATGAGTTGTCGTTGACTTCGTCAAGACTGAGATCGATTCCGACCGAGGCCGAAGAAACACTTTTTGTCATCATATAACTTTTTGTAACAGTTATTCTATTTTGTGCCATAAATCTATTGATATTAAAAGGAAATTAAACAAAGTGCATCTATTAATGAAAAAAGTGACGAAGAAATAGCGAATAAAAATGAGGGAGTACTTTATAAATATATTGGCGATGATGGTTCTGGTAATAATGATAGTGAAAAAGTCGTTGAAATTACTGATGGAAGTTGATAGTTCTGAGAGATAAATTTTTTGATGGAAAATAATTGTAATAGTTCTGAATTTTTAATGTAATATAAATTGTCATGTTTGTGTACGATAGCAATAAATGAATATTGTATGTTACCACATAAATGATAGTACTTTTATACTGATAATTAAAGCAATTCGTGCAAAATTATTCCCTAACCATTCCAAAATATCAAAAATGCACAACGTTAAAATTCAAGTTTTCACTTCTGCCGGCACTCCTGGAGAGCAAACCGTCTTTTCTTTTTATTAAAATTTGACTTATTTCTTCCTTTTTAGTGGAAGTAACTTAATTCATATGGCACCACCCGCACCCAAGTGCTAAACCAAACCCAGTTTTGAAAGAATTTTTAAAATCTGTTTATAAACGATGGACATATATATATATGTATATATATATATACATCCTGTTACTTATTGTACGTCCACTATGGCCATTTCTGCATCTAATAATAGAAGACTAGGCGCACTAGCGACGGTAACTATCGAAATGACCAAATATGAAAAAAAAATTGGACGTCAATTTTCTTCCAATCTTGCTATACTGAATATTTACGTAGTTCCGTTGATTTTCGTTGCGAAATGAATAGCGCTGTTGTCAATTTTGGGATACTTTCATTGATAGCCGTGTTTGACGTCCGTACAAATTTTGGAGATGCGACGTTGCCGTACGGTGCGCATTGTTTATGTTTCAGATAAATCATAGTATTTAGCTATTTCACCTGGTATACGGGCGTCGCATCATTAGTGAGCTCAGATTTGCGTGTTCGATGCTCTTTGATAAAAAGCGGGACCGCGTTTCTAGGTGAATTGTAGTACCTTGTTACCTTTTCGAAACTGTTTACCCTTATACGGACGCCAGATTACCCTAAAGTGTTATTATTAGTATTATTTGACGTCCATATCTTCGATACCTACCTGATATCGGCAATATATGGACGTCAAATAATAGTTAGTGTGAATATTTTTGGGTAATCTGGCGTCTGTATTATGAAAACACTTATTTTCATAATACGGACGCCAGATTATTGAAACATTTGATTAGATTGTGTGCAACATGATATTGTATATAAATAAGGATCTTACTTAAGTTCTTTTCGTAAGAGGTCATTTTTGTTAAATTTATAGTGAAGTTTCATTTATCTTGAACTTTATTGAAATTATTCGAGTTTTAAATATGGACGCTATATTACTAAAAACATGTGTAACGTACGTTATTTGGCGTCCGTATTACCCTTATACGGACGCCAGATTACCCTAAAATATCAACATTTTGTATTATTTGACGTCCATACTGAGTGTAAGCTCTACAAGCGCTCAAACGGATATTATCCTTTTATGTAGGTATCCCTTCCTGTTTGTCACCGGGATGGTATCTGGAAACCCTAGAGCTGAGGCGTAACTTCCTGCATATAATGCATTTTTACCTGCTACTCAACAATGAGGTAGATAACTCATCCGTGCATGAATGCATATATTTCTTTGTCCCGGATGGTTATATACGTGGTACTGGGCGGCGACAGCATCGCCTTTTTGTAACTCCTCCGACATGGCGCTTGCCTCAGGCCGTCAGTTGCCCCACCTCAAGGGCTATGACGTTATTGAATGATTTATTGCGATCAAATCCGTATGCCGATATATTTTTTGATGGTTATAACCAAATGGCGTTACAACTTTTCTGAATGCACCCTTCTAGCCGGGGACCCTTAGTCGAAGTGTACCTGTGTGTGCCTTGTTAATATATTATACAGTTGCATGTTAGAAAAATAAGTTAGCTGGAGGTGTGATATTGTTAGTTGTAAAAAAGTAGTATAACATATAAGCTCTTTGGTTCTTGTATGACTGTTAGCTTGTATTGTTTTTATTATATAAATAAATAAATAAATCGCTGTAGCAACAAAATATAAAAATAAAACAATGTAAAATGTAAGTACTAACATCCTACTAACATCCTTCGGTACCCAAGCCAACTTCGCCTGCCCGCGGTGTACTCTGCTGATTAACGGAGAAGGCTCTGGCGACCCGCCAACACGCACTGGACCAGCGCGGCGGATTATGGTCCAAACCCCCCAATATGACGATGGACAGAGGAACATGGACCCTAGTGCTCGGCTGCTCCAGCTGCAAGACTGACGTGGACGGGCGTCGGTCGAGCACTGGAGTCAGGGGTGCTAAGAATCTCCGGGCGAGGTGCTACCGTCAAACGACCGCAGGCAAGTGCTCAACGGAATACCGACGTAGGTTGTCGCTGGTGACATATAATACGCCCACATTAAGGACAGACGAGAAGATCATTGAGCTGAAAGAGGAGATGAACAAGCTACATTGGGACATAGTGGGTTTATCGGAGGTCCAAAGAGAGGGCGAGGACACGACAACCTAAAAGTCTGGCAACTTGTTCTACCACCGGGAGGGCGACCAACAGTCCCAGGGTGGTGTCGGGTTCCTCGTTCACGGATCGCTTGTAAACAACGTGGTATGTATCACGAGTGTGTCGAGCAGGGTTGCGTACCTGATACTCAGAGTATCAAAGACATACAGGTTTACGCACCGACCTCGGCGCACCCGGACGACGAAGTGGAAGTTATGTATGAGGACATCAGTAGGGCCATACATACTTCACCGTTGTTATGGGAGATTTTAATGCAAAACTGGGTAGGGGGGCGATGACGAGTTGAGAGTGGGGCAATTTGGATGTTGGCGGAGGAATCCCAGGGGCCAGAGGTTGGCCGACTTTCTGGAGAAGGAGGAACTCTTTATGATGAATTTCTTCTTCAAGAAGCCACCTCATAGGAAATGGACCTGGATGATTCCCGATGGTTTCACAAGGAATGAGATCGACTTCATTATATCTACAAAGAGACGAATATGCAATGATGTCTTCGTGATCCACAGGGTGAAAACCGGAAGTGATTATAGAATGGTTAGAGGCACATTGAATATCAATGTCCAACTGGAAAGGACTCGATTAATGAGGTCCACGCTCCGACCTACTGCAGCCCATATACAAAACCCCGAGAGCTTTCAACTCGAGCTCGCAAACCGCTTCTCTGGCCTGGAGGATTGCGTTTCTGTGGACGAGGTCAACGACAGGTTGGTAGAAACTGTCTACAAGGTAGGGGAAGTCTTCTTCAGACCACGCCGGAAAGATAGACCTCAAAAACTATCAGATCACACCCTCGATCTTATGGCAGAACGACGCTCATTGACGTTGCAGACTTCCGAGGACGCTGAAGCATATCGGCAGCTCAATAGATGGATCTCTAAGTCCTTGCAACACGATGTCCGTGTCTTTAATACCAACTATATAAAAGATACTATAGAGCAAAATAAGGGCTCTAAAGTGTTCGCAAGAGACTTGTCTATTGGGCAGAGCCAGTTGACGAAGCTGAAGACGGAAGACGGCAGTGTAGCGTCTACTAAGTGAGAGGTATTGAGGGACAGTTATATACCTCAGTAGCTAAGCCTGTTGATGATTTGTATAAAGATCCAAGAGCCAAATTAACCCGACACTACGCAGAAGATATTCCGGACATCAGCCTGTATGAGATTAGGATGGCCCTCAAACAGCTCAAGATCAAGAAGGCTGCGGGTGAGGACGGAATTACATCGGAGCTTCTGAATTCGGGTGGAACACCGATACTGATAGCTCTACAGAGGCTCTTTAATAATAATAATAATCATTTATTATCAGATAAAAATCCATAATTTTTGTAGGTTGACTTATAAACTATGTTTGTAATTAATTCCGTCCTGCTCGAGGGTACTACCCCCGAAGCGTGGAACAGAAGCGTGGTGGTTCTCTTCTTCAAGAAAGGTGATAAAACCTTACTGAAGAACTACAGGCCCATCTCGCTTCTGAGCCATGTTTACAAGCTGCAGACCGGTCAAAATGGAAGTCAATGGGGGGCCTATGTTCAGCAGTGGACTTCCTACGGCTGATATGATGACGTCCATTTCTTCAATATCTACATAAGAACGTATGTTTCATAAGTTTTTAATTTGATCCCAATATTTGTTACATTTACTTCAATATTTTTTTAATATTGCTTATTATAAATAGTCTAGTCTAGTCTAGCATGGCTGGGTAAGCCATATCCTCGAAGTGAAGAGGTCGACGCATTTTTGATGCCAAGAACCTTCAGAACCGTACTGTGCAGTACGGTTCTGAAGATTCTTGGCGAACAGTGTACTGTGCAGTTTCAAGGATTATTTCCACAACCGCGAGTCCATGATGCATCGTACATGATATAATAGGTAATAAGAATGGCAACGTCGCATTCTACAAAGGAATTGAAATACGCAGTAGAATGAATTAAAAATCATGTATATCAAAAGAGTTCTGATGAGTGGTAATGTGGATAGGAGTCCTTATGGGTTTCCCTCTGTCTGGCAATATACGAATATTTGTATATCAACATATCGTAAATATTTAAAAAAATAAGTTGTACATGATTTTTGGAATAATTTAATGGACCAATATTCGCTGTCATAGTTTATAAAAATGAACTAAAAGTAGTGGACGTTATACTAATGCGAAATAAAAGGACGTAAGATCAGTACTGTGATGTATATATATATATATATATATATATATATATATATATATATATATGTATATATATATATATGTATATATATATATATATCTAATAGCAGAAACAATGTCTAGATATGCGATAGCAGCGATCACGATTGATTTGCTGGCATCAATTAAAGAGTTCCGTTGTCTATCTCCGAAAGTTTCCATCAGATCTTGATGAAATTTAAATGGGACCACTTGGGAAATTTATCCTTTGAAATAAAAAAAAAGAATTTTCCAAATCGGTTCAAGCGTCTTCAAGTAATCGGAGAATATACATGAAAAAAAAAACAGATTCCGATGAATTGAGAACCTTTCTCCTTTTTAGATGTCGGTTAAAAACGGTTTTTACAATGTTTTGTTCATAATCATATCATGTATATAAACATAACTATAAGTATAATTTATTTATCTTATTAAATGTCAAAAAATTTGATGTTAAGTTGGTTCAGAAATTTTAGTTTTTGAAACGTTTTTTTTTTAGATTGAGCTCAAAATTTGACATATTTTTTTAGTGATAGGTATGTTTCTTCGCATTTATTCGCAAGATTTTTAAATACTAAGTACATTTTTCCGCGCGAAGCTGGGATGTGGCGCTAGTCTCATATAAAGCACCATTAACGCAATCAGTGGATGTAAAGCTTTATGAAGATAAGTGCCATTTAAACCACTTTGTTAGAGCATATCGATTTATTGACCATCTGTGGCGCAAATAAGCAATCATTATCTAATAAAATGTGCCTAACCCCTAATTACTGTAACATTAATTTGCCCATCATCTTATTAACTATACCTCAGAATATCCTCCGGTGTTCATTTAAATTCACAAATATGTTTTGGCTTTTTATTTATGTATGTAAGAGTATAATAATTTTAATATAGTCATGATTTCATATATAAATAAAATGTTTTGAATTATAGACACGTAATGATAAAATCTTAATCAACATTTCTGTGTTCTGATTTAATAGGTCGGATATTAATTATTATTAATTGAGTATACAGCTTGAATATATTAAATTATTAGAGGAGATTGAAATGAAAAATTCATTCTGAAGTAAAAAGTGCAGGAATACAAAAGTTTGGATAAATGGATGAATCTTTATTGCTCAATTAGGCCAGAATAGCTGAACGGATCTGAATGAAATTTGGCACACATAGATTGTCTGAAATTAAATAAAACATAAGCTGTTGTTTTATCCCAGGAATGGGATCCTGTGAACCGCGGAAACGCAAAAGCTTGTATTTCCTTATCTATTCACCCTAAAGTAATACCTAATTATTGCAATGGAATGACAAATACTTTCTTTTAACTGTTCTGTCTCAAACTGACTGACATGGTGCCGTGGACGAATAAAGAGAAATACCATTTTTGGTACAAAACTTACGTTATAAAATAGTTATAAAATGGACTACTTTTCTAACTATTTACATTTAATACTTGTAAATTTACTACTGCATAAACTATATAACTGGCGGTCACGTTCCCGTCACGCATTAGCGAAGTACGCCCATCTACTTATTATGTCTAATGAAAAACACATGTTAACGTTCAGAGTTCGGACACTTTGAATCTAGAGATTTATGACCGCTTACGAAAAGCAATCAGTAGAGGCGTGACCAATGGTAATTATTTCTTAACACTATCATCTGCGGCTACTGGAGGTAGTCTATAATACCACATCCTTTTATCTAATCACTTTGATTAAGACTGTGGGTAGTTAAGGGTTAATTGCGGATAGGATTAATATAATCAACTGGTTGGAGTACAACTCTCCGTGTTAGTATGTTAGTGCAAGGTTTTCATTGGTACTGTATTAGGTAAGGGTATAACGGGGGTTAGAAGCTATCCCGGACTTCCCTATACAAAACCACAAAAAATAAAAAACCTTGCACTTTGGTGCCCGGGGTCTTTCCTTAATCGCAGAAAGATGAAATCATATTTACCTAACAATAGGCTATAATATTGAAATGTACCTAGACCAATACATATAGACATATACTTATTCATAAATTTAAAAAAATTGCACTGAGCAAGATTCGAATCTGCGACCTCCAACGTAGCAGTCGAAAGCTGTACCGCCACATCACATAGGAAGTCAGCTGGTTGCTTTGTTATTGTTTATGTTTTCAATTAGGTTTTAACCAACACCGATTAAATTAATGTTAACCATTGTTGCTAATTTATACAAAAAAAAAAAAAAAAAAGATGTAAAATGTACTGTTAATGTTACTGTCGCGAGTAAACCTATAAGGCCTATGAAATATTTATATTGGCCATGAATGAACCAGTGTTACTTGTCACAATAAATCAAGACAACGTATTTAACAACTATTCCTTCCATTCTTGCACATTGCACACCACCATTGCTATCTTGTCAATTCCAATTATACTGTTCTATATTAATACTGGACTTATAGTACACATAATATAAATACAATTTCATATCTCCAACATGAACTATAAAAGGTATATGAGATTTTTATCAATCGGAAGCGATGTTTCAACTAACGGCAACTTTTAATAAAAAACAAGGCTTCTTCCGCGAAGAAGTGGATTATAAATTCTGAGGACATGATCCGATAGACTTAGTACACCCAATTACCATTCAGTACAATAATTACAGTGTAAAAGTAAGTACTATAATGTACGATTTCCCTTTAGCTCGTACAAATGAAATATATGAAACTTGTAAAAAAGGATCAATTTGGTTAATCGAGTTAAAAAACATTCACTTTACACAATTAAGCAGATAATGTATAGGATAAAAGCAAAATAATTTTAAACTGATTGAAATAAAAGTGGGTAATGACTCTACTTTAGATTTTATGGATAACATAATACTCATATTTTTGTTCAACAAAGTCAAGTTACACCAATAACTAATACCAAAATACTTCGAAAAAATACCAGCTAGGAAAAAATTACCCTAAATTAATGGTTATTTCCAATTATAAGTAGTTATACTATCTACTTAAGCTACGTATTTATCCGCTCCGATTCGCTCTGCGTTAATAGCAAAAAGAATTCCACCCTAAATATAGCAACACTTAATTTTATATTACTGGCTACAAATACTAGTATGTTCCGTATTCGTTATAACGGAACGTCAAAGTCAGTCCATCCTGTAGGCAATTCATCCGACATAAAATATATTTTTTTACGTTATTTTAGTTGACATAATAGAACAGTTTAGAAAGTGCTGCACTCCAAAAGTAAATGATCACTTCCTTCCTAATAGAAAGTATCGAACAGGGATGTTCTGCCGTCACTAATTAGTAATTGAATTTACATATCCAACTACATCATCTTGTCTGGTTCTTATATGAATTAAATTGCCTATCTTTGAAATAATAACATCTTTTAGCTTACATGCAAACAGAGAACGATGGCGACGGTTAATGGTGGGAACTTCTTTGGGTAACTCAAAGGTAAAGTTTAATGAGTGCATCGTGGAAATTTACCCTTGAGTTACCTAAAGCTTTTATATTTTTTTTCATTTTTTATTTTTTTATACCACTAAGGTGGCAGTCAAGCACACGGCCCACCTGATGGGAAGCGGTTACCGCGGCCTATGGACGTGTGCAACATCAGTGGCGTCACACTCGCGCTGCCGACCCTGTAAAGGAAAGGGGATGGGAAAGCAGTTTGGGAGGGAATGGGAAAGAAGTTTGGGAGGGGATGGGAAAGGAGTTTGGGAGGGGATGGGAAAGGAGTTTGGGCTCCGGCACTCTCACTCACTAAACGGAACGCAACAGTTCAAATACTGTTACTTGGCGTCGATATTCTGTGAGAGGGTGGTGCTTCCCCGGTCGAGTCGGCATATTCATGCAATCGCCAAAATGACTGTTGCTTGACTCTACCACCTCAAGATCTAAAAATGAATGTTCGGATATCACAGTATTCACAGTATCACAGTGCAATTAAGTTCAGTGAATATATTACATCTCGAACTGCATAAATGCTTTAGTTCTCTATTGGTATAGTCAAAAAGGGTAGAATAAATTACGAAACAATGCGGAAGAGAGAAGCCTACAGGCTTCGATCGCCGAACACGAAGGTAGGATCTACAATGTTATTTTCCTTGTATAAATATCTATTCTTCACCTGATCACCATAATACGATTATTATGGTGATCAGCTAAAGGATGTTGAATGCACCATGCCTTCTAGTGACGAGTTATAATGAAATCGCCAGCTTAAAAACCTCTAATATAAAATAAATAATTGTTATGATAGTTGACCAAAGGCTTTCGGAGTCTATTTTGATATTTCATAATACCAACATCCATTGTCATTTAATTACTAGCTTTTCGTGCCCGACGTCACCCCGGTTCCATCTTTTCTGCGGATTTACCCAAATGTCTTCCCATCTTAACCAGGACAAGGTTACAGTCAGACAGACAGTCATGAACAGAACTGAATAGAAATAATCCAAATTGGTAGAGCCATCCTCAAGTTTTGATATTAGCAAGAAATTGAGCGGTTTATTTTGAAAAATAAATTGCTCAGTACATCTTTTCTTATTAAACCATAATATTAATTAGTAAAGCCTATTTAATATAATTATTTATAGATACGTTAAAACCTATTGTTACCATGTTCAGCTTTGTCCTACAAGGAACAATATCACGTACACATAAATCATTACAACATTACGAAACTTGATATCAATATTGCGGTGCAGTCTAAATACCGCATACCACAGAGAAGACTTGTGAAAGAGCGTTCGGTATACGTCATATGTTGTTGACACCTGGGCTGACATTGTCATGTTGGATGTCACTCGTTTGACAGCCCATTTCATATCTTATAGATCCACTCATGGTTTTGCAGATAAGGGGCTTAGCAGCTTGAGCTAGATACTTAGGGTGAGAAATAAGTCGTAGTTGTTAATGCCTATATTGTGTATGTATAGCCTAGTGGTATGGGTAATGGACTGCTGAGACGAGGTCTCGGGTTCGATCCCAGGTTTTACCATGGCACACACCAATGACTTTTCGATGCTTTTCGAAGTTATGTGTGTATTTATCGCAGGTTTATAAGTGCCCGGTTAATGGCAATAGGCTCGCCACCTATTACATTGGGACCTAAACATAAACTGGCGAAATGTGGGTGCTAGCACCTCTGCCTACCCCTTCGGGGATATAGGCGTGAGTTTATGTTATGTTATGTTATGTTATGTTAATGTAGAAATGACTCATGTATCAAGGAATGGCGAGGATAGTTAAACCTACATGGTATTAGGTGTATTAGTAGACGAAAAGGTTGTTAAGTAAGTTGCCTAGCTAGAGCAGTTTCGAACCAGGTACTTATTTCTAAATTTGTGATTGCTACTGGTTATTAAGACTATAAGTAGTTGGTTGGTTGGTAGTGTAGATATATCTGCATCTTCAGGCTTCTAAGACATTTAATTTCTTTAGCAAAGCAAACGTGATCTCCCGTAAAAGAGGGTAAAGGTGCTCCCTGGGTAAAGCAGAGTTCAAACACCTTGAAAAAATACGCTTCAGCTTTAGTTGAATTATTGAATAGCAACATCATTCACTCGTTCAGACTTTAGAAGAAGTCCAACACTACTGTTGTCACGTTGTTACTAAAGTTTTCTTTCATTATATTAAAATTAGTTGGTAATTTTCTACTCTGATTTCAGGAAAATATTTGTGTCCTCAACCTTCACGAAGATAATATATTACGCTTGTTGAGCGGTTACTGTAATAATTAATTACTAGTATAAAGAACAATCGACAAGTACATACTGTACACAGAGGTTTGTCTACAAACAATATTTTCTATCAACAAAATTTTCGGCGAAAAGTGCTGTCTAGGAATAGAGATTTCTATCAGCTGTGCTTTCTGTATGTAGGCGTATCGTACAAGCGTGTTTCTATCTTAGGTTCCACACCGCTCCGACCCTCTCTTTTCTTTGCATCGTATGTATCGCAACATTTCTACATATTCTAAAACTTCTTGTAATATTTCCTATCGTATCCAAATCAATCTGAATAAACATATTCAAAAAAAATAAAAATAAGTACGTAAACGTAATAAGGTAATGCAAATTAAAATAACACACAGAAGAACACTAAAACTAATACACAATAATATCCTGCATTCCAGCTGTTTGGCCGTGGTCTATATAAAACTTGTGTTTCAAACGTTTAGAAATTATAAATACAATAAGCAATTTATGGAACTGAACTTAGATTGAATCATCTACTATTTATAATATTTGATAGTGCTGAATAATTCAACCAATTTCGAGTTCACATTTTCCTCCGATGTAAGGACAATTTGAAGTAAATTAAAAGACAATATAAATTCATCTAATGTGTTCTGTTTCAAAACCGAAATTGCTTGTCATTAGCAATAGTAAAATGTCATAGAACAATGCTAGTCGCATTCGATCCGTTGTCACAGGCTCGCCGCCGTACGAAGGCCGCACGTGATCGCATTTCCACAGATATTAAACCCAAAAACGGTCACGCAAGTATAATGCATTTAATAAATGTCTCAATAGCAAATCGTTTTGGCAAAACTGCATCGAACAATTCAATTTGACATCGAATTATTATCCTATATTCAACGAATTCAATTCAATCAATATATGAAACAGACAATCAAAAATTCAACAGAATAATCAGTGATCTGTATAATATATATTCTGTGCTACTGCTGTATTGAAAACTATGTCTGGTACATTAAAAGAATGTAAATGAAATAAAACACGTAATAAGGAAAATCTGCCGATATGACGTAATAAAAGATCTAATCTTATAAAGTCAAAGGTCAAAGTCAACTGCTAGGAAAAGAGATCGAAATCGGTGTTGAGGGAACAATGCGACAGTGTTTTGTTTGGAAGTAGCCTCACTAACCTCTTATAAGAATGGCGAGTCACGGTGCAACTAGATGTTACAAAACGATGAGTGTTCAGACTGAGCCAATCAGAGCGGCGGCAGCACGTGTCGATGGCACGGGCGTCGGGCAGAGGTCACGCTCGCGCCTCTCGCCTCAGGGAGCATGGCATAGGGACGCGTGCACATCTATTGTTAAAACGCTGTTAGAATTATGAAGTGGTAGACACCATTGAAAATAGAAATAACTGCGTAGTCCCCTGTTTTTAATAGATAATAAACTCTTATAAGTCTCGACATCTACGTACATTATTCAAAGTATTTTCATGTATAGATTAGGTAATAAATGTTATTGAAGTTCAAAATTTCATCATCATTAAGTACACCTAAAGCGGACACTACATAAAATATCTGAACATTTCCGTCAATTCATCAACTTAGACAACCGTTAAAACCATATCTAATCTGGCTGTAACCCTTGTACGACACACGCTCCGTTATCTGTGGCTTGACAACGCCAAGAGGCTTTAATTCAATCAGACACGAGGCCCTGAGATAGGTTGTATCTAGCCATGTCACAAGAGGGGCGCGTCGGCCAATAAATCGGCACGGGCTCGGCGTGAAAGATGAAGTGCCCGCTTAACATACAATGAGTCTGCACTCTGTCGCAATGCAGCTTAAGCTTAGGACCGCGTTGGAGTTAGGCGACAGGCGTGTTCAGACGATGACCCGAACTAGCGCTAGTACTGTACCATTTGTCAAAATTGTTGCAACGGGACTAGCAAGACAGCGTACTCGTTTTAGAAGTTCATTTATAACTCTGGATTGATGTATAATACTTTAAGTATACAGAATAAATGGCTAAAGGCATTCGTGTGCAACAAAACTTGGTCTGTGGATGGCACGAAAAATTGCAACAATTAATTATGAATTATTCTAATCAGTCAAGTAATTGTTTTATTCTTTACTTATTGCATTTTATTCTTTCAAAGTATGTGTTACATAATTTTTATTGTTTTTATTTTTAGCAACTATATATTTTAACATAACAGAGACGATTCTGTTATGTCCAGTTAAATAAATTTTATTGTGTGAAATACTTGACTCGTCTAAACGAGGCATAAG
Source organism: Cybosia mesomella (assembly GCA_946251805.1). Lineage (NCBI taxonomy): Eukaryota > Metazoa > Arthropoda > Insecta > Lepidoptera > Erebidae > Cybosia > Cybosia mesomella. The sequence continues at coordinate 16,842,130 of OX276406.1, read as the reverse complement.
GTTAGTTGCTAACGAGTCTGGGTGTGTCCTGTGCACCAAATAACGACGGCAATAATAATTGTGGGTGCAGTTAAATCTAATAGAACGGCATAAGATGTATTCTAGCCCAGCTATTGGGCATAATTGAAGAATATTGCTAATAATTAATATCATATCTAGACCTGCCTATATAAACCGTTTTTACCGCCTAGATAAGCTATTATTATACATTAAGATTATTCAGAACTCAATAGAAAGTTTACAAGGCCGAATAAAATCAAATTCGTATCCTTTAAATAGTAATTACGCTGACAAACATTATGCGGCACAGTGCCATTCAAAAATAAAACCAAACTAAAATTAATTACGTTCTTGAAGCACAAGATTAACGACGAGTAGTCTCAAACCAATTACGCTGTCAAAACATCACCTTGAAAGTCGAAATAAAGAAAACATCAAACACAATCGGTGCTCGACATAACAATAATGGTTCTATTGTTGCATAAAGCGGTCCAGATGGTGTAGATAATCATACCATGCGAAAAACGAAAATATTGCCTTTGTATTAATTACTTAAATACATTGCACAACTATTTGTCCTCTGTCCGTCTGTTGAAATGTGTTGTGATGATAGTCTTTAACATTTTAAAGTGACGTTTGGTTGGATAGTAAATAATATATCTGTATATATTATCTAATGACTGATTAACTTGGATATTTCGGCAATGATCTGAGAGTCTGCAAGCTCTCCCTGTGCTTGCAAGTCGTAGCTTGTTTTTCTTAAGCCGTTGCCATAGCTAATCCGCAGTTGCAACTCACAAATAGCTCATCATCATCATACAAAAAGCTATTTAGGCTCTAAAGAAGTTACTACAAAAGTGACCTTTGTGCGGTTTCTACTGTGTACAGGAACTAAATATAGGTGAAGTAGTCATTTGTGGGTCAACTCTACACACTTCGTCGTTTTATTTATTTGTATATATTCCGCGGCTTAGATTTTTATTTTAAAATTCCTATAGCATATATAACATACAACAACAAAGAAACTTATATGTGTATACATACATAAACATACAACAATATTATTCAAACAAAAACACTGAATTTATTGTCTTAGGCCTAACCGTTTTATAATTTTTAAACATTAAGTTGAAATTGTCATAGGGGGCCATCTCGCAACCGGAGATGGCCCAGGGTCAGTCGGGGTGCGAGGGATATGCTCTACGGGTAACCTTACACGGGTCGAAGACCCGAGACGGCGTGCGGTTTTAATAAGTACACATACGTGCACTCTGGCATCTGGAGACCTGAGACGGCGTACGGTTTTAGTCGGTTCGAATCCGACATAACCTTCCCCGCTCACCGGCACCGGAGGGGGAGTATCCGAGAGGATTTCCGCACGAGAATAAAAAGAATTACACATACATGCATAAAATTTTAACATTCAAAAAATATTTTGTTCAAAGGTTCAATATTAACCCTCTCGATCACCCATGCCTATTGAACCATCAGTTACGTGTCATTCTGTATATATTTATTATACAATTATTAAGTTGTTCAATGTCTATGCTGACCGGACGTCCATTTAGTAAACATTCATTATTCTAGTTATTTTTATTTATGAATTTTTTCTTAAACGTTTTGTAAGTGTAGTGCCAAAAAAAAAGATTTTTGACTTAACTTTACCAAGAAGGTTATCTAAGTGCAACCATGAACCCTAAGTACTGTATTGATCACAGACATGTATTGTTAACCAAACATCATTTGGCCTACAATAATCTACCTTCTAATAAACAACTTAGACCTCATCAATACATAATTTATGTTAGAAGGTTCATGTAACTGCCATTCTTATATCAATCAACATGATAATAGGACGGTAACTTGCCACTAAATAATGCACGTGTCTGTTTAGACACTTATGGACACAATGAGATGTTTAAAGGACGTAATTTCCAAAGCATTGTTGTAATGATGATGAAGTACATTATGTTTATGTGTAGGTTTTATGTTGATGTAAAACATAAAATCTACCCATAAAACACAGAGGTCATTAAAAACCTCTGTGGCATGGTGGAGTTCGCGGACTCTATTACCGCTCAATGTACATATTTGTATGCATGAATTGGTCTATTTGCTCTGGTCTGGGTTGTTAATATTTACACAGAGCGGGAATCGAACCCGCGCCCCGCAGTGTAGCAGTCGAATGCACTACCGCTACGCCACAGAGGCCGTCAAAATAATGAGAAGTTATGTAAAATTTACCCCAATTTCATTGGTTAAATTTTACTTTTGGTCACTATTGGTCACTAGTTGGATTTAAGATAACATAACAAGATAATAATGCTCCTTAAATAAGAGGCAATCAATTTTTAAAACGCACATGAACTTGTGGCAGTCTATTTTTAAAATGATTGTGAACATAGTAAATGTAAATGTGTATGACCAGTGACCAGATGTTGAATTCTTATGACCATTAACCTGACATGCTAGTTAGACCACATGACTACTATCTATTCATGTGCTTAGACTACTCAAATTTTCATGGTCTGAAACTGAATTTGGTTTTATACAGTAGTCAATACTTATGAAAAAAGTATAAAAGTACTCACTTAATGTATGTAGATCTTAATAAATCTAAGAAAATCAAAATAACATCATGTACTATTCAAAAAATCCTGCTAGGTGCCGTGCCAATCATACGAATCAATCTAGAGGGATCAGATTTTTTGAGCACTCATAATATTCAATAAATTGATGTACGAGCATTCCAAGTATTATTAGAAATATAATTTGAATACGGAGTAGCCGTAATGAGTGTTTCGTCGATGGCATCTGATAGGTAAGTGGTTTTCGTAACGCCCCCTCGAGCGCTGCGATAACATCAAATGCGCGTGCGCACCGTGGCCGAACCATGTGATATTTTTTAAACACACGTAACCGAACATCTGCGCGATGAAACAGATTACCAACCAGTTTCGTGTCTTCTTATTTTTATGACAAAGACGTGTCACTGAAATAAATTATTATCCTAATGGATCGATGCAATCAGAGTGATAAAGGACAGGTATTAAGCCCTTTTTCTTAATACTTATTATTTGAAAAAGAGAAGCAAGCTAGTACTCTTATAATAATTTAGCTAAGCGAATTAGATATAAATAATCAATATGTATATATAACACTAGACAAGCTGTTTAGAACAAAAAATGTATCACACTTTGAAAAACATGTAAACAATGTTATAATGTTATAATTATATGTTATAATTGTTATGATTATACTGAGTTATAATTGCTAGAGGCACTTTTATCAATCGCTTTATACAAATAACGGTTAAGTTTTACAAAATACATTTCTATATAGTTTTCACGCTAGTAAGCGTTCTGTCAAAGATGATGGCTAAATTGAGGGGAATTACTATCAACTATGCGACCAATTTTTTTGCTCCCTACAGCACGTCTAGAAGTATACATAGAAATATTTGTAAATTATATTTGTGTTTAGTTTAGTTTTACCGAGCAGTGAAACCGAATAACAATTATTGTCTTATTTGTGGTGTGGACTGGTTCTTGATACAACTTATTGACCTTGAAAGAACATGCTGAAACAAATCATTTGCAGTTACTAAAGCTTACTTCAATACGTAAATCGATACTTCAACTTTGACAAGCGAACAAAGGAAGCAAGGCTGTAGGCCAATTCGCAACCAAGATAATAAATGTCAAAGTACTCTAACATGAAATTAAAAGTAAGTTATCCTACTGACAATGAAATAAAATGAATCAAAACAGCTCTGTAGTAGTATCGGAGAAACTGAGTTGCAAATTAATTGAAGCATAGGCATGTATAATTTATCCTACTTATTCCTAATATTAAATTGTGAAAGTTTGGAGGAAATATGGATGGATGGATGGATCGATGGTTATGTGGAAGGATGGATATTTGTTACTATTGCACATAAAAACTGTTGAACGGATCTCGATAAAATTTGGCATAGAAATTAGTGACTAGAATAGTAGATGAGCTACTTTTATACTGTGGGTCGCGAGATCGGGACCAGTATTATACGCGGGCAGACGGCAGTAAGTTACTTATAATACGTATTATTAGTAACTAACTGCCTTTTTTTTTTTTTTTTTTTTTTTTCGTGCGGAAATCCCCTCGGATACCCCCCCGCCGGCCAGCGGGGGCGGTTATGTCGGGCTCGAACCGACTAAAACCGCACGCCGTCTATATATATAGAGAGATGACATTGAAACAACCGCAGCTCATGATTGTCAGTTGTTTGATAAATTTCAAATACACATATTCGAGGGTCCCTTTTCATGATACGTTTTTTTTTTTTATATTTAGGACGACGTATAATTTACGTATTATTTGATATTAATTTTGTTCTCCTTTGTCTGTGTTTTGCATACCAGTCACTCAACTCACCTCACTAATAGTTATAAAACTTTACTTGTCTAGTAGTAACGTTTTAAATCTTCATTTCGTGCTTTCGGCTTTTTAGTTACCATTTGTAGCGGCGTAATAGTTTAGACAACGGATAGGAAATTAAGAGCTTATGGACTTGACCGTTGAGCACTCAACATGGTACTAAATTGTATGGATAAATAAAATAGTACTAAAGTGATAACTAAGTTACAATATCCTTAAAAATACTGTTATAGAACCACAAATACGTTTATATAACACTACCATCTGAGTATGCCCAACTAGGTCCGCCGCAAATTCTATGAACAACCTCATGTTCCAGAAACATCAAGCATGAAATAGCTCCACCGAGAAGACTGATTTGAATAAATACGCGTATTTTTCTTAATGAAATGTATTTTGCAACTACATTTTTGTCTTATTGAGTACAATTTTATGTTCCAAATTATATCGTAAAAATCGAAACGCATAATCATATTCAATCCAACAAGGTTTTCCACGATTGTTATGCACAAAAACTGAAATAGGAAGGACTTTTGTACTGAGATCCCAATTCATAAGCCTTAAAGGTGCGAGAATGTTTAAAAGAAACTTGAGTATATAGCCGTCATAATTTCAATCATATTGAATGGCACAGGTCGCGTCATCTCGTTATCGTGATCGCCACGTCGAAAGTAAGGCCACAGGGAGCGGTCAAGGGATAGGTGACACCAGAACCTTCAACTTAAAACCTTGATGAGTCAGTAAACCGATCAGTATTGTTCTGTGATATTGATCCTAACAACACGACTTGCAACATTACTAATTACAATGTTATATAGTTGCCTAATATTAGGGTTGGTTATGTAAATTATGATGGAATATAAGGTTTAGAAACTAACGGAATCTAACTAATTGTGACCAAGCTAATCCAATTCAATTGCAACTCATTTATTTGCAAAAATGATTTCTCAAGTACTAAATCGTAGTCAACAGAGAAGATTAAAGACAATTTTAAAGACCATAGATTTCCACAAGACACTAATGATTACGAAGATCATAATACTCTAGTTATCAGATCAGAATACACATGATGATCAGCAACAAAAGTTGTCTCTTAAACTTAAAATAAACCCCGAAACAGATTTACCTTGTCCTATGAAGATGATAAGAATACTTATACATGAATTTATCTATTTCATTTCTGTCACTGTTTGTACATGAGACCAACACAATTTTCAAGTAATTGTAACCTCAGATTATAAAAGCTAAACGATGTATTTCATACAGGTACACGATAATATAAAGTCGATATTACGAGACAGTGAGAGTTGCGTAAGTTAACAATAATATAATTGGTATTAAAAGCCAGAAGGTAGCCCTACAGCACATTGTTATGGCATGCGGGCGTTTCTATGACATCTGCGTCAGGAGCGCGTTCGCTTTCGACGGACTGTTACGTCTTATCTAATCATAACCATTTCGTAATTTAGATCTCAGCTCACGCATTTCGAATGAACTAAAATTCCTTGGCCGGCCTTGTCTTCTACCAGTTGTAATTTTTGAACACCTGATAAAGATATTGTGCCGTTATCTTCACATCATTCTGTTGGAGTCCATTCTCACTTTTACTTTTAGATTGTCTTAGTTGCCAAGGCTTTGATAGTGGTGATCACAAAATTGATAAGAGGGATTGAAATTATATTCAGATCATCTATCCATTCGTATGTTATCATAATTATCAGCATTATAATGTATATAACTTATGAACATCCACATTTTGTTAATCATGCTTTCAGTCCCAAGTAAGTATTGCTTTTAACTGAGCACTTTTTCCAGACTCCATGCTGTTATTGAAAATTATCTAATACAAAAACTTAATCATATTTTACCAACCTATAGCCACTCAGGTTAAAGAAAACTATTATAACATTTGCTTCATAGGCTCGCCCCCTATTACTTTGGAACCTTAACATAACTGGCGAATCGTGGGTGTGTAATACACATCTCTGCCTACCCTACTCATACACCATACCATACCTACCCATACAGGCGTGAAGTTATGTTATCTTATGTTTCTTCATATACACTAATCTACATAGTAGATGATGTTGCAATTAAAAAAATTACTAGATTACACATCTAGTAGTTCTGTATATCTGTATTATATATATATATATTTATATATGTGTATAATATATATATATATATATATATATATATATATGTATTAGTGAGTGGTCAGCTACAGCCTGGAGCCAATAACTATATCTAGTAAAAAGCACCGCTGGTATTGCACAACACCTTATTTTTTGTTATTTACGTGAACTTATGTGAGAGGTTCGGACATGATGTTATGCTCTAACAGAATAAATATCACTACATATTATAAAACAAAGTCCTCCACCGCGTCTGTCTGTCTGTTCACGATAAACTCAAAAACTACTGCACCGATTTTCATGCTATTTTCACCAATGGGTGGAGTGGTTCTCGAGGGTTTAGCATATAAATTGACAAGTTTTTGTATACATTGGCTAAAATATAATGATATTTGTTGAAAGTGTCGGAAAAAAGGAAGCCGTCTGGGAGCTTTCAACGTAACGCTATGCTTTATTTTTTACATGCGGAAATCCCTTCGGATACCCCCTGGCGGCCAGCGGGGGTGGCTATGTCGGGCATGAACCGACTAAAACCGCACGGTGTCCTGCCCAAGTGTCCATTGCCGGGCACCCCGGGTAAGCCCTCGAAAGGTCAACGAAAGTCCCTTTGAGATATAACAAAATGACTTTAGGTTGAATTGTGATACTACTGATATTATAAATCTAGAAGTTCGTTAAGATGTATGGAAATTTGGATGTTTGCAATTCAATCAGTCTCTAACGGATGAAGGGATCTGGCTGAAATTCGGCACAGGTATAGATTATTTTTTATACCTGGAATTAGTTCCCATGGGTTGCGGGAACGAGATAAAAATTTCATAATTACTTTTAGCCGCGATAACCTACATCCACGCGGGCCTAGTTGCGGTCCTCAGCTAGCACTTTTATAAAATTAATATTACTTACGAAGAATAGTGCTACCGTTCGTCCACTATTAAAGATATTACTTCAACACCGTCATACATAGTCATACTTTTGAATTGCGTGACATTTTAACTGGTCATCGCGACGTCACAAGTTGACAGGCTCCTTGGTGTATGCTCAAACATAATATTATGCCAAGAAAGTTAGCATGATACTGTGAAACTAATCAAGGGCCTATGACGTGCTTCTAAGCTACCGTGTTTTGGGCTGCGATCTAGAGGGAAAAGGGATGTATAGCTCCATCTGTCTCGCAGTACAGTGCAGTGTCTACAGTGCTTCGAGGCGTTTATAGCTCATCTTAGCAAACCTGATTGCCAATACATGGATTGAAATGTGATTCGACCCGACAACTAGCAGAAGCCCCTCACAAACCGTATTATAATACCTTTAAGGGGTTAACAAGCTCCAAGTAACAATTTTTCGAAAGACTAACTCCAAAATAGTAACTCAGTTCTTTCAGTTACAGAATTTAAAAATAGCTCAGAGTTCAAATGTTCAAACTTTCTATGAACTTGAATGCTACTTGTTATTAAAAATGTTTAAATACGAGATATGCTTTGTATCGATAAAATTGAACGATTTGAAAAGGTTTAAAGTCCGTATTGAACAATACAAAGAGTTAATTTATCATACGATAACAAGCTAATGCAGAGAAACAGACGAACAAGACGAACTTGTAAACGTTTATTTGTTACTTATTGTTATTGATTTATCTTTAGACTTTCAACGAGCAGCTTTAAGTTTTGCAAATGTATTGATGTTTAATGTAGGCAGAGGCGGCAATAAAAGTTGTTTGATTATCGAGATGTCCCGGGTTCGAATCTGGACCATTACACTACCAACGTGAACCCACTCCTACACAAGCAAGTTAGCTTAGCTGGAATGGTTATCTGAAATGTTAGTAATTTTGGTTCCAAGTACTATTTTTTTTATCAATACTGCTTGTTCTGCATTCAAAATTTTCAATCACACATTACCTGATTGATTTAAAAACATCATCGCAAATAAAATAAATGAATATGCAAAGTACTCATAATAAGTAACTTTTTTGTGTTACTGGGTATTTATTGCATAAAACTGCAATCAATTAATAATTAATATTACTATCGGCCTAACTAGGTAGATGTTTTTACCTAACTACTTGCTATTGCCATTTAGTACAAAGCAATGATAGAGAACATATATGACACTAAACTTTTTTGTTAAAATAGCTTTCTGTATCAGAGAATTCAGCAGAAATGTTGCAAGAGTATCGAAAGATTTCCCGTCGAAGTAGCATTGCTATTGAATTACAGAACTTATAAGGCGTGCTAGTGAAAAGTGGACTGTTGATACGCGTTTTTGTAACAATATCATATACGGACGCCATAACTAGACGAAGCCAATCGACTTTCTTATGAAATACAATTTAAGATTGTTGTTTGACGGATTTCGTACCTATACATATATGGAGCGTAATTATAATTGAAATACTAAACAAAAACATTCAATGGCCTGGTTTTTGACGGCTTATTAAAGCTATTAGCGTATAGATGGGGAATCTTTCACTGTTAATGTTGATAAAATGAAACCAGATGGATATAATTAACGTTCAAAAACTATTACATCACTCATTCAACTTAACATTGCATAATTAGACATCAACTTCACTATACACAGTACAAATAGCTTCATACCTTTACAAAGTAGAGGTACTATACATACAGTCACGCCTGACCGTACGACGCCGTAGACCAACTACCTAAATTAGACCTAGACCCCATGTTTCCAGTAAAACATGTGGTCTAGGTCTAATTTAGGAAGTTTGTCTAATGCCAGAAGTGTGCTGCGATCTTGGAAAATACATTTCGCTTCTTCTACTTACATAATTTGTATTCATGTTGGCCCTTTCCAGGTACTATTGACCTGGGCCTCGTTTCTACTATTTTATGTTAAATCAAGCCACTGTCATTCCACTGTCAGTCTAATTAATGCTATTTCACTTTATCTGCATACAGATAAAGTCTAAAATTAAAGAGCATCTTTTAGACTGACAGTGCCATGACAGTGTTTTAATTGAACATAAATTAGCAGAATCGAGGTCCTGGTGTTTCTCTAGAACTTCCTAGATCTGATTGGTCTACGAACACTTAGGTCGACCCTTACCGGGTTACAACTCACCCCCGTTTCATAAATCTGTTCTGACAATCTTCTTTCGTCTGTCCCTTTCTCTAACTTGGTCACTATATCTTCTACTACTCCATAATGTTTAGTCACCACGCTGTTCCTCATTTATTCCATCAACATCACTCCAATAGTATACATATATTTTATTATTAGCTATGGAACTTTGATGATAAAAATCTAATAGAACGGTGAAGGAGTAAAACATCGCCGAGCATCTGTAATTCGATAAAAATCAGTCGAGAAATACTTTCCTTAAGTACCATTTGCATTAATGAAAAACTGCTACTTTAACTTAATTAGTATGTTTGCATATGCAATGCTCATTTCGTCATTACTACTTTCATACACTGGCGGCCACATCATTTGTAACCGACCAATTCTCGATTAATATTCATCTAGATCGATATCTCCCCGACTGTCGACTTTTGACTGTTCTGCAGCATACCGATTTGAGATACGTGCTATAAGTAAATAGAGCTTTAATTAAAATATTTTTCATTTCATATCAAAATAACGGTACAATATATTTGAGGTTATCTTAATCTTTTATTTAGTTCCAGTTTTCTTGTAACGTACTTACCTAAATTTAAGATAAATGATTTTCATTAAGTTATTTAAGAATTTTAAGCTACTATTAGTTATTAGATAATGAATTTAAACTTATTATTATTCTGTGAACATTTCAACGTCTATATTAATATATCCAAAATAAACTAACATCATCATGGGATATTAATCTTTCAAGATGAGTTGCTCTTTACCGATTCATATTAGACTACGTATAATTTATACATTGATACTTTGAGAACGTCCATTCATATTACGCCTTACATACGTAACCATTGAGCTCATTAATTACGGGAAGATATGAAAAAGAATATCGGGACCACCCGCGTCCAACTTCTTGGGGCCTCATGTGTAAACGTAGTATCAAGTTGCTTCCTAGTAATACTTTTTACTTTTATTTAGTAGTATTTCTAGTATTACTGCTTTGCTTATTACTAGTGTGGGAATCACTGGCGGTTGCTTTTGAGTTTTTTACACTTGTTAATGACATTATAAGAATAAACTATATTACCGCAATAAAATTATATAGACGGTGGCGATGATGATGCACTGTAAAACAATTCATAATTAACTCTTGGATCGTATCTCTAATTTATACAATTTAATAAGGTGAATTTATAGTTTATGGGCTCGGTACTTTAAAAGAAGATACAGTTTCGAATCGAAACCTTAATTATAATATTAATTAATTTTTATTTCACACTATCCAACAAAAATGAATTATAGGTACTTCATTATATTATGGTAAACTGTCTAAACATTCAATGTCTATATATTATCGCGCATCAATATTTATTCATGAGTTTTCAACTATATTCAATATCAGAACATCGTATCTTTGATAAATCACATAATCATTCGACGATTAACTTCTATTAAAATACCTATAAAATAGATTAGCATACATTTGTAGCATTTTCCCACAAGATGTGACAGAATCAGTGTTATACCAAGGTCAATACACTACGAAATTAATTCTCACAGGCGAAGCATTAAGCTTTGATCCGTTTGAGATGAGATTTATTGTTACCAACATTACGATACAGTGTCACAACTCAATATTATATCTTAGCGTCATAAAAATAAAGTTGGCAATCAAACGAAGGGATGGCATCTCATACCTTTGTACCGTAACGTATCTTAAAGGAATCAGCTGTCACTTCACACGAAGCTTTGGATGTCCGCTTGAATGTCACCGGTACGTCTTATTATCTGCACCGGTATCTATAGAGAGAAGTTGATACCTAGTAGTAAATAAACTTGTTACCCGGGTGGCAGTGCACACTTCAATTACCTTTAGTTGTGAAGTCCACAAGCATCAAATAGTTCTTGTATGACGTGGGACATACGTCATACAAGAATTATTTGATAGAAATAAATTAAGTATTTTTTTGAAGACTGATAATCATTTCAGTGCTCAACTTACCGCTCATAAGTAACGTGGTTTCAAACCCTATGTGACAAGAATAAATATAACCATAAAGTACTCAGAGTACTTATTTATTTATTTAAAATTTCGTTCTCATTTTATTCATTACTTGCTGATACCCCCGCGGTTCCGCCCGCGCGGTGGTCAGTTATCGTTTTTTGGTCATATCTCCGGTACTGTTTAAAGTTAATTGCAATCAAATATACGGCATTTAAATCTGATCCAGACCTTTTTAATAGACCGCGTCGAAATCCATTTAGTACTTTTTGCGTTCATCGCGAACAAACAGATAAATAGACAGGGAATCCAAAAAAAATATTGTGTTCTAAATTTGTAACATATCACAAGTATTTTTTAACATCTCCAATGTAAAGACACAATCTATATACAATTTTATAATAGTACCTTCAAGTACATAGCATATCCGAAATAATTGTGTCGATAAAATCTTTTACTGATTCCAAATATAGCAGTTTCCGTCCCGGATCTACAAAAACACATCAAACGTAAAGCGGACAAAGACGTTTTACATTTCACTTGAAAGCTGTCAAGGTTGTGCGAATAATAATTTACGTACATGGATAAAACAGAGTTCTTCAACCACCCACGAAGTTTTTAATGCGCATTCGCGATTATGGCGTTGCATCGAAACAGCGTAATTTGGTCCCTTATTTAAGATATGTTACAGTTAAATTAACGAAATTTCAGATTTAATTTGATATGTGGGTGTTTATAGGATTGCATTGTATAAATTTAATGACAGAATTTGTACAGCCTACGTAATGTACTTAATATTCAATATTTTTATCCGACAAGGCATTTTCGATGAACTTTATGTTTAACTAGCAACCCGCCCTCGCTTCGGTTTACATGAGTGTTCTTTAACTTAAGCCATTGTAATTTACACATAATATATAGATGTCCATTGGGGATAATGGACTTTTCAAATGGTGAAAGATTTTTTCCAATAACTGCAGTGGTTCCGAAGATTACCACAAACATATAAACAAACTCACGAAATACGGACTCTCTCTTTATAATATAAGTAGCTATATATGACACTTTATGTGTTAATTTTGATGCTACAATACATTTGTAGCTTTTTCTATCTTTTACAATTATTAATGAAGCAAATTATATACCGAAGTTTTAGTAAAGTTATATTCAAAATTGACATTCTTAATGTTTTCAAGTACCTACTGAACAAGTAAGATTCGTTATGCTTACTAGTTCATTGTTAACCTACACTTTTACTTATTACATTACCTACGAACAGTGCGATGATGTTATCATTAATTAAGAATGGGTGGAATAAAATTGGCATTTCAATCCACTGCCATACATAGGCTTCTCCCAAAAAGCATCGTAGCACTAGTCCACCACCTTCCGCATCCAGTTTTGCCCAGCTACATTTTCAAATCATCAGTCCATATGATCCTATATAGTCTCATATAGCTATGTATATTTATAACCAAATAAAAATCAAATATACAGTTAATTTAAATGTTACATACATAAATCGAAAACTATATAATATACTTCATTAGCAAAATACGAATAACCAGATCATATCTTCCAAATAAGACAAAACAAAGAAAGTGAACAATTTTGATGAGTTCACAAACGCCAAGTTTTTAGCGACGCGATACATTTGCGCTTAATTGGCCGCCCAAATAAGCGGAGTGCTTTAATTTAGCAGTTTAAGCGCAGCGGCTTCATCAAAAGCAACTTTTATCAGTGGCCAAGATTAAACTTGACGTTCCTTTGAAGCGTGAAGACAATTTGAATGGTGCGTTTGACTTCATGGAAAGTGTAAAGCTGAGTACGCATATCGCGAGCCGGGCTCCGCATTACGCCATACGCTTTGCAATATACGTACCTTCATATTCGTGACTAGGCATATGCCATGCACGAGCGAGGTTGAACAGGCGTGTGCACTTCAGCTCGAGTATGCCTTAAACTGAGGCATACGTTATACGTTGCATCTAGTAGGGCATACCGCACAATATGCGTACTCAACTTCAGTCAACGCAAATTTCCCTAGGATGGGCATCTAATTACGTGTATATAGGGCTGAGCCAAGGTAACTGGGCCCAAAAGGCTCTTGCGTGTGGAAGATTGCAGCCATCGATAAATTTTCAATAGTCAATAGATTAACTAATAATAAATGTTACTAAAACCAAGAGTTACATATTTCTGTCTATCTCCATCAAGTCTATATATTTCTATCAAATGAAAATCTAAATTTTGAAACCCTATTAATTTAGTTTCTATGAAGTTTGAGTACACCTACAAAAAATGACAGCTAGTATAAAGACTGTGATCTTTAAAAAAAAATGTAAGAGTACAGAGGACGCTTTTAGTTTGAATACTCCAAGTATAAAACCTTGCTAATAAGCAGTGGCCAGTATCCATCACCATTACAGTAAAGGTACATACTCCTTAAATTCAATATTAAAACTTACATTTGAGGCCATTGTATTGAATAATTTTTTAAATTACACTGCTACTATGAAAGAGAATGATTGGATGGATGAATTATTATTTATTATTCTATCACGCCATAACGGCCGAACGGATCTGAATGAAATTTGGCACAGAGAAAGACTATAACCTAGAATAGCACATTGACTACTTTTTATCCTGGGATGTCTTATTTCTTACTTTATACCCTGTTGTTCGGAGAACCTGATCAGTATTCCAAGCAGGTCGAACTGCGCGTTATGGCTAGTCTCTAATAAAAACTTTTCTATGTGTTACGCTGATACTGTTTATCCACGCTTCTAAAATAAGTTACCAGACAATGAATAACTATTATTTATAGTATTTTTTCGACATTAGCAGCATCTAGACATATTATGTCAACCGATAGGTCATTAGCAAAATAAAACATATATGCCAAAAGCCACAATCATTCGATGAAAGACTCCTATAGACGATTATTTAATGAAATATAATGCTCATTAACAATTCCTCAGTTGACACCTTAAGTCAGAACTTGGTTCTATTTTTTAGTATAGCTATTTCCATATCCCAAAAAAACTACTAGTTTGATAAATAATTATTATGATTACCTTGCAAATATAAATTCGTAGTTCCAGACCCAAGGATTTTTAATCTTTGGAAATCGTTATAAAATAAAACAATATGAGTTCGATTTATTAGTGCCAATATTTCAACATTAACACTGCCTAAGTGAACACGGCCCGCAGTGTAATCCGGTTTCATCACCGCTTGCCTCACTAATATCTCATTCACGCATGCGTCACTCTCCTCGTTACAATCTTTAATATCAGTTTTCGATCACGCTTGATCTTTGTGACCCTTAGATTCGGCTACTGTAAGCACGATTATTTTAGAAACCTAGACATTCTAAATTATACTTTACCGGTTGTTGATTAAAGTCGATTTTGCATGATAATGATTAATGATATCGGTACGTTTGAAGCATCTCATGTTAACAATCAGAGATTAGTATGTTAAATAGCCACGTCTTGCTACGATTGGCATTTTAGTGTTGAATTAAAAAAAACTTTCTATTGATTGTACAGATTGGTTTAAATGTTTAAGTTTTCGTGTTGTTGGGCGTGAGATGGTGTGAAGGGATTCTTTTTCTTTCTACATTTAATTTTTAGGGTTCCGTTGCCAAATGGCAAAAAACGAAACCCTTATAGATTCGTCATGTCTATCTGTCTGTCCGTCCGTATGTCACAGCCACTTTTTTCCGAAAATATAAGAACTATGCTGTTGGTAACTTGTTGGAAACTTGGTAAGTAGATGCATTCTGTGAACCGCATTAAGATTTTCACACAAAAATTTAAAAAAACAATAAATGTTGGGGGTACTTAGAACTGAAACTCAAAAATTTTTTTTTCATCATATCCATTCATGTGAGGTATCAATGGATAGGTCGTTAAAAATAATATTGAGGTTTCTGATATCATTTTATTCTAAACTGAATAGTTTGCGCGAGAGACACTTCCAAAGTGATAAAATGTGTGCCCCCCCCCCTGTAACTTCTAAAATAAGAGAATAATAAAACTAAAAAAAATGTATAATGTACATTATCACGTAAACTTCCACCGAAAGTAGGTTGGAACCAGATCTAGTAAGTAGTTTTTTTAATACGTCATTAATCGTAAACCGCAATTTATCTTTCATTCAAACAACTCAAATATAAAAATTAATAAAAAACACTATTAAGTTACTTGCAGCTTCGGAACCCTTCATGGGCGAGTCCGACTCGCACTAAGCCGCTTTTTAGGGTTCCGTTGCCAAATGGCAAAAAACGGAACCCTTATAGATTCGTCATGTCTGTCTGTCTGTCCGTCCGTATGTCACAGCCACTTTTCTCCGAAACTATAAGAACTATGCTGTTGAAACTTGGTAAGTAGATGTATTCTGTGAACTGCATTAAGATTTTCACACGAAAATAGAAAAAAACATTAAATTTTGGGGGTTCCCGATACTTGGAACTGAAACTCAATTTTTTTTTATATCAAGCCCATACGTGTGTGGTATCTATGGATAGGTCTTCAAAAATGATATTGCGGTTTCTAATATCATTTTTTTCTAAACTGAATAGTTTGCGCGAGAGACACTTCCAAAGTGGTAGAATGTGCCCCCCCCCCCCCCGTAACTTCAAAATAAGAGAATGATAAAACTAAAATTGGTTTGAACGAGATCTAGTAAGTAGTTTTTTTTAATACGTCATAAATCGTAAACCGCAGTTTACCTTTCATTCAATCAACTCAAATATAAAAATTAAAAAAAAAACATTATTATGTAACTTGCCGCTACGGAACCCTTCATGGGCGAGTCCGACTCGCACTTGGCCGCTTTTTTTATATATCTGGGGGATTGGGGGGTTTCAATACATACGGTATTTACCATCATTATTTTTTGTTTTCACGTATTAGGAAGTAAGCCTCAACCGGAAACATTTTACTAACACCGTCCTATTACTGTAAAATTCGAAACGAAAATATAATAACACTTTACTCTACCCAAAAATCGAACCCGTCTCCTCATACATAGCAGTCGTCTTCGCTACATGCAGTTAAGACTAGTTAATCACATTAAGAACGCTCCATACCATAATTTACTTTTTTGTTTTGGCTTTTATGGTAGTGACTGCTGTCTACCGAAAGCCTGCGCAAGAGTCTCGTTCGTCAATCAGTAGGTGTACCGGCTTGCAGCCGGCTTCGAGCCCTGAAGATATTAATAAGGCCCCATATACCCACCCCCAATCAATGCCCACCTATTTCAATATCCTGGGGCTTATACAGGCGTTTTTTTTAAATCTTTATTTGCGGAGCTTACCACAATATGGCTCCAGCATAGTTAGTATATTATATTATTGGAACTAATCTTAAGTATTCACAGTCTAATGAATAGCAATCTTGTGCTGTGCCCGACAAAGGACTCGCCAGGATGCTATTGCATCTTCCAATTGCCGTTATGTTACTCCTCAGTAGAACCTCAGTAGAACCTCTCTCAGTTGTTTATTCCATACACATTCCATCAGAATAAGTTCTTATACAGGCGGTATTATAAATATAAAATAGAAATAAATATTCTACGACATTCTACACAGCGCTTTCTAGAACCAAAGTAAGCATAGTTTAACTAGCTTGTGTTATGGGTTCCAGAATGCGGATAAACATACTTATATCCTTTTTTTATGTAAATACATACATATTAAACATAGAAACACCCAGACCAATGCAAATAGACATATTCATGCATACAAATATTTGCACTGAGCGGGAATCGAACCCGCGCCCCCCGTGTAGCAGTCGAATACACGACCGCTACGCTACAGAGGCTGTCGAAAATAAATAATTATCTCCTTTAAAATCATATCTAATGCCTTTAAACGAGCAATTTAGCAATGATTTTCATGAAATTTAGTATACAGGGGTTTGAGTCGTGATAAATTGTTCTAGCTAGTTTCGTTCTTAAAAAAGGTCGAAAAACCCACCCAAACTCGTAACTCGAAAATGTCACCTAGATATTTAATCATTGAATAAAAAATTAAGATAAATTGCAAAGATTAGTATCTTCCTAAAGTGTTTAGCAATATATAGAAACATATTAAATTTATTTAATGCATTTGCCCAGTAGCTGTTGTAAATGAAACCTGTATTTTAATTGATTACAATTAACAAATTTTCAACTTAACATTTAAATCTGGAACATTTAATTAACATAAACAAGAAAAATAAACATTAAAAAGCCAAATTTTTTGAGTATATTAAAGTTTATACGAGCTGGCCGTCGCCCCTAAGTGCCCCACATAACTTCGCCCTCGAGACCATTTTGTACATGTTAATACCACCGACATTAAGACCGTCCGCTGCGTTAACCGATCGCAGGCGCCCGTGCGGCAAACTCATAGCCTCTAAATCACAACGTGTGGAGCGAACGACCATCCATGCATTGCCCATTATTAGTTACGCAATAACATGTATTCGTGTTTAACGCGGGAGAGACGTGACTGAATTTCCATCGAGTGTACCGAGCTACCCTCAGAGCAACGTTGCGTTAGGCGGGTCCCTTTAAACACGTGTTCGTGGGTCTCACCGCGGGTGCCCGTGACGGTTGCCCGCTCAACACAGTAAATGGTTTAAGCCCGTCTCATCTCCGTTATTAGTGAGAACTGGTTCGACTTCCTACAGCGCAGGATGTTGCTCCATATACGCCATTCATTAACTTAATGGCAGCCACATGATTTTATTGCAACATCCATCAGAATTATTTCTTAATGAAAATAATCTCTTTTATCATTTTCACACTATTTTTGATGTGAAACATCAATTGATACTTTGCATAGGATATGCAGGGCCCTACCAACACCTTCAGAACCAAAACCAACCTCACCTGTCACCTGTTAGTCAGATCACCTGCTTAACATCGAAAGAGGCTCTTACGCAGAATTTCCTCTTGTGGTTGAAAACTCTGCCGGCACTCGCTCCTGGGTTTTAAGATTATTCTACCATCAGATGAGGTGTAGCCAAATTAACGGAGCAAACATTAAAAAAAAACACGAATACTAATATTTGCGCCGAGCGGTTATCGAACTCGGGACCTCCAGCATAGCAGCCGAACTATCTACCTCCCCACCATACATATTATCAAATCAGACTTACCCATGATAATTTTATAAGGGACACAATCTTCTGTTTCCTCAACATTAATATCGGATTGCACCGTTTCATATTTAATTAATTTTATTTTCTGTTGAAATGTATGCTGAGCTCGTTGAAGTCTTTTGTACAGCACAACCAAATTTTTTGGAGGAAGATCAAATGTGCACAGTGACCGTAACAACAGGCCTCTTTGAACTCACCGATGTAATATTAATTCGAGTGAAAGTTCTTACATTAACTTTAAGCTTTGTACGCGAAAGCAGTGAAATTATTACTTCAGGTTAATACTTACTGAAGATTATTTTAAGAGAGAGATGTACTAAGTTAACACTTAGTCCAGACTGATATTGTTATGGAATCACGCGTACCAAGTGTACAGGGCCCTACCAACACCTTCAGGACCCAAGTCAACCTCACCTGCTAGTCGGTGCACCTGCTAAACAACGGACGAGGCTCTGGTGCAAGCTTCCCTCTCGAGTTAGGGATGACAGACGGCAGCCGCTCTTTTCAAAGTTAACAAACCAATCTATACTTCTATACTATATAATATAACATATAATAATATTATAAAGCGGTATAATTTGTTTGTTTAGATAAACGTACTAATCTCAGGCACTAGTGGTTCGAAGTGTAAAAATAATTTTGTGTTGGATAGCCTATTTATCGAGGAAGGCTATAGACTATATATCATCAAGCTACTATCCAGAGGAGTGGAGCAGTAATCGTATATGTCAACTAATCGGGCAAATTTCCATATTTTATTGTAAAACTAATAAATTACAGGCATGTACGTCTGGTTCTGGTCCATAGGTTCCACGGGGAATCGAAGTATGACACGGGCATAGCTGCGGAGGACATCTAGTCAAAAATAATGAGCGGACCTCGGGCTTCAAAGTATACACTTTATACGCAACTGGGAAATCACTAGGGGGATGATCGCTGTTAAGGAATTTGAGGATGTTTGAGGCTCTATCAAGATCTTCGTTTCATAAGCCAAACTCACCCATAAGCCCAGTACACCTATAAGCCCAGTACACCTATAAGCCCAAAACACCTTTTAGCATGGGCACCTTCGTGATTTTTTGTTGCTATCGCTATTTGATTATGATATAATATTTGTTTTTAATAGTAATAAAAAAAGTGCAGGCTTTCCACATGGTGTTTGACTGACCAAATCATGGAAGGGAGACGTTTGAGCGCTAATCCGGGGCTCCATAGTCTAAGCTTTGGATACAATCAGGATTAACACCGTGATGATGATGATTCGTAGTGAATTTTTTTTCAATCAGTATTTTTTACCAGACTGCGCCAGAAGGAGGGTAATGTTTTTCGAGATGTAGAGTATGTATGTATATATAATTGTTTGGCACGCTCTGCAGCTTGAACGGCTCCATGAATTTCGGCTTGAGAGGTGTCGTTAGATTCGTATTTACTGTGGAAGTGCTACTGGGTATATCAAAATAAAAAAAATACAAAGCGGATTGTAATTTGTAATATATGTTGTTAAAAAAATATTTTCGCTCAAACTTATCGACTAGGGTATCAAATTAAAGAACATTAAAGGGTGATTCCAAATATATTATATATATCATAACTAAGAAGTATACAATAAAATTATTAATTAAAAATCGAAAACCCGACTGCCCTGAAAAGACAGATTCTGTCTTTTTCGGAATTATTAGGTTTCTTTGTTTACAAATTTTCCAACCCGAGAATCGAACCTACCGTTGCGCCACTTAGATACCCAGAATACTGCGAAGATAATAAATCATAGACGCTAAGATATCGTGGGCTCCTTATCATATATAAATCACTAATAGCAACAGATTATTCATGCGCATATTAAAGAGGCTGGGGTCGTGCGCGGTCCCAGAACTGCCGGCGACTATCTGATATTATTATAAATATCATATTATTGTTACACTGGTAAGATGTATATCGGGAGGCAATGTGATTGTTGTAATGACATGATGTGTCGGGTTTGATTCCTGCGCTAGTTAAAATTTGTCATAGCCTACCGCGGTAGCCTAGTGGTATGGGTAATGTACTACTGAGACGAGGTCTCAGGTTCGATCCCAGGTTTTACCATGGCACTTTTCGATGCTTTTCGAAGTTATGTGTGTATTTATCGCAGGTTTATAAGTGCCCGGTTAATGGCAATAGGCTCGCCACATTGGGACCTAAACATAAACTGGCGAAATGTGGGTGCTAGCACCTCTGCCAACCCCTTCGGGGACATAGGCGTGAGTTTATGTTATGTTATGTTATTTTTTTCTGTTTAAAAAGTTCCGTAAGTGTCTGGTAATTGACCGGTACAAGCTCATTTATTTAGAAGACGAAAGAAAGAAAATAAGTTTATTAAGGACACTCACAAATAGGTTACAACAAAAATATAGATATACACACATATAGATAATAGTTGTGCGAGCCTCAACAAGTCGCCATCTCCGCATAAATGCTGCCCATCACATGCTAAACATATGATGAGCAGCCCCTTTGTAACGACTCGACGCTACGCACGTGTGCACAAGTACACAAGGATTCACATTATTTTCATAACATAACATAACTTGACGCCTGTATCGCCGAAGGGGTAGGCAGAGGTGTATTATCGTGGGTATGTAATATAGCTCTGCCTACATTATTTGCTTATTATTACTAAACACATTTACTATTATTTATTACACAAATGATACTAAAAAAAGAAAAATGCAATGAAAAAGGAAAACAAAATCAAATTATTAAACATACAGCAAAATTAAAAAAAAAACTATTTTTAACGGATTATATCGTGATTTATCTCTCCCCGTGACCATAGCTGCTGAAAAGCAACCGAAACGTCGGGATCAATGTAAAATATAAAATAACATCAAATAAATCGCGATAGAATCCGTTAAAAATAGTTTTATTCCAATGTGTGCCATTCGCGTAAACTTCCGACAATATCATACAGGATAATATCAAAAATTGCTGAGGGTTGTCTCATCATCATCTTTTTAGCGATCCCAATTGCGTTCAAAGTTTAATTTGGAGCCCCGGGGTCCGCTTATTATTCTTGATTCGTTTATTAGCTTTTATGAGCGCGATTGCTGTCTGATCTCCCAACCCTCAAAGGAAAGCCAGAGCCTCGTCCGTTGTTTAACCTGTCACCTGTTAATCAACGGACGAGGCGCTGGCTTGAGGTGATACGAGTATTGACTTGAGCCCCGATGGTGTTGCTAGGGATCTGTACAACCCATTGCCTCTCTTCTTATTTCATAGGAACTTAAGGTTATATATATATACCTATGTACTATATACCATAATCTTATATATAAAAATGAATTGCTGTTCGTTAGTCTCGCTAAAACTCGAGAACGGCTGGACCGATTTAGCTAATTTTGGTCTTGAATTATTTGTGGAGGTCCAGAGAAGGTTTAAAAGGTTTGTCATCGATTGAGGCAGTACGAAGTCTGCCGGGTCAGCTAGTCTACGATAAAAACCTATTAATTACATAAAATTACACTTAAGGCATAGATTATATAAATAAGTAATGACTTCATAAGTTAAGAGGTCGTACGCCTCACAGTTCCATGCATTGCCTATTTTAAAATTCTCAAGCACAATATCTAGAGAAGTATATTAAATTTTATATTAATGTTTATTTTATTCACACCAATTTGTAATTAAATTCTCAGCGGCATACTTGAAGCTTGTAGAATTAAAATACTTTAATAATCTAGAACATATACCTACATTACAGGATAATTATTATGTTCCTGCATTATTTACGGAAATAATAACTATGAACATAACTACCTCGAGTTTATTTTTAACAGTTTTACAACGTTATACAATGACGTGCAGCCTTTTTTGGGTTCCACAGTGAAAGATGTGAGGTCTACAAACTGTTCACGGTGAGACCCCCTGCGTTATGACTAGTATTCAAAATCTGTTAGACTTTGGGCTGGCTTCCTGGGGAGTTCCTGCCGGGGTTCCTTGTAAAAGATATATACTTATGCATTTTCCCCCTGGGGTAAGCAGAGACAACAGATCGCCATATGCTTCTGTCCTTACATACTTCACGAGCTACCTCTTCTTTCATTAAACCTTCCTTGCAAGTGCACCAGTTTCGAATGTCTTTAACCTATGAAAACTTCAACTATGTTTTACTTTATGTGTCCCGAAACTTCGCCCCCGTGGCACTCGATTTTCCCATACAAGTCCGTGATTTATTAGTTCTGCAATAATGAATGGAAATTTGCCCGATTTGATGCCGATGTGATGATATGCCTTTAAAGGGGCTATCCAGCACAAACAGAATTTTTAAATTCCAATCAGTAGTAGTCTTGACTTCTATCCCCAGTCACCCGAGCACACACCTCTGACTTTTAGTAGTTATGTGTGCATTAATAAATGTTAATTATCGCTCGCTTAATAATGTGCCCGGTAGATGGCAATAGGCTCGCCCCCTATTTCATTGGGATCTTATCATAACTGGCGAATCGTGGGTGTGTAATACACCTCTGCCTACCCCTTCGGGGATACAGGCGTGAAGTTATGTTATGTTATGAAACAGTAGTTCCTGAGATTAGCACGTTCAACTAACTAAACAAACAAACAAAAAACTCTTCAGTTTTATAAAGTTATATAAGTATAGATTTATGTAAAACTTTGTACTATAATAATTGTAGTATGTAAAATAGGATTTAGTTAGCCAACTTATATTTATATAGCCAACCGTAGTACGGAACCAACACACCAAGTCACTCGAACTCAATACTAAATCCGTCACTTATAATAAGAACTGGTAATCGGACGACACTTAGCCGTTTCACCGCGCCACGCTACCGTGTAATAACTGAGCCCATTTGTGTGTTACTACCATATAGCAAGTGGCAAGGCACTCGCATCAAAATGTCGTCGAAGTAAGGACAGAACGATAAAAAAATATATTTATTTTTGCCCGTTCGTTTCAAAGGTTGTGATACAGTTTGTGAGGCTCCATTTATTAATGTTTTTATTGTTTCTATATTTAGTTCGATACTTAAATTAAGGGGTAGCAGTGTCAAGTAAAAAGAAGCTATATGTTTGTTTTTGTTTTTTTATTGTTAACTTAAATTTGAACAGTCAAGATTCGGAGTGCAATGGATTTCTACTATGAAGTATATACCTTTAGGCTACGGTCTTTTGCAGATTCAAGATCAGTTCTGAATGTAGATTTTTCTAATTTAAATTTGTAGGAAGTTTACATATCAAATGTTCGCGGTTCGGCACCTCTTATCTTTGCCGCACCGTCAAGATTTGGAATTCTTTACCAGCGCTCGTGTTTCCTTCTTCCTACAGTCCCGGGTTCTTTAAGCGAAGCGTGAAAAAGCATCTGATGATGCCGTCAAGATGAGGACCACCATTGTAACATTATCGGTGTCTTTAATGGTGATCCCCATTCCTGAAATTTTACCTTTAGCTTACCATCAGGCGAGACAAAGTCATATTGACGTGTCCATTATATAAAAAAATGTTTAAAAGGAAATGGTTTTAGGTGTCTTAGAATTAGTTTATTTAGACTATATTTTTAAGTTAACTTCTAACGTCTATCTACCATAAGCGTTTTCTTATATTATATACTTATGCCTGTTTACCGCAGAAGGCCCAATTAGAGGTGTCCATTCATATAAATCCAACTACATTTTGGGTCTCAATAAATTGGAATCGAGTCCGTACTTGAGCGGAAATTGAAACCGTGACGTCGTCGTTTGAATCGATCCTGCGCCTACGTATACAAATGCCTTCTCTCACATCACCAGTTTAAATATTTTTTCCCAAAAATATTTATTACTTTTAATAGTTAAAAAATAACAATATAAATATTCCCTCATAAAAAATAAAACATATTTTTTCTGTACATCGTACAGAATGCAGGCTAACGTTAGCAATAAAATTATAAGGATTCCCAGAGCTACGCGCGCGCAGCCGTGATCTATGACTCGGCACCACTTCCTTATAACACGGAAAAATATTTCACTACAATGATTAACAAGATTACCATGAAAAGGCAATCCTTTGCCACTATATATAGCACTAGCTGTTACCCACGACTGCACACACGCCCGATTGACATTTTGACCCCGGTCCCGCGTCCCACAGGAACCTATTCCTATGAAAATGTATAATAAGTAGCCTATTTGCTATTTCAAGACATATATCATCCAAATTTGCTCAGCCATTTTTGTGTGAAAGAGTAAGAAACATACCATACGTTCATCCTCACAAACATTTACATCTATAATATTAATAGGATGTGACATTTCCAAGGAAATGATAAATGAGAGAAGCTTGTGTATATATTTCATTCATTTAATAATATTAATTCAAGGTAATAATGATAGTTAACTGTTAATTCCTTTGCAGCATTGCCGCCTACAACTTTTAAAAATCGACGTCAATTCTGGATTATCTACAACTACTTATCTGATATCATAAGGTATAAGCCAGTGGTAAGGTATAAGGCGATAGCCCAGTGGCATACGTAACGGACTGCCGAGACGAGTTCTCAAGTTCGATCCCCAGTCGCCCCAGGCACACACCTCTGACTTTTCTTAGTTATGTGTGTATTAAAAATGATAATTATCGCTCGCGTAGTAATGTGCCTGTTAGATGGCAATAGGCTTGCCCCCTATTACATTAGGACCTAAAGAATTAGGATCGTGGGTGAATAATATACCTCCGCCTCCCCTTCGGGGATACAGGCGTGTTATGTTAAGCCAGTTCTTTATAATCATATATCAAACCATTTGAGTCAATCCACTATCAGATAATATTCACTGTGATTCGAAGAATTCTTCATCCGAGCACCAATCCCAGTCGCTTACAAAGCTCGCACTTTGGAGCCCGGGGTCTAATATCCTGCTCCTTTTATTTATTTGTTTTGGTTTTATGGAAGCCACTGCCATCTGACCTCCCAACCCCCAGAGGAAAGCCTGCAACAGAGCCTCGTTCAACAATCAGCAAATTATCCGCTTGCTGGTAAGATCTTGCACACTCCATTTGAATGTCTACGGTGTCAAAGAATACTCGCTTCGTTTCGAAAAAAAATTATTTACGATATTGTGTAACTGTCCTTAAAAACATCATTAACATCTTCCTTAAAAAAGCAATTCATTACGCAACGGCAATCACTTTCGAAAGTAATAAAAAGAATCCAAAGCATAGTCAATATAAGGACCCTTCTCTTTACACTGCTCGTAAATGCCTCGAACTGCAATAAACCCAAAAATGTAATCTGTAACCATTTATTACTGCCCTAAATTACGTAATGTATACAACCTACAACTTATTTATCATCAATCGTTACTGCTCATCTCTCAGAATAAAAGCGTCGTAATGTACAGTACAGGGTATGAGTCATGGGCTTATAATATCAAGTCGGTCTTGTCCTGCGCTTTACAATCTAACCTGTTTACTAAAAAAGTTAAAGTTTTCTTTACAAAAAGTATATTTAGTCATTTTATTTGACTTTCGATGGTAAATATAGAAGTTTTGCAGTTTCGTATTAAGACTGAAAGCCAACCCCACTGGATTGGGAAAAAGGCTCGTGGTCCGTCGTGGTTCCTGAAAAAAAAAGAAAAGAGAAAAGAACCCAAGGGGGCCATCTCAAAATCCAAGATGGCCCTGGTTCAGCCGGGGTGTGAGGAAAATGCCTTATGGGACCACCTTACACACGGTGTTTGAAGACCCGAGAAGGCGTAAGGTTTTTGTCGGTTCGAATCTAACATAGCCACCCACTGGCCGGCGGGGGCGCATACGGGGTGATTTCAGCACGAAAAAAAAGGGATGCCGAAGATCATACAAAGTAGAGAAATACAAGCCAGAATACAGACCCTGGGCTCCGAGATGAATGCCTCGGGTGTAACCGAGACAACGCTGAGATAATGATGATGAATCATCTGGTTTGACATGGTCAGAAGTTAAAAAGACAAAAATTCTATCTATAACTATCTATCTAGTAACTAGTTGAGGTCAAAATGAAGAATAATATCATAACCGGTGATAGGCTTACTGTAGATCACACTAAAACTGTACATAACAAACACAAGGAATTGAAACTAGTACCTCTTGTAAATCAGTCGTTATGACAGAATAATTATGTATACTATTTCATAAAGGACTACTTGGGTGGCGCCGTTGATATATTTATGTAAATTGAACGCTATAAAACTATTTTAGGAATTCTTAATATTATTGAAACTCAAAGTTGCATATAATTCGTATTAATTTTAATAATATATACAAATAACCAAGAAAGCACATTCTCATTTACCTCATTTTACATCAATATCAATTCATTACTCACAGCATTTAGAAATAAGCGATTTCGTCTTCACTTGACATGATTGACCACTCTATTAACCTACTATCGTGACGTCAAGATATTAATTATTATACTTTGGCCAATACATGATGTGTAAACCTACACACATGAATAAACACACACACATACATACACTCATCCACACAAAGTCCTCTACAAGTTTACTAGAGCCACAACCAGCTGACAATCGTGACGCCAACATAATAATTATTATGGTTTAGTAAATACATGATATGTAAACCTACATACATAAATAAACACACACACACACTCACCCACAAAAGTTCTCTTTACGTTTACTAGAGCAAAAGCCAGCTGTACCTAGTCTTATCGACAGACGGTTCTGCATCTTAATTATTGTTATTACATGTTGACCACCGCATGCCCATAATTGCATACACTGTATCATCTATAATCCATGGACTGTAATATTTTGTTTAAACGAGCGACTAGACGTTGTTTCGGCGGCCTTGCTTGTAGATTACGAAGTCATCAAGGGATATTGCGTAAGATTTGTGTGCTTTGATTCATGCTATTGAGTAGAGGAAACAGTATACTTTAATCGGTAAACATAATTACAAATATTGATGTGGGTCTCGATATATGTTATGATAACCACACCACACATTTAAGAATAAAATTAGAGAAAGATACGTACGATGTATTAGTGTGTTAGGGTTTTCTATGATAGTAATATTTTAAATTTTTAGCAGATGGGTTCCAGAGAGCTAAGTTGTTTGTCCGCTGGATGTCTCAACACATTTGAAAAAAAAAACACTTGTCAAAGTTAAAATTATAACTAAAAAATTGTAGAGATAAAAACGTAATTTATGGTAAATTACTCTATAAAAACGATGAATCCGACTGATATCCCCAATAATTACACCTAAATTACATGACTAAGTCATATTATTTATTAACATTCTTGTGTGACTTTAGATTTAGATAGTTTGATAGCATTTAAAATTTTCTGTATGAAATAAAACGAAGATTTACGCTTGTGCTCGCCGATCGAAGTTTGTCAAAACGTCTCTCTCTTTTGTGCTCATCGTTCTTTGATTTACAACTTGGCCCGACCCGGGCATTTTATGGATATGATCCGGTCCTTAGGTACAGCAGCCGCACTCTCTGCCACTAAAGCACCCATGCTTCAATTAAGTAAAGTTAGATTTTACATTCACTTACAATATTTGTTTTTACAGTAACGCAAAACGTTAATAGTATTTTTTACCTAACAGGTAACAACATAACAGGTGGGTTACTAAAGAAAACATTAGCATACAACTACTGTGTATAGTAATACAAATGAAGATTAACTTTCATAGATGATATAATCTATCTTGTTAAGAAAACCCAACCCGTTATTGTATCAATGACCTTTATTAACATCTATAAATCACTATTTTAACTTCACAGAGAAAGGCTTCAAGCAGAAGAATCAAAAGGTTTAGTAAAAGAGTATTACAGAGGAGGATTATTGCCTAAATACCTAATTAACATGTACATTAGTTAGGCTATTGTGTGGTATTGAATAACTGGTTTCTTGCCTAATGCTGGGCCTTAACCTACATCAAAATATGTTACGTACTGTGTCACATCAATCTTCAGTGAGGATTAATAACGGTGGCTCCCAATGCCTTTGTGTATCGGAATCATCGTCTATTGTATCTTATATGTAACGTTAGAAGCATACGGATGTTTAATATATTCAATAATTACGAATAGATATGATGCTCTATTTGGGAATCTTGATATCTATTTTCAATGGTTAACTTTTTGTTGTTTATACTTTGTGTTGTGATACACTGGTCCTATAGGATTCTTAAATAATAGGAAGGAAGTTTGAAAGCCGTTCATAGCATTTTCCTATTCTCGGCTCTACTAAAATCCTTGTATTATTACAATTGTAAATATGGCAATTACCTTCAGGTTTACTATCAGATGGGCCGTATTTACAGTACCATCTATAAATAATGTTATTATTTTCTGCCCTCTGGTAAGGAAGATACAATATACATTCTATGACTGAATTATCACATCCCCTTCAGCAGAATAATAGATTATATAAATAGCATTTCCAAGGATATTATTTGATAATCGCTTACCGTTGTAAGAAAATGAGCCGTTACATGTGTCACTAGAGTTAAAATTAGAAACTCAATTGAAAATAATAATGGCACGTGCCAACGCTGGAAGAACTAAGTATCCGTGTGTCATAAGAAGGCGTTCCTCGTCTTGATTTTTTTCAATAGCCACAACACGCAATGGAGCTCACATATTGTTTGGACCTTTGTTTCGCTATTCGGGACACAAATTCATTGATGCACATACTGAGCTATGAAAATATACATCTTGTTAGGCAACCGTATCATCATTTGTTATGAAACAGATGACGGTATGCGGTTGACTTAATCACTGTTTTGACTTAGGATGTATGTAAGGAATTAATAAGAATATGTGTGTATGTTTATATTTTAACTGCGCAGTATGTGTCGTATTTAGTAGCAGACCGCGAAGTTAGCTTAGTTTAGCTTGTTAAGTCGGTCTACAATCCTCTTAATAATAGATAACAAAATTAAGCATGCAGATGTATGAGAGTTGTGTATCATACTTCTACGAGTAGATATGTGTCTACATTTGGTGAGAAAATGTCAAATCTACAAGAAAAAGAATCCGTTCCCGCAGGGGGAACGCACGGGTAGATTTCGTGAAGCAATTAATATTATTTTATAAAGAACTACGGACTTTAAACAATATTTCGTGAAGTAATTAATATTATTTTCCATGAATTAATATTATTTTTCGGGAATGATGTTGCCAAATTGACAAGTCGGAAATTTCCGTACCGCACTATTTTTAGGGATTTTCTTTAAAAAAGCCCTATTGCTATCGAGTTGTCGTCGTCGACGTCGTCGTTGCCAATTTTCTGTCACGGTTTTGGGTATGAAGGAGATGAGCTATCGAGTTGCGGTATTTTCGGTAATAGATTCGTGCTGGGGTGAACCATTGCAAGATAAAGAAAAAATCGCAAAATTCGCAAAAAAAAAAAAACGCAAAATCGAAAATCCCTTGTATTCGGCTGAGCTCGTCTCAGGAATTCAACTTGTTTTTCTTTTTCTCGAAAACGGTAAATTTAAGCAAAAAAAACGTTAGGGACATTTATTTTAGAGCATAAAATAACCTATCGGTTAAAAATATTTTTTTGCCCCTCTATGACCTATGCTTCTTCTATGACCCACGCCGAGCGCATTCTTAACATGTTTAATTTTTTTTTCTCGAAAACGGTAACTTTTAGCGAAAAACTTTTCAGACATTTATTTTAGACTTAAAAATGGCCTATCGATTTAAAATGTTTCCGACGGCAAGAATGTTCACCGGTTAGAAGTTATGTTTTTTTTTCCCGAAAAATTTTGGTTTTTCCCCCCTCCACTTTTAGTTAAAGTTTTAATCTTATAGGTTTATATGTAAAAGTTGTTGGTATTCATGTATACTATGGGATACAATTAGAACGGTTCGAATATCTTTCATGGAACGTGAAATTTTGAGGAAAAACTGATTTCACAAAAAGTGAGACCCTACCGTCCCCTTAGGCCGGATTCCACCCGTTCACGAACTTAAATTAAGTTTACACCCAAGCAATTTTTGACCGCAGTTTGAAAGCGATCGGGGCAAAAATGCGACCGTGAGAGTGCCGCAAATTTTGGGAAGTGGAACCATACATACATATATATACATATAAACTTTTTGACCAGTGGTCATTTCGGACTCAGGGTATCATAACTAGACCTCCTATGACGATTTTTTTTTTAAATTCGACAGTAGTCAAGAAACCAATAGGTAGATCGATTTCATCGAAATCTACCTAATATGCATAGTACATTTTTAAGCTTATCATTATAACCGGTTGATTGACCCATACCTACAGCAAATGATACATAAAAAAATAGTAACGTATATATTATACTGTCTGACCCGGCAAACTTCGTTCCGCCTTAGAATCACGTTATGTTAGTTACCTTATCAGCTGAATTTATTTCGTGAATGTCTCCTTGCTCCCGGCATTAAAGTCCCGAGACGGGCGTGAGATTTGATCGAATGAATCCGACATTACCACCCCCGCTGGCCGACTTAACCATGGTGATTTCTGCAAAAAGGCACAGTAAAGGCAAAAAAATCGAAAAATCAAAGATCATGAAAATCGTTCTTGAGTTTATACCGGTCATCACTAACTCGAATTTGTTTTATATATGTATAGATTATGTTAGCTTGGAATTTAAACGGTAAGAGTGTTGTTACTAAATTACATGGTAATTGTTTGTTCCAATAATAAGTAGGTTTTTAAAAACGTTATATTGAACTATGTCTCCCTCAAATGTGTATAACCCAGAATTAACTGCTTTGCCCATTTAATTGAGAATTAACAATACATAACGTTCATATCAATATTATTGTCTACGCTAGAAGCTTGTACATACTTTTTTTACTTAAGAAGGGCTTTTGGACTGCTATACAAACGGTTCAGGGTTGGATTCTAGGATTGGGCAAAGTATTATATAAATTTTCTTTTGGTAAATATAAAGTAAAATAAAATGCCTGGTTGAAGTCAAAAGGCTTACTCTCATTACCTACAACCAAAAATACAGTTTGAGAAATGTTAGGTCAGAAACTGTCCTTCGGGTATATACAGAGCAGCTTAGAGAACTCTTCAATAATTGTTCTAAATGTAAATAGAATGTAGCTTCAACTTCAAATGAACGCTTTTCTCTTACAGTCTACAAGTGTGTTAAGGCAGCACTTACACAAGTGGTGCAATAAAGCTAGCACCCGCAGCGGCGCGCACAGGCGCATCGTAAACCGCGCCGCTAATCGATTCCATGCCTATAAAGAATTTATTTTCCGCTTATGCGTATAAGATACGCTTAGCGCTCGCTGCACTATATAATTCTATCTACGTAAACTAGCTTTATAAATATTCAATCGTTAGTTTGGTTATTTCTTAATAGATTTGCTACTTATTTTTGGGAATGGGGTTTGTGACATTTCATTAACAATACTGTCACGATTACTACTCTTTGAATATATCTGAGAAACAGTTTACAAGTGATGAAAAAAAAAACAGAACCCTTATAAATTCGTCATGTCTGTCTGTCTGTCTGAGCGTCCGTATGTCACAGCTACTTTTTTCCGAAACTATAAGAACTATGCTATTGAAACTTGGTAAGTAGATGTATTCTGTAAACCGTATTAAGGTTTTCACCCATAAATAGAGAAAAAACAATGATTTTTGGGGGTTCCCCATACTTAGAACTGAAACTGATTTTTTTTTTTCATAAACCCATACGTGTGTATCTATGTATAGGTCTTCAAAAATTATGTGGAGGTTTCTAATTTTTTTTTTTTTCCAAACTGAA
Source organism: Cybosia mesomella (assembly GCA_946251805.1). Classification (NCBI taxonomy): domain Eukaryota; kingdom Metazoa; phylum Arthropoda; class Insecta; order Lepidoptera; family Erebidae; genus Cybosia; species Cybosia mesomella. The sequence continues at coordinate 16,809,581 of OX276406.1, read as the reverse complement.
TAGTTTGCGCGAGAGACACTTCCAAAGTGATGAATTGCGCCCCCCCCCCCCCTCCTGTCTAAAATAAGAGAATGATAGAACTGAAAAAATATATGATGTACAATACCATGTAAACTTCCACCAAAAATTAGTTTGAACGAGATCTAGCAGTAGTTTTTTTTAATACGTCATAAATCTTAACCGCAATTTACCTTTCATTCAATCAACTCAAACATAAAAATTTTACTTGCTACTACGGAACCATTCATGGGCGACTCCGATTCGCACTTGATTGGTTTTTTTTATATAATACATAAGCTCACATTTGGCGTCTATCTCACCTGGTGATAAGTGACGATGTGGTCTACGATGTATCACGTTTACCGAGAAGGAACCTATTCACTTGAGACTTGAAGATTCCCAGGTTTTAGGTATATCTTCAATTTTTATGTGTAAATATTGCGAGTTCGAACCCCGGCCATTACAAATTCGGAAACCCACTCCTAAGTCTCTTAAAACAAGCAATTTAGACTGGCTGGAGTGGTCAACAATAATACTAGTATTCGTTAAAAATATATAATTAGGTTATTAAAAAAAATGAATGAACCACTTATTTAATTAAATTTTCGAATATTTTATATTGCAAAATTATAAATATGTAATTTAAGGCATCTTAAATCGTTATGTTGAAAAAAAAAAAACTTATAGACTACATCGGAAATTATCAGTAAAAGGCAAATAAATGGATTTCCCTGGTTTTATTTTAGTTCCCACGTGATCAGTACGTGGAAACATGAGAACAAAAATACAGAACGTAAAAACAACGAAGCGAAATGAAGGTAAAAAATGTCACTATCGAATCAATTTACATATTTTTAGTTGCTTAATCTACCTATCTCCTAAATGAATTAGGATACAAAAAAAACTTATATTTTTAAGCGTTATTTAAAAAAACAAATGTTATTTTTTTGTATTCTGTCCTACCTAGGTTTTTTGTTAACGACTAATAACTGATTTTTGTAATGTTCCGAAGGTTTTATTTACCAACTTTACTTAGAAAACCGAAAATTCTTAATAAGAAGTCATTACTTCCTATTCAGAATGGATCAAAATAAGAATACATTTAGCAACTTTTGATCACTGAATCCACTCAGTAATAAAAATTGGTTACCCATATAAATGAACGCGCTCTCTACCAGTATAATATATACAATTAGGAGCTATCAATTACTTCGAAAAGCACTAATGGAGTGTTGAGACTTAAAAAGCAATAGGTACTTAAAGTCCTGCGAAATAATTAGCGTGGAATATTTATGGTTATTGCGGATGAAACTTATAGCACCACGTTACACATAACATCACATTTGCAATATTATCAATTTATGGGATAATAAACACGGCCATTACCTAAAAAAATACGATCCTGTTCGGATTTAAAAACTATAATACAACATAACTTTTGTTTTTAAATAATTTATGAAAGGAAAAAGTGAGAAATTCTTTATACAGTGACAATAAAGCTGTCAGGATCGTGAATCATCCGACTGTACGATAATGCAGGGCTTGCTAACATTTGGTAAGAGTTCAAAGTTCACGTGATTGATATTTACTGTATTGATAGATAGAAGTCATGTCAGGTAGGGTTGTCACGACGTAACTAATTCGCTAATTTCATAATGCCATGAAATAATTGCGGATTTTCGTAACAAGAACATTATTTTGGGGACGCCGGCGCGACGTCTAGAAACAATATTATGCAATAAAGAATCAGATGTCGATGATTAAATTTGTCCAAAGCTTATTATTGACTAACAACCGTTATTACTTGTTTCGTCAATATCTGTCATTATGTGTGGACTTGCCGTTCAATTTGTCATCTCAACCTATATACTTATTTCTTAAGATCAATTATTATTTCTTATTTCCGGCAGCATCTTCTTTAATTTTCTTTTGGACCGACTTTCTGATAAGAATATTAATACTTTAACTTTTATTGCCAAAAGTTAAATTTAAATTCTTTACGAGCCACAGTTAAATACAGTTTATCGAGCATGTATTAAATAATTCTAAGGGTCCAAATTTAAATACATTATATTTATTTGTCAATTTAATCTCTGCTCTGCAATATTTATGTGTCCGTTAATTCTGTATGTGTAAAATGTTCAGCGGAATCCTTCCGTTACGATTGCATTTTAAAATAAAAGAACCACTTTATGTACCAGCACATAAAGTCTTAAACTATATACTTATTTACAGATAAAATAAAAAAAGACTAACTTTTATGATTTCTGTAGTTCCCTGTAGAACTTTTACTTGTTATAGTTGCCTTTATATTTTTGTATTTGTTTCAGTTTACCCATACCACCGCCAAGCTGACTACCGCAAATGAGATTACACACAGCTATCAAGTCGAAGCGCTAATAGGTAAGTTTCTGCAATAATTTTTACTTCGAGTGCAATTAAATTTATCTTCCATTTTATTTATTTAATACATAATTCAATCCATTACCGCCAAAAACTAATAATCATATATATATGATTATTAGTTGTTAAAAAGGTTGTTGAGAAAATGTACATAATATATGTATTATGTACATTTTCTCAACAACCTTTTTGTACTCAATGAACATAGTTACAGTACGCGGATACTGGCTTTTGAAAGAAGAGTAAGAGTTTTAAGACCGGCTTGCTACGGTTTTGTAAAGTGTTTTTTCTATCACACAGTGCATGTCTACAGTTTGATATATTTTTAGAGTAGTTAAAGCTGAGAATATAGTTATAATATTTTATAAACAGAAACAATTCTAACCACTTTATAACTATATAACGATATATAACTGTCAGAGCGATGTTCGATAGAGAACGCTCTACAAAACCCACCAAAGCAACCTGATCATAGGCGTGAATTACACAGAAAAATATTGGCGCGATCACAGAGCAAAATCACGTTGATCCGTACAATTTTGTTTCGCGTGCTCCAAACGCGTAAGGCATAATGCCTTACGCGTTTTGAGTTTTGAAGCCTTTTGTGTAATTCACGCCTTAGCCAATACTGTGCCAATCTACTTTTGTTGATTAATCCAAAAACTAAAAAGTTATCATCTAAACAAAGCATACAAAATATATGTGAAAATAATTTCTATAATGTAACCGTAGAATATTAAGGGCGATGGGCAAACTTTATAATAGCTACCAGGACTTATTATAATAAACGTGGTGGGCCCGACGGGCTCCTACACGGTTTGACCTCGGGGGCTGCGATTAGTCGGCTACTAGACTAGTGGTACCTCCTTGTAATACGTCGTAACAGCTACACTATACATGTAAAGAAATACTGAATGTGACATGCAGTCGACTAGAAAGGTTTTACAATTCAATTGAATGCTTCGCTTATGCTTCTAAATCTGTACCATTCTAATATTATAAAGAGGAAAGATCTGTTTGCTTGTGATCTATACACTCTGAAACGAATGAACCGATTTTAATAGTTCTTTCACCATTCGAAAGCTATATTGTTCAGAATGAATATGGGCTACTTTTTATACGGCTATTCCCAGAAAATCAGGACTGCGGGTGAAACCGTGTGGCGTGTTAGTCTTAAATATCTTATCTATACGATGTTCATAGGTATGTATAGGTTGATAGTTGTTAGATATTATACACTAAATTATTAAATGCACGCTTGCTTACTTTTATATTCGACCTCCTGTTCTAGCTAATTTTTGATAACTTATGTCATTTAACCTACTTTTATCCACCCACAATCCAGCATTTATAATGCTTAAATATACAGTAATATAAAATAAAACTCGCATGATGTAAGTAAATACTTTATATTGTAATTTCTGTATAAAAAAGATGATTTATTTAATTATTTGTAATGTTCTAGAAGTAGTTTTACGTTGGTAGTATAATAGTCTGGGTTCGAATTAACAGGTATAATTTTACATTCCGAGATGTAAGACACACATTGAAAAGTCTGCTTAACGGTTACAGTGAAAATATTCAAATTTAAAACAACAATACAATATTCAACAAACTTATCAACTAAATTATTAAAATTTTAGTACAACAATACAATATTCAACGAACTTACCAAGTAAATTTATAAATTAGGAATAAATCCCACACTTTCGTATCAAGATAGTATACTTCTAAAAATAAAACTAAAAAATCTACAGTATTTAACTTTTCAATTTAAAATAAGAATATTCTTATTATCTCATCCAGCTACTTAAAGTGAGAATACATCGTCGATGACTGTACATGGAACTGTGCACGCATTACATGCTCCGATATAATCGTAGCAAACGACCGCCGCAAAGAAATTTTCCTAGGAGCGCCGTTTTCCATCTTAAATCTGTATAAATTAAAGTAATTTGCATTAAAGCTGTTTTACTTTTATTGCGGGAAGTTTGTTTTAAATATCTATCCCATCAGTGCTGACCAATTTTGATGATTGATGTCATTAACAAAAGAGGACGAGTGTTATCATCATCCTAGCGTTATTACAGTTTGCATCTAAAATTTGCACTTTGGAGCCTTATCTTGGCTTATACGGCAGCGACTGCCGTCTCTGTTTGACCACCCAACCTCAATATCAAAGCCTGTGCCTCGTTCATTGATCATAATGACTTCTATATATTGGTACTACTACAGTGGGTATACGATATATATAAAAATGGTATCGATTTAAGACCATAACCTGACCACCAACTACTCATAGCTGACATACAAATGATATCACAAAACTCCGTTCGATTTAGTCGATTTATGTAAAAATAAAAAAGTTTCAAACACCTTAGAGATCTTACAAGCTATTCCTTTGATACTATTTATCACTAAAATAATCAATCCTATTGGCAATATCACTTGCTAAATGCATTTTAGTTAGAGGGCTAACAGAATGACTATCGCATGCAACATGACGATCTGCAGTTGCGAGTGCTCCCATTAAACCAGCAAGGTAGACAACATAAATAATAAGTACATACTACTAAGTATTAGTTTGCACCAAATTATACATAATAAAATAGCCACGTTATGAAGTGGCGTATCATTCGGCAGCCGAGGTCACGCAATTTTGACACACGTCAGGTAATGAAAGATAGTCACGCGAGCGTGATGGATAAAACAAAATGGATTATAACAAATTCGTTTTAAATTATGTGCAAACATAGAGTAATTACTTCTGTAAGGCTTCTGATATTATTCGGTTTTAATTAATGTTTATAACGGGTGTGCAGTTTTAATTACACGTAGCTTTTGATGGGTTAAGTGGCTGTCAGTTCGACGATCTGTTCTGAGCAATTAGTGAAGTTCTTTATGGTGTCGCTTTTGTAACTTCTTAGGTTGCTGTAAGTAAAAGAGTCAAGATATTATACTATGCTTACTATTTATTTGCCAAAATATTATTTTTAAACTATTTTATATAATCAAAGTCAAGCTTATTTATTCTTACAAGAATATGCTAGTGTGTGTATATAACAATGAAAGAAGAATTCATATATCAATATCTGACTATAAAAGACTATATATAAAAGACATTGTTACTTAGATGGATCTAAGTAATATAATATCTTTTATGTATATAAAGTAATAACAACATTTTATTATTCTCATTTAGACTGTTTTAATGCTCCGCATCAAATGAAGTGTTTAGTAGATATAGGTACACACATAAACCATTACCAATTATAAGTAGCTACTTGTAATATTGATGACTTAAATAATTATAATTCTCAATACGTGCGCAAACGCACCACGGAAGCAGCAGTTGATTTCCGACCAACTACTAATACTACTTACGCATACACACGATTATAGAACTAATAACTATCGATTACATCTCATAATAAATTACCCATACAGTCTATTTGTGCGTTTGACTGAACACGACATGACAAGTTACTTTATTAATAACTGTACAACAGGATACCGACTAATTGAAAAGTAATTTTCATTAAACGCTACGAAATTGTCTATTTAAATAAGCAATCAATATCGATCATAAAATTTTCATAATTCAATTTAAAAGCGGCCGTGTAGAAAACTGGCACGTCAAGGTACAACAGGCAGTTGAAAAATATCGATCCAGTAATCAAGAATAATCATTTTTGTCATTAATATGGTGTCTCTTCAAAAGTTGAATGTCGTAAAACGAGAAAACTTTGGTAAATTACAATTCACACTATATCTTCTATTGATACTTAACAGTATAAAACAGTCTGCAGTGAACCTTTTAATACTTGTCGTTTCTTATTTGAACAATGAACATGCAGTTTATATCGCTTGTTGAGATCTCCGCTCATTCTAAGAAGTAGCTGGCGTTTTATTTTAATCTGTTAAGAATATACCTTAAATACTACATAATACTGAGTATCTATATAGCTAAAATTCGATTCGGGATCATCCGGCTACGGAAGGTGATATTACAACTTACAAGAATCGATTTATATTTATCTGTATACTAGTTAACACATTTGAACGCACCGGCTAATGAAGATGGTTATCACATGCTTTCAGCTACTACATGATGGCATTGTAAGTGATTCTATATCTACTCGAAGTCGGTAAAGGGTATATTTGCAACAGTTAACTTTGTATACGAAATGAACAAGTCGATTGACAATGTAGTTATAATAGGCAAATCTTCGCATGCCTAAGCATCTATTCTCATAAACATTTGAATAAGCATGAGCATCCTTTCTTATACGTTAACGTCTATAAGCATCCTTTGACATCACACGTTCGCTTAACTTTGAGATTAATTGAGAGTCCCACTGACGGTTAAAATATTTATTCATAAAATGAAATCCGATCGATGCGGATTAAATAAATAATGCATATGCATCTTCATAGACATAATTAAAAAAATGCTATTATTATATTAGCATCGGTTAATGGCAATAGGCTCGCCACCTATTACATTGGGACCTAAACATAAACTGGCGAAATGTGGGTGCTAGCACCTCTGCCTACCCCTTCGGGGATATAGGCGTGAGTTTATGTTATGTTTTTATATAATAATATATACAAATTAAAATATTATTATTTGAAGTAAAGTAGAAACCAGTAGTACTATTTTTGCATGCCTATAATACACACGAATGTTAGGTACTGTCCACCCCAATGGTGCGGAGCGCGCCCGGGAGAGATTTAGAACTCTCCCGGCCCGCCCGGCCCGCAACATGCTCGCCTCGCGTCGCAGGCGACTCAGGCGCCGGAGGTCGCTTAACGACCTCCGTCCTCCATGAGCGCAGGTCTGGGGGTGGCAGGTGAGGCCGCCTGTCACCCCAGTAGGAGCAGGCCGGGACGGTGGGGTGGCTAGCGCCCCTCCCCCAAACCGGGGCAAGACGGGGACATCGTGGTTCCCAAACCCGAAGGGGCCATCTCGATACCGGAGATGGCCCAGGGTCGGTTGGTGTACGAGGGATATGCTCTATGGGCAACCTTACACCCCGGCGTCTGTAGACTCGCGACGGCGTGCGGTTTTAGTCGGTTCAAGCCCGACATAACCGCCGCCGCTGGCCGGCGGGGGGGGGGGGGATTAGAAGGGATTTCCGCACGAAAAAAAAAGGATTTCAAAAACTAGACTTATTGAACTCATAATAGTCAAAATTTACATTCCCAATAAAGATTTAGTATAACAAAATATAAAACAACAATATCTTACTGTATAAGCACTATTGGGTATAAACCGTACTCCCATACAAAGGTAGCACTTTTAAGGGAAGCATTAATAGAAAATAAATTATGGTTAGCTTAAACCGAAGTATTTTATTAGACTCTACATTAAAACCGCCACGGGTTTGTTATCTATTCAATGCAAACAATCTAGGCGTCTGATCACTACTTTATAAGAATATTATGTTTTAAAATATAGATTTATTTTCCATCATTTTATCTATGGGTATCATGAGCGCGTTTGTGAAACCTTCACGCATAGTCCGAAACAGTGACGGGTTTAATAGCAGGATGCTGCCTGGAGCTTAGGGCGGCTGATTTAGGACCAACATTTTTTTTTGTCTTAAAAGCAAAATAAAGAAAATATTGATATACCCATCTTCACAATATTATAAACCTATCCCAAAGTCAAATCCTGTTTAGATATGGCACGGAAAAAAACTATTTTTTCAGCAATCTTTACTTAAGCCATTGGTTGTATAACTTAGGAACTGACATTTTGTAGACATTGGTAGAGACGGCACAATCTGTATAGCCTACTGGTGGCAAAATTTGAATACCTTACTGGCGGCAAATGTGTAAATCCTCCACTGGTCCGAAGATGACGCTTCGCGCATAGTTTAATATTTAGTATTATATTATTGGATTATTATTATGTCTAATACAAAATCATGTTACCGCAACCCACAGGAACCTATTTCCGGGATAAAACGTAGCACCACTCAAACTCTACTTGTTGATGAAATCTCAGCTAAATCTATCTGGCCGTTTTTACGAGATTAAATTTAAATAAAACAAACTATCATATCCATCATATATATATCACAGTTCTTAAGCAATCGCATTGAAATAAATTGAATAATAAAGGATAAAAGTTGAGAAATTAAAACAAAACTTGATGAAAAATACAGTTTATCTAAGATATAAATAGTTATCAAGCAAAATCGTGAATTACAGGATACTTTCATTCGATACATCATAAAAGCAACGGATCCATGGTATTTGCGGTTTTCTCCAATTGAATATTATCTATCGTCTTGCCACTATAACAAGTAAGTAGTTCGATTTCAACTCGACAAATAATGAAAAGATAATGGGATCTCGTGGCTTGGTTTGAATATGTTGAGATTTGAGCATTTATTAAAGAGATTGTATATTTTATTTTTAACTCCAAATCAAATTAATCAAGTCAGATATATTTTTAGGTAATTAAGTCACACTTATGAACGTTACGATTATTGCTACTTTTACCAAAAAGAAAAGAACCTAGCAATCCCAGGTAAGATGAGTGCTTGCGACAGAATTCATCCTTGTTTTTACATATGCCGCGGTGTAAAAAACATTTTTAGAAGACTTTTACATATATTATTCAATATCTCGCCTCATACAGAGATCATTGAGGGTTAATATAAATATTATCTTTATTTAGCTTAGACCCGTATTTAGCTTATCTCAAAGATAGGCCCATTATTTTTTACGTGTATGATTTTTATATTTCTTCCCCGCATACGTAAAAAGTTAAAAACAAATTTCTTTTTAAAGTCTATTACTTAATGTAAAAGTAGGTTTATAATAAGTGATAATAATTATTTATGGATTTACTAGTAAAGCTGCTGCTAATTGAATTTTCATTTCAATCATTATGCGAGTATTTGCGATAAAAAAAAATCCGAACCATTTTGAAGGTCAAAAATTTAGCGAGTATTTTAGTTATATAGAATTGTCAGCTTTTCAGGGCCAGCTGACCCCATTGCACGAGGGGGTCGGGGCATGGCGGGCCTGCAAGGCCCGCGGGGTTGGGGGCCGCTCCAGGTACCCCTCTGCTGTTATCAGAGGGGACACTGCGAATGGCCCAGGGTCAGTTGGAGTGCGAGGGATATGCTCTATGGGTAACCTTACACCCCGGCGTCTGTAAACCCGAGACGGCGTGCGGTTTTAGTCGGTTCCAGCCCGACATAACCACCCCCGCTGGCTGGCGGGGGGGTATCCGAAGGGATTTACGCACAAAAAAAAAGGTATTACACAACAAACATTTAAAATTATTATGTACAACTATTTATAAATAACTATAATAACTACTTAGTTAAGATGAATATAAATTTATAAAATTATTATTCAGGTGTCTCCTGTAAATAATCTACCAAAAAAAAAATTTGCTAACAAAAACTCATACATTATATTTTAGTCGAATGTAAAATTATTCAATTTACGTCATTTCATTGTCCGTTCTTCATTTTTAGTCAACAGTACAAAATTCATGACTATCCCCCAAAGTAAGCGTTAATAATAATGATATTATGAAGAATATTATTGCCCATTTCAATATCAAATATATTCTTATTCTAAAATATAATGTTTGTTAATTGTATAAAATGATGATCAAGTTTAACAAATCTTTAGTTGATTTCCTTCAATAATTTTCTTTGTTTCTATTATGAAGTTTCTGAATTAGATATGTAAAATATACGTTTTTTAGGATATTTTGAAATCGCCATTAATTTAAGAGTAAAACACAAAGCAGCTGCCATTTCTTCAGCTATCATACATTTATCTAAATCCTCAATTATGAACATTACAAAGAAAATACCTACGTGCTGTTTACTTTTATTCTTTTTATGACTTCAACCATTACCAGCATTTTGTTTTGTATGTTAATATTATATACGTATGACCAAAAATATTATCATACTGTGACCACTGTTATGTGTATATTTTTATTTGTTATTTTGTCCACAAATTTACACTCGGTAAAAAATACTTATTTATTTATTTAACTAACGTATATTTACAGGTATCAGCAGTCTTCACTATCACTACATATTATAACCCAAAATGTTCGCGATAAACTCAAAAACTACTACACCGATTTTTATGCTGTTTTCACTAATAGGTTCTCGAGGAAGGTTTATGTATATTCTCTATTTCTCAAGGTTTGTATACATTTTCTAAAATATACTCGTAATGAAATGATGACCTCTGTGGCGTAGCGGTAGAGCATTCGACTGAAACGACAAACGGTGCGGGTTCGATTCCTGCTCAGGGCAAAAAAAAAGCATGAATATGACTATTTGCATTAGTCTGGATGTTTCTATATATAATATGTATGCATTTACAAAAAAAAAGTAAATAAGTATGTTTATCCGCATTCTGGAACCCATAACACAAGCTAGTTAAACTATGCTTACTTTGGGACTAGAAAGCGCTGTAGAATTTCGTAGAATATTTATTTACTTATCTGGTAAACGAATAACTCTATTCAGTATTCAGATTCAAATATCTTCATACATAGGCGCGTATAGACAGTCAATAGATAGTCATGGGTAGCGAGAACGGGATCAGAATTTCACACGGGTGAAGTCGCGGGCAACAGCTAATATAATTATATAATTAATACTGGTTATAATAATAACACGTATTCTTTTGTGTCGTCAGTTTTTGATGTAATGTTTAGCCTTCTAAGGTTTTCAAATGTATGCTTATAGCATTAATAAAGGGTTATTGCTACTGTAATAAATGTATCTTCTCCAATATTAAACTACCGATAAAAAAAAAACGAAAGAACCCATTACTCAGATAATATTTAGTTACTTTCATACTTCAGAAATTAGTTCTACCTAGTAGGAATGTTTTTTTAATTTTAGAACTATGGTCTGAGGTGCATACTTTCGAAGCTTTGTCAGGCTCATTAACCTTATTAATTAAGTATTTAACTAACAATTTCGATATTATAGCAAGCACATAACTGTATAAATATTTATACTACTTAGTATTATGTAGTTTGGAATTACATTCAATTTGCGAGCTATAAACGTAAGGGCTTAATAACATTCTAATTAAAATAGGCACAAATCATCGATTTTATTGTGACATGTTAGTACTGTAAAACTGCGATGGCTTTGCAATCAGTTACAAACTATTTACTCGTAAAAAAATCAATTTCGTAATTATCTTATCGATATAAATTTGTACATCACTATGTAGAAAATTGCATATTGAAACCGTAAAACCGCGAATGGACACGTTAGATGCATACATAATAGATTTTATTGACTGGCCCCGGTTTAGTAGAGATATCTTGTTTAAAATGAGTACACTCATGCCGCTCCAATTATCCTATCGCGTCAGTAAAAGTCGATACTCTAGATGGAGGCTTGATAACGACGTGGTTAAAACAACTCTATACAGCGGATGGTTGGCAATGCTGTTAATAAGATTTCATTTCTATGAATTTGTATCATCATTTGCATTTTATTGTTCTAAGACGGTGAATGGAGTTGTTTCAGTAGTAGTGTAGTGGTGAGTCAGTCGACTATCATAGACGATGAACAAGACCTTTTCAAGAACTTTACACATTTAGGTAAAGTAACAGTTTAAGTATTAGAGTTAACGGGATATTTACCATGTGTTTTTAAGAGTGTCCGATATTTCGGCACTGTTGCAAGCGCCATGATCACGGAGGAATTTAAACACATGGTAAACTTTACTTAAAAACACATGGTAAATATCCCGTTAACTCTAATACTTATGTAAGTGACCATGATAGTTTAAATACCTATAAAGTAACAGTTTACTGTTTTGTACTGCTGGTTTTGAAGCTGTAAATACTTAAGTACTTAATTAATGTCATTCTGTTATAGATCATTATTTCAAAGACTATAATGAGTTCCTACCGTATTTTACTAATATTATAAATATATAAATTGGTAAGGATGATCGGAAGATGATTGTTTGTTGGTTAGGTAGGAAGGAGGTGCGGGAGCAGGGATGGAAGCCCGAGCCTTGAGAAATCGAGGCCGTGCAGTCCCAGCTCCGCCACGCCATCGTGGTGGAGTGGAAGGAACGACTTGGGCGACCAAGCGCAGGGCACGCCGCAACAGCGGCGGTAAGGCCCATCATGGAGGATTGGCTAAAGAGGCGACACGGAAGCCTCTCGTACCGACTGACGCAGGTGATCTCCGGTAAGGGGAGCTTCGGGGACCACCTGCATCAGATCAGGAAGGAGCAAACGCCTGAGTGTCATCACTGCGACGCGAGCGAGGACTTTGGGCTGCACACGCTGGCGAACTGCCCGGCGTGTTAGGCGCCGAGGCGTGACCTCGTGGCAGCCATCGGGGTGGGAGTCCTTTCGCTCGGCAGCATGATTGCGGCAATGGTGTGGAGCGCGAGCGCGTAGGCCGCCGCCACCTCCTTCTGCGAGCACGTAATGCTCGCGAAGGAGATGGCGGAGCGCGCCTGGGAGAGATTTAGATCTCTTCCAGCCCGCTGAGCCCGCAACATGCTCGCCGCGCGTCGCAGGTGACTCAGGCGCCGGAGGTCGCTTAACGACCTCCGCCCTCCATGAGCGCAGGCCTGGGGGTGGCATGTGAGGCCGCCTGTCACCCCAGCAGAAGCAGGCCGGGACGGTGGGGCGACTAGCGCCCCTCCCCCAAACCGAGGCAAGACGGTCTTGGGTCGTGACGATGGCCCAGGGTCAGTCGGGGTGCGAGAGATATGCTCTATGGACAACCTTACACCCCGGCGTCTTAAGACCCGAGACGGCGTGCGGTTTTAGTCGGTTCAAGCCCGACATAACCACCCCCGCTGCCCGGCGGGGGGTATCCGAAGGGATTTCCGCACGAAAAAAAAAAAAGGTGTACAATCATTCAAAAATGGTTAGGTGGATAAGAGTACCTACTATAATATAATGATAATATATATTAATATAGTACTATAGTATAAAAGAATACTTTTATTTTTATATATTTAGACCGTCAAATTGACTGCACCCCGCCTGATGGTAAGCTGAGATGAAGTCAAAAAAGTAGTGGCCACCATTGCCAGAGATTGTCCCTAGAGTGGTGGCCCCTTCCTAGACGGCCTAAGAGCCCAGGATTGTTGTGTGGATATCTCTACGCAGCTGCAGACGCTCTAGAGACCTGCTGACCTCAGGACTATCAATGATCCGGATAGCCCGTCGCTGCAATCTATCGAGAGCGTCTAACAAGTACTGAGCGGAATCATCCCACAGATGAGAACAGTATTCCAGTATTAACCTGAGTCTTATACATAAAAGACACATCTGCCCCGGCGTGAAAGTGTGAAAGTGGCTTTGTATTCCTGTAATAGATTGCCTGCGGGTCGTTAAAACCGGGCCCAGTATTCCACGCAGGGTAATAAGCTAGATTAAATGAATTATGAACAATCCATACCTACAGCTAAGTTAAGATGATGTGATCAGAAACATCTCCATAAAAAAGAGAACCTTAACTTAACCGTAATGTCTTAAGAAAGTGCCTTAAAGCTACAAAAATATAAAAGCTTATAACGTGTCATCCATTTTCTAAAAAAACAATAGAGCAGTGTCTTTTTGGATTATTAATGTACATCAACAGCGTTTGTCTTAAATATATCCATAATTTCTTACATATTTTTACATAAACAAAATATTTTAGTACCGTTTTCTCCCCTGTTTGTAAATAGATTTTCTTTTATTTTGTTATTGATGCGCTAATGTAAGAGAATATTATGAATATAAATATTGCAACAATAGTCTATCCCCATCTTTATCACTTTACAAGACCCATATTTAAAGCACTCAATCATAAACCGATATATTTTCACAAAATGCCCTGTAGCACTGTGAAAATATAGCTAAAATTTCTGTAAGTTAAAAGAAACTTTCAAGTGAATACCAAACGGCCAGCTGAAAGTACACATCAAGGTTTTCCTGGGAAAAATGATTAAGAAAGGACGCTCCATAATTACTGAGAGGAAATAGAACGGTTTTACAACAAATATATGATGCCAATTTATTTCAAACAACTTAGAATTACTAGTAAAACGAATTGCATAATTGGTCATTGAACATGGCCAACTTATGTTGCTGTTAAAAATCCCTTTAGTATAATTTAGTTCCGAAAAAAAAGTCTATTAGGGCAGAGATTTTCTAATAGAAACTTTAATGTGGCTATTAGAAAATTCTGTTTCATCACGTGTAACAAATAACAATTTGAAATGATGATTACGCGATCGGGCCTATTCGGCTATAAATCGGTCCACTCACGAAGTAAGCAAGATACAGAAATCAATGGCATAAATCACGAAGCACTCACGCGTAAAGTGACTGGAAAAAAAAACCTTTATCAGTTTCCATTTATAGGGTTCCGTTGCCAAATGGCAAAAAACGGAACCCTTATAGATTCGTCATGTCTGTCTGTCTGTCCGTCCGTATGTCCCTGTCACTTTTCTCCGAAACTATAAGAACTATGCTGTTGAAACTTGGTAAGTAGATGTATTCTGTGAACCGCATTAAGATTTTCACACAAAAAAATAAAACAATAAATTTTGGGGGTCCGCATACTTAGAACTGAAACTCAAAAATATTATTTTCATCAAACCCATACGTGTGTGGTATCTATGGATAGGTCTGTAAAAATGATATTGAGGTTTCTAATTTTTTTTTTTCTAAACTGAATAGTTTGCGCTAGAGACACTGCCAAAGTGGAAAATGTGTCCCCCCCCCCCCCGTAACTTCTAAAATAAGTGAATGATAAAACTAAAAAAAATATATGATGTACATTCCATGTAATCTTCCACCGAAATTTGGTTTGAACAAGATCTAGTGAGTAGTTTTTTTACGTCATAAATCGTATAAGTACCGCAATTTACCTTTCATTCAATCAACCCAAATATATAAAAAAAAACATTATTATGTTACTTGCTGCTACGGAACCCTTCATGGGCGAGTCTGACTCGCACTTGGCCGCTTTTTTTATCTAACTAGCCAGTAGGTAATCTGGAACCAAAAAGGTTACATACCTGCCCTAATGGTATTTTTTACCATAGTAGAATAGAATAATTGTCCAATATAATTTGCAGAATTATCTAACATTAAGCATGTTGCTTAGACTTTTTTGATGTGTGTATATGGGTGGCAACATTGTATCGTAATTAGTTCAAATATATAAAAAAAAACATTATTATGTTAAAATTAGAATTATAAACGGGATATTTACCATGTTTAGTATCTTTTTCGAGAATCCGATATTTCGGCACTGTTACAAGTACCATGATCACGGATGTACTAAACATGGTAAATATCCCGTTTATAATTCTAATTTTAATGTAAATGACCATGTCAATCTAAAATCATTATTATGTTACTTGCTGCTACGGAACCCTTCATGGGCGAGTCTGACTCGCACTTGGCCGCTTTTTTTATCGATTTGCTTTAATACACACAATTTACCGAAATAACAGTAGACTTTTACCGCCAGTTTCGCAGCTCCGGAATAAACTTGGACTGTTGGAGGATAGAAGGGCTCACAGGGCTTTTAAACAGATTGGCCTCGCTATTGAAGACGTTCTTTTTCATCTTCGTTCTCAACTATTTACAAAGCGATTAGGTAATTAAATACTGTTCTACTGTTCTTATAAGTACTAGAGGCAAGATAAGTACCTACCTACCGAAATAAAGTAATACTTATTATGAAACGTCCATTTTTTGCAGAGTTAATGTTCTTGATATCTTTTAAATGTGACTGATATAAAATATTAGACCTGTGGTGAAAATTTCCTTCTTAAATCTTAAATCAATCAATCAGAAGATCCCACTTAACATACTACAAGTAGGTACCTATTTTAAGTAGGGTCTAGAAATCTGTCCATTTTTTATTATTAAACAAAAACGACAATTTGCTTCTGGACAACTTAATTCAATTACTAACATGATCACTAACCCTCGAAAGACGATAGCCTTTTCTATCCAATATTTTAACGAAATCCATCGACTGCGGTCACAGGTAGACAAACGATCCGTTAAACGGTAAAACCAATTACTCGTATCACACCATCGAATTCCATTTCCACAACGATTACCACCGAAGGGTTTAATCTCCTTCTTTATCACTATAACGATCGTAAAACCGGACATTTACATCAATTTCTCCTCTATTCCAGATATTCACAACTATTTCACTGGACTATGAATCGTTTGTAATTGGTTCATTATTTTAATTTGTAAAACGTACGTACTTAAACCTCTTCTACTTAAATCTTATCGTATTTACCATTAATCCAATATCACCTTACATTTAATATACTCCATTTGAATATACTCTATTTTTTATCTTTGATCCCAAAACGCTCGGTTAATGGTAATAGATTTGCCTTCTTAGATTGATGTGGTCATTTAAATTACTGTTGTAATAATTAACGGCAACTCGGGCCTTCGAAAATTTAAGTAATTATGGTATAAGTATATCCTGTTAATTATTATAATAGTAATAGGTTTACCCGCCTATTACGTAGGACTAAAAGTATTGCCGGCATATTTTTCGTCTCTGCATACCGCTTTGGAGATATATGGGTGTAACAACTGTATGTATGTAATTCTTGTTTAATGAATGACTTGTGCTATTTAACTGTGTTTTCTACAGGGTAGAAGTTTTTCCCAGTCGGGTGGTCCAAAACTTACACAAAAACGCCAGTTTAACCTCCTCCTTAACCGATTCAAGAACCTAAATTGAAATGTGGCTATCTGGTTAATTGGTGGTTAACCTAGGAAATAAGTTAATTTCATTCTAGGTTTCAAATAAGCCCATTGGACCGTTACAGTAAACAACAAAAGTTAAAGTAACAAAAATAAAACTAGGATTTAATTTACTATTCGATTTATTTAATAGCTTATTACCCTAAACCACTATCATTACAACAAAAACAATCGAACGGATCTCAACTAACAAAGCAATCAAAAGAAATGTGCACATATGTTAATATTTTTGTGCATACAAAAGGTTTCGTACAATTTTAGCGTGTGCTCACTCAGTGTGTTAGACCACTTATAACGGCTCGAATCATCGAGTGCGCGGGCGCGGTGCACGCGGGCACGCGCGCCAAGAGAGCATCAATTACCGGGTCGTGATCGCTCCCGCACTACAACCAATATAAATAAAAGCTGGCCAGCACACGCCACCAACCAACCACAATTTCACAGTGGCGCAATTGTAAAATGCTAGATCGAAAAGGTCTCGGGTTCAAACTGCTTATCTTTATGTCAGATGTATTCCACACAGAGTTTAATGTTTGCGACTGACAGATACGCTTTCTGCATCGCACGTGCCGTTTGTACTTTATATCTATCAAGGTTTATGAGTATAATTGTACTGATGCGAAATTTCCAGTAATAGCTACAAATCTTCATAAATTTTATTACTTTTATTATTTTATTACATATCTCATCTCAATTACACGAGTTAAAAAGACCAAAATGTAATTTCAATACTGGTCGTGTTTAGAAAATACATTATTATAAATGAGAAAGGTTGTATGTTTGGATATAAACACATCCAAACAAACAACCTTTCATAGTTTGTTCATTGTTAAGATGTTTGTTACTCAATCACACAAAAAACGTCTTACCAAATTTGGATCAACAGAAATGATTAAACCTGAATGACATAGGATACTTTTGTATAATAACTTGCGAATCGAGTATAACTTCAAGGAATAAAAGAGATAAATAGTAGTCAGTAAGACTGCAACATTTAAATTCACTGATTGATAGCTCAGTGACGATATTAATGTTAGTCGTGAGTGCCAGTGACGTTAGAAGTGGCACGCGCCTGCCATCGCGTCACGGCAAACGGTTGCGACGCACAAAACGTCCAATGAAGCGCGTTGCCGGCTCATTCTTCTAGTTTTGTGGTGCCTCCGTCCTATTTTCCCTTTCCTAACAATGGCCTCGGTCACGCACAGCAATGATAAAAGCCGGATTGATTCGCTTTCGCTTCCCCGGCAGCGATGTCGCAGCCGATGACGACATGTACTGTTCAGCCCTTGCGGTGAGCCCAGACACTGTGAAATCAGCCTTAATTCATTGTTTTGGAAAACTACTACTGTTTCAAGTGAAATAATTAATTACCTTCTATAGATTGAAGCTAGATATATGTTTCAGTACCCTTATAAATTCTCCTTTTATATAGATGTGACAGTAAATAATTTTCCTGAATTTTATTCTGTAGGGCTTGTCCATGGGATTCATAATCTTGTGAGTCGACTGCGTTAGGGACCGTCAAAGATCCACCAATATTAGTTAACCTGACTCCGATGCTCCTTTTACCCGGGGGGTGCGAACAGAGCTTCATACACTGTGTATCAGTTCACAATTTCACAATGATTAGACCACAACCTTTTGACCCCTTCTACTTCTAGCTTTAGAGTCAGACAAACCTTATCGAAGTCCTTATTTTTCATAGAACTGAATATGAGTATAATGGAGATAGTTTATAGATAGGTTCTCAATTTAGTAGGTATATATTTATTTTATGTTATTAAATTAATCTAGACCAGTGACGGAGCATTTTTTATTGTGACCTAAAAACTAACTTACAAGTACGTATGGCGCAATATATATCTTTCTTAAAACAGTCACTTATAACTGAAAGTAAAACATACTTGAAATATAAATCTTAGTGAAACCCCAACAATTATTTTCATATTTTATTAGTACTCATAAAACCTTTTTATTACTTAATCAAAAGGAAACATTAAAAATATGTTGCGAATGTCGGCTGATTCGTGAAAAAAAAAGAAACTACAATTTATCATTGCGATTTGTCGGATGTATACAATGGTGTCGTTGGTCCTTATCGAAGTAATTAAGAAACGTCAAACGGAGGCTAAATGTCGGTATTTTGGCAATTAAGCGCGATAAAAGAAAGGAAAATATATTTACATCATCGTGTGAAATGTGCCTACAACGACATCGTGCTGGCTACATCCATAAATATCGCAGTTGTATAAAGACGTGGGGAATATTTTCTACATCCTGTTAATAAAATGGAAATGCTAAACATCCTTCCTTATTATGTAACAGACATTATCGCACTTATAATTTTTTGGCAGACAACATCTATAGGTGCGCTTTGAGGGTAAATCTAACCTGTTTGAGATGACACCAAATGCCCTGACGGCATCTTGTGACATATGCCAATTTCAAAATACCAATGTACCAATGTCGATTTTTCACATCTACCGGTCTATCCGCGACTGACGGAAAGATTTTGTTTTAATCACTTCTGTATTATTAACTATACATGTTTTAAATGAATTATATATAAAACATGTGTAGTAACCGATAAAACTAGTTGTACGAAAGACAGTTTGTGTGTAAAAAAATAAGAATTAAAATGTCCATTTCTGTCTCCACATAATTATCATCGCATATTTTTTATTACGTCATGATCACGTTCATTTTCTGCTCACCTAGTTGTAAATGATTAGTTCATTTATCTATAGATTCTATTATTATTATAAGACAACAATTGCAACTTAAACTTCACCTTTAGAGGATAATACATAAAAGCCTAATCAAGATGAGGAACTAACTATCCAGCCTTCAATGGATATTACTTAGTTATAAGACTACCAAGTATTTAGATATTGCTGGATAAGTCTCCTTTGACTTTCATGTGATTGCTGATTAATTCTATACATGCATACTATCACTTTCTTTTCCATTAGGGTAAGTAGATACCTTTTCTTTCCACTTGCTACGATTCTCGCTTTCGTACTTTCATCTGATTGACATACGTTCAGCCAACACCCGGGAAACGTCGACGCCATAGACTCTTACCTTAAAACTCTATTTGGTCCATCCACTTTCATCTATCCGCTCTATGTTTCCGAAAGCGTTCATTTTTCTACATCTTCTACTGTACGATAACATTCCCTTACCACAGTACTGCTGACTTGGTACATCCCGTCCTTTAATTTATTGCCTATTTAAATACTCACCATGCCAGAATTAACTTATTACAACTTAATACTTTTTCGTCGTATCCCACTAAGTTTAGCAATCTTCCAATTCCGATTAATACGTTCAAATAAACTTCGACGGCCATAAATAATTAAGTACATATAATGTTATCGTTTCTTTATGATGAAAAAAACCTGCAACATTCGGACGTTCTCTGGAATTCTCGATTACCAAATCTCATGGTCACCGTTGACCAGCTTTGAACAATCGATCAGCGCGAGTGCCGCGTTGCGTTATCGCAAGCCATTTGGAACAAATAAATTCAATTAAGATTAAGAAGTTAAGCTTTGGATCAAAAAAGCCGCTAAAAAAAGTTTTCTGTGATCTGTAATATTTAATTTCGATTATTTATTTACTAATCCTTACTTTATCTTTGATTAATGATAAATGTGTTCGTGATGAATTCGGAAAATAAACACTTAAGACTAAGTCTCAATCATTTAATAATAATAATAATAATTTATTTAAGTATCTTATCAAAAATAAGTAAAAAAAAAAAAAAAAAAAGAAATGTCATGCTATATTATTAAAGTTCAGTAGCAGTATATCCTATCCGCATATTTGGCAAACCATCGGTAGCCTACCTTTCCTACCTTTTCTTTTTCCATATTGAATAAATCACTTGTACTTTTCCACAATTATTTATTTATTTGAACCTTACCGGTTTCACCTTACGGCATTATCAAAGGTCTACAATGTTTTAAACTAAAAAAACTACCATATTTTATGTGTGGGAAATTTAAATTTTCATAAACGTAATTATGTTTTGTAAAATAATTTATACATTATAAAATTAATTGTATTACAGTGAAATGTCAAATATAAAATGTCAAGGAATTATAATTAAATTAAAGTAATTGTCAAATCAATGATGTCAAATGGATTACATACTTAGATTACAATATATAAAAATGTCAGTTACAACAATAAATTAAGATTACAACGAATTAATATCAAATAAATAGGTATGTATATGTCATTATTATTGTAATAGAGGTGAACGGCTCAGATCTAACTGTTCGTTAATTATCCTGGTTAAAATAATTAAATTTTCTTTTTCCCATTATCCTTAGTGATATAAAAAGGTAAAAAATGACATGAAAAATCAGCTACTAGAATTTTATTTGGGTCAGATGTTAATCAGGATCTAAAATGTCTAAAATCTGTAGTAGTATCTGAATGGAACAGCCGTCTTTTAATCTCTGTTCCCATCTCAATACTTATTACACCCGTAATTTGTCTTCAACTAACTGCCTCCTTGAAGCCATCTGAATATTTACAACAAGAAAAATAAATCCTCAGAATTTAACGGGCCAAAATTTAGATCTGCCAAACATACTCTGCGTTTTATTATGTGAAAACACACGCATTGACAAACACCGCTTCTAAATTGCATTTATTTCCTTTCAGAAACGAAAGATACATACGCAAATTTGAGCTTTATATTAAAGAAAATTCGTCAGCAAATTTTAGGATGGTACTACAACGGTGTTATGTCTTGAAACTGTGAGTACGTGAGAAAGGTTGCTCTACTTGTAGCACCTTTGACACAATCTTTAGCTTTAACTTGGTAGTAATTAAAGCCACAATTCACGTAACACAGCATATGGTAAGCGGTTGAATGTGATTTTTTATGTGTCTCCACGATATTCACACCATTAAAAACTGTATTTTATGTTGACACTCGACGACATACAACGTCGTATGTAGTTTATGGCGGTGACTCATCTTTATTCCGGGCTCAAAAAAAAAATGATGGTGTGAAGTGTTAGAATTTACTACGCTGTTCGTCACATAAACATTATTGAGGCTCGTTAAGTCTGCCAGTTTAAGAAAATGAAAACATTGTAACTAATCCTATAGATTTAGATCGGAAAAAGAGAACGTCTAGGACGGGACTTGAACCCGCGACCATATATATATATTATAGGAAAAGTAAGCATACAAATTGCTTAAAAAAATTGAGTTGTAACTAATCATTAAATTTGTATGTTGTTTTTTGCAATAGTCAGATCGCTTAACTCAACTGTTCAACTTCAAATTCAACAATTTCTTCATTATTCATACTCACCGCTACATATAGTAAGCAAATAGACTATGACCGGGAAAAAAAATATACTTATACAGGGCGACCCACGGTAATGCCACATGGAGGTAAAGTATCTTAAATAATGTAGATAAACCATTTACTGAAAGTAAAATAAGTAGTAATTAAAAAATAATTTAAACTGCCAAGATTTTTGGAAACTCGATTGCCACGTTCGTTAATCGAATCGGCTGAAATCCGAAAAAATAACACCCTGTACTTTTAAGGCATCAATCAATAGGGTCAATCATAAGGAGGATCAAATCTCTCTAACAGTAAATTAATTTCTTAAATAAAAAAAAATGTCAAGTGGGATTCGTTTCTTGGAGTGGGAGTTCTCTCGCTTGGCGTCTTGCTCACAGCGATGGCGCGGAGTGCGAACGCGTGGGTCGCCGAAACCTTTTTCTGTGAGCAAATAATGCTCGAGAAGGAGGCGGCGGGGGGATCTCAAGGAGGGCTACTCAGGTGTCTTTAGCTCCGCAGAGCCCGTGAGGCACGGAGGCGACTCAGGCGTCGGAGGTCGCAGAACGACTTCAGTCCTCCATGAGCGCAGGCCTAGCAGAAGCAGGCCGGAGTGGCGGGGCATTGCGCGTCCTCCCTCTTTCCGGGGGCGAGAAGGAGACACCGTGGTTTCATGGCTCTAGGTCAGCCGGGGTGCGAGGGAAATGCCTTATGGTTTTAGTCGGTACATAACCACCCCCGCTGGCTGGCGAGAGAGTATCCGGAGAGATTTTAGCACGAAAAAAATAGTTCCTGTAGGCAAAAATAACCCAACCGAGTCCAAGCGTGAAAGTTGTGATCGCTATAAGGTAGTAAAATCTGAAAGTTCAAACATATCATATATTTAAAACTCTTTACAAAAAATACAGAAAATTCCTGTCTGTTACCTCATCACGTTAAAACTGAAAAATGTTTCTATTATGACAGTGTCGTAGTAGAATAAAAATTGATGCTAAGCATTATATTTTAATCGGTTCAGAGACTCTACAAGATTTCTCTCTTAGGTTTTATCCAAGCTAGGCAACTTCCGTCAGTAATGGACCTCAGTATGGTAATAATCAGTTAGTCTCCAAATTTTCGTCAGTCTTTTTGGGACTACCCCAAACAAGTGAAATTTCCATAGACTCCATTAAATTTAAAATACTGTTGTTCATTTCAAGCAAGTCATAAGTTAGTCATCATCATCATTTCCCCGGTTCATCCAGTCCTGCATCTGATGCCTTCACTTCAGAGCCCGGGGTCCGCTTTCCGACTTTTACTTCTCCACTTCGCACGGTGCTCGGCACCCCTCGCAATGAGACCATTAACACGCATGTCATCCTTTACAACAGAGTCATAAGTTAGTAACTTAACTAAGAATACTTGTTTGTACGTTGGTAGTGTACGTGGCGTTCAAAACCGTAACCTGTTGTTTATTTACTGTTTGTATTGCCTTATCATCTAGCTAAGTTACGTTCTAAATCTTTGTATTTACTACTGGATGCACAGTCGGTGACAAAAGTATCTTAACATATTCCAATTTATAGATCACTTTAGCTTTAATATATCAATTATTTATTAATGTTTTAATGTGAAGTTTGAAAATTTATTCATTTTAAGTAGCAAGAATCTGACTGCTTCTAACATAAAAAATGTGTGGTTTTCTTGGCACACCTACTTTTATTTTTTTATTGCATGAAGTATTCGGTTATATCCATTTGCATGTCCAAATAAGTTACATTATTTAACATATAAAGGAATTATTTAAAAGATGTACATGATCTATAAGGGGTAGTTACATAGCAAATTACTTTCCTCTGATCAAGTTTTCTCGTGGGGACCGGTCACATCACTTAGAGGGAACTGTCGTTTTCAATCGCAGAACCGGAGCAGTGATTCCCCATATCAAATTACGGGTTTTGTTGGATAGTGAAAATTTTCCTACATTTTCTAGGCGTACATCGTCGTTCAGATGATATAAATCAGGGGGGAAATTGTTGGTTGCGCCTGTACCGCTTGAGGCTGCTAATAGGTGGTTATTTGTAAGTTTTCACTGGATGCCCGTTACGCACCATCGAGTACCTTCTACTAAACCGCTGTGACGTATATTTCACCCATTATCGTATTACTTTCGTTTCATACTAAACACAGTTTTACTACACCAAATACAAGCAAAAAGTAAAAGTTTCTTCATTTACTCCACGATATAAATAAACTAGATCGAAAAAGAATACTTGCCATAGGAGAATGACGCAAATGTCATAATTAAACACTTTTTGTAGTATATTTCT
Source organism: Cybosia mesomella (assembly GCA_946251805.1). Taxonomy (NCBI): domain Eukaryota; kingdom Metazoa; phylum Arthropoda; class Insecta; order Lepidoptera; family Erebidae; genus Cybosia; species Cybosia mesomella. The sequence goes on along the minus strand of OX276406.1, from coordinate 16,784,764 downwards.
CCATAATGTGTGACTATTCTCGCGAGCTGCCGCCGCTGCGGGTAATATCAATTAATATAAGATAATGATCGCTATGGAATATTCGGTAATAATCCCCTGCTGTGTTCGAACAAATTGTACTGTGAACAAATCTTCTAACTATTCATGGTATAAAATCTCTTAATAGATATAAACTTTCATAATCGTTCTCCAATCTCTACAAAATGTGTTTTAGGCTTGAGTGGTGGCCTGGTTGGTATTTTATCCTACCTGTATCAAGTAAGATCCCCGTGGGGTGACCATGAATGCTGGTTTGAAAACATTATCATATAGTCTGAGTCACCAACAGCGGAGAGACGCTAATGGAAAAATTAGAAACAGGTATAGTCTCATATTGGGGTGCGACTGGTTGGAGGGGTGCGACTGGTTGGATCACCTCCAAGTTTGGTGCACCCTGAGCATTGGGCAACGTGGGCGATGACGCATCATTGATTGCTCCTGATACATACTACATAACTACTGCAACGTAAATATAATATTATGACTTTAATATCCTAAACTAAGTATAAAACGTATGAGTTTATTTTGTACTTAAAAGTATTGTTAACGTTAATTGAACTAATTCATTACAGTATGTTATTATTATAATAATTGAATATGTAAATATTTATAATATTTCTAATCATTTAAAGAAATAATAATTGCAACATATTTTTATTTAATCTTATAATTTCATTATTTTATCAATGTAATACTTACTTACATAAAATGTACAAAGTAAGTTTGCTTATTCATGTCCATAAGATTTAGTAATAGCGAATCTCACAACCATGATCAGTTTTATTAGATGCCCCGATATAATGGCAACGCCATGGAACGAGACCAGCGAAGTCATTACGCGTAGACATGACCGCCGCCGGCATCAAGAGCCGATCAACTGAGGAAGTGACGCCGCGTCTAACGCGGACGCGCAACTAGTGTAGGGGCGCAGTTTCCGACCAGGACGATGTTTTTTAAATTTTGCTATTTTGGCCATTAAAGATTATTTTGGTTAAAAAATACATTATGTTTATAAGTTACTTAGCCTGATAGATAAATTTAGAACAATATGCTACAAAAGGAAAGCACACATTCAGAAATTAGGGATTACCTACGTATATATTAATCTTAACTATAACATTAATAAAATAATATGTTCGACAATTACACACTAACTAAATATATAGTAGCTTATTATAAAAAGGAGTTCCCTATAATGGTTTTTTGTACATAGTAGTAATATCTAACTAAAACACATAATCAAAACTACGTACTCTCCACAAATATATACCTAACTTACTAAATATAATTTTAAGTGACATTCGTTGGCTTTACGTAGAGCCCTGAACATGCATAGGCATAGGTACTTGGTTATATTCGAACAAAGCAATACCGCAACTCACCCCAGGCTATCCAGTGTCATTTCGAGTTTCAACATTAGTTTTGCCTGACAGCCCTGAAACGCTTCGGCCATGGAGATTAATACCAAACAGGGTTTCAAGAAGTTATAAACATTATTACATATTAATTCACTGTATTTCTAACAAGAATACCGAAGTCAAAATAAATCATAAAACCGCTCACTTTTATGGTCGAAACTGCGATTTAAATTTGCAAAACTATACGCAGACTTAAATTATTCAATGATTTTCACGGTTAATAGCTAGTTTTAAGCTCAATCGCTGAGAGAAAATAATAACTCATATACGATAATTTAGTTATGGTTATAAATAATTTCACCATAGGGTGCGTTTGCGAAAGAATAGGTAAGTTAAGGTAAGTATTTGCACGTGGAAGCCCTGTTATACGTAGAAAATTTAAGCCAAAGTAAAAAGTATCTATATCTGAGTTCTTCTTGAGATTGTGTATGTCAAGTTTCCATAAAATTGGTTCAGCAGTCTAGATGTGAAGAGATAGCAGGACAGACAGAATGATAGAAATTACTTTCGCATTTACTATTAAAATTATGGCTACGGCAATTTCTGAATAATTTGAAAACGGAATCAGAATAGACAAATAAGGCGTTATGAGTATTTTTTCACTTTAGTTACTACAAAAAAAAACCATACGGGATTGGAGGAAATAAAAACATTTCACATGACATGCACGTCGTAGACTATATTTCAATTAGGATATTTTCATTCAGTTGATAAAAAACTAAGTTTCTAAAAGTAAAGAGAGATCTCCTTTTTTACATCGCCCAGGTAGTGACAGGAAAAGCTGATAGTATTGCCTGCTATACTAATTTTCTCTAACCAAAATCTATCATTTCTCGCCTTTCCTATTTCATTTGCTACCTCTACTATCGTTAAAAATTTAACTCAAACATGCTTAAAGTGCGTAAATCATATGAAATCCTATTTAAAGACGAAAGACAGAACACTGAGCGACAGCAAAATATTTATGGTTGGTTATTCATCTTAACCGAACATGTTTATAGTTTACCCATTTACAAATATTTGAATACATATTTTGCAACATCATCCACGTAACGACCTATTCTCTGTGGGCACTAATTTATAAACTAAGATATCCTGAATACTGATACCAAATTGCTTCCAAATAGTTACGACCGAGATCAACGATAGTATTAGAATTTAAGATAATCTCGATTCCAAATCAGGTATTCAGTTATATCAGCGAACACTTGTATTGCACTTTGCATATATTTTGTGTCAAATAATTAACCTTAGCTGAATTTTGTAAGCTATTCGAGTATACGTACCAATAGACAAAAAGCAACTAGGTATATATATATATATATCACAAATGAAGCTTGATTTCGTTTCGTTACGATTGAAAATGAATAACTGTCTAATGTTAATATGGATAAAATTTACAGAATGGTGAAACTAAAATTAAATTATTTTTATTATCATATTCGAAGTGAAACTGTGGAGTGGGTGTGATGTTCCTCCGACACAAAGGGAGGATCCTCCGACCAGGCAGAGTGATCACGCCTTGCGGGCCGCGGCCCAAGCCAATATTGTATTATATGATATACCAACTCGAGAACTTCACTTCCGCGATGCAGGATCTGTAGTGACGTAGTAGTATCGAAGTAGTTTAGCTTGCTGTCACTAGATGGTGCTGGGTACATGTGGTATCGCCACAAAACCTTCCTAGGGCACATCAACCGATTTTTTCGTAGGGGTTGAAGAGACTTGCGTGTAAACACTTCACACCGCCATAACGGTATATTTATGCCAAAGTGCTGGGTTGCCCCACCCAACGTAAATACGGAACCTAAAAGTTTCAGTTCTTCCAAAATTTTTAATTATAACTTAAATGTCATCTTATAAAATGTGTCTTATCTAAAACATTTCCAAATAACTGTTTTCTTCTGTAATGTGTTCCTGCGGAGCCTACTCTAAAGATTGCAATTCCTTTCGGGTCCATTGTTGTTGCAAGTGTCCGCAGGCTTCAATATCGCAGGCATCACATGGTCTGAAGGCCTGGATAGTACGTCGATTAGTTATCCCAAAATTCGTGTGATACCTTGGGTGTTTCGAGTGCTTCCAGGTATCAGGTAGTTTTACAGATATAATATATTCAGTTACAATTTATTGCTCAATAAACATAGCAATTCAATTTCGGTGCGAAAGACCTTTACAATAATAATGTTCGATCAATACATTTATCAATATCATCGTCCCGTATACATCAAACGCAATGAATATTTTAATGGAGTCATGCGCTTTGAATGGACACTGCATTCAAAGTATTCGACATTAAATACCATTGGTTTCAGATAAATCGGTTCGTATTTGTCTAAGTTTTGCAGATTACTATGTTTCAGAAAAATTAAAGCGTATATACTTTACTACCATATTTATAAGTTATTAGATTGAATTGCGATAACTACATAAAATGACGTATTGGTACCTACCAATTGGAGCTATTTCACTGCATATTATGCAGGTACACAGGTCGTAAAATTATTGTATAAATAAACCGAGGTTTTGAGATGCACATATTGAATAGATATTTGATTATATTTGATGTTGTCTGATACGTGAATGTTTACTAAAGGCTATTCGGTTTCTCACAGTGTGTCTTGGAAAACCAAGGCAACATTCTGGATGTGAAACACACGTCACAAATATTAAAAGAACGTTGATCGTTTATGCATAAAGACCTTCAATATACAATAATTTATACAAAAGTATAACATTTCGTAACTGTCCTACAAATGTCAATCTCTTTAATATGATCTTGTCGAAACTATTTTCAAAGTCGTCACCACGTAAGTGCTGCTTACATCCTGCCGTATAAAAAGTTGTTCAAAATCGATATTACTGTTTCACAAATCAGGATTATATGCATACGAATAAGTTTTCGTAACATATCAACGGCTTACATCCGCCATTTAGGTACCGGAGTGCATTAAACAGTGCGCGTGGGCAGATCCGTCCACATTTCTATGATGGATCGGTCGCCGGCGCGAATATTACGAAAATTCGCCACAATTTGCATAAAGATACGATCCTAACGCTTGAACCTTCAATACTTCGTACCATTGTTACAGGCATTATTTATCTTACAACCAGCAGTGGACCAATATTCCATAAACATCGCATTTGACGCCTACTTATCTGCTTTGTGAATTACTTCATTGCCATAAACATAATTTACCAAGCAAATATTATTAAAAATATATGTGTACCGCATATTTACTATAGCACTGAATAAGTTAAGACATCGTCAGCATTTCAATGCAAATTTTATACATGGTTCTTTACTCAATGTTTAGTTGGCTAATATGGGCACTAAACCTTTAAGAATCCAAGGAACTCGTCTCTTTAGTATACCGAGCCAATTTTCAATAATTTACAGTACTTTATATGCTCAAGGTCTATAAAACTTTAACATGTTTAATTTTATTCCTTTTTAATTGGTTCACAAAATTCGGTAAAAAGGTGGTTTTGACGGGTATTGTCTTCAAAAGTTATGCAACATTATTCTACCGTTGAGGCTAATGAATAATATTTTAAAAATCCTTAATTTCGGAGGACCAATTAAATTCACAATTTATTGTTCATTGATATGAACTAACACTGTGAGTTTGGTTCGTTCCGTTCCGTTACTGTGACAAGTATTTACTACCAGCACAGATTTCCTAACACTACTTCTATAATAATAAATCAAATTAATGCTCGTCTGTATTGAAAAGCCATACATAATTTTGCCTTTTAACTATCTATGTGCTCGAGTACAATATTTGCTACCAATATTGACCTCACCTAGCAATAAACAAAGGTTAGCCGAACAATTCTAAGTCTGGGTCTAGACGGTCGCTATTGCTCAAACATCAGCATTACAACGTCATGTGCTAACGAATTCTTTCTATGATTGATGTGACTGCGTGGGCGGGAGGCGCGAGCGCTGAAAATGTGCGCCAAATAACATGCATTCATAGTCGACATAGGGTTGTACTAAAAGTGTCTAATGATTGAAATTATATTATTTGTGTTTATAGTGGAATTGGTTCAGAACTATTGTATATTCATTTCATTTTGTGATAGTATATTGAATAATTAATTTCAAAAAAGATAATAATAATAAATAACCATTCAAAAACAACGGAGCAGTATAGATGTCCTTTTAGTAGGTAGATTCGGATAAATATTTCATCATCGTCCAAGTGGCACACCCAGTTGCATCCAAAGCTTGCACTTTGGAACCTGGGATCCACTGTCCTACTCCTCCTCTCGTTATGAATTGGTAAAAAAATTTTTATCTCTAATTAATCAAATTCGAAATGTATCCGAAGTGACAGCCCTTAAAGATTTCAAACCAGATGATCGATACGGGCAATAACTGTTATGCTGTGACATTGTTCGTGTACAATTACTTGGATGTTATTTCATTATGAAGCAAAATTCAAGAGCAATATAAGGTTAAAATCCGGGTCGGGTATATTAAGTAATATATAAAACATTAAACAATAATACACTGTATTTACGTTGATTGGCTAGGTGAATTAAAAATCTTAGTGTATATTGAGCACGTGATAGTCTTAGTATTTTTGTTCGATACCCAATAATATTAATAAAACTATGTTTATTTTTCTCCATCAATAAGAACTTATAAGTAACTTCTCACAACGTAAAATATTACGCAAACAATCATATTATAATTAACAGGTATAAAACTGCATTCAATCTAATATTCATAACTTAAAGACTTCATCCACTTACCCAACCATAAATTAAATCAAGATAATAAACAACAAATAATAACATTTGTAATTAATAGAAAGCTAGACTAAATTAGTAGAAGCTAAACTAAAACCGCGTGACTGCATCTGATGGAATATTAAACAGTAAGTGTACTCTAGTCGTGTGTACTGTTTCAAATTTAATAGTGCATCTACGCACGCGCACCGCGCGTGCCTCTAATGATTCTTCGCGCGATTCTGTAAATATATTTGAAATAGGAAAATCATTTAAAAATAGTTTTAGTTTTTTTTTAATTTACCAAAAGCTTCCAGAATTGTAAAAGAAATATTTCTTGACATATTCGAACAAAAACTGACAAACACTACCGCTATACCTTATCTATTATGATTGAATTATAGGTATTATCACCGACAATTCTTAGATGAGGAATTATTATTAATTGCGAACAAACTCCCTCGACTAGTAATGAAACTGTGTAATAAAACATAGAAATATTTTCACTATAGCAAAATATTGCAGAATATCGCGCCTAGTCTCTAACGACCTTCCGATGTAACAGTTCGAGTCATTCATCTTTCAAATCATTTTTATGAATACTTCGTCTATTCTTTTCAGATACTTCGTGCGTAAACTTAAGAAATAATCTTAGACTGTTTATTTAAGGTCGATTTTGATATTAAACAGGTATTTATACACAATACTTGTCTAACGAATTGTATATAAATCACTTAATAGTTTTAATCAGCTTCCTATTTTATTTAAGATTTATTGCTTTAGTTTTTGTTTTGTTTTCATTGAATGAAAGAAATATGAGTTGTATAAGAATATTACTTTGTAACTGAAATCTTACGGCAATCTGAGCAATGGATCCTACATTCTGTATACGCCTCATTGATGACTAGTATCAAATTAATATTACTAATTTGTTTCAATAGGCTATATAAACATTTAAAAGTAACCACTCATTTTACATCTACGAGGGAATGGTTTCAAAGCATTACACTTTAGACACCCTAGTCATCTTGATTTATCTTACGTCAAATTAAAAGAACGATATTAGTCCCCTATAACATACTTTACACAACTTGAAAAAAAGAAATTCACCATCAATTTCACAAGGAATAAATACGTTGATACAACACCGTTACAATAATATAAAATAAATAATAATAGCATAAAACATCCGTGTTCTCATTCCTGCGCCCGCGGCTAGTTTCTCAATTATTCGGCTTCTTCAGTTGTGTATATTAGTTCACCATATTTATGTTTGACATTAGTGATAGTTCTAATACCGTGTAGGTTTAATATGAGTCAATGAATATGTCTCATTTTTTTGCATTGGAAAAAGAACTTGTTATAATATATTAATATAGTTAATTAGTAGGCTTGCTTGAGGGTCAAATTTTTTTACAAAAGCCGTACTTGCGACGAAAGCGAAATTTACATACTGTCGGTACACGCGTAATCGTTAGTGTTTATTGATGATGTGGGTTTTAAGATTCTTGCCTCGATTGACACATTAATTAGCCAAGAATTCAGGAACGATTGTAAAGAAACTTTTAGGACAATTTTTGTAGTAGGACCGATCCTGAAAGTTATGCACGTGTCTAGGAGTATTCCCCCGAGTAAGAGTCTTGTCGCAGGTTCAAGTCTCGTCCTGGATGTTGACGAAAAGATTCCCAGGTAATAGCTTTCCGGCAACGCAGACTAAAACAGACACAGACCTTTTACTGTAGTCTTCGAGATTCAAAGTAGTGACACTTTGATTATGTGATCAAGCGTACTCCATTACGCTACCGTTACTTAGATCAATTAATAGATCTGGGGAAGTTAACACAAATTATGTCTAATTAAAAATCATAAATTGTTATACATTTTAAATGCTGCAGGATTACTAGTTGATCGCCCGCAAAGGTACAATTTAATGTAACAGTCGTAACGTTTAGTACTTTAGGAGATAGAGTGGACATTGTAGATCCTCATTCCTGCCTCATAAAACGACTTCCATGAGTAAATTCCCGACTCTATAAGTTAATAGTCATTATTTGTTACATAAATGTATTGTATACACACAATACGTAAGTATAATTTTGAAATAGGTATCGTTTGAATAATAAATTAAGAATAAAGCTATTGTATAAACAAATCTGAATTCTAATTTAGATTCTCTTAAAATAAAAATATGTATTATTTTTAAACCACGTTCAAGTGACCCAATGCTTAACTTTTTGTTGGTATAATTGATATGATATCTCCTTTACTGTGACCCTTGTACACTAGGAGCAACACACGCGTCTTTCTTAAGGAAGCCTCGCGGCGTTCCTGTGTATTTTGTGTGTGTCCTACACACTTTTGAGAAATCAGGCAAATAAATGATGATACAGATAGTTATCAGAATTTGTCAGCGTTTATTTACCCGACTGTTAATGTAACTTGACTAGGTAATCATTTGCACTATATCATAAAGAATTCAAAACACAATCATTTTTCTATTAAATATTATATTCATTAACAAACGATGGAGATTAAAAATTAAACAAAGATAACAATATAGAGAGCTATGCATTGTATGATCATACCAGTAAAATGAGCTTAATAACTACTCGATACCTACCGTATGGATTCAATAATATTTTACGACTTCTGCTGAGCACCTCTGTAATATAATCGTAAACAGCAAACGTCGTTCCATCTGCATGTATGATTCCGTCATAATCCTCTGATTCCTACGGCACAGGAAATTACTTTGTTTCGTTATTTAAAGCGTTCTCCAAGTTAAAGTAGCCATTACGGGTAAATTCCTAGCAGTGCAAATCTACCTGATGACATATAAGATACAAAAATTTCAAAATTATGCACTAAGGAAGGGCCTGTGGAAATTACCTGAATGAGTGAATCGTAGAATTGTTGAGTCAGATGTGATTCATATTTCCTTTAAGTCGTCCTTTTCCTTGTCCTTGATATTTAAATATAATGACATTGCGAGACCTAAAAACTAGATTTTTAGGTCTCGCAATGTTCGTGTAACGCCCACAAAAATAATAGCAATACTGTAACTAATATGCAGGTTAGCATAACAAAATTGTATTCGTTTTTAAATAATATAAAATAAATAATAATAATAAATAAATATTTTAAGACATTCTACACAGTGCTATTTAGACCAAAAGTAAGCTTAGCTTAACTAGCTTGTGTTATGGGTTCTAGAATGTAGATAAACATATATACGTAGTACTGGTATAACTATTACCGTATATTTACCAGGTCATATCCCGTTAATAGTTATAATAGTAGTGTTAATAACCAATAACCAAGTGTTAATAAGCAATCTAAAATCATACATAAGTAGATACATTTTTTTAAACATACATATTATACATAGAAACACACAGACCAATGCAAATAGACATATTCATGCATTTTGTTTGCATGAGGGGGAACCCAACCCGCGATCTTCGACGTAGCAGTCAAACGCCCTACTGCCAGGCCACGGAGGTCGTCAAACAAAGCCAAAGGAAATTCAATTAGTAGGATACACCTGGCTTGCGGGTGAGGTCCACAGAAAGATCTTCTTGGGGCCTCGAATACCCATCTACATTTCAATAAGATCTACCTAATCTAGTTTCTTTTATCCAGAATTTCATTCCATAAATCATCATATTGGTTTATAAAACGAGTTTGGTAAGTTAAAGACATTCAAATTTAAAATATTAAAATCATAATCTGACACTAACACGCTTCAGTCATTTCCAGGAATAAATGGTGTTTTAATACACCTACATCTTATATTTTTCATTCATGATTTCCATTCAAAAAAGCATTTAGTAATTGTAGTAGCGGTAACATTACCAGTAATGTTGTTGCATTGGGACATGTGTAGGCGCCGACAAAGAGTTCTCGATGATGAACAACGGCTTAATTTGTTTCGTTTACACATAGGGTCGTCACGCCATATAAAACGGTTCGTAAACTTTATGTGAGATGCTTAGCTGTAGTAAATTTTATGGTCTAGTGAAATGTTTTTCATAGATGTTCGGTAAGTGGTAAAGCTTTGTGATTTATGAATTATCTTATTCTATTAACGGCTCTTCAGCATATTTATATTATGTTGGTATGTTTTATTCTCAACCCTTCTGAAACGCACTTGATATGTTACATTGTATGTACATACTTAAAATATACTACATATTTGTAACCCGTGCAAAATTCTATGGCACATTCCTATATATTTACATCAGTATTCTCAAGACGGAACGAATTTCTCCGAAGTTTTTACGAGCTGTCGATATTTCAACTAGACAGAAATTTTCTTCCCCAATCAATGATTTATGGAGGCATTCAATGCGATGTCTTCATTGAGTAGCTTCAGGCAGGTCGTGAGTAGGAGTATCTCTGATGACCCGAAAATACATTCGCAGTCCCGATGAAGTAATAAATCATACTCATTGTGCGTAAACCACTTAATACTCTCCTTTGTGCGACCGTTGTATGTACATTTATCATCACGATCAACACACCTTGCGCTCAACAATAAGACAAAAAGAAAAATCTTCTTACACAAAAAATAAACACACGGTCGGATGTATTCAACTGTCCAACATATATAATGTCTTAAGGCGTATTGAGTATCATCCGTATCGGACCGATAATTGCACTTGAGAAAAATTAATCTGTGAAACCGAATTACGTCTTGTAGAGTTGGGCGCGTACAGTTTTTGTATATTTATTACTAGTTTGATATCTGTATTAAGGTAGCACAAATTCATGTATTATTATGTATCGTGTATGGGACCCCACCATAATCTCAACTCAAGCTAAACTCACATGCTACCCGGTACACCTTCGCTTCTCTTCGGCCAATGAACTCGCTGAAAAAACGTGTCATGTGACCAATATATCACCTTGACACGTTTTTTTCAGAAATTTCATTGGTCGAAGAGAAGTAAAGACATATGTCTATGTCGCCATGCTGAGGCTGCAGGTGATTAATAGACTAGGCAAATCAAGAAAAGAGGTAGAAGAGCGGGCTTCAAATATAAGCTTCGGATATAACCGCGATTAATACGGTGATGATAAATACGATAATAATACATGTATAACTATGGCATAATAATTCGATGTTACAAGACTTGTGACATCCAGACTTCTCATTTTTTATTTGATTTTTCTCCAAACTAGTCAAGTAAATTCCAAATAGCGAAATTTGAATGTATAACTTATTAGCTGATGCCCGCGACTCCACCCGCGCCGAAGTCGGTTATCGGTTGTTGGTCATATCTCCGATTCCACTTACCAACTGCAATCAAACATACGGCAGGTTTTAAGTCTGACCAAGATCTTTGTAATATCAAAAAATCGCATCAAAATCCATTCAATAGTTCTTGCGTCCATCATGAACAAACAGACAAACAGACAAGACTTCCAAAAAGATTTTTTTGTGTTCAGAATCATTCATTTAACATAGTCCAAGTTAATAAAAGTAATACAGTGTGATCTCTGTTACACTGCAACAAACCTAACTGCCTAATTGTTTAAATCTCCTTAAAAAAACTCAGTACTACAACTCATGTTACATTTATAGAACACACTAATTGGAACTGCATTCATTCAACTCCGACTACATAATTTATATTTAAAGTTCAATTAATTATCACACAGAAGTACTCAAAATAAATAAGTATAGTGTGGGCAGTGTACCCACATTGAAAACTGCTTACTTTATGGCATGATAGAAAGACTAAATAGAACTTACTTCATTAGCACGCGAGATCGTTCATTTGGACACACTTGATTGTAAACATTGGAACTGCACTAGCATCAATGGCTATCGAATTTCAAGTACTGTATGCCAGCAAGAGAAACGTTAACTAACAGTGCTCTTAGAAGTACACTATAAATATATCTAAAATTGGCATTAAATTGTGCTACTCTGAACGTATTCCATTTAATTGGTACTACAAAGACACAAAAGCTAATTTCATTAAACATTTTTTCTGAATAATAACTACATATTGCAATCTATACAAGAATAATAACGAGAATAAACGGTTGATTTAGAGGAAGTTACGCTGGAATTGGACACATGGCTGGCTATCAGTGTGTCGCTCACAGCAACCTGGTTGGAACGTCAGGCATTTTAAAAGTATACTTCTACTACCATCATCGCGTTAATACCCGATAATATAATTAAAATCTTGAAACAAGCAAGTTTAAAAGCAAAAATCACAATCTAGACCCATCAATTTCTAGTGTAAATTTATTCTAATTTTCCGTAATTATTGCAGACAGCTGAGATACACGTTACACTTTGAATATTAGTTTTTATTTCGAAATAAACTCTTGATATCTCACTCCTCATAAATATGTCGGATATATTGTCGAAGTCAAATAAAAACGACTTGTTCTGTGCCCTACCAAAAGACACCTACATAGTCTCCAAGTGCGTCATTTCGAACAATAGTTGTCTGCTACAAGGAAGTATTCTAAGTACCTAGTTATGGTACGAAGTGTAGTGGACAGAGGGCAGTGTCGCAGAATGCACCGTTGTGCCTTGTGCCCCCTTGCATACTTTCACCATTCGCTTCCCGATACATCGATAACAACCGTTTGGACTGCTCTAGTGTAAAGGCAAGTTACTGACGCTGTTTAGACTTTCGCCGATTCGGATATTGATCAACATTATGCCCCATTTAAACTAATAGACGACTTGCAGATATAGGCAGCTATTATTATAGGTAATCTCAAAGATGGTTTTATTTTACATAAAGGTTAACAAAAATGAATTTCCAATGAAATCAAGAAATGAAATATATTTCACTTAGTGAATATTATTGAATAATTAAAAAAATTCCAGTAACTGCTTGTAGTCAGGAACAAGTGCACGGTTGGCAGCAATAGGGTCTAACAATTATGTAGCAATAAGCAATGAGAAATGCGGAAATTTGGGTAAACAATATACAAATATAATTTAGAGTGTATAAAAATCTAAAAATATTGAAAGAAATCAATTTCATGTGTTATTTTCGACGGTGACCATCCAACGGCCACAATAAATTTAAATAACCTAGGTTTAAATATATTTTATTGGCAGTGCAAGCTTTCCTAATAATGTTTAATATCTGGGTGATCGGGATGGGAGCTTTGCTCGGTTATTCTAAGAATGAAACACACACACGCATTACACATTACACATTATTTATACCAACTTCACAGAACGGCATTTGTAGGTACACAACAAATGCCCCACGTCTTGCTTTTACTAGGTACCTAATTCGTATATTAAATTGTATAAAACTCCGTTTTCTCCTTAAACCATTGTAAGCTATTTTTTAATCGGTTCGATCGAGATCGGTCAAAAATTCAATTAAAATTTATCATAAAAAATATACGAAAAGCAGTTTTTCATTATCTGCTTTAGTGAAAGGAATAAATTGATCACATACCGCCTCTGAGGACTGAAAAACTTAATCACTTAGATAACCTAATTTTTAAATGACTTAGGCTGATATTATCTCGTGCCAATAGTTTTATGATCCCGACAATTTAATTAGCCAATTAAATTCACATGTTTAAAGACTTTCTTTGATTAATATGAAGATATAATGTAAAACAATTTTTACAAGTGAATGTGTCGCGATATGAGGTTTCGAGATGTAATCTGTCAGTCATTCCAGCTGTCTCATCTTACGCAAGATCGCTGCCGTTTCAACACTGCACTAAAGTACCAAAATAATTCCCTTGTAGGTCTGTAAACACTCAAATTTACTTACAATTCGCCATTTTTTTAAACTCACTTTCCTTCAAGTGGTCGGTTTTGAAAGTTTACGACGCGCTTAAACTGTTGTCGGCTTTTTCGGTTTTGTATACTGTCGGGCTATCACCACCTGCACGAATGTTGAATGAATATAAAAATTTGTAATCGATACAGAGCATCCTTCAAAGGATTAAGATTAAGTTATTTTAACCACGGTTTTAGATTATCTCTAACAGTCAAGCTTATGATGTGGTTAATTTTTCAGCAATTTGTTGATACAAATATGTTGTTTGTTTTGTATTTACAGAATATGATCCCAAAATTGGCTACAAGGTACAGTGAATATTGAAAAATATATAATATTAAAATCAAATATCTCGTTTTCATCAGATTATGAAAGGAAGGTAGGTAGAAAAAATCACTCCATTAAAACACACTTGATAAGAAGTATTTTTAAATGAAAAGGTTTGCAACATAAAATACATTAGCACCCTCATTTTAAAAACGATATCAGTGAAACACAGCTCAGTACAACCCACGTCAAATTCAAACCGATAAAAATACCAATCGATACACATACAGCAACCTGTAAAAGTTTTTAACGTTTTGCCTTAATAATAAATATATTTAATTAAACTTAATATACTAAGTTGCTTTGACCTTTTCACGATGACTCGCATTAACATTTTGCTTTCATTATTACTTTTTTATTTTTAAGAAATGTATTTTAGCGTATGCGCAACCATAAGACGAATGATTGTGACACACATTACTTACCCTTCATGAATTAAAACTGCTATTTAACAAGTTCTACTCCTTTCTACATTAGTTCTTTGTTTTTACCAGAATACGGCGGCGCACGCGTCCGCGCGTCCTTAGTAAGGTTATGTATTTGCTTGTCTATGTAGAGTATTTACGTATGTTCTACTGTAGTTCCTAAGATACTGAACTGATTATACTGAAATAGGTGTTAATCAATATATTTCAGTGATTAAAAATACTACCAGCGCTATCTATCGGTGGAAAGACTAGATATATATATAGATTAAAATTCTTAAAAAAAACAAATACTCTTTCACGTCTATATTTTGACCTTAACGTATCGTCTGATTACAGTTTTTTTACTTTAAACTTGTTGAATTTAATCCTCCAATTGTTATTAATGGAAAGTGCAGACACCCCTCTCTTTTAAGTTTCAAAAACACATCTTTTAATTTAGTACACGAATCAATGAAAAATATAGGTTTGAAAAAACAAATATTATGACAAATTGAATTCCACGCGTTTATTTAAAATACGAGTGCGTTGCCTTAAATACACTTGTAATTGTACGAGTTATTGAAAGCAAAATAATTTTACGATACGCGCAATAGGTAATATGTGAAATGGTACTAGTAATACATGAAACATGTATAAATGGTGCATAAAGTTAAATGAAATGAATAAATATATTAATTGTTCAAAACAAATATATTTATTCTCAAATGATTCCAACAGCAGTAAGTCAATAAATTTCGATTCACACTAATCATTGTAAAACTCGTCATCGAGTCAGTAACAAAAAAATGTTGACATAATAACATCATGATGTGAACTCGCAACAAAGCCCCCGCCTTGCCCCAGATCGCAAGCGGGTTAATTACTCGATCACTCAATGTGAGATCTTCATACGATATTGTGAGAGATCTTTATATAAATAACCCATCTGAATTAAGTGAATATGTAATTAAGGTCCACCATCGTATTACTTGATTCGGGTAATTTATGAAAAATGTACTTAAAGCGCAGCGGTAGGGGGCTTGGCGACTGAAGAATAATGCGCTCATTTCTTTATGATGTGCAAAAAGGAAGTAATGCGTCCGTAAGGCGGTAAAACTAACGAGTTCTTGAAATAAATCTGCAAGTACGATTTTTTTAATGTCTGAGGAAGCCATCAAACTGGTAACGGATCAGACAGTTGATTAGGGTCAGACTGGCAATTGAAAAATTTAACCTTGCGTAAAACTGTAGTCGCATATGAAGAAAAGTAAATAATAAACCATTGAATTAATAACTACTTAACTCACAGATCAGTTTGTAAAAAAGCAGTAAGTATATTCTGACGTACTTTAAAAATTGTTTGACGTTTGACGGAATCCCAAAAATAGATTCCCTTTTCAATATACATACAACCAGATCTATTGACATTAAAATAACTTAAAAATTTTAGTTAATTACGGAAAAATGTCTTGCAATTTTTTATTTAATACGTGTACCAAAAATTACGCGCAAGGAGTCAAAAAACGAGTCCAAAAAATCCTACAGGATGCCACTTAATTGTCGTTAAACTGTATCTTTTTTTTTCGTGCGGAAATCCCTTCAGATACCCTCCCGCCGGCCAGCGGGGGCGGTTATGTCGGGCTTGAACCGACTAAAACCGCACGCCGTCTCGGGTCTACAGACGCCGGGGTGTAAGGTGCCCATAAAGCATATCCCTCGCCCCTCGACTGACTCTGGGCCATCTCCGGTTTCGAGATGGCCCCCTCGGGTTTGGGAACCACGGTGTCCCCGTCTTGCCCCGACAAACACTTTCACCACATAAATTAACAACATCATGTAGATTCAGAAAATCGTAAATTACCAAATCAGTTTTTAGGAACTGGAGCACTTTTATCAAATATTTATAATATGACAATCATAAGCGTTTACGACCTTACTCATTGATTTATTTATTGTTTCGGATTTAGAAACTAGTCACTGTATCCGGCATTGGTAGCATATTACTTGAAGTTCTCATTTTATTATCACCTAACATATGAAGATCGAGTATTTTTCAACCGACTTCAAAAAAGGAGGAGGTTCTCTATTCGGTTGTTCATTAAATAAAACTCATAGTAGCAGCATGGAAGTAACATTATTTCGACTTTTCGTTTCATATAAAGGAACATATTTATAAGATAGAAAGCAAGAAATGTGAACTACAATTTATGCTAACTCCTTATCCATGCACTGAGAACAAACAACAGTGAAATGAAACATGTATTATAGAATGAAGAATTTATGTGTATGTTGTCCCACCACGATCATCGGGGTCCAAATCAACCTCACCTGCACTCCTGTTTCAGCAGTTGTATTCTATGATCGCACCGCTCGCCACAGACAGGGAATTCATCCTCACATGTTGCGACCGAAGACAGAGACAAACAGATCAATCCCTCTGGGAAAGTATGCAACTGTATTCAAATTAGAAATCTTCGCAATTATGGAATGCGTGGAAACAGAAGGCCACCCAACTACAGGGTATGTCTTCATCTAAAGCAATAGCCAGGCAATGTGGAAGGCACTTGGCAAAGTAGAGACAAGATCAGTAGCTGTCAAAGAGTACAAAAAGTCATTGAAAAGGCTGTCCAAAACAGTTAATGTGACAATTGCCTGGGTAGCCGGACATGAGGGCAACACAGGCAATGAAATAGCGGATGAACTCGCTAGGAAAGGTGCTAATGAAAACCAGGTCGACCCGGAGCCGAAGCTATCTCTTGCCCACAAAATAATCAAGGGAATAATCATCATAGATGAAAACGAGACAAGCTTCCACCTGCTCGCCGAATGCCCCATGTACTCACAGATAAGATGGGGACGGACACACTAGTCAGAAGACCTGGAGGATCTGAAGGTGGAACAGATTGTAAAATTTTGCAAGGAAAAAGGTAGGATCGATGGAATTCTATGATTGCCAGATATCCCACATCCTCACCAAAGGGAAGACCAGGGGAAATAGTATAAATAACCCACTCAGGTAATGTTGATCATCCGAACGGTCACCGGCGTCCACGTTGGAAATAATAATAATATAAAATGAGTCACGTTCACGTTTGTACGCGTTAATATTAGGAAAAAATGACGCGTTATAGAATAACGATCATATAAACCACACTTTTTGTGTTTAAGATCTTTGACCACTTTATATTCGATATTGAGTCATTCTAAGTAGCTAGCTGCCATAAAATACTGTCTTCGTATACAGAAGAATATTTAATAAAATATTAAAGAACAATTAATCTATCTTTCTGTGTGTATTTTTGCTTGCTAAATAAGTAGGATGTCCTTTTTGATATTGTCGCCGCTTGCGCTGCCTAGAGGACCCATCCTTTTCTGTCCTCTGGCTACACGTGGACCATGGCTCTTCTAGCCGGGTTTACGTGTGCCTATACCGCTCCCATCACGGGGATACCGAGACAACTCGACTCTTCGACCACCTGAGTCAGGCGGCAGATGTTGCGCAGGAGCGGTTTCCGACCGCCGAAATGGTATTTTTGGGAGACTTCAACGCCCACCACGAGACCTGGCTGGGCTCTCTAAAAACTGACCATGCGGGACGGGCCGCCCACGCATTCGCACTGACGCATGACTTGACTCAACTGGTACAACAGACCACCCGGATACCAGACATATCAAGTCATGAGCCCTCTCTGCTAGACCTTCTACTGACGACCCACCCAGCCCAGTACAGAGTTTCGGTACGAGCTCCACTGGGTTCCTCCGACCACTGTCTGGTCTGCACCAACGTGCCAGTTACTGCACCTCCACAACCTATGGTGATAAAGCGACGGCTATGGCATTACTCGTCAGCGGATTGGGACGGCATGCGAGACTATTTCGCATCCGTCCCGTGGTCTAAGCGCTGCTTTGATGGAAAGGACCCATCGGATTGTGCTTCTGCCGTCGCTGGTGAAATCAGCTTG